>CM044892.1:4247281-5663041 GCA_024500025.1 Syzygium aromaticum
GTGGCAAGGTTTAAGTATGTTTGTAAATGGATGTTGTACATATTACTATTGAGGCATGGTATAGTGTGGTTGATATGGCGATCTACTTCCTTCTGGTGTTCTCCATTTTTATTGTCCGGGTTTAATTATTTGTTTCCCCGCGATTAGCTCTGACAAGAAGTTGAGTTAACGACGTATTCCTGGGATGTCGCACTTGATCGACTCGAGGTGGTGGCATGTCGCGAGCTCGAAAGGAGTTCGGGGCGTGACAATCCTGTTGAATTGGTATTAGAGCAGGTTTGCTCGACTTAAGTTGATTAGAGCTTGGAGTGATAAGGAGTGGAGACGCATGATAGCGATAGTTGGTTGGAGAAACCTTAGTGAGCCGTAGGTATATCTAGTGTTACACATATTCTAGATTGTTTGTTGTGATTGCGAATGATAGAATGTGATAATGGTCGGAGTGCAAATGCGTCTAGACTCGAGGTACGTGCACAAACCCAATTGATGTGGTTTGGTGCTGTGTGATTGATTACTTGTTAAGTGGATTACTGTGTTAATTCACTGCCTAAGGCTAGACTGGATTAGCTGGCCTAGGTCTCTAATTCCTGTATGGAATTATAACAGGTAGTAGAGTGGTAGAAAGCCGGAACCATGAGCAGTGAAGGAAGAGGTATGGGAAGAGGCCTGAGAAAGGGCATAGGAAGAGGAACCAGAGGTCAAGGTCGTGCTTGAGCTAGAACTGTAGAGGACCTTGGGATGGGCGCTAGAGCAGTAGAAAACCCAGGAGTTGGTGTTGGAGCTGCAGTAAATCCCGGAGTTGATGTAAGGGTTGCAGCGGATCCTCGAGTGGATGGGATTCTAAGGGCTCTTGAGGAAGTTGGAATTTTAATGGGCAGGCAAACTCAAGAGCGAGATGCCACCATTGCCTAGGCTATTGAGGCCGCAACGGCCGCTGCCGTAAATAGTAATAATAGAGATCAGGGACAGGGGCGAGTGAATGTGAATCGACTAATACATCAACTAGTCGAACAGTTTTTGAAGTTAAAACCCCCCAAGTTTGATGGCAGAGGTGATTTAGAGGCTACGTCACTGTGGGTAGAGGAGTTGGAGAAGGCTTTTGAGGTACTGGGATGTACTGATGAAGAGAAAGTGACGTTGGCAGCGTATCAGTTGCAAGGTAATGTAAATGATTGGTGGAAGGCCACCCCACCAGGGGACGAGTATTCCCAGCTGGTATCGCACCGAATTGGGCGATGTTTGTGGAGACTTTTAATAATAAGTATTTTCTTGAGAGTGCCTAAGAATAGAAATTGACGGAGTTCATCAGACTTCGTCAGGAGTAGAGAACAGTGGATCAGTACGAGGCTGAATTCACTCGATTGACTAAGTTTGCTCCGCGAATGGTGGAGAATTTACTAGATCGGACTCGAAGGTTCAGAGATGGTTTGAGATCAAATTTTCGTAGTCAGATGATTTCCTTGAACTTGAGAGACTATAATGAGATTTATGAGCGAGCCCAGGCGATTGAGTAGGATATAGTGGATAGGACTGCCGCTTCGGGATCGAGGTTTGCCCAAGGTAGGGACAATCGTCATTTGGGGAAGAGGCCGATGGCAGATAACCGACGTTTTGTCCCTTATGCTAGAAGGAATACTGGGAAACCTGCCCATTTTCATAATGGTCAATGTCGAGTATGTGGAGAAAGACATGGGAATGGACCGTATCCAAGTAGGAACATGGTATGTTACCAATGTAGTGGAATGGGCCATCAAGCGAAGAACTGCCCCAATAATAGATAAGTTAGACCACCAACGTTACCGCCGCCGCCTAGAGTTGGGAATCAGGTTGGGCCACCTGTATCTCCGTACCAGAATAGATCGTCGGCACAAAGGCGAGTATATGCAATGGCCAGAAGGGAAGCAGAGAATGCGCTAGGTGTGGTCATAGGTACGATCTCTCTCTGTGATCATGCTGCGTATGCTTTCGCATTCGTTTGTGTCTGATTAGTTTGTTAGATTGACTGGTATAACACCGCGACTGCTTGATGTGGTGTTGTGTGTGACCACCCCTTGAATGCTAAGATTCTAGTTTTGTTGGGGTGTTCTGATTGCAAAATCGTTATTGGTGATAGGGAAGAAAGAATTGATTTAAAAGTCCTGGCAATGTATGACTTCAATGTGATAGTGGGGATGGACTAACTAGTTAAATAGAGGGCAGTGATGGATTGTAGAAATAGGGTGATCCAATTTAATCTTGTTGGATATTTGGAATTCAAATTTGTAGGAAGTCGAGGAGGGATCTCGATTCCTTGGATTTCGTCGTTGGAAATGACGAAATTGTTGAGTGAAAGGTGTGAATGATTTCTAGAAGCTGTAGTTGATTCGATGGCTAAGGAGCCGAGGCTAACGGACATAGCTGTGGTGTGCGATTATCCCGATGTCTTTCCTTAGGAATTGCCGGGATTGCCACCAGAAAGAGAAGTAGAATTTGTGATCGAGTTGGCATCTAGGATTGAGCCAATCTCGAAAGCACCTTATAAGATATCGTTATCGAAGTTGAAGGAGATAAAGGTGCAAATGCAGGAGTTATTGGATAAAAGATTTATCCGTCCAAGTGCGTCTCCATGGGGAGCACCGATTTTGTTTGTAAGGAAAAATGATCGATCGTTGAGGTTGTGTATTGATTATCGTCAATTGAATCAGGTGACGATTAAAAATAAGTATCATCTGCCAAGGATTGATGATTTGTTTGATCAGCTGCAACGAGCTTCGGTATTTTCTAAAATTGATTTAAGGATTGGGTATCACCAGTTAATGATTAGAAAGGAAGATATACCGAAAACGGCCTTCAAGACAAGATACATGCATTATGAGTTTACAATAATACCGTTTGGGTTGACGAATGCCCCTGCTGTATTTATGGACTTAATGAACAGAGTATTCAAGGAATTCTTAGACCAATTTGTCATAATTTTTATAGACGACATATTGGTGTATTCGAAGAATTGAGAAGAGCATGAATTCCATTTGAGTAGAGTTCTGCAAACCTTGAGAGAGAACGCAATGTATGCTAAGTTTAACAAGTGCAAATTTTGGCTTAATCGAATTGCTTTTCTTGGACATGTGATCTCGGGAGATGGAATTTCAATAGATCCAGTAAAGATTGAAGCCGTAATGGAATGGCCGAGGCCAACGACCTTAATTGAAATTCGAAGCTTTTTGGGCTTAGCTGGATATTATAGACGTTTCGTGGAAGGATTTTCGACAATAGCAACACCGCTGACACATTTGTTGAAAAAGGAAATAAAGTTTAAATGGACAGATAAGTGTGAAAGGAGTTTTCAAGAGTTGAAGCATAGATTGACGACGGCATCGGTGTTGACTATTCCGTCAGGACCTGGAGGATACGAGATACATAGTGATGTGTCGTTGAAAGGGTTGGGATGTGTGCTGATGCAACATGGGCGAGTAGTAGCCTATGCATCAAGGTAGTTAAGGCTACATGAACTGAATTACCCGTTGCATGACTTGGAGTTAACCGCAATAGTATTTGCCTTGAAGGTTTGGCAACATTATCTATGCGGAGAGAGATTTCAGATTTATACTGACCATTAAAATCTCAAGTATTTATTTTCACAAAAGAAGCTGAATATGAAGCAGCGACATTGGATGGAGTTGCTGAAGGGCTATGACTGTGATATTCTATATCACCCCGGAAAGGCAAACCGGGTAGCAAATGCATTGAGTCGAAAGTCAAGCATCGCGCACTTGATGATTAAGGAATGGACTTTATTGAAAAAAGTACGAGACTCAAAATTTAGATTTGAAGTGAGTCGAGTCTCGAGCCTGTTAGCCACACTCAGGATTGAGCCGGAAATCAAGGCTAAGGTTAAGGTTTTACAATTTACGGACCCATAAATCTAGAAGATTCTTGTGATGGGATATTGAAGTTCCGAGATCATTTATGCATGCCTGACGATGCGGAGCTTAAGGAAGAAATTTTGTCAGAAGTGCATTGTAGTAGTTATAATATCCATTCGGGGAGCACGAAAATGTATCATAATTTAAGACAGTATTATTGGTGGAATGGCATGAAGTTAGACATAGCCAGACTTGTGGTTAGATGTCTGACTTGCCAGTGAGTGAAAGCGCAACATTGTAAGCCAAAAGGATTGTTGCGACCTTTGGAAATCTCAGAATGGAAATGGAAACATATCACAATAGATTTTGTGATGGGATTGCCAATGAGCCAAAGAGGCCATGATTCTATATGGGTAATTGTTGATAGATTGACTAAATCGGGACATTTCCTGGCCGTGCGAAAAGACTTCGCACTAAATCGATATGTTGATTTATATGTACAACAGATCGTTAGATTGCACAGGGTGCCAATGACTATTACATCGGACCCTGATCCCAAATTTACCGCCAATTTTTGGAAGAGTCTGCAGACGGCGTTAGGATCGAAGCTGCAATTTAGTACTGCTTATCATCTGCAAACAAATGGTCAGTCCGAAAGGACGATTCAGACTCTAGAGGACATGCTTCGGGCATGCATGCTAGATTTCCAAGGCAAGTGGGAGGAACAATTGCCCTTAGTGGAATTCGCATATAATAATAGTTTTTAGCAGAGCATTGGAATGACGTCGTTTGAAATGCTGTATGGTAGGGCATGTAGGACACCCATATGTTGGAATGAAGTAGGAGAAAGGAATATAACCGGGTCGGAGTTAGTAGAATAGTCGGCTGAGGTTGTTAAGATTATACGCGAATGGCTGAAGACAGCGCAAAGTCGTCAAAAGAGTTATTGCCACCACCGTACCATCCTCACGCCACCACCGCCAGCCACGCCACCGCCGTTCCTCTCTCTCTCTCTCTCTCTCTCTCTCTCTTTCTCTCCCTGTGATTGACCCACGGCAAGGAGGCCGCCACACGTCGCCGTACGCCACCGCCCAAGCCGGACTGTCGCCGTGAGCTGTATGCCGTTGCCGTTGAGTGCCGCCGCTTTCCGTTCTAGCCGATTCAGTCTAGAACTTGGTAAGTTGCGCTCTAAACCCAATTGAGGACTTCTGGTATCGAAGGATGATTTATTTTGGGGTGAAATTGGGTATATGCGGGGGTGAATTTGGGTGATTTAAGATCGGAAATGTTTGGCGGGCCTTAGGAATTTATTTTGGAATTTTTGGAGGAAAATTAGAGGTTGAAAATAGGCTGTGAATTACTGTTCACGAGGCTGTGATTGATGGATCGGGACGCAAGTTGGATTTTTAGAACCAGCAATTAATTGTGAGAAAATGTCGAGAAGAGCTGGAGTGTAATTTTGTGATTTGAAGTGCGGAATTTACTGTTCACTGGTTGTGATGTGTTGTGTGATGTGCTGTGATTGGTTGTTTGATGCATGGATGGTACCGTTAGGTCTGTCTTTGAATTTTATGAAAGTCCTGTGAAGGGCTGAAATTGATTTGGAAACGTTTGAGTGTGGAAAAATACGAAATTGTGCGTGAATGCATGTTTGGGTGTGATTGTGTGGTTGTGAGTGCGAATGTGTGCACGGAAATTCATGAAAAGGTGTGAAAGTGTGAGAATGGGATCGGGCCGAGTATCATGAACTCGGGTAGTGATCACGTAGGTCTGTTGCATTTGGCACAGGCTGAGGCTTGAAAAAGCAAGAATGAGAATCGGTTCGAGGCACAATCAGCTCGGGTGAGATCGGGATTGGACCGAAGCATTATAAGCTCGGGTTTTGATCATGTAGGCCTATCGCATTTGGTACGGGTTGAGTTTGGGATCGGGCCTGAGGCGTATGATGCTCAGGTCGCGATCGGGGCCTGAGGCGTGAATGAGTACGTGGGCTGGAAGTTTGGTGATGAATAGTCGTAGTGTGCCTGAGGCGTGTACTTCAACGCGGGTTATTGATGAGTGTTGTGGAGAGAGGAAATGAGAACGGAATGAGTATGTGTGATGAGAACTGTATATGCGTATGTTGCATCTGACGTGCTTGTGATCGTGTGTGGAATGCCTGCTATGTGACGATTTGGCACGTGTGTGATTGTGTTTTGTAATTGTCTGGAGGTACGTGATAGCCTATGTTGGGTTTAGAGGTGTGCTTGCTGAGATGTAATCTCACGGTTATATCAATCAACAATTTTCAGAACTCCGACCTGAGACATGAACCCTCCACCACCACCACCACCACCACCACTAGTACGTTTTGGATTACCAGTGTACACAGAGTACGAAGTGGCAGAGTTTTCGATGGGTGACGGGATGACGTGGATCAGACATACTACGATCAAATATGTAGAAGTAGGATTGCCGTTGTGAGAGACTAACGTATACACGGCCTGGTACTTTAGGGATGCTGACGGGGATGAGTTTGGTCCCGTCAGAGGTTTTGATGTCTCGTATGATCTAGTTGGAGATAGGGACCCGGCTACCATGCCCCCGATTGACGGAGAGTTGATCAGTACCGAGGTTAGCTTGGCTCAGTTTGGTCTGCACCCAACAATTGCAGCACAGGGATCTTCCTGAGCCGAACACGAACCCAAACCTGAAGCGTTGCAAGCCGAAGGTGAGTCGATGGATATAGATTTAGAACCAATCATTGAGGAGGTACCAGGAGAGGTGGAACCCAAGGTCAAACCTGAAAACAATCCTGTTGGATCCGAAGAGCATGTAGGGGAACCGGAGTACATATTCCCGTTTGAGCAGTACATGGATCCCAACTTCGAGCCTGAGCTCCATTTCTGGGATGCATTAGCGGAGAACGGTCAGGATGAGGTTCCGGCGGAATCGGGCGACATCAATCACCCGATTGTGATCGAAGCGGAGTCGGAGTCCTTGGAGGAGCAAACAGTGCAAGAGAGTTCGGAATCGGAGAACGAGGAGTCAGACTCAGAATGGACGCCGAGTAAGAGGGGTAGAGGTTAGGGTGTCTGTTAGAAAGTCAGGCTTTTGTGAGAACCATTTTTGAGGACAAATGCCAGGTCTTCAATCCCGTTTGATTTTGATGGTTTTAGAAAGATGTGCACTCGTATATTAAGTTTGTAAAATTGTAATTATGGTAGTACAAGTTTGATAAGAAACGAAAATGTATATTCTCTCAATTCTCTCTCGTTTTAATTGTCAAGGTGTTTTATGGTTTCCGTTGCGATATTAAACCTCTGATGTTTGTTGAGGTCGGTGATAATCTGGGATATCACACTCTTCAACCAAAGGCGGCATGTCGCGGGCTCGACGGGGGTTCGGGGCGTGACATATGCGGTCGAGTTTTTCACATCGCAGTGGAAGGGACTTAGTCAACATGGCTAAGAAGAGAACAAATGTTATTCCTATTATCGAAGATGCTAGACATCCAGCCAAGTACCGTATGCTGGTCGGAATGGTGGATGTAATATTTTCAGATGTTGCTCAGCCAGATCAGGTATTGACTTGTCTTTGCCTATGAAAGAAATTGAATATGTTCTTATGATGGTCTTCACTGCCAAAGTGTAGGTCCAGGGCTTCATCTTGCCTCTGGACCACCGAAAAGGAAATCGTGATGCATCCTACCTTCATTTCTGTTTGACTTACTGCGTGGTTTTATTATATGCTCATAGCAACTTATTTCTGTATTTGGATTTTTCTTCTTTTATGAAAATGCAGATTTATTACCTTTTGATCGTTTGGAAGCAGATTCCATGAATTGTCGACCTTTTTTTTTCCTGATAACGCAAATCAATGTTTCTTTGCAGCCTTCATTTTTATTTACGATATTTTTATGATTAGTTTCATCTTTGTGTGAGTCATATTCATGCCATGGATTTTTTCTCCCTCATGTATCTGTGAGGCTTCGTTTTGTATGGCCGGGATGACTTGTTATTTGGGGATTAACTTCTTGTTTGGTGATTTACCTTTTCTTATATATATCTATATAAACTCCTGTCACTACTGTTTTCTTCATTGCTATGTTAAGCGTAAACGTTTTGCCCCAGAACTGTGCTGTGTTTTTTGTTTTCACCAAGAGGGAAACTTATGCACATGAAGAATTTACTCGGATTGTCCTTCAAGACAGCATGGGTGATGCAAGCTCGAGTTTTCTGATGCATAACTGCTTGGCTCACTCCATAAACCTTTTTGTTTTCGTTAGTTCTAATTTGATTTACTTTGTGAGAGTTGAGAATATAGTTGAATCTTTTCTTCCTTTCCTTTTCGTTAAAGACAAGTTTTTCACATGCCTTCAGGCCGGCAAATTCCATGACTATTCCCTGTACTTGATTATTACAAAGCATTTGATGAAATACTCGGATTCCCCTTCAAGACAGTTTGGGTGATGCATTCTCGAGTTTCTGACGCAGGTTTGTAGCTTTTCAAATTGTTTCTGTCGTACGAAGCTTAAGGATTTATGAAAATCAAGTTTGTCATTAAGGTAGTGTGCATGACGATGTAGTATTACTATCAGCGAATACAATGTGCAGCTTCCCAAATTTTTTAGTCTGGTTAGGTCCTTATTCATTTAATTGTCCTTTTGACCAATTAAGGTATCTCTCTCTCTCTCTCTCTCTCTCTCTCTCTCTATCTCTCTGTGGACAAATGCGCACTTTTTTTTTTATTATTATTTTTCTTGAGATGTAGCTTGTTGGATTAGAGGACTGTTGGTCTCACTTGAATTTCTTTATCACTTTATAATTCCTTAAAAAGTAAGACAAGTAGCTGGTGCAAGTTCTTGCAAGCCTAGGAGATAAGCTGTGACATCAGAAATGATCTCAACATATCTGAGGGAGGTGAAAACCAATACTCTTGAAAAAAAGAAAATAGACTGGAAATGTTGCTTCAATGAGAAGAAACGGGTAATCAATTCCTTTTGGTTATGCTCGTTTTTGCGGGCAAACTGTATCGATTCTACTGTTTCTGCCTAGATAGTGTTTTCCCAGGAAGTGAAGAAGCTGCAGGCGGAGCAGTTCAAGCCTTTTGAGCAAGTTACTCTTGAGCCCTTTGAGCAAGACCAAGCTTGCGTTGTCGGAGGCTATCGCATGCCGAAGAAACAGAAAGCTGCCCCTGCATCATAAAAGGTCCCAGGTCGCCTTAGTTGTTGTTCAATCTCCTATCTTTTAGTCTCTCAGGATGCACTTGAATGCCAATCTTGATGTACGTCTTTATTAGATTGGAAGTTGGAACGCCAATGTATTCAAGGTTTTTGGTAGGCTCTTGAAATATTCTGAAATGAGTTCAGATTTTTTACCTTAAGGCCGGTAATTCAGTTGATATTTTTCCATGTCCAATTATCATCATCTAACTTTTTTTTTGGTCTGAACATGTTTTGTTTTGTGTAAACCGTGTGAATAACAGATTATAATGGGATCAACGATAATTAATTTGAGGTCGTATAGAATGAAACACATGTACAAAATCCACTAAATTTTCTCAAATTTTTATCTTTTGCATGAAAATAAGTTGTTTTCAGATGGCAAAAGGAAATTTTTACTGAAAAATGTCTAATAAAAAGACAATGCACTTAATTAAAAACTTTTAATTATTGCCACACCAACGGCCCAGAGAGTTATAACAATCTCAATAGAGGCACTTCACAGCTCACTTAAGAGCTCGCTCTGATGCTGTGTTCACAAGAACAGTTTGGAACTCGCATTACATGTAAAAAAGTAGTTGGTCTGCTTGGACAAATTGTTCACAGTTGCTGCAGTAGCGAAATCTTGCCCATGTACAAGAAATACGATTTCGACAGCCAGAGAGGATTATTTGATTTGCTTCTCAAATTCCTGCTCTGCCTCTGACTCGTACATGAAAAGGTTTGCGAAAGAAGGAATGCATCGAGCTGTCATCAAATTAAAAGAGCTACTCGCAGTTCTTGCAGCAATTGAGCCAAAACCCGAGTTTTATTGAATAAAAGATGAGATTGAGTTCTCATTTTGAGCCGTGGCCGATATCGGAGAACCGTTGCCTTCCCTAAATCTACTATACTAACATAGCACGCATCCCCTTTTTTCTAGTGCTAAGCATGGGAGAAGAAAAGATTCTACTGGAATTGCTGAAACCGACTCCAAGCACTCGAGAGTTCATATAACCTGGAAGAGACATGTAGATTCATTTTTTTAGCAAAGCTGATAGTTTTGAGCATACTCTTAATAAAGCTACTTAAATGTCCTCAATCCATTGAATTTGGTGCAACCGCGAGTGCATATGCCGAACAGATTTAAGGGATGGAGGTTTATGATTAGCCTGTCAACTGCTTTGATCACGATAATTTCCTCATGCTGCCCTTAGAGTTCTAACAATGATTCTATAGGATGAATTCTCTATTTCTGTGATGTGCATATATGTGATTCAGTTGGCAATTCATGCATTTTTGATTCACACAAAACCAGAAAATTGATGAATCATGTGTGCATTTTTGAGTTTATTCACACAAGGAGGCACATGAATGCATTCTTATCGGTGCATATATGGCAATGATCTGGTCGTCCAAGGGACAATAAAAAGCAGAAAAGCCATTGATTTCATATATTACCTATCATTGTAAACCAGCTGCATGAAGTTTATCCCTGATCAAATGCAACTGAGCTGCGACTTCTGTGATGTTCATCCGCTCTCTGCGTGCTTCGACTGAGCAGGCGACCACGATTCTATAGACCATCTTCAGACAATCGCGGGCTGCATTGCCTCGGCTGGGGCCCATATGGCTCTCCATTTCTTGAAGTAGAAGAGGATCGGTAATCTCTAGGAGTTTTTCAGGCAAGGCTTCCTTAACGAAATTATGAAGGTTAAAATTTTCTCGGAACCTTTCATTTGTTGGACTCATGCCTGTGAACATCTCAAGCAATAGAATGCCATAACTATAAACATTGCCTTCTCTTGAAACCACGCTTTCCATTCCGTATTCTGCGCTTCATTCGAATTGCAAATAAAAGATAAATAATTGCAGCACTAGCTGCCGAGGGAAAAGGAAATAGCACGCAAACACTTGGGCATCATTAGAATGTAATTTGCCTGTTTTCCTTTAGGGGACAGAGGAGAGAAGACTCACCTGGAGCAGCATAGCCGACAGTTCCTCTAACACCAGCAGAGCTCATTTTCGCTTTAGTGTCATCGGTGGATTCAATCAGGACCTTCGCCAAACCAAAGTCTCCAACATGTCCAACCATTTCAGCGTCTAACAGGATGTTGCTTGGCTTCAGGTCACAATGGATAACAGGGCTTTGAAGGTGGTTATGGAGATAATCCAATGCTGAAGCAACATCGTTGGAAATATTTATCCGCTGGATGAGACTCAATTTCTTTGCATTCGCCTCTAAGTCAGCTGATGATGGACTTGGATGTAGCCAATCTTCTAGGCTGCCATTGACCATGAACTCATAAACCAAGGCCTTAAACTCATTGCTCCTGCAATCAGTACCCGAGCATACTGTTAGGACTTTCAAAAGATTATGGTGTCGGACATTCCTTAAAGCCTCGCACTTGGTTATGAAGCTCTTCAAAGCACCATGAAGCGTCAAATTAAGTACCTTCACAGCAATGGCAGCTCCATTCTCATCGAGGATTGCCTTGTAAACGGATCCAAAGCCGCCAACCCCGATCAAGTTAATTGAAGAAAACCCATTGGTTTCTTTAAAAAGAATTCCGTAAGATAGATTCAATGATGAATCATCTTTGGAACTTGAAGCTGGTTCTGTTCTTTTCTTCTTCTTCAACCAACCAAAGTACGTAAGAGCAAGAACTAGAGCTATTCCAAGAACCCCAAAGAAAATTGAGATGGCGAGCTTCCACTCAGGGGTTAGTTTTCTGCCTGAGTTTCTAGAGCTGCATTTCAGGAGATGAAATTCGGGCATTCCTCCGCAAAGCTTGCCATTTCCAGAGACAAAAGTAGCGCTGACATTATTGAAGATTCCTTTAGTCGGTAATGTGCCTTCAAAGTTATTGTACGACAAATTCAGGATCTCCAAGGAGTGAAGTGCCTCGAAAAACTCCGGAATCTGACCAGATAAATTGTTGTGTGAAAGATCTAGCTCCTTGACATTCCTCAACATACTAATAGAGGAAGGAATGGAGCCTTGGAAAGAGTTCTCCTGCATTTTGAGCACTTCCAATCCAACACAACTGCCAAGACTGGCTGGAATGTCGCCTTCTAACATGTTTCTAGAGACATCCAATTGAGCCAAAAGCTTCATTTCCCCAACTTCCTTAGGTAGGACACCAGCGAGTTGGTTCCAAGACAAGTTCAGACTTATAGAAAGTGATGAGAGACCTATGGACTCTGGAGGTATAGTTCCATTTAAGTTGTTACTAGAAAGATCAAGCTCCACCAAACTTCGGCACTCCGATAGACGTGATGGAATGCGGCCATGAAAGTTATTGTGATCAAGATGCAGTCGTGCTAGGTTTAATAGGTTTCCTAATGAAGAAGGAATTGCTCCTGAAAACTTGTTATGCGATAAATCCAATTCCACTAGGTTATGAAGATTTCCCAAAACCGAGGGGACCGTACCTGAAAACCTGTTGCGGTCCAAAAACAACCTTTCTAAGTTGACGAGATTTCCGACTACTCGAGGAATCGTGCCAAACAATAGATTCTCGCCCAGCTTCAACTGCACAAGAGTAACGGAGAAATTACTGACGCACTCAGGCAATGTCCCGCCAAAACTGTTGTTTTGTATGGACAAGAACAATAGAGTGGTAGTGTTAGTCAAAGAGCAAAAGAAGCTCAAATCACCGTATCCTTTGCTTCCCAGATAATTAGAACCGATGTTCAATGCTTGGAGCTTGTTTGAGCGGTCCAAAGGAGACATGTTCCCTGAGAGTTTGTTCCAATCAACTTGTAGCAACTCTAAAGTGGTTGCATTAGATATTGACCGAGGAATCGCTCCAGTAAATCGGTTAGAGGAAATGCTGAAAAACTCGATGTTTGGAAGAGCCAAGCCTATATTAGCGGGAAGATTCCCTCCTATTTGGTTTGCACCGATGTCAAACTGCGTCACAGAAGAAAGATTGAAGACAGATGGAGGAAAAGTGCCAGATAACCGATTTAGTCCTAACTCATTGATAGCCAGACTGAGAACCTCTAACGATGACATGTTTCCGATGTATGAAGGAACAGGCCCCGTCAGATTGTTCCTAGGTAAAGCGAGAGTCTGAAGCTCCATCAAAGAACCAAGCTCGATGGTAATTTCTCTGACCAGCCGGTTGTAACCTAGGCGGAGGTGTGCAAGACGAGCGCAGCGTGACAGGTTTCTCGGGATTTCACCTTCCAATGTATTGTAATATAATTGCAGGATACGTAAACTGTGCAAATGGCCAACTTGTTGCGGGATTTCATGATGGAAACTGTTGTTGTTGAGCATCAAGACACTCAAGAAGCTCAAGTTTCCAATGTGAGGGGAGATGGATCTCGAGAGCTTCAGGTCTTGTAGGTCTAGTCCCGTGACTCTGTGGTGCAGGCGACTGCACGTGACTCCGTACCACCAATAGTGGTCGGTCGTATGGTTCCATGAATTCAGCGCCCCGAAAGGGTCCTCAGTTATAGTGGCCTTGAATGCAAGTAATGCGAGCTTGTCTGTTCTGTTATCAGCTGAAGAGACTAGGCAAATGCATGGCAAAAGCACAGCACATGTGAAAAAGAGACTACATGATGATGAGAACTGAAGGGAAGACAAGTTACGAGGCTCCATAGTACTTGAGGTGAAATCTTAATGGATCCTGAAGCAAGTAAGAAGGTTGCCGAGAAGGAATTTTCAGGAGCATGAACAGGTTTAACGGCAATTTGTATGGAGATGCTTCGATGGAGAAGATATTTGTTTAGGAGCTCTTTGAAGTCAAATCTCGGCCGTGTCCCGCCAAGTTAACAAGCCATCCTGCCCCATATATCAAGGCAATTTGTAGTAACATGACCCGTTTTGTTCTCTAGCGAATGAGTCGCCTTCATGCAATTAATCAACACCGGTTACGATATAGACTAACGTGATATAAACGCCAAAAAGAAAACACTAACGTGATCTAAACGCCAAAAAGGAAAAAAACTCACATTGAATGGTTCTTTTTTAACTTTGAAGTGTCTTATAATACCATCTTATGTGAAGACCCAACCCGATCCATTTGAGCAATGGCAGAGTTAGAATAAAAAATCAGTGGTGTCGATTGATTAAATAGAAATTTATTTATATACCGTTTCAACATAGAATATCAATTGGCAAATTTAGATACAAATGGCGCAATATGTCGTTTCAAATAATCCTTGTACGTTTGTGGACCAAAATTATCTCCTTAGACCAATTTAGGCGATGAAATGCAAAGAAGATGATCCGCTAATTTTTAACTGACATTTATGTCCTGAAGGAATCAAGATTAGGGCCTTGACAAACGAATCCAAAGTGCATACATTTCCCTACACATGGTGTGTAGATTTTCTCTCGCCATGGTGGTGGCAATAGCTTTGCAGGGACCTACCTTCCGATCCCTTTAGTGTAGTTCATAACACAATACAATCGTGAGATTAGTCAAAACCCGCGTTGGGTGTTTTGAACCCACTGTCTATTAGTAGATTATGTGATAAACAAATCGAGAAGAAAATCACTGAAATTTAAGTCAAATACCATAAATTCTCAAGCAAGTCTTGTAGGTACTTGATAAATCAGAACCTAATCGTCCAAGAAAAATCAGTACATGAGCAGAAGCCGTTAGTAAACTATCAAGTCATCCATTAAAATCAACTAGTATTCTGCTACTCACCAAAACAGAATTCAATAGTCACGATATATACATTTAATCTATTCAAACGAATACATTAACTCCAACTAATCGGATTTGGAGCAATGAAAATTTGATTAGAAAGCAGGTGCATATTCAATAATTTGACTAGACAAATTAAAAATTTAAGCACTTGATTAGGAATTCGCACTAGTTTCGGGTATTAAAAATGAAAATTTATCTAAATCTTATTTCCACCCACTTATGCTGAGAATTTGATCCTTTTACTTGCCGTAATTATAAAGCCGAGTCATCTTACCGGGGCCCACACGCTGTAGTAGTAGTTTTCAACCTAGTGGTCAATACGCGCGAAAGAGAATATATATACAAAACAAGCTACAAGCTGATGATGCCGCGAAAGCTTCTGGTCCCCATTTCTCTTGGCCATTTTTTTGAGCAAATACTTTATTGGATCTGATTCACAATGAATCTATTAAAATATATCTTGAGTTTGAGCTTGTGAACGAAATCCGATCCGAGATGGAATTATAATTTGCGGACGTCCAAATATAAGCCACAGAAATCCAGAGTTTTCTTTTCAGTGTAAAAGTTTCGCTGGATAAGGATTCCAAACAGAACAAGAAAAGGAAAGTCTGGGTGAGAGAAGAGGAAATAAAATAAAACAAGAAGGGGACACAAATTATATGTCCCTCTTAGTGCGGTCGGCCAAAGGGAAAGATAAAACAGGAAAGTCCAAAATTTGGGTTTGGTTGACCGTGTATTACTTGGACTTTGTTTCCTATTTGATGTGGCAATCTTCGCGATGGAAATTTGCACATCCCTCTGGCGGTTGGTTTAATATAAATATTTCTCAAGATTTCTTTATAGATGTCAGAGAGAAGAGAAGAAGAGTCGTTCCAACCGAACGCTTGTGCTGGGTCTTTCTTGGCGTGTTATATCCATAAAGTCTTGAAGCGCCATTTCCTCTTTGAGTGCCGTGGGTCATCCAGTAGGTGCTGGGTGCTTGGTAGTGGGGTCATGATTTTGTTCGTGAAATTACATTAAGAGTTCAAGTGTTTATAATGATTAATCTTGTGGTGAGATTTGTGTATAATTTCTTTGCAAGATTGAAGGATTATTTTGTGAGAATTTATGGAGCTAAACATTGCGTGCGCTATTGAGTGTAATTGTGGTTTGGAAAATATTTAAAGTATCTGAGTGACTCAAGTGTGGTTATAATTTCCGTTATATCACTTGATCTATCGTGGAATTTTGTGCTGCTCTCCCCGTGGACATAGGTCATTACGACCAAACCACATAAATCTGGTATCCAATTTATTTTTTTATTCTGTCAAATTTATTGTTTGATCGCTTGGCTTCCGTAACAATTGGCATTAGAGTAAGGCTTGCTTAAGTTGAAGTGAATCGATAGACACAGAAGAAGAAAAAGTGAAAATCGACAGATTTGATGGAAAAGATATTGATTTATGGAAGATGCAGATTGAGGATAATCTATATCAGATGAAACTGCACTTGCCCCTGTTTGGGAAAAAGCCAAAGATGATGAAGTAAGCTGACTGGGAATTGCTGGATAGATGAGCTTTGGGTGTTATTTGGCCGACATTGGCTCGTAATGTCGCGTTTAACATTGTGAATGAGAAGATCACTGCGAGTTTGATGAAAGCCCCGTCAGACATGTGTGAGAAGCCCTCTGCGATCAACGAGATCTATTTGATGTGACATATGTTTAACTTGAAAATGAGCGAATGTGTGTTAGTTGCTGATCATATTAATGAATTCAATGTGATTATTAATCAATTGAGTTTAGTTGATATTGACTTTAAAGTTGAGGTACGTGCTTTGATTTTACTATCCTCATTCTCTGATAGTTGGAATACTACTGTTACTGCTATTAGTAATTCTTCTGGGTCAACAAATTTGACGTTTGATGGTGTTCGAGATTTAATTCTAGGTGAGGACATTCGTAGAAGAGAATCTAGTGAACATGTATCTGCTGCTTTAGTATGTGAAAGAAAAGGAATAATTGATACTCGTGTTAGTAGAAGTAGTATAAACATGAATCGACGGAGTTAGTCTATGACTGGTGGTGTTGTCTGTTGAAGCTATGGCAAGAGGGGGCATTGTAGAAGGAATTGCCTTAATCTGAAAAACGAGAAAGGTAAAGGAATTAGAGTTGAGTCTGCGGATGATATTGCAGTTATGGTTGATGGTAATTCAGATAATGCTGATTATGTCTCGTCTATAACTAACGATTCGTCGTCTGACGGATGAATTATGGATTCTGCTTATTCTTTTCATGCTACACCAAACATGAACTGATTTACTACTTATCAGTGCACAAATAGTACTAAAGTTCAATTGGGTAATAACAATGAGTGCAATGTTGTCGGTGTTGATGATGTTAGAATCAAAATGCGTGATGTTATTGTGAGGACATTGACTGGAGTGAGGCATGTTCCAAAGTTAAAGAAAAATTTGATTTCCTTGAGTGCCTTGAATTCAGCTAGGTGTAAGTATTCTTCAGAATATGGAGTTCTAAAAGTTGTTCGAGGTGCCTTGGTGATAATGAAAGGAATTAAGCATAATGGCCTGTATGAGCTTTAAGGTAAGACAGTGATAGAATTTGCTGCGAAGATGTTGGATGCATATGTTCGAAAGTTTGAATTGTGTTATATGCATCTGGGACACATTAGCAAGAGAAGCCTAAAGGTTCTAAGTAAAAAAAATTTGCTATGTGGTTATGTGGCTAACGAACTGAATGTATGCAGATGCTGTGATTTAGATCAGCGGCGAAAAGTGCAGTTCAGTATGGTTGTTAGAGAAATCACGAATATTACAGAATTGATTCACTTGAATGTTTGTAGATTGTCACGGTTTTCTTTAAAAAAGAGTGCCAGATTTATGCTAACAGTCGTTGATGACTACTCGAGGAAGACGTGGGTGTTTGTGGTTAGGTACAAGTGTGATGCTGTTGTCAGGATCATGCAATTGAGAGCTTTGATCGAAAAAGAGATTGCTAAAATGATCAAGCATGTGCGGATTGACTGTAGTATGGAGTTTTGCTCGAAACTGTTAAACGAATTTTACATGAAGGAAGGCATAGTGAGGCGCTGCACTAGTGCCATTGAACCACGACAGGTTGCAGAGTTGATGAGCAAAACATTATTAGAGTCAGCCCATAAAATGCTTTCTAGTGCTAGTATGGCTAGGAAATTCCTGGCGGATGTGCTTAGTACGGCGAGCTACCTAAAGAATAGATCCCCATCGACTGCAATTGAATGTTGAACTCTTGAAGAAGTGTGGTTAGGTAACGTTGCTGATTATTCTGTTATTATAATATTTGGTTGTCCATGTTAAGTTCGAGTTAGTGATGGAAAGCTTGATGGAAGGACAAGGGAGTGCATGTTCTTAGGTTGTGCACAAGGTGAGCGGGGCTATTGATTGTGATGCCCGGAATTAAATTCACCTATTGTCAGCAGAGAAGTTTTATTTGACGAGTCTCCAGTACTTCTGGCTAACAGTGTTTATACGGATCTGAACGGTGTTCAGCTTGAGGTGGAGTTGCAACCAGAAACTCCTGAGATGGCGAGTACCAGCGGAGTAATTGATACAGATGGTACTTGTAGCGAGGTAGAGCTTATTGAGCCAACGGTTGCTGTAACTGCTGAACTTGACAAGGTGCATATTTGATCTCCTGATAGATATGGATGCAAAGATGGTTTTGCTCTATTTGTGGTTAAGGAGGTTGTGTCGGAAAATACTCGTGGAGTAGTTAGAGGTGCATGTAGAGTTGGCGTTCTGATGAGGTCTACGGCTATGTCGAAGTTCAAGTAAGGCTTGGACTTGGAAGACGTTTGTAGCGGTTGAGCCCATTGGAGGCTGTGGAAGAGTAGTAGCGAAATTCAGATTCTATCAAAGTAATTGTGACTTAGCTCAAATGTCGAGCCAATGTGAAAATTATTAAAATATATATCGAGTTTGAGCTCATCAATGAAATTCGACCCAAGGTGGAGTTATAATTTGCGGACGTCCAAGTATAAGCCATGAAAATTCAGAGTTTTCTTTTCGGTGTAAAAGTTTCACTGGATAAGGATTCCAAACAAAACAAGAAAAGGAAAGTATGGGTGAGAGAAGAGGAAATAAAATAAAACAAGAAGGGGACACAAATTACATGTCCCTGTTAGTGCAGTCGGCCAAAGGGAAAGATAAAATAGGAAAGTCCAAAATTTGGTTTTGGTTGACCGTGTATTACTTGGACTTTGTTTCCTATTTGATGCGGCAGTCTTCACGATGGAAATTTGCACTTCCCTCTGGCGGTGGGTTTAATATAAATATTTCTCAAGATTTCTTTATAGATGTCAAAGAGAAGACAAGAAGCGTCGTTCCAACCGAACTCTTATAGCGTGGGTCTTTCTTGGTGAGTTATACCCATGAAGTCTTGAAGTGCCATTTCCTTTCTGAGTGCCGGGGGTCATCCATAGGTGCTGGGTGCTTGGTAGTGGGTTCATGATTTTATTCGTGGAATTACATTAAGAGTTCAAGTGTTTATAGCTATTAAATCTTGTGGTAAGATTTGAGCATAATTCTTTTGCGAGGTTGAGAGATTATTTCATGAAGAATTATGGGGCTAAACATTGCATGAGTTATTGAGTGTAATTGGGGTTTGAAAAACACTTAGAGTGTTTAAGTGACTCAAGTGTGATTGTAATCTCCGTTGTATCGCTTGATCTATAGTGGAATTCCGTGTTACTCTCTCCGTGGACGTAGGTTATTACAATCGAATCACGTAAACCTGATATCCGATTTATTTTCTTATTCTGTCAAATTTATTATTCGATTGCTTGGCTTCCTCAACAGAATCAACTCAATCAAAGCTGTTGATAATACATTTCTTTCTCGTCCGCTTACAAGGAGGTGGCCGCACCTGCGCAACAGGTGGTCATTCCGAGAATGGCGGGGGAAGTTAACCACACCGACTGACATTGGAGGAGGGAGGCAAACCTATCGAGCAGGGATGGATTTTGGAGAGGTGGCAAGCCACAACAATAGCTTAGAGAGTTATAACACTCTCAATTGTGGCACTTCAGCTCACTTAAGACTAATTCTGTGTTCACGATAACAGTTGGCACTTGTATTCCATGTAACGAAGTTGTTGGTCTGTATGGACAAATTGTTTAGAGTGATCGCTGTAGCGAAATCGAATGAGAGTAGGATTGTATATTTTGCTTCTCGAATTCCTGCTCAGCCATCCCCACGGATGTATCGTACATGAAAAGGTCTGCGGAAGAAGGAATACATCGAGCCGTCATCAAATTCTGACAATGATTCTATAGGATGAATTCTCTATTTCTGTCTGTCCTGTGCATTCATGTGATTCCGTTGACAATGCATGCCTCTTTTATTCACACGAAATCAGAAAATTGAGGAATCATGTGTGCCTTTTTGAGTTTACACACACAAGCAGGCTCATGAACATGCCTATTGGTGCATATAAGGCAACGACCTGTTCATCCAATGGAAAGAAAAAATAGAAAAGCCATTGATCTTATGCATTACCTATCCTTGTAACCCAGCTGCATGAAGTTTGTTCTCGATAAAATGCAGCTGGGCTGCGACTTCCGTGATATTCGTCGGCTCTTCGCGTGCTTCGAGTGAGCAGGCGACCCCAATTCAATAGACCATCTCCAGACATTCGCGAGCTACATCACTTCTGCCGGTGCCCATATGGCTCTCCATTTCTTGAAGTTGAAGAAGATCGGTTATCTCTAGGAGTTGTTCAGGCAAGGCTTCCTTGACGAAATTATGAAGGTCACAATTTTCTCTGAAAATTTCGTTTGTTGGACTCACTCCTGTGAACATCTCAAGCAAGAGAATGCCATAACTATACACATCACATTTTCTTGAAACCACACTTTTCGTTCCATATTCTGCACTTCATTCAAATTGCAAATAAAAGATAACTAATAGCAGTACAAGCAGGTGAGGCAGGCGGAAATAGTGCGCACACACTTACTGCATTATTATCGAATGTAATGTGTTTGTTTGCCTTAAGGGGGTTGAGGAGAGGAGACTTACCTGGAGCAGCATGTAACATCCACGATTTTGGCTATACGGAATGGCTATAGAACTGGAGTGCAGATTATGGGAGAAATTAGCCATGAACCAATCCAAGGATAAGTCATGGATTGATCAATCCGATCGAAAGGGTAACCAAGGGATCAACCATGGTTTGATCAAAAGATTAGCCACTACAAAAAAACAAGGATTTAGCCACGGAAATTTGCGACGAATTATTTTTCGTCGCTAATTTTCGACGGAATTTGCGATGATTTTTTTTAAGTCGCAAATTAGCCATGAAAAATTATTCGTTGCAAATTAGCGACGAATAAAGAATTCGTCGCAAATTTCCGATGAATTTTGCAACAAAAAAAATCCATGGCTAATTTGCTATGGAATTTGCCACGAAAAAAAATTCGTGGTTAATTTGCGATAGAATTTGCCACGAAAAAAAATTTGTGGCTAATTTGCGACTAAATTTGCCATGAAAAAAAATTTGTGGCTAATTCGCGACGAAATTTACCTCGAAAAAAAATTCGTGGCTAATTTGCGACGAAATTTGCCACAAAAAAAAAATTTGTGGCTAATTTGTGACGAAATTAGCGACGAATTTTTTCCGTTTCCAATTTGCGACGAAAAAAGATGTTGTCGCTAATATGTGATAACATTTGCCACGAAAAAAAATTTGCACCGAATTTGTGATAGAATTAGCAACGAATTTTATTTTCTGTTTCTATATTTGCGATGAAAAAAAATTTCGTCGCTAATTTGCGATGGAATTTGCTACGAAAAAAATCCGTCGCTAATTTGCAACGGAATTCGCAGTGAAAAATTATTTGTAGCTAATTTGCGAGGGAGTTAGCAACGGATTTTTTTTCGTCGCTAATTGTTCGCCTCGATACTTGTAGACCCAATTTCTCGCTCTCCCTTCTAATTTCTCTTATCCCTCTTCGCTATTCTCCCTTCCTCTCCCTCTTTCATTTCTCTCAATAAAACTCTCTGCACGCGCAAAAATCTGTCTCGGTAAACCTTTTCTACCGGTAAGTGGCATGACTAATTTGCGACGAAGACGGTTCGTTGTAAAATTATTTTCGAATTTTTGTTATTTTATTGAGTTTTTTTTGTCTTTTTTGTTTTTTTTTCTGACTTCGTCGTCGGCCATGGGCGGGGCCGTTGGACCTTGCCCAGATCTGGGCGAGGCCCAGCGGCCTCGCCATGGCCACCGCCGCTGGACCTTGCTGCATAGATCTGCGGCGAGGTCGAGCGGCAGCCACGGGCGAGGCCACCGCTCGACCTTGCCTAGATCTGAGCGAGGCCGAGCGGCCTCGCCCGTGGGTGCCGCTGGACCTAGTCGTAAAGGTCCAATGCCGGCCAGATCTGGGCAGTGAGGTCAAGCTTGGGCCTCGCCGTGGCCGTCATTGGACCTCGCGATGAGGTCCAGCGGCGGCCATGGCTGCTCGACCTTGCCGCCTAGATCTGGGCGCCAATGTCGAGTGGCGGCCATGGCCGCTCGACCTCGCCACCCAAATCTGGGCGCCGAGGTCAAGTGGCCATGGCGAGGCCCAAACTCTACCTCATCGCCTAGATCTGGCCGGCGAGGTTACCTTGCCCATGGCCGATGAGGTCCAAGTCGCCGGCCTTAGCTGGTCGTCGGATAGGCGACCGGAGAAAAATATGTAGGAAAAAAAAATTATTTTAAAAAAAATTCCTAAAAAATTATTATAAAAAAATAAAATTTGAAGTCAAAAGTTTTTTGTAGGTACATATCCGTTTGAAAGTCTCGCAGAAGAAATGAACGTTGCAATTCTCATTAAATTGAGCACTTTCTACTACAAAGATTTTAGTCAAATACTTGGGTAAGACTTCTTGACATGGTAATTGTTTTATTTTTTTTTCAATTTCAAAGTAATTGTTTCGGCAAAATTTTTTTTTTAATTTTTAGAATTTTATGGTTTTAATTAAGAAAATTTTTTGGTTTTAATATTTTACGAGATTTTGTTATTTTTATATAAACACAATGCAAAGAGACATGACTTAGATGTATAATAAGAACTTACCTGGAAGTCGAGGATTGACCGATGAGTTTCGTACTGGGTTGGAACTATTTTTGGACTTTGCTAGTAGTAAATATGAGTTGATGGATAGAAATAAATTAAGGTGTATGTGTAGAAAGTACAGTGATGGTAAATTTCATGTGTGTGATACAGTTAGAGAACATCTTTGTAGATTTGAGTTTATTCCAAACTACTATAATTGGAGTTGTTATGGTGAACCATTTATATTTGATGAATGATATCGAATAAGTGATCAATTTTCAGTTAGGGAAGAATGTAGCTATTATGATCAATTGAACCCATACCAGAGGATAGTGATTGATGCAGCTGGTCAGAATGTTGTTTCAGATCCGAATTATGCAAGTACTAGTTTTACTCATATACTTGAACAATTGAAAGAGATAGGAGTAACAGGTTTTGATGAGAATGTGTGTAATGATAAGTTGCCATTTAATCAGTTTTGGGAAGTGTTGAAAGCAGCAGATGAACCTTTATAGGCAGGTTGTGACAACCATACTCAGTTATCAGTGATAGCAAAATTGTTAAACATCAAGGCAGAGTATAATGTGTCTGAGAATTGCTTTAACTCTTTTGTTAAAGTAATACGAGAAACATTGCCTCGTGATAACATCATGCCGAGTGATTTTTACGATATGAAGAAGTTAGTGGATAACTTAGGTATTTCAGTTGAAAGGATTGATGTATGTAGTAGGGGTTGTATGTTATATTTGAGAGATGATGAAAATGCAGAATCTTGCAAATTTTGTAGCCAACCTAGGTACAAGATTAACAGGAGGCAGGGTCGTAATCAGAAGCGTAGACCATGCAAGCAAATGTTTTATCTGCCCTTAATCTTCAGATTGCAAAGGCTTTATGCATCTCAAGCCATTGCTGAACACATGACTTGGCATGCAAATCATGAAACAGAAGATGGTCTAATGCGTCATCCTTCAAATGTAGAGACATGGAAACATTTTGATAGAACATACCCTGAGTTTGCGATAGAGTCTCGAAACATCAGGTTAGGTCTTTGTGTTGATGGATTTAACCTATTTGGAAAATCAGGGAAAAGCTATTCATGTTGGCCAGTTATCTTAACTCCGTACAATCTTCCACCCGGTATATGCATGAAGACACTTTATATGTTTTTGACATTGATTGTCACCGGCCCGCAAAATCCTAAAAAGTTGATAGATGTTTATATGCATTCATTGATTGAAGAGTTACAACGGCTATGGAATGAATGTGTCGTTACGTATGATGTTTCTACTAATCAAACATTTGTAATGAATGTTGCTCTTCTTTGGACGATAAATGACTTTCCAGCATATAGAATGTTATCTGGATGGAGTACAGCTGGGATCTTAGGATGTCCGATATGTTTGGAGAGATCGAAGTCATTCAGATTAAGATATGGTAAGAAGCCCTGCTATTTTGACTGTCACAGACAATTTTTGCCAATGAATCATACATTCAGAAGGAATAAAATTGAGGTTGACCAGTGATCAAATATGGGAGCGAGTGCAGGACTTTCAAACTGTTGTTGAAAACCCTCATGGCACAATTATTACGTACGGAAGTGCACATAAGTGGACTAAACGCAGTATATTTTGGGATCTACCATATTATAAGGCCCATCTTCTTCACCATAATTTTGAAATCATGCACATTGAAAAAAATGTTTTCGACAATATCATAAATACTGTGATGGATGTTACGGGAAAAACAAAAGACAACTTGAATGCAAGAAAAGATATGAGAGATATTTGTAATCGGCCAACATTAGATGTGGATGCAAGCAGTAGGGGACCAAAACCAAAAGCAGTTTATACATTGGATAAGGAGTAGAGACGAGTCGTGTGTCAATGGTTGAAATCTGTGCGGTTTCCTGATGGATATACTTCGAACATCGGGAGATGAGTTGATTTGAACGAATGCAAATTAACAGGATTAAAGAGTCATGATTGTCATATATTTATGGAAAGATTAATTCCAATAGCTTTGAAGGGACTTCTACTAAACTTTGTATGGGGCGCCATTACAGAGTTAAGTAATTTTCTTCATGATATTTGCTCAACAGTGTTAAAAGCATTACACATGAAGAAACTGGAGAGAGACATTCCAATTATTCTTTACAATTTAGAAAGGATATTTCCTCAATCATTTTTTGATTCAATGGAGTATCTCTTAGTTCACTTGCCGTATAAGGCCAAAGTTACAAGTCCCATTCAATTTCGATGGATGTATCCATCTGAGAGGTAAAAATTTTTTCAAAATAAATTTCAAAACACTTTATAATATATTATGTTATGATAAATTTATTTCTATTGCAACAAGGTTCTTATATCATTTGAAGAAAAAAAATGAAGAATAAGGCATGTGTTGAAGCTTTAATTTGTAATGCATATATTATGGAAGAAGTGACAACATTTGCATTATACTATTTTGAGCCGCATGTGCAGTGCAAAAGACAGAGAGCAGGAAGAAATGATGAAGATCCCATCGATCCCAATTGCAAATCATTCTCTATTTTCAATTATCTCGATCGACCAAACAGCGCATATCAGTTTCGTTGCTTAACAGGCGAAGAACGGCAGGCAGCCCATATCTATATTTTACCGAACTGTCCAGAAGTGGAGCCATACTTCCAGTAAGTGTATATTTGCAAATATATGTATTGCGTGTCAAATTTTTACTAATATATAATTGTTAATTGTTAATAGGATTTTTCAAAATTCAATATATTGACTACCACCAAATGAGTTCGACCGTTTGTGCGATGAACAATTTGCAGCATAGTTCAAAACATATGTAATCTGCCTATAGACCAAAACGAAGTTATTAATATTTTGTATATCATTTAAATATATATTATTGACTTTGCGTGTGTAATCTTAGGTTCACAGTAATCATGATCAAGTTAAAGAGCAAAGATTGCTATATTATCTGTCATGGGGTCCACAGTCAAGCATACAAACTTGGCCAGCATATTTCATAAACGGGTATAATTTTCACACTCAAGAATATGATATGGGAAAAGCCACAATGAATAGTAATGTGTGTGTTCGGTCATCCAATTTTGGTAGTTCAAAAGATGATTTTTATGGCTTGTTGAATGAAATTATCGAGATAGAGTATCCTAGACTATTAATGCGGGTTGTGTTATTTCAGTGCATGTGGTTCGACCCCGTTAAAGGAATGAAGATGCATACGAAGTTTAATTTGGTTGAAATAAATCACAAGAAAATGTATAAGAAATATGAACAATTTGTGTTAGCACAACAAGCAATTCAAGTATATTATGCATCATATTCTTGTTTGAAACGTGACAAAACTGATTGATGGGCTGTATGTAAAACCAAAGCACGAAAAAAAAATCGAGGAACACTGGAAAGATACAGCATATCAACAAGATGAAGTTTGTAACACGATTCAAACTGAGGAATATAACATTCCTACTGTGTGAGATCCATGTGGTGTAATAATAGATGCAGATCTAATTGAAATTCGCGAATCAAATTTAGAAGGTGATGCAGAATCTGATTTTGAGACAGAGGAGGATGATGACGACGACGATGATGATGATGATAACAATGATGCTCAAGAAGAAGATCAAGATCAAGATTAAGACGAAGGTGAAGATGAAGATTTAGATTTTTGAGACTTTTTACTAATTATGTCGTAGGCACTTATTATTATTATTATTATTATGACAAAAGTTTATTGTTGTTGTCTTGTTGTGTTATTGTTGTTGTTATTGTAATTATTAGTATTGTTGTTGTTGTTGTTGTTGTTATTATTATTATTATTGTAATTGTTGGTGAATATTATTATTGCTATTATTGTTAATGAAACATTATTGTCCGAAAAAAAAAAGAAGAATTATGCAGGTGTGGGATAGTAGAGATGAAATTCGTGGCAAAAATCCGTGGCAAATTTGCCATGGATTTTAGCCACGAATTTCATGAAAAAATGTCTATACAAATGATTATGTCGATTTTTTTTAAAAATCCGTTGCTAAAATCCGTGGCAAATTTGCCACGGATTTCATGAAAAAATCCCACTTAAACGACTAATTAATTTTTCATGAAATTCATGGCGAAAATGCCATGGATTTTAGTCACGAATTTCATGAAAAAATGCCTATACAAATGATTACGTCGATTTTTTTTAAAAATCCGTTGCTAAAATCTGTGGCAAATTTGCCATGAATTTCATGAAAAAATCCCACTCAACCGACTAAGTAATTTTTCATGAAATTCGTGGCGAAAATCCGTGGCAAATGCCTATACAAATGACTACGCTGATTTTATTTTAAAAATCCGTTGCTAAAATCCGTGGCAAATTTGCCATGAATTTCATGAAAAAATCCCACTCAAACAACTAAGTAATTTTTCATGAAATTTGTGGCAAAAATCCATGGCAAATTTGACTAAGTAATTTTTCACGAAATTCGCGGCAAAAATACGTGGCAAATTTGCCATGGATTTTTGCCACGAATTTCATGAAAAAAAAATCCCACTCAAACGATGTTGCGACCTAAAATTTTCTCTCAGGCTAATGAATTATTAAGACTAAGCTTAACTCGAGCCCTCCCAAGTCCTACTAATTTGCAACTTAGGGTTTAAGTTTTTAACATGTGAAAGTTTTCATACTTGGAGTCGTCACTAATTTATTTGTGGTAGGTCGATTAAAAACCTAAATAAAATATAGGAAGATATGTTTTATTCCTACGAACCAGGGATTTTAAGTCGGGGATTTGGTTGCGCTAGATCTAGTATAACGCCATTTCGGTACCTTTTCTTTTTAAAAAATGTTTTGGCAGACAGTTTGGATTTATTTCAACTTAGTTACTAACATGTGAGGTGATCATACGGGTGCGCAAACCACCAAAGTAACACCCAATAATCAAAACATTAAATAAATTGCAAGATTGGGATAATTACTTACCTCGAAGCAACGTAAGCATTTGCATTGTTAGCTAGAAAATCATATCAACAATTCTAATATGATTTCTAATTAACAATCAGTTCACTCAATATTTTTTGAATTTTCACTTATTTAAATGAAAGCTAACCTATATGTAATGACATGAAAAAATTAACATGCAATTAATGCAGCCTAACATGCAAACTATATGACACGCGACAATATGATCTATTTCTAATGACGGGCAAATGATTTATTTTTGGTATTTTTATGAAATTCGGAATTAAAAATGCCAATTATCTAAACATGCAATTTTAAACTAAAGAAAGCAAATTAACCTATTCTAGAGCAATCTTTTTGGTATTTTTTAATCGAAATTCGAAATTAAAATCAACCCGAAATAAACTATCAAGGTTAGAATAATATCTAATTAAATTAGGAAACAAATTACTCTAATTCCTAATTTAAATTAGAAATTATATTATCTTTCTAGCAAATGTTGGTTGTCCTATTCTATTCAAAAAAAGTTATCTAGATATATTCTAAATATGCAACATTATCTTCTAAGAAATCAATTCAAATCCTAACTAAACTTTTTTTGAATTTTCTTTTTAAAGGAAATAAATCAAACAGACAGATAACCACCACGATCATAACTAGTCCACGCAATCCACAAGATTTGTTTTACTATCTTTGAATTAAGGAAACGATATAAACCGACGATCATATCCATGTGCTTATGGATATTAATGGAAGGCAATTCGTTTGAATTTGGGAACAAAATAAAATCTACTATCGTATCCAAATAGTTATGGATAGGATAGAGATTTTCCGTGCCACCGAGTATCGTATCTCATGGTTGAGATCGGATAATCGTCCCGACACGTTATCAAATTAGGAAAGTTTCCTAACTTTGGGTGATTTTTAAATATTTGCGGATATCACATACGCACCCAAAGATTAACAAAAATTCATAATAGATAACAATATCACTCATATCATGTAATGAAATATTCAAAACGATATCAGAGGAGATCGTTACCAAATTTGCGGATAGTTTCCAAATTCGAACTCGCGGATCGGGATTGCGGATCGGGACGAGCAGCAGTGTGACAGCGGCGATGACGCTTACGGTGGTGCTCGACACTGTAGGGACGCTTCGCTCAACGATGGTCGCGGTGGTGACTCATGATGCTTCGCGGTGATACTCGGTCAGCTGGTCATCTCAGTTTGGTGGTTTCTCCGTGCTCAGTGATGAATTATTAGATGACGAGCTTGTTCTTTGTTGAATGCCCCTACTGATGCTCCTTTGACCACCGCTTGGACTCCTTCTTCAATTTCACGTTGGTTTATCTACTCAATTATTAAACACGCTTAGCTTGATCGTGTTTGGCGTTGATCTAGGCTCCTCGACCGCTAGTCTGGACGGCAGAGGGACGCAAGTGACGCGACAGTGGAGGAATAACTGGAACCGTTGGGGTGGAAGCAACGGCAAGCGTCAGCACGGCATCGGCAAGAAGAAGCAGCGACAACTATGGTGCGACTCAGAGCAGCAAAGCAATAGCTTGGCGTTGGGACTAGAGCAGTGACATCGTCTGTTGACCAAAATTCCGCGAACATGGACTGGTGGAATTGCTAGACACCAGGACTCCTTGAAGATTACTGTGGAATTGGAAGCTTTTACTAAGGTAAAGAGCAGCCACTACGTTGTCAGTTCAATAAGGAACGACTGCGTCAATGGTTGATTGTTCGACGGGGATAAGCAGCCACGGAAGGAAGAGACCTCAACTTTCTCCTTGCTCTCTCCTCACGTGTCTCTCGTGCTCTTAAGAACTGTGTTTTGAAAATTCTGAGAGCCCTCCTTTGAGTGAAGGGTATAATCACATATTTATATCACAACTCTAGATTAATTGACCGGGTTTTTTAGTTCTAATGGGCTTTGGCTTAGGCTTTATCCCTTAATTTTTATTTAATTTCAAATTGACTGAATTAATTTGGGCTTTTCTTTAATTAAATTTAATGGGATTTAAGCTCAAATTAAGACAATCAAGGCCTTTTAGGTTTGTGATTTTCGGCCCCCATCTTCTGAGTGAGCCGAGTTTCATTCAGTGCTCGAGCTCGATTTGCGGGATGGATTTTTAGTTCACTTGCCACCGCCGGTTCGATGTAGAATGCAGTTAATCTATATAAACTTAAATTATATGCTATGCAATTTTAATATTTTTGTTTAGGGGTTAAAATTTAATCCCTAATTTTCTATGCAATGAACGACTAATTAAGTCGCCAAAATTTAGGTGTCAACAAACGATTAAGTAATTTTTCATGAAATTCGTGGCAAAAATCCGTGGCAAATTTGCCACGGATGTGTATGGAGAAAATTTGCCATGTCACATTCGTGACAAACGATTAAGTATCGGATGTGCTGGCATATCCGATACTTCCTCCTACACCAGCACAGCTCATTTTCACTTTAGTGTCATCAGTGGATTCAATCACGACCTTCGCCAACCCAAAGTCTCCAATATGTCCAACCATTTCGTCATCTAATAGGACGTTGTTTGGCTTTAGATCACAATGGATAACATGGCTTTGCAAGTGGTTATGGAGATAATCTAATGCTGAAGCAACACCGTTGGAAATATTTGTCCGCTGGATGAGACTTAATTTCTTCACATTTCCGTCTAAATCAGGTGATGATGGACTTGGATGTGGCCAATCTTCTAGGCTGCCATTGACCAGTAACTCATAAACCAAGGCCTTAAACTCGTTGCCCCTATAATCGATGCCCGAGCATACTGTTAGGACTTTCAAAAGATTACGGTGTTGGATATTCCTTAAAGCCTTGCATTCGGTCATGAACTCTTCATAGCATCATGAAGCGTCAAATTAAGTACCTGCACAGCAACGACAGTTTCATTCTCATACTCCCTTGTAAATGAGAAAATATTCGGTGGTATGATAGTACCACGTCACTTGCCTACGTGGCATATATGATCCATTAAAAGAGTGACATGTGTCACTGACGTGGAAATTAAATAGGAGGAAATCTTGAAAGCTTCCCGGGTTGTCAGTCTCTCCTCTTTAATTACGCGCCCTCTCTCTCTCCTTTCTTTGTCTTCATCCTCTCTCTCTTACTTTATTTCAAATTTCACACCTCTCATCTCTCTCCTCTCTCAGTATTGGAAAATCCTCCGACCACCTCCAACAAGCACGGCTGGATGCTCCCTCTCAGCTGCTGGAAAAGGACGGAGGCTTGGTGGAATGGAGTCGGGGTTGGAGGGCTCCCTCTGAAGAATGGGTCATCGGAGAGAGATCGAGCCGTGGTTCTACCCGGAGGACTCCGAAGATAGGCAAAGTTGAACTCCCTGTCGACGGCGTCGCCGTGCCATTCTCGTCGCCATCTCCACGTTCACTGGCGCTATCCGTCTTCTTAATTGCCCGTCCATCCTCTCCTCTTTCAACCATGGGGTCTTGGTTAGCGCCAGTGAATGTGGAGATGGCGACGAGGATGGCACGGCGACGCCGTCGACAGGGAGTTCAACTTCGCCTATCTTCCGGGTCCTTCGGGTAGAACCACGGCTCGATCTCTCTTCGATGACCCATTCTTCAGAAGGAGCCCTCCAACCCCGACTCCATTCCACCAAGCCTCCGTCCTTTTCCAGCAGTTGAGAGGGAGCGTCCAGCCGTGCTTGTCGGAGGTGGTCGGAGGATTTTCCAATACTGAGAGAGGAGAGAGACGAGAGGTGTGAAATTTGAAATAAAGTAAGAGAGAGAGAGAGAAGGGGGGATGAAGACACAGAAAGGAGAGAGAGAGCGTGTGTAATTAAAGAGGAGAGACTGACAACCCGGGAAGCTTTTAAGATTTCCTCTTTTTTAATTTCCGCGTCAATGACACGTGTCACTCCTTTAATGGATCATATATGCCACATAGGCAAGTGACATGGTGCTTTCATACCACCGATAATCTTGTAAACAGATCCAAAACTGCCGACTCCAATCAAGTTACTTGAAGAAAACCCATTGGTTGCTTTAAGGAGAATTCCATAAGATAGGTTCAATGATGAATCATCTTTGGAACTTGAAGCTGGTTCTGTTCTTTTCTTCTTCTTCAACCAACCAAAGTACATAAGAGCAAGAGCTATCCCTAGAACCTCGAAGAAAATCGAGATGGCGAGCTTCCATTTAGGGATTAGTCTTCGGCCTAAGTTTCTAGGGCTGCATTTCGGGAGATGAAATTCGGGCATTCCTGCGCAAAGCTTGTCATTTCCAGAGACAAAAGTAGCGCTGACATTAGTAAAGATTCCTTTAGTCGGTAACATGCCATTAAAGTTATTGTATGACAAATTCAGGATCTCCAAGGAGTGAAGTGCCTCAAAAAACTCCAGAATTTGACTAGATAAATTATTGTGTGAAAGATCTAGCTTCTTGGCATTCCTCAACATACCAATAGATGAAGGAATGAAGCCACGGAAAGAGTTCTCTTGCATTTTGAGCACTTCCAATCCAACACAACCGCCAAGATTGGCCGGAATGTCGTCTTCTAACATGTTTCTAGAGATATCCAATTGAACCAAAAGCTTCATTTCCCTGACTTCCTTAGATAGAACACCGGTGAGAAGGTTTTGAGACAAGTACAGAAGTATAGACAGCGATGAGATACCTATGGACTCTGGTGGTATAGTACCATTTAAGTTGTTGCTAGAAAGATCAAGCCCCATCAAACTTCAGCGCTCCGATAGACGTAAAGGAATGTAGCCGTGAAAGTTGTTGTGATAGAGCCGTGCCATGTTTACTAGGTTTCCTAATGAAGAAGGAATTGCTCCAGAAAAATTGTTATTCGATAAATCTAGTTCCACAAGGTTATGAAGATTTCCCAAAACTGAGGGGACCGTATCTGATAACCTGTTGTGGTGCAAAAACAACCTTTCCAAGTTGACGAGATTTCCGATTACTCAAGAAATCGTGCCAAAAAAAAGATTGTTAGTTAGCAACAGTTGCAAGAGAGTAACGGAGAAATTACCCATGCACTCGGGCAATGTCCCGCCAAAAATGTTGGTTTGTATGGACAAGAGCAGTAGTCTGGTGGTGTTAGTCAACGGGCACAAGAAGCTCAATCACCGTATCCTCCACTTCCCAGATAATTAGAATCGATGTCCTATACTTTGAGCTTTCTTAAGCGGTCCAAAGGAGGCATGGTCCCCAAGAGTTTGTTCAAATTGACTTGTAGAAACTCTAATGTGGTTGCATTAGAAGTTGACCGAGGAATTGCTCCAGAAAATTGGTTAGAGGAAATGGTGAAAAACTTGACGTTTGGAAGAGCGAAGCCTATATTGGCAGGAAGATTCCCTCCTATTTGGTTTCCACAAATGTCGAAATGCTCCAGGGAAGAAAGATTGAAGATAGATGGAGGAATTGCGCCTGACAACTTATTTAGTCCTAAACCAAGCCATTTGAGTTTGGTTAGTTTTCCTAGAGCTTGGGGTAACTTCCCACCCAACTCATTCACAGCCAGACTGAGAATCTCTAACGTTGACATGTTTCCAATGGATGAAGGAACAGTTCCCATTAGATAGTTCTTAGATAAAGTGAGATACTGAAGCTCCAGCAAAGAACCAAGCTCGATGCGAATTTCTCCGACCAGCCGGTTGCCTCCTAGGCAGAGCTGTGTAAGGCGAGCGCAACCATACAGGTTTCTCAGCATTTCACCTTCCAATGTGTTGTTGACTAATTGCAATACACGTAAACTGTGCAAATGGCGGACTTGTTGTGGGATTTCATGATGGAAAATATTTTTGTTGAGCATTAGGACTCTAAAGAAGCTAAAGTTTCCAATGTGAGGGGAGATAGATCCGGAAAGCTTCAGATCTTTTGTGGTCTAGTCCCGTGACTCTCTGGTGTATGCAACTGCACTTGACTCTGTACCACCGACAATGATCGGTGGTATGGTTCCATGAATTCAGCGCCCCAAAAGGGTCCTCAGTTATCGTGGCCTTGAATGCAAGCAACGCAAGCTTGTCTATTCTGTTATCAGCTGAAGAGACAAGGCAAATGATCGGCAAAAGCACTACACACATGCAAAAGAGATAACATGACGATGAGAACTCGAGAAAAGAGAATTTGAGAGGCTCCATAGTACTTGAGGTGAAATCTTTATCGATACCCGAAGAATGTAAGATAGTTGAAGAGAAGGGATTTTCAGGAGCATGAACAGGTTTTGTTGTAAGTTGCACGTACATGCATCGATGAAGGATATATTTGTTTAGGAGGTCTTTGTAAGTCAAATCTCTGCCGTGCATGCCAAGTTCATGAGCCATCCCGCTCCATATATCACGGCAACGTTCTAGTATTGGGGTATAAAGGCAAGAAAAAGAACCCTCTTTTAATTTTTCGAAAAGAAACCCTTTCTAAAAAGGTTTCCTTTTTAACTTTGAAGAATGATATAATGCCCTTTTATATAACGCTCTCACCCGACCCGATTCAATTGGACAATGGGAAGAGTAACGATAAAGCTTTAGTACATTCAATTGATTAAAGCATTGGAATTTATAAATATGATTATGTTATTGTATCAAGGTAGAATATAATTTTTTTGGTCAAATACGAATGTAGAATATCAATTTGCAAATTTAGATACAAATGGCGCAATATGTCGGTCTAAATAATCGCAGTACGTTTGTGGACAAAAATTATCTCATTAAACCAATTTGGGCAACAATTTACAAAGAAGATGGTCAATTAATCTTTAACTGACATTTATGTCTTGAGGAAATCAAGAATAAGGCCACTCAAACGAATCCAAAGAGCGTATATTTTCTCTACGAAAAACATATAGATAGATATTCCCTATCCACCGAAAGTGGGATTCTTGTCACAGATGGAGTTCCCCTTGCTCGGTGTAGTTTATAACACAAGATGGTCGTGAGATTAGTCAACATCTGTGTTGGGTGTTTCGACCCCATTACCCGTTAGTAGATTATGCAATAAAAAAACTGAATAAACCACGTAAATTTAGGTTAAGTACCATAAATGCTTAAGCAAGTCCTATAAGTACTTGATAAATCAGAACAAAACGTCCAAGAAATGAAGAAAAATAAGCACACTGTTGCAACCGACCTCTAATTTTATTTTAAAAAACGGTGGCTTCGCCAGGTACATGTTAAGTCTAAGTTCAGGACTTAACTCGGGCTCTCCCAAGCCCATATCATATCGTGACATAAGGTTTAGATTTTTAACCTGCAAGTGATCTTTATCTAGGAGTTGCCACTAATCGGTTTATGGTGGGTCGATTAGACATCTAAGTAAGATAATGGGAGAATTGCTTACTTCTACAAACTAGAGATTAAATGAGTTCAGGGACTTGATTACACTAGTTAAATAATTAATGCCATTTCAATACCTTTTTACTCTGTTCATTTTAGAAAATATTTGCCAGACAATTTGAATTGATTTTAGGACTTTTCTCTTAACATGTGAGGTGATCAAGCAAGTGCAGAATTATTATTGATTGGCAGTCAAGATAGATATGCAGTCTAGGATTCTAACCCTAACTAAGACGACAATATTCAAAACATAACAATTTATGCAATTATATTCTAATTAAAAATATGCATAATAATAACACAACAGTAGTAAAAATAAAATGCAAAATACTATCATATAGCCCCATCAGTTTATCTGATTTAAACATGATTTTTAACCAAATAATTCACATAATTTAGAAAATATTCAGAAGTACTAATTTATAAGCTATTTCATAATTTTAAAAAAATGATTTTTTATTTTATAATAATAATATTATTACTATTATTAATAAATATGGCGAAAAAAAATTATTATTTTTTTAAAATTATATATATAAATATTAATATAATATTTGTCCGAATCGAGTCAGTGGATCTGGGTTTGTTAGAACCGACTAGGGTTAACGGACTCGACCCATCGGGTTGATCGAGTCGAATTTCCGGATTCGACCCAAATCAGGGGGAACCCGGTCATTGGACCAGGTATTGAACTGGGCCCGATCTGGTGGAAAGAGACAAAATAGGTCCAGTTCGACCAGGTCGAATTGGCCCTATTTGGCTGTAGACCAGTCGGTTCAAGACCGGATCTTGCCGGTCAACCCGGGCCAATCCCGGCCTAGACCTCTCCTCTAGAGGTCCTAACAAAGCCTTCTCCGGCCACCCTCCTGCTGTCTGACCGTCCATTCGCCGGCCGGCGACAAAAAACATTTCGGCCTCATTAAGGCATTTCCTTGAACAATTGGTGTGCGTTGGCAACAAAGGAGAACTTTGACCTCCTCCAGCGATCTAGCCAACTCTGGTGGCCGTGACCCACCTTGAACGGTGAGTGTAGGCCAAGAATAAGATCGGTATGGGGCAGGATTTGTACGAAATGGCCGGCGCAAGTTTTGGCCTACCTACAAGCAAAAATAGGGCAGAATAGGGGGGCGCCGAGACTGGGAGAGCTCACCGGTTTGTGCTGCTCTCTGAGAGATCTCTAGCCTTCCTACTGGCCATGGCGGGGCTGCTGCTGCTCCTCGACGACCTGCAACTCTCAATTCGCTCTCCTTCTCTCTATTTCTCTCTCGGCTTGTCCCCAAAACGAGCTCCTCCCCTGTTTTTTTAATCAGGCTATGGTACGAGCACGACGGTCTCTCTGTATCGCTCACTATCTCTCGGTCTCTCTCTCGCCCCAACTCCCTGCTTAATGTTCCTCACCAAATCCCCTCCCAGAACTGAACTCCCCCTTGGCGAGCTCCCCATCCTCTTCTCTTTATGGCAGATGGCCACCTGCCCTATGCCTTGAAAGTTAGAGACTTTAAGGCTTTGCACCAGCCTCTACAACTGCTCGGCTACCTACTCTACTCTGCTCTTCCTGCTTGGCTGTGGTGCGTTCTGCACTTCGCTTGGCTGTGGAGCGCTTTGCTTTAGTCAACTAATGTGGGGAAGGAAGAAAGGGAAAGAAGAGAGAGAGGGAATGAGGCCGGGCCAGGGAAAAGGAAAGAAAGGGGAGGGTTGGGCCAGGCTCAGCAGGAAAGAAAGGAAAAGAAAAAAGGAAAGGAAGAAGAGAAAGGGAGGCTAGGCCGAGCCTTCCTCGGCCTGGTCTCTCGTTTTTTTTTATTTAAAATAATTTTTAAATTTATTTCCCCTTTTTTATTAATTAAATATGCACATATTGTTTATATGCCATGCAATTTTATGAAAATATTTTTGTTTTAGGAATAAAAAATTTAATTCCTAATTTTTGTATAATTAATTTTGGGCAAATAAAAAATAGGTGCCAACACACACGAGTAAAGCCAATAATAAATTATGAAGTCATCCTCTAAAATCAAGACGTATTCTAACATCCACAAAAACATAATTCAATAGTCATCTCACGAGAAATGCACTATTTATACATAAAATATTATGACAAAAAATCAAAGCACCTTCAAAATTGAGAGGATTCCATATTCCATGTTAAAAATCTTGCCATTCCGACACTTACGTCAACTCCAATTAATCCGATTTGAAGCAATGGAAACGTTTGATCAAAAAACTCATGCAAATTCAATAATTCAAACAAATAATTTAAAAGTTCAAGTATTTAATTAGAAATTTGACTAACGTAGACCAAGAATTTGACCCTTTTGCTTTTCCTAATTGTAAAGCTAGTCACTTTACAGTTGTTTTCAACCACGGGGAATTTTTTTTGGTACTCTTTTCTCATGTCCATTTTTTTTGAGTGAGCACTTTCGTGGACCTGATTCACGATGGATTGGTTCAGAAATAGCTGTTTGATAGAACATTTCTTTCTCATCCACTTAGGAGAGGGCGGTCACTCTTGCGCAACACATGATTATTATGTTTTTTATTTTTCGATTTCATTCAAAAATAAAAGCATCTGTTGACATTTCAAAAATAGATTTCAAATGATAATTATTTACTTTAATGAAAACACCATAGATGGAGAGTGAAAATATGGGCTTTTTTGTAAGCGAAAAGTTCCGTCTCAAGAGGCATCTTCCAAAATCATGAACCCTATCATTCTGATCTGACTGTTTCTATTTTCTACATTGGGGTCAAGAAAAAACTTAAAGCATGTTTGTTTCTTTCAGAAGATATGGAATTCTCGGTCTATGAATGAGCTTTCCACCAAACTAGGGTCCACCGGTGAAATGGCCGTACTATTCCTTGACAATATACTAAAAAAATAATTATACAAAAGTATTTCAAAGTGTACTCTTTATTTTCTCCATACACATTATATGTTTTAAGACATTTTAGGCATTTCGATAACATCATTTCCATTCTTAATATTTCAAAACTCATGGAAAGGAATCATCATAATTTTTTCTCCTCATTCCTTTACAATAAACAAACACAAGAATTGTAATACATGCGTCATTTCATTCATTCCTTTCCATTCCATTGCATCGTACCAAACATGTGAAAAAGCACTAAACTTGTGAAAAAGAGACGACATGATGACAAGAACTCGAGAAAAGACAAGCTGAGAGGCTCCATAATACTTGAGGTGAAATCTTAACTGATACCTGAAGAATGTAAGAAAGTTGAAGAAAAGGAATTTTCAGGAGAATAAACAGGTTTTGTTGTAATGTACATTTACATGCTGTGATGGAGAATATATTTGTTTAGGAGGTCTTTGTAAGTCAAATCTCAGCCGTCCACGCCAAGTTCATGAGCCATCCCGCTCCATGTCACAGCAAAGTTCTAGTATCGGGATAAAAAGGCAAGAAAAAGAACTCTCTTTAACTTTTAAAAAGAAACCCTTTTCACAAGGTTCCCTTTTTAACATTGAAGAATCATATAATACCCTCTTATGTAACGGTCTCACCCGACGCGATCCATTTGGACAATGACGGAGTTAGGATAAAGCTTTCGTGCAGTCAATTGATTAATGCATAGGAATTTATAGACATGATTATGTTAGTGTTTCAAGGTAGAATATCACTATGCAAATTTAGATACAAATGGCGCAATATGTCAGTCCTAATAATCCCAGTATGTTTGTGGACAAAAATGATCTCCATAGACCAATTTGGGTGATAATTCACAAAAAAAAAAAACCTGATCCACTAATCTTTAACTGACAATTATGTCTTGAAGAAATAAAGAATAGGACCATACAAACGAATACAAAGTGTGCATAGTTCCCCTACACAATACATATTGTCACGCCCCGACTCTACTCCAATGCTTTCCACACCTCACCTTCCTGAGTCGAAGTGTGCGACATCCCAGGAATACGTCGCCGACTCAAATTTCTCACATCAGAGTTAAACACGGCGGAAATAATTAATAACCCAGACAATTAAATTGGAGAATACCAGAATAACTAAGCATGCCCAACCGCTAACACTTAAAACATTACCATACCAAATATTTACAACATTTATTTACAAGAACACCATCCCTTCTTGTTCCAACTATGTCTATCAAAACATACAAACACTACCTCTATTACACAAAGCCAATACACCTCAAAGGTAAACACCCAACTTCCTAAAAAATGATACCCCTGGTCAATAAACTTCCATCCTCCTGATCAGCCCTAATGACCACGCGACGACGTTCATTCCGAATCCGACTCACTGTCATCCGAATCTGATTCCTCCTGGATCATCGCCTCCACTGAGGACTCCGACTCAATTCCAATCTCTATCGGGTGATTTATGTCACCTGTTTCTCCAGGGGTCTCGTTCGGCTCTTCGGCAACGGGGACCTCGTTTGGCTCAATTTCTGGCACAAAGAAAGGATTGTAGTCATACTCGAATATATTCTCCTCGCCCTCATCAACTTCTACCTCAAACTCCGGTATATCTTCTTCACCATCCTCTGCTCCTACCTCTGGCTCGTCCTTGCTTGGATCCTCGCCATGCTCCTCCTCCGGCTCACCCTCTGAAATCTCACCCAAATCGTCAAATCCTGCCTGAGACCCTTCCAGATTCGGGTCTAAGTCGTTCACTGAGCAACCCGGAGCTACTAGAAATGGGTGGTGTCCTGACTGGGCTACACTAAGCTCTGTACTAGTCAACTCACCATCCGGCGGGGGAACAGTTGCTGGATCCCAGTCCCCAACTCCATCAAAGGGGACGTCAAAACTAGTAATAGGGCCAAACTCATCAGGCCCATCTCTAAACGTCCAACCTATATAGGTGTGAGCTTGCCAAGAGAGATGTCCTATGTCTACCCATACAGTCGAAGTATGCTTGATCCAGGTGTACTATTCTTTCATAGGGTACTCCACAGAATTGTTATCTGTGTGCATAACTATCCCAAAACACTCTGGTGACGGTGGCGGCGACTGATTCATTGTTCAGGCGGGTGATCTGAAATAGTTTGGATTATACAACCATGAGACACTTCTCAATAAGTTGCAACCTAAATCCTACATAGACTACCACGTTATTCCAGACACTCATAGACATGCAACCAATCATTTCACACAAACTCAATCCACAATCACAATAATCAATTACCAAACACATGCCACAACATGTGAACTCTAAACAAATCAAACCACACGTCAATTACACATCACCACACTGCATTTCCAACCAACTCGTTGTGCCCACGCTTACTCAAACACTTTCCTGACCCCGAGCATCACACGCCTCGGTCCGATTCCACATTCACACTTGATCGCGCCCCTAGCATCACACGCCTCGGTAACCCCGAGCATCACACGCCTCGGTCCGATCCCACATTCACACTTGATCGCGCCCCGAGCATCACACGCCTCGGTAACCCCGAGCATCACACGCCTCGGTCCGATCTCACATTCACACTTGATCGCGCCCCGAGCATCACACGCTTCGGTCTGATCCTACATTCACACTTTCCATAGCCCGCGCCAAATGCGACGAGCCTACATGATTGAAACCCGAGCTTATAATGCCTCGGTTCGATCCTGGTCTCACCCAAGTTGATCGTGCCTCGGACCGATCTCATTCTTGCTTTTTCAAACCTCAGCCATTGCCAAATGCAACAGACCTACGTGATCGCTGCCCGAGCTTATAATGCCTCGGCCCGATCCCAATCTCACTTTCTCATACAGTCACATCGAATTCCGTGCACACACTTGCACTCCACAACCACATAATCACGTCACAAACACGCAATCACGCATAAATCTGCATTTTTCCACACTCAAACGTTTTCAAATCGAATCCGGTCCTTCACGAGACTTTGACAAAATTCCGAGACAGACCTAACGGTACCAGCCTCGCACCCAATAGCAACCCACAGCACATCACAGCCAGCAAACAGTAATTTCCGCACCCAAAATCACAAAATCACACTTCCGGCTCTTCACGACACTCGCATAAAATTCCGAGCCGGACCTAACGGGGCAAACCACACACCCAACAGCACCTCACAGCATACTGAACGAGCAATCACAGCATTGATCGGCCTCTAAATTTCCCGTCAAAACTCCCCAGATTCAATCATAGGGCCCACAAATCAACTTTGCCTGCAAAACCATACCAAACAGCGTCTAACTAGGCCTGGAACAACCCAATATACTAGATAAAACTTAGGTTGAACTTACTTGGCTCTAAACTAACTCAATTAGAGCAAAAGCGGCGGCAAAACCCGAAATCTAACGGCGGCTTGCGACGGCGGCGGTGTACGGCAAGCGGCGGTAGCGACGGTGGCTTGGGCGGTCGGCAGCGTGGCTCACGATCAAGGGGAAACCGAGATGGAGAGAGAGAGAGAAAAGGGGGTGGCGTGAGGTGGTTAGCGTGAGATGAGGACGGCAGTGGCGCGGCACGGCGGCGGCGACGGTCCAGCGTGGGGGAGAGAGCTCACGGTGAGGGAGAGAGGTCGGGTGAGGGAGAGAGAGATGGAGCTGTGAGGGTGAGGGAGAGAATGGGGAGAGAGAGAAAAAAAAAATCCAATTTTAACTTCCAAGTTTTGACCAATTTTTCCAAAATGACCAAAACGCCATTCTCTTTACTTTTCATCCGACGATCCAAATTCGATTTTATTTTGAAATCAATGGCTCAGATCGAATCTAATCCAAAATATCCAAGGACAAACTTGAAATTTTTCAAAAAGTCCAAGGGTAAAATTGTCTTTTCCAAATTTGGGGGTAAAATGACCAAAATGCCATTTGCCCATAAAACTAGCATTTTAGAAATCCTTAGGGGTAAAATGGTCTCTTTCTCCGTTTCTCGCCCAAATCGAGTTTTTCTGAAGAATTCAGGCTCACTCAAAAATCGCACGTTACAATCACAACGTCGTTCTAATGTTCTGCCGTGACTTCCTAATTTTCCGATGCCCAATTTGGACTAAATTTAATAATTGAATTATATATAATGTAACTTGTGCATATTTCTAACTAACATGCGACTTTTGGGAAAATTTGCAGAATCGACCCGTGACTGATACTAAATCGAGTCACGTGCAATTCATTCAGACCGTAATGACTTCGGTTGTCAATAAAATTGCGAGGATCAATCGCTAGCTCCGATGAGTACGATCATTCGGAATAGATCCGGGGTTGTTCGTTAATTCATTTCGGGTCCAACGGAATCACCCGTAATCCACTTGTATAACGAATCGGCCCATCACTATCCTAAGATTGGCCTACACTAGCTCAAAATGTCACCTCGACAATTTTATGGTCGAAAATCGGTTCACGATCGAATTTCTCTAGTCGTACGAATTTAAATCCCTCATTAAACTTTCCCTAATGGTTAGTATTCCAGAAATGATCAGTTCTGGGCGAGAACTAGCTACAAATACATTAATTAATAATTCATTTCATAAATCCCTAAACGAGCGAAATTTCGGAATGTCACAATCTTCCCCCCTTACAAAAATTTCGTCATCGAAATTTACAATCCAACTAACTATCAAACAAATGGGGGTAATGACGTTGCATCAACTCCTTGCTTTCCCAAGTCGCGCCTTCAGTTCCGTGGTGCTCCCACACTACTTTGACCATCGAGATCGTCTTATTCCTCAAGACTCGTTCTTTTCGATTTTCGATCCTTATCAGTCTTTCAGCATACGACACCTTGTCGTCGACTTCAATTTCTTCATAATTAAGCACGTGAGTTGGGTTTGGTTTATACTTCCTCAACATCGACACGTGGAACACGTTATGCACTTGCGACATATTTGGCGGTAACGCAAGGCGATAAGCCAAATCTCCAATTCTTTCTAATACCTCGAAAGGTCCCATGTACCTCGGACTCAACTTTCATTTCTTACCAAACCGAGATAATCCTCGCATAGGCGACACCTTAAGGAATACATGATGCCCTACTTGGAATTCCAAAGGTCTTCACCTTCTGTTTACGTAACTCTTCTGACGGTTCTGCGTAGTCTTCAATCTTTCACGTATAATCTTAATAGCCTCAACTGACTGTTCTACTAACTTTGGCCTGGTTATTGTCCTTTCTCTCACTTCATTCCAATATATGGGCATCCTATAAGCCCTGTCATACAACGCTTCAAACGGCGTCATTCCAATACTCTGCTGAAAACTGTTATTATACGTGAATTCCATTAAGGGTAGCTGCTCTTCCCACTTACCCTGAAAATCCAATACACACGCCCGAAGCATGTCCTCTAAAGTCTGAATCGTCCTCTCAAACTGACTATTCGTCTGCGGATGATAAGCAATACTAAACTGCAACTTCGATCCTAATGCCATATGCAAACTTTTCCAAAAATTGGCGGTAAATCTGGGATCACGGTCCGATGTAATAGTCACTGGCACCCTGTGCAACCTAACAATCTATTGCACATATAAATCCACATATCGATCTAATGCGAAATCCTTTCGCACAGCCAAGAAGTGTATCGATTTAGTCAATCTATCAACAATCACCCAAATAGAATCGTGGCCTTTTTGGCTCCTTGGTAATCCCATCACAAAATCTATCGTGATATGTTCCCACTTCCATTCTGGGATGTCCAAAGATCGCAACAATCCTCCTGACTTACAATGCTGCGCTTTCACTTGCTGGCAAGTTAGACATCTAGCCACATGTCTGGCTATATCTACCTTCATGCCATTCCACCAGTAATATTGCCTTAAATTCTGATACATTTTCGTGCTCCCCGGATGGATACTATAATTACTTCGATGTGCCTCTGACAAAATTTCTTCCCTAAGCTCCGCATCGTCAAGCACGCACAAACGACCTCGGAACTTCAATATCCCGTCCTCAGATACTTGGAAGTCCGGTTTTCTCTTAGCAGTATCCATCTCCACAATCTTTTATATCTCCGAGTCTGTAGACTGTAAGGCCTTAACTTTAGCCTGAATTTCCGGCTCAATCCTGAGCGAGGCTAACAGGCTTGTGACTCGACTTACTTCAAACTTAAACTCCGAGTCCCACACTTTCTCCAATAAAGTCCATTCCTTGACCATCAAGTGCGTGATGCTTGATTTACGACTCAACGTATCTGCTACCTAGTTTGCCTTTTTGGGGTGATATAGAATATCACAATCATAGTCCTTCAACAACTCTATCCAACGTCGCTGCCTCATATTTAATTCTTTCTGAGAGAATAAATACTTGAGGCTCTGATGGTTAGTATAAATTTGAAATCTCTCTCCGCATAGATAATGTCGCCAAATCTTCAAGGCAAACACTATTGTGGCTAACTCCAAGTCATGCGTCGGGTAATTCGGTTTATGTGGCATCAACTGCCTTGATGCATAGGCTACTACTCGCCTATGTTGCATCAGCATACACTACAATCCTTTTAACGATGCATCACTGTATATCTCGTACCCTCTAGATCCTGACGGAATAGTCAACATTAGTGCCATCGTCAATCTATGCTTAAACTCCTGAAATCTCCTTTCACATTTGTCAGTCCATTCAAACCTTGTTTCCGTTTTCAATAAATGTGTTAGCGGTGTTGCTATTGCCGAAAACCCTTCCACGAAGCGTCTGTAATATCTGGTTAAACCCAAAAAGCTTCGAACTTCCGTTACTGTCGATGGCCTTAGCCATTCCATTACAGCCTCAATCTTCGCCGGATCTATAGAAATTCCATCTCCAGATATCATGTGACCAAGGAAAGCAACTCGATTAAGTCAAAATTCGCACTTGCTAAACTTAGCATACAGTGCATTCTCTCTTAAAGTCTGCAAAACCTTGCTCAGATGGAATTCGTGCTTTTCAGGACTTTTTGAATACACCAATATGTCGTCTATAAAAACTATGACAATTGGTCTAAGAATTCCTTGAACACTCTGTTCATTAAGTCCATAAACGCAGCAAAGGCGTTCGTTAACCCAAACAGCATTACTGTAAACTCGTAATGACCGTACCTCATCCTGAATGCCGTTTTGGGTATCCTCCTTTCTAATCTTCAATTGATGGTACCCTGTTTTCAGATCAATCTTAGAGAATACCGAAGCCCCTTGCAACTAATCAAACAGTTCATCGATTCTCGGCAAAGGATACTTTTTCTTAATGGTCACTTGATTCAATTGTCGATAATCAATACACAACCTCAGTGACCCATCATTCTTCCTTACAAACAAAACTGGCACTCCCCATGGAGACGCACTTGGACGAATAAATCTTTTGTCCAATAATTCTTGCATTTGCACCTTTAATTCCTTCAACTCCGATAACTACATTTTGTAAGGTGTCTTCGAGATTGGCTTTGTCCCAGGTGCCAACTCGATCGCAAACTCCACTTCTTGTTCCGGTGGCAATCCCGGCAATTCCTGAGGAAAGACATCAGGATAATCACGTACCACTGCTATATCCTCTAGCCTTGGCTCCTCAGCCGTCGAATCAACTACAACGGCTATAAATTCTTCACACCCTTCACTTAACAATTTCTTCATTTCTAGTGACGAGATCCAAAGAATCGAAGTTCTTCCTCGACTTCCGATAAATTTGAATTTCGGATGTCCAACAGGATTAAATTGGATTACCCTGCTACCACAATCCATCACTGCTCTCTGTTTAACTAGCCAGTCCATCCTCACTATCACATCAAAATCATATATTGCTAAGACTGCTAGATCAATCATCTCTTCCCTATCGCCAATCACAATCTTATAATCAGGACATCTCAACGAAACTAGAATTTTATCATTCAAGGGGGTGATCACACACAACACCACATCAAGCAGTCGCGGTTCCATACTAGTCAATTTAACAAATTGAGCAGACAAAAACGAATGCGATGCTCCCGGATCAAATAAAGTATACATAGCATGATCACAGAGAGAGACCGTACCTGTGACCACGCCTGGTGCATTCTTTGCTTCCCTTCTGGCCATCGCATAAACTCGTCCTTGTGCCGGCGGCCTGTTTGGTTCGAGGGTACAGGTGGCCCAACCTGATTTCCAACTCTGGGCGGTGGTGGTAACACTGGCGGTCTTGCCTGCCTATTATTAGGGCAGTACTTCGCTTGATAACCCATTCCGCCACACTGTTAACATACCATTTTCCTTCTTGGACATGGTCCATTTCCATGTCTTTCTCCACATACTCGACATGGACCATTCTAAAAACGAGCGGGTTTCCCAATATTTCTTCTAGCAGGAGGGACAAAGCGTCTGTTATCTATCATCGGCCTCTTTCCCAAACGACGATTGTCCCTAACTTGGGCAAACCTCGATCCCCAAATGGCATTCCTATCTGCTATATTATGCTCAATCGCCTACGCTCGTTCATAAATCTCATTATAGTCTCTTAGATTCAGAGAAATCATCTGACTACAAAGATCTGATCTCAACCCGTCTCTGAACCTCCGAGTCCTATCTAATGGATTTTCCACCATTTGCGGGGCAAACTTAGCCAATCTAGTGAACTCAGCCTCATACTAATCCACTGTCTTTTGCCCCTGATGAAGTCTCAAGAACTCAGCCAACTTCTGTTCTTGGGCACTCTCAGAAAAATACTTGCCGTTAAAAGTTTCTACAAACATCGCCCAGTTCGGTGCGATACCAGTTGGGAATACTCGTCCCCTGGTGGCTTTTCACCAATTATTTGCATTCTCTTGCAACTGATATGCTGCTAACGTCACTTTCTCCTCATCATTACATCCTAACACTTCGAAAGCCTTCTCTAACTCCTCTACCCATAGTGACACAGCCTCTAAATCACCTCTGCCGTCAAACTTAGGGGGTTTCAACTTCAGAAACTGTTCGATTAGCTGATGCATCAATCGATTAGCATTTGCTTGTCCCTGTCATTGATCTTCATTGTTACCATTTATAGCCGCGGCTAGTGCAGCCTCAACGGTTTGGGCAATGATGGCATTTCACTATTGAGTCTGCCTGCCCATCAAAACCCCAACTTCCTCGAGGGCCCTTATCACTCCATCCACTCGTGGATCTGCTGCAACCCCTACATCAACTCCTGGATTTACCGCAGCTCCAACACTAATCTCAGGGTTTTCTATTGCTCTAGCACGCATTCCGAGGTCCTTTATGGCTCTAGCATGAGCGTGACCTCGACCTCTTGCTCCTTTTCCTGCGCCCCTTCTTGGGCCTTGTCCAACTCCTCTTTCTGCACTGCTCATGGTTAAGGCTTTCTACTATTCTCCTACCTATTATAATTTCATATAAGAATTAGAGACCTAAGCCAATTAAACCAGTCTAGCCCTAGGCAGTGAATTTACACAGTAATCCACTTAACAGTTAATCAATCACACAGCACCAAACCACATCAATTGGGTCCATGCACTTACCTCAAGTTTAGACGCACCTGCACTCCAGCCACTATCACAATCAATCAATCACAATCACAATAAACAGTCTAGAATACGTGTAGTACTAGGTATATCTATGGCTCACTAAGGTTCCGCTAATCAACTATCACTATTCTGGGTCTCCACTCCTTATCACTCCAAACTCTAACGAACTTAACTTGAGCTATCCTTGCTTTAATACCAATTAAGCCGGGTTGTCACGCCCCGACTCTACTCCAATGCTTTCCACACCTTACCTCCCTGAGTTGAAGTGTACAACATCCCAGGAATATGTCGCCGACTCAAATTTCTCACATTAGAGTTAAACAAGGCGGAAACAATTAATAACCCAGACAATTAAATTGGAGAATACCAGAATAATTAAGCACGCCCAACCGCCAACACTTAAAACATTACCATACCAAATATTTACAACATTTATTTACAAGAACACCATACCCTTCTTGTTCCAACTATGTCTATCAAAACATATAAACACTACCTCTATTACACAAAGCCAGTACACCTCAAAGGTAAACACCCAACTTCCTAAAAAATGATACCTCTGGTCAACAAACTTCCATCCTCCTGATCAGCCCCGATGACCACGTGACGGCGTCCATTCTGAATCCGACTCACTGTCATCCAAATCTGATTCTTCCTGGATCATCGCCTCCATTGAGGACTCCGACTCAATTCCAATCTCTATCGGGTGATTTATGTCACCCGTTTCCCCAGGGGTCTCGTCCAGCTCTTCGGCAACGGGGTCCTTATTTGGCTCAATTTCTGGCACAAAGAAATAATTGTAGTCGTACTCGGGTATATTCTCCTCGCCCTCATCATCTTCTACCTCAAACTCTGGTATTTCTTCTTCACCATCCTCTGCTCCTACCTCTGGCTCGTCCTCGCCTGGATCCTCGCCATGCTCCTCCTCCGACTCACCCTTTGGAATCTCACCTATATCCATAGGGTTAAATCCTGCCTGAGACCCTTTCGGATTCGGGTTTAAGTCGTTCACTGAGGAACCTGGAGCTACAGGAAATGGGTGGTGTCTCGACTGGGCTACACTAAGCTCTGTACTAGTTAACTCACCATCCGGTAGGGGAACAGCTGCTGGATCCTAGTCCCCAACTCCATCATAAGGGACGTCAAAATCAGTAATAGGGCCAAACTCATCATGCCCAACTCTAACCGTCCAAACTGGATAGATGTGAGCCTACTAAGGGAGATGTCCTATGTCTACCCATACAGTTGAAGTATGCTTGATCCAGGTGTACTGTTCATCCATAGGGTGCTCCACAAAATTGTTGTCCGTGTGCATAACTATCCTAAAACGCTCTGGCGGCGGCGGCTGATTCATTGTTCAGGCGGGTGATCTGGAATGGTTTGATTTATACAACTATTTGACACTTCTCAATAAGTTGTAATCTAAACCCTACCTAGGCTACCACGTTATTCCAGACACTCATAGACACGCAACCAATCATTTCACACAAATTTAATCCACAATCACAACAATCAATTACCAAACACATGCCACAACAAGCGAACTCTAAACAAATCAAACCACGCGTCAATCACACGTCACCACACTGCATTCCCAACCAACTTGTCGTGCCCACGCTTACTCAAACACTTTCCCGGCCCCAAGCATCACACACCTCGGTCCGATTCTACATTCACACTTGATTGCGCCTTGAGCATCACACGCCTCGGTCCGATCCCACATTCACACTCGATCGCGCCCTGAGCATCACACGTCTCGGTCCAATCCCACATTCACACTTTCCTTAGCCCGCGCCAAATGCGACAGGTCTACATGATCGAAACCCGAGCTTATAATGCCTCAGTCCGATCCCAATCTTACCCGAGCTAATCGTGCCTCGGACCGATCTCATTCTTGCATTTTCAAGCCTCAGCCTATGCCAAATGCAACAGACCTACGTAATCGCTGCCTGAGCTTATAATGCCTCGGCCCGATCCCAATCTCACTTTCTCATACAATCATATCGAATTCCGTGTACACACTTGCACCACACAACCACATAATCACGTCACAAACGGGTAATCACGCACAAATCCGCATTTTTCCACACTCAAATGTTTTCAAATCGAATCCGGTCCTTCACGAGACTTTGACAAAATTCTGAGACGGACCTAACGGTATCAGCCTCGCACCCAACAACGACCCACAGCACATCACACGGCATATCACAGCCAGCAAACAGTAACCGTAAATTCATAATGCCCGTATCTCGTCCTAAATGCCGTCTTCGGTACATCCTCCTTCTTAATCCTCAACTGATGGTATCCTGTTCTCAAATCAATCTTAGAAAATACCGAAGCCCCTTGTAACTGATCAAACAAATAGTCAATCCTTGGCAAAGGATACTTATTTTTAATTGTCACCTGATTCAGCTGCCTGTAATCTATACACAATCTCAACGATCCATCTTTCTTCCTTACAAATAAAACTTGTGCTCCCCATGGAGATGCATTGGGTCGAACAAATCCGTTGTCTAGCAATTCTTGCATCTACACCTTTAATTCCTTTAACTCCAACAGTAACATTCTATAAGGTGCTTTCGAGATTGGCTCAATTCCAGGTGCCAACCCAATCACGAATTCTACTTCTATTTCTGGCGGTAATCCCGGCAATTCTTGAAAAAACACATCGAGATATTTGCACACTACCGTTATATCCTCAAGTCTCGGTTCTTCAGCCGTTGAATCAACTAATGCAGCTAGAAATCCTTGACATCCTTCATTCAATAATTTCGTCATTTCCACCGAGGATATCAACGGAATCGAGAGTCCTCCTCGACTTCCCACAAATTTGAATTACGAATGTCCAACTGGATTAAATTGGATCACCCTACTATTGCAATCCATAACAGCTCTCTGCTTAAACAACCAGTCCATTCCTACTATCACATCAAAATCGTACATGTCTAGAACCGCTAAATCAAATTTCTCCTCCTTATCCCCAATCACGATCTTACAATTTGCACATCCCAAAGAAACCAGCATTTTGTCATTCAAGGGAGTTGTCACACATAACACGACATCAAGCAATTGCGGTTCTATCCCAAGCAACTCAACAAACTGTTTAGACACGAAAGAATGTGACGCCCCATGGTCAAATAAAACATATGCAGCATGGTTACACAGAGAAATCGTACCTGTGACAACCCCTGGTGCGTTTTCAGCTTCTCTTCTGGACATGGCATACACCAATCCTTGTGCCGGTGGCCTATTCTGATTTGTTGTCTAGGCCGCTCCAGTCTGATTCCCATTATGAGGTGGCGGCAATGCAGGCAATCTACTCTGCCTGGGATTGGGGCAATTCCTTAAGTGGTGACCAAAACCTCCACATCCAAAACACGCTCCGGCCCTGGTTGGACAAGGTCCATTCCCATGTCTACCTCCACAAATCCTACAAGGACCATTAAAATTCCAGACTGGCTTCCCAATATTCCTCTTAACGGAAGGAGTAAAACGTCTATTATCTATCATCGGCCTCTTCCCAGGATTTCGATTATCCCTACCTGGGTTAAACCTCGACCCAAAAGCGACGGTCCTATCCATCTGATCTCGCTCTAGAATCTGGGCTCTATCAAACATTTCCTTATAAGTTCCCAAATTTACCAGTAACAACTAGCTATGGATATCAGCCCTCAATCCATCCCAAAATCTTTGCGCCTTATCATCAGGATGTTCTACCATTCTTGGCATAAACTTATATAATCTCGCAAATTCCGCTTCATACTGATCTACCGTCATCTGACCCTGGCAGAGTCTCATAAACTTTGCGAGCTTTCTTTCCCTAGCGCTAGCCGAGAAATATTTTTCATAAAATCTTTCAGTAAAAACAGCCAAAGTCCTAGCTGTGCCTTTCGGAAAAATCCTATCTTTGGTGGCTTTCCACCAATCAATTGCATTATCCTGCAATTGATACACTGCCAGAGTTACCCTCTCATTGTCATTACACTCTAGCACCTCAAAAGCCTTCTCGAGCTCCTCTACCCATCGAGGTGCAGCCTCAGGATCACCTTTTTCCACAAACTTAGGCGGCTTAAGCTTCATAAACTGCTCTACCAACTGATGCATCGGTCTATTCACAACCACTTGCCCCTGCCCTTGGTTCTCATTATTTTTGGCAGCAGCAGTGGCCTCCGCGGCCTCGGCAGCTTGGGCAATCGAAGCAGCTCTTTCCTGAGTCTGCTGTTTTAACAGATTTCCGATCCGTTCCAACTTCCTCATAACGACTTCTATTCGAGGATCCTCAATAGGTCTAACTTCCACTCTAGGGTCCACTGCAACTCCAACATCCACTCTAGGATTCTCTACTGGTCTAGCACCCATTCCGAAGTCCTCTACAATCTTAGTTCGAGCACGACCTTGACCTCTCGTTCCTCTTCCTATGCCCCTTCTTGGGACTCTTCCTACGCCTCTTCCTTCACTGCTCATTGTTGCAATTCTACCACTCTCCTACCTACTATAATTCCACTCAGGAATTAGTAATCTAAGCCAACTAGATTAGTCTAGTTCTATGTAGTGAATTAACACAATAATTCACTTAGCAGCCATACAATCATAACAACATTTAATGCACTCAATCAATCACAGCAAACAATCTGGAGACACGTGTAGCTCACTCCGCTCTAGGCTCACTAAAGTCTCCCTAATTTCTACCCTAAATCTCTGCTCCTTATCACTCCAAATTTTGATTAGTCTAGATCGAACTATCCTTGCTCTGATACCAATTCAAATGGAGATGTCACGCCTCGAGCCCCATCGAGCACGAGACACCCTCCACTGGTCGAATAGTGCGACGTCCCAGGAATGTTGCCGACCTCAAATCGATATCAGAGATTTACAACCACAGCGGATACTAACAAATAATCCCAGACAATTTAAAACGAGGGAGAATAGGGAGATTGTACAAACTCATTCTCATTATTAGAACTTATACCATAATATTTACAGTTACAAAACCACCTACTTATGCACGTACCCTATATGACAAGTCACTAAATATACAAGTGTACACCGAACTACCATCTTCGATAACAAAAGGGTCGATAACCTGGGTATCCTTCCTACAAAATGGTACTTTGTAAAACCTATTCTGAACCCCTCATGCTAGCCCCTACACCCCTTACTAGGCGTCCATTCAGAGACTAACTCCACGTTTGCTGAATCAGAACTCTCCTGATCGGTCTGCGCATCCGAAGAACTCGACCCCGCCTTTATCTCGATCGGGTGATTGATGTCACCCAACTCAGCTGGAACTCCATTATGATTTTCCTCAACTAGAAAATCAAAGAAATTGTACTGAGGCACGAAATTGGGATCCATATACTCTTCAAATGGGATTATATACTCTGGATCTCCTATAGACTCTTCCAACTCCTCAGACTCATCATCAGGCTCTACCTCCGGCTCCGCTTCGGGCTCTACCCCCATTGGTTCCTCCTCAGGGATTGGTTTTAAGTCTATGTCCATCGGGTCATCCTTGACTTGTGATACTTCGGGTTCAGGATCATGCTCAGCCTCCGAAGATCCTTGAGCAGCGAGTGCAGGGTGTATCCCGGATTGTGCTAAACTAACCTCTGTACTTGTCAACTCACCATCAATCGGGGGTACAGCAGTCGGGTCCCAATCGCCGACTAAGTCAAAAGGCACATCAAAACCTCTAACGGGCCTGAACTCAGCCTCGTCTTGATCCCAAAAGAACCAGGCAGTGTACCTATTCTCTTCAAAAAGAGGTAAACTCACATCTACGAAAACTATGGAAGTATGCTTAATCCAGGTAAAGTTATCGCTCATCGAAAACTTTGCAACCTCAAGCTCGGTATGTACAGGTACTCCAAAACGTTCTGGCGGTGGCGGAGGATTCATGGATCCTGTCGGGGTTCTGAAAATGTTCGGTTGAAACAACCGTAAGAATACTTCTCAGTAAGTTCACCCCTAAACCCCACCTAAGCTATCACGTACCTCCAGACAATTTCGTATAACCCAATCACACACGAATGCCAAATCATCACATATCAAACACGTTAATTATTTACCTGAGCCTATCCTGCTCACACCCTGCACGTTAGTGACAATCGCATCAAATGCAATCACATGCATAATTAATTTGCATTCTCGTGCAATCATTCCAGTCTCATCACATCTCTTTTCACACTCTCACCAGTGACCCGTATTACAGTACACGCCTCAGGTCTACTACGACCACTCACTTTCTACAACACTCGCCAGTGACCCACGTTGAAATATACGCCTCAGGCACACTGCGACCATTAATTACATCATTTCTGGTCCGCATTGAAATACACGCCTCAGGCCATATTTCTTGCCAGCGTAAACGTACACGCCTCAGGCTCAACATCTACCACCTACTGTACAACCCGCGTTGAAGTACATGCTTCAGGCTGATAGTCTTCCGGTAAAAATCGGGTATCGTCCCGCGTAAATGTACACGCCTCAGGACGGCACAATTCTCACAATTTCACATACCGTACCATGCACTATTTCTCGTTCTTTCACATGTGCAGCATTCACTTGCCACTTAACTGGTTAATCACACATGACCCGTGCACGCAATAATTACACACAATTCATGCTCACTCAGCATATAACATGGCCAATAATAATAATTAAAATAATTTGGCCCACGCGTGCACCCAACAAACATAATTAAGTCAACCAATTGCACAATCACACGTTTAATTTCACTACCACAACCTAATTATAATTCAAAAGCACGTAAAACACAGAAATCATTATTTTTCTCTGACCAAATGACCTCAAATCGATTCAGGTCCTTCACAAGACTTTCTCGCCATAAATTCTCGGTTCTAAAAATCCAACTTGCGCCCGATCAGCCCATCATAGCCCTATGAACAGTAGTTCACAGCACCTACCCTATGCCCGGTTTCACCCAAAATCGCCCGTCAATACCTGAAATCCTAAATTGGGTTTAGAGCGCGACTTACCCGCGTTCTAAACTATTGCGGCTAGAACGGAGAACAGCGGCACTAAATCGGGGACGGCGGCGACGGTGTACAGCTCCCGACGAGCGGCGATCGGCTTGGGTGGCGACGGCGCAGCTTGGGCGGCGATCGGCAAAGAGAAAGAGAGAGTCTACGGTGGGGGGGGGTTTCACGGGGGAGAGGGACTACCGAATGGGGGAAAAGGGGAGAGAGAGAGAGAGAGAGGGTCAAAGATTAATGTCCAATTTTGATCACCTTTTTTGTAAATTACCAAAATACCCTTCTCTCACATTTTTAATCCAACGGTCCAGATTCGATCCTATCTTGCAATCGACGGTCCGGATCGAATCTTACCAAAATATCCAAGGGTATACTTGTAATTTCTCAAAAAGTCGAAGGGCAAAATTGTCCAATCAAAAAGTTAGGGCGAAATTACCAAAATGCCCTTTGCCCATAAAACATGCCCTTTGTTAATTCATAGGGGCCAAATGGTCCGATTCTCCGTTTCTCATCAAAATCAAGTTTTTCTGAAGGATTCGGGCGTAACAAAATTACTCGTGACAACCGCAACGTCATCCTAATGTCCCGTTGTGACTTCCAAATTTTTCCGGTGTCCGATTTGGGCTAAATTAAATAATTAAATTCTATTAAACGTAACTCAAGCATTTCTCAAACTAACGGGCGGCTTGTTTGGGAAATTCGCATATTCGACTCGTGACTAATAATATATCGAGTCATGTGCAAGTCCGTTCGGTTCGTGATAATTTCGGTTGTCATTAAAATCGCGAGGATCAAACGCTAGATCCGTGGAATACGATCGTTTGGTATAGGTTTAGGATAATTCGTCAAGTCATTTCATGGCCCGGCGGAATCACCCACGATCCACTACTATGACAATGACGAACTAATCCCTGACTATCCTTAGATCGGCCAACGGTGGCTCAAAATATCACCTCGGCAATTTCATGGTCGAAATTAAATTCACAATCAAATTTTCTAATAGTCGTACGAATTTAATTCCCTAATTAGCCTTTCTCTATTGGTTAGTATTCTCAGGAATAATCAGTTCCGGGCGAAAATCAACTGCGAATACATTTATAAAACTCAATAATTCGTAAATCCCAAATGGACAAATTTTCGGGATGTCACACTGCAGGCGGAGCAGTTCAAGCCTTTTGAGCAAGTTACTCTCGAGCCCTTTGAGCGAGACCATGCTTGCATTGTCGGTGGCTCTCGCATGCCGAAGAAACTGAAAGCTGTCCCTGCATCATAAAAGGTCCCAGGTCGCCTTAGTTGTTCTTCAATCTCCTACCTTTTAGTCTCTCAGGATGCACTTGAATGCCAATCTTGATGTACGTCTTTATTAGATTGGAAGTTGGAACGCCAATGTATTCAAGGTTTTTGGTAGGCTCTTGAAATATTCTGAAATGAGTTCAGATTTTTTACCTTAAGGCCGGTAATTCAGTTGATATTTTTCCATGTCCAATTATCAACATCTAACTTTTTTTTTGGTCTGAACATGTTTTGTGTAAACCGTGTGAATAGCAGATTATAATGGGATCAACGATAATTAATTTGAGGTCGTATAGAATGAAACACATGTACAAAATCCACTAAGTTTTCTCAAATTTTTATCTTTGCATGAAAATAAGTTGTTTTCAGATGGCAAAAGGAAATTTTTACTGAAAAATGTCTAATAAAAAGACAATGCACTTAATTAGAAACTTTTAATTATTGCCACACCGACGGCCCAGAGAGTTATAACAATCTCAATAGAGGCACTTCACAGCTCACTTAAGAGTTCGCTGTTCACAAGAACAGTTTGGAACTTGCATTACATGTAAAAAGTAGTTGGTCTGCTTGGACAAATTGTTCACAGTTGCTGCAGTAGCGAAATCTTGCCCATGTACAAGAAATACGATTTCGCCAGCCAGATAGGATTATTTGATTTGCTTCTCAAATTCCTGCTCTGCCCCTGACTCGTACGTGAAAAGGTTTGCGAAAGAAGGAATGCATCGAGCCATCATCAAATTAAAATAGCTACTTGAAGTTCTTGCAGCAATTGGGCTGAAACCCGAGTTTTATTGAATAACAGACAAGGTTGAGTCCTCATTTTGAGCCATGGCCGAGATCGGAGAACGGTTGCCTTCCCTAAATCTACTATACTAACATAGCATGTATCCCCTTTTTCTAGTGCTAAGCATGGAAGAAGAAAAACATCCTACTGAAATTGCAGAAACCGACTCCAAGCATTCCTGAGTTCATATAACCTGGAAGAGAGATGTAGATTCATTTTTCAACAAAGCTGATAGTTTTAAGCATACTCCTAATAAAGCTACATAAATGTCCTAACTGCAAATGCATTTGCCGGGATGGAGGTTTATGATTGGCCTGTCAACTGCTTTGATCTCGAGAATTTCCTCATGCTGCCCTTAGAGTTGTAACAATGATTCTATGGGATGAATTCTGTATTTCTGTGATGTGCATTTATGTGATTCAGTTGGCAATTCATGCCTTTTTGATTCACACAAAACCAGAAAATTGAGGAATCGTGTGTGCATTTTTGAGTTTATTCACATGAGCAGGCACATGAATGAATGCTTATCGGTGCATATATGGCAATGATCTGGTCGTCCAAGGGAAAATAAAAAGCAGAAAAGTCATTGTGATCTTGTATATTACCTATCCTTGTAAACCAGCTGCATGAAGTTTATCCCTGATCAAATGCAGCTGAGCTGCGACTTCTGCGATGTTCATCCACTCTCTGTGTGCTTAGACTGAGCAGGCGACCCCGATTCTATAGACCATCTCCAGACATTCGCGAGCTGCATTGCCTTGGCCGGTGCCCATGTGGCTCTCCATTTCTTGAAGTAGAAGAGGATCAGTAATCTCTAGGAGTTTTTCAGGCAAGGCTTCCTTAACAAACTTATGAAGGTTAAAATTTTCTCGAAACCTTTCATTTGTTGGACTCATGCCTGTGAACATCTCAAGCAAGAGAATGCCATAACTATAAACATCGCCTTCTCTTGAAACCACACTTTCCATTCGGTATTTTGTGCTTCATTCGAATTGCAAATAAAAGACAAATAATTGGAGCACAAGCGGCTGAGGGAAAGGGAAATAGCACGCAAACACTTGGGAATCATTAGAATATAATTAGCCCGTTTTCCTTTAGGGGACAGAGGAGAGAAGACTCACCTGGAGCATCATAGCCGACGGTTCCTCTAAAACTAGCAGAGCTCATTTTCGCTTTAGTGTCATCAGTGGATTCAATCATGACCTTCGCCAAACCAAAGTCTCCAATATGTCCAACCATTTCAGCATCTAGCAGGACGTTGCTTGGCTTCAGATCACATTGGATAACAGGGCTTTGAAGGTGGTTATAGAGAAAATCTAATGCTGAAGCAACATCGACAGAAATATTTATCCTTTGGATGAAACTCAATTTATGCGCATTCCCACCTACATTTGCTGATGATGGACTTGCATGTAGCCAATCTTCTAGGCTGCCATTGACCATAAACTCATAAACCAAGGCCATAAACTCATTGCCCCTGTAATCAGTGCCTGAACATACTGTTAGGACTTTCAAAAGATTATGGTGTCGGACGCTCCTTAAAGCCTCGCACTTGGTTATGAAGCTTTTCATAGCACCATGAAGTGTCAAACTAAGTACCTTCACAGCAATGGCAATTCCATTCTCATCAAGGACTCCCTTGTAAACGGATGCAAAACCGCCAACCCCAATCAAGTTACTTAAAGAAAACCCATTGGTTGCTTTAAGGAGAATCCCATAAGACAGATTCAATGATGAATCATCTTTGGAACTTGAAGCTGGTTATGTTCTTTTCTTCTTCTTCAACCAACCATAGTACATAAGAGCAAGAACAAGAGCTATTCCAAAAACCCCGAAGAAAATCGAGATGGCAAGCTTCCACGTGGGGTTTAGTTCTCAGCCTAAGTTTCTAGAGCTGCATTTGGGGAGAAGAAATTTGGGCATTCCTGCGCAAAGCTTGTCATTTCTGGAGACAAAAGTAGCGCTGATATTATTAAAGATTCCTTTAGTCGGTAATGTGCCTTCAAAGTTATTGTACGACAAATTCAGGATCTCCAAGGAGTGAAGTGCCTCGAAAAACTCTGGAATCTGACCAGATAAATTGTTGTGTGGAAGATCTAGCTCCTTGACATTCCTCAACATGCTAATAGAGGAAGGAATGGAGCCTCGGAAAGAGTTCCCCTGCATTTTGAACACTTCCAATCCAACACAACTGCCAAGACTGGCCGGAATGTCGCCTTCTAACATGTTTCTAGAGACATCCAATTGATCCAAAAGCTTTAATTTCCGGACTTCCTTAGGTAGGACACCAGCGAGATGGTTCCGAGACAAGTTCAGAAGTATAGACAGTGATGAGAGACCTATGAACTCTAGAGGTATAGTTCCATTTAAGTTGTTACTAGAAAGATCAATCTCCACCAAATTTCGGAACTCCGATAGACGTGAAGGAATGTAGCAGTGAAAGTTATTGTGATCGAGATGGAGTCGTGCCAGGTTTACTAGGTTTCCTAATGAAGAAGGAATTGCTCCGGAAAACTCGTTATGCGATAAATCTAGTTCCACTAGGTTATGAAGATTTCCCAAAACCGAGGGGACTGTACCTGAAAACCTGTGGTGGTCGAAAAGCAACCTTCCCAAGTTGATGAGATTTCCGACTATTTTTGGAATCGTGCCAAACAGTAGATTCTTGGTCAGCAACAATTCCCGGAGAGTAACGGAGAAATTACCGATGCACTCGGGCAATGTCCCGCCAAAACTGTTTTGATCTATGGACAAGTACAGTAGACTGGAGGTGTTAGTTAACGACCAAAAGAAGCTCAAATCACCGTATCCTCCGCTTCCCCGATAATTAGAATCGATGCGCAATATTTGGAGCTTGTTTAAGCGGTCCAAACGAGGCATGTTCCCTGACAGTTGGATCTCATTGACTTGTAGCCACAACAAAGCGGTTGCATTAGACATTGACCGAGGAATCGCTCCAGTGAATCGGTTCCCGGTGATGGTGAAAATCTCGATGTTTGGAAGAGTGAAGCCTATATTGGCGGGAATATTCCCTCCTATTTGGTTGTCACCGATGCTGAGCAGCTCTGGAAGAAAGATTGAAGATAGATGGAGGAATTGTGCCAGACAACCTATTTAGTGATAATAGAAGCGCTCTGAGCTTGGTTAGTTTTCCCAGAGCTTGGGGTATCTTCCCATCTAACTCATTCCAACGAAGACCGAGAATATCTAACGATGACATGTTTCCGATGGATGAAGGAACAGTACCCGTTAGATAGTTGCCAGATAAAGCGAGATACTGAAGCTCCAGCAAAGAACCAAGCTCAACGGGAATTTCTCCGACCAGCCGGTTGCCACCTAGGCGGAGCGATGTAAGGCGAGCACAACGTGACAGGTTTCTTGGGATTTCGCCTTCCAATGTGTTGTGGGCTAATTGCAAGACACATAAACGGTGCAAATGGCCGACTTGTTGCGGGATTTCATGATAGAAACTATTGTTGTGGATCATCAGGACTCTCAAGGAGCTCAAGTTTCCAATGTGAGTGGAGATTGTCGCGACCTACCTCACGAGGGCCGAACTCGGTAAGGCGGGTTTAGAGATAAGTGTTCACGAAATGGTTCATATGGCATATCATAAAAAATTATTTTATTGAAGCATAAATCTTTTGATCATCCATATGATCCATTGATCATGAACGTGGATCTTCCCTAAATCCATATTTCGCGTGACAGCGAATCGATTTTATCTTTTTTTAGGAGTCATCACTAGCCTAGGTCGGGGGTCGGCTAGAATACCCAACCGAAACGCCGGAATTTCGTATCGATTTCTACGAAAACTAGAGATCAAAGGTTCGGGGACTAGCTTACGTTAATATTTCTATTAATGCCCTTTCGGTACCGCTAAATTTAACATGGTTGTTATCTAAGTTGTCATGCATTTGTTCTTTGCCATTTTCATGTTTAAAGTCTTAGTCCACTAAGTGATCATGCATCTTGTTTTTGTATTTTCATTTAAAATTCTAAACTAATCCTATCTTAGTCTAGAAAAAGAAAGAAACAATCAACTGTATTGAAAGACATTTCATAAAATAAAAACTCAAAATATTGAAAAGACGAGCCAATTCTAAGTGCACAAAAGTAAAAACCCGCAACTCGTCGGGTGTTTATTACAACACAAATTGAAAACCCGAGACATGATCGGGGATGAATGAATTGAGCACAAATTGAAACCGGATCGGACATCGGTTTATCGCTATCATCAAATGAATATAAATGGAGACCGGATTGGACATCGGTCAATCGCTTTGGTTTTTTATCATTTCGGATTATTCTCCCATGGACCGCCTCTCGAGTATCAGTGTTTACATTCACAACATTCATTCACAACAAACAATGCACAAAGGAACAACCAAAGAAAAACAATGGTGCAAACAATTCACTAATCAAACACGGGCCCCGGGATCGGCCTTTGTTTTCATGCATTTCGATTCACCACCAACCTAATCATCTAAGATTATTTGATCAATGGTTAATGATAATGGGCTACCATTTGCATTCACAAAACAGCAACTCAAATCAATTAACCCCTAAAATCGGGTTTTAAATTATCACAATGGATTACCCACCGAACATGCACCAGGCCTAACATTCATCTAACAAACACATGCATAGCAATGAAATAAGCATGTATTCAAGTCCATGGGTCTTATTTCAAAACCAATCAAACAATGAGAAGTGGGCTTTATAAGGAGACCACTTATTCAGTTTTTATCTAATTCAGATTGCTTCTGTTCATATGTGATTACCCTAATGATGTCCAAATGAAATGATTCAGGTGTCATCAGAAAGCTCATGACATGAGGATCAAAAGTCAAGTAGAACATTTTTTTAAATCCTCACCGATTTTCCCAAAAATGATAAATTTACCCTCGGTGACAGATTGAACCCGATTCTGTTATGGATTTCAAAATAATGGCGGGAAAAATAACAAATCTTATCAAAACCGTGTGAAAATTTTTGTATGGTTAGGATTCTCCGTGTGCAACAAGTTTTGTGTTTTGAGTTTTTACTAAAAAGTCCTTCAAATTTTTATAAAATTCGGTTTTCAAAAAGGACTCAATTGCAAATCACACTTTAACCCGAGAAGGCCTTTTGTGAAATTTTGAACAAATTAACCCTCCAAAAATTGCTATTAGGCCCTCAGAATTTCCAGTCAACATAATGAAATGCCAATGAACAACTTTGTAGTTTTTATTTTTCGCAAAAAAGGACTCTAATTTTATCAAATTTGGAAAAACATCTTCTGAACTTTAAAGGCATGAAAATCAGATCTAGACACAGATACTGATCAGATTGTGAAAATTCCTTTTCAAAATCAATGACCTCCGATTTTAATGAAATTAGTATCAATAGAAAGATCTTGATCTCAATGTGAACTTTTGTGAAGAAAACTTTTTCATATTGTGAATACACGAATTTATGAAAATCGAAGAACACACAAAGGTCAGTCTGAAACTAATCTGTCATCAGATTCATGCCTAGATGACGTTGCAGATCGTACCATGCTAACATACTTGGAATTTTATGAAAATTTTATGATGAACAGATCAAGATGTGCTCTACAACTTTTATGAAGAAAGTTTTCTCAAAAAATGATCATAGAAAATTATAAAAATCACGGAACAGCACAACATCAGTCAGAACATCATCAGAACAGACTTCAACATCATATTCCAGATTCTGATCCTAACTTTCGAAATAGTTTTGACATAGCAAATCAGGTCCGATTGAGGCATATGATATATCAAATCGAAGCTTAAGATGTGTTTTACGATTCTCTAGTTCATCACTTCACAAGATTTCGACATTAACGAGCTAAAATCGGCATCTCAAACATACAGGTTTTCCAGGATACGAATTTGCAGAATCGCCTTCAAGTGTACTTACCTTGTTTAATGAAGCTCCGACGCGCAATTGAGCGATCCGGTCTTCAACTTGCTCGACGTTTCAACATAGATGTTGATCTTAGTCTTCGGAGTTCCAGGAAGTTCAATGTATACGAGGATGAAACGAGAATTGAAAGGATTCTCCACAACATCAGCCAGAGGCTGAGCTCTCTTCAGTACAAAGACGATTGAACTAAAGATGCATTCAGAGCTCATATGTAGCAAGTTCAAATGAGATCCTGGAATTTCACCAAAAATACCGAGAAATCAGCGTTGTCGATTGAATCAAAGTTGTAAATACACAAGCGAAATAGAGAACTTAGCTTTAATCTTGCTTCTGTTATCTTCTAGAAATCGGAAAACCAGCAATGGATTGTCCAACTTTGATGAAGATGAAAATGCTGGAATCAAAAGCTGCAAATTAGCCGAGAGAATGAGGGAGTGAGCTTGATAAAATATGAGAGAGAATGAGTGGAGATGTTGCAGAGAGAGAGAGAGAGAGAGAGAGAGAGAGAGAGAGAGAGAGAGAGAGAGAGAGAGAGAGAGAGAGAGAGAGAGAGAGAGTTCAGATCTGAAAAATGAGAGAGTTTTTCAATTTTGGTGGAAAAAAACACATATACTTCTCTCCAACTTTGAATTATAGCCCTTAAATTAATCCAATGGCTTAGAATGCATCTTTAATGATTAAGAATATTTCTTATGGGTTAAGAATTGGTGACATGGCATTATGGATGGACATGATCAATTCTAAATGAATGGTCATGATTGACTTGCTTACCGCCTAATTAATTTGCTTAATTCTTAAGGAATGACATTTTGGTAATTTTCACTTAGGGGCATTTTTGTAATTTTCAATTAAGGGCATTTTTGTCATTTTTGGGCTCAAAGGGATGGGGCCAGCCTTGGTTGGTCGGAATGGATCGTCGATTGCCGGATTTTCAACCGGAAAATGGCCAGTCTGATCGGACCGGTTCAATTTGATTCAAACCGGGTTAAGCCGGTTAACCCCAAATTTGACCAGATTGAACTAGTTCAATTCTTGATTCCATTTGTTCCAATTTTGTGTAATTTGATTCTTATCATGATTAATTGAGCCCATTAATATCAAATTCAATTAAATTGGATTGAACCGATTTGAAATTCATGTACAAATTGATCCAATTTAACTTGTTTGTTTCAATTGCTCTTGAGTTTGGGTAATTGCATGGCCAAGTTAAACTAACAAATTTAATTGAAGTCCAATTAACCAAATTGAGTCACAATTCATCAAATTGAATATTAATCTAGAGTGGGTCAAGTTGAATTGCACTAATTAGACCAATTACTCTTAGACTTCTTAATTATTGAATCACTAAATTGATCAAATTGACTCAAATTCATGTGAATCTTCCAAAATTGATTTTGAATTTGGATTTGATATAAGAAGTTAGGCTCATTCGTGTCTCAATTGCGCAAATCATGAAGAATCGATCCAAATCACTGATTAGGGCCAAAATTAGAGGTTTTTGTGTTTGGCTTGGAATTACAAAATTGGTTCCAAAATTGAATATAAGATGACCTCTAGATCAAATGCTGTGAAGAAAACTAACCTAAAAATGACTAAAAATGAAGTAATTCTATTTTTGGCCGATTTTGAATCAAATTCCACAAATTGAGAAAAAGTTGATTTTAAACCAATTTTTGCAAAATTTCAAATGCCAAAGGTAAATTGAATGTAAAATTAGATGATTTTTGAATTTTTGTATTTTCCAATTTTTTGGTCAAAGGTTTGACCAAAAGTCAAACCCTAGTTGACTTTTCACTAGGAGATTGATTTTATGATCAAATCTTTGAATTTTTCTGAAATTTCCACTTCTAAAGTGAAATTGAACTTGAAAGGAATTTTTTTATGTGAAAAGCTCCAATTTGATCTGGGGATGACTTTTGGTCAATGGGGATGACTTTTGGTCAAAGGATTGACCAAAAAGTTAACCCGAAAGTCAACCGTTTGACTTTTCAAGTTTTTGCATGAAATGAATAGGAAATTGTCTACAAAAGCTAGACCAACAAACAGAATTAAAAAACGACACTTTTTGCTTAAGAAATGGGTTCCGTCGCGATCGAAAACCATAATCTCAAATTTTTTACTTTTAATGACGCGTCGGTTAAAAATTAGGTGTCAATAGCTGCCCTCCTTTGAGTGGAAGTTTGAAGAGGTTCCGCTCAAAGACCAATTGGCACCTACAAATTTTTAGTTGACTCCGCTTGGGAAATAAATGAATTTAGAGATAAAGACATTTGATCAGAGTATTACTTGAAGCACTTATCATTGACCTTTTGGATTGTCAGCTCATTCATGGGTTTTTCTCTTCTCTCTCTCATGGGGTGGAATGAAGGAAGAAAAGAAAAAGAAAGAGTTTTGTAGGAAATCTATGGTTTAAGGATAACCAACAATCTAAGGACAAGGTTTAAGGATGACCTAGAATCTAAGAACAAGATTTAAGGATGACCTATAACTGAAGGTTTAAGGATGACCAGGAACCGAAGGACAAGGTTTAAGAATGACCAGGAGCCGAAGGACAAGGTTTAATGATGACCTAGAACCTAAGGACAAGGTTTAAGGATGACCAGGAACCTAAAGACAAGGTTTAAGGATGATCAGAAACCTAAAGACAAGGTTTAAGGATGACTAAAAACTTAAGGACAAGGTTTAAGGATGACCAGGAACCTAAAGATAAGGTTTAAGGATGACCAGGAACCTAAAGATAAGGTTTAAGGATGACCTAGAACCAAAAGATAAGGTTTAAGGATGGCCTAGAACCAAAGAACAAAGTTTAAGGATAACCAGGAACCTAAAAACAAGGTTTAAGGATGATCAGGAACCTATCCACTGGGGAAAGATATTTTGAAAGAAGTTCTGAGATTGTTTAACAACAAATCAAATGGAATTATTCTTATTTTGGTAAAAGATACTGATTATCAAAATCCTTAAGAGGAAATTTTAACAAAATAATGCTTTGAATAATCATCTGAAGAGGTTAGATAAAAATGCCAAATTGGAAATAACCTAATCAAAAAGGTCTTTTACATTGGCTCTCATGATAGCTTTGATTCCCATTTATTGATGTGGGGAAGCTATTCAATTCTCACTGGTGATGCCTCACGAACCTATGTCAAAGGTTTTCGGAAACGTTCACATTGAATACAAATTAATTGATCAAAAAAGGTCTTTCAAAAGGACCGTAATATAGGTTTGGTCATGGACTTACACAAAGGGTATTTGCTTTGAGGCCAAGAAAAGAAATATACCATCAACATCTTCAACGGGTTTATAAGTCAAAAACCTTGAAGATAAGACAATATAGGATTACTTCCACTCCTTCTAGCGATAACTTCTTTGTGAAATCTTTACGTCAACTCAAACCACTCAATCGGAAGAGACTTCGGAGAGGGTTGTAATGTTGGTTCGGGTTAGGCTCAAAAGGTTTGAAATTTTGTAGAAAGGGTTTGAAAGAAAAATGATGATTATCTTGGCATCATTACCAAATCATCCAAATTTGACATCATTTGACTCTTGAAAATCAAATTGTCTCGAGAGTCCAATTTTCTTGTAACATAAGAGCTTTACTCTTTCTAAGCATCTTTTGCAATGAGAATTTTGTTTTCATCATAAGTATGTTGCTTTTTGCTTTTGCTTTTGATACATATTCTTTTTCATGGGCATCGGCCTTGCTTTTACCAGGTACACTACTTTTTCATACCCCATAATATTTATCTTTTGAGCTCTTTGGACTCTCGAGACACTCTATACATGTTCATCAATTGTTCCAATTCTTCTTGGTAAATTATATGCATTGCCCTAATGTAGGGAGATAATCAACATTTTGGGCTTTGAAATGAACATGTTTAAGGCTCAATTTGGCTAAGCAAGGAATAACTGTGTTTGGGGTAGAGGAAAAGAATGTTCTTCTTCACTTTGGGATGTTTCGAGCTTCCATAAAGATCCACCTGAAATTACCATAAAAAGATTAATGCAAGTGAAAGTAATAAAATCTTTCTTAATTTTTTTGCTCCAAAAAATGATCAACCACAACTTCTTAACTTGCCCCAATATGGGGTGGTTCTTAATATGGGTATTTTGAAAATTCTCCCTATTTGGCTCAAAGTGGCTAGCAAAAGATAAAATGAGTTTTTAGGATAGAGAAATGAAATGCCTTTTTATCACTTCAATCCATGTATTCAATGTGAACAAACCCTACGTCCTAAGACATGTTTTTTTCGCTCAATTCTCTTAAAATGTGTATAGGGACGTGTTTGATCAAAGGTTTGCCTTTTATCATTCTAGGCATTCCCACTCGGCATTTTTAAGAAATCCATGTTTTTCGAAGGATCATTTGGTTAAATCTCCCATCTGTGGGGAATTTTGATAAATCAAAACATTTGAAAATCTTTTTGACTCCTCTGGGGATTTTTTTTTTTAAAATTTCAAACTTGAAAAATATTTTAGACAGAAAAGGTCCTTACAAAAAGGATCTACTTCCTAAACTCTAGGGAGAAGACTGATTTTTTATTTTTGATTTTTGATTTTTTTTAGCTACTTCTTCGAGCTTGACTCCTTGAGGTTTGGAATAGCTTCCCTGGGGTACCTACAAAATGAACAAATATGCAAAAAATGCCATGTATGCATGATTCAAATGTCCTAAAGTGACTTGGATTCAATCCGAGAGTAGCTCAAAGGCTTCTTATTCAAGGAAAATATTTCTTGACATCATCAGCATTTATAGGTTTTGGCAACTCTCGGCTATCCACTTCTACAAGAATCAATGCTCCGCCGGGCAACACTTTCTTGATGACATACAGTCCTTCATAATTGGGGGTGAATTTCCCACGATCTGGAATGATGGGTAGGACTTTCCTCAAAACCAGGTCATTGACCTCAAAATGCCTGGGTCAAATCTTACGGTTGAATGACTTAGCCACTCGCTTTTGGTAGCTTTGTCCATGGCACAGGGCTTTTAGCCTTTTTTCATCAATCATGTTAAGCTGTTCAAATCTTTATTGAATCCATTCTGCTTCAGAAAGCTTTATTTGCGAAAGTACCCTTAATGAAGGAATTTCCACTTCCATAGGTAAAACCGCTTCCATTCTATATACTAATGAGAATGGTGTTGCCCTAGTCGAAGTGCGAATAGAAGTTCGGTAAGCCATTAACGCGTATGGTAACCGCTCGTGCCAATCTCAATAATTCTCTGCCGTCTTGGACAGAATCTTCTTTACATTCTTGTTTGCCGCCTCCACAGCTCCATTCATTTGTGGGCGGTAAGGAGAAGAATTCAAGTGGCGAACGTGAAACTTATTGAGTAGCTCATCCACTACTTTGTTATTCAGGTTTGACCCATTATCTGTGATAATTGCTTCTAGAACCCCGTATCGAGCAATAATGTCTTGATGAATAAATTTTGCCACACTTCTCGTAGTGACGTGGGCATAAGAATTGGCTTTGATCCATTTGGTGAAGTAATCGATAGCCACTAGAATGAAACGGTGTCCATTTGATACCTTAGGATTAATTGGTCCGATAATGTCAATCACCCACATTGAAAAAGGCCATGCTTCGAACATTTGATGCAATTCATTTGGAGGAGCATTGATTTTGTCTCCATAAACTCGGCATTGATGGCAACATCTAACATTTTGAATATAATCAGCTTCCATGGTTAGTCAATAATAACCTAGCCTCATGATATTCCTTGCTAGAAGATGGCCGTTCATATGAGGACCACATTCTCCTTCATGTATCTCTTTCATTAATAAATTGGCCTCTTTGGTGTCTACGCACTTCAACAGGACCGAATCAAAAGATCTCTTGTATAAAGCACCTCCGCTAAGAAAGAATTTGGAAGCTAACTTAGTCAAGAATTTTCGATCCGTAGCTCGACTTCCTTAGGGAAATTTTCTTTCTTGAAGGTAGTTCATAATGTCATAGTACCATGGCTAACCATCGAGTTCTTCTTCTATAACCATGCAATACACAGGCTCTTTCAAAACATCGATTTGTAAATGATCAATATTCAAACCATCAGTTACTTGTAACATTGAGGATAATGTTGCCAAGGCATCAGCAAATTGATTATGAGATCTTGGTAAATAATCAAATGAGATCTCTTCGAATTCTTCCACCAGTTCTTTAAGATACTCTTGGTAAAGAATCAGTTTTGAATCACGAGTTTGCCATTCACCTCCTATTTGGAGAATAATAAGCGCGGAATCACTATAAACTTGTAATCTCTTAACCTTCATATTGATGGCTAATTGGAGACTGAGAATGCAAGCTTCATATTCTGAAATGTTATTGGTACAAAGAAATATCAACTTTGTAGTTACTGGATAATGTTGACCCATTGGGGATATCAAAACTGCTCCAGTACCAGAACCGGAGAGGTTAACAGCTCCATCAAAATACATGGTCCACTTGTCTTGTGACACCAAATGAATTCTTTCATTAATTTCATTCCAGTCGTCTGACTTTAAGGGACTTTCAGCTAACATGTCAGCTATGGCTCGCCTTTTGACGAACTTCTGAGACATGCTCTGGATATCAAATTCGGAGAGCAATATTTGCCATTTGGCAAGCCTTCCAACCAGTGCAGGCTTTTGTCGCGACCTACCTTACAAGGGCCGACTTCGGTAAGGCGGGTTTACAGATAAGTGTTCATGAAATAATTCATATGGAATATCACAAAAAATGATTTTATTGAAATATAAATCTTTTGGCTATCTATATGATTCATTGATCATGAACGTAGATCTTCCCTAAATCCATATCTCACGTGACAGTGGATTGATTTTGTCTTTTTTAGGAGTCGCCACTAGCCTAAGTCGGGGGTCGGCTAGAATACCCAACCGAAACGCGGGAATTTCGTTTTGATTTCTACGAAACCCAGAGATCAAAGGTTCGGGGACTAGCTTACGTTAATATTTCTATTAACGCCCTTACGGTACCACTAAACTTAGCATGGTTGTTATCTAAGTTGTCATGCATTTGTTCTTTGCCATTTTCATGTTTAAAGTCTTAGTCCACTAGGTGATCATGCATCTTGTTTTTGTATTTTCATTTAAGATTCTAAACTAATCCTATCTTAGTCTAGAAAGAAAGGAACAATCAATTGTATTGAAATACATTTTTGTAAAATAAAAAACTCAAAATATTGAAAAGACGAGCCAATTCTAAATGCGAGAAAGTAAAAACCCGCAACTCGTCGGGTGTTTATTACAACACAAATTGAAAACCCGAGACATGATCCGGGATGAATGAATTGAGCACAAATTAAAACCGGATCGGACGTCGATTTATCGCCATCATCAAATGAATACAAATGGAGACCGGATTGGACATCGGTCAATCGCCTTGTTTTTTTATCATTTCGGATTATCCTCCCATGGACCGCCTCTCGAGTATCGGTTTACATTCATAACATTCATTCTCGACAAACAATGCACAAAGGAACAACCAAAGAAAAACAATAGTGCAAACAATTCACTAATCAAACACGGGCCTCGGGATTGGCCTTTGTTTTTCATGCATTTGGATTCACCACCCACTTAATCATCTAAGATTATTAATCAATGGTTAACGATAATGAGCTACCATTTGCATTCACAAAATGGCAACTCATATCAATTAACCCTTAAGGTCGGGTTCTAAATGACCACAATAGACTACCCGTCGAACATGCACCGGGCCTAACATTCATCTAATAAATACATGCATAGCAATGAAATAAGCATATATTTAGGCCCATGGGCCTTGTTTTGAAACCAATCAAACAATGAGAAGTGGGCTTTGTAAGGAGACCACTTATTCAGTTTTTATCTAATTCGGATTGCTTCTATTCATATGTGATTAACTACTCTAATGACATCCAAATGAAATGATTCAGGGGTCATTAGAAAGCTTGTGAAATGAGGATCAAAAGTCAAGAAGACCATTTTTCTAATTCCTCACTGATTTTCCCGAAAATGACAAATTTACCCTCGGTGATAGATTGGACCCGATTCTATTATGGAATTCAAAATAATGGCGGGAAAAATAACAAATCTTATCAAAACTGCATGAAAGGTTTTGTACAGTTAGGATTCTCCATGTGCAACAAGTTTTGTGTTTTGAGTTTTTGCTAAAAAGTCCTCTAAATTTTTATAAAATTCGGTTTTCACGAAGGACTCAATTGCAAATCACACTTCAACCCGAGAAAACCTTTTGTGAAATTTTGAGCAAATAGACCCTCCAAAAATTGCTATTTGGCCCTCAAATTCTCCAGGCAACATAATGAGACCCCAATGAACAACTTTGTAGTTTTTATTTTTTGCAAAAAAGGACTTTAACTTTATCAAATTCGGAAAAACATCTTCTGAACTCTAAAGGAATGAAAATCAGATCTGGACACAGATACTGATCGGATTGTGAAAATTCCTTTTGAAAATCCAAATGATCTCAGATTTTGATGAAATTAGTATCAATAGAAAGATCTTGATTTCAGTGTAAACTTTCATGAAGAAAACTTTTCCAGATTTCGAACACACGAATTTATGAAAATCGAAGAACAAACGAAGGTCAATCAGAAACCAGTCTGTCACCAGATTTATGCTTGGATGACGTTGCTAATCGTACCATGCTAACATGCTTGAAATTTTATGAAAATTTTATGATGAACGGATTAAGATGTAATCTAAAACTTTAATGAAGAAAGTTTTTTCAAAAAATGATCATAGAAAATCAGAAAAATCATAGAACAGCACAACATCAATCAGGACATCATCAGAACAGATCTGCACATTACATTTCAGATTCTGATCCTAACTTCCGAAATAGTTCTGACATAGCAAATCAAGTCCGATCAAGGCACATGATATATCAAATCGAAGCTTAAGACGTGCTCTACGATTCTCTAGTTCATCACTTCGCAAGATTTTGATATTAACAAGGTGAAATCGACATCACAAGCATGCAGGTTTCAGTGTACACGATTTTGCAAAAGTACACTTACCTTGTTCAATAATGCTCCGGCATAAAATCGAGCGATCCGGCGTCCGTGTTCAGATCAAGGACAGCACGGAGAAGTCTCGGAAAGCTCGGCCAACCTATGATAATAGATTGCACAAACTAAGTGAGAATCGGTCCGTTTTTGCATTATCGAGCTAGTAACGAAGAATCAAATCAAAAGACACGATCTGGTGGCCGTTTAACGAGTCGCTGGATACCACGGCGATGTGAAGATGCTAGGGAGTGTAGTCGCAAGTCTTGGATCACCGGAGGAGGTCACCGATCAGCCGGTTCAGCCGCTTGAACCGGCTAGTCACATCACCGGCAGCAGCACCGGTGATGTTGCCGAGGAAGAAAACCGGCCGGAACAGCAAGTTCCGGCCACCGGCAAAGGTGGCTGGTCTTGCGACCAGCCTTGGGCCGCCGCGGGGGACGCCGGTGAGGTGGTGGCTCGCCGGAAAAGTGGCTAGAGAGAGGGAGATGGCTGGCGAGGGAGAGAGAGAGAGAGAGAGAGGAGAGAGAAAACCAGATCTGAAATGAGAGAGAATGCCAAATTTTGGAGGGAAAAAAAACTATATACTTCCCCTAACTCTGAATTCTAGCCCGTAAATTGATCCAATGACCTAAAATGCATCATTAATGATTAAGAATATTCCTTACGGGCTAAGGATTTGTGACATGGCACTATGAATGGACATGATCAATTCTAGATGAATGGCCATGATTGATTTGCTTGTCCCCTAATTAATTTACTTAATCCTTAAGGAAGGGCATTTTGGTAATTTTCACTTAGGAGCATTTTTGTAATTTTTGATCAAGGGTATTTTTGTAATTTTTGAGCTCAAAGGGATGGGGCCGGCCTTGGCTAGTCGGAATGGATTGTCGATCTCCGAATTTTTAACTGAAAAATGGCCAGTCCGATTGGACCGGTTCAATTTGAATCAAACCGAGTTAAACCGGTTAATCCCGAATTTGGCCTGATTGAACTTGTTCAATCCTTGATTCATTTGTTCCAATTTTGTGTGATTTGATGATTAATTGAGCCTATTAATATCGAATCCAATTAGATTGAACCGATTTGAAATTTATGCACAAATTGATCCAATTCAGCTTGTTTGTCTCAATTACTATTGAATTTGGGTAATTGCATGACCAAGCAAGATTAACAAATTTAATTGAAGTCCAATTAACCGAATTGAGTCACAATTCATCAAATTGAATTAGTCTAGAGTGGGTCAAGTTGAATTGCACTAATTGGACCGATTACTCTTAGACTTCTTAATCATTGGATCACTAAATTGATCAAATTGACTCAAATTCATGTGAATCTTCAAAAATTGATTTTGAATTTGTATTTCATATAAGAAATTGGGCTTATTCGTGTCTTAATTGCACAAGTCATGAAGAATCGATCAAAATCACTGATTAGGGACAAAATTGGGGGTTTTTGTGTTTGGCTTGGAATTACAAAATTGGTTCCAAAATTGAATATAAGATGACCTCTGGATCAAATGTCATGAAAAAAACTAACCTAAAAAATGACTAGAAATGAAGTAATTTCATTTTTGGCTAATTTTGAACCAAATTCCGCAAATTGGGAAAAAGTTGATTTTAAACCGATTTTTGCAAAATTTCAAATGCCAAAGGTAAATTGAATGTAAAATAAGATGATTTTTGAATTTTTACATTTTCTGATTTTTTTTGTCAAATGTCTGACCAAAAGTCAAACCCTGGTTAACTTTTCACTAGGAATTTAATTTTATGATCAAATCTTTGAATTTTTCTGAAATTTCCACTTCTAAAGTGAAATTGAACTTGAAAGGAATTTTTTTATGCGAAAAGCCCCAATTTGACCCGGGGTTGACTTTTGGTCAAAGGGTTGACCAAAAAGTCAATCCGAAAGTCAACCGTTTGACTTTTCGGGTTTTTGCATGAAATGAATAGAAAATTGTTTGCAAAAGCTAGGCCAACAAACAAAATTAAAAAACAACACTTTTTGTTCAAAAAACGGGTTCCGTCGCGATCGAAAACCCTAATCCCGAATTTTCTATTTTTAATGACGCGTCGGCTAAAAATTAGGTGTCAACAGCTTTTTCAAAAGATACTTGATAGGATCATTTTCATTCACAAGCAAGATATGATTGTGAAGAGTATATTGTCGTAATCTGTGTAGTACCCAAACTAAGGCTACACATGTTTTCTCAACTTCAGGGTATCGAGCTTCACCAGAGGTAAACTTCTTATTGAGGTAGTAAATAGCGTGTTCCATTCCATCCTTCGGTCTCTTCTGTGCTAACATAGCTCCCAAAGATTCATCATGAATGGTGAGATACAAAATCAAAGGAATACCCGAAGTAGGCGGTACTAAAACTGGTGGTTGTGAAAGCTACTGTTTCAATTTTTCAAAGGATTTCTGATAATCTTCGTTCCATTCAACTTTGGCATTCTTTTTCAATAGTTTGAAGAATAGCTTGGCTATTTCAGATAACTGGGAAATAAATCTCGCAACATAATTGAATCTTCCCAGCAAGCTTCGAACCTCTTTGACGGTAGAAGGGGGTTTCAAATCGCAAATGGCTTTCACCTTCGAGTGATCAATCTCTATGCCCTTGTTACTAATCATAAATCCAAGGAGCTTTCCAAACTTTGCCCCAAATATGCATTTAGCGTGGTTAAGCCTTAGCTTGAACTTTCTAAATCGATCAAACAGTTTCCTCAAGACTTCAATGTGATCTTCACCTTATCGTGATTTAGCGATCATGTCGTCGACGTAAACTTCAATCTCTTTATACATCATGTCATGGAATAGTGTCACCATGGCTCTTTGGTAAGTTGCCCCCGTGTTCTTCAAGCCGAAGGGTATAACCTTGTAACAGAATGTTCCTCATGGAGTGATGAAAGATGTTTTAGTCTTATCTTCTTCCTTCATTCGAATTTGGTTATAGCCAGAGAAACCATCCATGAAAGAAAATAATTCGAATCCTGTTGTGCTGTCGACCAAGACGTCAATATGTGGTAATGGGAAATCATCTTTGGGACTTGCTTTGTTCAAGTCGCGGTAATCGACACATACCCAAACTTGTCCATCCTTCTTCATGATTGGGACAACATTAGCAATCCAGTCAGCATAATGAGTAACTTCAATGAAATCAACTTTTAGCAATTTCATGACTTCTTCCTCAATCTTCTTGGATAATTCTGTCTTCGTCCTCCTAAGCTTCTGTTTCTCAAGCAGAATGGCAGGATCAAGAGGCAACGTGTGTTCTACAATGTTGGGGTCCAGACCCGGCATGTCAGCATAAAACCAAGCAAAGACATCCCGATACTCCTTCAATAGTTCGATCAGTCGATCAGCATCTGTCTGAGAGAGACTTGCCCCAATTTTTGTTTCTTTGGGATTTTCATAATCACCCAAATTTATAACGATAGTTTGTTCTTCCGTGGAAGGTTTGGATTCTTCATGTTGGATCCATTCTCTTTTAATAGCCTTGGAATCTTCTTCATTTTCAGGATCAAAATAATCAGATTCATATGAGTTTTTTGGACATGAATCCAAGCCATGCATATGACTATCATGATTATGCAAAGTGTCATGCCTGAGATGCAACAAAAAATGGTTAGTATATGAAGATAAGAAATGCAATGCATGAAGATGTAATGAAAAAAAAACTTTTCGAATTCTAGATTTTCAAAAATTTCATGGGAACTCGTCCTCATATCATTGGGCATCCTTGTTCCAAAGGATTATTTTGAAAACTATAAATCGTGCAAAAGCCCAGGCCTCAAAGCATTATCATAGGGCTGGTTTGGTATACTTTCGCACGTCTATTAACAAAACATGAGGATGCTATTATTGATATGCAGTAATGTCATATAGTGTTTTGGATCCAAAGTTCATGATCCGAATTATTACAACATATGAAATGAATGAAACTGAAATGAACAAATGGAAGTCCCTCACAGGGGAGAATTAGATGTATTACAACTGAAAACAAATTAGAACACAGAAGCATCCCTTACACAGCAGGATCGATAGGTAGATCATCCTCAAAGCTTTCGGAAATGGCACCCACAGAACTCTCTTCAAATAGGTTGATGATATCATAGATATCTATTTCTTCATCTTGGAGAAACTTTGGCGGTCCAAGGAAGAAATCTTTCAACGGAGGAGGGAGCAAACGTCGATAACTCTTTTCTTTGATTATCGGCCTTTTCTTATTACCTTGATCCTGTTGATCGCCTTGGTAACCTAAGCCTTCTCGTTTCTTTCTCTTAGTCACCTCAATTGGTGTGAGAATGCCTTGGGACAGCTTTTCCAATCCTTTGCCAATAGTAAATCCATGTTCGATCAACACTTTGTTAGACATAAGGGCCGCCTTTGAATAGTGAGGCTTTCTCATAATAGTACCTATAGGCACATGAGATACTGACACTAACTCGAATGAATGGTAACTTGATTCTCCTTTTACTTCTAGCTCCACGTAGGGAATTGCAGTATTGTTGAAGGTTTCGGTATCCTTCTAGCAATGGATAGTTATAATCTTGCCACACACGACAATGTGAATCATCTGATGTAGACTTGAGGGTATAACACCCGCAGCGTGAATCCAAGGTCATCCTAGCAACAAGCTGAAGTTACTTGAGATATCGAGCACTTAAAATTTTTGAGTGAACATGACTGGACCAATCATCAGCTGCAAGTCAATTTCTCTTAGAGCTTCCTTCTTCATGCCATCAAAGGCTCTAACTGGAGTTTTAGAATAATGAATATTATCCATACCTACACCTAGACGGCGCAAGGTTGATAACGGACAGATATTGAGAGCCGAACCATTATCAATGAGTACTCTTGATATCCTTGTATCGAAGTGTTGAACAGAGATGTATAATGCTTTAGAGTGTGCTTGCCCTTCCGGTGGCAAATCCTTTTCAGAAAAAGAAATTTGATCCTTAAGAAGAATAGCACCTACAAACTCTTCCAATTGTACCTCTCCAATTGTCTCTAGTACATGTACTTCATTAAGAATTTTTAAGAGAGTATTCCTATGTTTCTCGGAAGACTTGAATAGTTCAAGTAACGAGATTTGAGTCGGCATTTTTCTTAACTGCTCGATCACTTCTGCTTCACTAGTTTTGAGAGTTTTGAGGAGTTGCCCCGCTTCCTCTTCGGTTACGGCCTTTTTCTCAACACTTTCACGAGATGGAAAACATCGGCCTGACCGAGTAATAGCATCTATTTCATTAGACTCATAATTCCAAGGATCTGCCTTTGAGTCGTAAACAGGAGGTATACTTGCTTTCAAATTCTTGTCTTTCTTCGGTGGTAGGTCGATCACAACAGGCTCAAAGTCCTCATTAGAGATCTTTATATTTCTAAAGCCATCAACCATTAAATCTATAACCACAGGTTCCACAACATGCGCTTGGATTTCACTAGTAACGTTCAATTCAATCACAATATGATCAATCACGGCTACCATGATCTTCAAATTCGAACCCCCATCCACTTGGGATGATAGTCTTAAGGTCGATAAAAGCGCTTGGAGGAGGAGAGTATTTTACCATGAAGTCGTATTTACCACTCGGCTGCCCGAGAGTATCAACAATTTCACCTTTTTCAATTGCCTTCTTAACGAACTCTCGATCCCAATAGGAGGTATGGCGTTCAAATTTCGAATCAACATCGGAAAGAGTCTCTCTATTATCTTCATCATTATATTCAGTTAGAACAGTGTCTTTCTCATGGGCCTTCTTCATAAATTCATGACCTTGACGGGTTTTCTCGCTCTCACATTCTAAATCACCATCGAAAAATATGTCACTTCGTGGTTCATCAACATCTGGCTCGTATCTATCATCTTTCAGCTTAGAGCATAAGACTTCGTCTGTGAACTTGCAAGAGAATTTTTCGGACGACAAATCAATTACGGCAGTCTCGATGGACCCTTCGGGTTTCCTTCCTTGAAGAGGCTGAATTATGCCTAAAGCAGCCATCTTGGCTAGGTAATACATTTTCTCCTCTTGGGATACATTTCCTTCTTTTGGTTGATTTCTAGCTATAGTCAATAGCTCTTCCAACTTCACCATGTCTAATAAGAAAAGTTTCTCATTCTCGTCTCTAAATATCACATTAACGGCTTCGGTATGATTGGGGAGCGGATTTTGTTGAACATTTGGTGTAGCATCTTTAAACGACAAGATCTTCTTATCCAACAGGTTCTGAATCTTGATCTTCAGAGTATAACAGTTGACCACATCGTGGCCCTTCTCGCCCATGTGATACACGCAAGATTTTGCCAAATCAAACCCAACAAACTTCGGTGGGTTATCTCTCGGGATTTCTTTTGCTACGAGTCTTTGTTCAATCAACATCGGCAGCAATTGAGACATAGGTCTTGGCAACGGAGTAAACTGTCTTTGTGGAGCTTTTCCTTTTCGGTCAAAATTTCGGGAAGAAACCCCTGTTTTCATAACAGACCTTTGAACTAGTGTGTTTAATGGCTTTTGAGTATTACGATTTTGATTATAGGCAACCTCCACCATTGGCTCCTTATCCTTCTTTGAGGTAAATCTGCAAATTGTCATCTCGGATAATCGACCCTCTCGCATGATTCCTTCAGTACGTTCTCCCAGTTCAACCATTGCAGGGAAATTAATACTAGTGTTATTAAACATCTTATCAAAGTATTCTCGAGCTAAAACTCGAAGAAACAGCTGTATGATCTCTTTCTCGGACAGCGGAGGTTTAACTTGGGACGTCGTAGTTCTCTACCTTTGGGCATACGCTCTAAAAGTTTCATTTCTCCTTTTATCAACCCAGACCAGCTCTTCACGGGTTGGAGCAATTTCGGTATTAAACTTGTATTGTTGGAGGAATTCGTCTGCAAGGTCTTCCCACGTGTAAATTTTCTCCAAATTCAACTCGATGAACCACGTTAAAGCGGAATCAGCCAAACTATCTTGAAAATTGTTGATCAACAGCGGAGTGTTATCAGAATAACGAGCCATCTTATTCAAATAATATTTCAAGTGGGTCTTAGGACACCCAGTTCCATCATACTTCCTTGAGAATTCGGGCTCCTTGTAAAAATCAGGGACTTTCCCCTTTGTAAAAGGCAACAGCTTATCAAAGCCTTAGAATTGGTAACCTTGCAACATGCACAAACGTTCTTCCAATTTTGCGATACGTCTCACACTCTCTTCATCCATATGAACAACAAGCGACTCCTTAGGTGGAGCTTCCAAATCAATGACAGCAGGAATAGCATTAACGGGGACCTCTTCAGCCGGTCCTTTTTCAACAGGATCTATCACCGGTGTATTAGCAGGCGCATTAGGAGTAGAAGCTGCAGCAACAGGAGCCGTCGGCGTGAGATTCTTTACTTGGTTTGCAAGGTCAGTTAAGAGCGACATCATTTGCGCCATTTGATTCTCACTGGTAATAACACAGCTACAAGTGTCCTCGTTTTCCATCCTTGCTTGGCGACGGGTGCGTATAATAGAATGCGTCTCAGCCGTATTTTAGTACCTTCTGTTAAAAAAAACAGAAATCAAGTTAGTATGCGGAAAATGAATTGAGACGAAAATATAAAACCCTTCAATTTTATATTTTCTTTGGATGAAATAAAGATAAGAAATATTCTCATGATCCCAATATCATGTGAATAATCTCTTGTCACAATTTCTTCACAAAAAATTATACAATTAAAGGGCTAACACACAATGATTAATCAAGATGCCCCATCTATATTCCATTGGAATCTCGAAAAAGAAAGTACACACAAAGGGAAATTTCACTATTAACAACAAAATTCGTGAAATACAATCCCTATAGATCAATCTAAAAACAAGAAGAAGATCCTATTACATCATTACTAAAATGAGTAAAAAGGAGTCCCTATACATCAAGTCTATAAAATGAAAATTACATGAAAGGAGATTTCCTCATGGAATATATGAAAAATTATAATGAATCTTCTTTAGATGCGAGACAAATTCGTTTGTTTTCTTGGGTCAAACGTTCAACCTCAGCTAAAGCCTCATCCCTTTCCCTAAGAGCTCTTACGGCTATAGCTTGTTGTTGAGTTGGCTTCTCGGGGACATTAGGGAGATCCACTTTAAGCTCTGGCTCGAGACGACGATGTATGTACTCCGGCAATACATGATGTATCTTCATTTCTCCTTCCAACTCTAACTCGTTGATAATGAGAATTGGCTCCGGGTGGCATTTATACCACATATTAATGATGGACTTGATCATTTCCTTCAAATCTGCCATTTGGTCCTTTTGGATGACATCTTTGCGATAGTCAAAATGATATAACCCCAGCTTGAGGAATGGCGGAATCTTTTGAAGTGTGCGATATTGATGGATCACCCTAAAAGGGTAATATGACGTGGACCCCGTGAGACCCAAAAGTGGGATTGGGTTGTCAGATCCGTTATTAAGACGCACCTCGGGATTTCCAAGCCAACAAACATGCCATTGGATTTGATTTGGAACAAGGTTCTTAAAAAAATTAAACCAAGTTGAGAATGACCAATAAGGAAAGATTTCTTCCTTTTCTCGGAAAAGCGAGATAGGATGACATTCTTTGGATACATCTATGATTTTCAAGCTCAAATCGAAATCTTTGAGATGAGAGACCAACCAAATTTGGAGTAAACTTATTGGGGCTCTAAAGACACTATTTCTGTTTTGTTTGAACCTATTGAGTGATATGAAAGTCTCACCTAGGATTATATTGGAGAATCTTTTGAACATACACACTTGATTGACAATGTGAATTACCGAAGGATCCATGGTCTTTTTGGTGAATGGAAAAACAACAAAACCAAAGAATGCTAAGAGAAATACTCGAGAAATTTGATTACCCGCTTCCTTTGGCAAGCTAGAAAAATGTCGTTCCAAGAATGTGAAGGAGAGTGCATTAGAATTTCCTCTAAGGACGCATTTGATTTAGAGAATGTCAACTCCTAAGAATTGGCTCAAAAGAGTTATTGGATCTGTATCTATCAGATGACTAACCAGACCAAAAGACTCAACTCTTCCAATGGCAATGTTGTACTCCTCAATTGTAGGGGTTAATTCATTTCGACCAAACACAAAAGTGGATGTCTTTGAATTCCAAAAATGGGACAATGCTTTAATCATGGCGATACGAGGCTCGACATATAAAAGTGCGGGAAGATATCCGATCCTCTTTTCCACGTAGTCCTTGTGCTTTGACTCGAGACTTTCCCACATGGTTACGAGAGCTCTTGGTACGGGGATGATTCGAATCTCCGACATATCCATTTTAACTAACCCTAATTTGGGGCATCGAGATTAATCACCACGTATTATAGAAAGGAATATAACGTGGAGTTGAAATGGCATAATTGAAATTGTAGAACGATACAATCAACCTTACCACGAAAAAAAAAAATGGCAAACACATCGACACATCGCATGAAGACTTGTGAGGTTTGACATCTAAGGGTAGGATTCTAAAGGTTTGAGATCCCCACCTTAATTAGAGAAGAAGAGTTTACCCACCGTTACTAACATCGGTCGGTGCACTTCCTACTAATCAAGATGAACGGTATTGAAGAATGGATTACCACATGCATTCACATGCGGATTCCACTCTTAATACCTCCAGAAGGTGCCCTAAAAACGATCCGGGGTTTTAGACCGCGGGATGTGGGTGCATTGTGTTGTGCTAAAGCAAGTAAACATGCATTTGAATTTAAAGCAAACAACACTTCAATATAATCTCATACACTCGACATATATCCGAACGCCACCTACAAAACAAGGGGTTTGCATTCACTTCACCCCTTATGTCTCCTACCTACAAAACTATTAAACACATGGTTAGTAGACTAGCCTCATTTTCCACATGACTTCGACATGCGGTCGATGCTACAAAATGTAGACAAGTGAGATAACAACTAACAAGTTTATTACGGCTTTAATCCACTTAGGTTTGTAACCCAGTCCCCAGTGGAGTCGCCAAGCCTGTCACGACCTACCTCACAAAGGCCGAACTCGGTAAGGCGGGTTTAGAGATAAGTGTTCACGAAATAGTTCATATGGCATATCATAAAAAATGATTTTATTGGAGCATAAATCTTTTGATCATCCATATGATCCATTGATCATGAACGTGGATCTTTCCTAAATCCATATCTCGCGTGACAGCGGATTGATTTTATCTTTTTTTAGGAGTCGTCACTAGCCTAGGTCGGGGGTCGGCTAGAATACCCAACAGAAACGCGGGAATTTTGTTTCGGTTTCTATGAAAACCAAAGATCAAAGGTTCGGGGACTAGTTTACGTTAATATTTCTATTAACGCCCTTTCAGTACCACTAAACTTAACATGGTTGTTATTTAAGTTGTCATGCATTTGTTCTTTGCCATTTTCATGTTTAAAGTCTTAGTCCACTAAGTGATCATGCATCTTGTTTTTGTATTTTCATTTAAAATTCTAAACTAATCCTATCTTAGTCTAGAAAAAGAAAGAAACAATCAATTGTATTGAAAGACATTTTGTAAAATAAAAACTCAAAATATTGAAAAGACGAGCCAATTCTAAGTGCACGAAAGTAAAAACCCGCAACTCGTCAAACACGGTGTTTACTCGTCAAACTAATCCTATCTTATTCTCCCATGGACCGCCTCTCGGGTATCAGTGTTTATATTCACAACATTCATTCACAACAAACAATGCACAAAGGAATAACCAAAGAAAAACAATGGTGCAAAAATTCACTAATCAAACACGGGCCTCGGGATCGGCCTTTGTTTTTCATGCATTTCGATTCACCACCCACCTAGCCATCTAAGATTATTTAATCAATGGTTAACGATAATGGGCTACCATTTGCATTCACAAAACGGCAACTCATATCAATTAACCCCTAAAGTCGGGTTCTAAATGATCACAATGGATTACCCACCGAACATGCACCAGGCCTAGTATTCATCTAACAAACACATGCATAGCAATGAAATAAGCATGCATTCAGGTCCATGGGTCTTATTTCGAAGCCAATCAAATAATGAGAAGTGAGCTTTATAAGGAGACCACTTATTCAGTTTTTATTTAATTCGGATTGATTATGTTCATATGTGATTAACTACCCTAATGATGTCCAAATGAAATGATTCAGGTGTCATTAGAAAGCTCATGAAATGAGGATCAAAAGTCAAGAAGAACATTTTTTCTAAATCCTCACCGATTGTCCCAAAAATGACAAATTTACCCTCGGTGACAGACTGGACCTGATTCTATTATGGATTTAAAAATAATGGCGGGAAAAATAACAAATCTTATCAAAACCGTGTGAAAATTTTTGTGTAGTTAGAATTCTCCATGTGCAACAAGTTTTGTGTTTTGAGTTTTTGCTAAAAAGTCCTTCAAATTTTTATAAAATTTGGTTTGGAAAAAAGGACTCAATTGCAAATCACACTTCAACCTGAGAAGGCCTTTTATGAAATTTTGAGCAAATTGACCCTCCAAAAATTGCTATTAGGCCCTCAGAATTTCCAGTCAACATAATGAGACCCCAATGAACAACTTTATAGTTTTGATTTTTTGCGAAAAAGGACTCTAACTTTATCAAATTCAAAAAAACATCTTCTGAACTCTAAAGGAATGAAAATCAGATCTAGACACAGATACTTATCAGATTGTGAAAATTCCTTTTGAAAATTCAAATGAACTCCGATTTTGATGAAATTAGTATTAATAGAAAGATCTTGATTTCAGTGTGAAATTTTGTGAAGAAAACTTTTTCATATTGTGAACACACGAATTTATGAAAATCGAAGAACATACAAAGGTCAGTCTGAAACCGATTTGTCATCAGATTCATGCGTAGATGACGTTGCAAATCGTACCATGCTCACATACTTTGAATTTTATAAAAATTTTATGATGAATAGATTAAGATGTGCTCTACAACTTTTATGAAGAAATTTTTTTCAAAAAATGATCATAGAAAATTATAAAAATCACGGAACAGCACAACATCAGTCACAACATCATCAGAACAGACTTCAACATCATATTCCAGATTCTGATCTTAACTTCCGAAATAGTTTTGACATAGTAAATTAGGTCCGATTGAGGCATATGATATATCAAATCGAAGCTTAAGATGTGTTTTACGATTCTCTAGTTCATCACTTCGCAAGATTTCGACACTAAGGAGCTGAAATCAGCATCTCAAACATACAGGTTTTTCAAGATACGAATTTGTATAATCGCCTTCAAGTGTACTTACCTTGTTTAATGAAGCTCCGATGCGCAATCGAGCGATCCGGCCTTCAACTCGCTTGACGTTTCAACACAGATGTTGATCTTAGTCTTCGGAGTTCCAGGAAGTTCAATGTATACGAGGATGAAACGAGAATTGAAAGGATTCTCCACAACATCAGGTAGATGCTGAGCTCTCTTCAGTACAAAGATGATTGAACTGAAGATGCATTCAGAGCTCATATGTAGCAAGTTCAAATGAGATCCTGGAATTTCTCCAAAAATATCGAGAAATCAGCGTTGTCGATTGAATCAAAGTTGTAAATACACAAGCGAAATAGAGAACTTAGCTTTAATCTTGCTTCTATTATCTTCTAGAAATTGGAAAACCAGCAATGGATTGACCAACTTCGATGAAGATGAAAATGCTGGAATCAAAAGCTGCGAATTAGCCGAGAGAATGAGGGAGTGAGCTTGATAAAATATGAGAGAGAATGAGTAGAGATGTTGGAAAGAGAGAGAGAAAGAGAGAGAGAATTCAAATCTGAAAAATGAGAGAGTTTTTCAATTTTTGAGGGAAAAAACACTATATACTTCCCCCAACTTTGAATGCTAGCCCTTAGATTGATCCAATGGCTTAGAATGCATCCATAATGATTAAGAATATTCCTTATGGGCTAAGGATTGGTGACATGACATTATGGATGGACATGATCAATACTAAATGAATGGCCATGATTGATTTGCTTACTCCCTAATTAATTTGCTTAATTCTTAAGGAATGGCATTTTGGTAACTTTCACTTAGAGGCATTTTTGTAATTTTCAATTAAGGGCATTTTTGACATTTTTGGGCTCAAAGGGATGGGGTCGGCCTTGGCTTGTTGGAATGGATCGTCGATCATCGGATTTTCAACCGGAAAATGGCCAGTCTGATCGGACCGATTCAATTTGATTCAAACCGGGTTAAGCCGGTTAGCCCCAAATTTAACCTGATTGAACTAGTTCAATTCTTGATTCCATTTGTTCCAATTTTGTGTAATTTGATTCTTATCATAATTAATTGAGCCCATTAATATCGAATTCAATTAAATTGGATTGAACCGATTTGAAATTCATGCACAAATTGATCCAATTTAACTTGCTTGTTTCAATTGCTCTTGAGTTTGGTTAATTGCATAGCCAAGCTAGACTAACAAATTTAATTGAAGTCCAATTAACCAAATTGAGTCACAATTCATTGAATTGAATATTAGTCTAAAGTGGGTCAAGTTGAATTGCACTAATTGGACCAATTACTCGTAGACTCTTAATCATTGAATCACTAAATTAATCAAATTGACTCAAATTCACGTGAATCTTCCAAAATTGATTTTGAATTTGAATTTGATATAAGAAATTAGGCTCATTCGTGTCTCAATTGCGCAAATCATGAAGAATCAATCAAAATCACTAATTAGGGCCAAAATTGGGGGTTTTTGTGTTTGGCTTGGAATTACAAAATTGGTTCTAAAATTGAATATAAGATGACCTCTAGATCAAATGTTGTGAAGCAAACTAACCTAAAAAATGACTAGAAATGAAGTAATTTCATTTTTGACCAATTTTGAATCAAATTCCACAAATTGGGAAAAAGTTGATTCTAAACCGATTTTTGCAAAATTTCAAATGCCAAAGGTAATAGAATGTAAAATCATATGATTTTTGAATTTTTGCATTTTCCAATTTTTTGGTCAAAAGTTTGACCAAAAGTCAAACTCTAGTTGACTTTTCACTATGAGCTTGATTTTATGATCAAATCTTTGAATTTTTCTGAAATTTCCACTTCTGAAGTGAAATTGAACTTGAAGGGAATCTTTTTATGCGAAAAGTCCCAATTTGATCTGGGGTTGACTTTTGGTCAAAGGGTTGACCAAAAAGTTAACCCGAAAGTCAACCGTTTGACTTTTCAGGTTTTTTCATTAAATGAATAAGAAATTGTCTATAGAAGCTAGGCCAACAAGCAAAATTAAAAAATGACACTTTTTGTTTAAGAAATGAGTTCCGTTGCGATCGTAAACCATAATTTCAAACTTTTTACTTTTAATGATGCGTCGGCTAAAAATTAAGTGTCAACAGAGATGGATCCTGAAAGTTTGAGGGCTTGTAGGTTGAGTTTAGTGACTTTGTGGTGTAGGCGACTGCACGTGACACCATGCCATTGACAGTGGTCCGTCGTATGGTTCCATGAATTCAGCACACTGAAAGGGCCCTCAGTTACTACAACCTTGAACGCAAGTAATGCAAGCTTGTTTGTCATGTTATTAGGTGAAGAGACTAGGCAAATGCACGGCAAAAGCACCACACACGTGAAAAAGAGACGACATGACGATGAGAACTCAAGGAAAGACAACTTGAGAGGCATAGTACATGAGGTGAAATCTTAATCGACAGCTAAAGAATGCAAGAACGTTGGAAAAAAGGGATTTTGGGGAGCATGAACAGGTTTTGTTGTAATTTACATGTACATGCTACGATGGAATATATATATATATATATATACACACACACGAGGATATAGGGATTATAAAGAGAAAAGAAATGAATAAAAGAGTAAAATGACGTTATGAACGATTTTGAGTCTATACTCAATATAGAGTATGTAATATATATATTGAGAAATTCTTATGTATATATCAAATGAGACTCTTGATCTTGCTATAGAAAAAATAAATTCTACTATAAAAGTAATTAGTTATACAGAAAAGATTATGATATAAATAAAATTAAATAAAAAAGCGAGCATTATAACTTATATATAGACCATAAGCAACATACAGAATTAGAAGCAAGATTACTAAACCAACCATGTAAGTGGTTAAGATAAAAAGAAATTAAAAAGGAAAAACAGTAAGAAGAAGTAAGGTTATATAACGAATGCAGTAAATTGCCTTAAAGTAAAAGACAGACTAACCATAGGCGATTCAATAAGCCAATTGTAAGGTATGTAAATTAAATTGCTTTAAAGTAAATTGCAATTAAGTAAAGATTACTAGTATATAAATAGTATTAAGAAATTACAACTGAACTGCAAATATTAAAGGTACAAGTGCAAAAGTAAATAAAATCCTTTATATTCTCAGATCATGAGCAAAATCTGGAATGTAAAGTGTAACAGTCTAAATTTTCGATCCTTTTCCCATGATTCATGAAATAAATATTTTGGCCAATGCACTTATAGTGAGATCTCATTCGGAACCGCGCAATCTTAGAATGCTAATCTTAGGGGTAAGGCTATTACAGGATTGAGTTCGCACGACCAAAGAACTCGACCTTGGTTCGACCTTAGACCATAAGGATTGATGAGGGAATGTTTTGGGCTAACAAAGATCGATTTATTTAATTGATCGTGTTCGAAGAGAACTAGTGGCAAACACTCGCAATTATATGACAACCGAGGTCGTCCGAGGTAGAGTAAACTTAAACGTGATTTGACTTAGTGTCGGTCATGGATTGAGAGCGCATAATTCCAATGAGCCACCCATTAGCCAAAGATAAGCTAAAGTTGTGATTGTTCAATTCTAGTCATTTCTTGGAATTCGGGCCCGGGAATTGAGAATTTTGAAAGTGACAATTTTGAGCGGCCAATGACGTTTTTGGCTTGGCCAACCTTGGGGCCACCCATTTCTGCAAAAAAATGGATTTTGGCCCGAAAGTGAAAAATTACGATTTTACCCCTCCAAACTTTGAAGTCGATTTCTAGAGTCGTATGCAGTTATTATGCGGTTATTTTTCGTGGCCGATGTCGTTTTGGTGTGGCCACATATATTCGGGACTAGTACAGTCGAAAATTGGAGTTTCGACTGAAATCGAAAAAATATTTACGTTTTTGCCCCTAGACTTCAATGGCGATTTTCAAGGACTTGTGCAATGAATTTCGCGATTCTGACGCCATATTATGTTAGCCACACACATTTGGAGTAGGTACGGACAAAAAATGGAATTTCGACCCGGGATCGGAAAAATAACAATTTTGCCCTTGAGACCGCGAATGAATTTTAAAGACTGGATTGAGTCGGGGGACTGAGAAATATCCTGTATGGCCGAAAATTTGGAAGACAAGAATGCCCCTCTCTTTCTTGGATAATTACAAGAATGCCCTTTGACTTTTTGGATAAGAATAAACATGGGCCGTCGGATTTTGGATGAGATTGAATCGTGGCTATTAGATCAGAGGGTAGTGAGAAGGGTATTTTGGTAATTTTCAGGTACAATTTTTTTTTCGGTCGAAATAATTTTCAGGTACAATTATTGGGTTAGATTATTTATGTTTATCTTCTACTCTCTTTCTTTCACTCTCACGTTCTCTCTCCTTACCCATCCCCACTGATCAGCCTCTCTCTCTCTCTCCCCTCCCCCGTGCATGAACCCACCTTGGCCGGCAACTAGCTCACTGCCGCCGGTCGCCGCCCAGCTCGGCCACCCACCGCTGCTGCTTCCTCTCCCTTAGATGCGCCTCACCGCCCGCTAGTCTCTCTCTTCCTATTTTCCTGTCCCGATCGGCCTAGTTGCTGCCAAGCCACCTCAGGCCGCCCTCCCCTGGTCCATACGACCAGATTGGTGCCCCCAGCTGCTCGTGAACCGCTCACCAGCCGCCCGCCCACGGTGGAGCAGCCGATCGCCCGCCTGGTCGCCGGCGACGCTGCTTAGTTGCTGCTGCTGTTCCGGTCATTCCAGCCCCTTGCCCAGCCGATTGTCCTGTTTTTCTTAGGTAAGTGACCTCCCAAAATGTTGCCTAGGACCTCGGGTATTGTTAGGCCTGTTTAGGGCTCGGTTTAGGGTGAATTTAGTGGCTAGTTTGCTTGGTGGTGTGTGTTGGCTGATTTCCGGCTAGGCTGCTGCTGCATCGCCAGATTTTGCTATTTTTACTGTGACTTGTGTGGCCAGAATTTGAGAAAGTGTTTTTCATGAAAGTTATTCCCAACATCTTTAAGTATAACATACTTTAATTTGGGAATTTTTGAAAATCATTTAAGGCCATTCGGAAGTCCATCTTTGGACCGAAATAAAACTACCCGATTTACTGTTCATTCGACCTTTTGGTCTGTTCGAATTTTTATAAATTTTTCCAGGCCTATTTTCAAAATACTTCCTTCACAAAAATTGTTGGGGATATTTGTGGCTATAACATATAAAAATTTAAAGGCTTTCCAAAATGATTTGGATACTGAATGAGTTGTATTTTGATGGCCTGAGGGACTATCCGAGCGAATAGGATTTTGTCCGACTTTGAGTGTCAAAACGAGGTGTTTATGGCTTGAACTGGGTTTTGAGTTCTTCATGGAAAATTTTTAGCAAGATGTTTTGTACAACATATCCAAATTTCATAATTTTTGGAGTTGTTTTACTATTTATTTCAAATGGATTTTTGTCATTGCGCAACTGCCCAGTTTGGATCCGATTTTGTATATTCTCGATTTTTCTCTCTCAAGAATTATTCGGTGTTACCGTGGCATTTTGACAGGTAGTTTGATGCTTGAATGAGCTCGTATGTGTGATTGTGTGGCTGTGAGGTGTGGTGGCTTGAGTGCGCATTGAGTTCGTGTGCCAAGCTTGGGCGTTTGTGTGGTGTTCACGTGATAAGGATGTGTAATTGTGGAAAGTGTGTGCGAGATGTGAATTTGTGTGTGACCATGTGTATGTGTGGCTGTGTGGTACGTGTGGAGAGTGTGGAACAAAGGTACGGGAATATAGGATTGATGGGAAAAGTGATACCCTGAGGCATGTTCATTTACGCGAGGTAAGGTCCGTCTTGAGGCGTGTTCGTTTATGCGGAACAATGCCATCCCTAACGAGGTGACGATGCTTGGCCCGACGAGGTGACGATGCCTGATAAGGTCAGAAGACCGTTGACCCGATGCGTTTTACGCGGGCGCAGTAATTAAGGAAGTGAGAGTGTACGATTCCGTCTTGAGGCGTGTTCGTTTACGCGGGACGATGCCGTCCCTGACGAGGTGACGATGCCCAGCCCAACGGGGTGACGATGCCTAACGAGATCAAAAGATCGTTGGCCTGATGCATTTTACGCGGGCACGGTATGGTGGAAAGGTTGAGAATGAGCGGGATTTGGCTTGACATGTGAGGATTATGAAAGTGATGCATGGTGTGAGCTAGTGTGCGAGTGTGTTTGTATCGCGTGATGTAATGCTCGATTATGGGGTAAAATCTGCTAGGCATGGTATGAGATGTGCCTAAGTAGGTTTTGCTTTATAATCAAGGCATGCGCGATTATGATTCATTGCGGTAGGATGTTGGCTTTATTTTTGTCTAACGTACAAGTATGCGCATGACGAGTTCCAGGTTCGTATGAGTTTGTTAGTTTGGCTAATCGTTATGTGTTATGCATGTTTCGTCTGGCGGTATGTGAGTGCCTACATGGGGTTTGGGATTGTACACTTATTAAGATTCGTCTCATAGTTGTATAATCCACAATTTCAGACCCCCAGCCTTAGACCCAGGAGGCCCACCTCCTCTTTTTGGAGTTCGAGAAGTTGCCCATGGGGCCTAGTGGAGTTGCGGGTGGTCCTCCGGAGTAGAAGCCAGAAGAATCAAGAGCAGAATGAAAGATGGCGATCAGTAGTTTTCCTAGGGTATTTTAGGGGTTGCGTTGGATAGATCGACCTATAATGAAGTTAAGTTAACCAACCCATCCAAGCCTTTTGTTATGTCGATGAATTCAGATACTAGTCTGCTAAGTACGTTTGTATTATGATGTTTGTATGCTGGATGCTTCGGCTTTGTATGCAAATGAATGTTGTTGTTCATTGACTGTCATGTTGAGCTACCCCATCGTCGTCTTTATAGTCTGGGGTTTTATTTTCGCTTTCGCATGTGTTCCTGATGTTTGGGTTGGGTCGGCGATGTTCCTGGGACGTCGCAACTGTTCGACCGAAACAGGGGATGTCGCAAGCTCGTTGGGGTTCGAGGCGTGACATAAAGTGGTTCATGGATGTTATGGAATCATAAGGAAGTAATGAGACTTACTGGTTATGGAAAACTAGAAAGGTTGAAGGGTTTCTTGAGATTTATGATCTCTTATTCTTCAAAGAAGGGTTGAGGAAATTTCGAGAAACTTGAGAGGAATTTCGAGAGATATGAAATTCTGAGTGAAGAATTGTGTCTCCTTCACTAAAGGATGGGGTTTGAATATATAGACTGATTGGCTATTATATGAAAAGGGTTCACGAGTGGTACTATAGTGAATAGTAGTATGTACACAGTGTTATAATAAACAGAAGTAATTATGAAAGTTTATAAAAAGAGAGGAAAAGGACAAACAGACTCCTTTCGGTCCTGAACCGAATTATGAAATACGGACTGGGCAAAAATCTTTCGGTGCCTTTTGTCTTTCAAAATCTAGAGAGATCTTCTAGTGGCTCTCCTCCTCCTCCTTCTTCTTCTTCTTCTTCTTCTTCTTCTTCCTTTACATCCCTTCATGGAATGGTTGGTATTCGTAGGATGCCATAATAGTCATCCTTATTGGAATTTCCGCTATGATAGGAATGAGAAGAACCGAAATCTTCAATTTGAGAAAAGGCTTGCTTTAGCATTCCTGCTAATTGCTGATGGGATTTAGCATATGCTAATTTCGATAGAACAAATCCTTTATCATGTAGGAATAAGGTAAAATCATCAAAATTTAAAGGAACGGATCCACTAGAAATAAGTCATTGGGTAATAGCTTGTTCAGTAACTCTATCAAAGAACTTGAAGCCATTCTACCATTTAACTTTGAAATGTCTTATTAAAATGGGAATGCCTGTGTCAATGGATTTTTGGTAGTCAAAATGCCAACCTAATACCCATGATATTCCAAAATGATAGAAAAAGAGCATTAGTTTGAGGAAATTTTTCTCATATGGAAGGGGAGTGAATTTGCTAAGGAAAATTTCATAACTGGGTTGGATTTTTGGGTGAAAGATTTCATCAATGGGTCAAAGATGTTACCACCATATGATGAACAAATATAAAACTTGTTTAATACCGAAGTTTTCGAAGAAAAATAACCATGTATGAGAATTGTTGGCATTTTTCCTCTAGAAGGTATTCCACCAAGCTTGTTAGTAGTCAAAATATGAAAAAGATGATTTGTATAGTAAAGATTCAGTCATCTTGATATCAAATTTTTTTCAAGACTAAAGGATCAGGCTTCCATTGGGAAAGGTGAATGACCCTATGGATTATGACTATAGAGTAATTGATATGTCCTTTATCAGAAAAAATGTCTAAACGTGACAGATTTTGTTTCTGTCAAGATTTTTTCATAAAACTCTATTGTTTTATAAGTATCATGTGGAGTATAGTTAAACTTTTCGAAAAACATATTTTTTGCAAAGAGGTATGGATCTTCATTATAAAATCCATTTTCTATATTACAAACATTTTGAAATATTGTTTTATGAAAGAATTTGGTTTTTGGAGAGGCTGCCTGTTGTTGGCTAAATAATCACCTCACTAGAAATTATTTTTCCCATTGTCTTTTGAGTAGTAATGGGAGAAGGATCAGGACTTACCATTACTATTGAAGGCTGAGGCTAATTATTGAATGCCTTTTGAGGCTGATTAGAAATTGTGATAATATTCAATGATGGTTGTGTTGCTTGAAGCCAACTTCTAATGTTGGTTAAGCCAGGGGATTTTTTCTCTGAGGATGTTTCGGTAGTTTCTTTGCCTTTGTTTCTCCTAGTGGGTTTGTTGGGAGGTTTGGGAGGCATTTTCCCTGTAAAAATTCTCTTGTGAGGAAATCTGAGAGATAATTCAAAAAATCATTTATAAATTCTATACCAAAGTCAAAAACAGATAAAATTGCTTGCCATCTGGCAAAGATTTGTTTAGAAGCAATATTTTGGACATCCTTTTGCAAAACATCTTTTGCAGATTTACAATCAATTCTTAACAAAAATTTTTTATTTAAAACATCTCATTAAAACTTAGAAATAGAAAGGACAATAGCAAGAATTTCCTTCTTAATAGTGGAGTAATTCTTTTGACAATCATTTCAATGTTTAGAGACAAATTGAACGATTTGTTCTTTATTGTTTTTTGATTGTTTAAGAGTTCCTCCATAACCAATATTAGAAGCATCGGTTTCAATGATTTTATAAGCAAGAGGATCAACAAGATGTAAGTAAGGAATTTCCTTGACAGTATGCTTGATTTGTTTCACAATATCAGTATGAATTTGAGTCCATGGTGGAGGATCTTTTTTAAGCCTATGATGGAGTGGTTTGCAAATTATATTAATGCAAGGAAAGAAATCAATAATGTAATTTAAACTACCAAGAAATTTTTGTAACTGATTTTTGTCTCTAATTTTATCAGGAAATTTTTAAGAAAATATCATTGATCTTTCAATGGGCATAATGGTTCCTAGATGAATGGAATGTCCTAGGAAACGTATCTTTTTTTTTTGAAAAGGGATATTTTAGTAGGTGAAACTACTAAACCATTCTTTTCACAATATTGATAAAATGATTGATATGTTTAAAATGTTTTTCTATGGATACAGAAAATATCAAAACATCATCTATATAAACTATAATGTAATCAAAACAAGAGTTAAAAATGTCATTCATTATCCTTTGGAATTCAGAGAGGGCATTTTTTTAATCCAAAAGACATGACATTCCATTCATATTGGCCAAAATGAACAATAAAAGCTGTTTTGTACTTATCCTTTTCGATAATTTGGATTTTCCAGAAGCCTGATTTCATATCAAATTTTGAAAATATTTTTGCATCATGAAGTCTATTCAACAAATCATTCTTATTAGGTATCAGCTATCTTATCCATTTTAAAGTTATGTTTAAAAGTTTACAATTTATTACCAAACTTGAAGCTCCTCTTTCTAGTTCAGCATTTTTGTTGATATAGAAAGATAAGCAATTCCAAGGAGATTAGCTTTTCCTAATAAGCTTCTTCTCAAGAAATTCTTGCATTTCCTTTTGACAGAAATTTAAAACTTCGTGATTCATTTGAGAAGACCTAGCTTTAGTAAGAATATCTTTTTCCGAAAATCCTGGTTTATAAGGTAAATCAACTATATGACATTTTCTTGACCAAAAAGCATTGTGAATATTTGAACATATGGAATCTTTATTTTGTTTTTCAAGACTGGAAATCTTTTTCTGAAGACTTGTTTCAAAGTGATTTTTGTCAATCTTTTTGTATTCAAGATCTTTTTTAAGAAATTGAAGATGGATCTCTTTATCTTGAATAATACAATTAATTTCAGAAATAGAATGTTCTTGAAGAGTATTTAGGGTTTTGAAATGAAATCAAAACACAACCTTTTACCTAAAGTTTTAGTTTCAGTTTCTTTATTAGAAACTTTAAACGGTTGAATTAGATTAATAAAAGGTGATCCCAAAATAATATTTTGTTTGATATTTTTAACAAGAAGAAAAGGAGTTTTATAAGAAATTTGGTCTTTCACAATTTCGGCTTCAGGAATTTTATTGCTTATGTTTAGGTTATTCCCGGACTGGGAAGTTTTGTCAAAGTATTTGGTCGGTATAAGACCTTCTTTTATACAATTAAGATCTGCTCCAGTGTCAAAACGGGCTGTTGTTTTTAAAATATATTCATTATTGACTTTTGTAGTAATATTGATAATCCATTTCCTGGTTGTTATCTCATAAAGCATTAAAAGGAAGTTTGTATCAGAAGGAGAAGGGAGTTCCATAATTTTATTTTCTTCAAAATCTTCTTCCTTTTGTTTTCCTTTTAAAGATTTTGTTTTGATATCAAAAATATCCCGTTGCATTTTCAATTGGGTTACCATATACAGATATAAGAGGTCTTCGTAAGTCAATTCTGAGTCGTGCATGCCAAGTTAATGAGCCATCCCGCTCCATAAATCACGGTAAAGTTCTAATATCGGGTATAAACGCAAGAAAAAAGAACCCTTTCTTACTTTTTAAAAGAGCCTTTTTTAAAAAGATTCCCTTTTTAACTTTGAAGAATCATGTAAGAACCTTTTACGTGACGATCTCATCCGACCCGATTCATTTGTACAACAGCAGAGTTAGGATCAAGCTTTAGTACAGTCAATTGATTAAAGCATAGGAATTTATAAAAAACATACATATGCTATTGTTTCAAGGTAGAATATCAATTTGCAAATTTAGATACAAATGACGCAATATGTCGGTCCTAACAACCCTAGTATGTTAGTAGACACAAATGATCTCGATAGACCAATTTGGGAGATAAATTACGAAGAGGATGATCCACTAATCTTTAACTGACATTTATGTCTCGAAGAAATCAAGAATTGGACCACACAAACAAATCCAAAGTGTGTTCATTTACCCCGCACAAAGTGCGAAGATTTCCTCCCCACGGTGGTGGCTGTCGCTGTGCAAAGACCCCACCTTTCGAGGGTGGGATTTTTGTCACAGATCGGAGTTCTCCCGCTCCTTAGCTCATAACACAAGACAGTCTTGAAATTAGTCTACACCAGTATTAGGTTTTTAGCCCCCATATGATTAAAAAAACAAAAAAAAACACATCGGAGTGTGTTTTTAAGTCAAATATCATAAATGTGGGATAAAAACACTAAGAATGTCATAACTTTTTTTTCCGCTTACTTAAGTGCCACATCGGAGTAAAATTGATCACTTGAGTGCCATTTCTGACAAATCATCCTACGTGGATTTTTTAATTAAATTTCCATCCGACGTGAATTTTTTTAATGTTATTTTATTTTATTGATTTTTAAAATTTTCTTTTTCTTTATCTTTTTTATTTTTCTTTTTCTTTCTTATTTTTTCAAGGTTGGTGAGGGTCACCGGTGACCCTCGCCAGAGGCCTCGCCCTTTGCCAAAATGGGCAAGGGGCACCTTGCCATAAGCTAGTATGACCACGAAGGCCCTTGGTGAGGCCATTATAGCCTCGCCGGTTGCAAGCGAGGCGGTGAAGGCGCTCTCCAAATCTAGTGAGGCTGCCTTGCCCGTAGCAGCCTAGATTTGGCAATGGCCTTTGTGGCCTTGCCGGGGGCCTTCATGGCCAAGGGCAACGCAGCCCTTGCCCAATCTAGGCGAGGCTTTCATAACCGGCGAGGGTCGCTGGTGACCCTTGCTAGCATTGAAAAAAAAATTGCAAAAAGAATATTAAAAAATAATAATAATACAAAAATATTAAAAAATTGTCGACGTCAACTCCAGCGAAGCCACGTAGGACAACTGGCATCAACGTCGGATTTTTCGATGAGGTAAATTGCTCATAACACTCAAATGAGCGTCATACGAAAGTTATGACACTCCTAGTGTTCTTATCCCCATAAATGCTTAAGCAAGTCCTGTGGATACTTGATAAATCAAAACAAGATCATCCAAGAAATGAAGAAAAATCAGGACATGAGTTAAGGCATTAATCAATTATGAAGTCATCCTTTAAAATCAACTCGTATTTTATAGGAAAAGGACACTATAAGTGCCATATCTTGTGTACGGGGATCACTTTAGTGCCATAACTTTTTTTTGGATCACTTTGGTACTAAGTCGGAGGAAAAACGATCACTTAAGTGTCACAGGTTTTTTTTGGATCACTTCAGTGCTAAAATTTTTGAAAAACGATCACTTAAGTGCTAAAATTTTTTAAAAACGATCATTTAAGTGCTAAAATTTTTGAAAAACGATAACTTAAGTGCCAATCTCTGGTGAGCCACGTCAGCTTCAGAAATTAATAAAAAAAAATGCCATGTTGGATTTCTGGCAAAAAATTGTGTACGGCACCGGAGTTGGTACTTAAGTGATCATTTTTCAAAAATTTTAGCACTTAAGTGATCGTTTTTCAAAAATTTTAACACTAAAGTGATCCAAAAAAAAACTTATGGCACAAAAGTAAGCGTCGTACACAAGTTATGGCACTTGTAGTGTTCTTTTTCCCGTATTTTACTATTCACAAAAACAAAATTCAATTGTCATCATATGAACTAAATGCGCTATATATATGAAATATTCATAAAACAATATTAAAGTACATTGAAAATTTAGATGACTTCGTATTCTACATCATAACTCTTACCGGTTCGACTAAAACTTTAGTTTCAATTAATCAGATTTGGAGTAGTAACAACTTGATTAGATAACTCATGCAAATTCAATAAGTTGATTAGACAACTTAAAAATTTAAGTACTTGATGAGAAATTTACGTTAATTTAGGAATTAAAAATGGAATTTTTTCCGAATCTCGTTTCCATCCACGTACGCCAAGAATTCGACCCTTTCATTTTCCCCAATTACAAAGCGAGTCACTTTAGCGGGCCTAACAAACTGGGGCCAATTCCAAAAAAAACCATGAACTTTGGGTCTAGTCCCAAATTTAGCCCGAACTTTATTTTGTTTAAAAAAAAATCACCAACTTTCATTTGTATCCCAAATCTAGCCCCCGTTAACTCTCCATCCACTCTCACCGTTAGTTATCCGACGTGGCATTTCCACGTCAACAATAATATCCACGTCAGCAATTAAGGCACAAATACATATACTGATGTACACCTAGGCGCTTTCTCTTCTTCATCTCCTTCCCACAATTTTCTCTTTAGGGTTTTCTTTCTTCTTTCTTCATCTGATACGCGAGCGACAGGATTCGATTCGTCCGAAGATCTCGCGCGCACATCCTCTCACACGAAGTGACTCGCTCTCACGCTCGGCCACTTAGAGACTTGTTTACATCTGAAATTTTGAAGATTTCGCGCGCGTTCAATCAAGATCAACCGAGCAAAATCTCGTGCGCTTGGTCGCTCAGAGACATCAACTCGTCTAAAGAGTGAGCGAGCGAAGATCTTCGCACACTCGCTCGCTCATCCTCTCACACGGAGTTGCTCGCTCTCGCACATACTCGTGCTCATTCGCTCGAAGGATGCTCGCTTAAGGGTCAAAGCGGACAGAGCGTTGAAGTCATTGAACAAAAGGTATTCTTCTTCTTCTTCCTCCTATGCATTTGGACATATTAAATTACGATCACCATATGCTTTATAATCTGTCTAGAAGTGATTTAACTCACAGAATCTGAAGTCAGTGCTCCATCCGTTGTTGCATTTAAGTATAGTTAATGCTCTTAGTGAAGATGGAACAACAATCTCTTTGAACACTCTTTCGGTCAGCAAGGATGCCAAATACTTGGCTTATGTACTTAGTTCTAGTGGAAGTGATTGGGTGACGATTAATGTTATGCGGGTCGAGGATAAGAAAGTTGAGCCTGATAAATTTTCATGGGTGATGATTTGGAATTTGGCTTCCTTAATGTAAGGCTACATTCGATTGAAACTTAGACGAGTGGTCATACTGGTGACAGGTTAAATTTTCATCTATCAATTGGACCAATGATGGCAAAGGTTTTTTCTACAGCCGCTACCCAGCTCCTAAGCAAGTGCCCACAACAATTTTAAAACACCCGTTGAAATGCTAAATGATTGAAATGGATGAGGAAATTAGGAGCCATAAATTATTTTTTCTTTAAAGTTTCTAATCAATAAGCTGTTGTTTTGTGAAACATTTTTCCTAATGCAAAGTGTGTCATAACTGCTTATTATGCCGTACAATTACCAAAGCTATCGTTGTCTTACTAGGTATTTAATTAGTGTGATGAGTTCAACATTGAACTTCAAATGTCCAATTTTTTATTACACTTTCTTTATAGGATTGGGCCGGTTGGGATTTCAGGTCACCATTGTTTTGCTCGTGAAAAATTGAAGTGTTGTAGGTTGAACAAGAAACAATGGTGAGTTCATTCAATTGTTGGCCTTTTATGTTTAAATATTTTTTTAGTTTTAAGCATCTGACTTAGTGTGCTTTTTCACGGAATGAAAGTAACAGCGACGATGGTTCATTAGACTTGTGTGATGATGAAATAAATATATCAAATGACGAAGAGATCAAGACAAGGGAGATGAGGAAAGATTTTAGGGAAGCAACAATTGAGGAGGTAGATGATGGTGGAGAATTAGCTGAAAGTTCCATTGATATAAGAATGGAGGAGGAGGTTGGTGTTGTTCCACACGAAGGTGGGGATGATGATGAAGATGCAATGTCGGATGATGAACCTCTAAGTGGTCCTAATATTGATAACTTTGAAGAAATTGGTGGCACGATTGGACGAATGGTTAATAGGTATGATCCTATGTGTGACCATAACGAGAATGTGTTTAGTCTAGGTATGAGATTTGAATCTCATGAACAGTTCAAGATAGTTGTGCAAAAATATGCTGTAATTAATGGATTTAACATTTTTTTGGCAAAAGAGGCAAAAGAAAAGAATGGAAGCAAAGTGTGTGAGTGGCTGTGGCTAGAGGTTGTATGGCAGTTGGGTTCAAGATGAGAAAACTTTTGTAATAAAGAGAGTTGGAAATCCACATAACTGCAATAGAAGCCTTGCAAATAGGCAAGCCACTTCTACATGGCTTGCTCGTGAGTACATGCCTAAGATTAGAGCTAGACTCACTTATTCGGCTACCGAAATGCAGACAGATGCAAGAGAAAGATTTGCCCTGACCCTTGATAAAAAAAGATGTTATAGAGCCATATGGAAAGCTCTTAGTTGCATAAGGGGGCCGATAGGGAAGCAATATGATATGCTAAGATCTTATTTGGAGGAGCTTAAGAGAGTTAGCAAAAATGGAAGATTTGAGATGGAGGTTAACCCAAGAACCAAAGTATTTGAGAGGTTTTATGTGGGCTTTGATGAACTGAAAAGGGGGTTTTTAGCAGGATGTAGGCGTGTGATAGGCTTGGATGGGTGCTTCCTTAAAACTGGATTGAAAGGTATGTTGTTATGTGCCGTTGGATGAGATGGAAATAATCAAATGTTTCCAATAGCTTGGGCAATTGCGGAAGTTGAGTCCGAGGCATCGTGGACTTGGTTTCTTGCTCGGTTATTTATTGACTTGAATGTGGACACAGGTGAAGGTTGGACTTTTATCAGTGATCAACAAAAGGTAATATGTCGCATTTGTCTTCATTGGCTATTACACTATATTGGTACAAACATTGTTGTGACGTGTTTGTTTTTCATTGGTTTATTTTGGTTGTAGGGACTAATGAATGCAGTTTCATGGCTATCTCCACAAGCAGAGCATCGAAATTGCGCAAGACATAAATATGCTAATTGGAAAAAATTACACAAAGGGGATGCTTTGAAGAATCTCTTTTGGAGGGCTGTGAGGTATACATTTGAAGCTGATTTTGACATGGTAATGGAAGATTTGAAGATGGAGTGTCCTAAAGGTTATGAAAACTTCATGAGACAAGGCCCTAAGCACTTCTGCAGGGCTTTCATTAAGACAGGTACCAAGTGTGATGTGGTTGAAAATAATTTAAGAGAGACCTTTAATGGGTACATTTGCATACCGAGAGCAAAACCCATTCTTAAGATGCTTGAAGAAATACGAGCTATGTTGATGGAGAGAATGACAGAGAGAAGCCGGTTAATGGTTGATCAAATGGATCCAATTTGTCCAAGGATTAGAATGAAGTTGGAGAAGACTAAACTAGAGTCCAGGTATTGTTTTGCTAGGGCGTCTTTGGGAAATAAATTTGAGGTTGAAGGGGATGGCAATAGATTTGTGGTTGACTTGGTTGGGAAGACTTGTGCTTGTAGGGAATGGGATATTTCTGGTATACCATGTAGACATGCCATATGTTGCATTGCTTTCATGAAATTAGACATCAATGATTATGTTGATGATTGCTTTAAGAAAGATGCTTATGAAAAATGTTATCAATTTCCCTTCCCGGTCATGAATGGGGAAAAAATGTGGCCCAAAGTCAATGGTGAGCCAATCAAACCCCCACCTTACAGAAGGAAAAGGGGTAGAGAGAAGAAAAATAGAATCAAGGATAAAGATGAGCGAAGTAGTGAAGCTAAGAAATTGACGAAAGTTGGAGTTCAAATGTGATGTTCAAATTGCCTTCAATATGGACATAACAAGAAGACATGCAAAAATCCTACGACATCAAGACCACCCAAAGTATGTCTTATTAGACAATTTTGTAATTGTTGATAAGATTTTTGTTGGGTTATCACAAATGATATCATTGGTATTTCTTGTGTTTTTTCACATGTAGGCAAGAAGAGGAAGACCAAAGAAAGCTGATGGGGTTAGTGGTGTGTAAGCTAGTTCACAAGCCAATGGACCATCTAATGGGGACTCCATTATCATTAGGAAGGAGAGAGCACAGGCTAGTGCTTTATCAGGCAAAATTTCACTTTCATACCACGTGTATATTGTGATTAATGTTTTGTGCTCATTTTGTTTCTTTAGGCAAGACAAGGATATGGACTTTTCATATCTGAAGCTACTGGGAATTCCTATTTAAGGGTAATCTATGTCTAACGTTTTATAAGTGTATCGAAAAGAAAAGCAAGTTCATATGTTTATTTTTTTTATTGCAAATGCCGGGTAGTAATAGAGTTATTGACATTGGAGGTCCATCCATTTCCAAGGGACAAACAAGAGCAAGGAATGTTATAGAAGTTTCACTAGGCCAATCTTCCACTGATATCTCAGAATCTCCATGCACTCAAGAATCTGGAATTGGTGGTTAACTATGAAATTGTGGACCAGAAAATGCTTGTGCAGTGCCTCCTACTAGATGTCGAGTTGTAGACAAAAAGTGCTAGTTTTTTTGTTGTTTGTAAGTAGATTTGGCTATGCATTATGTGTTTGGGAATTTGGCGATGTCATTTTGTATATGTGATGTTTTGGCTGTGCACTATGTGCGTTGATTTGGAAAGCTTGCCACTCTGCTTTTGACTAAAACCATATGCACAAGATTTGAAAGCTTCCATTAGACTCTGCTTCTCCACTCTGCTTTTCCTGTTCACCAGTTATGTGAGTTAATTCCTTGAGCAACTGATAACGACGTTAAGCTGAGATACTCAGCTTGATGTTACTGATGTCAAACTGGACGTCTTTTGACTAAAATCTTTCTTAGAAAAAACAAATGCATTGGATGGTTTCTCGAGCAATTGAAGAGGAAGGACAAGGTTTCCTCTTTTTCTTTTTTTTGGCTAGAAAGTGCATGATCTCCTGGCCTGATGGAACCAATCACAGTGAACCTTTTTCTTTCTTGTGGTTATGGACTTTGATGCATGCTTGATGTCAATTTAGCTTAGGCATGAGTTTAGATTGTTGCTCTGCTCATCCCCCAAAGCAATCAAACGCAATCGCAATGACAATGGCCTCAAAAAAGAAGAGAATCCAACTTAAGCTGCAAAGCTTCTTAGTAGCATCATTCTGTTGTTCTATCTATCCTACTATCACAATGTGTTTGGTTTACAATTCGAGAGAAAGTTCCCCAGACATTGTGAAACTAATGATTAACAATCAATTATCTACAATGTCTACAGGAAAGAGAGCGAATCAACTTAAACTGCAATCCTGAATGTCAAACTACACAAGAAACATGGCATGTTATGATCGATTGATCGACTTCATCTACTCAATCTAGGAAGCATCCAGCATCTTCGCCATGAAACCATTGAGATCGGCAGCTTCATTGATCTGCACCAAAAGAGAAGCCACGAAAAATCAACGACTGCGAGGGCACGTAATTTTCATTAACGTACTATGGTGTTAAATGAAAAGAGAGACTTTTACCATCCGGATATCGGTCCCATGGCCTCCTCACATTATGCAACGGTGAGTACCTAACAAGACATAAATCAGCAATTCCTGTTAATCATGGTAAATAAACAGATAAAACTTCTGAGATTAAAAGGAGCAATGTGAGGCCAAACAACATATGAGGGCCGGAAAAATCCCAGCGCCATGCAGATGCGGAGAGGTAAAAGTTTCCCAGAAGCGCGGCGGATAAAAGATTCTGTGCGTGCATCCAACGAGTTTATTCAGTCACCAATGAAACCATCGGCGTTCAAGTTCTTCCTACACAAAAGCATTGAACAGAGCTAAAACCTTAGGTAAAGGTGAAGGACATACTTAATCAACCACTGGAATTCTTCCTCTTTGTCCGCACAACCAAAATCAGAAGTCCATGCATGCTCTGTGGTTGTATGCGACAATAAATAAAGTCAGTGACAAATCACAAATGCACGACATGCAAGTAGTGCACGAATATGTTCACGCACACAGGCAGAGGGAGACTGACCAACAGTAAATTTGTGAAATCGCAGCATGTCCATAACACGAACATGGGCCAAAGCACAGCCGAAAAGATCAGGTCTCTGACAACAATCAAGCTTTAGATAAATATGGAGCTACCCAATCAAGCAAGCCAACAGAATCAACTGGTAGTTACAAAACTTGATTTATACACAGCTCCAATAAGAAGTCCCCCATTGCTTCCCCCTTCAATGCACAACTTTTTGGGTTGGGTATAACCTGCAGAAATGAGGTACTGAGCAGCAGAGATGAAATCATCAAAGCAGTTCTGCTTTTCTGCCAAGGACCCTCCTTTGTGCCATTCCTCTCCATACTCGCCGCCACCATGAATGTTTGCTATGCAGAAAACAGCTCCAAAGTGTCTTGTGAGTACAGTACGACTGATGCTAAAGGATGGCGTGAGGCTAATGTTGGATCCTCCATAACCATATAACAAACATGGGTGTGATCCATCCAAAGAAATATTCTTTCTAGATACTATGAACATTGGTATCTTGGTTCCATCCTTACTAGACACAAAAACCTGAAAGTTGAATATAGTAAAACTAGTAAATATGACCATGCACCATTAGATGCGACTGTGGCAGAAGCTGTTAACATTCAACATAGCAATTTAACAGGAAACCCAATCCAACGGAAGTTGAAAAGTACAATTGTCATTGTGACCTCTATACAAAAGAAAAGGCAAGTATCAGGCAACAAAAACAGTTTCCAAACTCAAGAAAAGAACGTGGAACTTATAGTGTTAACAAAATATCCATTACTGACAGGTGAACATTCTTATTTACCTGAATGACATGGAACTCTGAACGATCAAATCCAGAAACTACAATTTCACAGAAGATCTTCATATCTGGAACCTCATTCTGTAGATCACACTGATATATGATGCTAGGAGAAAGAAAACTAGTAAAGCCAATAAAGATGGTACTATCTTCACGTCGGCCAGATATACCATAAACTGTTCCAATGTCGATGGGCAATTGATGCAGCAAAGAACCTGGTTTTAAATCCCTTCTCTGCACCACGTATTTCACATCAATCAAATAACTCACTATCAGTTGGTTATGATTGATTGCAGAAGCTGATTGCAGCACATCCTTCTCAGCTTCTTTTATGACATTAGTTCAAATATGCAGGACATATGAGTGATGTAAAATAATACATGGTGTTACCAATTTTCACATTATCAATTGATATTAAAACACAAGTACTGTTTTAAATCCGAAGACTACCTTCCACATCCCTTCTTCTCTTGTCAAAAATTTCCTCATCCATTTCAATCATCTATCATTTCGACGGGTGTTTTAAAATTGTTGTGGGTACTTGCTTAGGAGCTGGGTAGCGGCTGTAGAAAAAACCTTTGCCATCATGGGTCCAATTGATAGATGAAAATTTAACCTGTCACCAGTATGACCACTCGTCTAAGTTTCAATCGAATGTAGCCTTACATTAAGGAAGCCAAATTCCAAATCATCACCTATGATAATTTATCAGGCTCAACTTTCTTATCCTCGACCCGCATAACATTAATCGTCACCCAATCACTTCCACTGGAACTAAGTACATAAGCCAAGTATTTGACATCCTTGCTGACCCAAAGAGTGTTCAAAGAGACTGTTGTTCCATCTTCACTAAGAGCATTAACTATGCTCAGATGCAACAACGGATGGAGCACTGACTTTAGATTCTGTGAGTTAAATCACTTCTAGACAGATTATCAAGCATATGGTAATCATAATTTAATATGTCCAAATGCATAGGAGGAAGAAGAAGAAGAATACCTTCTGTTCAATGACTTCAACGCTCTGTCTGCTTTGACCCTTAAGCGAGCATCCTTCGAGCGAATGAGCACAAGTATGTGCGAGAGCGAGCAACTCCGTGTGAGAGGATGAGCGAGCGAGCGCGCGAAGATCTTCGCTCGCTAACTCTTTAGACGAGTTGATGTCTCTGAGCGACCAAGCGCACGAGATTTTGCTCGGTTGATCTTGATTGAACGCGCACGAAATCTTCAAAAATTTCAGATGGAAACAAGTCTCTAAGCGGCCGAGCGTGAGAGCGGGTCACTTTGTGTGAGAGGATGTGCGCGCGAGATCTTCGGACGAATCGAATCCTGTCGCTCACGTATCAAATGAAGAAAGAAGAAAGAAAACCCTAAAGAGAAAATCATGGGAAGGAGATGAAGAAGAGAAAGCGCCCAAGTGTACACCAGTATATGTATTTGTGCCTTAATTGCTGATGTGGATATTATTGTTGACGTGGAAATGCCACGTTGGATGACTAACGGTGAGAGTGGATGGAGAGTTAATGGGGTCAGATTTGAGACACGAATAAAAATTGATAATTTTTTTTAGACAAAATAAAGTTCGGATCAGATTTGGAACTAAACCCAAAGTTCGTGTTTTTGTTTTGGAATTGAGGCCAACAAACTGTAGTTTTGTACCAAAGGAGACTCACTGACTGTCAAGTCAGCAATCAGTGACTGACCTGACTCTCCGCATGTGAAGGCTTGTGGCGCTCTTTTCTCTCGGCCGCTTTACGAGGAAATGCTTATATGGACCCGATTCACCATGTGAATTCGTGTAAATTGAGTGAATCACAGTCATTTGAAAACAAAAGTATTAGAAAAAGAACTATATATTGATATTTTGAGAATAGCCTTTCAAATGATAAAAGAGAAATTGAAAAGAAAATTTGTTACAATTATTTTCTGTAATGAAGTCATTTGAAAACAAAAGTACTAGAAAAAGAAACATATATTGATATTTTGAGAATAGTCTTTCAAATGATAAAAGAGAAATTGAAAAGAAAATTTGCTACAATTATTTTCTGTAATGAAAACACGATAGATCGGGAATGAAAACATGGACTTTGAAAGTGAAAAGTTCCACCTTAAAAGACACCTTCAAAGACCACAAACCCTATCTTTCCAATCCGACTGTTTCTACTTTCTACATTGAGGTTAATAAGAAACTTAGAGGATGCGTAGTAAAAAGAAATTGACTCGGAATGAAATTGTTATTCCGAGTGCGATTCCGTTTCTTTTGCTTGTTTCTTGGAAAGTCAAGAGGACTTCATATTCCACGTCAAAAATCTTGTTGTTTCGACCAATATGTCAACTCCAACTAATCAGATTTGGAGCAGTGGAAACTTTTGATTAAAAAACCCAAGCAAATTCAATAATTTCACTGGATAGTTTGAAAATTTAAGCATTTGATTAGAAATTTGATTAGTTCAAGATTAAAAATGGAATTTTATCCAAATCTCATTTCCACCAGCGTCGGTCATGGGATTTCGTCATCACTTGCAAAGTGATATTTTTTAAAGTAGAGGATGAGAAGCGGTAAGGAAGATATTTAGGACGAGAATGATAACTATTTTGCTTTTGGGCCCAAATTCTGGTTAAAAGTAGAAAAATCTAATTGTATTCCTTGAACGAGTTTCTAAATTCTGGTCAGAAGTAGAAAAATCTAATAATATTCTTTGAACGAGTCTCTGAGCAGAAAGTAGCATTTACTAATAACACAAAATTTCTATTCCTAGACCAAAAATTCGTTTAACATTGTCAATGTAGAATTTGTATATCAGCAGGTAGGCGGCCAATGGTGATAGCCGTGGGCAGCAAAGGCAAGCTTTGAGAAGAATTGTTAAATAGAAAATTTTTACTTCTTATTTCTATTACAAACCTATTGCTAGGCTAAAAATTTGTCTCGGAAATAGAAAAATGAAATTGCGGTGCCTAACGGATTTTTATTTCAAACATTTTCTCAATAAACAGAAAAATAGAAAAACAGATAAGCATAATGATTATCATTCGCGCTCATATCTTTCTTTCATTTCTTTTAGGTTTTCTACACTAGGGGCTTGTGTAAGTGGTTCAAGAAAGATTTTTTTTTGTGTAAAATGTAAGTATTATAAAGTAAATGAAGAATGGTAGCTTAGGGGCATTCCCCAGCATTACAAGAGGTAAGAGTTCAAAAAGATAGAGGTAGGAAGTCTCCATAAAGTAGTCAAAACAACATTTGTCTAGGAATGTCTAATTTTTTGGAAGAGCAAAACTCTACCTCTTACATTTTTACGCATATTAGCTAGAATAATATGGATATCATATGATTTGTTTTGAAATTACCTATAGTTGCGCTCCATTTAAATGACATATATGGTTGCTAGAAAGGATACCTTGAGGAGTTTTGCCACAAAGTCTTTGCCTTTTGTTGCAGCAAAATAACACTAGAAGTGCCAAAAATTGTATACGATGCTTACTTTAGTGTTTAAAGTTTTCACCGGCTCACTTAAGTACCAAATCGAAGAAAAAACTATCACTTAAATGCCAACGGCGAGAAATTCTGGCAAAATTAATTACATGGCCCTTATAATGATAAATTTATGCCGAGGTGGAATATCATTTTAAAAAAAATTCTCCACGTGGACATCCAAAATGATGTTGCGTGCTCCTACATGGTGAATTGCATCAAAACGATGTTGCTTCCTGTCCCTCACTTGGACGACATTGCATGGCTTTGAGATCTTGCTATCTCAGACCAATGATCGTCGACATCCTTTTCGGCATCACCATCGCTCATCATCGCTTGCTTCATCGTCATCGTCATCGTCGTCATCATTTGCTTGGTCATCGTCGCTCACCATCGCGTCTATGTAACCCAGGTTTGTGATCTTCTCTCACTGGCTCAATTTCTGGAAAAATTAGGGCTCTGAGGCAAAAATTAGGGAACCAATGGCAAAATTAGGGCTTGGAGGGCAAATTTTGGGGCTTGGGAAAAAGTTGGATTGTGATTGTGGTAGGGACCTCAATTTCTTTAATCATAATGTCACTTTCTTTCGTGAGGACAATGGTACTTGTGGTTGTGGGGACCTCAATATGTTTAATCACAATGATGTTACTTAATCACATCGAATTGTTTGATCACAGTATCAATTTGCAGCCATGGGATCCTCAATTTGTTTAATCACATTATCAATAGTGATCTTGGGGTTGTGGGTGGGGATCTCAATTTGTTTAAACAATTCGATGTTGCTTTGTTTCCACTAAACAATGCATGTGATTTCTTTTCCACTAAATGACAAAAGTCGTTGACAATATGGTTATGTATTTGTAGCATGGGAGAACTTCAGAGGTGTTCATCTCTCAAAATAGCCTAAGTCAAGAGTCAAGGGCTATATCCAAAAGAAGAACTTAACTAAGGTTAACTGGAGCACAATCCAATAAGAAGAGTGCTCTAAAACAAACGACACAAGCGGCAGGTCCAAAGACAATAGCACAGGCTAAGAAGAAAAAGCCAAATGTTGTTTCAATACAACAACCTCCAAGTCCAATATAACAACATCCAAATCCAGTTATAGTTAGAAAGAGTGCAAGGATTCAAGCCAGGGGTCCATCTAAAGGGAAAAGGATAGGGGTTGTGCTTACTGATGACTCATGGGAGGGGCTGCTAGATATAGTAGTTCCTGTTTTTTTGTTAGAAGGTTATGCTGGATATGGTAGTTTTTATGTTTTGTTAGAAGGTTATTCATATGGTAGTTTTTGTTTTATGCTGGGAGATTCATATGTTTTAGTTGGTTATTCAAATTGACCAAATGTAAAGATTATGTTCAATGTATGGATCAATATTTATTTTGTCTATATTTTTGCTATTTCCATATTTTGCTTTTGATTATGCTGGTGTGTCAGACTAGATTGTGCATGTTGTGCTTGGTGCTGGTGGAGCGCTTGCACCAGTTGTATGTACTACTAGTGGTGGTGCAAGCACAAGATGCATCAGCACGTACTGGTGCAGAGTACTGTGTTTGCACTAGCAAGCATAACACTACACCGGCAGCTTGGTAGTGCTAGTGGCCGAGTGGTGCTAGTGATACTGGTGATGCTAGCGCTAGTGGCCAAAAGTGGTGCTGGTGGTTTTGGGTGGTGATGTGAATAGTTGTTATGTTGTATGTCAATGCAAGGTTGTAATAAGGCTGATGTTATTTTTGGAAGTGATAGGCTTGTGTTTTGTTGTTGGTCGAAATTGTGGGTGTTGGTGCAATTGTGGGTACTGGTGCAATATTTGCATCAACAATTTTATGTGCTGGTGCAAGTACAAGATACACCAACACAGCTGGTGCAGTTTTGAGTGCTAGTGTATCTTGTTGCATCGATAGTTGTGCTCGTGCAAGAACAAGATGCACCAGCACCTTTTTAACCATAGCCGACACTTAAAATGATTACTTTCAAGCACGACTTGCACTTAAGTGATCATTTTCAGAAAAACTTGATACTCAAACAATCACTATTTACAACTTATGGCACTAAAATAGTTACTTATGAATTTGTTATAGCTCCTTAATTTGGCCATGGTTTGCAGCAAACTAGCAAACCATTACCAAGCAAAACATATAGCAAACCATTACTTGTGGAGCAAACCAAACACTTGAAGCAAAAACTAAGCAAACCAACATCGAGAATACAAAACTAAGCAAAAAAGCTTTTAAGTGCTCACAACCAATGAATTCCAACCTACCATTTCATTATAGATTGTTGCAAATCTTTTGCTCCATACAACAATTGTAGCAAACCAACAAACACAACTATATTTAGAAATAACTCGATAGAAGTTCAAATTTCACCGATCTTTGACTATGGTAGACATACGAACTTTTTCTCATTACTCACTTGACATTTGATCATAAAATAGGCTACACAAGAGAACAACAACACTATTAATGCTCGATAAAAGTTTCTTTCAATTTTCAACCTTGAAACTTCCTTGTTCGAATGGTTGGCAAGAGTTGTTAAAGCCTTCATTTGAGCTTGCATTGAGTCAACATCCTCTAACTCATCTATTAATGTAGGCGGAGGTTGATGTTGTTCTTCAAGTAGTTCCAAGATCACCTCTGTAACTAGACCACAGAATTTTGCATCGAGCCATTTGAAATATTTGCACTTCGAGCCTTCTCTATGCTTAACGCATCCATGGAATCTTCTCTTAGGATTCAACCAAGTCCAAGATGTTCTTATTGGACACTATAACCCACACTAACCGTAACACTCACCATCTAGTTCGCTTAGTTGGGATGAATGTGAGCCCCTATAGAAGCTCCTGCTCTCCATTTGTAAAATTAAGCCAATAATTTTGGAGGCAAACTGAAATAGGTGATCAAATTGGCCGATTAGGTTCAAATTGGGGGTTCTCTTTTAATTTAGGGATTTAGGGTTCTTATTTGGGGGAAATCCACCGAATGACATCGTTTTTATTGTTGACATGCCGACTCGACCTCCAGTGACCCACGTCAACTTCAGAAATTAATAAAAAAAAGGCCACATCGGATTGTCGACCAATCAAATCGGAGTTGGCACTTAATTGATGGTTTTCAAAATATTTGGCACCAAATGAGTGCCGTACACAACTTTTAGCACTTGTGGTGTCTTTCTCTTCTTTTATTACCCTAATCATCCATTGAAGTTCCTCATTACATCCTCCTAGAGGACACATAATCCCATATTGTGCAAGGATACAGTGCCAAATGATACATTTCCACTCACATTAGAAGAATAAATGTGTTTTGTCTCCTATACATGCCATGCATAAGTTAAACTGGATATCAACTGAAGTCATCCATTGGCCGATAATCTCTACTATTGGTAGTCTATTTCTACAAACGAGCCAGCCAATAAAATTGTGTTGGTTAATTCCACTAGTCCAAATCATGTTATAACACTCCACAATCGATCCCACATGTCTAAGTTCATCATAAATTTTTGGGCAATGATACCCTGAGCTATGGATAATCGAAATTAGAAAAGGTCGCAATTTAAGGAGACATCACCAACTCCAAGCCATATTGCCCCTAATGTTGATTTGCATAATTGGAGTGCCTCTGCATTTGGTGTTGTGAACTCATATACTCCAAAGGGAAGAGGATGGCTGATTGATGATGTTCCATAGCATGCGGCCTAACAATACTTTGTTCCATAAGTTCAAATCGAGCAATCATAATCCTCCTTTTCTTTTAGGTGAGCAAACTACTTGCCATCCACCTTGTGCGATCCATGATTTACTATAGTAATTGTCCACAAAAATTGACGGATCCTCTTCTCAACGTTGTATACGATTTCCTTTGGAAGTAAGAACATTTGCATCCAATAGGTAAGATGGAGATTAGGACTGCTTTTGCATCAAAATGGTTTAAGAAAGATTTCGCAACAATAAAAGCTATCTAGACTTTAGACTTTTGTTACTGGCATGCTGGGTTCTATCTACCTCCTATGCCTTTGTCCTGAATTTTTGTCTCACGGTCTTCACATTAGCAACTTAAATGTGAAATTTATATCTCAAGAGATTCCTTTGACAATAGTTACCAATCCTTTTTATTTGGGTTTTATGCAAATTAGGGATGAGCGCGGTTCTAGGGTAGAACCGGAATCCGGTGAATCAAACCGATGGGTCCGGTTCGGTTCTAGGTTCTATGAGGAAAGGGTCCGGTTCCCGGTTCCCCATTTTTAGGAACCGCCAGTTCTCAGTTCGGTTCTCGGTTCCTATAGGAACTGGAACCGGAACCGGATCCCTAATATAGAAACTAAAATCCCTAAATTATTGTTCTTATTTTTTCATACTTCTATTTCTTTCTAGTTTCCACTCTACGACTTTTCCTTTCCTTTCTGAGGACTTTTCTTTTCCTTTCCAGTTTCCACTTGTGACGAAGCTCTCACTCTCGTTTCTGAACTCTATTGTTCTCGATCTTCACCGCGACGCCATCTCGTTCGTTTGCTGTCACCAACCAACTCAACGTCGTCGGCCGCGGCTCAATGAGCGACCATCTTCTCTTTGGTTTCTCTCTCTTTATCTGTTGAAGTTTGCACAATTGGGGTTTAATTCTGCACTAGGGTTACTCTTGATTTGCGAGTCTTGCCAACGCGATTGTTATTGGTTGATTCCATAGCCTACTCTTGGTCTGCTAGTGCTGTCGATGCGATTGTTGTCGGTTTAGTTTTGGGTTAGGGCTTCTCTCTCTTGGTCTATTAGTGCTACCGAATGCCAACGAGATTGACGGTGTTGTTGTGTCTTCCCCTGGCCTGTGAGTGTGCAGTGTCCATATGCCGATGAGATTGGTGATGGTGATGGTGTCGTGTCTTCCCTTGGCCTGTGAGTGTGTTGTGTCCAATGTGAAGCCATGGAGAACAAGCAAAGAAAGGAGACAGAGTCTTTAGTCTTTTGTGCTGAGGAGGATTATGTTGCGAACTTGTACGTCCCTAACGTTTCCCTGCCCAAATTATTTCTCTAGAAACAAATGAGACCTTACCCCGATTAGCCTCTATTTCTCATCCCATTCATTCTCAAAAGCTAAATGATCCCCGCCGCCCACCTCCGCCCCCACCCCGCCCCCCCCCCCCCCCCCCCCCCACATCTTGAATTTTGATTGTTTATCATGTTAGCGATTACTTCCTCTATTGTTGTTCATATGTGACACGGTTGATCATTTAGAGTGGAAAGATCATTAGCATATTTTATTGCAGTGATTTGCAAAAAGCTATCAGAGCACCTAAGTCTAGCTGCTTTAACCTTCTCTTTTTTTTTTGGCAGCTTGAACGGCAACCCAGATCCTTGGCCTACAAGTCGTTGCATCGGTTTCGGCCTTCTGTATAGTTCTCTTGTAGTCTTGTGTGCTTTGGCTACAATTTGGCTGATCAAAAGGAAACATATCAGAGGTGACTTCTTCATCTAATTCTGGTTGACATTGTTTGACAATATTTCTATGGTAGTTTCATTAAGAAAGATAAGGTGGCAAGTTAGCAACTAGACCATTTTTATCCTCGCGAGAGTCCACTATTTCCCTTCAAACTATGTTTTCCTTGTTAAGTTCTAGCAAGTCATGAAGTGATCTTATAAGAAAGCGAGAGAATAGATAGGCAATAATTGCAGGCATGTAGAGTTTAATCCATAGAACTGTGGAATTGTTACTTGTAGATTGAAATGGATTAGAATTGGAAAAGCCAAAAAATATATCAAGGTATCTATATGTTTATGTGGCTAATTTGAGTAGTACAGCTTGAGGTATTATAAACATTGTCATCGCCGCTAGAGGAATGAACAAGACAAGTTTACGTTCTTTGGCTACTAGTTTAGTTTTCCTTGTTTCAAACTTTCAATTAAGCACAGAGATGATCTAGGTTGTGTGTGTTTTCCCCCCTTTTGCATAGTTTGTGAAGATGAGTTTGCTTGGTCAGTAAGTGCTTATTAGCTTCAGATTATTCAATGAAGTATTGAGCTTCGTCACGGGAAATCGAAGACCGAATGAGAAGATATCTACATACCACCGATTAGCTGACGTGGGGTTTAACAATTAGATATACTAGAGGGACCCATGTTCAAGGCAGCTAAGAAGGATGTGGGGGGAGGGGGAAGGGGGAGGGGGGGAGGTGGTTTTGTAGCTGGGAAGTTTCAATTTGAAGATGAATGACAAAATGCTTGCTAGGAGTTGAGTAGCAAGATAAGATATAAGAGATTGATTCTTCACTATATGTTTACCCGTGCGTTGTTCACTTGTTATGTAACTTTTGTTGTTCTTGCGGAGATTTTTTTTTTAAAACAGGAAAAGTTCCAGTTATTATCCATGACTATTCTTTTTCTTATAAGGCTTGCGAAAATTTTCTATTATTGTGTTGTTTGATTGACTATGCAAGTGCTCGGCTAATTTATTCTCGTGTTGTTTGCCTGGCTAGTGTTGTTTGCTTGACGTATCAAGAATTCAAGATAACATGTCAATGGAGGTTGAGGGATGTGAGGATGTGACTCCGATCACAGAATTGGAATTGTCAGGCAATGAAAATGAAGAAGAGCTATCCTTTGGCATGAGTGCAACAAACAAGGGACTTGGTTCTCGTCTTCCTCCTTGTGATAAAAAATGTACATCCGAATGTTGGAATCATTATGCAAGAATCAAAGATGGGGATGGAAAAACATGAGGTGAAATGCATTCATTGTGGGTTTGTGTTTAAGTATCGTGTTGCTAACGGTACTTCCACAATGACAAAGCACTTGACAACATGCATGAAGATTCCTCGCAATGTTGATAAGAGGCAGAAATTTTTTGCACCATGTAATATAGTTGTGGCTGGCATTGCAGGGGGAAATTCTAGTACCGGTAGTGTCTTATCGACATGGTCGTTTAATCAAGAACGTTGTAAATAAATGCTTGCTCGGTTCATCATAGTTGATGAACAACCTCTTTCCTTGGTTGAGAGTGTTGGATTTCGTGAGTTTGTCACCGAGTTACAACCTCTCTTCAAACATTTATCATGTTTTACGGTTGGTAAAGATTGTATGAAGCTATATTTTTGTGAAAGAACTTGTTTGTAGACTTACTTTTGTAAGATTAATTCTAGGATTGCACTCACGACCAATACATGGACTTCCATTCAAAACCTAAATTATTTGTGTCTCACTGCACATTTTATTGATGAAAATTGGAAATTGCATAAAAGAATCATCAATTTTGTGGTGATGCATAGTCACAAGGGTAGAAAGATTGGGAAAATGGCGGAGAAATGCATCAACGAGTGGAGAATAGAAAAAAAGATGTCCACAATCACCATGGATAATGCTAGTTCGAATGATGTTGCAATTGGTTATTTGAAGGAAAGACTTTCAAGAGAAAGGTTGTTGATCTTAGATGGTAATGTTTTACACATGAGGTGCACCGCTCATATATTAAACTTGATTGTAAGAGATGGCTTAACTACGGTATGGAAATCTATTGCACGTATTCGAAATGTGATTAGGTATGTGAGGAGTTCTCCCATGAGAGCCAACATATTTAAATCTTGCATTGATGGTGAAAAGATTACTTACGAGGGTTCGGTTATTCTTGATGTCACCACGAGATGGAACTCCACTTACCTCATGTTAGATACCGCCATAAAGTTTAGAAAAGCCTTTGAAAGGATTGAAGAAGACGATCCATATTTTGCCAGTGAGCTTAACCATGATCTTCCTAAAGATGATGATTGGGAAAATGCCATTATTCTTTCGGAATTTCTAAAACTATTCTATGATATGTCGGAGTTCATATGTCACTTCAAATGATTATTTTGAAGGGATACCTCTTTTGTCTAAATATTTGAAAGATGCGGAGTATGCTTCGAATCCTAAGCTTCAAGTTATGGGTACGAAAATGAAAAAGAAATTTGATAAATACTATGGGAGTTTGGATAAAGTGAATATGTTGGTGTCGATTGCGGTTGTATTGGATCCTAGAGCCAAATTGAGTTATGTGAATTTTTTGTATGGACAAATTTATGATGATGAATCGAAAGTTAATGAGATGCATTACAAGGTGAAGGACGCATTGGAGTGTTTTTATGAATTTTATGAGCAATCTTCTCTTGTTTCGAGTAATCGAAATTTTGGTGCTCAAAGATTGAGTGCTAGCTGTAGTGGTTTCAATGCTGATGCCAGTGGTAGCGAAGGTAACAAGATCAAGAAGTATGACATCCAAGCTTGGCAGAGAACCTTTATGCACTCGAACCAACAAGTGTGCAATGACAACAAATCTGATCTTGATCAATATCTTGAAGATAAAAATGAAAATATTCTTGATCTTGATCTTATGATGTGGTGAAAGACTAGTGGCTCAAAATATAAGATCCTATCTTTGATGGCTCGGGATATTTTGTCTATTTCCATAACTACTGTTGCTTTGGAGTCAACTTTTAGTACATTGGGTCGTGTGCTTGATAGCTTTCGAAGTTCTTTGACTCCCAAAGTAGTAGAAGCTTTGATTTGCACTCAAGATTAGTTGAGAGCCGTTCATGTGCCGATTAATATTGAAGAGTGCATTGAGAATGCAAAAAAATTTGAGTTGGGTAAGTGATGTTCTGTACCATCTTTATATATTATAATTCCTTTTATATGTCTAATAAGTGAATATTTTATTAATCTCTTTTTTTTAGATATGGATTGTCTTAATGAGGAAATTATCGTCGATAAATGGAGTTTACGAGTTGAAGTGGAATGGATCAATGAATACATGTGGTGAGGATTTCTAATACTTTTTTTCTGGAGAGTTCTTGTTAAATTTTCTTTATTTTGTGAAGGGTAGGAAAAATGGTTTAGCAATCTAGAGAATTACCCATCTTTCACACGAGTAAAAAAGCTTGTGAAATGGGAGATGCTAATTTGTGATGTTGCATTGTTGCTACGATGCACCCTTTTGATATATCGATGATTCTGTCACTGATTTGCTGCTTGTTTAGAGGCTAGTATATGTTGTGAAGAGATGCAATTTATATATATTCAAAAGTTGAACATCCTATGTGCTATTGTGTGAGTGTGTTTGAGTTAGGGTTAGCTATTTAATGCTCTCCCAATTCCATGTCTCCACATCGGTGCATGGGTTCCAGTGTTCATCCCTGGTCACTTCTTTTCTTTCTTTTCCTTCTCTTCCAAAACTTGGGCACTTTTGCACCTTATGTAAATGTGCACATTGACCGTGCTAGTGTGATGCATTCTTGTGGATGACTAAAGTCTAGGCAAGTAGAAATAAGTGATCTTACTTTTGAAAGTTACATGATTTGGAAATTAATGTACTATTAGCAGTTTAAATGGAGTTATCTGGATTTCTTAATGGATTTAACTCATCTAGCTTCATATGACTAGTTTTACATGATCTGTGAAATAAGCACCAATAGCAATGTTTAGTGCCCTCTATGAATCAGGGAGGGAGGCAACAACTCCCTTACCACCTCTCCATTTTTCTTTGTTAACAAACAAACTTTTCCCTTGCATTTACAAGTTGTATCCTCAAATGTATGCACTCATGCAAATATTGAGGTTAGATAGAGTAAAACACAGTTTCTAGTGACAATTGTGTGCAATGAGATATTGGAGTTGTATTATGATGTGGAAATGTAGTAATTCAACTCAAAGTTAGTTGATTTCTATAGTTAATTGGTACGATGCTTTGATTTAGGTTCTTTCATTTGGATATGATAATATCTTACTGCACAAAGACCACTAGTAAAAGTTCAAGTGCTCTTGGCTAATATGTTCTCATATTGTTTGCTTGGCAGGAAAAGAGCAACTCCAATGGGTACCATGCATTTGCTCCTCGAGGAACAACAGTTAAGTCTAATGACTGAAACTTAGCTCTTTTAGTACTAATTTCTTCATTTAAAATGTTTAAATTGATAGAAGCAGGATTTAGAGGAGTTGGTGATGTTCTCTTGCACGACAGTGGCATCCATTTCATTTTGTGATGTCCTCTGACAAGTCTAGTGACTGAAACTTGGTGACAAGTCTAGTGACTTTTGTTCTGTTTCCTCTCTTTTATCTAATTGAATTCCTTGCCAAAGAGCAGCCAATTCTGTTTCCTCTGTTGATGATTTTGTTTGTTTTGTATTCTCTCTTATTCGGTATTATTGCATTCATTTTTTGTTTTGTTTAACTAAAAATGAAATAAAAAAAAAAGAAACATGTTGGACCCTGGAACTTGTGACAGAGTAGGTTTTAGGTTCCAAATTCCGACAGATAGATTCCAGGTTCCAAAAAATGAGGAATCTGTATCCAATGATAGGTTCCAGGTTCCGGGTGGAACCTGGAATCGTTCACTCCTATTGCAAATTGTATAATCGGTGATTCACGATTGTAGACACATTCCATGCTTTCGAGTACGATCACGAGTACCCGGAACCTGGAACCGCTCACTCCTATTGCAAATTGTATAATCGGTGATTCACGATTGTAGACACATTCCATGCTTTCGAGTACGATCACGAGTAGATGGAAGGTTGAATGAGATCATGAGAGACGGAAATGAGTATTTGGACGAGATGCGTGGCTACATGGTTTTATGAATTATGTTTGGAAAAAGAAAATTAGTGAAGGAAGGAAAAGGATGAAGGGCATGAAAATAGAGAAGATGGAAAGTCTAAAGAGCTCACGTACCCAAAGGACAAAGGTGAAGGAGCATAGAGAATACAATTCTTTTTTTTTTAATTTTGAATTAGAATATAGAAAGATTAATATCACGAAAAATCTCAAATTAATACACCTGTGACAATTTTATCTCAAACTAATTTTTTGACCATCAAAAACTCTAAACTAGTCTACATTTGATAAATTTATCCCAAACTATTTTTTTTATTATCAAAAACCCTACACCGGTACACTTGTGACAATTTTACCCTGAATTAATTTTTTGACTATCAAAAACCCCAAATTGATATACCTGTGATAATTTTACCCAAAACTAATTTTTTAACCACTAAAAACCCTAAATCGGTACTTTTGTGACAAATTTACCTTTCATTACCGTTAAATTGGATTAATATCACAAAAAATCACAAATTGGTAAACTTGTGACAAACAGAGGGGTAATACCAAACTCGTACACTAGTCAACTCTTTTATGTCGTCAGACTTAGCAATTTGACAATAAAATTTGAGTTACTAATAGAGTGTAAATTTGTTACAAGTATATCAGTTTGGGGTTTTTGGTGTTCAAAAATATAGTTTGGGGTAAAATTATCATAGGTGTACCAGTTTGGGGTTTTTGTTAATTAAAAAATTAGTTCAAGATAAAATTATCATAGGTGTACCAGTTTGAGGTTTTTTGTGGTCAAAAAAATAGTTTTTCGTAAATTTTTCACAAGTGTATAAGTTCTGGATTTTTTGTGGTATTAACCTAATATAGAATCCAACAGTCTTAAAAGAGTAGTAAACTATGGAACTAACTTCATGCCGGCACAGATTTTCCGGAGAATTATGAGGTATTGGGTGATCATAATATTCTTACTTAAAAACAAGATCATACCAATTTTATAGGACTAGTTCTCGAAACTTATTCACATTCACATGCTGCAAATGCTATCACATGTACATGCCTTTAATAGCCCTTTTTATCCAAATAGCAGACAAATGACCTTGCATTTCTTTCCCTCTGAGGTATATTGAACACACTTCATTACCCAATTAAAACTTCAAAGTTGTTCATTAGGGCCTCATTATGTAAATTGGAAAATTTGGGGTCCTAACAGCAACGCTTGGAGAGTAAATTTGCTAAAAATTCCGAATAAGGTCCTTCTGGCCTCAAAATTGTTTTGCAAATGAGTTCTCGGTGAAAATCGATTTTTATAAATAAAAAAAACATCAAGGGCTTTTTAGCAAAAACTCGGAACATAAAAGTTGTTAGGCATAAGGAATCCTAACTGCCTAAAAAATTTCATGCGGTTTGGATAACGTTTGTTATTTTTCCTGCCTTATTTTGAAATCTCTAGTAGAACTGGATCAAGTCTATCCTTCCGAGTTAAATCTTGATTTTCGGAAAAATTGGGCGGGAATTAGGCAAAATGGTCCTCTTCTTTTGATCCTCACAATCTAAGCTTTCTAAAGACACTTGATTTACATCATTTGGACATTATTAAACTGATTAATCACTTTTGAACATACGATGTTCGAATTTGATAATAAAGACCGATGTCCAATCTGGTCTCAATTTGCACACAATTCATGTTACTCAATAATGTCTCAGGTCTTTTTATTCGTGTTGTATTAAACATCCGACGAGTTGCGGGTTTTTCTTTCCTCGCACTTAGAATAGCATGTCTTTCAATACTTTGTGTGTTTACTTCACGCATCTCCATTTTAATACAAATTACTTGTTTCTTTCCTTTTCTAGACTAAGACAAGACTAGTTTAGAACTTAAATGGAAAACATAAAAATAAAAAGCATGATCACCTAGTGGACTTAGACTTTGGCATGAAAATGGTAAAAAACAAAAAAATAAATGCATGACAACTTAGATAATAATACTGTTAAATTTAGTGGTACCGAAAGGGCGTTAGTGGAAACATTAACGTAAGCTAGTCTTCAAACCCATGATCTCTGATTTTCATAGAAACCGAAATGAAACTCCTGCGTTTCGGTTGGGTATTATAGCTGACCCCTGACTTAGGTTAGTGGCGACTCCTATTTGCTAAAAAGATAAAATCAATTCACTGTTGAGCAAGGTATAGATTTAGGGAAAATCCACGTTCATGATCAATGGACTTTATGGATGATTAAAAAATTAATACTTCGGTAAGGCATCTTTTATGATGTGCCATTTGAACCGTTTTATGAACACTTACTTCTAAACCCGCTTCATCGAGTTCGGCCCTCAAGTGGTAGGTCGCGATAAAGTTTTGGTCTAGAATCTTGCAAGTTATAAGTATTGAAATTATTAAAGAACTCACTCTCCAATATATGAAAGCCCTTCTCCATGTGTCGAAACTAGAACATTTATTTACCTGAAATAAAGAAGTGGTTAAAGAGCTTTGTCGAACTAGGATACATGGTCAATTTCAGTTGTATTATTGTTTGAAATTATGATGCAATGCGAGTGCTTAAATCATTGATATAAGAAGGGGTAATTGATGAACCTTTATGTTTGAGAATTGGAGATTCATTGAATTTAATGGAAAATAAATAAGTTCTTATCTGGGTTATCTAGGAAGTTATAGGCATTCAATATTAAGTGATGATCTTTTAAATGATAAATTCTTTAGTAAGATTTTTGGTTTAAAGATAAGTTCTAGTTTTGAAACCCCTGATGCTAGAGGCAACAATGGGAAATTGCCTTGGGAGACAATGAGATTGGAATTTAAAGAAGTGGATCATTATCTTAGTGCTACGATTGTATGTACACAATAATCTTTTTAATATGATGATGTTATGAATCATGTCTTGGGTGTATAACGAGTTTAATTGTCCCATGATGCTAGACGAACAAATTTGAAATAATGTGATTAACAATCTCACTCGATGTGTTAATAAAAATATGAGAAGTATTTAATGGTTTTATACAACAAATAAGGGTTGATTTGCACAAATCTTCAAGTGGATTATGCGATATTCTTGAGGATAAGTTGATCAATGGAATAGACAATTGATGTGTGATATGAGATTGATCAACGTAATAAATCATTGATATTAGGGTACAAAAAAACGCACCGGTGTACTCACTACAAAACACTTGACAGAGCCATTTTTATTAGGGTACGTTAAAAAAGGAAAGCATGTTATCATATGTTCAATAATTTGCACACTGAGGTGAAAATCCGGGGCCCCCATAATAGAAATCGACTCCAAATCTGTTTAACATTAAGTCATAGCATTCAGGTCTTTGCACAATCTTCAGGAGATTCTCCGGGTCTCTCTCAATTAATTCTTCGTCGATGAATTTTAGATTGCTGAAATAGGCCGCATGTCCAAGGCCTTCATAAGGGAAATGGCCACTCCCCATTTGCGTTGACGTATGACTACTACTCTGTTGCTTGTCGACTATCTCTCCGCCCCAATCGATTCGAGTAGCAGGGCCTTTTAGATAACTGAAGAGCTTCGGAGGCCAGTATCCTACAGCTATGTTCATAACGTGCAGCCACCACGATCCAGTAGCAAGCACCTGAAATACTTCTGTTAAAACATAGAAGACTAAACAATATCCATCGTAACCTTACCAAAAAAAAAACAATATCCATCGTAAAATTAGATAAAATGTTGTTCCATTACCCTCGTAATTTTTATAGGTACTTCATGTTGGTCTCCACCATAGACAGAGACTGGTCGAATCACAGCACCTAAGGTAAACTGGCGATTTACAAGTACAAATCCCTCGCAATCAACATCGTAGCAACCACTACCGCGATAGCCATTACCCTAAACTCCAGCCAAGAAAAGCATGTCAACGTTTGATATGGTTGTGAAAATTTAATGAATTGTAAGCACTCAAAAGTGTTAAGAACTTACTGTCCAGAATGTGAAAATCTGTGCCTCATTGATATTGCTCCGTTCTCTATTAATCTATAATAAAAACACAAACCACTTATCTTCTAAATTTACATACAATTAGAATGTCAATCATGCTAAAATCTTCAGATATGATCATTCTAAGTTCTTACCATCCATCCGGCCTCCACAGTGTTCACATCCCAATCGGGGCCTGCTGCGACCCAAAGTTGAGAGAAAGTGGCTTCATTCTCCGTTACTATGGGGTTCCACACATTAATTTTTGCATAAACTCCATTGTAGTTGCCACCTCTCATAGATACTACAGCATACTGTCCAATATACAACAAACTCATAAGGAAGTGAAACTTAAGGATCAACGCATAAACAAAAATGCAATTCAAAAGCAATGCCACAGTAAGTCATATCGTGATGTATTTGCACATACTTCATGTTTACCCATTCCACTGATGTCATTCCTGCTCAAATTGAGTTGATGCAGGCGTGGAGTCAACGGTAGAACATGATGATTGGTATGATTCTGTCGTCTTTTGATGGGGACCGTTCCTTCAGGGCATTCACCATATTTCCACCAAACTTGATGGAACGCACCTTCCACATATTTCTCTCCATTTGCTTTCTGATTTGAGTTTGGTTTCATCTATTCATAAACATGCAACCTTTAGTGATTGTTAAATAAGGTGGACGAACATATCTAAGTTCACATAACAATACTCTGGACATAGAATAGCCCGCATTTCTTAGACTCTCCTACAACTGCTCTATGATGGCCCTCATGATTAAGGTACTTATACCATCATCATTGCACTTATTCATTTCTACTGTCAATTGCAAATTTTGTATGGGAGGCATAAGACAGAATACTGGTATTATGTTATAGGTCAAGAATGAGGGACAAAAACCTGTATGGTATGATTCTTGAGAAGTGGATGATCAAAAGCAGGTTGCTTGAAGATGTCAACACAATCGATCACTTCACCAGTTTCATGACTCTGCAGTAGGTTCTCATGCATCGTCTTAACAAAAAGAACATATTTAAAAGAGAAAAAAAGGTTGACATAGCAATAGGCAGAGTTTAGGAATGACCTCAATGGTTTTCACCGTTCCTTTAGGCTTATTGAAACCTGTAACTTTGTTTGATATAAGGATTCTCGCTTGAGCATGCCCATCGCTTGTCGTACTGATAATACTTATAATCAAAACCAACCATTTGGAAAGATGTATTTGTGGGCTTGACATAGCCATTATCAAATAGACCAGCTTATTTTTGAAAATGAGACAAGACACGTTCTTCCTTATATACACATAAATCATATCCCCATGGTAGACCACAAACTTGAATCATGACAATCATCATTAACAGCCTGCCTTGGATCACCGTTTCCACAAGGAAGAAAATGATTCTTCTTTTCATTAACAGCCTTCCACAAGGAAGAAAATGATTCTTCTTTTGGCAAGTATGATCAAGTTTTTTCACGTTAAAGGAAATGTTTAAGAATTGGTAATCTAAAGGAGATACACATCAAAGATTTATCGTTGATAAACCACAAACCTAAATCCTGGCAATCATCATTAATAGCCTGCTATGGATCATTATTTCCATAAAGAAGAAAATGATTCTTCTTTTGGCAAGTATGGATTGGGCTTTTGCACATGAAAGGAAATGTTCAAGATTTGGTAATCTAAAGAAGATGAGCATCAACAATTTATCCTTATCCTTCCATAGATGGAAACATAAAGAGAAAAAATAGGTCAATTTTCATACTTATAAAAAAATTCTCATTTTGGAGTGGCCTTAAAATGTCATAAGGATGGCAAGTATATACGCATATATACATATATAATGGCCTAATTCCCTAAAAAACCCCAACTTTAGGTCAAGTCCCAATCTGCCTCGAATTTTTTTTATTTTAAAAAAACCCCAAATTTTAGGTCCAATCCCAAATATGCCCCGAGCTTTTTTTTGTATAAAAAAAATCTCAAACATTAAATCCAGTCTCAAATCTGCTCCAAATTTTATTTTGTGTAAAAAAACTCATCAAAATTCAATTTATTTTCAAAATATACCCCCATGATCTAATCTCAACCTGATGTAGCACTTTCACGTCAATAACAAATCCACATTAACAAAGTAATGGGGCTTTTTTTTTAGACAAAGAAAAGTTCGAGGCAAATTTGGACTCAACCTAAAAATTGAAAAAAAATTTGGGGTGGATTTGTTATCGTCCCTAACTTTCATATCCTAGATCGGTCAACAATTTTTATTAGGTTAGATTTGTTATTGAAGTGGAAATACAACATTGGCATGTACCTATCACCCCATTACTTTGCTGATGTAGATTTGTTAACAACGTCAAAGTGTCACGTGAAGTTGGGACTGGAAAACAGGGGCATATTTTTTAAAATAAATAAAATTTGCTAATGTTTTTACACAAAATAAAATTCATGGCAGATTTGGGACTGAAGTTAAAGTTTGGATTTTTTTTTAAACAAAAATGTTCGGGGCAGATTTGAGACTGGACCTAAAGTTTGAGATTTTTTCTAAGACAAAAAAATGTTCAGTGTAGATTTGAAACTTGACCTAAAGTTGTGGGTTTTTTTTTGGGAATTCACCCCATATATAATATATATGGTAAAGGTAATGAGTGAAATTGCTTCAGTGCCAAAGGGCAAAGAACTCTCCAATTCCCTCTTTTTCAAAAATGGTAATGGAACTCCAGTATCCAAAAAATTATGTTAACAATACATAAAATTGCCAAAACTAATAGACGAAGATGCAACAAAAAATAGGCAAATCTGCAAAGCCTCTCTTGAGAATCTACCCCTTTTCATATACCGAAACCTGGAAGAAAAATAAAATGACAAGATTAACATTCCAGATATGATATGTCATATGTTAAGGGAGATATGTTAACACATGAACTTCCTAAGGCTCTTGTGGAAACTCGCAACTGATTTTCAAATTACTGCTAGCTCATCAACTGAAGTTCCAACCCGACAATGCATCTCAAAACCAATCTGATTGTACTTCCAAAAACAATAATGAACAATAATTTCCGAACACCATTTCCAAACTAATTGGACATAATGTATGCACCAGGGAGGTCTGTTCTATGGCTTTATTGACACTTAATTTTTGGTCAATGCATTTTATAAATGTAAAAATCTGAAATTACAGTTTCTGATCACGACAGAGTCCATTTCTCAACCAAAAAGAGTTATGTAACATTTTATTTATAATTAACCTTTCATTTACAAGCTTTTTACACTTTGTTTCAAAAAGTCAAAATGTTGACTTTCAAGTTGACTTTTTAGTCAAATTTTGACGGAAAAATCACTCATAAGTTAAAATTTGGGTTTTTGCATGAAAAACCCCAAAATAGTGTCAATTTCACTTTTGCACTATCAATTTTCATAAAATTCAAATTTTGATCCATTAATTGATAGTTTAGTAACTAATTGCTACAATGTTAACTTTTGGTCAACACTTACTCAAAAAAATTGAAAAAATTCAAAAACACTAAATCACCTCCATTTTACCTTAATTTCAATTTGGTATCATCAATTTTACAAAAATCAGCTCAGAATCAATTTATCCCAAATTCATGAATTTTGGTTCAAATTGATCAAAAATGAAATTACTTCATTTCTAGTCATTTTTTAGAATAGTTTCCTTCATGACATTTGATTTAAACATCGTCTTATATTCAATTTCAAGCCAATTTCAAAATTCAAAGCCAAGAGTAAGAAACCCCAATTTAAGCCTTATTTAGGAGTTCCGGTCGGTTCTTAATGATTTGTGCAATTAAACCACGAATGAGTCCATTTTCTTATATGCAACTTAAATCTAACATCAATTTTGATAATTTTACATGAACTCAAGTCAATTTGATCAATTTGGCAAACCAAAGACTTGCCAAATCGAGTTAACATGGTTCAATTGATGTAATTCGACGTGACCCATTCCAATCCAAGGGTTAATTTGATGAATGGAGCTTCATTCGATGATTAAGCTCCAATTTCTTTTTTGGGTTCAATTCAAGTCATTATGCCAAAGTCAATTTGAGCACATTAGAGTGTTTTAAACCCATTCAATTGAATTAATTTATTGCTTTTCAAGTCAATTGAGTTTAATTGAAATCAATTTTGTCAATTGGGAACAAAAATTGCAAAAATTGCATCAATTGATTTAAAATTCCCAATTTGTGTGAAGCAAACCAATCAAGATGAAATTGACATTGCCTATGATATAATTCAAACAAACTCATTCAATTAAGGTGTCGGAAACATGTTTGAATGAATAATTGATTGGATTTGAGTTGTTTTATTCCAATTTAATCCGTTCCTTTGATAATTTGATGATAACTCTTTGCAATTAGGTTCTCCGGAAAATAAATTGGACTAAATTACCCAATTTGCTTAACATTGAACTGGCCCGATCGGTCCAATCGACCCAACCGGTGAGGAAGTCATTCTGGCCACTACTGGCCACCTTGAGCCTTGGTTGACCAAGCCCCTCTCCTTTATAAATGGAATAACCAAATTATCCCTTAGTGAAATTACCAAAATGCCCCTAAATGCCATGCATCAAATTTATACCAATTAGAGCATTTCCTTAATGATTAAGCAAACCATATTAGACATTTATCAAGAGCACGTCTTAGCCATCCATGAGCCATATCACCTATCTTAGTGATTCAAATTCAACTAATGAGAGATAATCTTTGCAATTGTTGAAACTTGATTTTTAGCTGACGTCATAAAAGTAAAAATAATTAGATTAGGGTTTTTGATTACGATAGAACCTGTTTCTCAACTAAAAAAGAGTTATTTAGCATTTGAATTAGCATTAGCCACTCATTTTTTAACCAAGATAGGAACTTATCTGTTTTCCATTAAATTCAATGAATCTCCAATTCTCAAACATAAAGGCTCATCAATTACCCCTTCTTATATTGATGATTTAAGCACTCGTATTGCATCATAATTTCAAATAATAATACAGCTGAAATTGACCATGTATCCTAATTCCACAAAGCTCTTTAACCTCTTCTTTATTTCAAGTAAATAAAGGTTCTAGTTTCGACAGATGGACAAGGGCTTTCATATATTGGAGTTGAGTTCTTTAATAATTTCAAAACTTATAACTTGCAAGATTCTAGCCCAAAAACTTTGTCGCGACCCACCTCTCGAGAGCTGAACTCAATGAAGCAGGTTTAGAAGTAAGTATTCATGAAACGGTCCAAATGAAATATCATAAAAGAAGGCTTACCGAATCATCAATCTTTTAGTCATCCGTAAGGTCCATTGATCATGAATGCGGATTTTCCCCAAATCCATACCATGCGTGACAGCGGATTGATTTTATCTTTTTAGGAAATAGAAGTCACCATTAGTCTAGGTTGGAGGTCGGCTAGAACACCCAACTGAAATACGAGAGTTTCATGGGTTCAAAGACTAACTTACATTAATATTACCACTAACGCCCTTTTGCTACCGTTAAACTTAATAGTGTTGTTATCTAAGTTGTCATGCATTTATTTTTATTTTATTTTTTACCATTTTCATGCCAAAGTCTAAGTCCACTATATGATAATGCATTTCACTTTTATGTATTGAAATGGTGATGTGTGATGTCAACACACAAAGTATTAAAAGACAAGCTATTCTAAGTGCGAGGAAAGAAAAACCCGTAACTCATTGGGTGTTTAATACAACACGAATAAAAAGACCTGAGATATGGTCGGGTAACACGAATTGTGTACAAATCGAGACCAAATTGGATATCAGTCTTTAACTATCATCTTCGAAGTTGTTTGGCTATCTTCTCCATGGACCGCCTCACAGGTGTTGATTTCACAGTCATACCATTCATTCAAGTGGCACTCAAACAAGGTCAAGCACGAATATTCAAGCATCAACTCAAGAATGGGCCTCAGGGTTAGCCTTTGTTATATATGCATTCCAATCACCCACCTACTTAATCAACTACCATTGATTGATTAATGGTTAACGATAACGAGCCACCATTTGCATTCAAAAAATAATGACTTATATCTGTTAACCCTTAAAATAGGGTCTAAGTGTTCACTGTATACTACCTGTTGTTCATAAAGTTCAGGCCTAGACATACATCTAGCATGTCAGGAACCGTCTGATGAGTGATCAGACCGAACGGGAGTGGATCCAGCTGAGAGAGAGAGAGAGAGAGAGAGAGAGAGAGAGAAAATGAATTTGAAAATGGGCCCCCCTCGATTTTTGGAGGGAAAATCCTTATATACCTACCCCAAGTTTAAATGGTAGTCCTTAGAATGATCAAATGGCTCAAATTGCTTCTTTAAGAGTTAAGAATATTATTTAAGGGTTAAGGATACATGACATGGCTTAATGGATGGCTATGATGCATTATTAATGGATGGTCATGATTGTTTACTTAATCTCTAAGGAAATTTGCTTATCCGTTAAGAAAATTAGTTAAAATTTGATTATAAGAGCATTTTTGTAATTTCAATAGGGTATTTTTGTAAGTTTAGACACAAAGGGATCAGCTGGCCTTTGTCGATCAGAATGGACCGCTGACCGCCAAAATTTTGGTCAGGCAATGATCGGCCCAATCGGGCCGATTCAATTCCGGTCAAACCGGGTGGCCAACCAGGTTGAATCGGTTTGGTTCTTGGCTTAATTTCATTCCAATTTCATGTAATTTCCATCTCTATCATGATTGATTGGCCCAATTGAATTGAATTTGATTAAATTAGATTGAATCAATTTGAAATACAAGTACAAATTGGCCAAATTGAACCTCAATTTATCAAATTGGATGTTAGTCTAGAATGGGCCAAGTTGAATTGCACTACTTGAACCAATTACTCTTAGATTTCTCAATCATTGGATTGCTAGATTGTTCAAATTGACTTAAATTCATATAAATTTTCCAAAATTAATTTTGGATTTGAGTTTCATATAACAAATTAGGCTCATCTGCGTCTTAATTATGCAAATCATGAAGAATCGACCGAAATCCCTAATCAAGGCTCAAATTGGGGGTTTTCACCCTTGGTTTGGAATTCTAAATTTGATTTGAAAATTGGATCTAATATGACATTTAGATGAAATGTCGTGAAGGAAATTATCCTAAAAAATGACCAGAAATGAAAAATTTTCATTTTTGGCCGATTTAAATCAAATTCCGCAAATTGAGGAAAAGTTGATTCTAAACTGATTTTTATAAAATTAATGATGCCAAAGTGAAATTAAGCTAAAAAGGAATATTGATTTAGGGGTTTTGAGTTTTTTCAATTTTTTTGGACAAAGTGTTGGCCAAAAGAACATTTTAATACCTTTATACTAAAATGCCAATTAATGGGTCAAACTTTGAATTTTTTGAAAATTGATTGTGCAAAATTGAAATTGACACTATTTTGGGGTTTTTCATGCAAAATACTAAAATTTAACTTTCAGTTGACTTTTGAACACAGTTTGACAAAAAAGTCAACTCAAAAGTCAACATTTTGACTTTTTGAAGTTGAAATGCAAAAAGATGGAAAATGAATGGCTAATGTTAATTCAAATGCTAGATGATTCATTTTGGTTGAGAATTGAGTTATTTCATGATCAGAAACCCTAATCTCAAAATTTTCCCTTTACAACGCATCGGCTAAAAATCATGTATCAACAGCCTTGACATGTATATATAGGAGGGATTCTAGGCTGATGACTATCAAGACGATGGTTGTTACGATTTTGAATGTCCTAGGTTCGTGCAAGTTTATCGTAAAGTTGCTCTAGGATCTCCAATTAGACCTATCTCCTTCTATAGGGGACAGCAACATAACATATATGTATCCATAATCAAGGTAATGAGGAGTTGGGAACCATATTTCAGGTGACATAAAACAACCTTAGGCTGAAATGCATAGCTTATCCATGACTGTCTCCATTTCCTTCTTCTTGTAATACTCATATATTCAAAAGAAATACGTGCACATATTTTCAGTCTTGTATCTCTTGAACAAAGGGATAATTGCATAATCAAGATAGTGGGGATGGGTGGCTGCACATCGCGGATGTTAGATTTGGGAAATTGGTCTAGACAAATATTCATTTCTCTAAATGGAGCTGCTTCTGAAATACTTTGGGCTGGAGAGATAATGAATACACAACCGAATGGTCATCATAAGGCAACGTAGATGGGAAGCGACCATTTTCTTTCTAAAGGCTTCGGAAAATCGTCATTCTGCCGCAAAATTAAGTTCATCAATGCTAGTTTCAAAGAGAGAAATGCAAAGAATGTCATGAAGTATGTGATAAGGCCTCAATGCTATGATTTACATATTGATGAGAATGAGTCCGATCCATATGAAGTCCATTTCTACTATGGGGGTATTGACACTTGGTTTTTAATCAACGGGTCTTTAAAAGCTAAAAACTTGATATTAGGGTTTCTGATTGCAACGAAACCTATTTCTCAACCAAAAAGAGTCATTTAGCATTTGAATTAGCATTAACATCTTATTTTCTAGTTTTTGCACTTTATTTTCAAAAAAATTGCCTTTTAAGTTGACTTTAGGTTAAACTTTGACCGAAGAATCAACCCAAAGTCAAATTTTGGTTTTTTGCATAACAAGCCCCAAAATAGTGGCAATTTCACTTTTGTATTATCAATTTTCAAAAAAAAATTCAAAGTTTGACCAATTAATTGACATTTTAATGACTATTCACTAAAATGTTGATTTTAGGTTAACACTTTATCCAAAAAAATTGAAAAAAATTAAAAACCCCTAAATCAACTACTTTTTAGCTTAATTTCACTTTGGCATCAACAATTTTACAAAAATCGGTTTGGAACCACTCTTCCCCAATTTGCAGATTTTGGTTCAAATCGGCCAAAAAAGAAATTACTTCATTTCTAAACACTTTTTAGAATAACTTTCTTCACGACGTTTGATCTAGAAGTCCTTTCACATCCAATATTTAAACCAATTTTACAATTGCAAGCCAAGAATAAAAATCCCCAATTTGAGCAATAATCTGTGATTTCAATTGGCTCCTCGTGATTTGTGCAATTAAACCATGAATGGGTCCATTTTCTTGTTTGAAACTCAGCTCCAACACCAATTTTGGAAAATTCACATGGTCCAAGCCAATTTCATCAATTTGGCCAAATAATGACTTGCAAAATTAAGCTAGATTGATCTAATTGACCCAATTAGAACAAAAAAACCCCACAAATTGCATCAGTTGGTGAAAATCTCCAATTTATACGAGACAAAGCAATTGGGATGAAATTAGCATTACCCATGGTATAATTCGAATAATTTTGATCAATTGAGACAACAAAAGCGAATTTAGTTGAGTTTAATTGTCTGGATTTATGTTTATTCCTCAATTCGACTCATGTATTGGACAATTGGACACGAATTCTTTGCAATTAGGTCCTCCAAATGATAAATTGGATTAGATTGCAAATATTAATTTACATTGACATTAGCCAAACCAACCGAACCGGTTCAAACTGGCCTTAATCGGCTCAAACCGGCCCAGCTAGTTCGATCGGCCAGTATAGCCATCTGGCAAGGATGGCCAATTTCCGGCCATGTCCAGCCACCATGAGGGGTGGTCGGCCAAACACTCCGCCTTGGATCCTAGAATTACTAAATTGCCCTTATTATCCATCTAATAGAGAAACAACTTAATCATTAAAGAAGTATTATGAGTTACTGGATTAATCTAAGGGCCACAATTCAAATTAGAGGGGACATATATTTATTTTTCCCTCCAAAAATTGGGGGGTGGGGTTGGCCATTTTCAGATTTGAATTCTCTCTTTTTTTTTTTTTGCTAGAAATTAAACTTTATATTGCAAACAAAGCAATTACAAAAAGGAAGCAATACCTACATTAGAGCGAAATATAAAAGAAGACTCTACTAGTTCAATATTTTTAACTCTAGAAGGGAGATCAAGGTAAAGAAAAGAGGAAGTGGTGCCTATATGATTAGAGGCCCAATTTGCAAGTGCATGAGTAGCTCCATTCTTTGATCTACGGGTCTAATCCAAGCTCCAACCTGGATTGTGCTGAAATTGAAAGCGAGAATCTACAAAAGGTTGAATACTCCAAGGGCAAAGACCCTTTTTGTTGGATGGCATCAATTAAGACCTTACAATCGCTTTTAAAGATCGCTTTTCGAATGCCTAGGGACTGAGCATAATTGCAGGCAAGAAGGAGAGCTACTGCTTCCACTTCCATAGGCGAGTTCCAACGACCTCTCCTTGTCCAAGCTTGGACTACTAATCCGCTAGCCAATCATGCAATGATACCTATGACTCCTTTGTTATTTTTTCCACGCACCGTCTATATTAAATTTGAGCTCTTGATCTAATGGTGGGAGCCAAGTGTCTAGTCCTACTCCACTCGAATCGGCTTTTGAACTTGGTGTGACTACATTTTCTTCCTTGAACTTGTTCGAGAATTCCATGAACTCCTGTAAAACCAACTTAATTGCTTGGGAAGGATTTGGAATAGCTTGATCATGTAAAATGGAATTCCTATAAAACCACATTCTAGTACATAGAATCGCTACATAGAGAGTGAAGAGTTTGCAATCGAATCCCATTATCTCTGCACTTCGTCCTGGGTCAAGGAAGTGGTTTATCATTTCCTTTGATGATGTGAAGTTCCAAACAGATGAGATGATACCCCATGGGCTCTATCTCCATAAATCTGGGCCAACGGGCATGCTGTGAATAGATGGATTGGAGTTTCTTCTGAACTTCCACACAATGGGCATGAAGGGTTCGGAATGTGAAATAACCTACCCAGGTTAGCTCTACAGGGCAAGACATTGGCCGTTGTCCTCCAAAACATCATCTTGTGCCTCTCATGAACTCTAGCTTTCCAAATTTTGGTCCAAATTCCAGAGTTAGAGCCATTTGCTGTAGGCTCTTTGATGAGCTTATAAGCGGATTTAACGGTAAAAATTCCATCAATAGCTGGTTGCCAAATCGGTTTATCCATCCAAATGGAGGATGGAACTTGAATATGAAGAATGTCTTGGACCGAGGTTGGGCAAAACACCTGAGTTAGATTGTTTACATCCCAAGATTTTGTCCCTAGGATAAAGAAGCTCGCTACTTTCCTTTGCTTTAATATCGGATCAAGATCAATAAAGGAAGGGAGATGGTTTGGTACATGTGGAATCCAAGGGTGATTACCAACCTCAATTGACTTCCCATCTCCTACCTGATAAAGAGTGCCAAGTTTGAGTATTTCTCTAGTGTCCATGATTGCCTTCCATAACCGAGATGCCGATGCCTTAACCTCATGGTTCCAACAATTGGATCTCTGTAAATATTTTCCCTCAAGGAGTCAAACCCATAACTTGCCTCTATCTTGTATCAGTCCCCAGCCAAGTTTGAGGACCAAAGCATTGTTGAAATCCCTAGTATGTCTAAAGCCCAGTCCACCACTTTTCTTATTTCTACACAAAGAGTCCCAGCATTTAGGTGTGAAGAACCTGTTTTTCTCCGCCGGAACACCCCACTAGAATTTCCTAGTGGTTGCATCGAGTTTGTCACAAGTGATTCTTGGCAACCTATTGGATTGCATAGCATAAATCGAACTATTCTGAACAATCGATCACATGTATGTTGCCCTACCTGCCCAAGACAAGGACTTCCTTTTCCAATGACTAAGTTTGTTATCAACCTTTTGTTCATGGAATTGGTATCTAGCTTTGCCATTTCCACGTGTGAAGTGAGGGTTGCCAAGGTACATTGCATCAAGATTTGTCTTCTTCATGTTGAGTTCGTCCATGCAAAATTTTTTCATTCCTATGGAAGTGTTTTTTGAGAAGAAAACAGACAACTTTTGATGATTTAAGCTCTGACCTAACCAGGAGTAGTAAATTTGAATGCTTTCCATCAGCGCTCTCACATGTATCTTTGTGGCTTGAACAAATAACAAGTCATCGGCATCCATAAGGTGTGTCAGAGGTGGACTGTCCCACCCTGCTCTTATCCATGTGATCATCTTTAAGTCCTCTGCCTAATTGAGTATTCGAGATAGAAGTTCGGAATAAATTACGAACATGTATGGTGAGATAGGATCACCTTGTCGTGGACCCTTTTGAGGTGTAAGACCTCCAGCCGGCCTACCATGATGAGCAAAGTATAATGAACTGTTGAAATACACCGATTTATGAGTCTACAAAAGTGATCAGAAAACCCCATGCTACGGAGTATTGTATCGAGAATAACCCAATCAACCCTATCGTAAGCTTTGGACATATCCACCTTTACTCCCACAAAGCCTTGCCATTTCGTTTCTGTTTCATGGAGTCTATGATTTCCTGTGCCATAACTGAGTTCTCTTGTATACTTCTACCCAGGACAAAAGCAGATTGTTGAGGTGAAATCAAACGGCTAAGAAACCCTTTTAGTCTATTGGCTAACTTAGAGATAAGTTTGTAACTCACATTACACTAACTTATGGGACGAAACTAGGTAAAGGTATGTGCATTCTGCGATTTTAGGAGAAGAACTATGAGAGTATGATTAATGAGATGGGGCAAATGACCTGTGCGAAAAAAATGCTATACAAATTGGATAATCTAGGCCTTCTCCACATCCCAACATTTCACATAGAAGATGGCATGAAATTTGTCTGGACCCAGTGATTTAAGGGGGGCCATCGCTTTTAGGACTCTGTAGATTTCATCTTCCGTTGGAATCTTCAAAAGTTCAAAGTTTTCCTCTTCATAAATAGCCTTAGGAAATAACTCCCCTATGCAAGGGTGTGGATCGAGTGTTGGTCCCGAGAAAAGCTCTGTATACTTGGATAGAAAAAATCCTTTGATCTCATCCATATTTGTAATCCATCGGCCCCCATCATCTGGCACTGCCAGGATATGATTTTTGCACCTTCTAATAGTGGTAGAGAGATGGAAAATTTTGGTATTTCGATCACCCTCTTGTAGCCATAATAGTCTTGATTTTTGCTTCCACATCATTTCCAGTTTCTCCCATTGCTCATAAAGTCCACCTTGATTTCTTTTTCTTTCTTGCTATTCTCTTCTAAAGGATCATCCATTTGAATGGAAACAAGTGATGAAGTCAACTTCTGAAGGCGTTGTTGGCAAATGCCAAAGTGTTCCTTATTCCACTTTTTGAGGGCTATCGTAGTTGATTTTTGTTTCCTATGCCAAGAGGCCATTGAATTGTCCACCACGCTATTCCAAGCCTCTTCCACAACATTAACACAGGTTGAATCCCGTAACCAAGCGGCTTCAAATACAAAAGGGCGTCTCGAATTATCCTCAAGGGAAGTCGAATTCAGCCAAATAGGAGAATGATTTGAATTTACAGCCGGTAAGTGGACAACCACTGCCCGAGGGAATTTCTCACACCATGAAGTTGAATAGATTGCTCGATCCAGTCTTTTTCGAATGCTTGCAAAGCCCCCTCTACCATTTGCCCATGTATAAGGTTGGCCTTTAAACCCAAGATCAACACAGCCCGCTAAATCCATAAAATCCGCTAGGAAGCGACGAGATGGGCTCGGGCCCCTTCTATTGGACGCCTCTGAATCATAGATGCTCTCATTGAAGTCTCCAATTCCAACCCAGTCCTCTCCCAAGTTTCGAACCCAACTAGTGAATTCTTCCCAAATTGATTGCTTAAGTCCAAAATAAGGGGGTGCATACACCAGCGAAAGCCACTAGAAATGCTCAGGATTTTCTCTGGTGGAAACCTCCATACAAATTTGGTTTTTGTCTGCGAAGGAAATGGATAAGACCACAGGATCTTTCCAAATGACAGCTAAACCTCCCGCTGTATTATTCGCAGGAATTGAAAAGAAGTGGGTAAATCCAATCCGTCGTGTAATAGTTTCTATGGTTGCAATGGTTTAAGAAGTGCATTGAGCTAGAAAATATCGTGTCCAAGAGTCTTGTATTTTTGGATGTGGAGACTCGTTGAAACTCAACGTACCTGATATTGGAAGCGGCTTTGAAGTTTCAGAAGGCTTTTATCTTACTAGATATCTAGGATAGCAAATTTGTTGAAGAGCTCTCCAAGGTGAGGGGGTTGCCTACTAGTGATGATTGGGAATATGCCCATCAATTTCTTCCTTTCTTGAAGTTGTTTTATGATACGACTTTAAAAGTATTGGGTTGTTCTTATGTCACTAGTAATGATATGGCAAAAGATGTCTATGGGATTTTTATGATGATTGATAGATATTGTGTGAATGAGGATAGGAGTTTGCAGGAATGGCCAAAAGAATGAAGACCAAGTCAACAAGTATTTTAGCAATGTGAACAACATCAATCTAACATGGTTCACTGCATGCATACTTGACCCTCGACATAAGTGAAAGTATGTGAAATGGATGATTAATCAAGTTTGTGAAAGCAAACGGGTGGAAACTTTACGAGATAAAGTAACATCATCTCTAGCATCATTGTTCGAGCAATACCGCACCGGTATATGCCCCTAAAGCAATTTGAGGTCAAAGGGTACAAGGATAATGAACGTGTCAATGTCTCCTGTAGTTGGTGTGGACATTATTATTGCAATGTATCTTAGCCAAACGGGACAAGAATATTTGGAAGAAAAATCTCAATTAGATAAGTATTTGGAAGAAAGATGTGAACGTTATAGCGCCGACTTTGATATCTTAAATTGATAGAAAGTCAATTCTTCGAGATATCCTATCTTCTCTTCTGTTGCTCGAGATATTTTGGCCATGCCTATCTCAACTGTAGCACCAGAGGCTGCATTCAGCACAGGAGATCGTGTACTTTACATGTTTCATAGCTCCTTGACCCCAAGCATGGTGGAAGCTCTTATATGTGCTCAAGATTGGCTACGATCTGCACCACTTTCACTTTCGATTGAGGAGGACTTAGAAGAGCTCAAAAATTTTGAGTCAGGTGAGAAAAATTATCATGAAATATTTTATATCCTTTACTATTGCAATAGATACTTTAATTCTCATTTTTAATGTGAATTTAATGTAGAGTTGTCAACTATGATCGCGAAGCTGAACTCAATATTGGTTTCCCTTGATGATTGACGAATAAAATAGAAGTAGTGATCTCCTCGATGTGTAAAGAAAGCAAGTGAATATTGGAGATTCTGTTTTTTTTTTTTTTTGTAGCAAGTCCATTATATAATTATTTTTAAAAAGAGGAAGGCTCAATAGCATGTCACTATATTGACTCGATTTCATATCATAGCTATGTGAATGGCCGTGAACCTTTAAAAAAAATTAGAAGAGGAATAATCCTAGCGATACCTCATCAGATAACACATGCCAAGAGATTCTTCAGTGACATGCAATTTATCTTGTGATTTTAATAGGTGCAACTGTGGAACCATTTGGAAAGCAAGTGAGCAACTTTTGGTGTTCTGCGCAGTAGTCTATTTGCTTTATCTACTAGCAGCTAACCCTGTACCTGGAGGACTGAGAGGAGACATTACAAAGCAAAACCTTTTGGCAGAGTTAGGTCTTATAATTTCTAACATTAGAATTAATGTAATCAAATATATGAATTGTTCTCGCAAGAACTTCCTTTTATCTTGGTTCTATTACATTAAAATGGCACTTCTTGTTTTCACCCACTCCAATGAAGTGCATATTTTACATCAGAAGCTGAGTGCATATTTTACATCAGAAGCTGAGTTCATCCACAAGTGTCTATACAGGTTGTGATTTTTGCCAGGCTTGAGAAGTGCATATTTTATAGGTCCTTTCTATGCAACGTGTGCTCACCCGGAAGGTGTTTGAGGAAATGTCCGAGAGAGACATACCCATATTCGACTATCTAGGTCGGCGATTGAGTTGAGTGATATATATAAAGCATGGATTTTGATACGCAGTTCAACATTAATGAAAGTGATTGAGAGTAAGATTGACTTTTACGTTGTGAAAGTCGCCGGCTTGGGCATGAAGTGATGGTTCTATAATCTGGTTAAGGGTTGTTGGTTTGTTATTTTGTTTGTTACTAGAATGTGACTTATTTCAAAGGTTTAGGATACCCATCTATACTTTGCACGGATTATACAGTTTATATAGTGTCATTTATGGTCTAAAGGCATATTTTAGAGAGGTGTGGATTTTGTGAATGGATGAGAAATTAATATTAGAGTATTAGTTTCTTTATTTACTATACAAAATGGCGTGGTACATATACAAACGACAATTAAAGTCGAAATTCACTTGGCCCATCAGTGAAAAAACAAATATCCCACGGTATTAAAATTCAAAATCTATAAAGTAAATGTCATTAAATATTAAAATGAATTATTTAACTTTAATCTTGTTTAGAGTGACGTATTGAATTTATTCATTCGGAAGAGTCTTCTAGCACAAATTATATTAATTATATCAAATGTCCTAGTTTTTTTTTGTCAGAACCTAGTTTAAATTTGTGATTTTGTTTTTTTCATTTTTCAATTTTAAATAATGAGTTTTTAATTTGTAATATATTTACAATCACTCAACTTATTTTAATTTGTAAGATCGATGATATTCTCTTACGTAGAATATCATGAATATGTTCACATTTTGACATTAAAGATTCAAATCTAGGAAATAAATGTCGTCAAATCTAGGAAAAAAAAACAAAAAAACAGAAAATCGAGCTATGAATAAAAAGCAAAAAAAAAGAAGAAAAAGAAGAAGAAACCGAAAACTAATCCGAACCAAATCGGTTTTTCAGTTCGGTTCGGTTCCAATTCGGTTCGAGCGAGTTTTGGCTCGGTTTAGGAGTGCTTCCTTAACGGTTCGGTTCAGTTTAGTTTTCGAAAACTGAACCGTTTACAACCCTAGTTCCCATGCCCAAGTAATGGTCCAAATGTCGATATCTAATTATATTTTAGAAAATGATTTCCGATTTCCGATATCTAGTTATATTTTGGAAAATGATTTCCTCTTTTAAAAAAAATTGGAAAACATTTTCCTAAATTTAAGTATTGGTTTTTCATTGACTTGTTTTCTCAAGTGATCCAAGCGCCAGAAAATGAGGAAAATATTTTCCGAGAAACAAACGGAAGTTTGAAGATCTATTTGTTGTCGAACACATTGATTTCATACGTATAAACTTTAACATCATTTGCAATCATGTCAATTGTTATACTTTCTTAATGTTATACTTGTTATTTGATCATAAGTAAAATAAACTGAGTTCGATAACAGCGACCTTCGATGATCTTAATGCGAACCTGAAGCACGAATAGTTTTTAATTTCTCTCAGCAAAGCCATTAAAGTGCAATAATCGGATGTAATAATTGTGAAATTACCACAAATCGCACTTAAAAGTCTAAAGTTTTAAAGTTCAGATTGTTAGAGGAAGGTGTTAAATGTAGTTCGGCCGTGTCATACCTTATCGCAATATAGCACCCGGCTTAATGAACTAGTTCTACAAACCGATCCTAGAACTCATACGATTACTCTTATCTACTACATTATCACTAATTGAATAATGTGAATAGTACTTTCGAAATCCTAAAATTTATCACGAAAGTGTAATTGAATATTAAAAATTAAAATAAAAAGCACAATTAAGTCATATAACTTGTCATGAAAGTGCGATTGAATCTTAAAACTTTAAAAAGTGCAATCATGTCCTAAAACTTGTCAAATTGGTCAAATTAAGTCTTTCTGTTAATTGTATTTTTTTGAAAGTTTCAGTACTTGATTGCGCTTTCATGACAAGTTTTAGGATTCAATTGTACTTTTGCGATAAATTTTATGACTTGATTGCACTTTTTAAAAGTTTTAGAACTCAATTGCACTTTCATGACAGGTTTTAGGACTTTTAATGCACTTATCCCATGAATAATGTATGTTTGCGCTCGTTGGGAGTGACCCATGACTACGTGACATCCACGATGTGGGGTACTTTAACATCTCATCTCATGTACAAATCGGAATCTAATGAACAAGAGATTGCACATGCGAAATAAACTGAGGTTGGACATGACTATGACATCACATTAAAAAATGTCCCACCTAAAAGCTTAAACTTATAAACGAGGGAGATCGCATGTGTATAAAAAGTATATAAAATCTGTGGAAAAGCAATTGAGATACCTTAACACTAATAATATATCTGAATTTTCATACAAATCCACAATTTCTTTCCCTTCTTTTTTGCCCCATAAACTACTCTCGTAGAGCGCAAGAAGATTTCACTGCTTCGCCCTTCTTTGTTGTTCACTTCGTCAAAGAATTATATCAATTAGGACAACTTGACATATATAGCAATAATATGCAACCAAACACTGCACACATTAAAAGGTTCAAAGCTTAACTAAGACTCCATAACCACAACCACCCGCGCTTTTAAACTTTCCCTCGCCGGCCTGCACTCCTCTCGGATGTCAGCTGCAGCGGTTGGCGGGCTCTTTCTGTGAGTCGAAGAAGATGGTGGCCACGGGAGGCCGATGCCAAGGGCGGTGAAGAGGCGTGTGTTGGAGTCGGCGCGGACGTTGGAAAATTTATGATGGACAACCTTATTTAGAAAAAAAGTAAACTTTTAACGTGCAAAACGTCACAATAACACCACGGAACATACTTCACAAACGAGTCAAATTTCAAGTGGGTTGATCGAACTCAACTATGAGATTAGCCAGAGTTGATGGGGGGGTGGGGGGGTGGTGGGGTGGGGTGGTAATTGAATTTGTATCATGCAATCATTCCGAACATATGTATGTATTTTGTAACGACCGAAACAAGGAGTTGCTAGATGACATCGACTTAACACCCAATATTCTTCAATCTCCTCGATCACATTTGAGTTATTACTGCAAAACCAAGCCGATACGGACTTATCAACGCTAGAGCATACCTTTGGCAAATCAAAATGAATCGGCGTAGCATATTCTAACAAGTAGGTTTAATTTAACACGCAATGAAGGCCCCTACCATTTACTCAAACACATATCTTAACGTAAATAAACAAGTCTTGAGACCCAAGTTCCAAAATTGGTCCTCAAGGTATATATATAAATGTTACGCCATGTTATGTCACGGAATTGCCAGCCCCATGTTGGTAAAACCAGTTTTGGTAGATGGATTAGATTCCACCATCTATCAGCTTGGTCAAGAGGGGAAAACGGTCTATAAAAATTTTATAATCATTCAGAACAGCGTTCCAAAATTGGCCGGTCAACCCTTGGAATTTGACCGCACTGCACACGTAGCCCCGCCCATCGCCGGCGGCCGACGGCAAACGTAACCCTTGAAAGCTCGCTATTGTCCTCATTGCCCTCCCTCTCCTGGACTGCTTGAACCTTCCGTCGTTGCCTCTCTCCCTCTCTCCACAGAACATGTATAGAGTCTTGCGTTCTCATTCTCACAGCACAAAGCACAAACACATTTTTGTTCTGAAGCAAGAAGAACTTGCGAGAAACCAGAAGAGAAATGGAGAGATACTCATCAGCAGCGGCCGTCATTCCGCATGAGGAAGCCATGACCGTCCCTCCTCAGACCTACCTTGTCCACGAGTTGCTCCACTCGGTTGGCAAATCCCCAGTGAAGCCGTGGAAGAAGCCGACTGCCCTGCACCCCCGAACCTCACCCAGGTCTACAAGGTCGAGCCCATTGACTTCTGAGAACTCATCCAGAAGCTCACGGGGGCTCCGTCTTGGCCGCCACCCTCCACCCGCCGGCTCCAGGAGGCGGCCCCTCCACCACTCGAGCTCGTGACACTGAACCCGGTCTGTGGCAATAACAACAATAGTAACGCGCCGAAGGCCGCTACTCCTTTATCTACTGTGTACTGGGAGACGATGTCTGAAGGCCTAGAGAAGAAATTTCCCCACAAGTTTGGAGATGGCTTTGAGCTGAGCTTGTCGCTTGGATGGAGCACGATTCCCATGTCGAGTCCGGGATCATTGTCCAGATTCTAGACTTCCAAAAAACGAAAGTTCAATCTTTCGTGAATCCACTGCCAACTGCTATGGAAAAAGATTGAGCCGTCCAGAAAAGGCCGTGGATCCGAAATGCGTTCCTAACACATACAGTGCTGTTTTTCTTTTCCTCTCTCTTGACTTTGTAAATTTCTTAGGCTGTTTCGAGATGTATGAAAAAAACAGTTAGTTCATCTGTAGTTCTTACTTTTCCTTTTGCTCATACGATTTTCGTATGTGGTTTTATTTCTATTCGAAGCACGAGGGTCATGTTTCATTCTTGATTTTGTTTGTCTTCTTCAATATCGAAGATCCTTGATGATTTCTGGTGGTAAAACCACTGTCCTTTTTCGATTGTAGGTATGTGGAAGAGCCGAGCTGCTTCCAATATATTCAGGTTACGTTGCGTATACTAATGAATGGAGTCTCCGAAAAAGGCCAATGTATCTCCCTTTTTTTCCTGTCAAGCTATGAGTTTTCTTTACTTTTTGCTGTTGGAAATAAAAAATATTTTTCATAATCCAAGCTCATCTTGTAAATTGGATTCTTGCAATTATTATCTAGAGAATTGGAGTCTTGAAAATTATTATCTAGGAAATTATGTTTACTTATTGTTGCTTATTTTCAAGATAGTTTTTAATTGTTCTAGTTATCTAAAGGGTCTATAAATATTATGTAATCATTCAAGACATATTTGAATATCAATTCCAAATTTTATTTTTCCAACATTTGGTATCAGAGCCGGTGTTGGCTGAGTTTTGTGAATTCGGCTTAGAAAATCTCGTGTCATATGGCCTCTGTGAATGGTACTGGGATGATCCAACCTCAACTCCCAAGGTTCAATGGGAAGAATTTTGAGCATTGGAAGATCCAGATGGAGGTACTATTCGGGTTTCGGGAGCTGACCGAGATTGTGGAAGAAGGATTCGTGGAACCAGAAACACCAACAAATTTGACAACAGAGGAGCAGAGGACGATAAAAGAAAATGGCAAGAAAGATCGTAAGGCTCTCTTTTACATCTTTCAAGCGATAGATTCATCAATCTTTGAAAAAGTGGCAAATTCGAAGACAGCAAAAGAAGCTTGGGACTCTCATCAAAATATACAAAGGTGTTGAGAAGGTCCAGAAGGTTCGGCTTCAGACCCTTTGTCGACAATTCGAGCTCCTTCAAATGGAAAAGTCGGAGTCCATTTCCGACTATTTCTCACGGACATTGGCTCTTGTCAATCAAATGAGGGCCAATGGTGAGACTATTGGTGACCTACAGATCATTCAGAAGATTCTTCAAACACTAACTTTGCAGTTCGAATATATTGTGACTACCATTGAAGAGTCTCAGGATCTCTCTATTTTGACCGGTGATGAGTTGATGGGCTCTCTACAAATGCACGAGCAGCGACTCATGGAGAAATCCAAGATGGTAGAGGAAGCTCTACGAAGCTAGTTGGTGTTGCCTGATGAAAAGAAGAAACTTTCTAATCAAAGGAAAGATAAAAAGTGGCAAGAGAAGCATTCTGGACAACGAAAAGATAAGTCCCATATTCAGTGTTTTAATTGTAAAAGGTATGGGCATTACCAATCTGATTATCGAAGCAAGAAGATTGGTGGTCAAAAGTTTCATGCCTAGGTAGAAAGATTTGTTGATAGTGACAATGAGCATGACAATGCTCTTTTATTTAGTGTGATGTTACGGTGGAAAACCGAAAGAACGTTTGGTACTTAGACACCGAATGTAGCAATCACATGTGCGGCGAGAAGGAATTATTCTCAAAACTTGATGACACCTTTCGTTCGGAGGTGAGGTTCCGGAATAATGCCAAAGTTCCTATCATGGGAAAGGGGACAATTAAAATCAAGACGAAGGATGGGTCAGTTCAAAACATTTCTGACGTTCGATATGTTCCCGGTCTTCAAGAAAATCTCCTAAGCATGGGACAATTGTCCAAGCAAGGCTATCACATAACCATTAAGGATGAGCTTTGCATGATTCATGATGGCAAAGGAGGGTTGATTATGAAGGTAAAAATGGCTCGAAATCGACTTTTTCCTTTGTATATTAATTATGCTACCTCGTGTTTTATATCCTTGGTGCAAGATTCTCCGTGGCTTTGGTACAAGCGGTTCGGGCATGTGAATTTTGACAACTTGAAGTTGTTGTCTTGAAAGAAGATGGTGCGTGGACTACTCGAAATTTCTTCTTCGAAGGAGATAAGTGAACCCCGTGCTATTGGAAAAAAGTGTAAAGAAAGCTTCCCTTCGGGACAATCATGGAGAGCTTCAAAGCCATTGGAGTTAGTGCACTCCGACCTCTACAAACTGCTCGATTAATCGTCAAATCAGGGGTACAAGTATTTTGTTACCTTCATCAATGACTTTAGCCGGAAAACATAGGTTATTTCTTGAAGCACGAGTCCAACGCCATTGATGCTTTCAAGGAGTTCAAAGCCTATGAAGAAAAACAAAGTGGACACCAAATTCAGATTCTCCGAACTAATCGTGGTACAAAATATTTGGTTGGTGATGGCTTCTTCAAATAGTGTGGCATCAAGCATCAATTGACTACAGGTATACTCCTCAACAAAACGAAGTAGCGGAGAGAAAAAACCACACTATTGTTGATATGGTTTGTACCATGCTTCATTCCAAACAATTGCCTAAGCATTTCTGGGCGAAGGCGGTTGCTTGTGCTGTTTACTTGTTGAATCAATGTCCTACTAAAGGTCTTGAGTTCAAGACTCTGGCAGAGGTGTGGAGTGGTCGAACCCCTTCAGTTCAGCATCTTGGCATGTTCAAGTGTATTGCTTATGCCCATGTGCCAAATGAGCTTCGCAAGAAGCTTGATGAGAACAGTGAGAAGTGCATCTTCCTTGGTTACAATAATGAGACCAAGGGTCATTGGTTGTATAATTCTACAAAAACAAAGGTGGTTATCAGTCGAGATGTCACCTTTGATGAGGAAGGTGAGTAGACTTGGTGTACGGAGGAGAAGAAGTAGTTTCACTTTGTCTTGGACGAGGAGAAGTCGGTTCAACCCCATTCAGATAGTCAATCTGAACTAGTAGCGGCATCGGTGCAACTTGATCCGGTAGTAGAGACTTAGTTGGATTCTACTAAAACGTCCTCACGTTCACAGCGAGAATGAGTTTTACTTGAGGTATTATGTTTTGTCCAATTATGATGATCCCTCTGATGAAGAAATTATTAATTTTGCTCTCTTTGCAAATTGTGATCCGAAAAACTTTAAGAAGGCTTTCCAAGATGATGGTTGGGTTCGTGCTATGGATGATGAGATATACGCGATTGAGAAAAATGATACGTGGGAGCTCACTTCTCTTCCAGAAGGCAAGAAGTCCATCGGCATGAAATGGGTCCAGAAGACCAAGTACAAGCCTAATGGTGAAATTGATCGGTTGAAGGCTTGTTTTGTAGTCAAGGGTTACAAACAAAAACCAAGGGATTGACTATTTTGAGGTATTTACTTCGGTTGCAAGAATGGAAACTATTTGTATGATATTTGCTTTGGCTGCTCAAAGACGTTGGAAAATACACCAAATGGATGTCAAGTTTGCATTTCTCAATGGCGTACTTGAGGAGGAGGTGTATGTAGATCAACATGAGGGGTATGTCAAGAAAGGACAAGAGGGTTTCGTCTACAAATTGAAGAAAGATCTTTACAGTCTCAAGCAAGCACCTCAAGCATGATTTACTAGAATTGATTCTTATTTCATGAATCATGGTTTTAACTGATGTCCTTATGAGCATGCTTTATATGTGAAGATTGGCTTGAACGGTGAGATGCTCATTGTTTGCCTCTATGTTGATGATCTCATATTTAACGGAAATTGTCAAGAGATGATTTCTAACTTTAGGGAGGCCATGACTCATGAGTTTGAGATGGCAGACATCAGTCTCATGTATTATTTTCTCGGCCTTGAAGTTACACAATCGGAAGATGGTATTTTTATTTGTCAACAAAAGTATGCCAAGGATATTCTTGAGCGTTTCAAGATGGCTACTTGTAAACCAATTAGCACTCCAATAGAGGAAAGATTGAAGTTGACAAAAGATGGAAGTGGCTCCGAAATCGATCCCACATATTTTAAGAGGCTGGTCAGGAGTCTACGATACAATATTTGACTTCTACTCAGCCAGATCTTGTTTATAGTGTTGGGATGGTAAGCAAATTTATGGAGACTCCTAGACAATCACACTTGCAGGCGGTAAAAAGAATTCTACAGTACATTAAGGGTACTATGGATGATGGTATATTCTACACTGTTTCTAATGATTTTCAGCTTACGGGATATACAGACAGTGATTGAGGAGGTGATATTGGAGAAAGAAAGAGTACTTTCAGTTATGTTTTCTCTTTAGAAAATGGAATTTTTTCTTGATCTTCAAAGAAGCAACAGGTGGTTGCTTTGTTCAGTGCAAAAGCGGAATACATAGCAGCAGCTTATTGTGCTACTCAAGCAGTTTGGCTACATTTGATGTTTGCTAAATTACGTCATAAGCAGGAGCATCTGACGGTGATTGATTGTGATAATAAGTCAGCAATTGCACTTGCAAAGGATCCGATCTTTCATGGAAGAAGCAAGCACATTGATATAAAGTATTATTTCATTCGAGATCTAGTGAAGTTTGAAGAAATTGTATTACAGTTTTGCAAGCTGGAAGACCAAGTGGCTGACATGTTTACTAAACCGTTGAAGACGAACTCCTTCCTTAAACTCAAGAGAATTATCAGCATGGTCAAGATGAGCTCGATTTACAGGAGGCTATTGGAAATAAAAAAGATTTTTCGTAATCCAAGCTCATATTGTGAATTGGATTCTTACAATTATTATCTAGAGATTTGGAATTTTGGAAATTATTATCTAGGAAATTATGCTTACTTATTGTTGCTTCTTTTCAAGATAATTTTTAATTGTTCTAGTTATCTAAAGGGTCTATAAATATTATGTAATCCTTCAAGACATATTTGAATATCAATTTCAAATTTTATTTGTCCAACATTTCCCCTAATTGCTTGCATATTGTCACGGTCAGGGCTGTTGGCCAATTCAAAGGACCGTTCGGCATATCGCTTGGCTATTCATTACAAGAGGATAATATGGGAAGTACGCCTATTTCTTCGGGCAAAGGGCGCTCCCAGTAGAATTCAAAATCTTCACCGAGCTATCCTCAGTCACGAGCAATACATGAGCCCATTTAATTGCACAATGCTTCAATATTGTGGCGCACGCACAGTTCGCAGGATCGTTTGCAAAAAAGCAAGAATGGACACAAGTCGTGAGAAAATATTCCTATTCACTTGCATCGATCAACGGTGCATACAGTGTGCTTGAAGGGACTAGTGGGACAGCAGAGTTTGAGTAGTCGAACCCCTAAGGAGTTATGCAATACAAGCATTATGTATTTTAACAGGAGAAATAGATATTACAAATGCTTGAGAATTTTTTAACTACAATTCGCAATGTGGAGCGCATTGATGGTCTACTCTAGGGTGAGGAAGCCTTAGTCAACTAAAATAGAAAGGTGCTGGACTAAAATGGAAACTCTATGGACATTAGATAGGATATTGAGAAGACCAAACTTGCAGAGTCATCATCCGTGCATGAGACCCAACTTGTAGAGTCATCATCCATGCATGAGACACTATTAGTCAGTTCAAAACATACGATTCCTTAAGACATCGCCTCGAAATCATAACTCTCAACACTTACATGCAGTAGTACATGAGAGATAAGACCTTGACTACTCCATCATGAACATGTGAAGAAAAGAAGTTTGTTGCTGGGACAATATTGCCGATACGAGGTCAATCACTTAGAAAGATTTAAATTAGATAACAAATAAACCACATATTCGATGAACCACAAAAGTAGAATAAAAATGATTGAAAAATCCCGTAACCTTTAGTAAATGCCATTGCAATCGCAGGATTTATGCAGCAATGTTTTTGACAACCATTTTTCAGGTTTAATACAATACTAACCATCCCAGCATTATCTGCTTCTGATGCTGTAGCCCTACCAACCTTCCAACCTTGAATTTGAAGATACAAGAGAGTTGGATCCATCTGGAAGCAGCTCTTGACAATTTTTTGACAATGTTTTGTATACCATGTCACCCTAATTCATGATACCAGCAGCCAAATGTGTACTAGATTCCATTGCATAGTGTGCCGTCAAACTGCCGCTGACTATAATTTTTCGGTATTTTAGTTAGTCCGTTTCCTGAATAATATTTTGGTTTTTCAATTAATCTAACAAAAGTAAATTTGAAAATGCTTTTTGGTAGAGCGTTTGGTCCCTATTTCTCAAGATTGCACATATATTGCACATTTCTCAAGATTGCACGAATCTTGCACCTATATTGCACGATTGTCCTCACAAGAATATATGAGCCTATTTAATATAGGCTTTATTGCACAACCGCGCAATATACATGCAATCTCAAGATATATACACAATCTTGAGACGTGGGTTCAATTCTAGTATCCTTGGTAACCCATCAAAAGAACGGTTTTGCATGAGTTATGTTGCGATATTAACCAACGCGAAAGCTAAATCCGGAATCTTGCAATTTATGTCAACGTGAATATAGCCAGAAAAATAACAAGAACGATAAATGACACATGATATTTACGTGGTTCGATTTGACATATCGAAATTCACGTCTACCAAGAAAGCTAGCATTATATAATTCACTATAATCGGAGAATTCAAGTTTACAACAATCGCTCACAATACTTGAGTATTTCTCACACTTAGATTAAACCCAAATCCCAAATATTTACAAATAAATAATTCATTTGGATGTAAAGCCTCACCACACAAAATCTCGTGTGCAAACAAAGAAACTCCACTGTTTGGCTCCGATTTCCCCGTGCGTTTTCACTTCTGGAGGCGTCCTTGAAGAAAGTCAAATGCATGCACCCACGGACTCCAACGCACACGCTCACAGCCTCGCAAATTCACGGGTTTCTATGTGGTTACAGCGGCTCCTTCAAGAGCTCTCTCACGGAGCCTTTACTGTTTAATCACTGTGCTGTGGAAGAGCCCTATTGCGGAAGCGCCGCTCTTGGGAAAAAGAACATCCTAGGGCTACATAAGGGAGAGCTATTTTATTTTTACCTTTTTCTTTTCTTTTCTTCATCAGACCCTAGCTATCCCCGTTTCTTGTCTCTTTTATCATCAAAACCTCTTCATCCTCAAAGTAATATTATAATAAAGTGATTTACTTTTTTGTCTTTTAGTGCAGGAGAGGTTTTCCTTTTTCTTTTATTTTCTTCTCTCTCACATCCAACCTTCAGCAAAGATTAGTTAAACTTTAAAATTTCATTTTGCTGTCACACTTAGATATTCGCCCAATCGGATCGGGTTCCGTAACGGCTAAAACTCAACACATAATATAACAAGTTACTCTAAGAAGAACATTTAGTGAGCCGTTCTCGGTACGTAGTGCAGACCGTTAGAGCATTGGCTCCCCATCTCAAGAAAATCGAGTCCACCTTGAGCAAAATAGACCCAATTATCAAGTAATGGGGCTAGTACAGCAAACAGCTGGATCGTAGTCCAAAGGAGATGGATTCGATCAAGGATCTATATGTTAAAGGCAAAAGACTGGCTGAGAATTGCTCAAGGATCCACCGGCTCAACTTTTGCAAGAAGTATATGCACTCGAATGAGCTAACCGAGTTTGATGCAAAAGTCCTGTGGGAGTTCCAGACTTACATGCCGCTGCTGAACATGAGGATCAACGGGAAGATAATGTGGGAGGTGAAGGAGATGAGGTTAGAAGTCAAGGAGTTGATCCGTTCCGGTCAAGCGAACAGCGGGAATCTCTAGTGCGGGCTCAGGGCTTCGGGCAACCTCACAGATATTGAAGGTGTGTGTAATTAGGGTATTGATTGATCCAAAACTAATTAAAGTAGGGATGAATTCATTGATTCAATGAACACTTCAACAATCATGCAATTTACGGATTTGGTAACTAGTTCAATTGATCGGAACTTAATCCTGAATGAACTCAATGCATGTGAGTCCACTCCATCTCAATCATTAGATCATGCATGTCTCACATGAAGTCCACAACATTAAATGGCTGAGCTGAAGTGGCTTCACATGCTCCGGTGCACACAAATATTGTACCTAGCAGCCCGAATTTGAAGTACTATGTTGAATTTGAAGTAATATGTTTCAATTGTACATGTAAATGATGTTCTCAACTTATGAGTTTGTAATTCAGGACTTCCTCTAATCACGGCAAGAGGAAAATATAGTCCTCACTCTAGTGCCAATGTACAGGGACGCAAGTGCAATTAACACGAGGGTTCTCCCACTTGGAGTCATCTTCGTCAGATTTGCTCTTGATTCCTTTGTTACATATAAGATCCAAACTTGATTTGGCTATTTATGTAAGGTGATGCTATGGCTTTCTTTTCCTTTAATAAAGGTGAGGTTATTTAGTCGTTGCCGAATGTTGGGAATAAGCTCATTTGATGTATCCTATTAATTATCTGTTTTATTGTTAATCTAAAAGTATTCGAAGCTTGGCACATGTTGATAGTGAAAGCTCTACGTTCTATCTAGAGATAATGATATAAATGGTTGCTGAACTTTGGTCTTATATGTAACGTGATCTCTAAACTATTAATTTATTCAATGTGATTCATGAAATTTTGGTACATGTTCAGTGTAATCCATAAACTATATGAAAATGTTCAATGTAGTTACTGGTCTTGAATTAATGGAAGGATTATATTGAACATTTTCATTTAGTTTTGGGACTAAATTGAACATGTACCAAAAGTTCGAGAACTATATTAAACAAATTAAAAATCCGTGAATCATGTTACATGTTGGGTTAAAGTCTTGGAACTACAATGAAAAAATAAAAAGTTCAGCGATCACATTGCACATTGGGCCAAAGTTCGTAAACTATTTGTGTCACTTTCCCTTCTATCTAATCTTTAGTCTATTTTTATCTGGCTAACAAATCTAAGCAGGAGAGCTTAAGAGTACATTCTTGATTAGATAATTACTTTCCATCATATTTACTTGGTAGTTTCATGCTTCTTAAGCATCTGTACTTTTCAATTTTCGACATCTTAAACGATTAAAAGAATATCTAAAAGCTTGTTTTTGTAAGCACAAACAAGTCGAACGACCCAATTGCAACAAAGAGTGAACATTATGCATGATCAAATAGATTTATAGATTGACATAGTTATCAGTTATTTTATATATGATCTAGAAACTTGAATTGAATTCTCAAGAGTACACTTACGTAATTAGCATATTATTAAATTTACATATGCCAAATTAAATGAAACTTTCCAACAATCCGTATTCACAAGACGAGGCAACTGCCTGTCACGACCTAAAAAAATCGAGTTTTCGATCTTAGGCTAATGGATTACTAGATCAATTAAATTAACTAACCTAACTCGAATTCTCCCAAACTCTACCAAATCGCAACTTAAGTCCAATTATAAGCATGCAAATATTTTCAATGAGAGTCGCCACTAATCATTTAAGGTAGGTCGATTAGAAACCTAAATAAAATAGCGGGAGTACTATTTTATTCCTGTGAACCAGAAATTATAGATTCGGGGATTTGATTACGCTAAATTCCCTAACGCCCTTTCGGTACCAATTTCAAGAAAAATACTCAATTTGGCAATTTTGATAAATCCTGACTTAAAGTTCAAAAGTATAAAACTTTCTTTTTTTGATTTTCTTTTATGAAATTTTTTTATTTTCAAAATGAAATTCGGAATTAAAAATACCAATTATATAAACATGCAATTTTAAACTAAAGGAATTAACCTATTCTAGAGTAATCTTTTTGGTATTTTTTTATCAAAATTCGAAATTAAAATCAAGTAAAAAAAATATAACCGTTAAATCTTTCGAATTAAGTTTCGATCTGAAACCTGATAGATCGATCTTAAAATTCAAAATACCCGCTATGAAAATAACTCTATCTAAAGCCTGATAGATAGATTTATTTCCACGTGTGCGGTTGCGGATTAGGAAATTTTCCTAATCGATCACATCTTGAAAAATTCTTGATATCTCAAGTATCTTGAATATATTCAAAAGATTTTGAAAATTCTAAATTCTATCCAAATTTGAAAAGTACTAGAAATCCAAGATTTCAAAAGAAATAAAATCCTAATTAGAATATTGCTTATTATCCAAATATGCAAAATTAGATATCAATAAGCACAAAATAGGCAACCAAATATTCAAATCAAATTGGGATAAGATAATTACCTGATTTGCAGATTTCTTTCCTAATTTGAATTTGCAGCGGATCCGAATTGGGATGAGCAGCGTTAGGACGGATGGTGGCTAGCAGTGGATCACAAGCAGCTTCTCTTGGCATCGAGCTCGATGTGGATCACGTGCAGCTCGTTGTGATGGCAGAGAGGGAACTCGGCTTCAAGGACTTCAAGAGTAAAACTTTCACTGCCCTTTGTATCGTGTATCCCGCATGTATACGTGTTGAGCGTGTCCAAATGTAGAAGAAGTCAAAGTGGTGACGTGGATAATTCATGAGACCATCCGTGAGAGATCGTGAGGAATAAACAAAAGCGAAAAAAAATAAGTGTAAGTCTTGATTTGCTTAGAGAGAAGAATCTTCCCCGTATGCTTTTCTCATAATGTGGAAGTGGATGCCTCCATGAATAATCCTCTCCAACCACCAAGATTTCTCCTTTTGCCTTTTCTTTTAGGCTCCCAATTCCACCTCGGTTTGTCTTGTTCTCCTCAAAGTCTGAGCGGTGGAGAAATTTTGACCGACTTTAGCCTTGATCTCCTCTTGCGAAGAGCGAGACCGCAGGTGTTGCTGCTTATGGACGTGAAGAGACCAAACGCGGAGAGCGAAATAGAGAGAGTGGAAGCTTCAAGATGTGCTTCATAATGTGCGGTTATGCGTGGCGGTGCCGGCGGCTCTCCAGGCATCGGCGTGCGGCGGAGCGGCGCGGTGGTGTGGTGAGCGCAGCAGTAGAGGGGCGCGAACGGCGGTGGCGGTGGCTTCGCCGGTCTCCCTCTCTCTCTCTTTCTCACAAGTGATTCACTCGTGTATCTCTCTAAAAAAAATTTGATCTTTGAAATTCTGAAAGCTCCCCCTTGATTATGAGACATAAACATATATTTGTAGTGTAAACCTAGGTCAATTAGCCGGGCTTTCTAATCCTAATGGGCTTAGATTTAAGCTTTAATTTAATTCTAAGTGGGCTGAATTAATTTGGGCTTTTCTTTAATTAAGTATAATGGGCTAATTTAAGCTCAAATTAAGACAACCCAGCCCTTTTTGACTTGTAATTTTCGGCCATTGCCTTCCAAGTGAGTTGAGTCTCGTTCGGTGCCCAAGTTCGATTTACGTGATGAATTTTAAGCTCGCTTACCACCGCCGATCCGATGCGGAATGCAGTTAATCTATATGAACCTAAACTATATGCTATGCAATTATAATATTTTTGTTCAAGGGTTAAAAATTTAATCCCTAATTTTCTATGCAATTAACACTAAATGATGCGCCAAAATTTAGGTGTTAACACTGCCTCCCCAACTAGAATAATGGCAATTATTAATAACAATTTAATTTCTATGTTAATAAAATTATAACGTTTTTATCGTAAACACTAAACTTACGAATAATAATTTCCATAATAATCCATTTTAAAATAATCATAATAGCTCGTACTATATAATGCAGTATATTGAGAACACTCCATGCCTTTCAAGCATTTCGGGGGCTTTTATTAAATTTACATGTCTCAAAGAATTTAATTAACCATAGAAAAATATGACTTTCTAATGGTATTAAAGACAATAGTTGATTAGTGGCCCACTCTCAATGTGTGTCAGTGTTTGTGAAGATCTCAAGAAAAAAATTTCATGGCCAATGTGATGTTCGGGCAATCTTCATGATGTGGTGTGGTGAAAGAAACCTAGGTGAAGGTGAGCACTATGGTGCAGCAACGCGTTCCTAATGGTAGCCTTCATTGTTTGGTTTGAAGAAAGAGACTTGGGATAAAGAAACCTGGGATGAAGGTGACGTTGTTGTTGTTGTTGCGATCCTCACAAGGCAAAAAAGTGAAAATTCAAGTTAAGAAGTGTTGATGCCAAAGGATACCAAAGTTAAGAGGGAGCGGATCAACACTAAATTCACACGTGATGGGAGATTACTGATAAACATGTGTAAGTTGTGCACGAAAAAATCCACATAAGAGAATTGGTGTGATGTAAAGTAATTAATATCATAATTTGCTCATAACATATACAAATGAAGGGATCGAAATAAAAGTTACGTGAAATGATAAGAAGAAGTTACGTGAAATTGCAAGTTTTGGGACTTAAATGAACGAAATAAAAGTTTATGAGTTAATTGCACTAATACCAAAAGTTCAAAGATTTGCAATCTAATTATCCCTTTGAAATTTTTGTTGATTTTCTACCACAAAAGCGAAGATTAAAGTAAAGGGAAAATTGTCCAAGAAGTCTTAAACATATTTCACTTTGATTAATTCAGTCATAATCTTTCAATTTTGACAATTGAGTCATAAACATTTTCATGTTTTTCCAATTGAGTCCATTCAACCAATTTTAGCTGAAAATCGCTGATGTGGACACTATGATTTGCAAGTAGATTTGAAACTTAGGCTCTGTTTATTTTGTAAAAAATATTACGTTTCTGGAAAATGTTTTCTCGGAAGTCATTTTTCGGTATTCGACTGAAATCTGAAAAAGTTTCGGAAAATATTTTCCATTGGTCGGTATGTAAAAGATTTTCTTCCGTGCACTACTTTTAATAATTTTTTTTGTATTATTTTTTAAAATATTTTTAATTTTTCTTTTTTCTTTTTCTTTTTTTTTTCCTCCTTCTTCTTCCTCAGTTGGTCGCCAGCCACAGCAGCAGCCGGCAACTGACCTGTGGTGAGGCTCCAGCTCGCCTGATTCGATGCGGCTGAGCTCACCCGATTGGCCGTGGCAAGGCTCGAGATGGCCGGCGACTGACTAAGGAAGAAGAAGAAGAAGGAGGAAAAAAATAAAAAAAAAATAATAGTGAAAATAAATGGTGAAAGAAGGCTTTAGGGAAAATGATTTTCTCTTTCTCAAAAGAGGAAGTCATTTTCCTCAAAAGTGAAGGAGTTTTGTCCATAGAAAGGAAAATGTTTTATGTAGGAAGTTATTTTCTATGAATCGAATAACAAAAAATCCGGAAAACGTTTTTTTGGAAGTTATTTTCCGTGAAATGAATGGAGACTTAGTAAGTAACCATCCTCTAAGCTAATTTACAATTACTTGGAAGTAATAGAGAGCCATGTATGTGGTTTGATCATCAGACAGCGATTACACGTACAATGTTCCAGAGTTGGTGTAAAAACACTCTCTATGCCTTCGCTACAAGAGGAAGGTTTCAATTTCATGACAATGCCTAGAATCATATGGCTTATTTGCTTCATTCTAAGACAAACCCAAAAAATTTTAGCCACAAACAACACCGACACAACTCTGGAACATTTGATTACTTTGTATAGCCAAGACCCATTGTTTCTTGGGCTTCCTAGTTAAAAAAACTGAGGAAGCTGATCAACGGGTGTCGATCATTATCACATGATGTTGCATATACTTGGCAGGTCAGGTGCATGTTGGGCTGCATTGTAAACTGGGTATTGCGGGCACTCCATATAATAGGCTGGCGAATATTGCCTCGGCCATGTGTAACCATGATGACGAATTGGACAACAATATGTGCCGCAGTGCTGACTGCTCCTTCCTTCTTCATCGCTAATTTGTTGCACGCTCAATATGGTCGCCTGCCGGAATTTCTCCCTGAGCGACTGGACCAGTGTGGCCGGCTCTACTCCTTCTCCCGTCACGACCAGCTCGTCCCTGTTCAATCCTCCTATCGACACGGAGATTATAGTCCCTGTCCAACAAGAAAATAACGAAAAACATTTCTTATGAAAGTGTTGAACTCGAGACAAACAAAAGTGAATTTTTTGGGATGAGAGTGAAATTTACTAACCCTGGGCACGAGCAACAATCCATAAGGCTTTTTAATCTGCATCTATCGCTGTTCATTGGCATCCTCATAATTATCTTTTGCTGCACCATGGCAGTGGCACGACCTTATCAATTAGCACTCATTCAACATGTGAAAAGCTTTTTTCTTTCCCATTAGTTTTTCCAACAAAAAAGAAGCATATGTCGAAAAAGTAATTGAAACGTGAAGATAATACCTTCAGATTCATGTCCGTTCCCTGAATTATATAGATATGTGAGATGGAAAGGAGTTTAAATCAGAAAGGATATGGAGTGGTTGATGAAAAATGGGGGTTGAATTGCATATTTATAGTCATTCTTCAATTTGTTTTAAGGCAAGAGCTATTGTAAGTGATGATATATAGTCATCATACTTGATGAGTTTCCACACTTAGCTCATTCAGATTTGGCAAAAGATTGTCAATAATAACTTTGTTTCCTACCTTGTGAGATGTACTCATTATGAATGTATACTTTGGCTTATATATTATTTCAAGTCTAGTCTAGGTAGGTAATTTATTTCTTCATGGACGTAGTTTTTTTAATTATTATTTCTAGATATCAATGGGATGTCTCAGGTTCTTTGAGCATCCGATTTGTCCCCATGGAGTGGTTGGGTGATTATCGAAGATCTATTAATGACACATTTTAATCAAGATAACAAAAGTTTCAGCAATCAAAGAAAAATGAAAGCTAGCAGTGGGTTGATGATCGGTCCCGCTAATCGCGTTTTTGAACTGAAGGAAGTGGCGATGATTGGTTGAGAAGAGCTGTGAGATTAATCTACCAATGGGTTGCACGTGGGCTGCACGAGTTATAATTTTTTTTATTTAAAAAAATGACACAAACAGTTCATGAATTTTGACTAGATGTGCAATTTGGTCCCTGAACTTTTAATTTCTTCAATGTAGTCCCTAAACTTTAACTCAATGTTCAATATGGTTCCTAAACTTTCAATTTATTCAATATGGTTTCTGAACTTTTAATACATGTTCAATATTATTCCTGAACTTTAAAAAAATGTTCAATGTAGTCATTCCATTAATTAAAGTATAGAGACTCTATTGTATATTTTCATATAGTTCAGGAACTAAATTTAATATGTACCAAAAGTTTAGGGACCACATTTAACAAATTGAAAGTTCAAGGACCACATTAAACATTAAGCTAAAATTCAGGAACTACATTGAACAAATTAAAAGTTTAGGGATCAAATTGCACATGGAGCTAAAGTTCAGAGACTGTTTGTGTCATTATCCATTTTTATTTCAAAGAAGTTTTACTTGAAAGGATTATTCCGAGACATACGATATTGATTATTCCCGCTATTGATTCTTTTTTCATGCAGTAAAGTCCAGAGAAAGGAAGCACTAGGAAAATGATCTAGCCTCTGACGATGTGTTTCGACCGATAGGCCGGCTATCTCACTTGCAAATTTTGAATCACTATGTCTCGACTCTCAACAATTGATTTATGCTTCTCTCTCTGGCCAAACACTCACTGATCTTAGGAAAAACAAAAGGTCCTCTATCTCTCTCTATTCTATTGGAGGATGCATGAAATGCCATGACAGCGAGGTTCCGCCAGGCATGAAGGAACATCGCTTGGAATTAGTATGGCCATCCTAATATTAGATATGAGTCGATCCACGGCATATCAACAGTCTCTGGGACTTCTCTCAGGACTGTTTCATGGACTTCTCTTAGGACTGTGCTATGTGACAGGATGAACCCTCAGTCATCTGATTTCAAATGGCTAAGGTATCAGAACCTGTACTAAGTACAGAGCCCAACAAAGCTTGCCTGAAATTTGAAGCCTGGTCAAAACATTCTGTGGTAAGTTTGTGCCACCACTAGGTACTTTTCAATTTTAACAAAGGGTATCTGAACTTTCAGGTGTTACCAGTGGTGATTCTCAGCATCAAATCAAAAGAAACGAGAAAACATAATCGATCACAATATCCAATTTGCTTTTTCCACTTAGATATCATTCCTTTCCATCGTTGCAAGAGGAAAACACATAATTACACAGCTTGCAAAAGAACACTTGTTCAAACCAAATTATCTGTACAACGAGCCTTTGTACAAAGCTACAGATAGGGAAAGCAGACCCAACTTCTCCTAGCAAGAGCTTGTTAACTCATCCCCTGCCCCCAAGCAACCACCCTTCAAAAATTTAAGAATTTCATCTGCACAAAATGTACATAACAAAGATTTTCACTATCATTACGAACCAATTATCCCGTCCTCTTTTCCTTCACTTTTATCTGTTGGGGTTGGGGAGCAAGAGACATACTGTTGCAGTATGCTTAAGCCACTAAGGTGGACTCTTGCCATGAGCAGTAGGATCAGAATAGATGCTACTTGATCTAAAGCAAGTCCTCAACGAGACAATCCACCTGCTCCCGACTCACCGAATTCATGTGGAATCATAGGAAAGCGAAGTCAACCTGCAGAAACAAAGGATTGATTGCTAATTGAGCTAAAGAACACTGAAAGAATCAAGTCACGTAGAGACTTCCACAAAGCAATGAACTTACCATCTTCGGAAAAGGCAAATACACCACCAAGCATTTCATCCTCTTCTCCATCCGCAAGTTTGTCCTTCTCATGAGGGCTGCTGCTGTCAACATCATCGGATACAACTTCAGTTAACCCGTGGCATCCATCAAGCTCTAAAGCTTCACAATATCCTTCTTTAAAAAGCTGCCCAAACTCTATGTGATCATTTTGGGTTGCAGGTATGACCGCCTCCTTAAGGATATCATTTGCTGAACCCAAACTAGCAGTGCTTGGTGCAGAAACCTCGCGTACAATCATGGTGTTTGAACTTGAAGATGCAGGACCGTCTGATGTTTTATCCACAGAAGGAAGATTATTCTTTAAAAAGGGTTCGTGGTGTGCACCATACTCATTCAAGTGTTCCCTTGATCTTTTCAAATTTTCAGCTGCAAGAAGTGCAGGAGAGGACTCTCTAAGCATGGAAGGCTCAACAAAGCAGTTTTCCCTTCTTTCTGGGTAAAACTCATCCATAGACTGACAAGTTGATAAATAATGCTTCTCGTTATTCACCTGATCTAAATCAGGTAAATTTTCAATCCTCCTTGATGAACCTGAGAATAATTGAAAGAGACCGGGTAAGTTCAATCAGTACAGAAGGCTTCCAGAAGTTGTAATGGACTGAAAAGCACATGAGAGACTGCTGGATCTACAAGAGATGCATGTAGACAAGAGCAGTACCATGACATCATTTTTAATCTACGAAAACAATCAAGATGTATAACACTTTTAAATTCTTACCACCGTCTGAGCTTTCAGTAGAACTAAGAGATGCCGGTTTTGAGTGGCATATAACAGTCTCTTCAGTAGGCTTGAGTTTCACTTGGTGCAGATCTGAAGGTGCAAAACTAGAATATCTTCCCATAGTTGAAGCTCTGCATAAAAGAGTAAAACAAATGAGCAAAAATATCACATCCAATAAATAAAAGTTCCTTAGAGAGAGAGAGAGAGAGAGAGAGAGAGAATATTTTAATAAAAAAAACCACTATGTTGCATCTAGACAATGAAATGATCTACAACAGGGCATTTTAAATCAGTGGCTGTATTTCTAGCCAAATCATAGAACCTGTGGGTTGTATGATTTTGTATATGGAGAGGTAATCAAAATGACTTTCAAAAAGAGATCAATCAAAAGAAGTGATATCTCAACTAGAATCAATCACATTCCCAAACAAGGAATTTGCAAGGCTCGAGTTGACAAAGTAAAGCTTACTACTTAATTCAAAGACCTAATATAACACTCATTTGCATGCAGCAATGAACACATTTGGTTGAAACTAAAAAAATTTTATGGCAACATGGAAAACAGAAAGCAGAAGAACACCATATAAAATGGCATAGCTAGTAGTAGCACCTGAGTAAGCTACTCACCACATCAGAACAGATTAGAGATTGATTATATACAAGCTTTAAATAAATATGAGAAGACTCGTATTTACATCTGAAGTAATACAATTCGAGAAAAATCTTAACCTAATGGGAACTTGAAGAATAAAAATCATAGCATTAGAATAAGTGTTATCACCTATCATTCCAGCAGGATTTGATGCTGTGAAAGTGATCAAAAACAGGCAATAACTCCTTTCTCTTTATTTCGATTTCATGAATTGGCAACTTCTCAATTTCAAGCTCTCCAGCAGCCCAAGCACTAATCGATGGGGAACCCATTGTATGGAGACATATCTAACAAAGAGAAGAAAAAGAACAAATGAATAGCAAGTGGACAATTCATAGATAACCAAAATATCTGCGTTTTGAATTAATTTACCTCTGATTTGTGCCAGACTGGCAACCTTCTAGAGCTTACTTGCACTTCTGCATTAGATAGGTACCAATGTGACCTCTCATGGGACTTTGTTATGCCACCCTTCAAAGGTTTCTTACCAACAACGATTCTATTCATGTCCAGAAAATCCACTCCACAATTACTTTCATTATCACTCAACCTTATAGCATCTTGTTTTTCAGAAGATATAGAGATGCTGCATTCATCTCTTTCTGGCCAATCTAACCTCCTACATACATCCCACCATTGAACAGGTTCAACTTTTACCCTAAGCTCATCCTCCTGTATTTGCAAAAAGGAACCAGGCCGAGCTTTAGAACCAGCATCCCCAGTTTCCACCCCAAGTGAAGGGAGAAGTTTGTGCTGAATTACATGCCCTGATGGAGTATAGACTAACAAATGTTCAAGTGGATTGATCCTAGATTCGGCATGCTGAAGACTGTGAGACATTGAATTGTGAAAAATAGCAGCAACAGCTCCAGATGGCACAAAGACCTTCCCCGTAGCAGAAGCAGCAGCATTGCTAACAGTAGTAAGCCATCCAGAATCATTATATTTAATCCTGCTTACCACCGAAAGAGTAACAGGTGGAGGCGGTGGGAAACATTGTTGGTTACTCAAAGATGATGGATTACTCCACCAAGGTATAGAATGAACTGAGAAAACAGAAGCTTCTTCACTCTGAGAGCTGTGATTATGGAATCCCGGGTCCCCACCGAAAGGGGATAGAACAAAAACATGGCAAGTTCCCTTCGATGAAACAATACCGACCCATTGACTATAAGGACTAAAGCATATGTCTTGGATAATCTGCCAACAGCGCACACAGAAGGAGCAGCCATAAGAGAAATGGATGAACATCAAATTCATACACATGAGTGACAAGAAATCTGAGAAAACAAAATAATACTCACTGCTGAGGTTATTCCACGATGCAGCCTGTAAAGATGCACATGGGCAGAACTCCAACTATAAGTTTGACTATCTGATCCACCTTGCGTGCAAGATGGCATGATACGGAATACATTAATTGTGTTACCATAGACCGAGGCAGTTACCAGAAGAGTTCCACTAGGATCAAAACATAATGCAGAGATTGGACTTGTGTGGGCTTTGAATTGCGATATAACAACTCGAGAAACAAAATCCTTGATAACAACCTGAAATCACCAATAGTTTCTGGCATCAAGGAATTTCAAGTTCTACATTTGTAATGATCATTAAATATCCAGAAACAAGTGATTTGTAACTTTGTAACTGTTTAATTATAGGACGAACTATTTCAACCCAAAAAAAATTTATAGGACGGACTAGCTATTAGTCAACCCAAAACATACAATTCCTCCAGACTTCTACCCATTTCACTAGGACATCATCTTGAATTCATAACTTTCAAAATCTACATATAATAGTACATGAGAGATAAGACCTTCACTGCTCCATCAGGAACATGTGTAGAAAAGACGTTTGTTGCCGGGGACAATATTGCCGATATGAGGTCAATCGCTTAGAAAGATCTAAATTAGGTAACGAATAAACCACATATTCGCTGAACCACAAAAATAGAATAAAATGATTGAAAAATCCCGAAACTTTCAGTCAATGCCAATGCAATCGCAGGATTTCTGCAGCAATGTTTTTGACAACCAGGTTTAATACAATACTAACCATCCCAGCATTATCTGCTTCTGATGTTGCAGCCCTACCAACCTTCCAACCCGAATTTGAAGTTACAGGAGAGTTGGATCCATCTGGAAGCAGCTCTTGACAGTATTTTGACAAAGTCTTGTATCCCATGTCACCCAAATTCATAATACCGGCTGCCAAATGTCTACTAGATTCCATTGCATAGCGTGCCATCAAACTGCTGCTGCCTGGAGAAGTAGATGGACTAACACCAGGGGAAGTGAGATTTTGAGGGCTTAAACGGCCAGTGTTTGACGTTAGCGGACTATTGGAAGCATATGCTAACCACCTTGGCCCAACAGCCATTGGCCCATAACCAAAGTTTACCCCAATCGGCCCTTGTCCTGCCAGCTGAGGAACGGGATATGTGAGAACGCTGAACTTGATCTCGAGCGTGACCGCGTCAAAGCAGTATATCTGCCATTACATTGTCGGTGTCAGTCTAGTACCCCAGTGAATGTGTTACCTCTCAATAACCAAACCATGCACCAGGTCAAATCATAAACTTTCAGTCAAAACACTAGAGGGAAGAAAATGATTAAGAGTTCCTACTATTTAAATTAAAACTGAAAACTTTCTAGCAAGGTAAAACAAAAACAGTAAGAGAAAGCATAGTCAATCAGCTACTCTGCATGAAATCGATCTCAAGCTGAAATGGTGGCTTTCCACGTTCCACATGCATGTTTTCCATGTTAAAAAACTCCATCTAAATATCATTTAATTGCCTGCTCATAAAGTCACGCAACTGCTAAAGAATAAGCCAGTGCTTACTTGAGCAGCAAGACCCACAGCTACAACCCGAGGACTGCATCTAACCATACAGACTGCCGATCTAAACCGCAAAACATGTACATAACAGTGAGTCTTTAGTGAATAAAACTGAACAGCCGTCGGAGAGTGCACAAATTGTCCAGAATCAGATTCCATGTAACCATCTTGACTGTGTGCAGGGTTTGGGCTTTTGGCATTTTCCCCAGAGACAACCAGCAGCAGAGGGTGTGATGCTCTGAATCCTTGAGGACCATTACAGTCCACCAGAAACGGTTGCATTTGCAAGAATGTAACTGGACCGTCACGCTTTGAGACTAGCTCAGCGAAGTTAGAAGCATCCTCCACGTCGAGAACTTGAAAACCATTCTGATAGCCAAGTAAGAGAACATGCTTGAAGATGGATGGACCAAGCTCAAGTCTGTCAAATCCAGCCCAGGTAACCTACGGACAACCAGAACTTAGATATATGCCTATGCAAGCGACATTTACAATTTCCAAAAACCAACAAGAAGTTCCATGGTAGGCTTCCAAGCTAAAGAAGGGCAGAGCCACTACATGAAGCACATTACGGTACAAAAGCAACATATGTATATTGGTGGATATAGTTGATGAGACATAAAAAGAAATTATACACTACAACCCAACAAAACAGCAACAGGATGCACATACTTCAAAGTACAGTCGGCAACTTGGATTACTTCATTGGTGATGATTGACAAAAGACAAGATCACAACTACAAATGATAGAAGAGCAACAAAAGCAAAATGAATGGATAGAAAGAAGGGTTCATCGAGAAGTGGTAAAAATCAGGGTGCTAATGCAATGTATATTTATTGGTGGATGTAGGTGATGAGAGATAAAAAGACAAACAATTAACATGACCAAACAAAGAGAGCAGCATATACTTCAAAAAGTTCAGCCGATAACTTCATCGATGATGATTAACAAAAAAGCAACTGATAGCAAGTACCTTTGGTTAAAGAGCAATAAAAGCAATAAGCCAGGAAAGAAATAGGGGCCTTTTTTTTTCAACTACAAGAGTTAAGAAACACTTCACGGAGCATGAAACAAAGGCTTTAAAGCACAATGATACTAATCGAGATTTGCCCTCGCCAAATTAATCCAATGTCACAAAAAAATTGTTGAAAACATTCTAAACCGTCCACTGCGTATACTCCCCCTGTTACCAAATACAACAAACAATCATAATGTCTTTTTCAAATAAGATGTTCTGACAAATCATTGGATTAAGCCTAGAAGCCAATCAAATTTAAGACCCTTTACCCAAATTTTGATCTTTAACGTGAGGTTCTAAGTAACATATAATACGAGTTAATATATGGCAATGAAGCACAAAAATCTTATGAACAATGGTGCCCTCACAAGGAAGTCTAGCGGTTATTCAAATAACAATATTTATTTGTTGTATAAAATTCTCCAAATCAAATGAAAATAGATGTCCAACCTGAAAAGGTTTTTAGCATTAATGACCTGCTTCGGTTTGTTAAAAGCATGCCCATATAGATTATGTATTCAAAGAAATTCATGTTTTAAGAAAGAATTAAAACTCGCATCACAAACGATCAATCTAGAAAATTAAGCGAGATTTGAGCACGTCCAATGTTCCATATACTCAGAACTGCAAATCAGTCTTCTTAAAAAGGAAAAAAAGAACTTTGCACCGCATTCAACCTATTTTTTACAGCACTCGTCCTACCATGCAAATGAGAGACACGGTCACGAAACAAAATCTGCAGAACTCGGAACACAATCAGCACAACTCGAAGGACAGTTTTACCACGATGATGCTTACGGGAGTCGAATCAAGTTCACTACTTTCACCCCCACACAGCGAAACTAGAAGCTACTTCATTAGAGCAATGTCCATGAATTACGGGAGGTACTTGTATTGAGTCAGAAATCACTAGAGCAACTTGGCTATCTCAACATTAAAGACAGCAAAGCAGACACGGCCACGGAAGTATCACCAAAAAACAACCTCCAGCCATGAGCTGCGGAAATACACCTCCGACAACATAGGGAAACATCTAGCGCGCCTTCCAAAATCCAAAATTTCACATCTTAGAAAACTCCCCAAACGAAAAGATCACCGACCAGACAAAAATAAAAAAAAAAAAAGAAGCTCATCCGCAACAAACGCCAACTCTAAAGTCGGAAACGGCACGCGCGGGTGAAAGGAGAGAAGAACCTGATCCTTGTGGTCCTCGGACGAAGCGGAAACCGACGCAGCGACCGACGCCCCGGCGGAGCGGACGGTGCTCGCGACGGTGCTCGCGTTGGAGGACACGGTCTTGAGACAGGAAGAGATGATCCTGAGCGAATTCGGCAACAGCCCATTGTTCCTCCCCTTGCTCTTCTTCATCTATCCTCCCTCCCCTCCCCACCCCTCCCCTCCCCTCCCCTCAAAAGCGTCTCTCAACCACCCCCGCCCCCGCCGCCGCCGCCGCCGCCGGCCTCACCGGAGCGACTCCGGCCCCCGCCGGCACCCCTCGCCGGCGCCGCGACCGCCTCCGGGGAGCATCTCCGATCACCGCCGATCGGAGTTATCATCCGACTCCCCGCACGATCACCGGCTGGAAGGCGGGGCGCCCTCTTTTGCTCGCGGAAGCTTTTCAGCGGAAGTGGGTGCTCGAGGTTTGACTCCCGAAAAGCCTCGAAACAAAGCCCCTCCCACCCCAAAACCAAAAGCTACCCTTCCTCCCTCTACTCCACCATCTCCCTCCCCCTCCACTCCATCTTCATCTTCATCTTCATCTTCACCAACTTCATCTTCATCTCTCGCTCGCTCGCTCGCTCGCTCGCTATCTGTCGCTCTCCCTCTCTTTCAACAAGGCAGGCAGCCTCCTCTGCTCAACAAATGCTGCCTCCTTCATTATTATTATTATTATTATTACTACTACTATTATTATTACTATTATTATTTTATTTTTAAGATCCGCTCCTCTCTCTCTCCATTTAAAAAATATATATATGTTTAATTCGAATAAAATGGTTTTATTATATAAAAAAAAAAAAACACACAAATAATAATATGGTGGGCGCGTCGTGGTTTATCTTTGGTGCGAGAGCAGCGGATCCGCTGTGGACCGGAGACCACTGGATAATTTAGACCCCGGTAAAATATTAAATTCTCGCAAATTTTTTTATTTTTTCATTATTTTATTTTTTGGTGGAATATGTGGGAGAGAGTATCTGAATGCGATCCCTAAGTGTTAAGTTTAAATTATTGATTTGCCTCACTGATGTAACCATCCATTTTCCATTAATCTCCGTTTTCGGGCTAAATTCCGGTTCTGCCCTTGGGGACGTGACCATTTTACATCTGGACCCCCCTTTGAATTTTAAATTTTTTTTTTTTTTGGGTGGCCATTCTATATTTGCGAATTTTTGGGGACATTTAGGTTTTTTGCTTGGGGGGTGGGGGATGAAAAATTCGGGCCGTGATTGGGACGCGTCAAGGGAGGGTACTATCGTCAAAATCCCGCTTCGATTTCTCTCTCGGATCGTTTAATCTTTATCGCGCATGAAGATCTCAACTAAAATGATTGAAATGTTGTGTTGTGATCGCGTATACTTGGTGTGATCTCTTGAGGTCGAATGACCACCGTCAATTTGATTCTAGTCTCAACATGAACGACATGTCTTTAACTGGATTTGACACGGTAGATTTAGTTCGACAGCGGAAGTTGACTAAATAAATTAGCTAAGCGCAACCTATGTTGTTAATTGAGCAAACTTAATAGCTATTTCAACCTCAATTTGGCATGGAAAAATTCCATATAAGAAAACCCTTGCAAGTTATCAAAAATACCCTAGGACCATGCATTAGTCATTGCAAATATGTTCCCAGTAAAAAAATTCTAATGAGCATATCTATGAAATATGGTATGCCAAAAACATTAGTAATTTTAGCATGCTTCTTCTTCTTCTTCTTCATCGTACTGTATTTCAGCTCGGGCTCGGGCTCTAACCCAGAAAAAAAAATGAATTGAGATTGCGTGACTGAACGAGTGCCTCCAAGTGCTATACTTGATTGGGTATGATTTGATATTCAAGACATGAGTTATGCGTAACATGAGAGCACTTGAAATATCGAAAATCATAAATTTTTAACAGTTGATTGCTTAACAAATGCTCCTAAGAACTCTTTAACAAAATTCTACCAACGTATATCCACCCCAAAATATGCGGTACTAATTAGGTTTCTTATTATTTTTTTTAACCCTTGGTTTTTAGCCCATTCATTGATCGAAAATACAACTCTTCTTAGTTATTAGAAGATAGACAGAGTTTCTCTTCCGCAAACCCTTGCGTCTCTCTAAATTGACTTTTACTTTTATTTTTACTTTTTACTCGATCAAAATCTCGTGGCTCGTGCACTTCAACTTTTCTGAAATCCGCAACCCTTTGAACGACTCGTGAAATGCAGAGATTGACAATTAGGCTCCGCTCATTTGGCGAAAAATATTTTTCGGATTTTGCGGTATTCGGGGGATGGAAAACGTTTTCCGTCTCCCCTCACAAAATAGCCTAAATCTATAGAAAATAACTTCCGCTTTTGAAAAACGAAAATCATTTTCCGCCAAACTCCTCATTCTCCCCTCCGATTACCCAAAGCCGCCGTCGGCCGCCGCCGCCGGTCGCCGCCGCCGCTGGCTGCCATCGCCGCCGGCCGGTCGCCGCCGCCGTAGCCCGATGCCACTCGTTCGCTGCCGCCGCCGCCCGCCACCGCCTCCAATCGCCGGTTGCCCGTCGCTGCCACCAGTCGCCGGCCGCCGCTCATCAGTCACCGCTCGTCCACCGCCGGCAAAAAATATTTTCCGAAACTTTTTCATATTAGTTGCCAAACACCAGAAAATTATGTTCCGGAAAAACATTTTCCAGGAAAATGATTTCCCGGAAAATATTTTCCAAAAACACAATATTTTCCGTCAAACGAACGGAGCCTTAGATTTCCATATACTACTTTCCTACTATTTTGGGAATTTACTATTTAAATTATAATCAGAAAGAAATATATATATTTATGCCAAAACTTGGGGTGCTTCTGTTTCCTAGAAAATTATTGATATGGAAAATATTTTCCGAGAAATGATCACTTGTATCATTTAAAAAAAATTAATCAACGGAAAATATTTTCATCATCGATAATAATCTATATCTAATTATTTTCGTGGACGATGAAAACTGTTTCCATTCGTTTAATTTTCTAATTTAAACGATGTAGTTAATCATTTTTCGAAAAATATTTTCTAAATCGCTCCTTTCCCGCGAAATGAACGCGCGCCCTCGTTGTTTGTTCTTTTTCTTTGGGCCACCCTCGAGATATTATTTTTTTTTTTCTGGGATTGTTCATATTGGTTTTGCAAAATGTGGACGGAAGGCTAGGCCAATTTCGGAGCACCTTGGCTTTCTCACTCGTCGGGAGAAGAAACTGGGTCGCGGGGTCAAATGAGTTGCGTGGGAAAATTGGCTTTTGGTTGCCCACGTTTCTACCAACGGAATCCTCATCTTTCATGATTTCCGATGCTTAACGAAGACTCGGAAGTCTATATGAATCCCGGCGAGAAGCTTGGCCATTTGAAGTTTTAAATTAGTGGCCATCTGGAGCACGTATCCCACGTGTACGGGGACCCGCCGGCGCCCGTATACTCCGTCCGTCGGGCGCCGCCCGAAGATCATGTGGGGCCTAGCGGCGGCGCCCCCCGCATCCTCCGTTTGTCGGGGCGCCGCCCGAGATCCGAGCCCAGAGAAGCGACGCGGTCATTTGATCGCGAGAGGTCGATTAGGGTTTCGGTTTAGCGAAAAGAAAGGGTGATGACTAGGAGTGCACGGCAACATCCTATTTCTCCTCGTACGCAATTTGCTTCGAGGACCTCGACATGTGGCAAGAAAAAGCCTATCCTAGTTGCAATCGGTTGATGTGGAGAGGTACTTCAGGCAGGCTTCCGCGATCACCGCTCGACTTCGACGAATCGGAAATTCTCACACGGCCGCATTTCTTACGCATTATACGAGCTCGATCTTGGGTCCCGAAGACTAAAGGATGGCCAGAAGTCTCGAGCGAGCAATTCGATCTCGACAGGCATCAAACCTACTCTGCCAGCAATCTAGGACGAACGACCGATAAAAAGCTTAGGGACCAACCGCGCTGTTTACACCAAAAATTAAACTTCAATTCGGAAAAGAGAACAGCTTCACTCGTATAAAGACATCATGACATATGATATGATGAAAAGAACATAAAGAATGAAGAGAGGCAGCTAAAAATACTGCAAAAGATGGTGCTTTAACGAGGCAAAGCTACTTTACCTTGCCCCTCCTAATCTCCCATTGCGTAGAATAGATCCCAAAAAACGCCTGTCTCCTATTTTCTAGGATTCTTCCTTCTCCTATTTTCTCTAAGATTCTATGTACATAGCTTCAGAGGGGCATCATCTTCTTCCCTCCTTACTGCAAAATTTTGTTCCCCAAGTCCTGTTCACATCAAGAAAACAACTTTTGGTATTAGATAAGGTAAGACGGTAGAGCTGCTTTACAAACCAAATCTGGGAAATAGCTCTATTCGCCATGCTTGTTCGCAGAAGACGACGAGACATGAATCGTGGAGCTCCATCTTCAAGCCAAGGCATGCCTCGGACTGTCGTGATCTTTGATCGAGTCGTGGCATTCTTCCCCAAAAGCTTTGCGGAAGAACAGGGTTCGGATCTTCCTCATGCACTTCAGACAGCTCAGGTCACCATTCAGAATTTGCGCTACCTGCGGAGGTGTCGTTCAAAATGGTCCTTGTGATTAACAAATAAAGACTAAAATGTGGTGTATATTCGAGCGATTGACTAGCAGCTGCTGTCCTAGTTCAGATATCAGTAGCATTTTCTGACATATCGCAGATCTTCCGGTGATTCGGTATGCCGTCATTTTTCAAGAACTTGCCTCGCTTATGCTGGGCCGTCGAATTGAAGACTGCTGTACGCAGAGCGATGCAGCCAAGAGCACCAGATTGATCTGCCTGGCGTTGTAGTTGCCGCAAAGTGCAGGATCCAAGAGCTCTCTGATGTTATTCTTCCTGAGCAAAGGTTTTGCCTGAAAAAATCGCACTAATTCTCAACCCTTATTCCTCGGCCATTCAACTGTAAATCGTTTAATTTCGTAAATGTGCTCGCACGTATATCCTGCATTAAAACGAAGTACAGAAAAAAAAAAATCAGTTTCATACCCAAAGGACAAGGCTTTGCTGCGCATAATCTAATGCTCGGCGGCCAGTGACTAGTTCCAACAGAAGCACACCGAAAGCAAAGATGTCGGTCTTCTCGTCCACTATGCCGTGCATCAAGTACTCCGGAGCAAGATAGCTGTGAACAGCGGCATTTGGGAAACTTGAAGTTACACAGAATACCTTAGCCATGGTTTTAAAAGTAAATAGAGTTTGGAGGAGGAAGAACGAACCCGAAGGTGCCTTCGAATTTCGACACGGTGTGGTGGGTCCATTTCTCCGGAAGCCATTTGGCGAGTCCAAAGTCACAGATCTGCACCAAAATCTACCGATGTAAGGATGCCGCACGCCCAAAACCAAACCTCTTCTTCTGGTGCGTGTACTAACTTGGCAAGATTTTCATCAGGTTTTGCACCAGAAAAAAACGTTTGATGTACTGCATCGAAATGGATTTATTAGTCTCCATTTCTAACATCAAACAACATAGCACTAGGTTGACCTGAGGCACAAAGTCTTCAGTAAGCAAAATATTTGCAGCTTTTATGTCTCTATGGATGATTCGCCTCTGACAACCTTCGTGAAGGTACAATAAACCCTCGGCAGTTCCTAACGCAATCTTATATCGCATCTGCCACTCCAGTGTTTCTTTTGCACCTGCAAATATTCAGGGCGATAACTCGATAGGCTTGTAATGAAACAAAAGTTGATCAAACAATTGTTTGCTCAGATATGTGAACTAACCATATAGCACAGAGGCTAGGCTTCCATGAGGCGATAACTCGAGGACCAGATGCATTCCGCCTTCGACCCCATAACCGACCAACTTGGCAGTGTTCCGGTGATTGACATGGGCCATAATTCCAAGCTCGGAAAGGAAATCACCTATTATCTCGTCTGGCGTCCCTCGCATGAGTCGTTTAATCGCCACGAGTTGCCCGTTCCTCAGCTGCCCCTTGTAAACCTCAGCATAACCACCCTTCCCAATTAGGCGCTCTGAAGTAACAATGAAAAAAGAGTAGTCCAAGTCATGCCACGGCAAGTTTGAACGGAACAGAATCGAAAGGTTGAAGTGTTCCGCTCGGATTTCACTAACCGGGGCTGAAATTGTTGGTCGCAGCTTGGAGCTCGGGGAGGGTGAAATATCTCCAAGAAGTCCTGCTAAATTCATTGTCTCTCGACAGGAAACACGGTGCGAAGGCAATCATCTCCCTCATGCTGCTGCTTCTTCTGAATCGGGGCTTTAGGCCAACGAACGGATGCATCGGGGGCGATTGTCTCTTCGACTTTGTCCTCAAAAAGTGGACGAGCCCGCGCCAGCGGGAAGCATGTTTCCGGGCTTCGGAGTCCGAGGTGGTCGAATTGGTGTCCGACTCGCTGCTCCTCAGAAAGTCCTCCAGAACTCCAACAGGGGAGCTATTGTCCATCTTATGTTTCTCCATTACACAGATTGTCTTAGAATATTATCCCCAAGGGTAAGCCGGAAAAATCTCGATATACATCCCGTATTGGAAAAATTGGCAGAATTTCTAAACGGAAAACATCAAACTTTGAGAGTTGCTAATTGCAATAGCAAACACAGTTGCTAGAGGAAATTGTTTGTCTACCTCCACGATTCTGTTCTAGTTTCTCACTTCAAATTATTGACTGATTTGGGCAGATATGAAAACGAAACGAATGCCTGCGAAAAAAAAGACACAGAGAAACATAAAAACAAGTCCACATTAAGAGAACTAATAATCAAGTGCGAATTAATATGAAAAGCACACTAGTATGGTTGATTCGAGCTCAAATGACCACTTCAACCTCAGTTTCAATCTAAATGAAACAGCTTCCAATTATTCAGACCCACGAAAGAGAACAAGAGGGTAAAAATAGCATTACATGTTCAACAGAAACTTAAACCTACGAAGCTGAACCCCTCCTCGTACAAGGCCCAAGAAAAAAGAGGCAAGAAAGTTGATGGGCAAGCCACAAAGAAACTGGCCACAAACATCAAACCGCCCAGCACAGAGTTATCCTAACGGCAGCAACTGCTACACGAAGCAAATAATCACCCCAAATCGAAACGAACGAATTTCCGGCCAAGAAAAAGCCAAACGAAGAGCAACCAGAAGACAGACAAGGCAGAGAACGTACGGTGCAAGGCGAAGAGGCCCATGAACAGTGGATAACGAAAGCAGAGGAGGGTAAAAATGCAGGCTTTTTTTTCCCACCAAAAAACAGAGGAGGAGGAGGAGGAGGAGGGGAAGGAGAGAGAGAGAGGAGTGAGGTGAGACGTTGATATAGATAGGCTTGCCGAGTAAGATTTTCTTGGTGGTGATCCGAGTGGGGGTATCTTCTCCTGTTCTTGAAATGGATTGATTAATTAACAAGGAAGAAGAATGGCAAGCAAGTTTTCTCTGAGGGTTCGTGCTTCGACAATGATTAAAGAACGAGAGGGTGGTGGCGCAGTGCGGAGGATTTTGTCTGTCCAAACCATCAATGACGTGGAAGCTTCCCCAGTCACAGACCGCTTTTAACTTCTGTTACACTCGCACTCGCAACTCGCGCTCGCACACGCACACGCACACGCACACCCAAACGATCTTTTGTTTGCTTGCGTGCGTGGTCGACGCTTTGGCATTCTTAAGGCTTTTCTGGTCAGAGCGGGCCTCGACATGTCAGGGAGGAGGAGGAGGAGGAGTCCCTCTCGGTACGAGTAAATGGACGTTTCAGGAGTGCATTGAAGAGCTGCCCCGGTCGGTGGCCCGCCTAGTGGGTGGCTGCCAACATCACACGGGACCGCATCTTGGGTTCGGTTTAGAATCACTTATGTTGCTTAAGATAATTAGTTAATGGAGAATGTTTTCATTATTTATAGCAATTAATTAATGTCTGAATTTTCGTAGACGATGAACATATTTTTCATTCGTTCACTTTTGTAAGCGATACAGGTAACCATTTCTTTGGAACATATCTTTCAAATCATCCATTTCCGGAGAAATAAAGGAAGCTTTGATCGATGTGCGATTACAAGAGAAAAGTAAATTGAGAAAAAAACATATTAATACGACTCACCGATTATTAACTTAAATCGATACATTTTTGTTAGGGCAGGCATATGATTAAATCGAAATTGTGGTGAAATAATGCAGAAGTTAAGCGGATTCGTATTTTAAATCCAACATGATAGAAAGAAATTACTAGTGAAATCACCCGGGAATGATAAGGAACATTAGGGATTCATGTGGTTTGATCTGAGTATCAGGTTCTGCTCTACGGGAAAAGCCAATTGCAAAGAGATCTATTATACGATCGCTCGGTACCCAATTGTTTCCCAACTCTAATTACACCCAAAACAAATTCACAAGTGTTATCTCGCAATCTTTTACAAAAAGTTCACATAAAGAAAACCTTAACACTCCTCTTATTTGAAAGCCTTTTAGCCAATTCAAACTAGGAATCCACCCCTTACGTGTATATATATGAAAGCCTTTTTAGCCAATTCAAACTAGGAATCCAACTCCAACAAGGATTTTTTTGTTGCTTCATATGTTTTTTTTTTTTAGTAAAGAAAAACAGATTGTTGCTTCATATGTTTGGTCGGCCAAAAGTCTTATAAAGACTTCCGTTCACGAATTTAAATTGGAGATACAATTTAACAGAAATCTATACGTTTTGATGTGCTTCGTATTAGAATATAATGGTTTAATTAGGACAGGAATAACAAACATAGCGTTGACTTTTCAAGTGATCTGTTTTCTTACTTCAACAGGCATGAGTCATTTGTGCTCTTCTGGAGGAAAGATAGATACTCTAAGAATGTTTGGTTTAAGTTGAGTTTAGTCCCCAGTCATATCATTTCATATTTAGACTAAGATTGTATAACAGTTCCATGATAGAATTCCATATTTAGACCAAAATTATTAACCCTTGCCATTGATAAGGTGATCCTCAACGGCTCATCGACCAAGTTGACATCCTCGCTGACGACAATGGTAAAAGGTATTCCTTCCACGCGAGAGTCTCACCACTGTCATTGATAGCGTCCGAGGCGACAATGCCCTTTTCCCATCTCTATCTCTCTCCTCTCTCTCTCAATCTCTTCCTCACACAATTCGCTTTTTTGGCACTCTCGTATATTCAATTTTAGCCGCATCGATGACTTGATGATGTTAATAATGGCCGGCGGCAATAAAAGGACTTGACTGCACAAATTACGATCCGATTGCATGGATAGAGGATGATATGTCAAGAATGTCATGAAGTTAAAGGATTCAAGCCAGAACTAGACCCTTGATTTAGGAAAACACACTACCAAAAATCCTAGTACTCATCCCTTCTTGTGTGGGTTTCATCTCAATTTTGATGGGTATTTAGAGATAAAAAGATGACCTACAACACTAATTTTGCAAAAAAAATTGTGGATTAATTGCTGGTGCCTTGAGAATGTAAAGATTGTCGATCACGAGAGCTCAGAACACTCTATTTCTTTTTATAATCCTCGCAATCATTTCGACTGTAATTGGCACTAAATCCAAAACCCATCTGCAAGGAAACCCCCCTAGCTTTACTCGAATGAAATGATTGCGTTGGAGACATTCTTCAACTGCAAATCAAGGGATTGTTTTAAAGTTCAACCAAACTTGTAGCGTCATCAATCATTATACTATCGTATATGTACCAATCAAAGATCCTCACTCTCTTATATATATGTATATATATATATATATATATATATATATATATATATATATATATATATATATGTATGTGGTGTGTATGAACAAAGCTTGCTTGTTACGCCTATTGCCATTTTCTGGCTTTTGGAATAATACATGATGTACAATGATTGCCAACATGGTCATTCTTGGATGTGTTTGTTATTGGAAGTGTCAACGTTGTCTGCTTGATCTATGTTGGTTGGTGAGGTTTGTTTCAATCTGACGCTAGGGCTGCCTTGTTGGGCATATAGGAATTGCCAAGTATTTATTGTATTCCAAAAGTCGCAAAGGATCTGCACCAATGAAAGATAAAATTGATTCTGAAAACGACAAAAGAAAAGGGACTATGTTCATGAAGGGAGGCAGATCATGCATAGCAGAACGTTAGGGCAAATGAATGAGGCGAAGGCCTAAAGGCCGTGCACAATGTTAAGCCCATATTCACTTTTGTCGTAGCAAGATCGTGTTTGGGCCGGCCTTCGCGTGAATCCAAGCATACACGTTGGTGAAAGGTAAGTCATCCACGCTAGAACGAGAGAATTCGTTAGGATTACTTCCTTTTAGTCCGACCTAAGTGATTGGCTCGAATAAAAAACGAACCTGAAATTTCACGCTTCTTGTAGCATGTGATCTAATCATCTCTCTGTTCGTTCAATCCTTGGGATTGCCTGGTTGACATATATACGAGATTCAAATATATATTATGTCCTTATATTTGGTAGCAGTCTCCATAAAATTATGAATAACCTCGCTTGAGTTAGCCGGGAGAGTTTCTCTAACCCCATTAGAAAGGGCAACATCCATGCCACTAAAGGGCTCATAACGATATACTTTCGATTCTCGGCAAAAGTTTGAGGCTGAAATTCATCTCTAGGCTTATTTTCTTTATAGTAGAGATTTTTGGGGGATTACAACTTTATCATTCCGCCTTATTTGGGTCTTTGAGATTATCGTTCGAACTCAATTGTGTTATATGAATATTTAAAAATCGAACTGTAGATCGATTAGGGAAATTTTGAAGTCAAGATGAAGCTTAATAATTCAATAATTACCGTGTCTTTTTCTACGTAGAAAGGAACTATTATAACCTCAAATACTATACGTCGTTCTCAATATAAAACCAAAATGTTTTTTGTGAGCAATTTATTTATTTTAAGCAGATAATTATAAGGATCATATAGAAAAGTCTAACTTCGCAGCATGATTGCTCATTGATTTTCACACTGCATTTGCCTATTTTAAAAGCACTGAAAAAAGGGATTATCATAGACCGATGGCAATTCCATTGCCCCCAGGAAAGACCACGAATCTGGGACACTGGAAGCCAAGTCCAAGAATGTCTTTGGACTGGCTGTACTAGGAGTTGAATCTCCCCGTTCTTGTCCAAGTTGGCGGGCTTGAAGAAACCTTTCTTTTTCTTACCATGTCATCATGGTTGTCATACAAAATTTGGGCCACGAAAACTTGTTGCGATGGGAGAGGTAAGGAGAGACGTGCTCTAATAGCTTTAATCATCGTGTTTTTCATGAAAGTTCTCTCGAAATATTAAGCGTAATAAAAAAGAACATCGCCCAAAAAAGAACGAGGAAAGTTGTGCCCTCTCAAATTTATTGCTTTGGTCAGTACAAGCCATGGTACCTAATCTAATAACAGCTCCTCTCTAGGTTTTTTTCTATTAGTAAAATGGTGGAAAGAGGCGTTATCATAGAAGTTTCACACACCCTACGAAATGTTGATTTGAGTCAATAGAGACCTCCAGAAAGACAAACTTGTCATCGTAACCCCTCCACGGCTCAATCACGCAAGAAATGTTAGTGCGTCATAGAGCTCTTGATAGTCGGGTCGCTGTAATCCTTGTGCTTCCGGTGTTGTTCTGCTTGGGATGGCCCTAAAAATTTCTGTACCTGGAGTGGCATTTCTTGTGATCAGCTTTAACTGTTGTAGGATATTCTAGAAAAAGGTTGGGTTATCACTACTGGTGATTTTAATTAAAGGGTTTCAGCCCCATTTCTTTCGAGGTCGTAATTACCATCTGTTTTGGTAAAACCTTTGTAAAAGGATCAGCTAAATTATTACTTGACCTCACATAGACAATTGTTATGGTACCATCTTGAATCAATTGTCTCACGTACTCGTATCTTAGACTAATATGTCTAGACTTACCATTATAAGTTCGATTATAAGCTCTTACCAAAGTAGCTTGACTATCACAATGAATAGAGATAGGAGGCATAGGACTAGGCCATAATTTGATATCCAACAACAAATTCCTAATCCATTCAGCTTTTTCCTAGTTGTCGCTAACGCAATGAATTCGGATTCCATCGTTGAGTGAGTTATACATGTTTGTTTCTTGCTCGCCCAAGAAAAAGCACCTTCGTCGAGTGTGAAAATCCATCCAGAAGTGGAATGTTTATCACCCACACTTATAATCCAACTAGCATCAGTGTATCCTTCTAATACAGCCGGATAATTATTATAGAACAGACCTAAATTTTTAGTTCTCTTAAAATAACCAAAAATTCTGGTAATAGCCCTCCAATGTTCTATATTTGGATTACTAGTATATTTACTCAACTTGCACACAGAATGAGCAATATCAGGTCTAGTATAATGCATCGCATATATTAAAGACCCTATTGCACTCGCATATTCAAGTTGTGTTACCGCTCTACCAGTATTATAATTTAACTTAATACTGGAATCAAATGGAGTACTTATTTCCTTGAAACCAAGATGCTGAAATTTATTTAGCATTTTTTCAACACAATCTCATTGGCTCAAAGAATAACCCGCACCATGCTTTTTAACTTTAAAACCTAAGATAGTATCTACTTCACCTAAATCCTTCATTTTAAACATGGAGGTTAGATACTTCTTAGTCTCAACTATTCTAGTTATATTCATTCCAAAGATAGGCATATCATCAACATACAAGCACTTTAAAACACCATAGTCTTTAGTGAATTTAGAGTATATACACTTATCAGCACTATTGTGAATGAAACCATTAGACAATATGACCGAATCAAATTTTTTCATGCCACTACTTAGAAGCTTGCTTAAGCCCATAAAGGGACTTCATCAATTTACATACTTTCCTTTCGTTTCCAGGAAAAATGAAACCTTTTGGTTGTTCCATGTAAATTTTCTCATTTAAGTCTCCATTCAAAAAAGCGGTATTGACATCCATTTGATAAACACAAAGATCATAAATGGAAGCTATAGCAAAAAGAATTCGAATAGAAGTTATACATGCAACAGGAGCATACGTATCAAAATAATCTATTCCTTCCTTTTGTCTATACCCCTTTGCCATTAGTCTAGCCTTAAAAGCTTGGATAAAATCATTAAAATGATATTTTCTTCTAAAAACCCATTTGCAGCCAATAGGCTTGGATCCTTTTGGTAAGTCTACTAATACCCAAGTATTATTGGACATAATTGAGTCCATTTCATCATTTACAGCTTCTTTTCAAAAAGAAGCATCTCTAGAAGACATAGCATCAACAAAGCTTTTAGGATCATCTTCTAAATTTAATACTAAAGGGTATTTATTTACCACGTTATTATCTTTGTCTCCTTCAACAAGGAAAACATGAGTAATATAATCTGGACCTAAATCCTTAGATTTTCTTGCTCTAGTGTTTCTCCTCAATTCAGCCATGTCTCTAGAATCATTTGTTCCTTTCTCATGAGGATCTGCTTGAGTTTATATGGGTTTTGAATTATTTTCAATAATTTCAGAACCCGTAAAATATTTATTCTCAAAGAATTCAACATCTCTTTATTCCACAATGACATTGGACTCTAAATCAAGAAGTTTATAGGCTTTACTACTTTCAGCATATCCAATGAAAACACTCTTGATAGCTCAAGGACCAAGTTTCATCCTCTTGGAGTTTGATACTCGGTAATATGCCGAGCACCCCAACACTTTAAGGTATGACATATTCAGTTTTCTTCTTTTCCATAATTCATAAGGGCTCACTTTATTTCTCTTAGATGGTATTATAATATGAATATAACATGCAGTAAGCAATGTTTCTCCCCAAAGATTAATTGGTAGCTTTGAATTCGAAATCATACGATTAACCATTTCTTCGAGAGATCGATTTTTCCTTTCAGCCATACCATTTTGTTGTGGAGTGTATGGTGAATAATACCACGTTCTTCACAAAATGAAGAAAATTCATTTAAGAAATATTCTTCACCTCTGTCTAAACATAGAACTTTGATTTTTCTTTCCAATTGATTTTCTACTTCAGCTTTATACTTCTTGAACATGGTAAAAGCTTCATCCTTCGACCTCATGAGATAAACATAAAGATATCTACTGTAATCATCCACAAGGGTAATGAAATACCTTTTACCACCACGATTTAACAAGCCATTGAATTTGCATATGTCACTATGCACTAAATCCAACAAATTTGAATTTCTATTAACACTAGGGAATGGTTTCTTTATGAGTTTAAACTTAGCACATATTTCACATTTGTCTAATTCGCCATTAAAATTAATCAAGTCTAACTTTTTCATATTTGTTAAATAGCGAAAATTTATATGTGCTAATCTACTATGCCATAAAGAAGCAGACTCAATAGTATAAGCAGAAGATATGAAAATATTATTGATACTTAGTTGATACATGCCGTCATTGGCATAGCCCTTCCCCACAAACATCCCATTTTTCGACAGGATAACCTTGTCAGATTTAAACAAAATTCGAAAACCACTCTTACAAAGTAAATTAATTGAAACTATGTTTTTCCTAATTTCTGGTACATAAAAAACATTAAGAAGAGTAATCTTCTTTCCAGAAGTAAGGTCAAGTTCCACGGTGCCTTTGCCAGCAACCTTTGCAAGAGTATTATTCGCCATTAGGACCTCTTGAACATTTGCATCGACAGTCTCTTCAAATTGCTTGAACATGTATTTGTCCTTGCATACATGGACTGTCGCTCCAGAATCTAACCATCAACCGGATTGGACAGTAGTAGAATTGACCTTAGAAACCATAGCCATCGAACCATTGATTTCGGCAATGTTCATATTTGAAAACATGGTTGAAATCATGGCCACATGGTTCTCTTCAACCAAATTTGCATCTGCTTTCACCGTTGGAATGTTCTTGTCCTTTGATATGCTTTTTGCAGTGAATGCAGTCCTTGGCATAGTATCCCTGTTTGCCACAAACAAAATAACAACCCTTCTTTTTCTTGTGTGTCTTCTTAAATGTATGCCCATTCTTTACTTTAAAGTTCTGGCCGATTTTTCTTTTTCTCTCAACGGCATTTACCTTAGAATCATACAAAACAGAATTATCACGTATACGTGACTCTTCCTCAATACGAAGATGTTTCTGTATTTGTTCTAAGGTGAAGTCCTCCGACTTATGCATAAGCTTTTTTCCGTAGTCTTTCCAAGTTGAAGGCAATTTCACAATAATTGCTCCAACTTGAAAGGTTTCCGGGATTTGAATTTTGAGGGCACGAATTTTGTTAACGAGCACTTGTAATTCGTGGACTTGTTCCAATAAGGGCTTAGTATCAATAAACTTGAAATCAAAATACTTTGCGATCAAATACTTATTGACCTTGCTCCTCCACTTTGTGCTTGAATTCCAGTGTGTTCCAAATTTCTCTGGCCGACTTGATCTCAGTGAATAAGTCATACAATCTATCAGAAGTGTATTCAGAATGTGTCCACAACATAGCAATTCGTCCTCCTCACGTTTCCTCTTTTCCTTGTTAATCCTTTCAACAGCTTCCGCACTTGGCTATCCTCCCATAGTAGTAGGCTTCGGATCTTCAATAGGCGCCAATTTTGGATCCAGAATATAGGATATCTTTAGGGTAGTGAGTAGGAACATTATCTTGTCCCTCCAACGAACATAGTTGTTCCCATCAAACCGATCCAGTTTAACCATGTCTTGGTTCATGATTTTAATTGTCTTTGACTCCATTGTTGAACAAAAATAAACCCTTAAGATTGTTGTAAAAATAAATGGCTTCGAATCAAAAGAGAAATCAAGTCAGATTTTGAGGCGTGATATCACTTCCTTAAGGATTTATTTGCCCCACAATGTTACTAATGGTCACCGGCAAAAATTCTCCATGATAGAACAAAGTCTCAAAATGAGAATACTAAATAGTAATTCTAGTATTTCTCCAGGGTCTCTCCAAGAAACAATAGAAAATGATGGCTGCAGTTTTTTAAAGAAGACTTGAAAATTGATATCATTCTCCTTATTGTGAAAAAAACTAACATTTATAGAAATCGGTCTTAAAGAACATAGGCAGGTCTTCACAAAAGGTTACAAAGCTAATAAAGAGATTCCTTCGGAAGAAGTTGCAAACTGAACAAATGCAACCCTTCTGGAAATATTAAAAACTGAACAAGTATAATCTCCAAAGGCTGTCTTGAAAAGATACATGTAAAATTCGGAATAAAATAATATATATAAATAAAATTCTGAATTTTCATAATTTCGAAAATTATTTAATAAACAAAAAACAACCTTTCAACTAATAAAGACACATGCAATTATTCGCGCACCCGCACGCTAGTATTGTGTGGACTAGCACGCAAGTATTGTGTGGATTAACATATACCCCATTGTTTTCACTCTAAGAAGCAAGAAGATATTCACAGTTATAAAGTGGTATACTTTCTCAAAACTTTTCTATGTGGAACAAAGGAAAGAGTATTATTTTGTTTGTTTTACAAACAAACATCCAACATTAACAACAAGTGCTAGCCCCTAACTCCTTAGCATCCTTGCATTGGACTCGATATCGTTATCCCTTGGCTACCTACGAAATTTGGACGGGAATTGCTGACATAGCAATCTGGTCAACGATGGCCGTGAATGCTAACTAAATTGCCAAGTCAGCAATTTCCAGCCAAAATTGGCCAGAAATACTATATTGGAAAATCATCAAAAGGTTTTGGATTAAATTGGCGAAATTGAAAAATTTAAGACTAAATTAGCCGCCGTATAATAGGTTTATAACTTTTTAAACAATTTTCATGATAAATCACCATATTTTTTCTAATTACAAAAGTAACGATTAAAACCTCAAAAATTTCATTTTAGATGTTGTTCTCAATTATAATTATAGCCTCGAATGTATTATGGGGAGATTGTTCTCAATCTAAAACCCAAATGATTCTTGTGAGCTATTAATTCATTGTAAGCAATCAATAATAATGATCACGTAGAAAACTCTAAACTTACCAAAGTGATCACTCATTGCTTTCAGTTGCGTTTCGTCGCACTGAAACCGAAAAATGAAAAGTCGGATTAACACCAAAATAATTGTTCGGATTAAAACCAAATGAATCGTTTCAACGGATTATCAATAGACTGATGGAAGGAGCATGAATCTGAGACAACGGAAGTCAAGTCCAAGAATGTCTTTGGACTGGCCGGACTCGGAGTTGAATCTCTCATTTCTTAGTCCAACTTGGTGGGCTTGAAAGAAACTTCTTCTCCCTTAACTTGTGACCAAAAAATTGGGCCTCATGGGTGGTCATCACAAGCCACCACACCAAATCTAAGACCACCTCTTCCCTAGGTCAGTTCTTATCAGTAAAAGGATGGAAGGAGGCGACGAGCATCAGGCAGCCGCTATCGGGTGTTATCATAGAAGTTTCGGACGCTCTGTGAAATGTCTGATTTGAGTCGATAGGTACAACCAGAAGGACGAACTTGTCGGCATAACCCCTCTGCAACTCAACCGCGCATGAAGCCGGAGGCTCATCATGGCCCAAGTGTCATCCATAAAGAAATCTAAATCTAGGATCGACGAGCAACTAGGATTAGACGGAGGGATTGGTTATTTGTTATGGTTAATACCACAAAAAACTCTAAACTGGTACAAGTGTGATAAATTTATCTTAAACGTTTTTTTTTCCCACAAAAAATCCCGAACTGATACATTTATGACAATTTTACTCCAAACTTTTTTTTTACCACAAAAAACTCCAAACTAGTATACCTGTGACAATTTTACTCTAAACCGGTAAACCCATGATAAATTTACCCTAAATTTTTTTTTAATCATGAAAAAACCTCAAATTGGTACACATGTGACAATTTTATCCAGAATTAATAATTTTTTATATTATTATTCATTTTTTCGAATTTTTTTATTTTATTTTTTTTCTTTATCTTCAACTTATGGCTGTTCGCCGGTTAGAGGCGGAAGCCGGCGAGACCACCCTCGCTGGCGTCGGGCGAGGGCCTCCCTCGCCGGCGTCGGGCGAGGGCCGCCCTCGCCCAACGCCGGCAAGGGCCGCACTCGCTAGATCCGGCAAGGGCCACCCTTGCTTGACTTAGACAAGGGCCGCTCTCATCTGATCTAGCGAGGGCGGCCCTTACTTAAGTCGGGTAAGGGCCGACCATGCCTGGGCAAGGGAGGACAGCCCTCGCCTGACGCTAGCGAGAGTCGACCTCGCTAGATCCAGCGAGGGCGGCCCTCGCCGGCATCGGGCGAGGACTGTCCTCACCCGCCCAGGCAAAGGCGACCCTCGCTTGAGTCGAGCGAGGGCAGCCTTCGCTCAACTCAAGCGAGGATCGCCCTTGCCCGACACGGGCGAAAGCGGCCCTTGCCGGCTTTCGCCAGCAGCAAAGGTTGAAGATGAACAAAAATAATAATAATAATAATAATTCGAAAAAATAATATTAAAATTTTAGTTCATGGTAAAATTGTCACATGTGTACCAATTTGAGATTTTTTGTGGTATATTCAGGGTAAAATTGTCATAAGTGTACCAGTTTAGAATTTTTTAGAGTATGTTCGGGGTAAAATTATCACATGTGTACCGGTTTTGAATTTTTGGTGATAAAAAAAATATTCAAGATAAAATTATCAAATATATATATATCAGTTTGAAATTTTTATGATATTAACTCTATTTGTTAATGACATATTGTGTCTCGAGAAGTATAGCTGTGATTCGAGTCCCAAAGAACGTGACTTTTCTTAAAAGCAAGTCCTTACCAATCATCACACGGATGGCGCTTGGACTTTTTCATAAATGTTATAATTGTAGCAAAAGTCGATTTGGCTTTTGGAAAGTGTCTGACTAACTCTCCATAGTCACGATTGCACCAAAGATGTAGGAACTCGCGACCCTCTTGGAAAGTTGCAGCGCTCAAATTTCGAGATGCTCTAGCTGTATACTCTTGCCCGATTATGGTAGCATGAAAAGAGGACTGCCATATGGTGCGATTTAAGAGGCTTGTATATCATGGTTTGGTTTTGCTTCGTTTGGTGATTGATTTGGATATAATTAAACATGGATGGGAACCCCATTGCAATGTTTTTAAATGGAGCCAATCACATAATCGCTATATCTTTGCGATAGTGAGCTGCGGATACACACAAAATATAATATAAGCGATATCAATATAGGCGGATGTTAGATAACTCATTTCATTTTATAACATGTTAAGGAAAGCAATAATGATACAAATGATCTCTGAACTTTGGCTCAATATATAATGTGATTCATGAACTTTTAATTTGTTCAATGTGATCTCTGAACTTTAACCTAATATGCAATATAGTCCTTAACTTTCAATTTATTCGTTATGTTCCTTAGACTTTTAGTACATGTTCAACTTAATCCCTAAACTACATGAAAACATTCAATGTTGTCCATGAAGTTGAATTAGTGAAAGGATATCATTAAATATTTTTATATAGTTTAAAAACTAAATTGAACATGTACCGAACGTCGAAACATCACATTGAATAAATTAAAAATTTAAATACCGCATTACATATTAGGTTATAATTCAAGAACTACATTTTACAAATTAAAAATTTAGAGACCACATTACACATTAAGTTAAAGTTCAAAAATTTTTTAAGTCATTTTTCCTTTAGGAAAAGTACAAAGAGACAAAGGACAAAATAACATGAAGCAACAAGTAACAAGGTCACATCATCTTCTCATGCCTTGGAATGAGTGGCGAGTCGCATTTGGACCACGAATGATAACCATTCGATTTTCCTATTTTTCTTTTTTTTTTTCGAAAATAGGTTTTGAATAGAAATTCGTTTGATAAAATAATTTTATTTTTTTATTTCTGGAACCAATTTTGGCCCAAAAATAGATTTGGAGCAGAAATGAGAAATTAAAATTTTGTACTTTTCTATTTCTAGAACAAAAACAAAAAAAACAACTCTCTTTTACTATTCACCCTTCTCGCCCGTCCGCCGCCCGCCTACAGCCGCTAGCCGGTCGATCGGCCATTTATTGCCTGCAGCCACTCACCGGACGTCCATAGTTGCTTGCTAGCCACCTACCGACCATAGGGAACAAAAATTTAAAAATAGCCTATCAAATGAATTTCTATTCCGGAAACAAAAATTTTATCTCATTATCAAATGCTAATTTTTACTCAGAAACTCGTTTGATGAACAAAAATAAATTTTTCTATCTCTAGGTAGAAATAGGGCCAGGGAAGAGACATGTTGTCATCTATGCCCTTAGTGAACTGGGCAACATTTTTTTTAAGGTTTATCAATAGGTTCGATGGCTGGGCCACACACAACATGGTTAGAGATTGAATTTTGGTAAATAAGTCTAACCAAATGTATGCATAAGTGTCCAAACAGGTGGATTACGAGTCGTATCGACACGAATAACGCGTGTCTACATTGCATTAAGAAAGGATGCATTTGGGCATGACGAGATTGACCCAAGGCAAGCGCCTTTAAGTTCAATGCATGCATCCAAGCTTTTCCGCTTTCATCCCAGTCTCATCCTAAACAATTTGGCTTCACTTCGATGTGGGTACTCAATGAGTTTCTTCTAGGTGTACACTGTACATGGTACCGTGTTTTTGTTGCGCCAAATCCAACGGGGTCAACACTCGATAGTTTCTAGGGAAAATTGTCAAAAAAAGTCTTTAATCTATTCAATCCTAAACCTTTCAATTTTATCAATTCAGTTCTAAATTTTTTAACTTCTTGCCAATTTAGTCTATCCAGCCAATTTTGACTGGCCGACGCTAACCGTCCGGCCAACGGTGATGTGGCAATTTTAAAAAAAATTTTCAAATTTTTTTAATATATATTTTTTCATCAGCACTTCTTCCTCTCTGGCCGATCGAGCGACTGGCCTCTAGCGAAGATCATCCCCGCCAGCCACTGGTGAGGGCGAGCTCGCCCACCATTGCCTAGGCGAGATTAAGGCCGACCTTGCCGTCGCTAGGCGAGGTGAAACCTAGCGACGGGCTAGAGAGAAAGAAGTGTAGAAGAAAAAAAAAAGAAAAAAAAGAAAAAAAGAAAACGAAATTCAAAATTTCAAAAAAATATTTAAAAATTAGCACGTCAGCGTTGGCCGGACGACCAGTGGCTAAGTCAGCGCTAGTAGGTCAAAATTAGCATGATGGACTGAATTGACAAAAAGTGAAAAGGTTTATGATTTAATTAGTAAATGTATAATAGATTTAAGACTTTTTTGACAATTTTCCCACAGTTTCTATTGGTATGTTCTATTATGTGTATGGTCGTTACTCGCATTTGAATTTAGCTAAAATTAAAATGTGAGATGTCCATATTTGTAATTTGCCAATCAGAGTTCTAGCAAGCATGGAGAAAAGCATAATCGTTATATATATATGCTTATAATGAAGCTTAGATCATGGATCTCACCTTTGATTAAAAATGGTAGATAAAAATAATTTAAATGAAGTGAACAAATAATAATTCGAGATGTGAATTGTTTCAATTCACGTTTATTACTGCTTTATGCTTATCAAGGTTTGGGTTCCAATCATTACACTTAAGCATTCTCATGGAGCCGCTTCCAATATCACACACATATATGTAGGCCTCTCATAATTGCTTGGTGTGCGTGAAATGGGTGGACTATCACAACTAATGGGGATTAATGGGGTGCTTAAAGAGCTCCAAACACCACATTGATATTAAAAAAAGAATTACTCTTTTGTCGATTACCTGAGAGAATGGGCCTAATTCCATATAAAAAAACCCTAACTTTAGTTCAAATCTTAATTCTTCCCAAACTTTTATTTGTAAAAAAAAAATCATCAACTTTCACTTTAGTCCCAAATATGGCGATACATACAAAAGTCTCCACTAGTTTCTTCAGAACCATCAACATTAGGGCCACTTAGAGGTTCATTATTAGAATCCAAGCCTTCATCAACACCCTTTCCTCTTCGTATTGAACAACAAGAACCTCTTGATATAAATAATTTTGAAGATTTCAGTAGCTACTTTTGAATAGAGGTTTAATGGGGGGCAGCTTTAAAATTAAAGTGAATGCCGGTGATTCTGTTTCAAACACAAAAAAGTTAGGGCGAAATTGAGATCGAACTTGAAGTTGGCGATTTCATAGAGAATTAGGCTCGAGAGAACGGAGGAGAACGAAATAAAATAACAAAGGGTAAGACCCTGACTTTCGAGAGCATGCAACTCCTCCACATCATTTGATAATCACGATTCAATCATGAGATGGGAGATTCGAGATATTTACCTATTGGTGTGGTCAATTTTGTCACCTACCATAGATAGAATCTGATTGCACTTTTTATACGAGACTGGTGTGATTAGTTCAAATCATGCGTATGTATGATGCTGCCGGCAAAAGCACCTTCATTGGTTGACCATTCCCCGATTCACTTTTGTTCGTTTTGGCCACCCATCCGCTTTTTAATTAATAGCACAATGAATCCAAAACTTCAAGCCGACTAATCTTCATTAATTTATACATAAATTTTCATCCACGTACCTTCAATAAGGCTCATATTACAGAATTATTTGCTTGGATTTATAATCGCTTTAATTAAGTAAGGATGCACCGATTTGGATATAGGATATATCGCATTAAAAGTAAGATTTTGTTTATTTAGAAGAGAATGAATGACTCACTAGAGGCCCGCGAGGGTGTCGAGGTGTGCAACGGTGGATGGTGACCTTCGTCGGCCATCAACGAGGCTCGGTGATGGCTGGGTGATGGCCAATGGAGGGAAAAAGAGATAAAAGAAAAAAGAAAAAGAAAAGAAAAGGAAAAAAGAAGAAAAAAATTCACAAAATTAAAAAATATTGCAAAAAGTGTCCATGTTAGCGATATTCGACCAAAACTAGTCAGAAGGACTAAGTTGTTAAATTATCCAAAGGCCTAGGACTATTTGGCCAAATTGAAAAATTTAGGCATGAATTAATCGTCGTACAATAAGTTTAGAATTTTTTTGGACACTTTTCCCTATAATTCACCATGTCTTTTCCACATAGAAAGCAACTATTATAACCTCAAACATTTCGTGTTAGATGTTGCTCTCAATTATAATTACAACCTCAAATTATTTTACTGTAAGATTGTTCTCAAGCTAAAACCCAAATAATTCTTGTGAGCTATCAATTCATTTCAACAGCCAATCACAGCGATCATGTAGAAAATTCTAAACTTATCAGTGTAATTGCTCATTACTTTCGGTCACATTTCGTCGAGCTGAAATCGAAAGATGAAAAATTCGGTTTAAAACCAAATTAGTCATTTCAACGGATCATCAATAGACTGATGGAAGGAGCATGAATCAGAAACAATGGAAGTCAATTCTAAGAATGTCATTGGACTGGCTGAACTAGGAGTTGAATCTCCCATTTCTTAGTCCAACCTGATGGGCTTGAAAGAAACTTCTTCTTCCTTAACCTTTGTCATCGGTTGTCACCAAAATTTGGGCCTCATTGGTCATTACAAGCCGCCACACCAGATCCAACACCACCTCTTCCCTAGGTTAAGTTCCTGTTAGTAGAAGAAGGATGGAAAGAGGCGATGAGCGTCGGCAACCGCTATTGGACGTTGTCGTGGAAGTTTCACGCTGTCTGTGAGACGTCCCATTTGAGTCGACAGCTACTCCCGAAACGGACGAGCTTGTCAACGGAACCCCTTCACAGGTCAACCACACACACACGAAGCTGGAGGTTCACCATGGCCCCAAGTCTCACATCCATCAAGTAATCTAGGTCTGGGAACGACGAGCAACTAGGTTTAGACGGACAGATTAGTGACAGATTGCGTCTCGAGAAGCGTAGCTACGAGTCGAGTCCGAAGGAATGCAACTACTCTTGAAAAGGAGCCCCGCCCTGACGATCACATGGAAGGCATTTGGACTTTTCCATGGATGCTACAGTCGCAGCAAAATTCGCTTTAACTTTTTGGAAAGTGTTTGATAAAGTTAATAATCTAATAAAAGATTGTCTCTAGTGAAAAATGGTATGGTCGCGCTTCTTCTGGTGATTAATGTGGACATAATTAACGTGGATGGGAACCCCGTTACAATGTTTTTAATATAGAGAGCCCAATCACATGTTTGCTATGTCCCAAAGAAAGCGAGGTGAGGATGCGAACAAATACAATATAAGCGATATAGATGTGGGCGCACATCAGGTGACTAGTTTCCTTTTGTTATGGGCCAGGGAGAAGCACAGAGAGATAAGGACAAAATTACAGGAGCAGGGAGGCTGATTTCGACGTGCAATCATCGAATCGGGCATTAGTTTTAAGCTTATTTCAATAGGCGTGGGTCGGCATTAGTTTTAAGGTTATTTCAATAGGCGTGACGACCGACCCACGATGCAATAACACAGTTAGAAATTGATTTTTTGGTGGAATAAGTTACCCAAAATTGCATACAAAAGTGTTTGAACAAAGTGAATACGACGTTTGTTAACATGAACATCACGTGTCTAAGTTGCATCCAAAAGGATGCAAAATTTGGGCATGACAAAATTAACCTATCTAAGCTTCTTCGCTTTCATCCCTCTCTCTGCCCTAAGAACTTTATAGGATTAATACTATGAAAAATTATAAACTAGTACATCTATGATAAACTTATCCAAAATTAATTATTTGACAACCAAAAATCCTAAACTGGTATACCCGTGATAAATTTACTATCCGTTAATTTTCTTTAAATTGAATTTATACCATGAAAAATCACAAACTGATATATCATGATAAATGGAGGATAAAAACCCTAAACTGGTACAACCGTTAATTGTCACGTGCCATCTAACTCGGTAATTTGAAAGTAAAATTTAACGGAAACTAACAAAAGGTAAAATTATCTTAGGTGTACCGATTTAGGATTTTTTATGGTCAAAAATTAATTTGAGATAAATTTATCACAAATATACCGGTTTGAATTTTTGGTGATATCAACCCAAATTTATATTATAAAAAGACGAATAAGGGACTTAGAAAGATTTGAACTAAGATTTTTGTACTCTAATACCGTGTAAAATAATGTGAGGTCATTGCCGAATTATTTTAATAATTTAAGCTAGTAGATGATGCATCGTGCTTTGGCGTGCTAGATTCAATTGGGGTTTGATAGTTTCTACGTGTATGCTGTACTGGGCGTATGGACTTTACCCACATACGAACTCAACTAAAATTAAAATGCAAGATGTCCATATTCGTGATCTATCATATTGGACGGTTTAGAAAGGGCGACTTCGACAATATTTGAGCGGAACATGAGCTTTATAATGAAGCGACAATCTTGAATCTCACCTTTCACTTAAAAAATGGTAGGTCGAAATCATTTAAACGAAGTGAACAATGATAATTTAAGATATGAGTTGTTTCGATTCGGGCCTGTCATTGACTCATGCCGATCGATGTCCAAGTTCCAATGTCCGCACTTACGCATTCTCTTGAAACCATGCTCCTAACGGAACGGATACGTGTGTCCCCCGTGATTGCCTGGCGGGTGTGGGACGGGAGGATCGTCATACTTGATAGGGGAATTATCAAGTGCTCGAAGAGCTCCCGACACCTCGTCCATGTCACAAAAAGAAAAGAAAGATTTGATTCCTTCTTAGCTTGCTCCAGACAAGGTAGCTGACCTCACAAATATCGAGAGCTTGCAACTCCCCTCCATACCATTTAATAATTACGATATTGTGGTGACCTATAATCCAACGTGTCACATCTTGTCATCTGTCATGCGTAGGAGCGATAGGTACTTTTTATGTGGGACAAAGTGTGATTAATTCAAATTATGCGAACGGTCGGGTTAGCAAAAGCGCCTTCGATTGGTTGACCATTCCACTGTCCTTTTATGATTATTTTTGGCCATTATTCCGCCTTTTATTTAATGACGCAAAGGATCGAAAACATCGGCCGGACTAATCTTCAAAATTGATGCATAAAATTTCCATCCACCTACATTAGATAAGACCCTTTTTATAGAGTATTTTTGTGGACTTTGAAGATCATTCGATTTGATGAGGATGAAATGATTCTAATACGAAATTTATCGCATTTTAAAATAAGACACTTAATCACTTAGCCGGTATTTTGCGGGTTTCCCATAATGGAAAATCCACATGGGATCAGGTTTTTTTCTCGCTCTTTTTGTGTAGGTAGAAGAGATATGACAATCGTTCATTCAATTTCAAAAAAGGAAAAATGACACAAATGGTTCATCGTCCCTAAATTTTTAATTTATTTAATGTAGTCCATGAACTTTAACCTAATGTGTAATGTCATCCTCGAATTTTTAATTTGTTCAATATCTTTCTTGAAATTTTGGTATATGTTTAATTTTTTTTTTTGGTAAGGTAAGAAGTATATTGACTTTTCTAAATGCAATTTACAAAGAAAGAGATCGAACACAAAAACTTCAAACCTGAGGAGACAAAAGAGGTGTCCGGAAAGGTTTAAAGGTGTGTCAACTCAACAAAGCAACAAGAGTGCACCAAAAGGCAAGGACAAGAGATAGGTCCAACCGGGGAAGGATCGAAAAGACCTATAAGGAGATCTCTTAAAGTTGGTCAAAAATGGAAGTGGAGAGACCCCAGTTTGCATGGATTCTTCTATTGCGAGGGGAGTCTTGAACATGCTTGAAAGTAGTGCCCTTATCCCTTATCACCTTAGTGAGGTGGATGCGTACGGCCAGTACAAAGAGTGGCTGGTTTCTAAAGAAAATATGATTCCGTTCGGTTCATATGGTATAGAACAAAGCAGCAAAGGAGAAACGAGCTAATCTTTGATGGAAATTATCTCCATCTAAATATTTGGTTGCCCACAAAAGGTTGTCTTGCCAAGAAGAATTCCTCCAGTGGAGGTCGCAATTATGAGCCCAGAAATCTGCAACATAGCTTGCGACGGAGTACGCAAAAAAGAGGTGGTCCACCGAGTCCGGTCTACAGCGACAAAAAGCGCAAACACCTTCTGAGATTCTTCGGTAAGAAAGTAAAAGCACTTGCGTTGGCAATTGATTAAGGGCCATCAACCACAACAAAAATCCATGTCGGGGAGATATAAAACCATCCCAAATGAAGGAGTGCCAGAACATGATCTGCCCTCTTTTTCTAATCATTCCCCATGCCGAGGCAACAGAAAATCTACCCGGTTGGTGTCCTTGCCATAGAAATTTATCCCCAATGTCCCCCACAAGGGTTGGGAGAGTCTCATTCCAAGAGTAAAACGTATGCGGTACCAAAGAGTCCTGCCAAATCGAGGAAAAGAAGTCCTTAACCGAGGCATTGCGAGGGATACCGGACCGAAATATATCCCTATCGCGAAACAACTTGTAGAGAGGGCCTCTAGGATGCCAGCAATCATACCAAAAGGAGGCAGAGTATCCATTACCAATTCTCCAGCAAAACTGTAATTGAAATTCCCTCCTAAGATCAAGGATTTTCTTCCAAGCCCAAGAGCAAAGAGTAGGCTTGGGGGCAATCAAAAAATTCCTATTTTTCAAAAACATGGAATTAATCTACTTGCACCAAAGCAACTCTTTATCTGTGATTAGGGCCCAAATATGTTTGAGCATTGCCGCCCCATTAGAATCAAGAAGCCGTCTAATACCCAATCCTCCTTCTTCTTTTGGGAGACAGACTACGTTCCAGGGGACTTTAGCCCCTCCCACCCCCAAATCCGGCCCTTTCCAGAGGAATTGCATGAGGATTACCTCAATCCTCGAAAGAACTGACTTCGGGAGATTGAATATACTTGCCCAGAATACTTGTATCGCATGGAGGACTAACTTTATGAGTTGTAGTTGGCCCGCAAAGGAAAGAAAATGCTGGACCAAGAGCGAGCTCTAGCCGTAATGGAATTCACCAAGGAGGTGCAATCTGCTTTGCTAGGTTTAGAGGCAATGATTGGAACACCAAGATATCGGAAAGGAAGCGTACCTTAAAAAAAGCCAAAAGATTGTACAATCTAAAGACGCAGCTCAGAAGATCCTCCCGAGATAAAAATCTCGCTCTTGTTTATATTTGGGTTGAGACCAGACTAGCGGGAGAAAAGACGGAGGCCTTCTTTCAACAAATCGGTGGAGCTAAGCTTTGCTTCTGAGAAAAGGAGAACGTTGTCCGCAAAGAAAAGATGAGTGCGTCTAGAGGCCTTATACCACCTGAAAAAAAATGTTTGATGTTGTCTTTGAACTTAAATTAATGGAAGAATAAAATTGGATATTTCATATAGTGTATATCATGTATATGTTCAATTTAGTCTTTCGACTATATGAAAATGTTTAATGTTGTCATTGAACTTGAATTAATGGAAAAATAAAATTGGATATTTCATATAATGTATGGATTATATTGAATATGTATCAAAAGTTCAGGGACTAAATTGAACAAATTAAAAGTTTGGAGACGACATTACATATTAAGTCAAAGTTCAGAGACCATTTACATAATTATTCCTTTCAGAGACAAGACTTTGCTCAAAAAAGAAGGAGGAGGAGGAGGAAAAAGCCTTTTATTTCGAGCTGTGCATGGGCTAATTCTGAGATTGAAGTTAAAGTTCTAGCAATCTGATCATTAAATAGTCATTCACTTGAAGTTGAATTTAATATAGCTTGAAATCGGTTAATTCGATTCGATTCCGAATCCTTGTACGATTCAGTTTAGTCATTGTGTTTCCAAACCGTGTTATTTCAATTCGGTCCGGTTTTACTCAAACCAAAACGAATTAAACCGTGCTCATCCCCAATTATTTTTTCACGAAGCCAAGTACGCTTCGCGTCATCTCCTCGGCACGACACTTTGCCACGTCATCAAGTCAGCAGATTCACTTCGTGTCTACTAGACTACTATACACTACACAAATCCAATTGCACATTTCGATTTCCAAAATCTCACGAACATCGAATTCATTTTTTTTCCTTCTAAACTATTTCACATCTTCGATTGACTTGGATAATAAATTAGAGGACCTCGAATATTAAAATAATAAAAAAAAACTCCAGTACAAAAGAAAAAAGAAAAGAAAAACAAAACATCATCGGCCGCATCTGAACTGTACCAAAGTCCTAAACGGTACCAAAGTCCTAAACGCCACCGAACCAAAACCTAGAAAAGAACCAACGAATTAAAAAAAAAGAAACAAAGAACATCTAATAAATTCCCAATTTTCCCCCAATTCCACGTCAGCAAAATGAATTTTTTTCCCCCCCGAACGAATCACGAAACGTGAAGAAAGGAAAATTCGAAATACGGATAAGCAGTTAAGAAGGAGGAGGAGAAGAAGCCGCCGCCGCCGGCGACTGTTAACAGCCCGAACCGCCCGCACTTTCCACAACTACCACCGCGACCACCACCACCCCCACCACCTTCTCCGAACTTGCGTCCGTCTTCCTCCTCCTCCTCCTCCTCCTCCTTCCACAGTCAAACAAGCAAACACTCTTCAGCTTCTGCCCATCTTCCCGCTTCCCCCGCTTCCCCCCCCCTTCCCATGTCGCTCCCCCGCCGCGCCCTCGCCGCGCTCCTCGCCGTCCTCCTCGCCGCCCTCTGCGTCCCCCCGTCGCTGTCCCAGAACGCCACCAACGCCACCACCGGCGGCGCCGGCGCCGCTTCTTGCCCCCTCAACTTCACCGTCCTCAGCGATCTCTTCACCCCGGCCTCCCGCCCCTCCCTCGGCGTCTCCACCGTGTGCGGCTACATCCTCCAGAGCCTCCGCCTCGTCCAGTCCCGCTACCTCCGGCTCACCGGCTCCTTCCTCCCCCCGCTCAACTCCTCCGACTCGTGCTGGGTCTCGTACCAGGGCCTCATCGACACGTTCATCCCCAACTTCGACATCCGCCGCTCCTGCGGGTTCGAGACTTCCTGGATTTCGGAGGGCTGCATGAACATCACCACCCGGTCCCAATTCGAAGCCCTCATCCCCAACTCCACGCTGAGCAGCGTCGCCACCAGCTGCAACCAGTCGCTCGAGAACAGCTCCCCCTGCGCCGTCTGCACGGTCAGCCTGTCGAGCATCGCGGCCTACCTGAACGGCCCCTCGGTCGGGAACGTCTCGGATTGCACCGCCTACCCATTGATCTATGCGGCGGCGTTCGCGAATTACCTCGGGCCCACGGATAAAGGTACCGCCAAGTGCTTGTTCTCGCTCGATTTTACGGATTCGGGGGGCAAGAGTAGGAGGAAGCGGGTGGTGATACTGGTGGTCATAATCGGTTGTGGGTTGGCGGTGGCTGCGGCTGTCATTGGGTTTTCGCTTTACAGGAGGAAGCATGGGAGGTTGAAGAGGAGGAGAGGAGGGATCGATGGGGTCGATAGAGGGTTCGGGTTGCAGAATTTCGAGGAGAGTACCACAGTGGTCAGGTTCTCATTTGAGGACATCAAGAAGGCTACTAGGAACTTCTCTAGGGATTACATCATAGGGAGAGGTGGATATGGAAATGTTTACAGGGGGTTGTTGCAGGACGGCACCGAAGTCGCGCTGAAGAGGTTCAAGAATTGCTCCGCTGCAGGGGACGCGAATTTCGCTCATGAAGTCGAGGTCATCGCCAGCGTGAGGCACGTGAACCTGGTCGCTCTTCGAGGGTATTGTATTGCCACGACGCAGTACGAGGGTCACCAGAGGATCATTGTATGTGATCTGATGAGAAATGGAAGTTTGCATGACCATTTGTTTGGGTCGGCTGAGAGGAAGCTCAGTTGGCCTATTCGTCAGAAGGTTGCGCTTGGAACGGCCAGGGGGTTAGCTTATTTGCATTATGGGGCACAACCTGGAATCATACATAGGGATATTAAGGCAAGTAATATACTTTTGGATGAGAAGTTTGAGGCCAAGGTGGCTGATTTTGGTCTTGCAAAGTTTACAGAAGAGGGTGTGACACATATGAGCACTAGGGTTGCCGGCACAATGGGGTACGTAGCGCCCGAGTATGCATTGTATGGGCAGTTGACGGAGAGAAGTGACGTTTATAGCTTCGGCGTTGTGCTTCTTGAGCTTCTGAGTGGGAAAAAAGCACTCTCGGGTAATAATGATGGTCAACCTTCTCTCATCACCGATTGGGCTTGGTCCTTAGTGAGGGAAGGTAGAGCTCTAGATGTTATCGAAGATAATATGCTGGAGTTAGGGTCACCAGAGATTATGGAACAGTATGTATTGGTTGCGGTGCTATGTTCTCATCCTCAACTATATGCTAGGCCAACGATGGATCAGGTTGTGAAGATGTTGGAAACAGAGTTATCAGTTCCTTCCATTCCGGAACGACCAATTCCTTTAGTGGCACATATGGATGACATTGAGAGATCGTTCAGCAGTATAGGCTCGGGTCAGTTATCTACTCCCCGGGGCTTCCAGTCGTATACGTTGGAAAGTGATACCCCCCGGGGCTTCCAGTCCGATACATTGGAAAGTGAGTGCGCTTCTGACAATAAAGGAACAAGTTCAAGTACCAGTAAATAAGTGCCAGTCCATATCTGCCTTTGAAACTGCATGCGCTCCAAACCATAAGGAAGAAGGAACAAGTTCAAGCACCAGTAAATGAGTGGCACGGTCTAAATCTCCATTCCAAATCGATTGTTCCTCTAACCATAAGGAAGAAGGAAAAGGTCCAGTAAATGAGTGCCAGAGCCTATATCTTTCCATATTGGAGGATGTTTGAGCCTTGCATAGATATGACGCCCCACCAAATTCATGAGCTCTCTTACTGACCCTTTTGTGAGTTGGATTGGTTCCCACATGTAGAGATAAGTAGATGAATGTCTTAGGCAGTTCCACTCTCTTTTTGTGAGAAAAAAAAGAGAATGGTTATTATTCTTTCTTCTTTCTTTTGTTTGTTCCACAGTCCATTTGAAATTTTAGTGTCTTGTACATTCCGTTCATGTTCATTGTTCTTTGGTTAAGAATCAAATCCAAATTACAGATTCAAGGCAGCTAGAATTCATGGTTCTACGAAGTCGTTTTCCGATGGAGCACAAGCACTGACGTTTGATTTAGTATCTGGAGAACCAGCTGTTGACTCATTTGTTCTGTTCTACTTTATCCTTATTTAAACGAAAAGTTCTGATGCATGATTCATATGCTGTATGGTCCTAACTCACGACATCAGCCATTGGTTTTGTGGAACATGGATAAGCACATGTTAGTGCAAGAATTTGCTTGTGCAATTTATTGCCCATATAACCTATGGCTTGTGGGAATGCTGTTACTTTGGGAATCTTTACTCGATGCGATAGTATGATCCCGTGAAATTTGGTGTTAACAGTATGACCATCTAATACAAGAATTGACTACGCTCAAATTTCTATTGAGGTGCTAGGCTGCCGTTGAGATGGAGCATAAATTCTTCTTTCAGTATGTCTAGATGTAATCAGCTTTTGATTAATACTCTCTCGTGGGCTTAATTGTGGCTTCAGCTATCTCAAGAATCGAATATTTATTTAAAATGTATAGTGAAAACAATTACCTTTTTGCTTGGTGCTTATCCTGCTGTTTCAAAATATAGGTATGCGCTTTCCTGATAGAAGCTTTGGTCCAAAACACTTTATTTTCAGGCCTGTGAGTGCATGTCGCGGTCATAGCTATGGGGAGGCTTGGTTGCGCTGGTTACCCTATATGAACCATGACACTCTACTTTTGTACCCTATTCACTCCTGCATAGCTACATATATTGGATCTGTGTCTGTTCGCCCTCGCAGGTGGATTGACCACTTAAGAGCTCCCAAGACTTTGCTGCTCTCACGTGCTTCTGAAGTGTTGTTACTAATGCTCCTTGTGCTTTTGAGAATCTGTAAACATTCTTTTAAGTGTGTATGTTAACTAGCTCTAGGTCCTGCAAAACCATTCAAAAGTAGTCTTACCTGATGCTGCCAATGAATTGGAACTTTCAGATGGCAGGAGTGTCATAGTGCCTAGGTTGAAATTTTCTTTTGCAATCTGTGGGACACTGATGGCTATATCGTACTTATGCATCAACTTTCATATCTGGCCTATGAACAAAGCAGAGTATTGAAATGTCATGTATGAGTTATTCAGGAATCACGTCGACGCAGACAATGACATGGTATGACAGCAAATTGAGTTCCTCCTTTATTGTCACTCGGTCAGATATCTGGTGTGCTGCACCTGTTTGATTGTTTCCATCATGGTCTAGAATGCTTGAATCAAGACATAACAGGGGTTCTATGAAAATCATTGTAACTTGGGTAACTTGTCTTTCGAAACTTGAACTTGGTACGTAGATGGTAGATGTAGGTGTTGATTGTTTATACTTTAACAGAGGAACTTGGATGTTGTCCCATGAGCTTTTTATATGTTGAAAGCCCATTATACATGTCAAGATAGAGAAGTGACACACAATTTGCAGGCCAAGAATGTTTGCCTTTTCTGGTGCTTTGTCTTACTAATGTAAGGCCTTCTTGTACTGAACCTTGCATGTGTGATGTTGGGCCAGGAAAGAATGCATTCACGTATCATATAATATGGTTCCAGAGATACTCGAGTCGTAGAGACTGCGGCGTTCTGTTTTTTCCGGCATTCTCGGCATGATTATCATATAAAATGATACTCATAGGAAAAATCAACTAAAAAACTTGCAAAATTCTGGTTTCTTTGAAGTTGATTGGGTTGTTGCTTTTCTATAACATGTCATTTTTCCGAAACAATAGGCTGGATGGCTCAATTGAATTTACTCGCAATGTTTTTCGTATCTCTAGCGCATTGAAACTCTTGCTTGTAATAAAGCATGCATGGTCGGTCATTCTAAAGAAGCTTTGAGCTGTTAGATAACGACATGGATCGTATCATAAATGTCAACACATTAACAACTTATAACTAAATATAGAACCAAAAAAATCTCCTATTTCAATGCTAATAATACGTAACTTACGTAGGACTTTGAGTTTGATTGAAGCCTTTCTTATTTGAGGGGGGCGAATTGCAAAAGTTGAGTAGGAGAGATTTGTGAAATTAGCATCAAGGTGCATTAAATGAAAGGAGGATTTATAGCAAATTTAGTTCGTTCTTATCTTTATTATTATTACTATTCGGATGTGGTTAAATTTAACTCATTATCCTTGTCCTTGACCTAGAGATAAAATAGTAAAATCTTTTACTTGATCTAAACGAGTCAATGATTTTATTCAATTCCTTCTCCTCCTTCCATCATAATTCAATCAAAACTTCTCGAATTTTTCCCCTTTGCTCAAGACAATTGGAACGTAGTGTTACCTTAAATGCATGGACACGCTCTTACGATGAACCGCGATGCGCGATCATCGGGTTGAATGTCCTGAAGATCGACTGATGTCGTCGCCAGTGTTCAAAACCTGATCTCGGTATCGTGCGTGCGTTTTTTTAGTACTTTTTGTACCTAATCACATATTTTAAGTTGCGCTTTGTCTTTCTTCGTGTTGGTTTGTTGCTTAGGTAGATCCACGTGAGCTGGTCGGAACATGATGTTCGTCTGCACTTTTGCTCTCAAGGTTTTGCTTTCGTGATAGTCATTGTCTGTAATCAAAACGACTAATTATTATACCCACTTTTATCTATTATTTTACTGATTATTTCTGTAATTGTAAAAATAATGTAGTGATAAAATATAACCGAAACATTTGAAGTAATTTAATAATAATTGTCAATTTTTTTAATCATTAAAGTATTATTAATCATGATTTTTTTACGTAAAAACGAAGTAACCTTTATTATAATTCGAGTACAACTGTATCGTGTTTTAATAGAATTATAAATTTAATCAAGTGCAAGTATATTACTCGAAAGCTTCAATTCAATTCGTTCAATTATATAGGGAAAAGTGCCAAAAAAGTTCTAAACTTTTTGCATTGGGGCCAATTTAATCCTAAACCTTTTTTTGGTGCCAATTCAGTCTTAAATCTTTTGTATTTGTGCCAATTTAGTCTTAAATCTTTTTTTTGGTGCCAATTCAGTCTTAAGCCTTTTCAATTTGTGTCAATTTAATCATTCCGATTAATTTTAACCGGATTTTGTTGACGTGGCTAGTCACGGGTCAGCGGCCGACGGTGACGTGGACAACTTTAATAATATTTTAGTATTTTTTTTGAATTTTTATTTATTTTTTTCTTTTCTTGTTTTTTTTCCCTCCCCTCCTCCAGCCGATCATTGGACCAGCGACCAGCCAGAGCCTAGAGGCTAGCGCCGGCAAGGCTTGCCCTTGCCGGCCAATGGCGAGGTCAACCTCGCCGACCACTGGGGAGGCGGCCTCGTGTTGGGCGAGGCTTGCCCTTGCCAATGACGGCAAAGGCGAGCCTCACCATGGTTAGGCGAGGCATGACCTCGTCGGATCCGGCAAGGTCGAGCCTCGCTTAGCACGAGGCCGCCCTCGCCAGTGGCTGGCAAGGGCGAGCCTCACCAGCGCCAGCCTTTGGCCAATTGCCGGTCTGGCGACCGGCTAGAGGAGGGGAGGGGAAAAAAAAAGAAAAGAAAAAAATAAATAAAAATTTTTAAAAAATAATGAAATATTATTAAAGTTGTCCACATCAGGGCCGGTGACCGGCCGCCGTCTGGTCGGCGTCTACGTCAGCAAAATCTATTCAAAATTGGCCGGAAAGACTGAATTGCACGAAGACAAAAGATTTAGGACTGAATTGGCACAAATGCAAAAAGGTTTATGATTGAATTAGCACAAAAAAAGGTTGATGACTAAATTGACACTTATACAAAAGATTTAGGACTTTTTTTGCACTTTTCCCTAATTATATGACACCAAACAAAAAGGGTTTCTTCTACGGTGTTGTTCTGCACGATCAATTTGTCGTGTAAGAGCAAGATTATCTGTCGGTGCATTGTCATTCGCCGATTAACGTTAAAAGTTTTCCTCCGACGATCGCAGGTTCTCAACTTTATGTGCAAACCGTCACGGAACTGAAGAGATTGACATCCTTGGTCCGTCTAATTCCATTTCACATCCCAATCGCATTCTATTCGTTGTTGCCAAATGCAGCGCAAGCTTCTTTCATGCAATGAGCCAAAAGATACAAAGAGGCAACAGAATTAGAAAAAAAATTGGTAGATCTCTGCTTCACATGCATTCTGAAGGAAGCCCAAATTTTCTTCCACCGCAAGAGTCTAGACAGTGAGATCAAAGCAACATTTGATTGCTCAGAGAATATTCCATGTGCCATAAACAAAATGAATTGATTTTATATACTCTGTATGTAGATGGGGAAAAAAATGTAATTATAAGTGATTCCCGGCTCCCCTTCCATAAAAGAAATTAATAATCTCTATTTCGTAGAAAGTAATATTATCTTTAGTTTCGAGCTCGGGCTCTTTTTTATTTTCAAGAAATAAAATTGCAATAGTATGTTGTATTCAATGGGCAAAGATATAGATTAATAAGATAAGGACGAAATCTCTCGAATCAAATAAAAGATGCTCTTTCGTCCGTACAGGCAAAATCGAAATCTCTGGATTTTCTTCCTCCAAATAATGCAAATCTTTTGTTTATTGCACATAAAAAGTGTGTTTGAGTGTGATTTATTTTTCCCTAGTTTTAAAAAGGTATTAAAATAGCAATGTGGCCAGGAAAATTTTTTCATATCAAACCTACATAGGAATTTATAAGTAACAAAAAAATATTTTTATTTTTATTTAAAAGTGCAAATCAAATAATGATTTCAAGTTGCATTTGTCACGTCTTAGTAAATTAGTCATTTGATAGCATATTCTCTTGGATCTTGTCTTATTATATGTCTTTACACGTATGGCAATACATAATTGTATATTCTCTTGGATCTAGTAATACATAATAATTGTATAATTACAATCTACAATCATCATAAAAAAATTATTTTTCTTGTCCAAGTACTTATTGAGGTTCCTATAGAAACGTTCATTTACCAAACGTACAAAAATCCAAGTAGAGGTTTTTATTTCACAACATATAGCAAAAGAAAAATCGAGAATTTAAACTTAGATTATCTCACAATTTGGTTCATACATAATTTCTTTCACAGATATGAAAATGAACAAAAAACTGAGAGTTTTCTTTCACAATTTTGTTCATTTTGGTTCATACATAATTTCTTTCGGGCCTGAGCATCTCAAGTTAGAGGCCTGGACGAGTAAAGAAAATGGAAGCTCGAAATTTCGATCAGAGCTTATTTGAGCCTGAAAAATCGGATTGCATAATTTAAATGCTCTCAGTTTTCACTTTTTATTAGTTTTGTTTTGCCAGTGCTATGCCACCAGAATGATTTTTTCGTGAAGTTCCTCTGGCCGATATGATCATTTTCAACTACATGTTGACAGGGGGAGGGGAATTAAAAGAGGATTTCAGATCTCTGAGATAAGATGCAATCATGCAAATGAAAGTGGCATATGCTCTTTTAAAATTTAATATATTTCTGCACTTGGGATATATCATATCTCTTAGGTAGACCAAACCTGCTCTATCAATCGAACTCATTCCATTCCAACATGTTGATTGACCTTATCTTTCCTTTTCTTGGGGTAAGGATGATTAGACTAATCAGAAGAGGGACCCCACAAATGACTCATTTTAGTCCAAAGCCTATGTAGAGAGAGAGAGAGAGAGAGAGAGAGAGAGAGAGAGAGAGAGAGAGAGAGATGATATGAGGCACGTTGTATTAGTGTGTCCACCTATTTTCCTTTAAATTAGGAAGGCTGCTTTGTCTTTGTTCTAAGCGTTTTAATAACAATTGCCCAGCTAACCTTCCTTATGATAATGATAGAGTTACTAAAACTTTTATATTAAATGGGCGTGCTGAATAATCTTGCAGTTTTTGTTGGGTGCTTAAACGGAACCACTAACTGAAGCAATCACTTATTGTTTGTTACATCATTTAGTAGAGATATGCAAAAAAGAATCAGGAGCTCAAAACCTAGATCATCCCGATTTTTCAGGCTCAAATAGGCTTCGGTTGGAATTTCAAGCTTTCATTTTCTTTGCTCGTCTAAGCCTTGGGATTGAGATGCTTAGGCCCGAAATGGGTCAGATTGGTCCAAACTATATATATATATTGCAAGTACAAAATACTTAAAACATTAATAATAGAAAATACATTATCCATACTTGAAAAATTTTAGTAAAGTGATAAATGATTTGTAATTATACATAAAAAAGGTGATAATTGAGGAAGAAAATATGATAACTGATCTATCTTTAAAAAAAAATTGAGTTTTTTTTCAATCGGTTTAGTTTGGTTTGGGCCTTTTCTTGTATAATTAGGTTGGGGTTAGATCAAGGCCTAGTCTATTCGGGTCGGCCAAAACTATGTTGAGGGTTGTCCCGCGTAGACAATACTCACCCATATTATTTGGTATACCCATAGGCTATATTTGGTAGTCAGGATAAAATTCAGAATATGATAAATTTTATTCTATCTTATGCTAGGTGTCTACTCAAGATAGGATAAAGTCGGATATAAAAGGGATATAGCCCGGATAAAATTATCCCATGAGGGAGATATGATAAAGGTGGATAGGATTTCTAATATTCATAATGTAAAAGTTATTTTTCTCTAACAACAAACTTGTTAAATAAATAAAATTAAAATAATATTTGAATATATATATAATATTTGATTTTTAATATAAAAAATTCAAAATAATAATAAGAAATAATTTGTTTTTTTATTTATTCTTATTTTTATTTATATATTTAAATTTCTTTCTACCTTATGATATAAATTTCATATATATAAATCAATACATTTAGTATTTATATTTATTACACATTTTAGGTATATTAGAATAGTTTACTATTTAATAAAATTTTATTAGAGATGATGGAGGGGAAAAAAGAAATAAAAAAATTAAAAAAGAGAGGGAAAAATAAGAAAAAAAATAAGAAAACAAAAATGAAGTAGGTAAGAGTGTCGTGAGAGATTTTTATCATCTCCATATGTGCAATTTTTGGATCCATTTACACTAATATGACATTTATAGCAAACAATAGATATGACAAGATATGAAAATATCAAACTTTATTACTTCAATTTACCAAATAGTTGATAGGATATAGCAAATCCCTTGGATTTCTTATCTTGTCCTATTCAGTCCTGTCCTGATTAGAAATCCAAACGACCAAACACAGTCATATGGTATAAGTGTCTTAGTATCTCTAGCATTACTCTCCATTTAATTAGATACTTAAATTACATAACATTAGCCAAAATAATTTCGTTTTAGTATGCTTTTTCATGGGATTTGGTCTCATGAATGGTAGAAAAATATTAAGATTTTGGGTTAAGGACACCACAAGTGCCATGACTTTGAGTGCCATAACTTCTAAAAAATATTCACCATAAGTGCCATGTCAATCGGATTTTCAGCACATAGAGTGAGTATTTTTAAAACATTATGGCGCTTAAGTGAAATTCAAGTAATAAAAAAATGTTATGGTACTCAAGGGAGCGTTGTATGGAAGTTATAACACTTATGGTATACTTTTTCCTTAAGACATTTGAAATTAAGTCTCAGTATGTGCTAATAAGATTATCAGATTTGTTTTATTTGAATTTTTTTTGGAAATTAGCAAAGACATACGTTATACCTCATCCAATGACTACTTACCTCTTCTTTTGAAAATAACAAACATTGCATGAGTTTTACCATTAAAAACCACTTTACCATTCCACTCAAAATCGTAAGTAAGATACTGAAATGAGTTTACATGGAAGGAAAGATTATTGTGTCCAAGGTGGGATTTTTCTTAGAGGTATGCAAATGATATTTTCGAAAATATATATATGCAGGTGGTCATCGGATCAAAAGTAAGATATATTTTTGATATTTTCCCTTTATTGAGCAGGCCACAGCTATAAATTCTTGCTGGATTTTGTTGGCCTATTCTGAATTGTGAAGTGAAAGAAGACAGAGATGCGGCAAATGTGGACCAATTAAGTAGTTGGAGAATGGTAGTTGAATAATTTTGGCTAATGGAGTCTGCAACTTTATGGTCCATTCCGTTGCTCCTGCTGATAGTTTTTATTGACAGCATCATGGCGGCTGAACGCCTTAGCTTTTGGGCCTTGGCACTGCATCATGTTCTTGGCGAAAATAATTACGTCCACCTCTTGGAATGTAATTTTCCGCAATATTGGCTACTATGGGAAAGATGGAAAAACATCCGTTTTGAAATTCCTGCTATCCAAGTCTTACCATTTGAGCAGACGTCAAAAGCATCACTGACCACAAAGGAGGCTACTATGCAAACTGTTTGTTTGCAATTATGCAGTGATTTTAAAAAATAATAATAAAAAAAAGAAAGATAATGTGTCCCCAGAAGTAGATTCGGCCAAAATTCTCTTGTGCTCATTGCCCACTGGGGAAAAAAAAGTTTTGATTAAGAAAATTTTCCAAAGATTTCACTGTTTCTAACAGAACAGTCCAAAAGGCACTGCTAATTTGCACCAAAGAGTCAAGAAACCATCAATTGAGATATTATTTTTATGACACATAAATGTGGGCTAATGCTGAAGAACAATGCCTCCGTCCAGAAATGGACAGAACTTAATTACTTTCCAGGTTGGCTGAAAACTCTCTGGTTTTCCTTTGCCACAGGTTGGCTGGAAAAGACATAGATCTTTGTCCATGGTTTTTACTGTTTGTCTTTCTCCAGAGCCGTGTCACTGAGAAAGTCCAGTTCGTGTTTTTAATTACTGCTTGCGCATAAAGAGTGACGCAGCCACTTCCATCTGGAACGCTGCTGTTTTCGGAGACTGTTCTATCAGTGATTCCAATACCATTAACGAGGGCAGGTGAGGAAAGCAAAGAATTGGTTGCCAGTTTCCAAGACTGTGGTCCACGAGGAATTCCTAGAAACGGCGGGTGTAAAACCGATCGGAGACTGCGTTTCTGTTTTAGCACTTGGGGTTTCTCATGTGGAGTCATCCATATAGAAAAAGGAGACTAGCCACGTTGGAATGAGAACTCATCTTTCTGGAGCTTACAGATTTGCTAGTTCCTTGTGCGTAGTCAGATAGAGAACGAACGTGCATTTTTGCAGAGCGAGCAAGCATGGCGATTAACGAGGACATCGAGAATCAAGAAACTGGTGGGAGAGGAGTACGAGAGCGGCTCCTCGTGCCGCAAGAGCAGGACCGAGCTGGGAAAGATGAAGGAACCGATAAGGGACGTCCGTGGATGGTCTATTTCAGCACGTTTGTTGCGGTTTGCGGTTCCTATGAATTTGGGACCTGCGTAAGTACTAAATGCAATTTCTTTTCGAAAAGTTCGGGTCCAAAAATAATGGTTAAATTGAAAAGGATGTGATTAATTGAATCTAATGAGAAATTGCTTCATTGGATTTTCAGGCAGGTTATTCATCACCAACTCAGGATGCTATAGTGGAGGAACTTAGTCTCTCTACAGCTGAGGTATGTCAGAATTTACCCGCGCGTGTTGAGAAGCACGTCACATTATCTCTGTTCGTTGTTTCGCTTCAGTATTGGACTCAGTCACTGAACGCGTCCATATGCAATAAAATCAAAGTAACGATCTGCTCATATTCTGGGGGCCAAAATATGAGTGAGTTATATGATCATAAACTTTATAAGCAGAGTCTATCGAAAATATGGAGGTTGGCTTTGAGATAGAGATACTTTTTTCTCTAGACATCTTATTCTTTCTTCGTCATGACGAATGAAATCTATATCGAGATTTCGCATTGAATTCCATTTGGACGCCTTAGGACAATAAACCGAAAACTGGGTGGACTGAAATTATGTCTCTTCAGCTTAAAATTGCCACTGCATATCATTCGGGTTACTGATCGAAGCGATAGGTTTCTTCAGAAAAGCTTTCCTCTGAGATTCTTGGACATTCGGTGATTTCTAACATTGTTAGCTAGATGGTAATTGAAGTTCTTGCTCTCATTAAACTCAAGCTGATTTGCAGTTACTCTTTATGTGTCTTTCAAAAGTATTCAGTCTTCGGATCCATACTGACATTCGGTGCAATGATTGGTGCAATTACTGGAGGACCAATCGCTGATTTTATCAGCCGTAAAGGGGTAAGCAGCAAAGGAGTGCGTCTTTTACAATGTAAAACGAAACAGTGTTGTTCAGGACTCCATAGTTATAGCTTTGGGATTTAGTCATATCATGCTCAGAGGACGTGACAGCATAAACATTTGCATCAAAATGCAGGCGATGAGAATGGCGAGCGCTTTTTGTGTAGCGGGATGGCTTGCTATTTACTTTGCCGAGGTATGTCCATATCCTATTTTCAAGCCTTTTCATCGATGAAGACCGATTAGGTGCAGAAGAACTTCAAATCTCATTAACTCTCTGTTCTGTTCTGTTTAATTTCGAGTAAACTAGGGAGCACTTGCTCTGGATATTGGAAGGTTGGCCACGGGATATGGAATGGGAGTCTTTTCCTATGTGGTAAATCCTCAGTTCGTACCACATGAATTCAATGAAGCAAGTTGTTCTACGACAACATGCTGGACTCGGTTCACGGTGACAACATGAGACTCTCTCTTCAGTTCAAATTTGTTAATCTTTTTCTAATTTATATCCAGGTACCGATATTTATAGCTGAAATTACACCCAAAAATCTCCGTGGAGCTTTGACTGCTGTCAATCAGGTAAAATTTTTGTATGACATTCTAGGTTAAAATTGCAAGCATGGAGCTATTGGCAAAAGGCCTTAGCTTGTGGCAAATTATGCCCTTTTTTGCAAGTGCAAAATGATATATATATGTACGTCCTACAGAACCTACTGGGCCTAACATGTTCTCTTTCTCCACAGCTTATGATCTGTGCCGGAGTGTCCGTTTCCTTCATAATAGGGACAGTACTAGCTTGGAGGGTTTTGGCATTGATTGGTAAAACCGAAAAAGTGACATAATCCAAGTGTAGTGCCAATGTTGTATAGAAAAATCCTAGTCTGAAACCGCCTTGAACATCTGCGGTTTTTGCAGGTCTAATCCCATGTGCAGTCCTACTGTTCGGCCTGTTTTTCATTCCAGAGTCTCCTAGATGGCTGGTAACAAATCAAGATGAACACCAGACTCTACTTATCTGAATTTTATTAAGAGAGGGATTCATAGTGTTGGAATAAATTTTAGGATTTTGCCAAATGCAGGCGAAAACGGGCCGTGAAAAGGAGTTTGAAGCTGCGCTGCAGAAACTCCGTGGAAAGGATGTGGATATTTCTGAAGAAGCCACTGAAATACAAGTAAAGGACTTTAAGTCTATACTCATTTTATTTTAAAGCCTCGACTTTATAAATACAAATAGCTGACGGAATGATCAAATTTGTTTTTCTTGACAGGACTATATTGAAACTCTTCGACGGCTCCCGAAAGCCAGGATGCTGGATTTATTTCAGAGAAGATATCTGAGCTCCGTCATTGTAATCCTCTTTCTGTATTAACCGCTATGTATCCAACAAATTCCCTCCTTCCTTGCTTTCTTGGAATGCCCTGCGGATCAGGAATATTCAGTAGTTGTACTTTAGGTGATATTTTCCACTGTTGTTCTTTTTGCCGACAAATTTGTTAAATCTTGGCCAGATTGGTGTTGGATTGATGGTCGTCCAACAGTTCGGAGGGATAAACGGCGTCTGTTTTTATACAAGCAATATTTTCGAGGAAGCAGGTACGAAGGTCATAGCAAGAAGCTCTTAGGCACCACAAATATGAAATTCTGCATTGCATTTTATGATTCCAGAATGGATAACTAAATTAAAAGCAAAGTTGGGATTCCAATTTATCTAATCCAGTCAATAGTGAAATGGGTTAGTAAAATTCGCAACATCGAATGCTTTTGATCTACTTAATTATCACTGAGTGAGCTGTTCCATTAATTTAATGCTGAATCTCAAAAGCAATGTGTTAGTCTCGCTTTTTCAATCGCATTTGTACAATCTCCTCAGGTTTCTCCTCCAGTGTTGGAACCATAACTTACGCCATCCTCCAGGTTCATAATTCTCTCTCCTCTCCTCTTTCCTGGGGATATAAGTTTTACAATCGTTACACTTAAAGAGTAAATTTTTGCAGGTTATTGTCACGGCTATTGGCGCTGCACTGGTTGATAGAGCTGGAAGAAAGCCCCTTCTCTTGGTAAAATAGATGAAGTCACTGAGAAATCATGTTTATAGCAACAACACTTTTCTGGTTCCGCCCCTTTTGCGAGTTCTGCAACTTGAACCATAACCTCCTCTGTCTCTCTCTCTTGATGGCAGATCTCGGGGACAGGATTGGTCCTGGGATGCATAATAACTGCCCTTTCATTTTTCCTAAAGGTAAATTCTCTCAGTCCTAGTATCTTCCTTCTGGTTTGCAATGCTTGTCAACCAATAAGTTTCAAGAATCTTCTGAGCCAGGTATATGATCTGGCAGCTGATGCTGTCCCGATACTCGCCGTCACCGGCATTCTGGTAATAATCTCATCTGCATTATCTCTTTCTGGCTCTGTCCATTTGGCCGCCGCAACAACTACTATAAGTTTTTTCGTTCTGTTTTTTTCAATGCTCAGCTGTACATAGCAGCATTTTCGGCTGGAATGGGGGCAGTTCCTTGGGTTGTGATGTCCGAGGTAATTCTAGACATCCCCTGAAGTTTCATGTTTGTCAAATTAAAGGGTTATGAGAGTTACCAAATTTTTGCCAATCATGTTATGTGTTGCTGGGGTTGGTTCAGATTTTCCCCATCAATATCAAAGGAGTTGCTGGAGGTTTCGCGACACTGGTGAACTGGTTCGGTGCTTGGGCGGTTTCCTACACTTTCAACTACTTAATGAGCTGGAGCTCCTATGGTACGACTCCACTGAAAACACTCTTTATACTATTACTCTGGCAGGAGCTTGATAATCATTTTGTCACATTGGAACCTGAGTTTTTGTGCGAATTCGACCAAACTACAGACTCGAGACTTAGCTTTTCCTGAACACTTCAATCCTGTTTGGAGGTGTCTATCACTCGATTCTTCACGCTCTCGAATGCATATTCAGTCCATTTATATCAATCAATGTGTCTCAGAACATCTACCTACGTTCAAATATCATGAAATTGAGTTGAAGTGTCATTTGAAAAAGAAAAAAGTCAAGTAGGTTTTTTCTGCAAAATGATTAATAGATAGGCAGCATATACTAAAGCATTCTTCCCAGGAGAAAAATGTTGATATGCATCCGAAAAACTCGTCAAAAACCAATTAACTTCACCTGCTTGTTTCGCAGGTACCTTCCTTCTTTACGCGGCAATTAATGCTGCGGGGATGGTGTTCGTGATCACTGTGGTTCCCGAAACGAAAGGGAGGAGTCTTGAGCAGATTCAAGCAGCCATCAACACAGAATGAAAACGGGAACATCACGAGTCATTACTCATTGGTCTTCCTTGCAGTATCATTTGAGCTTATAGGACACCTCCAATTCCACACATTCAGCGATGGAAGATGATTATGAAGCAGGCAACAACAATTTTCATTTGATAGAACGGGATTATTGCTGAGGTCTGTCAGTTCGTTCATTGAGTGGTTCTATTATGGGAAGAGATGACGGTATTATTCTTAGATCTAGCACAGTAACAAGAGAGTATTGCAATATTGAAGTTGACAGTGAATAAGTAAACATCACTTTATTTTTGTGAATTCGATTATTGCATCTACAGTCTTTGCGTGTGTCGATCAACAACGAAGCCAGTAAGGTTCTACTCGAGGCGCGTTGGTCCATCGATAGAAATTATCATATTGCTTTCTTTCTTTCATAATGTGTTGCATCATGCAAGAACGCCAGATGCCTCACTTGAAAGGATCTTGATTCAGTTTAGGGTACAAAACATTCAAACCGATTCTTTTTTTCGATACTAAAATTGATTTCTAGAGAGAATCAATTTGCCAAAAAAAAGCCAAATCTGGAAACGGCAGAGGAGTTGAATTCCTAATTAATGTGAAAGCTATCCATAAACCGATAAACTGCAAGGACTGCAATTTCTACGTGATACCCACTTATATAATAAAACTATAGCCGGCCATCTTTTTCTCCGCTAGACTTTGTTTTATTGGTTGATTTGGACATTTCGATGACCGACGATTCCAACTCTTTTCATTCATGTTGCTGAGCCTTCGTCGCATTACCAGTCAGCTAAAACTTTCACTGTTATCAGATCAAACTATAGAGAGATGATTAAGCCTCTGAGCTCCGTATGTATGTTCCGTGTTTTACTTCTCATATTACATGTTCTGCTACTAGGGACGAGTTGCGGTGTGAAGAAGAATCACTTGTGCACCGCTTCCTCTTGCTGCTATGTCCTTAACATAAGCTATTCCTTTCGACTAAAAGACGACCCAAAATGTTGCGGCCTCTCTGACTATGAGCTAGCTTGTAAAAATAACCGCACTATTTTGTATCTGTATGCCGGCCAAAATTATGTGACGTCGATTTACTATTTCTATCATGGCAAGTATGGCTTTTACGGTACAATCATGGTGGTTGATGATGGACTGCAAATTAGTAATTGCTCATCTATCCCTCGTTATTCATTGGCGCCCTCCAACTTCAGTAATCATGATCCATACCAAAGGTTTTTTTGAAGACTCGATAGTGTTGGTGGCCTTCGTGAAGTGCTCACAACCCGTTGTGTCTGCTTCGTATATCGATACGAAACCATGTATTGAGGCAGCATACTCTGCCGACGCGCCTCCTAATTTTTTCCAGATGAAGGTCTACTCATATGCTGTACATGGGCTTAATATACCAGTAAGGGACATCGAGGATTCTTGCACCATAACCATGATGGCACTTGCAACGTACTATACTCCGAGGTGGGGAGAAGGACACTAGAAGTGCTCAAAGTTATGTATGGTGTTTACTTTAGTGCCAAAAGTTTTCACCGGCTCACTTAAGTGCCAAATAGGAGAAAAAACGTTCACTTAAGTGCCAAAAGTTTTTTTAGATCACTTTAGTGCTAAAATTTTTGAAAAATGATCACTTAAGAGCTAAAATTTTTTAAAAATGATCGTTTAAATGCCAACTTCGGCGAGCCATGTCAGTTTCAGAAATTAATAAAAAAAAATGCCTTGTTGGATTTTTTGGCGAAAAGTTGTGTACGACACCGGAGTTGGCACTTAAATGATCGTTTTTAAAAAAATTTAGCACGTAAGTGATCGTTTTTCAAAAATTTTAGCACTGAAGTGATCCAAAAAAAAAATTTTGGTACTAAAGAGAGCGCCGTACACAACTTTTGACACTTGTAGTGTTCTTCTCTCCTGGGGTGGGAAGGGAATCGGTATAATCAGAGCTTATCATACAAGGACTTCCACAACATGATGGTCCAGGGATTCTCTCTCTCCTATTGGAGGCCCTTTGTGCAACGAGCAACATTCCGATTTTGCTTCTTAGGTTTCGGATTCCGAGGGGAGAGGCGCAGATACCATAACTCCAGTAAGCTAACTTTTCCTGTTCTTTCTTTCTTCATCCTCATCCTTTTCTTCATATTAGCTCTACCGAGGGATCTTATCAAAATTTACTTATTGAGTGATGTGGCATGCTTCAATTGGATATTGTATACGTATGTTCGATTTATTGAGTCATTAACCATGGAGCTTTTCTGGATTTGACACTGTTCCTTTACATTTGTTTGGGGAAAATTGTTTGATTCGATAGTAGCTTGTGTCCCTTAAATCGCTGTTATTGTAACGGGAACTCATGAGCAATTGGTACATTTAGGGGAACAAAAGCGAAACATTGTTTCATTGAGAGAAGAGATCATGCAACGATAACATAGATTCCATGAGTGAGTAGAATAAAGGTGGATCTGAGCGCTATCTACGAAAGTGAAACTCATTCACTCTTTTTTTTTTTATTCTAGACTTGTCCACTTGCAAATTTCGGTGAACAAAAGTGTGTCCTTGCAATTTGCAGCGATTGTATGAATTTATCTTTCACATGGGGTATAGCTTAACGTGAATTGCTTTTATTATTTGACTGCTAAAATAATGGATCTAGTTCTTCATTGATTGGTCGTTAATTCTAATTAACCATTTTTAGTAATCTCTCACGAATTCTCTTGATTGATGTTGCACGGGTCGCGGTATAGAATCTCTTCCTTGTCTTGGGAATGACAAGTCCTTTTCTCCTTACACCTTTGAAGCTCTCATTCAGCAATCTGACAAAAAGAAAAAAGTTGTATGTGTACGAAAATAATGGATCTAGTTCTTCATTGATTTGTCGTTAATTCTAATTAACCATTTTTAGTAATCTCTCACGAATTCTCTTGATTGATGTTACACGAGTCGCGGTATAGAATCTCTTCCTTGTCTTGGGAATGACAAGTCCTTTTCTCCTTACACCTTTGAAGCTCTCATTCAGCAATCTGACAAAAAGAAAAAAATTGTATGTGTACGAAAATAATGGATCTAGTTCTTCATTGATTTGTCGTTAATTCTAATTAACCATTTTTAGTAATCTCTCACGAATTCTCTTGATTGATGTTACACGAGTCGCGGTATAGAATCTCTTCCTTGTCTTGGGAACGACAAGTCCTTTTCTCCTTACACCTTTGAAGCTCTCATTCAGCAATCTGACAAAAAGAAAAAAATTGTATGTGTTACGAAAATTATGACACCATGCTAATCAATGGCCAATTTTCTCCGCAGGCTACTGCCTAGCAGCAAAATTCATACTTGGAGCTCCATGTGTATCGATACTTTTAATCTATAAGCGGATGAGATGGCATCAAGCTGTTGATGCAAACATAGAAGAATTCCTACGAGCTCACAACAAATTTTTGCCCATAAGGTACTCTTACTCAGATAGAAAGAAGATCACAAAAAATTTCAAATACAAGTTAGGCAATGTGGATATGGCTCTGTGTATAGAGGAATCCTTAGATGCGGCAATGAAGTTGCAGTTAGACCTGTCAAATGGGTGAGTAGGGTCGAATTTAGGTCAGGTCATAAATTGTCTGATCCAAATTGACCCATTAATCCGTTTATAACCCATTTATACGCAATGCAATTTTCTTGACCCATACTTGACCCGATTCATACCCAACTCATACCCGATCAGACCATATTTCTAAAACACTTTTATATTTAATTAAATATAGAAAAATTCATACCCACGCTGAAATGAGAGTGTGGAGTGAGTGAGTGAAAAAATGAGTGAGGGCGAGAGAGATGCATTGAGTTTAAATCAATTGTAAACTCATTTATGACCCATTTACGATTCATTTACAACTCATTCATGACCCATTTAACACTAATATAAGACTTCTACTCATTTATGATTTATGTACTAAATATAATTAACCCATTTATGACCCGTTTACTAATACATGGGTTAACAAATTGGTTTATGACCCATTTTGACAGGTCTAGTTGCAATTAAGATTTTGAATAAACCAAAATCTAACGGCCAAGATTTTATAAGTAAAGTTGCCACAATTGGAAGGATCCGCCACGTTAATATGGTGCAAATTGTTGGTTTTTGCTTCGATTACTCCAAACAAGCTCTTGTCTATGATTTCATGCCGAACGGATCTTTGGATAAACACATTTCTTTTAAGGGTGGTGATGATCCTCTTGATTATAAGAAAATGCATGACATCTCTCTTGGCATAGCCAGAGGGATCAAGTATCTGCATTAGGGATGTGATATGTAAATTCTATATTTTGATATTAAACTTCATAACAGTCTCCTAGATTGAAGTTTTATTCCGAAAATTTCCAACTTTGGACTTGCAATACTTTATTCTACTGTTCACAACATAGTATCGTTGACTGCAACAAGAGCAACCTTGGGATATATAGCGCCTGAGCTACTCTATAAGGACATTAGTGGCATTTTTTATAAAGCCGATGTTTATAGTTTTGGGATGTTGTTGATGGAAATGGATGGTAGAAGGAGAAATCTAAATGCACATGCAAAGCGTTCAAGTCAAATTTACTTTCCTTTATGGGTTTATGATCAACTTAGCAAAGAAAAGGAGGTTGAAATAGTAGATGTCATAGAAGAGGAAAGAGAAACGAGGAAGATGATAATCATTGCACTATGGTGTATACAATTGAGCCCTAATGATTGGCCATCGATGAACAAAGTCCTCAATATGCTTGAAGGAGAAGTGGATAAACTGCAACTGCCTTCGAAACCACTTTTATATTTGATCAGGATGTCAGATGATGATATTGACGCCGGGATAGAGCTTGAAACAATCTCATATTCGTCAAGTGCTTTGGTAATTTCTGGCATTACCAACTTCACCAGGACAGTGAGTTTACAAAATCATGTATTGTGTGATTGTTCCCGTCTTGTGGAAATGAAATGCAAAATATAAATAGTACTATCAACATGAATGTTGGATAGCATTCATTGTCAAAGAGGAAAGACAAAGTAGGCTAACTATTTTGCCATTTCGATCAATGGAAATTGAATACGTGATGTTACGCACCCCTCAAAAAAAAAATTTTGATGTAAAATGTCATTATTATAGAGCAAATGAAGTATATTAGCTTAGGGGTATCCCCAGCATTACAAATGGTGCTAATAGTTCAAGAAGATGAATGCAGGAAGTCTCCACGTAATAGTAAATACAATATTTTTCTGAGAATGGTTGATGTTACTCTACCTCTTACATTTTTACGCACATTGGCCAAAATAATATAGATATCAATTGACTTGTTTTGAAATCATTTTCGGTTGCGCTCCATTCATATTCCATAAATGATTGCTATAAAGGATATCTTAAGGAGTCTAGCCGTCAAATCTTTGCCCTTGATTGTCCTAATCATCCATTGAAGTTTCTCATTCCATCCTTCCAAAGGATGCCTAATCTCCTGTTGTGCAAGGATACTGCGCCATAAGCTATTTGTCCACTCACACTAGAAGAATAAATGTGTTTTGTCTTCTATATCGGCCCTACAGAAGTTACACTGGATATCAATTGAGGTCCTCCATTGGACGACGATTTTTGCCGTCGGTAGTTTGTTTCTGCAAACGAGCCAGCCAATAAAATTGTGTTTGCTAATACCACTTATCCAAATTAGGTCATACCACTTCACAACCGGTCCCGTGTGTCTGAGTTCATCATAAATTTCTCGGCAATAATACCTAGAGCTATGGATAACCAAGATTAAAACATGTCATAATTTAAGGAGATATCGCCAACTCCAAGCCACCCCTCAATTTGTCTGGTCATAAGACCGTGCTGGAATTTTTTTTTTTAACAAGTCCGAGACTAAAGACCAAAGTATAGGATGCTGACTAAGACAAAGTAAATTATTGGGAGATTGACGAATATAACCATGACTTTGTAGAGTGGAATTAGCCTAACAGTGTTGATCCTGATAGGTGATTTATTTAAATGTGGAAGATATTTTAACTATTAGAGGGGAAAATTATTCAAAAAAGTTTTAAATTTATTGCACCTTGGTCAATTGAGTCCTAAAATTTTTTATTTTTTGTCAATCGAGTCTATTCGATTAATTTTGGTTGGAAATCACTGATGTGGACGTTGGCTATCTTATGTGGTATAGTCGGCGATGACGTGGATAATTTTTAATAATATTTTAATATATTTTTTTGAATTTTTTTATTTTTTTCTTTTCTTCTCTTCTCTTTTCCTTCTTTACTTTTCTCTTCTTCTTTTTTTTTTTTCCCCCTTTTCTCTGCTTTTCTTTCTTTTTTCTTTTTCTCCTCTCCGCTGGCCATCACCGGGCCTTGTCGATGTTCGAGGAACAAGACCACCGTGTCTATACAAGTATACAGGAAGAGATTCACCAGTAGAAAGTCCAAACCAAGTAAGAGTGATGACGCAGAATATCAAGCTAAACAGCGTTATATATCATGAACACCTTGAGAGAAAGTAAAGACAGGGTTAGAATCCAAGTGGCTCAAGCTTCGAGCCATTAAAGTCGATGATCGGTAACATCCCCTGAAGATGCGCAGCCTGGTGGGCACCTGCGATGAGGTTTGGAACTTGCGAAATTGGCATATGCGCAGCCTCTAATGCAGCATTCATTCTCATTCCTTGTGCTTCCAGTGTTGGACAAGCAAGATTACTGCTGGGTACGAGATGCAGAGCGGACCCTGCCACCTCTTCAGATCCGACAAAGCCGAGAGGAATGGTAGATAGCAATTCAGGTTCAGCTCTGCTCATCATCATTTTTAAACCACAAGCGCGAGCACAGTTAGCATCACAACTTGAAGTTGAGACTAAGTTGTTCGAGTAGAATGCACACTGCGATGATCATGTTGTTATCGGCAGTGTGTTCCACCAACGGTAGCAATTATGATCATCTGAACATACACTTCCTATCAAAAGAGTATTCATGTCTTCTGAAGCAAGATTTGACGAGGCAAATAAAAAGTCACGCCACACCTCATAACATAAGCCGACAAAGGCACTTGCACTCTCGAACGATGCATGTGTTTAAACTAGTGCAGATGACAGAATTCGCCAAGTAAAATAGTGTGCACAAGCAGGTAATTTACCAGTCAAGTCGGTAAGTAGCTTTCAGATTGAGATGAATAGTTAAGCTAATCACCAGAGTAATTACTATGTCCGACAAGGTAGAGAAAAAGTAAACGAAATAATAGAAGATGTACCAAAAAAATTCTGGGAGAAACGGGACATGGAAACCTCTCTGAGAAATCATGTTTAAGCAACACCACTTTTCCGGTTCCGCCCCTTTTGCAAGTTCTGCAACTTGGACCATAACCTCCTCTGGCTCTCTCTCTTGATGGCAGATCTTGGGGACAGGATTGGTCCTGGGAGGCATAACAACTGCCCTTTCCTTTTTCCTAAAGGTAAATTCTCGCAGTCCTAGTATCTCCCTTCTGCTTTGCAATGCTTGTCAACCAATAATTTTTAAGAATCTTCCGGGCCAGGTTCAAGAACAGGCAGCTGATGCTGTCCCGATACTCGCCGTCACCAGCATTCTGGTAATAATCTCATCTGCCTTTATCTCTTTCTGGCTCTGTCCAGTTGGCCGCTGCAACAACTACTATAAGTTTCTCTGTTCTGTTTTTTTCAATGCTCAGCTATACATAGCAGCGTTTTCGGCTGGAATGGGGGCGGTTCCATGGGTTGTGATCTCCGAGGTAATTCTAGACATCCTCTGAAGTTTCATTCATATCAAATTAGAGGGTTACGAGAGACAAAATTTTTGCCAATCATGTCATGTGTTGCCGGGGTTGGTTCAGATTTTCCCCATCAATATCAAAGGAGTTGCTGGAGGTTTTGCAACACTGGTAAACTGGTTCGGCGCTTGGGCAGTTTCCTACACTTTCAGCTACTTAATGAGCTGGAGCTCCTGTGGTACGACTCTGCTGAAAACACTCTTTGAATTATTACTCTGGCAGGAGCTTGCTAATCATTTTGTCACATTGGAACCTGAGCTTTTGCACGAATTCGACCAAGCTATAGACTCGAGACTTAGCTTTTCCTGAACACTTCAATCCTGTTTGGAGGTGTCTTTCACTCGATTATTCACGCTCACGAATGCATATTCAGTGCAGTTATTTCAATCAATGTGTTTACAGAACTTCTACCTCTTGTGGTGGGGTCCGTAACATAAGGTATCTCTTTCGACTGAAAGATGAACCAAAAGATTGTGGCCTCTCCAAGTATGAGTTAGCTTGTGAAAATAACCACACTTTTTTGTATCCGTATGCTTGCCGATATTACGTAACGTCGATTTTCTTCAATTTCTATCATGGCGAAGATGACTTCGGTGGTAATATCATGGTGGTTGACGATGGATTGCAAAAGGGTAATTGCTCATCTCTCCCTCGTTACTCATTGGCGCTCTCCAACTTCAGTTATCATGATCCATACCGAAGTTTTTATGCATACCCAGTAGTGCCGGTGGCCTTTGTGAAGTGCTCACAGCCCGTTGCTTCTGCTCCGTATGTCGATACCAAACAATGTATCGAGGGAGCATACTTTGCCAACGCACCTCCTAATTTTTTCCAGATGAAGGTCTACTCATATGTTGTACATGCGTTTAATCTACAAGTAAGGGACATCAAGGATTATTGCACCATAAACAAGATGGCATTCACAGCGGACTATACCCCGCGGCGGGAAGGGAATCAGTATAATCAGAGCTTATCATACAAGGGCCTCCACAACATGATGGTCCAGGGATTCACTCTCTCCTATGGGAGACCCATTTCGCTAGGAACAACATTAAAATTTTGCTTGTCAGGTTTCGGATTCCGAAAGGAGAGGTGCGGTTACTATTTCTCCTGTCAGCTGACCGTCCCCGTTCTTTCTTTCTTTTCCTTCTTTCTTCATCCTCATCCTTTTCTTAATGTTAGCTCTACCGATGGATCTTGTCAAAATTTACTTACTGAGTGATGTGGCATGTTTCAATTGGATGTTGTAATACGTATGCTCGATTTATTGAGTCATTAACCATGGAGCTTTTCTGGATTTGACACTGTTCCTTTATATTTGTCTGGGGAAAATTGTTTGATTTGATAGTAGTTCGTGTCTCCTGAATCGCTGTTATTGTTATAGGGAAGTTATGAATAGTTGGTACATTTAGGGGAACAAAAGCGAAACATTGTTTCTTCGAGAGAAGAGATCATCCAACGATAACAAAGATTCCATGAGTGAGTAGAATAAAGTTGTATCTGAGCGCTATCTACAAAAGTGAAACTCAAAAACTCTTTTTTTTTTTTTTTATTCTAGACTTGTCCACTTGCAAAACTCAGTGAACAAAAGTGTCTTTGCAATTTGCAGTGATTGTTTGAATTTATCTTTCACTTGGGGTATAGCTTAACGTGAATTGCTTTTATTATTTGACTGCTAAAATAATGGATCTAGTTCTTCATTGATTGGTCGTTAATTCTAATTAACCATTTTTAGTAATCTCTCACGAATTCTATTGCTATTTACAGTTGATTCTACGCGGTATATCACGCTTGATGTTGCACGAGTCGCAGCATGGAATCTCTCCTTTGTCTTGGGTATGACAAGTCCCTTTCTCCTCACAACTATGAAGCTCTCATTCGGCACTCTCACAGAAAGAAAAAAAATTGTATGCGTATGAAAATTATGACACTATGCTAATCCATGGCCAATTTTCTCCGCAGGCTACTTCCTAGCAGCAAAATTCATGCTTGGAGCTCCATGTGTGTTGATACTTCTAATCTTTAAGTGGATGAGAAGGCATCAAGTGATCGACGCAAACATCAAAGAATTCCTACGAGCTCACAACAATTTTTTGCCCATAAGGTACTCTTAGTCGGATATCAAGAAGATCACAAAAAATTTCAAAATACAAATTAGGTGAGGGAGGATATGGTTCCGTGTACAGAAGAATACTTAGAAGTGGCAACGAAGTTGCGGTTAAGATTTTGAACAAACCAGAATCCAATGGCCAAGATTTTATAAGCGAAGTGGCCACAATTGGATGGATCCACCACGTTAATGTGGTGCCATTTGTTGGTTTTTGCTTCGATTACTCCAAATAAGCTCTTGTCTATGATTTCATGCCAAATGGATCTTTGGATAAACACATTTCCCATAAGGATGGTGATGATCCTATTGATTATAAGAAAATGTATGAGATCTCTCTTGGTATAGTTAGAGGGATAGAATATCTACACAGGGGATGTGATATGTAAATTCTACACTTTGACATTAAGCCTCACAGCATTCTCTTGGACCGAAGTTTCACTCCGAAAGTTTCTGACTTTGGACTTGCAAGACTTTATCTCACCAATCACAACATAGTATCATTGACCGCAGCAAGAGGAACCTTGGAATATATGGCTCTTGAGCTATTCTATAAAGACATTGGTGGCATGTCTTATAAAGCCGATGTTTAGAGTTTGGGATGTTGTTGATGGAAATGGCTGGTAGAAGGAGAAATCTAAATGCACATGTAGAGCACTCAAGTCAAATTTACTTTCCTATGTGGGTTTATGATCAACTCAGCAAAGAAAAAGAGGTTGAAATGGAAAATGTCAGAGAAGAGGAAAGAGCAACAACGAGGAAGATGATAATCATTGCACTATGGTGTATACAATTGAGCCCTAATGATCGACCATCGATGAACAAAGTCCTAGACATGCTTGAAGGTGATGTGGCTAAACTACAACTACCTCCAAAACCGCTTTTGTATCTGCTCAGGAGGCCGGTTAATGATGTTGACACCAAGATAGAACTTGAAACAGTCTCATTTTCGTCAAGTGCTCCAATAATTCTTGACAGTTACTAACTTCACCATGCCAGTGAGTTTACGAAATCATGTATTATGTGATTTTCCTCTCTTGTACAAATGAAATGCAAAATATAAATAGTACTATCAACATGTGTCATCATCATTCACAATGTATTTATTGAAACTTTCGCATGTTTTTCCATATAGCACTATCGTTTTCTAGTAGACTCCTCATGGCCCTTTTATAAATGAAACGCATTCATTGTCAAAGAGGAAAGACAGAGAAGGCTGATTAATTTGCCTTTACGATGAATGGAAATTGAATACGTGATGTCGCGCACCCCTCGATTTGTATGGTCAGGAGACCGTGCTAGAATTTCTTTTTATCAGTTTGAGACTAAAGACCAAAGTATAGGATGTTGACTAGGACAAAGTAAATTGTCGGGAGATTGACTAAGATAATCATGACATTATAGAGTAGAATTAGCCCAATAGTGTTGATCATGATAGGTGATTTATTTGAATGTGGAGTATACATTAATTATTAAACTTTTTTGTGAAAATCATTTTCAAGGAAAGTGACTAGTTTTCAGTTGTTTGGTTTGGTTGTCTAGTTGGATGCAAGACGAAAAAAGACTTTCGATATTTAGATTTTAGGGATAATTTCACCGGAAGTCCTAAAACTTGTTACAAAAATGCAATTGAGACCTAAAACTTATCAAAAGTGCAATCAAATTTGGTGCAATCGGGTCTTTCCATTAACTCTGTCCAAATTGACCAACAAAAAATGTTGACATAGCTTTTTAAAATATTTTCTCTCTTCTATATGATAATGACGTGGCTAAAACATGAAATATGAGGCTAAAATGACATTGTTTTAGTCCAAATATGATTTTTTCATGCAAATTTTATTTAAATTATATTAAATATAAGAAAACTTAAAAAAACACAAAAAAGAAAGAAAGCAAAAAAGACTCAGGCAAGGCCGCCGCCGCCTGGTGGGGGATGGCTAGTGAGGGCTTGTAGAGCCCTCGCTTTCAGTCGGCGAGGGCTTGCAACAATCAACCGCTGGTTTCTCACCTTTTCTTTTTCTTTTTTTTTAAAGTTTGATTATTTTTTTATTTAATTTAAATAAAACTTGTATTAAAATTGAATTTGAATCAAAATGACGTTTTAGCCACGTTATTGCCATGTAAGAAAGAGAAAATAATAATAAAAAAAGCTACGTAAGCATTTTCCATCAACTAAGTTGGACAACGTTAATGAAAGCATTCGATTGCACCAATTTAACAAGTTTTACGACTTGATTGCACTTTTTTCAAATTTTATGACTCAATTATACTTTCGTGACAAGTGTTAGAACTTCTAATGCACTTATCCCTAGATTTTACTTTCAAAAATCATTCTCTCCTTATAATTGTATTTTGTTCGTAATGCAAGATACTAAGATGATATCGAAATCCTTGCCTAAGATATTATTAATATATTAAGTGTAAATTTAAGTTTTGCTATTATCAAAATAAAGCAACATAATCCATAATTGAGTACTTGTGATTTAAGTGGGGGGCCATAGCAGTAGGTTGCTGTGTTAGTCTCCCTCAAGAAATAGTCGAGGTGTGCGCAAGCTGGCCCGTACACCTCGGTTACCAAAATAAAAAATAAAATAAAATAAAAAAACTAAAGCAACATAAAAAAATGAAGCAAAAAAAAGTTGAAAATGTAAATAATTAACAAACTTAATCGCTCGGTAGTCATGAAATTCCACATGAGAATGATTTGCCATTCTGTGTGAGTGTACATGTGAAAAAGAAGTTTGGAAAAATCATTTCTTCTTTTTAATATGGAAATATCATTTTCCTCAATTTTAATAGTTTTCCTTGATCGTAAAATTATTTTCCATTCATTATCCACCCGCAAATCAAATACACGAAAAGTTTGGAAAATCGTATCATTGAAATCATTTTCATAAAGATGAACACACCCTTAGCAATGGTATGTAAAGTAAGACCACTATGCAATATATGGAGCTGTTGAGGTGCTTATCAATAGGGAAAAGTAATGAGAAAAAGACAAGGTTAGACAAGATTTTTGAATTGTTCATATACCAGATGAATTACTTGTTAACTTGGAAAAAGATAAATGGGGATCGAGCATGATATTAACAAGTAGCAGAAATGCTAAATTTAGGATTGAGACTAGTTTTGGTGGCATTGACATGTTTGACTTTCATAACAGGTTTTTTCCAGATCTCTTGGTGCAAAGAAGTAATGGCTTAAAGAAAATCGTTACCCAAGACTTGATGATCAAGATTTCATTATAAATAATATTACAATCTTTTTTCCTTTTCGTCTTCACAATTTAAACGAAGTGACTTCATGACATATTAGTGCAAAGATCTTCTTGGTGCAGCAGAAAGGAGATCCGAGAAGCAGCACCTTCGTCGGTCATCACGGGCTCAGAACATGGCAGCAAGTTCAGCCGTTGGTCTTGATGCGGCAGCAACTCGCGGCTATGAACAGCAACGGTGTCGTCGGGGCTTGACCGTGGCTAGGACGGCAAGGAGAAGACGCGGCCAAGAGGGGGGTGTCTCGGCCAAGCTCCTCTCTCTCTCTTTTCTCCCTCAATTGTCACGTGTATTTTCTCCATATATGTTCTGAAAATAGAATTGCAGACCTCGATTAATGAAGCATTAACACACTTATATAGTGTAATTCTAGATTAATTTCACGCGCTTCAGCCTCTTAACTCAATTGTTAACTCAATTCGACTTTAGTTTCAGGGCCTTTTCTGATAAATCTTCAACGGGCTAAATTAAGTTGAATTTGGACCAATTAAGGCTCCATTCATGAGTAAATTTCAGCCAAGCCCAGTCGATGGGCTAGCTGAAATTTGGCCCTTGGCCTCAAAATTCTAATAATTTCAGCTCTACTTAAGCAGGCCTAACCGCTGTTCAATTTAAGGCTTATAACTTCCCTCTCCCTTTGAAATTGTCGGCCCTCTCCCCTCCTTTGTTGACCGAATTTTACTTGTCGCGAGCGTCTGTCCACGCGACTAATCTAGGTCCATTCACCACCGCAATCCGATTAAAACGCAATTAATGAATTTAATTATATGCAGTTTAACTTTAATATTTTTTTAGGTGTTAAATCCCTAATTTTCAACGCAATTTATTCTAAATGATTAATCAAAATTTAGGTGTCAACATAAGCTAAGATACATTTATCAAGATATTTTCTGCTTAAAAATTTGACTAATCATTGCTGAATATATAATAACGATGTAGAAAGCAATTAAGGTATCATCGCGTGCGGAGATTCTTGCAGAGCAAACCGATTCCAAGAAGGGGAAATGCAACAAAAAGAAAAATAAAAATGTAATCAGTAATGATATTACTATAAAAAAAAAAAAAAAGTATGAACATGTGCAGTTAAAACGTCATTGGATGCGTCATTTGACCTATTAAGACAACCTTAAACAAATAATTTAATTAGCAAAAATTAATGCTTCTGATGATTTTTTTTATAATATTTTATGTCATATGTTAGTGAGGTCCTGTGTCACGAGTTGCAAGGTCGCGAGTACTGAGGATTCCTATCGGTCAACAATATTGATGGAATCTCTAAACTGTTTTTTATTACTCCTGTTGTTATCTATGGTGTCGATCCTATGATTTTCTAAATCGAGATCCCAAGCAAATTAGAAATAAATAATTGAAATGTTATATATATATATATATATATGTATATCAATGAAGTTTGTTGTATTATATGGAAAATCTATTTCAGTCTCTTCATTATACTTAATTGTACTCTTTAACTTGAGAAAAATATGGTAAGTGATAATTACATCTATTTGAGGACAGGTCTGTTTCGCCGAAAAAGAATTTCCAATGTTATGTTTACAGTGCTAAATTGATTGATGGTCTCATTTTAGCTTACATGACACCTCCAATTCCACACATTCAGAGATCGAAGATGATTATATATGAAGCAGACAACAACATTTTTCAATTGATAGAACGACATTATTGTTGAGATCCGTGAGTTCATTCATTAAGTGGTTCTATTATGGGGAATAGCTGACGGTATTATTCATAGGTCAAGCACAATTACGAGAGAGTGATTGTAATATTGAAGTTGATAGTGAATAAGTAAACATTGCTTTATTTTTGTGAACTCGAATATTGCATCTATAGTCTTTGCAGGTGTCGATCAACGACGAAGCTAGCAAGGTTTTATACGAGACGCGGCAGTCCATCACCATAAATTATTGTATTGCTTTCTTTCTTTCATAAAGCATTGCACCATCCAAGAAAGCACTTACTCATTATTTTCCTTTTATTTTTGCCAAAAGTGACATGAGATAAATTAATATTCCCGTTAATAATCTATCTTTGTTACCAATTTTGTTTTTTTTGTTAAAAATGAAAAAAATTATACGATGAAATAAAACATCTTTTTCCTTTTCGTCTTCACAATTTAACGAAGCAACACCTATGAAATTTTGGCTTTGAAAATAAAATAGAATGCCATATGCCTCGCTTGAAAGGATTTTGGCTCAGTCATAACATTCAATTCATTTCTTTTTACGATATTAAAAGGGAAAATGACACAAATGGTATATAAATTTTGGTCCAATGTACAATGTGGTCATTGAATTTTTAATTTGTTCAATTGATTGTTGAACTTTTATTACATGTTCAACTTAGTCCCTGAATTAATGAAAGGACAATATTGAACATTTTCATATAGTTTAGGAATTAAGTTAAATATATATTAAAAGTTCAGGGATCGTATTAAACAAATTAAAAGTTCATAGATCATATTACATATTAAACTAAAATTTAGAGATTATTTGTGTTCTTATTCCATCCTAAAATAGATTTCCAAGAAAAGTCGAATCTGGAAACTGGCGAGAAGTTTCTTTTCTAATCAATGGGAAAGCTTTCCACAGATAATTCCAGCACTGTGTTTTGTCGCGTTGACTGCAAGGACCGCAATTTCCACGTGACACCCACTTTTACTTCGCCAGACTTTGCTTTTTGGGTTGACTTGGACATTTCGATGACCGACGACTCCCAACTATTTTCATTCATATTACCGAGCCTCCATCGCATTACCAATTAGCAAACACTTTCATTTCATCAGATCAAGCGATAGAAAGATGATCAAGTCTCTGAGCTCCATAAGCATGTTTCGTGTTTTACTTCTCATATCGCATATTCTGCTACTATTGGGAATGAGCTGCAACGCGAAAAAGAGTCGCTTGTGCACTGCTTCATCTTGCGGCGAGATCCGTAACATAAGTTATCCCTTTCGATTGAAAGGCGACTCAAAGGGTTGCGGCCTCTCTGAGTACGAGCTAACTTGTGAAAATAATCATACTGTTCTTTATTTGTACGCCGGTCGATATTATGTGAAGTCGATTTACTATAATTTCTATGATGGCGAAGATTTCTTTGGCGGTGAAATCACGATGGTTGACGATGGACTGCAAAAGTATAATTGCTCATCCCTCCCTCGTTACACGTTGGCGCGCTCCAACTTTAGTGATTATGATCCATACTATGTTACTTATGAGTACCCGACAGTGCACGTGGCCTTCATGAAGTGCTCACAGCCCGTTGCTTCTACTTTGTATGTCGGTACCGAACCATGTATTGAGGGAGCATACTCTGCCGACGCGCCTTCTAAGTTTTCCCAGATGAAGGTCTACTCATACGCTGCACATAATGGGTCTGCTCTACAAGTATGGGACATCAAGGATTTTTGCACCATAACCATGATGACATTCGCATCGGATTATATCTCGGGGTGGGAAAAGGATCGGTATAATCCCGCGAGCTTAACATACAAGGACCTCCACGACATGATGGCCGAGGGCTTCAATCTCTCCTATAACCCACTCTTCTCGACATTTACTGCATTCGATTCTTGCTTCTTAGGTTTCAGACACCGAAGGGAGTGGTGCAGGCACTATGTCACCTGTAAGCGGACTTTCCCCGAAGCTTTTCTTCCTTCCTTCCTTCCTTCCTTCCTTTCTTTCTTCTTCTTCTTCATCCCCATCATTTTCTTAAATGCTAGCTCTACTGAACGACGTTATCAAAATTTACTTACTGAGTGTTGTGGCATTTTTCAGTTGGATATTGTAATATGTATGTTCGATATATTGAGTCATTAGTTTCTTTAATGCCCAATAGAAAAAATTGCCACGTCAGTTGAAAAAGTTTATTCAGATTTTTTAGTAGATTTGGCGTGCATTGCTCTTTTATATTTTACAACCATGGAGCACTTCTGGATTCTACACTATTCCTTTATATTTTGTTTGGGGAAAAACTGTTTGATATGATATGTATGTCCTTTGCATGGCTGTTATTATTACGAGGATGCATTTATCGCGCGCATTTCAGATGATGGTAGTCAATCAACAACGCGCGAGTGATTAAGGAACTTATGAATCATTTGGTACATTTAGGGGAAAAAAAGCGAAATCGTATTTCTTCGAGAGAAAAAATCACATTACGTTGACTTGGATTCCATGAGTGAATAGAATAAAGTTGAATCTGAGCGCTATCTAGGAAAGTGAACCTCATTCACTCATCTTTTATTCTAGACTTGTCCACCTGCAAATTTCAATGAACAGAATTGTGTCTTCGCACTTTGCAGTGGTTGTATACATTTATCTTTCACTTGGGTTGTAGCTTAACGTAAATTACTTTTACTATTTAATTGCTAAAACGATGGATCTAATTCTTCGTTAATTGGTCGTTAATCTTAATTAATCATTTTTAGTAATCTCTGTCGAATTCTCTTGCTATCTACAGATACATCGACGTGGCATATCGCGCTTATTGTTGCGCTAAAGGCAGCAATGAATCTCTCCTCTGTCTTGGGTATGACTAGTCCTTTTCTCCTCACGCCTGTGAAGCGCTCGAGCAGCACTCTGACAAAAAAAAAATTGTGACGCTATGCTAATCAATGGCCAATTTTCTCCGCAGGCTACTTCCTAGCAGCAAAATTCATACTTGGAGCTCCATGTGTATTGATACTTCTAATCTATAAGTGGATGAGAAGGCATCAAGCGATCGACGCAAACATCGAAGAATTCCTACGAGCTCAGAACAACTTTTTGCCCGTAAGGTACTCTTACTCAGATATAAAGAAGATCACAAAAAATTTCAAATACAAGTTAGGTGAGGGGGGGATATGGTACCGTGTACAGAGGAATCCTTAGAAGTGGCATTGAAGTTGCGGTTAAGATTTTGAACAAACCAGAATCCAATGGCCAAGATTTTATAAACGAAGTGTCCACAATTGGAAGGATCCACCACATTAATGTGGTGCCACTTGTTGGTTTTTGCTTCGATTACTCCAAACAAGCTCTTGTCTATGATTTCATGCCGAACGGATCTTTGGATAAACACATTTCCTGTAAGGATGGAGATGATCCTATTGATTATAAGAAAATGCATGAGATCTCTCTTGGTATAGCTAGAGGGATAGAGTATCTACACCGGGGATGTGATATGCAAATTCTACATTTTGACATCAAGCCTCACAACATTCTTCTAGATCGAAGTTTCACTCCGAAAGTTTCTGACTTTGGACTTGCAAGGCTTTATCCAATCGGTCACAGCATAGTATCGTTAACCGCAGCAAGAGGAACCCTGGGTTATATGGCTCCTGAGCTATTCTATAAAGACATTGGTGGCATTTCTTATAAAGCTGATGTTTATAGTTTTGGGATGTTGTTGATGGAAATGGCTGGTAGAAGGAGAAATCTAAATGCACATGCAGAGCGTTCAAGTCAAATTTACTTTCCTTTGTGGGTTTATGATCAACTCAGCAAAGAAAAAGAGGTTGAAATGGAAAATGTCAGAGAAGAGGAAAGAGAAATAACGAGGAAGATGATAATCATTGCACTATGGTGTATACAATTGAGCCCTAATGATCGGCCATCGATGAACAAAGTCCTAGATATGCTTGAAGGAGATGTGGATAAACTGCAACTGCCTCCAAAACCACTTTTGTACCCGATTAGGACGTCGGTTGATGATGTTGACGCCGAGATAGAACTTGAAACAATCTCACCTTCGTCAAGTGCTCTGATAATTACTAGCAGTTATCAACTTCACCATGATAGTGAGTTTACAAAATCATGTATTGTGTGATTGTTCCCCTCTTGTAGAAATGAAGTGCAAAATACAATTTGTACTACCAACATGTATCATCATCATTCACAATGTATTCCTTGAAGCTTTTACATGTTTTTCCATACAGCACTATTGCTTTCTCGTAGACTCCTCATGGCTATTTTATAAATGACAATTCATTGTCAAAGAGGAAAGACAGAGTAGGCCGACTGATTTGCCTTTACGATGAATAGAAATTGAATACGTGATGTCGCGCACCCCTCGATTTGTATGGTTAGAAGACCGTGCAGGAATTTGTTTTTATCAGACTGAGACTAGAGGCCAAAGTACAGGATGTTGACTAAGACAAAGTAAATTATTGGGAGATTGACTAAGACAACCATGACATTATAGGGTGGAATTAGCCCAATAGTGTTGATCACAATAGGTCATTTATTTGAATGCGGAGTGTATATAAATTATTACGGTGTGCCTGTTTTGCGGAAAACGTTTTTCGCGAAAATCATTTCCAAGGAAAGTGACTAGTTTTCAATTGTTTGGTTTGGTGGTGTACTTGGAAGCAAGACGGAAAAGGATTTTCGATATTTAGATTTTACTTCAAAAAATTATTCTCTCCTTATAGTTTTATTTATTTCCTAATGCAAGGTACTGTGAGATGATTTGGAAATCCTTGCCTAAGATATTATTAATACATGAAGTGTAAATTTTAAGTTCTATTATCATCAAAATGAAGCAACATAAAAAAAATTATGCGAAAAAAGTAGAAAATGCAAATGATTAACAAACTTAATCTCTCAGTGGTATTCGACCCAAAAAAAAAAAAAAATCTCTCAGTGGTCATGAAATTTCAAATGAGAATGGTTCTCCATTTTGCGTGAGTGTGCACGTGGAAAAGGAGTTTGGAAAAACGATTTCTTCTTTTTAATATGGAAATATCATTTTCCTCAGTTTTAATAGTTTTCTTTGACTGTAAAAATATTTTCGGTCGGTAAACCAAACCTGTGAAAGTTTGGAAAATCATATCATTGAATTAATTTTCATAAAGACGAACACACCCTTAGTAATGGTTTGTAAAGTAAGACCAGTATGCAATATTGGTATATGGAGTTGCTGAGATGCTTATCAACAGAGAAAAATAATGAGAAAAAGACAATCTAAACGAAATGACACTCTATGAAATATTGGCCTTGAATAAAATACAAACACCAGATGCCTTACTTAAAAGGATTTTGATACGATTCAGGGCACAAAACATTCAATTCGATTCAATTTTATGATAGTCAAATTGATTCGTTTCAATTTTACAATACTCAAATTGATTCCGAGAAGTTTCCTTCCTAATTAACGCGGAAACCGTCCATAAATTAATCCACCATCGTGTTTTGTTAGCTTGACTGGAAGTACTACGATTTCTACATAATCTTCACTAATATAAAAAACTTCTTTTTTTGGACAGACTAATACATAAAAGTTTAGCAGGCCACATATTTTACTTTTTCTTCACTTTACTTTTTTTTTGTTTTGGGGAAAAATGTTTGATTTGATAGGTGTTCGTTTCCCTTGCATGGTTGTTATTATCTTGCGGGTGAATAATTTGCACGCGTATTGGATGATGTTCGTGTTGGATATGTTTGTTTGTAAAACAAATATTTAAGGCACTTTTCTTGTCCCACATAGGAAAGAAAGGAATGTTTTGGTCACTTTATCAGTGAAAAGTGGATTATACTACTTTGAAATAAGAAAATGGTTTAGTGGGCTAGACCCCACTATACCCGCGTGCGGGTGCGCGAGTAATTGCGCGTTTATTAGACGCACTTAGCACATTGCGCGCCCGCGTGCCGTGGACCAAAATTAGCCTTAATCAACAATTCAATTATTATTTTCATTTTCGAAATTATTTTTTAATTTATTTATTTTTACTCATTTTAGCTTGTGACTGGTCGGACATAATTTTCATTTGTGACTGTTCGAAAAGAAAAGAAAAAAACCGTCTGTTTTAGGACACGAAAAGGTGTGTCCGAATTGCAAGTTCCGAACGTGAATGGTCATGTTAGAACGACGGTTATCACAAACGAAGAGTCATTTTCGAAGTTCAATTTTCGGACATGAACAGGTGTGTCCGATTCGACATGTTAGATACCAAAAGGTGTGGTTCACTTGTCGTATATATATATTTTAGAGAGCATTTTTTCCATTGACCGGTTTTTCTTCAAGAAAAAACACAGCCTTCTCTCTAATTGTTTCTTTTGAGAGTTTAAGGAGATTTTTTGGAATTGCTATCCAAAAAATCTCACGTGACTTTGTTGTATCCTGAAGGGAATTTGCCAGAAGCCTGTAGCAACTTTATGGGGCAAATTGATCCTAAAAGAAAGTGATTACACGCCTCAAAGTCCGATTAAATTTCGATTCCATTTCTTCCCCGTACAATATTTTCTCAACAATTTTTAGGATCAATTTTTTGCGACAATGGAGTCGGAATCAATCAAAATGATGAATCAAGATATGGTCAAGTTGGATCGGTTCGATGGCAACAACTTCACACGATGGAAAGACAAGATGATGTTCCTTCTCACGGCCCTGAAGATCTCGTACGTTCTGGATTCTAATTTGGCGCCCGTTCAAGATCCTGTTCCTACCACTGAAGGAGGACAGCCGAGTGCAGAAGAAGTTGAGAGGGTGACCAAGGCGAGGAAGAAACGTGAAGAAGACGAACTACTATGTCGCGGACACATTCTGAATACGTTGTCCGATCGACTATATGACTTGTTCACGGAAATGAAGTCCGCTAGGGAAATTTGGAATGCATTGGAGTTCAAATACAAAGCAGAGGAACAAGGTACAAACAAATATCTGATCGCTAAGTACTTTGACTTCAAGTTCTTTGATACTAAGCCCCTTCTGGAGCAAGTCCATGAACTACAAGTTCTAGTGAACAAAATTCGTGCTCTCAAAATCGACATACCGGAAGCATTTCAAGTTGGAGCAATCATAGCCAAACTGCCTTCAAGTTGGAAGGACTATGGGAAAAGGCTAATGCATAAGACTGAGGACATAAGTTTAGTTCAACTCCAGAAACATCTTCGCATTGAGGAAGAGTCGCGCCTACGCGAAAATTCTGGATTGTATGATACTAAAGTGAATGTCCTGTCGGGTAATGGTTTTCCATCCAAAGATCACCCAAACTTGAAACGCAAGAGAGAGCGGAATTTTAGTAAGGTGCAAAAGAAGAAGAAGAAGAAGGGAGCCTGTTTTGTCTGTGGCAAAGAGGGGCATTTTGCAAGGGACTGTAGGCACCGCAAGAATAATGCGTCCAAAGAGAAGAAAACGCCAACACCAATTGTGAAAGTGGATGCTAATGCTGTTGAAGAAAATTTTGTGGCCATGGTCACGAACATGTTTTCAAAATTAAATATTTCCGAGAAAGCTAAAGGTACCGCGGCCACAATTACTGAAATCAACAGTGCTTCGATCCAATCGGGTTGGTGGTTAGATTCTGGAGCAACGGTCCATGTATGTTATGAGAAGTCCGCATTCAAGCATTGGGAAGTGACTTTGGATGCTCATCTTCAAGAGGTCCTAATGGCAAATGACAGTCTTGCAAAGGTCAATGGCAAAGGCTCCGTGATGTTAGACTTTACTTCCGGAAAGAAGCTTAAACTTCTTAATGTACTGTATGTACCCGAGATTAGGAGGAATTTAGTTTCTGTCGATTTGCTTTGTAAGAGTGGATTTCGGGTGCTATTTGAGTCCGACAAGGTTGTCCTGTCGAAGAATGGGCATTTTGTGGGAAAGGGTTATGCCACTGATGGCATGTATCAACTAAGTATTAATAAGATTGAATCTTCTGTTTATGTTGTCGACTCTTCTTATTTATGGCATAGTAGATTAGCACATTTAAATTTTCGCTATTTAAAAAATATGAAAAAATTGGACTTGATCAATTTTAATGGTGAATTAGATAAATGTGAAGTTTGTGCTAAATCAAAATTAACGAAGAGGCCTTTTCCAAGTACAAACAGAAATTCAAATTTATTGGATTTAGTGCATATCGATATATGTGAATTCAATGGAATGCTAACTCGTGGTGGTAAAAGGTATTTTATTACCTTTGTGGACGATTACAGTAGGTACTTATATGTCTATCTCCTAAGATCAAAAGATGAAGCTTTTACCATGTTTAAGAAATACAAGGCCGAAGTAGAAAATCAATTGGAAAGAAAAATTAAAGTTCTACGTTCGGATAGGGGTGGTGAATATTTCTTAAATGAATTTTCATTATTTTGTGAAGAACATGGTATTATTCATCAAACTTCAGCACCATACACTCCAGAACAAAATGGTTTGGCTGAAAGAAAAAATAGATCTTTAGGAGAAATGATTAATTGTATGCTTTCGAATTCAAAGCTACCAATTAATCTATGGGGAGAAGCATTACTTACTGCATGCCATATCCATAATCGAATACCATCCAAGAAGAGTAAAGCAAGTCCATATGAATTATGGAAGGGTAGAAAGCCAAACTTGTCATATCTTAAAGTGTGGGGGTGTTTGGCTTATTATCGAGTACCGGACCCTAAAAGAACAAAACTTGGTCCTAGGGCCATTAAAAGCATTTTCCTTGGATATGCTGAAAATAGCAAAGCTTATAGGCTTCTTGATTTAGAATCAAATGTCATAGTGGAATCTAGAGATGTTGAATTTTTTGAGAATAAATGCTCTACAGATTTTGGAATTATTGAAAATAATAATTCAAGACCTATAGAAGTACAAGTAGATTCTAATAAAAAGGAAACAAATGATTCCAAAAATATGACTGAACCAAGAAGAAGTACTAGAGCGAGAAAAATGAAGGACTTAGGTCCTGACTTTGTTACTCATGTTTTCCTTGTAGAAGGAGACAGAAATAATAACGTGGTAAATCAGTATCATTTATTATTAAACTTAGAAGACGATCCTAAAAGCTTTAAAGAAGCAATGTCGTCCAGAGATGCTTCCTTTTGGAAAGAAGCTATAAATGATGAAATGGACTCAATTATGTCCAATAATACTTGGGTATTAGCTGATTTACCAGAAGGATCGAAACCTATTGGGTGCAAATGGGTTTTCAGAAGAAAGTATAATTCTAATGGTTCTATCCAAGCTTTTAAGGCTAGGTTAGTGGCCAAAGGATTCAGGCAAAAGGAAGGAATAGATTATTTTGACACGTATGCTCCTGTAGCACGTATAACATCTATTCGAATTCTATTTGCTTTAGCATCCATTTATGATCTCTACGTTCATCAAATGGATGTTAAAACCGCTTTCTTAAATGGAGATTTAAATGAGGAAATTTACATGGAACAACCGGAGGGTTTTGTTCTTCCTGGAAATGAAAGGAAAGTATGTAAATTAATTAAATCTCTTTATGGGCTTAAGCAAGCTCCAAAGCAGTGGCATGAGAAATTTGATTCAGTCATATTGTTGAATGGTTTCAAACATAATAGTGCTGATAAGTGTATTTACTCTAAGTTTACTAAAGACTATGGGGTCTTGGTCTGGTTGTATGTTGATGATATGCTTATTTTTGGAACTAATATGAATGGAGTAAACGAGACAAAGAAGTATCTAATGTCCAACTTTAAAATGAAAGATTTGGGTGAAGTAGATACTATCTTAGGCGTCAAAGTTAAAAAACATAGTGGGGGTTATTCATTGAGCCAAGTAGACTACATTGAAAAAATGTTGAATAAGTATAAGCATCTTGGTTTTAAAGAAATAAGTACTCCATTTAATGCCAATGTGAAATTAAATTATAATTCTGATAGGGCAGTAGCACAACTTGAATATGCTAGTGCTATAGGGTCGTTAATGTATGCGATGCATTGTACTAGACCTGATATTGCCTTTTCCGTGTGTAAGTTGAGTAGATACACTAGTAATCCGAGTATGGAACATTGGAAAGCTATTACTAGAATTTTTGGCTATCTTAAGGGAACCAAAAATTTGGGTTTGTTCTATAGTAATTATCCGGTTGTACTAGAAGGATACACCGATGCTAGTTGGATTACAAGTGTAGGAGATAAACATGCCACTTCTGGTTGGATTTACACATTAGGAGGATGTGCTATATCTTGGGCGAGCAAGAAACAAACTTGTATATCTCACTCAACGATGGAATCAGAATTTATTGCTTTAGCAGCAGCCGGAAAAGAGGCCGAGTGGATTAGGAATTTGTTGTTGGACATCAAATTGTGGCCTAGTCCTATGCCTCCTATTTCTATCCATTGTGATAGTCAGGCTACTTTGGCAAGAGCGTATAGTAGCACTTATAATGGTAAGTCTAGGCATATTAGCCTAAAGCATAAGTACGTAAGACAATTGATTCAAGATGGTACCATAACAATTGTCTACGTGAGGTCAAGCAAGAATCTGGCTGACCCTTTTACAAAGGCACTACCAAGAGAGGCAGTAAAAATGAGCTCAAAAGAAATGGGGCTTAAACCCTTTAATTAAAATCACCAGTAATGGTAACCTGACCTGATACTAGCACATCACTAGTTATATGGTTTAATAGGTAAAAACAAGTTACTGAAAGTGATTGTTGGATACTGACTTTAGCCCCGACGTGAGAAGTCATTATCGTCTGTTACGTTTCAGAGGTTGATTTATATTCTTAATGAAGTATAATACAATTATGTATCGTGTTCATTTGTAACAGAAACACGTGATAAATACTTCACCTATATGAGCTTAGAAGTGGTGCCGCTTCTTACGAAAGATAGGGTTGCTTTCTAGAGAGCTCATGAAAAGGTACAAGCACAAGGCCATAACAGTGCTAAGTAAATTATAAACTTCTCGTTGAAACAAGAGGTTAGTATATGTGCAGTATGTCCGGTTCTATTACTAAGAGTACCTAGTTTAAAGCCAGCAGCTACTTGTGACTTTGATAGAACTTTGAGATACTTGCACTAAATGTAGGTTTAACTCGAAAGAGACCTTCATGTATGTATACTGATCTCATGGAAATTTGGCTGTGTTTTATTTCAAAATTTTGTTTTGCAAACAAAGTGGGGGATTGTTGGATATGTTTGTTTGTAAAACAAATATTTAAGGCACTTTCCTTGTCCCACATAGGAAAGAAAGAAATGTTTTGGTCACTTTATCAGTGAAAAGTGGATTATACTACTTTGAAATAAGAAAATGGTTTAGTGGGCTAGACCCCACTATACCCGCGTGCGGGTGCGCGAGTAATTGCGCGTTTTTGACGCGTTTATTAGACGCACTTAGCACTTTGCGCGCCCGCGCGCCGTGGACCAAAATTAGCCTTAATCAACAATTCAATTATTATTTTCATTTTCGAAATTATTTTTTAATTTATTTATTTTTACTCATTTTAGCTTGTGACTGGTCGGACATAATTTTCATTTGTGACTGTTCGAAAAGAAAAGAAAAAAACCGTCTGTTTTAGGACACGAAAAGGTGTGTCCGAATTGCAAGTTCCGAACGTGAATGGTCATGTTAGAACGACGGTTATCACAAACGAAGAGTCATGTTCAAAGTTCAATTTTCGGACATGAACAGGTGTGTCCGATTCGACATGTTAGATACCAAAAGGTGTGGTTCACTTGTCGTATATATATATTTTAGAGAGTATTTTTTCCATTGACCGGTTTTTCTTCAAGAAAAAACACAACCTTCTCTCTAATTGTTTCTTTTGAGAGTTTAAGGAGATTTTTTGGAATTGCTATCCAAAAAATCTCACGTGACTTTGTTGTATCCTGAAGGGAATTTGCCAGAAGCCTGTAGCAACTTTGTGGGGCAAATTGATCCTAAAAGAAAGTGATTACACGCCTCAAAGTCCGATTAAATTTCGATTCCATTTCTTCCCCGTACAATATTTTCCAAACAGTTCGTATATTATAACTATGGAGGAGTGGGACGTGAACTTGTGAATCATTTGGTACGTCTGGTGGAAGCAAAAGCGAAATCGTCTTTCTTCAAGAGAAAGATCGTGCTATGATATAACATGGATTCTCCGAGTGATTAGAATAAACTGCGACCTGAGCGCCATCTAGGAGAGTAAATTATTTTTTATGTTTACCTGCTAAAATGATAGATTTAATTGTTCATCAATTGATCGCCGATTCTGATTAATCACGTTCAGTCGCCTCAAACGAATTCTCTTGCTTTATGCAGGTGATATCACGTGGGCCATGAAAAGGTTTATGGCCTTTGCAGCTCGGAGCCTCGTCTCTGTTTTGGGCATGACAAGTCCTTTTCTCCTCAAAAATGTGAAGATCTCAAGGAGCACTGTGAGAAAAACATTACGTGTTAAAAGAAAATTATTGCACTACGTTAATCTATGGACAATTTCTATGCGGCCAACTTTGTCGCAGCAAAATTCATACTTGGAGTTCCATGTGTGTTGATACTTCTAATCTATTAGACTACGTTTGGTTATCTGGATTTTTAAATAGGATAGGACTGGATATGATAGGATAAGAAATCCTGGGATTCCTTCATATCCTGTCAATTGTTTGGTGGATTACATATTTAAAGTCGGATAGAATAATTTTTATTTTTTATTTTTTGATATTCACAAGTTCGGAGGAGTTAGTGAAGAAAAAAAAGCCAAAAAATTTTTTTGGTGAAAGCGCACAAGGTGTGGGGATGAAGATGACGGCGAGTGAAGTGTAACGTTTTTGGAAAGATAGGCATTAGAAATCCTATCCGGATCTATCCCACCCCCCTCGGATTTTTTTATCCGGACTATATCCGGTCTATATCCAACCTTATCCTATCTTGGATCACTACCAAACACAGGATAGGATAAAACATATCCTATCCTGACTTTTATCCAGTCGACCAAACGCTGCCTTAGTGGATGAGAAGGCACTAAGCGATCGACCCAAACATTGAAAAATTCCTATGAGCTCACAACTTTTTGCCTATAAAGTACTCTTTTTCTGGATATCAAGAAGATTACAAAAAAGTTCAAATACAAGTTAGGTGAGGGAGGATGTAGTTTTGTGCACTGAGGAATCCTTAGAAGTGGCAATAAAGTTGCGGTTAAGATTTTGAACAAACTAGCATCTAATGGCCAAGATTTTATGGGTTAATTCCACAAAAAAAAAAAAAATTAACTTTAGGTCGAGGGACAATTCTAGCCGCAACTTTTTTTTGTCTAGTGAAAAAGCATCAACTTTCACTTAAATCCCAAATATGCCATCCATTGATTTAGAACTATTGATTATCTAATTTGACTATTCCACCTCAACAATAAATGCACATGACTTGCTGACTGGATTCAAAGCAATATTCATTGTTTTATTCTCTGAGTCATAGCTTGAAGAATAACGGTGAAACTGTTCATCTCCTTCACTTCACCGGCAAGTCAAAATATTTCTAGATTGAATCTCTCTAGCTAGACGTAATTTGAAGCTAACCATTGCCTATCGACAGACTCCATAGACGAGATTCGCCAAGCTCACCACCATAACTTTTTTTTTCAAACAAGGGTGATTTCAGACAGAAAGTCAACGGGGGGCCAGATTTGGAATTTGGGTGAAAGCTTGTGATTTTTTATGAGATAAAAAAAATAGAGGCCAAAATTGTCACTCGACTTAAAGTTTGTGCTTTTTTACGAAACAAAAAAAAGTTCTGGACAAAATTGTCTCTCGACCTAAAGTTGGTACTTTTTTATGGGACAAAAAAAATTTAGACCAAAATTATCCCTCAATGTAAGTTGTTGTTTTTTTTTTTTTTTTTGAATTAGGCCAAGATTTTATAAGCAAAGTGGCCACAATTGGAAGGATCCACCACGTTAATGTCGTGCAACTTGTTGGTTTTTGCTTTGATTACTCCAAATAAGCTTTTGTCTATGATTTCATGTCGAACAGATCTTTGGATGAACACATTTCCTGTGAGGATGGGGATGATACTATTGATTATAAGAAAGTGCATGAGATCTATCTTGGGATAGCTAGAGGGATAAAGTATCTACATCAGGGATGTGATATGCAAATTGTACATTTTGACATCAAGCCTTACAACATTCTCCTAGATTGAAGTTTCACTCCGAAAGTTTTCACTCTAGACTTGCAAGACTTTATCCCACCGGTCACATCATAATATCATTAACTGCAGCATTAAACATTTTCATACAATTCAGAGACTAATTTGATATTACATTAAACATGTACCAAAAGTCCAAAGACCACATTGCACGTAGAGCCAAAGTTGAACGACCACATTGAATAAATTAAAAGTTTATAGACCACATTGCACATTATACTAAAATTCAGAAATCATTTGTGTTATTATTTCAAAATATTCATGTTAGCAGTCTATCTTTGTTACCAATTTTGTTTTTCGTCAAAAATGAAAAACCTTATACAACAAATACAATATCATTTTCCTTTTCATCTTCACAATTTAACAAAGCGACACCTATCAAATATTGGCCTTGAAAATAAAATAGAATGCCAGATGCCTCACTTGAAAGGATTTCGATTTAGTCTAGGGTACATAACTGTTGACACCAATTATTAATTAGGTTGTCGATAGTAAAATGAATTATTAGGGAATATTCAAGATAGTGGAAATAAATATATGTTGTGTAATATTTGATAAAACACATGCTCACCGATGAAAAATGTTGTAAGCCATAAGTTTAGTTGTCCAGAGTACGGCAATAGACAGTTGGCAGCCGCTAAATCATGCAAGCGGGAAGTTTTGGGTGTTTGAAATTTGAAAAGACCGGAATCAAAAGAGGGAACAGTAACCGCCTGGGGATTTGTTCTGAGGATTATTGATTAAATCGTTACTGCATGAGGATCAGGTCACTAAGGCTATCAATGAGAATAAGAACCGCGTGGTATGATACATGATCAATGGTAGTTGCCAGACATAGATTAACAGGTGTTGCAAGAATGGAAGATGAAGATGAGATCGATAACAGTTATCTAGCGAAGATTGACAGGTGTGGGGAGAATGAAGTATGAAGATATGATCGACAGCATAGTTGATGTGGGTTGACAGGTGTCATCAAAAGACGGTTATCACACTAATAGTATAAAAACCACCCGATGGCCAACAAAGAGACCCCCGAACACACAATAAAAAATGCTATCTTTTTATTTTTAAGTTTTTTGTTCTATACTTTTAATTTCCTTAGCCGTAGTCTTTTATGCTTTAAGTCCAATATCAGTGTAATGTGGTATCGATGAAGTTTGAGCATAATGCTGCTAGTCAATGACTAGTCGAACTTGTCTGAACAGGTTGCGTTGCCAAGTTTCCCATTAATCAAACATTGTCACGGCTTGAATTTATGTTGTTCAATTGAAACAAGTGGGTTCCTATTTTTCACCTAGATATCTCCTGTCCAGAGTCGTCACTGAACCTGATCTTCTCTCTTAAAAAAGTCGATGAACAACGATCAGTGAATTTTATTTCGTTGCAAGAACTTTTCTCTACGACACTAAAATTGATTTCTGCCAAGAAAAGTCAAATCTGGAAACTGCAGAGCAGTTTCATTCTTAATCAACGGGAAAGTCATCCATGAATAATTCCAATACCGTGTTTTGTCACCTTGACTGCAAGGAATGCAATTTCTACGCCATACCCACTTTTTCCTCAGAAGACTTTGTTTTAATGGTTGACTTGGACATTTCGATGACCAACGACTCCAACTCTTTTCCTTCATATGACAGAGCCTCCATCGCATTACCAATTAGCAAAATCTTTCATTGCATCATATCAAATGATAGAGAGATGATCAAGTCTCCGGGCTCCATAAGTATGTTCCGTGTTTTACTTCTCATATTGCATGTTTTGCTACCACTAAGGACAGGCTGCAGTCCGAAGAAGAATTGCTTGTGTGCCGCTTCATCTTGCGGTGAGCTCCGTAACATAAGCTATTCATTTCGATTGAAAGATGACCCAAAAGACTGCAGTCTCTCTAAGCATGAGCTAGTATGTGAAAATAACCGTACCATTCTATATTTATACGTCGGCCGATATTATGTAAAATCGATTTAACACCATTCCCATTATGGCGAAGATGAGTTCGCTGGTGAAATCATGGTGGTTGACAATGGACTGCAAAAAAGTAATTCCTCATACCTCCCTTGTTACTCATTGGTGGACTCCAACTTTAGTGATCATGGTCCATACACTTCACCCTCAGCTGTGCCGGTGGTCTTCATGAAGTGCTCGCAGCCTATTGCTTCTACTTGGTATATCGATACCAAACCATGTATCGAGGGAGCATACCCTTCCTATACGCCTCCTAAGTATTCCCAATGAAGATGTACTCAATACTCATACGCTTTTCGTGGGTTTTTTCCACAAGTACAGGACATCGAGGATTCTTGCAACATACCCATGATGGCTTTCTTATCTGATTATATCCCGCCATGGGAAAGGGATCGGTATAAACGTGCGAGCCCACCGTATAAGGTCCTCCACAACCTGATGGCCGAAGGATTCAATCTCTCTTATAAGGAGCACCTTTCGCCGGTAATATTCCAATTTTGCATCTTAGGTTTCGGGTACCGAATGGAGTGCACTCAATATTACTCCCGTAAGCTGACTTTCCCCGAGACTTTTCTTTCTTTCTTTCTTTCTTCCTTCTTCTTCTTCGTCCTCATCCTTTTCCTAAATGCTATCTCTACTGAGGGATCATATCAAAATTTGCTTACTGAGTGATCTGGGGCATGTTTCAATTGGATATTGTAATACGGAGTTTCGATACATTGAGTCATTACTTTCTTTTAATACCCAATAGAAAAAATTGCCACATCAGTTTAGTGAAAATGTTCAGTGAGATTTTTTGGTAGATTTGGCGTGCATTGCTCTTTTATTTTATAACCAACGAGCTTTCCTAGACTTAACACTATTCGAGGGACCCGAGTTACTATCAATGAATATCATTTATATATATATATATATATATATATATATATATATATATATATATATATATATATATATATATATGTATGCATATCAATGAACTTTGTTGTATTACATGGAAAATCTATTTCAGTCTCTTCAATTATACTTAATTGTACTATTAACTTGAGAAAAATATGTTAAGTTGACGATTTTATTCATAGATCTAGCACAATTACAGAAAGAGTGATTATAATATTGAAGTTGACGGTGACTAAGTAAACATTGCTCCATTCTTGTGAACTCGAATATTGCATCTATCGTCATTGCATGTGATGATCAACGACGGAGTTAGTCATGTTTTAATCGAGATGCATCAGTTCGCTGCTATAAATTATCGTATTGCTTTCTTTCTTTCATAATTTGTTACACCATCCAAGAAGCACTTACTCCTTATTTTTCCTTTTATTTTTGCCAAAATTGACATTATACAAGTTAATATTCCCGTTATTAGTCTATCTTTGCTACCAATTTTGTTTTTTCCGTCAAAAATGAAAAACCTTAGACGATGAAATGCATCATCTTTTTCCTGTTCGCCTTCACAATTTAACGAAGCTGACACCTAAGAAATATTGGCTTTGAAAATAAAATAGAACGCCAGATGCCTCACTTGAAAGGATGTCGATTCAGTTCTTTTTTTTTTTTTTGGTCGGAATTTTGATTCAGTTTAGGGTACAAAACATTCAAACCGATTCTCTTCTACTATACTAAAATTGATTCCTAGCGAGAATCAATTTGCCAAGAAAAGTCGAATTTGGAAACTGCAGAGAAGTTTCCCTCCTAATTAAGGCGAAAGCCATCCGTAACTAATTCCGATGCCGTGTTTTAGCCGGGCCATACTTTTTCTTCGCTAGGCTTTGTTTTAATGGTTGACTTGGACAATTCGATGACCGACGACTCCAACTCTTTTCATTCTTATTACTGTGCCTCCATCGCATTACCAATTGGCAAACACTTCCATTGCATCAGATCAACCGATAGAGAGATGATCCAGTCTCTGAGCTCCATAAGTATGTTCTATGTTTTACTTCTCATATCGCATATTCTGCTACTACTGGGAACAAGCTGCAGTGCAAAAAAGAATCACTTATGCGCCGCTTCGTCTTGCGGCGAGATCCGTAACATAAGCTATCCCTTTCGATTGAAAGGCGACTCAAAAGGTTGCGGCCTCTCTGAGTTTGAGCTAACTTGTGAAAATAATCGCACTATTCTAAATCATTATGCAGGCCGATATTATGTGAAAATGATTGATTACGATTATTATTTTGGCGAAGACCACTTCAGCGGTAAAATCACGTTGGTTGATGATGGATTGCAAAAGGATAATTGCTCATCCCTCCCTCGTTACTCATTGGCGCGCTCCAACTTCAGTAAGTATGATCCATACTATGTTGCTTATGAGAACATAGTGCCCGTGGCCTTCATGAAGTGCTCACAGCCTGCTGCTTCTGCTCCGTATGTCAGTACCGAACCATGTATTGAGGGAGCATATTTTGCCGACGTGCCTCCTAATTTTTCCCGGATGAAGGTCTACTCATACGCTGTATATGATGGGTCTGATCTACAAGTATGGGACATCAAGGATTTTTGCACCATAACCATGATGGCATTCACAGCCAACTATACCTCATGGTGGGAAGGGAATCGGTCTAGTCGGAGCTTATCGTACAAGGACCTCCACAACATGATGGTCCAGGGATTCAATCTCACCTTTGGGAGAGTCAATTTTGCTGTAAGAACATTCCGATTTTGCTCCTTAGGTTTCGGATTCCGAAGGGAGAGGTGCATTCACCGGTATTTCACCCGTAAGCTGACTTTCCCTGTTCTTTCTTTCTTTCTTTCTTTCTTCGTCCTCATCCTTTCCTTAACGTTAGCTCTACCGAGGGATCTTATCAAAATTAACTTACTGAGTGATGTGGCATGTTTCAATTGGATATTGTAATACGTATGTTCGATTTATTGAGTCATTAACCATGGAGCTTTTCTGGATTTGACTCTGTTCCTTTATATTTGTTTGGGGAAAATTGTTTGATTTGATAGTAGTCCGTGTCCCTTGAACCGCTGTCATTGTTACGGGGAACTCATGAACATTTGGTACATTTAGGGGAACAAAAGCGAAACGTTGTTTCTTCGAGAGAAGAGATCATGCAACGATAACATAGATTCCATGAGTGAGTAGAATAAAGTTGAATCCGAGCGCTATCTACGAAAGTGAAACTCATTCACTCTTTTTTTTTTTTATTCTAGACTTGTCCACTTGCAAATTTCAGTGAAAAAAAAGTGTCTTTGCAATTTGCAGTGATTGTATGAATTTATCTTTCACTTGGGGTGTAGCTTAACGTGAATTGCTTTTATTATTTGACTGCTAAAATAATGGATCTAGTTCTTCATTGATTGGTCGTTAATTCTTATTAACCATTTTTAGTAATCTCTCACGAATTCTCTTGCTATGTACAGCTGATGCTCTGCGGTATATGAAGTTTGATGTTGCACGAGTCGCAGCATGGAATCTCTTCGTTGTCTTGGGTATGACGAGTCCTTTTCTCCTCACACCTATGAAGCTCTCATTCAGCACTCTGACAAAAAGAAAAAAATTGTATGTGTATCAAAATTATGACACTATACTAATCAAAGGCCAATTTTCTCCGCAGGCCACTTCCTAGCAGCAAAATTCATACTCGGCACTCCATGTGTATTGATACTTCTAATCTATAGGTGGATGAGAAGGCACCAAGCGATCGATGCAAACATCGAAAAATTCCTACGAGCTCACAACAATTTTTTGCCCTTAAGGTACTCTTTCTCAGATATCAAGAAGATTACAAAAAATTTCAAATACAAGTTAGGCAAGGGTGGATATGGTTCCGTGTACAAAGGAATCCTTAGAAGTGGTAATGAAGTTGCGGTTAAGATTTTGAACAACCCAAAATCTAACGGCCAAGATTTTATAAGCGAAGTGGCCACAATTGGAAGGATCCACCATGTTCATGTGGTGCAACTTGTTGGTTTTTGCTTCGATTACTCCAAACAAGCTCTTGTCTATGATTTCATGCCAAATGGATCTTTGGATAAACACATTTCCTATAAGGGTGATGATGATCCTCTTGATTGTAAGAAAATGCATGAGATCTCTCTTGGCATAGCTAGAGGGATAGAGTATCTGCATCGGGGATGTGATATGCAAATTCTACACTTTGACATTAAGCCTCACAACATTCTCCTAGATCGAAGTTTCATTCCGAAAATTTCTGACTTTGGACTTGCAAGACTATACCCCATCGGTCACAACACAATATCGTTAAGCGTAGCAAGAGGAACCCTGGGTTATATAGCTCCTGAGCTATTCTATAAAGACATTGGTGGCATTTCTTATAAAGCTGATGTTTATAGTTTTGGGATGTTGTTGATGGAAATGGCTGGTAGAAGGAGAAATCTAAATGCACATGCAGAGCGTTCAAGTCAAATTTACTTTCCTTTGTGGGTTTATGATCAACTCAGCAAAGAAAAAGAGGTTGAAATAGTAAATGTCATAGAAGAGGATGGGGAAACAACGAGGAAGATGGTAATTGTTGCACTGTGGTGTATACAATTGAGCCCTAATGATCGGCCATCGATGAACAAAGTCCTCAATATGCTTGAAGGAGATGTGGATAATTTGCAACTGCCTCCAAAACCACTTTTGTATCCGATCAGGACGCCGCATGATGATGTTGATGCTGAGATAGAACTTGAAACAATCTCATGTTCGTCAAGTGCTCTGGTAATATCCAGTAATTACCAACTTCACCAGGACAGCGAGTTTACGAAATCATGTATTGTGTGATTGTTCCCATCTTGTAGAAATGAAATGCAATATATAAATAGTACTATCAACATGTATCATCATCATTCACAATGTAATCCTCATGGCCATTTTCCATATAGCACTAGTGTTTTCTAGTAGACTCCTCATGGCCATTTTCTAAATGACAAACATTCATTATCAAAGAAGAAAGACAGAGTAGGCTAACTATTTCGCGTTTTCTATCAATGGAAATTAAATACATGATGCCGAGCAACCCTCAATTTGTATGGTCAGAAGATCGTGCTGGAATTTGTTTTTTTAAGTATACACGATGTTGACTTGCTTCTTTATTTTTTAAATATTTTTATAATTTTTTATTTTTTATTTTTTTCTTTTCTTGTCTTTTGTTTCTTTATTTTTTTTCTTTCCTTTTTACTCTCTTCTTTTCTTTCGTTTTTCTTTTTCTCTTTTTCCCTCTGCCGGCCATGGTCAGGCCTCGTTGATGTTCGAGGAACAAGACCACCGTGTCTGTGAAAGTATGCTGACAATTAATACGCCAAACCAAACCTTTATACGAAGAGATTCGCCAGCAACAAGTCCAAACCAAGTAAGAGCGATGACGCAGAATATCGAGTTAAACAGCGTTAACTATCATGAACACCTTCAGAGAAAGTAAAGACAGGGTTAGAATCCAAGTGGCTCAAGCTCGAGCCATTAAAGTCGATGGTCAGAAACGTCCCCTGAAGTTTGCGGCCGGGTGGCCACCTACAATGAGGTTCGGAAATTGCGAAATTGGCGTATGCGCGGCCTCTGATGCAGCATTCATTCTCATTCCTTGTGCTTCCAGTGAAGGACAAGCAAGATTACCGCCGGGTACGAGATGCGGAGCGCACCCTGCCACCTCTTCTGATCCGACAAAGCCGAGAGGAATGGCAGATAGCATTTCAGGTTCAGCTCTGCTCATCATCAATTTTAAACCACAAGCGCGAGCACAGTTAGCATCACAACTTGAAGTCGAAACTAAATTGTTCGACTAGAAAGCACACCGCGATGATCATGTTGTCATCCGCAGTGTGTTCTGCCAACGGTAGCAATTATGATCATCTGAACATACACTTCCTATCAAAAGAGTATCCATGTCTTCTGAAGCAAGACTTGGCGAGGCAACTAAAAAGTTACGCCGTGCCTCGTGCCAGAAGCCGATAAAGGCACTTGCACTCTTGAACAACGCACGTATTTAAACTAGTGCAGATGACAGAATTGACCAAGCAAAATACTGTGCACAAGCAGGTAATTCACCTATCAAGTAGGTAAGTAGCTTTCAGATTGAGATGAATAGTTAAGCTAATCACCAGAGTAGGTACTATGTTCGACGCGGTAGAGAAAAAGCAAACGAAATAATAGAAGATGTACCAAAAAAAAATTTGTCTCGGAGAAACGAGACACGGAAACATCTCAAGAATTGAGTTTCTTACTTATTCGCTTACCTCGTCACGCTCACTGGATAATCATCCTGATGAGAAAGGCCATTCGTTTTGACAGGAGGCTGTGGAGCAGCCTCTTCCAGTACCTTCGACTAACGTTGCTCTGCTGCACCGGGAAAGGAAGGCGAGAACAATTGAAACCTCACATAACAAAGTGTTCAAAGTGCGACAACCGGACCCGTCTAATGGACGGCAAAATTCATAGGCTGAACTGCAAGGTCTACAAAAACCGACTTCCAGAAGCAAACAGTCATAAACAGATGGCCTAACTTAAAAGAGCCCTCGATAAGAGGCTGGAGGAGCTGGAAGAGATTCAAGGAAAAACATCCCCATGTAAAAGGTGGGTAAAGGACAATTTGGGCGTAAATTGCTAATCGATTGCGCTTACGGAGGAACTGATTATTGACACGGCAATGCACTTAATTTGAGGTCATATGGCACAGATTGCTCTGCGTCATCTTGAACTTCCTCCGTCACAATGTTGTAAATACAGGTACAAACTCTATGCGAGATCCCTTAGTTTTGCTCCATATCGAGCAAGCTTACAGCGCTAGATAAGAAGAGTCCTCTACTTATTCTTCAATTCTGCAACACTCTCACATCAGCGCTGTGGACAAAAATTGGCTCTCGCAGGATTTTCCTGGTCATACCATACCTAGAGCTTTGGGATTCTCTTTCTGTTCCTTGTGTGTTCTTAAACGGTTCTGTAGCCGTTTGAGTAAAGACAGTGTTAAATTGATGGCGATTCCACATTTTCCACGGTTAGCGTAGTAACAGGCGAAGAACTACTTCAGTGCTTTTTACTGTCATTGCTCATCCTGACCGTTTACTCATATCGATTAACATTTCCAGTTTGTCAGTGAGCCGCGAGGAAAACATTTCTCTACAAAGGCCACTTGAGAATTTATCTAAACTTGATGGAACGACATGCTCGGCCAAACCATAAATGAACTTTGCAAGCTAACCTTCCCAGTGATTTGCTTATGACATCGTGTTTATAGCATATATCTTAATAGAAAGACCAGCCGAAACATGTCTCCGAACCATCTGCTGTAGCAACGCTGTGTCACTGGACGCAAATCATAGAATGTGAAGTTTCCATTAGATATTGAGCATCAGCTCTTCTGGAGATTGAGTTATTTTGATATGTTTGGGACTTTGCCCTGTTCAAACTGTCATCAGAATCAGGAAGGAAGAGAGAAAGATGCTATTCATTCATGATATCTATGCAAAATACCTCTGTTTTAACACGGCTCTAGTGATCTAGGAGATTAATTCTTTTTAAGTGTTTAGTTAAGGTGGTGTGACTAATGATAGTAACTCTTGGTCATGAAGATTTTAAAGTCAATTTTCAGCTTGCGAGTAATGCATTGGCTCTGGAAAAGAACAGGGAACGTTTACGAAATTGGTAACAACGAAAGAGCCAATATTGTACCCTAAAACACAATAACGTACAGGAAATTACCATAAAAGTCATAAATCCATTGCACTTGTGCCAATTCAGTTCTAAACCTTTTAATTTGGCCAATTAAGTCCTAAACATTTTGATGATTTGTCAATGGTTGGCCAATTTTGGCTGAAAATCCCAAACGTGAGCACCAACCGTCTTGCGAGGTACGATTGACACAAGCATGGACAATTTTTCTAATTGTTTAAATAATTTTTCTGAATTTATTATTATTATTTTTTGTCATTGTGGCTGGCGAACTAGCGAGGACACAAAGGCCCTTGCCAAATTTGGGCAAGGCGGCCAGTGAGGCCACGATGGCCTCGCCAAGGGCCTTTGTGGCTTGCCTTCACCATATCCGGGCAATTGTCCAGACCAAAAGTAAAAAGAAAAAAATTAAAAAATTTATAAAAATTTATAAAATTTGTTTACGTAAACGCTGACTGTCTTAAGTGGCACTATCGGCGTCCACGTTAGTAGTTTAAATTAGCTTGAACGATTACATTGACAAATTATCGAAAGGTTCAGGACTACATTGACAAAAGTAAAAGGTTTTAAGACCGAATTGACACAAATATAATAGGTTTAGGTCTTTCTGAATAATGCCCTACAATAATGTATGTCTAGATCTTTGGCATTCGTGCGAGAGATAATCCAAGATACCTTTCATCGAGAGATTTTTCTGCTTAAAGATTTGACTAATCATTGCTTAATATTTAATCACCATATAGAAAGCAACTAAGGAGGTATCATCCAGCGTGGAGATGCTAGCAGAACAAACCAATTATTTCTCGAAAAAAAAAAATTAGTGCCCGTGGTCGTGTGTTCCCGAAGGAGCATATGCAACAAGAAAAAAAACAAAGAGAACATATTGTAATCAGTAACAATTTTACTATATAAAAAAAAAAGTGTGAACATGTGCAGTTAAAACGTCACGGGACGCGTCATTTGACCTGTTAAGACAACCTTGAAACAAATAGTTTAATTAGCAAATATTAATGCTTCCGGTGAATTTTTTTTTTTTTTTTTGTGTTAAATTGTTTTTAATGTCGTATGTTAGTGAGGTCCCAAGTCACACACAGACTTGCAATGGTCGCAAGTGACGAGAATTCTCACCGGTCGACGATGTTGATGCATTGTCTGAATTGTTTTTTTTTTTTTAATTATTGCTCTTGTTGTTATGTCCGCCCTAGATCCTATGATTTTTCTAAGTCGAGATCCCCATGCAAAATCGAAATATTTAATTGAATTTTGGTTTTGGATTTCGGTCTCTTCGATTATACTTAATGGTACCCGTTTAACTTGAGAAAAAAACCTATGGGAAGCGATAATTATGACTATTCATCTTAAGGGTGAGTCTATTTCACTGAAAAGAAATTTCTATGAAGACATCTTCTAAACTTTTCGATGTTCAAATTGGTGTTGTTAACTGATAAGGTTTCCAATAGAAAACACTTGTAATTAAAAATCGGGAAAATGATTTCTCTCCTTTTCAATAAGAGGAAGCATTTTCATTATCTGTTTCACGGTGTTACATGTTACAGAATATCGAAAAATTTTTATCATGTGTTTCAATAAATCTCTTTCTCTCTCTCTCTCTCTCTCTCTCTCTCTCTCTCTCTAGCTTCCAAAAGGAATAATGACACAATGATTTCTAAACTTTAGCTCAATATGTAATGTAATCTTCGAATTTTTAATTTGTTCAATATTGTCATTGGATTTTTTTGTACATATTCAATTTAGTCCCCAGACTATAAAAAATATTCAATATTTTTATTCCATTAATTGAAATGTAAGGACAATGTTAAATATTTGCATATAGTTTGGGGACTAAATTGAATATTTACGAAAAGTCAAAATATTACATTGAACAAATTGAAAGTTCAGGGATCATATGCGTCATTTCCTCCTTACAAAATTGATTTTCTCCATTTCTTATGAACTAATCAACAAGTCATCTATCGATAAAAAAAAAAAAACCAGCGAGTCATCTTCTCATATATTATAAAATAACACTTTTTAATTTTTGATTTCCTCCCTTAAAACTCTATTTCATGATTGGATAGCACAAGAGGTATTTCTTAAAAGGATTAATATCACGAAATACCATAAATTGGTACACTTGTGATAAATTTACTCCAAACTAATTTTTTGACCACAAAAAATCTCAAACTAGTACGTCTGTGACAAATTTACCCTCAATTAGTTTTTGTTAAATTTTATCGTCAAATTATTGAGTTGGATGACATGTAATAGTTTACAGGTGTATTAGTTTAGGGTTTTAGTCATCTGTTTGTCATTTGTTTATTAATTTGTGATTTTTCATGATATTGATCCAATTTTACAAAGGATAAATTTATCACGAGTATATCAGTTTGGGGTTTTTATGATTAAAAAATTAATTTATGATAAATTTGTCAGATGTGTACTAGTTTATGACTTTTGGTGATCAAAAAATTAGTCCGAGGTAAATTTATCATATATATACCAATTTGGGAAAAACCCTTCTTATAATGGCAAACTAAAATTGTAATTACCACTTCACTTATTTCCAACATTAATTTCGAAACCAGAGAAAAATAAGGAAGGAGTTGAATACTTTCATCATATTTTTTTTTTTTCGGTCGAAAAATAATTTCATTGTACGTTAAAGGTAGACTTTAAACCTTATTTTTCTCACATTTGCTTTTTAAAGATATTTCATTTGACATTTTTCGGTCTTTTATCAGTCACTCGATGCTCAACTAAATCCTAAGACTGCATTTAGTCATCTGGATTTGGATCTGGATAGGATATGATAAAGTGCGATTAAAAATCCTCCAAATATCCTTCGAATTATAAAAAAATCTCCTCATTTGTTTGGTGCAACCTATGATAAGATTAAAATCTTTAAAATTCCTCATCATTGTAAAAGCAAGCTTCTCCTTCCTCAAGCTCATGATTGTTCTCATCCATCTCTCACACAACACCTCCAACGCCCTAATTCGATCATCCCTCACGCAAAACCCTCGTTGAATGTCCACAAGTAACTCCAATTACTGCAAATGAGAAAAAAAGAAACAACAGTGAAATTATCGGACAAAAGTGATGCATTAGTTGATTCACGATAGTTAGGCGAGGATTGGAGGGTCGGAGTCGAGGTATCGATCAGCAATAAATCGGAATTGAAGTGGTGCGAGCAACCTCGCAATTGCGAGTTCGAAATATGTTCATTCTGTTTTCTCCTTTTGGTTCCACTTCTCTCTCTAGTTTTCGATTGGAACAAAATGCAGAGAAGGTGCCATGCCTATTTTTCATTTTGTTAAGTTATATATATATTTTTAAATTTTTTTATCCAATCCGGGCTTATCCCACCCTATCCCGAATTTCTTGTCCGCCATTTTATCCGGATTTATCCGATTAGTAGGGTGTCGCCAAACACCGAATATGATAACTTGGTATTCTATCCGAACTCAAATCCGGACTACCAAACGTAGCTTAAATGCATCTAACAAAAATCATTTTGATTTCCAATTCTATCTGCAACTTATTGAAGACCCACCCTCTTTCTAGATTTTTGGAAATTTTCAATTTTATCTTGAAAGACATCTAATCTAAGATACAACATCGCACTCTCTAACCTAAACTTCAACAAAGTCAACTCAAAATGTCGCCCTCAACAAAAACTAATCTGAATCTTGCAAGTTAAGATTACAAGCGATAAAAAGCTTAAGATATTCAAAGGAACTTGCCATCGCACCAGAACCACTCAGCTCCAATTCCTAATTGAAACGTAAGAATTCAATCCTGTTGAATCGAAATCTATACAGATGTGAGTACGCCATCGCACCAGAAACCCTCCACTTCAAACGCTAAACTGAGAAAAGAGAAGACAAAATGCACAAAACAATCGAAGATTTACATAAGATAGACGTAGAAAGCAATGCTCAAGATCGCACTCAAGCTTTCCCTCTCCCACATCACCGACACCAGCAGCGATAGCAGCAGCCAAGAAACAGAGTGGAAAGAAAAAGGAAGAAACGCATATAATATCATTTGAATCTGTTTAATGTGTTCGTTGTCCATATACCCTTCGAAGGAGGAGGCGTGCCTGTGATCTTTACAACTGTCTGGTGCTTACGCTGTCGCCGCCTCCTCTTGGCAACTTTATCGCTGTTGCCGTCACTTCCGTGGGGAGTGTTCCTCGTGCATTTCGTTACGTCGACCTTCACGATGTGGTGATCCGATGTCCCTTTCGATGACAGGACCGAATACGACCCGGGTACGAACTTGTATGGGCAATCTGGTGACGCCAGTATGTAGTCCACCCGCGTCCCGTATTTGCATGTCCCTTGCACGCCTGATAATCGATATAAGAAACAGTTTCAGATTACATATTCGGACAGTAGTCACTAGACAAGACTTTGGACCTCAATTTTTACGCGCACAGGTTGATATTGACATAGGGATGACAACAACAGGTACATATGTACTCAAATGTTCTCAATTTCCGTCCATTCAAGCCGATCATGCGATCATCGAACGACAGGAGCATATGCTTGAAAAGCACTGTCGATTAACCATTTGACAGAGCAAAAAGAAAAATTGAAAAACGGGAAAGCGATGAAGAGAGTTCTTACTCTGTCCTTTGGCTATGACGACCACAGACTCGCATTCCCCGGCGAAGTCCTTAGCATCTGTGAACTGCTTGCTCTTCAGAAACCTCATGACTTCAACCTTTGGGGTCGGTTTTCCCATCTCCTCATAGTACTATAACAAACACAGGGGCCCATGATTACACAATTGCCGTAGCTTAAGCCATCTAGTTATCAAGTTTCACGTGCAAACGAAAATTACACCAGACATGACAGAACTCAAATCTGTGCATGCTCAATCGTTGATAAAGGGGCATGTGCATACCTTGACGATGTCGGTCCACCGCTCTTGCGAGTAATCGGTCTCATCGAGAGAGTTGAGGCCGCCAGCCAAGATGTGGGGAGAGTCGCTCGACTGGATGATGGCACCAATCTGCTTCATCCGCCAGTTCTCATCGAGATGATCCAGGTGGGTGCACTGGAAGTTCACTTCCCCAACTTGAGGAACTTCTATGGTTGCCTTCAGCACATTCCTGTGTAATCAAACACTTCGAGATCACAGCCACTTCGATTCCGGGTCAATTTAATACGTCGATCAACCATATTACCATCGACAATTTTATTCGTTTGTTGAATTTTTGCGCAACAAAAACATACATTTGATCCCTTCACTATTTAAGACGTGGCTGATCAACCGAACACAAAAAAAAACTTCCAGAAATTGACTCCATGATGAGCAATTGCTTGCTAGCTCTCTCAAATAAGTCAAGATTCTATCTCGTTTGTCTCACTTGAGAGCAATGTAGCTTTCCTGAAGATGAGTAGTGCTTGTAGGTCTTCAAGTCATGCATCTGATTTGGCAAATCAATAAAATAAAGGTAAAATCCTCCCCGCGTTGCTGTCCTACCTACGTACACCTTACCCTGTCCTCATTTAATGCATACATGGTTCTTACCCTTCATTTATCTTGCCAGCTCCTTATTTAACTATTAAAGAGAAAAGATGCAAACTTGAGTAGTTCCTAAGCATTCTTTTGAGTATAACAGCAATTAATGGAGAACAATCTTCAAAGCTCATGCTCATCCGCCCCACTAAGATCCCACCAGAAAATGAAAAAGATGAATGAAAATAGTCCCAGAAAGTCTTTCATTCATCACACATTCACACAGGCACATCCAAGTTTGGAATAGTTATAATTGAAGAGATTATTTATTGTATTATTGATTAATTACAATTTCTGAGGAGAACCCACATCCAAATCCTAGTAAGGAAAAATGGGTTTCTTTAAAAAAATATTAATTTAATTTTTAATTCTGACTGGCATTGCTCACAGCTGGTGCTGTGGGATCCTTGTGGACAGGCCCACCATTGTTGTGGCAGAGAGAGCTTTCTGTATGCTGTCCAAGGGGGGCAAACAGGCTGTAGAAGAAAAGCCTTACAGCCTTGGGTGAGTTTCATGAATTTTGTGGTAGGGTTCTCATTAATGGTATTCTTAATTCTTCCTAGATCAGCCTGGGACAACTCCATACAGAAAATTCCAAATGAAACGGCTTAAAAAGGTCAAAAAAAGAGGGAAAAAAAAAAACAAAATATACCATGTGACAGCAAAGTTTTCATCCACACGTTCTGATGGCTAGGCAAAGCTTCAATTTTTTTAATAATTTAAGAAGCGGAAAAGCCTTTGCAGTTGCAGGTCATCATATATGTTTTCTTTTTTGGTCCTAAATTTTTATTGCGCCCACCTTAATTTCGTCGAAATTTCGATTGTCGGAAGTGGGTCTGCACCATTACAGACGTGCCTGCCAGATTAATCAATCTTTTCACCGGAAAAAAAAAATGAAGAAAATTTAAAAAAAAAACATAATATAATAATCGGAACAAATATCAATATGCCCAGGGAAAAATTATTAATTAGACATTTATATATTAAATTTCGCTTTCAACGGTGGACTCCTCAAATGAATAAATATCATGAATTTCGAAATCACCTAGGAAGACCACTTCCTCAGTGAAAAAGACACATATCATCGTCGTCACCAAAATTACGAAAATGAGAGCAAGAAAACACAGGAAAAAATAGATGGAAATTAATAAAATAAAACGAAATGACGGGACCTGAAATCAGTGTCGTCGAAGATCTTCTGGACCTTCCAGTGCTTGATCGGCCACCTGGAGAGGACGGCGTTCCCGTACTCCGGCGCCCAGCTCTCGGCGAACGCGTAGCTCATCCCCAGCGCCGCCGCCAGCTCCGACAGCGGCTTCATCTCCCTCTCCTCCTCCGCCTTCACGTCCTGCAGCGCCACTATGTCCGCGTCCAGCTCCCGCAGCACCTCCACCACCGTCCTCGTGCTCCTGTACGCCTGCCGCCCGCTGCGCCTGTCGCCGCCGCCCCACCCGTTCTCGAAGCTCCCCCTCGCCGCCGCCGCCGCCGCCGCCGCCGGGGCTTTCCCTTTGAAGGCTCGACCGACCGAGGCCGAGGCCGGAGAAGAGGAGTGTGGAGAAGGGGAGGGAGAAGGAGGTTCGGCGGCGGACGGCTCGCTGAAGCTCAGATTCCGCCGGCTGCGGAGCAGGGAGATCTCGTTGTCCGGCAGGTTGATGGAGACCCGGAGCTTCGACCTCGCGAATTTCTGCTGCTTCGTCAGGTGATCCTGGCCGCCGTTGATCGGGTGCAGGGGAGACAGCTTGAGTATGCCCCTCGGGCGGTCCAGATTGGCCGACTTGGCGCGCAGGCTGAAGACGGCGCCCTCGCTGTCGAAGTCGAGGCTCGACGATTTCTCCGGCTTCGGGACCGCGGGGGCCATGGAGAAGAGCGCCGCGTTGAACGTCGCGATGCGGATTGACTTCGGGGGCTCCGAGTCGTTGGGGTGATTGTTCGGGTGGACCGCGGACGAGGACCCGTTCGCGGCGTGCGGCTGCGGGCCGGCAGCGCCGTGGCTGGAGATGGGTTTGCCGAGTTGCGTGACGACGACGACCTTGGAGTTGGAGGGGCGGCGGCGGCGGCGGAGGCGGAGAGGCCACCGGAGGCGGTGGCAGAGGCGGCGGAGCTTGGCGTTGAGGAGGCTCAGCATCTTTTTTGTGGGCGGAGGGGGAGGAGGAGGAGGAAGAAGAGGAGGGAGCCTTTACATTGGCAATTGCTGCTAGTGTGTTGTTGGGCATGAATGGGACAGTCGTTAGCAAACTACTATTTGTTTGTCAAGTGTTAAAAGGGCAGTGAAAAGTTGGGGTGGGTCTTGTTTTGTTTATACTATGGTAGTGGCCTAGTGGGGCCATTTGATGTGGAGGAGGTAAAAAAGGACAAGATATATATATATATATATATATATATATATATATATATATATTTCATATTTAATGACATGTGATGTGAACAAATTAATTATAAGGCGAGGAGCTAATAGAAATTGGTTAAATAGGGGAAAAAATGAGGAAAAGAAAGGCGCGCCCTTTTTTATCTGCGGGACAGTTTGATTACGACTTTTCGATCGTCTTAAGGAAAAGGTAAAACCTTCAACCCCGTGGCATATTGCTTCCGTTAAATATCGAACGTGTCAGCAACCATGATCCATCGCGCTAATGCTTTACTTTGCATTTTCCGGCGAAACTATCTCGTTCTGTATAAATTAACCATCCTTACTTTCTAAACACTATCCCCCTCTCTCTCTCTCTTCGGGACTTTCAGATATCAATCATAATTATAAAGTTATGGCTTACACAGCTAGTGATTTATTGCATCATTCCGAAAACCAATTGTGCGATATAAGATTTCGTAAAATCACTATGAACTGTTTTGAAAATTTAAGCCGTCACGTGAAACCGCGATTCCACGTTTGATTAACCCAACGCTTATTAGTGGGGCGGCATCGCTGGCGTAAGTGTCTTGGGCGGAGTGGGGGAACTTTGAAGAGAGGTTGGGCTTCCGGGAAATGGGTTCGCGACACGTGGCGGAGGAGTAGGGCTAGTGAGAGAGAGAGAGACAGAGATGCCAACCACTCCACTTAGAGAGAGAGAGAGAGAGAGAGACAGGGAGGAGGGAGTTTCCTTCGTGGGAGAGTACAGAAACGTCGTTTTGGGGAAAAACGACGGGGGCGGGAGTAAGGAAACGCGGGAGAACCCGCCAACAACTCCGGTCCATGCGAATGCAAATATTATGAATTTCTTATTCCCAACGCCACGTCACCTGAAACCCGGCGTACTTAACGCCCATGCATTTTCCCCCAAAAATTCAACTCCCCCTCTTTATTTATTTATTTGTTTATTTTATTTTCTTCTTCTTCCTTGTTCCTTTTTTTTGGGGGGGGGGGGGGGGGATGAGAAGATTAGGCCTCTCTTTATTAGGGCCAAATGAGAAGGTTTCCGGTTGAAATAAATTATATACGGTGAGTTTTAGGTTCGGTGCGTTGTCCGGATTTTTGTGCTGGTAGGGCCTATCTCGTTAGTCTTTCTCCAAAACGGAACGGGTTGGTCCGACGGGAAGCACTCAAATAGCACGCGACCGAATCGGTTTAACCTCGGTCACGAGTCATGACTCCTCGATTAGAGAAACGTCGAATCGAGCTTGGAACGGGACGGATTCATCACGGCTCTTAGCTTTAGTAAGTTCCATGTTAAGACCTTTTATTACCTAAACGGAAAGGTTACGAGTATCAAGTTCGCATAAAATATGAAGGTAGCTATGCTAAACATGTAGCTAAATAAAAATATCAAGCTCCCGAAAAAAAAAAATTGGAACTTACTAATACCTTGGAGGACTCCTAAGTAGCTGTGTTACACAATGCAGCATTTGGGCTAAAAATTAACTTCAGAAATTTCTTTTAACAAGCACAAAAAGCTGCTTTTCAAAAAAAATTTTAAAATTTTCAAAATTAAGATTTGATTCAAATAATCAAAACTACTGAGATCTGAGTACATATACCGCGATTGCCATGTCCATACGAAATGGATTCTGTCCATTTTCGTATCAAATTTTTTATTCTCTTGGTTTTTGATTCTCCTAGTTTTGGCCATGAAACTAGGAGAATAAAAAATCAAAGAGAATTAAACATTAATAGCAATGTAGAAGGGCCTAAATGACATCACAGGGGTGCGTTGATTTGAGCGAATAAAAAATGTTATCCGAGACGTCAAAAAGTTGACAATTCAACAAATAAATATAAATATCTGACCAAAAAAAACAAATAAATATAAATTTATGCAAAAAAAAAAACCGTACATAGTGCATAAAAAATACTGGATTTTATTGATTAATTAGGAAAAAAAATAAGAGAGAAAAATGTTAGAGTAGTGTGGACTAGGTGACCTATGATTTGGCTATTATTGGGCCACGATGGCGGTGGCCTCTAGGGCTGTGTGTAGCTGTAATTGAAGAGAAAGCCGAGATATGTTTTTTTCTTTCTTTTGATGAGGTCTTTTTGGGTCTAAATTGACAGCTCTTGTGTATTTCTTCTTTCTGAGGGGGGGCGGGATGGTGGTCCCACCTGCATGGTTTGATGCCGTGCTGGGTCTTTCCCATGCATATAATCTCAGTGATCTCTCTATTATTATTATTAATTTCATTTTCGGGGGATGTAATTAGCAGGAGATTATACAAATTTAATTATACCAGCTTGGTGGTGGTGGGGGGTTCTTGAGATCTTGTACAATTTTATATGTTCTTAGCTATGCATCTCAGTGGCGGGTTTCAGAAGGAAAAAAGAAGAAGAAGAAGAAGACATGATCGGTTTCGAAAGTCAACCGATGATGTCCTTAATGTAGATTGACCCGGGCCGAATTGGGGTTTTTGGTTTGGGTTCATGCCGGGTTGGGTGAGAAAGTGCCGTGCATGAAATACCTAATCCAGGCGAGCCAAACCGTCAACACCCTTTTAAGTCTATCTGTGTAACTGAACATATGGAACACAAACCTAGGATATGTGATAAATGCACTTTCGAGCACATACGTCAGTTAGCCGCCTTGTTCGATCAAATCCCGATGGAAAAAGAAGGGTCGCCAAGCTACCCTCGTGCCTATAGCTGCAACGCAAGCAAGGGTCGCATTCAATGTTTTGCAATGTGCAGACACATTCGATCAAGCTGAGCATTTATAGCTATAGATAGTTGCATAAATTTGTCAACATTATTATTCCTTACACCAATGTTGTATGAATTCTGCCACGGGCGGCCATAAAAATAAAAAGGGGATGAAATAACTTGATGTGCCCCGGAAGCAGTACAAATGACTCAGTGCTTGTCCATAATCCGAAAGAAATTGTGTTGATCATTAATGGAAGAAAAGTAAATTCTTGCTAGAAAAATCGTGCAGCCATTCAAATTTTAAACAAATTTGAATGCAATCGGTGTATAAAGCATGTCTATCAAGTGTCTATAGGGATCACTGAATCAACTAGCTGAATCTTAGCAATAAGGTGCCAAAATAATGACTAAATAAAATTAAATATATGTACATGTATGTCAAATATGGGTGAAATTAGTATTTTTGGGGACTATAGCAAGAGCACGACCCTCTGAAAAAAAAAAGGGAAATCGAATTTTTTTTTCTTTGGTCACCAATTCTTTCCATTAAAATAGCTAATTTTGTTTTCCATGAAATAATACTAGAAATAGGGAAATCGATTCGCCAAATAAGGCCACTTGTGTTTGTTGGGTTTTGAATAGGACTCGCTTATTATTTATGTACAAATTACCGTCGTCCCAATCGCCTGTAACTTAATCTTATAAACCAAACTAGTGTTTGTATTTCCATTATAGCTCCTCCTTTTCATTCCAATGTCGAAAGGTGCTTTAGGGGTTAGCCCGCAAAAGAAGGTTTAACCAGGGAACAAGAACTAGAACAAATTGAGAGAAACTTCGATTTGTGTACTGAATTTGAGCATTGCCCACGGCACTAACTAGTCCATGTAGCTACTAGCTATACCTTTGATAAATTTGTCTATTGCCCCACTTCATTAATATATAGGGCCAAGCCAGAATCAGCTTGCATTTGCAATAAAAAAAAATTTAAAAAAAATGGAGCTTAAAACTGAAAAGAAAAGGCTCTTGCTGGAAATTATTCTTTGGTCATTTATAAAAAGCATATGCTTAAATTTTATCATGTTGATGGGCTTGCATAACTTTTAATCTTGCTCTTTCGAAATTATTTGACTGTAGACAAACCCAAAAACCTAAAGAGGAAGAGTTGTAGATGGGCTAGGCTAAGTGAATACTTGGACAATTTAGTGGGCTTGTTGTTGTTCACTCTTCGAGAGGCCCACAATGACACCAAGAACAGATATTTATATATCTAGTAGTCAACTTTTAATGTGTCACGTGGTACTTTCAATTTGTTCGATGTGGTTATTGAGCTATTCGTAGATATACAAAGCCGCCCTTTTATTTGATCAAACGAGGGAGAGAGTTTCGGCAAGTCCCTAAACTGTTGCGAAATGTGTACTTAACTTTCTATAACTAAATCAAAAAATCGGTCCTTCACTACCATTTATATATAGCTTTTCATCATTACGATACTGTCCAGATGTTAATACACATTTTTGGTCTCAGTCCATATCCTAAATCAACAGCAAATATACTGCCTTTTTATTATTTATTTTTTTCACCTTTTTGGTCTTTATAAATACCATGATAGTTCAATTTAAGTATATTTTAGCTCATATATGATCTCTATAATAATAGAAGTAGAACCTTATTTAAAATTATATCGGGTCGAAATTATTTTGATCAATCTGAAGATGTAGGGTTTGCTTTGGCGATAGCTTATTGAGAGGGTTTGCATTTTGCGTGGTCGCTTGCAAGAGGTAATAACGTACCAATGTCTATAGGGAAGGGAAAATATGTGCGGATTGTAGGTGATCAAGTTGGCATGTCATTGCCAAGAAGAGTTCTAGTGTAGCCTTAATTTTTGGCTAACCTAATAAGATAAATCAAGATACAATGCCATAACATGAACAATAAATTTAAAAAGCTAATCAGGCAGTCAAATTTTCATCCCGCATCTCCATAAAAGGCTTTTTTTTGGGTCGAAAATAAAAGACATTAAAGTTAAAAGAGAATCACGTGTTGAGACGAATTTATTTTATTAACGTGCCTCGTACAAAGTTTACTTTGATCACACGAATTCCCATAGCAGAAGTTCGATATCTTTGTCTTGAAAATGAGACCGATAGCATTTCCGAAGACCCATCAATTTATTTTGAAAACATCATTAATGTTATTTCCATGCATTATTGTTGATCGTTTCGTTTTACGTCAGCCGAAAGTGCAACGTGTGCAGGAGGCGGCGAGAGATCAGCCCCGTCGTTCACCGACGGCCACGGAACCCGCTGACGCGCGGGACCCTGAAGTGGGCGCCACGTGTCGAGCGATGGAGCGTCCGGAAGGACGGAGCCACGTGCTACCGCGGGTGACGGTATCGCCGCTGGCGGCTCGGCCCCCATTCACTATTTATAGGGCCGGCGGAAGGGGAGGAAGGGCGGGGGACGCGTGGAAATGCGAGCTTTCTGAACCGGCGCGAGCGAGCGAGCGAGCAGTGAAGCATGGTGGAGAGCCAAGAAAACCCTAAGCCCTCCATCAAGGTAAAAACCGACCCGTCGATTTCCCCTTCCCCCCCCGCGGGCGACGATGCTTCCCCATCGTTTGCTCGCTGTGCTCCCGGATCGCTGCTCCGAACGCCCGAGGTTGTCCGCGCCCCGCCGTTTCCGGCGGCGGTCGTGGCCCGTCTCGTCGGGGGGGGCGAAATCCGGTCTTGTTTTCTTTGCCCGCTTTGCGGTTATGGAGGGGTGGAATTGCTCGAGGTCGATGTGGCGATTGCGGGGATGGAGGGCGAATTTGGGTTGGGTCCTAGCGATTTCCCCGATCGGTGGTTGGTTTCGTTGTTAGGGCGGTGTGTCGCTGGCACGATAGTTTTCCGCGCGGAGTTCTGATCAATGGGGGGTGGGGTTGTTAGCTGAGGGAAGGGGGAGAAAAATTCCAGTCGGGAGAGGGAAAATGTGGGGTCGACGCCGCGGTGATCGTGCCTTGTTGCTCGGTGTCGAGTTTAGTTGTTATCTGATGGTCTCGCGGGATGCGCCGTTTCTATCTTTAGGCGGCTCAGTCAAGAAATTCTTTCGCATGTGTCCGTGCTATACTCGTTAATTGGACCTCTTACTTCGTTAGCAAGAAGGATTTTGCGCATAGGTCCGTGAGGGATTGGACCGTTGCGTAAGTAGGCGAGCGGCCTTGCGCTTCGCTTCTGCTGTTTCGACGTCAATCTGTGGCGTGCTTGCTAATTATCTCGGTGTCTTTGTGTTGTCCTCCTTGATATTTGCCTTAGCGGGAGAAGGAATCGATTGCCTACCTATGTGTGTCGATTCTACCAGTTTCATTCAGCAAATCACATCGCCTGTGTGTCGAGAGTAGTTATCTTGTTTGTGTCGGTTTGAGTATTGGGGCTGATTGGATGCTGAGATAGTTTCCTGTTTTTTGTTATTTTAAGAAATCATCTGCGAGTGGCTCAATCGACATATATGCCGTGCAATGTGGGAAATGCTACAAATGGAGGGTGATCGACTCACAAGAAGAGTACGAAGACATCAGAAGTAACTTCTTGGGGAACCCCTTCGTTTGCAGCAGGAAACCCGGCATTTCATGCAAGGATGCGGCAGATATAGAGTGCGATGCATCCAGAACGTGGGTGCTTGACAAGCCAAACATACCAAAAACTCCAGAAGGTTTCAAGAGAAGCCTGGTTCTGCGAAGAGATTTCACCAAGTTAGATGCTTACTACATTGCGCCTTCCGGGAAGAAAATGAGGACCCGCAATGAGATAGCGGCTTTCTTGGAAGCAAATCCTGAATACAAAGGCGTGTCCATCTCGGAATTCAGTTTTCACTGCCCCAAGATAAAGGAAGACACCATTCCGGAGCATGTCGAGAAGAGAGTTTCCAGCGGTGGCAGTGGTAGTAATAAGAAATCTAAAACAATGAAAGATCAAGAATAAGCAGTTGCTGGTGATGGGTGCTCGGTTCTACTTAGGAAAGCTGTTGTTTAAGGTAGTATATTCGTGTGATTAGCATGGTGGGGTAATTTTTGGGGGATCTCCAGGCTGGGCTCTCTGTTTGTTCCCTGGCGTGCACTTGAATCTAATTTACGTATGGACGTCGTGAGAGCAAGTGCTTTGTGTGTTCCTGTGGGTTAATATTTTCTTCCAAAATGCGATTAGAGGTACTCCAGGAAAGGAAGCTTGTTAATTCAAAGCCAGAACTGAGAAACTTGGCTCGAAGTTTTAGCAGGAGTATTCCTGTAAGCGCGTTTGCTTGACAGGATTTGGAGTGCCTCTTGCAGACACCAACTAATGCCTAGAGTTTCATTCTGGAATGGTGATTGAGTGCACTCTTGAGATGTTCTAGTTCAACATGATACAGATTTTTTTTAAGTGTTGTATGTTGGAAGTTCATCATATAAGAAATTGGCCCATAAGCTGGCTATCGTTTGCCATTTGCAGTTTGGAACATTATTGATAGCAACGACCTGTAAACTCTCTTTGTCGTATGCGCTTGGAGTCGTGTCGAGCTTTGTTTTTCATGTTGGAAAGAACCCCTCGTCTAAATATCTCCGGAACTTCGAGGTCTAATACACGTATAAAACAACATTAGCGGAGATCATTGACCTCTGTCTTTCTATGCTCCTCTTTCTTCTGCTGTTGTCAGGTTCGTTCTTATGGATGAAAGAAAGGTGCTTACGAATCATTTTGAGGACTTGTCGGCTCGTTTCCAAACCATGGGACAAGCATGTAACTTGCCAAAAGGTATGACATATCGAGAGGCAATGAAAGAGAAACATCGTCAATACGCTAACTCTGGCAATTGTCTACTAAGCATTTGCGGTCATCAATGAGAAAATGAAACCTCGCTACAAGCAGCAGCAGCAGCAACGGCGGCGGCAGGACAACTATATTTCCACAGAGGGGATTGTCTATATGAATCTTCTTTTGTCATCGCACTCGATTCTCTTTCAAGTATTCTGAAAGATCTCAGTAGTAGTAGCTCCAGAACTTTTACCACGTGTTGTCTCCTTCAAAGTCGTTTTTTCGTCTCTCTACCCTTTCATCCCGACTGACCAGTTCATAATCACAAGCATCTAGCGGCCTTCTAATTGCTGCAGACGCTATATGAGCGACGTCCGTGTCTATTTCTCCATCATTTTGCAGAACGAATCCAAGAAAGACAGAGTTTCACTCTTTGGAACTTCCTGATCTCCAAATTCCACCATTGTGTACGCAAACCCCTACTGTTACGGAGCGCACACTCCATGTGCTCATCATTGGCCAACATAAACCGAAAAAAATGAAAAAAAGAAATCATACCTCAATCTCGGTAAGGAAATGAAACCTCATCTTCCATTACATTTCAATTAAGACATTGTTAGATGACCCTGCGGCTTCCTGGATTTGTTGCTGCCTTTGAATTCAGAAGCATCCAAACAGAAAACTCAAACCAAATACTCTCATGGAAGGGAACAGATCTTGATATCGAGATACAGTCTATATCTTACATAGTCAATATTAAGGCCATACAGATTTGCAAGAACTAGCGGTTCCTTTTGGCCAGAGCACGGACTGACTTAAACAAATTGAAGACGTAACAGCACCAAATTGAGAATCCAAAGCACGATCCATCTGTCAATTTCTTATCAAAGCGGGCATTGGTCTTTGGAACAAATTAAGCTACTGATCCAAAAACATCTACTTGGATGGAAACTTCTCATGTTCCAATTGTGAGGAATAACTGGACCAAAGATGATCATGTGGAAAACTATTAATCCATGTACCTTTTGCTATGAACAAAGTTAGTTTAGTTGACAAAATGTCTTTTAGGGTTCAACTTCCATTCCTTCCTTTATTCATACAGAATAGTAAGCATATGAAAAGCTCTTGTTCCTTCCGAATGCATGGTGCTGATCTTACCGCCCCATTTTCCCACTTCTTTCTTTCTCGAGAAAATATCATAAAAGCTTGTGTTTCCACCAACATAGGTATCGCATGTTCTTCCTCAAAGCACTGCACGAAGCTCCAATCTGCAAGATAAGTAGGCAAAAGTCTTTGGGACAGTCGCATATATTCCATTTCACAAGCTTGCTTACAATAGAGAGCCTATTTTTTTCCAACTTGCTCAAAAGTATTTACAAACAAAAGAATGTTATCAAGGGTTCACCAAATATCACCTTCTAGGAACCTACATTTCTCTTCTAATACAAACAACTCAGCAACTTACACGGGCAGTAACAGGGTATGTACATCTAAGCCTAGAGTCAAACGAAGGGCCACCTTCAGTTGCTTGGAAAAACCTGTGCTTTGGCCATTGCGTACCCAGTGTGACAGCTTGCATTAAAAGCACAATCCACGATGTACACAGACCAATGTAAATCAGAAGAGCAAGGCCTATTTCTACCAAGAAGCAGACCCAATTCCTCTGAATAAAGAGCACAGATCCTGGGGCTCATTAGCTCCAATGCATGGAACATGTTGTCAACTTCTCGACCGAATGCTCGCCAAACTCCCAATTTGGATGAGATCAAGATTTGGATCCTGTTTTGCATGACCTAGTCGGGTTTGGTATACTCAAGAAGCATGTGTGGGGACCGGTAAATCTTCACTAATGTCCAGTAAAGAACCTCCTCCACTCCAAGTTCACCTTCTGCTCTTGCAGCATATATGTCCTCGCAAATTGCCATCAACCTATCACAAGCCAAATATCTGCTGCTTAAAATGTGCAGTAAACTATACCGGTAGATGCTTTATCCAACATCTTTTATGAAACTTTTCTATAGTGAAGTTAGATAAGCCAGAAATGTAGTAATTCCAGATATAGGTAAACGAGAACTGAAAGTAATCTTGAGTGAAGGTAACACAAGCATAATGGTTGCTAGTTATTACAATACCAGAGTTTCGTTACCAAGAGAACTGCTACAACAGTGGGAATTTGGTGCGGCTTTTACTTTTAGCCTGTCTTTTTCTTGAACTTTTAGAGTTCAAGTTTATTTAATGTTAAGCACCTCAAATATCTAAAAATATATGAATGTCATTATCTAAAGTCACCCTAAAGTTCTTCTTTATGTTTAAAAGTTACATTATAATTAGGCGTGGGCTTTTTCATGCCCTTTTTGGCTAAAACACACCATTTTAAAATTGATTGACTAAACTACTCTCTAAATAAATCAAATATATATTATATCTGTCTCACATATAATTATCTTCTGATGTGCATACCATGTAATCCATACCAAATAATCACTTTCATGTCATTGGTACTATCACGGGGAATCAGATCACCACTTTCTCTATTGTATTCGGGTTATTTAGCTTTACTTCTTGTGCACGTGAATTCAACCAAAGTCAAACTAGAAACACGAAAAAAGGAAGAACTAAAAACCTCCTCGCTAGATCTCAAAAATAATGTCCTATACATCTTCAAATCGGCTCATTTCCACCAAATCTTGAGCATTTTTTAATCTTGCAGGTGTCACTATGTTTTCAAGATTACACGTAACAAAAAATTCAAAAGTCGAATTTAATTTCTCTCTCTATATTCTTCTTTAAATGTGTTGTTCCTCCCTTCAGTGATTAAATAAATTTCCTTTTGTTCTAGGTTCAAAGAGTACAAAAGGAAAATCTTTTAAGTAAAATAAAATAGTAAACTAATAATCAATCATTTATAAATTTGCACTAGAAAAAGTAACTATGAAGAGTAATTGCTGTTTAAAGGGTAATTTGTTCAGTTAACTAGAAAGGGTGTATTTTAGCCAACAAAGGTGTGGAAATAGCCCCGCCCTTAATATATTGATTTTGGAAAATTTAGACAAGGCCTTTTGCTTTGGCTCAAGGAAACAACACCTCATCCATTTTTTTGCTTTCTTCAGGAACAATAGATAGAGAAAAGAAAAAGTATATACATATGGAACTGGCACTCTACCAAATATCATATTGCTATTTGAAAAGCCAATAAAAAATTAGACTTGGACCCGAATTTCCATGTCTCAAACTAATATAAACCTCAACTAAGACAGACCATAAATATGCAAGACCTACAAGTCATAATTATTCATCAAAAGTAAGATTCGATTTGTCTTCACACATTATTCTCGAGAACAGTGCACTCTTAAAGCATTAAATTAATTGGCTATTCCAAACAAAAACAAACAAAACAAATCTTCTTCTATAATTTAGACCATGGCTCTTAAAGCTAACGTTCACAATGCAGGGTACACCAATATACATGTGGACCCTAGTTATGCAAGAGTAGCATTCTTTTATAAAGGAATTTCATTTCAAACTTATTCACAGTTTTATTGAGAGAAATAAAATACTCTTATCGAATTGTTTCTGGCAAGCAAGCTTGAAAAAAAAAAAAAAATGACAACTGACATCCATCATACCGCATAATGTTATCAGCATATATGGGGATCAAGGTGATGAGAAAATAGAAAGAAGGCAAAATGGAAATCTACTACCTGTCGCAGGAAGGTAGATTTTCATAGGGTATTCTCATTCTCAAGTCAGCACACTGAAGTCTGATAAAGCGACCAACAGCCAGCACGAAAGTAATATAGAGGCCCCAGATGCTGAACTTGCTAAGCGTGTCACCAAGGATGCCCTCTAAATCATATATTCAAAAAATTAGTCAACTGCAATTGTCAAGCAATATAATGATAGTTCTCTGATTCACTAGAGAAAGCAATCTATACTTTTATAACTTACGGGGGGGTGTTTCTTCGGACACTACAATTGCCATTGGTCCCTTCAATCCTCCACATCCACTGACATCTGATGAATTTATATCGTGGAAGGACCACCATTGCTGTTCTGCACGATTCATGACAAGGTCTGCACTAACTGCATTAACCTGATAGTTTATGGTGGATCAGTTGTCTTTGAAATTCATATCAGTATGCAAGTACAAGTACAAGCCCAAGGAGGAGAATAAAGATCTAAAAGCTATCCCAGCTGCCATGTATCACATCATTGATTTTAATACTAACAGAACCACCAATGGAGACAAACAATCGAGGTTGCAACTATGTTGACAAATTACTGCAGAAATTGAGTCCACTACCTAGTTAAAATTCAAGAAGGGATGGGATTCCCTCTTTCATGTCATCTAACTTCATGTTATGATTGAGCAGTTCTTTGTCAATTTGTTAATTTCATCCTGATGGGTTCAGTTCTTTTATTTCAAGCAATATGGAGTGCAGACATCATAAGCTACACATGTCAATATATCGGTTCCCTATTTCTCCCACCGTTGCCAAAAATTTTTGGTGGAATTATCTAAAGAAAAATGAGTACATGTTATGAAAAGAAACTCTTTGGAGCACTTCTCCCATTCAAGTGGTTAATGTAAGATTTTTTTAGCCCTCATTCTTTTGACAAAGAATTTGATATTACCCACTGCCAGAAGTGAGAGAAAAAGGCTGCCATGACCACTTTTTTTTACAGGAAATTCAAGCTACATCATGCGGAATTCACTTTGGGATTTCCAGAATTCTCATATATAAACCATGCATTTATCAATCAGCAAAAGATTGTATATACAATGGCAGGTGTCCCATGAATCTTAGCATCATATCCTAGAGGGAATTAATTATATATCTACCCCTATTTTCCTCTCTATTCTAGAACAACTTTCACATTTTTGGGCTAAAACCAATATGTTAGCCCATGGATGATCACGCCTCTCTCTAATAAGTCAAGCTTTTGAATATAGAACAATGCAAGAACAGAATGGATCTGAACCATCAAAAGTATCAGTTTACATGCAATTTTTGCTCTGAGCTTGAGTCTCCTGCACCATTCTCATATTCAATTGCTGTAATAAAATAAAATTGCAAAATCAACATGCCATAAAGCCATAAGTATGCTTTAGTGTGAATATTCTTAAATTACACTAGCAACACACGTCTGGCTAATTTCTTACATGTATCCTAATTTATTGAGTTAGTCAGAATACAAATTGTACACCTGTATTTTCACCGATTTAGTCAGCATATGTGCTTCTTTGCAGTTTGTGTGTGTGATGTGTGCACGTATATGCGAGAGAGAGAGAGAGAGAGAGAGAGAGAGAGTATGTAGGTAAACAATTGACCAATGACTGACTAACCAACTTACCTCCTGTTCAAGAGGTCTGACTTCACCAGAACCTGTGACACGGAAGTACCTGGGATAGATATTATGTATCCTAAAGCTGTTGCTGGAGCCATTGAGGACCTTTTGTATGTTTGCTCTATTCGGAAGATCCTGAGAATCAACAGGTCTCTCATACTTGACAAGTTCCTTTCCTTTGGGTCGGTTCCTAGCAAGTACCCAGGTAAATGATATACCCATGTCCATATTGTGTTCAAGGGACTTGGAAAATCCAGACTGAACCGCGTTGGGGACAAGCCACAACTCGCTTGCATCAGCTTGGCAGCATATCAATTGGATGTCATTCTTATCAAAAGTATCCAAGTAACCTTCAGGATCTAGATCAACGTCAGCGTTGAGCTCGTACCATGGGAGCTTCTCACATAGAGTAGTTTGATACAAAGTTAACCTTCCACGGATGGTCTTGATATCAATCTGAACGCTGGCATCTTTGATGGGATTTGCAATATTAGTTGGGTTACCACTGCTGTACATCTGACAAAGTCAAGGGGGAAAAGTCACTTGATTGTCGTTCATCTACAACAGTCTAATGAGCCTTTTACTGACAAGTCCTAAATGTATATTACAAGAACTGGAAGATAAATAACTTCACGTAGAGTTAACAAGATTCTGATGTCTTACCAGCATTGGGGCCCAGATAACACATATCAATATGAAAAATAGACAGATGCCACTGCAACATTTGGTCATTTTGGTCTGTTTCTCTCCTTGTTTGTGCTTGGCTCTATTCAAGACCGCATCACACTTGACCAGGTATAGGCTCGCATAAATGTCCTCCAACTAAGAGAGAAGGCATTGAATCAGTCTATGCACCATACACGCATGCAAAGTCCATCGAATAGCCTCAAAGGTAATTATGTTGATTATTCTTAGATTGTGAATCAAAGATACTTTCGCATTATATTGAAAGATAAGAATTAAAATCACAGAGCAACAAGATTGTCTGTCAATACTAGAAGAGTTCTCAAATAATGCAGCAAGAGGCACCAGATAAAATTGACTCCCTGAAGAAAGAATATATATTCAATACCACATTTATCACCATTAGCACATTTATTCTACTTGAAATCCTTTAATGTGTCTACAGATGATTTCATGGTGGTTATCTTCATGACATTTCCCACTTTACTACAACCACATAAATAAATGTTGGTAGAATAAGTCCAGAAGATAACTTAATTAACATCAAAGTCCCCATGATCATATTCTTTTTATGTTATTCTCACTTCTCAACCATGCGGAAGATGGAAAATTGGTAAAAGAAGAGAATAAAACAAAGGGGCCATCCTATGGCAGCAGATCTTTAAGGCTCATCTAGAACACTACCAGATATGAAAAAACTAGGGTGGGGCGGGAAAAGTACTTGAGTTAGCCATTAAAATGTGAATCAAAGAGTCTGAGTTCAACCTCAAGGCCAGGGGAAGAAAAGGAAGGCGTCAGAGAAGAAATGCTTACATTCCATTCTCGCATTCTCTAGAGCAATCAACGGGTCTTACAGATCCAACTAAGACACTAAAGGTGTTCATGGAGCCTCTAAAACTGCTCCAAAGCTAAATATCGGCTAAATCATCCTTAAACTGGAGGTTCTATAAGGATGGAAGAACTAAAAGATGCTGAAGCAAGAGTATACATGCTTCATCAACTTGTCAAGGGATATCTTTTTCATCTCAAGAGTTGGCCACTCAAGTGAATTCCTAGCTATGTAGCTGTACCTCAAATCCAAGAACCAATAACCACTGTTGAAAGAAAATAATAGAGACTAGAGAAAACTGGCATTAGTGAATAAGGACAGAGGAAAACTCATCATCTTATTCCACTATCTAAAGTCAACTGCCATTAGAAGTTCACTACACTATGTTCTGAGGTATCGCAACATGATTCGCCAAGTAATGAGATTCTCTAGCTATGTAAAAAGTCTCGCAATGGAGTACAAATGGTGAGATTGATGATCAAGCAGCCAGGAATTGTAATTATAAAATTTCTTCTTTCCGAAGAACAATCAGCTACTTATTCCTCTTGTTTCATATAACATTGAGTGAGCTTAATTTGATCCAAGTACCTGAGACTAAATTAAGAGCATGGAATTTATGCACGTCACTACTCCCAAAACAAAAGAAATTTGTTCAAGCAACAAGATCAGAATCAGAACACACTCAGGTGCCCTTTTATTTCTCAGGGAAAGGGAGGGGGTGGAGGCGCAAAGGGAGAGAAATTTACCTTTAACCAGTCGTACATAGTCAAGGATGTGGCTGTGCATGACCAGTCCAGCACACACCTTAACTCATAAAGGAATGGCAAAGCACGATACAGCCTATAGCCTAAGTAATTGACCCGAGAGACTTGACTGGTCAAAAACTGTTGATACAAGGTGCTTTGATGAGGAATGCCATAGCGTAATTGTATGGCTTGTAGTGACAAAGAAACAGCTTTTGCTACATATATAGCACGAAGAGCTAAAACTCCAGCTTGTTGCTGGGAAGGCCCCAAGCGCCAGGCATACTCAGTTACCGAGTATGTGAAAAGAATGAGACTGAAAAGATAAAAAATAACTTTCCCCAGCGCATATGAACATAGGTAAATTATGCGGTCAACCACGATCATGAAGAAGATTATCTGCAAGAAAGAACTTAATGCAGTAAGAAGCAAATTGACATGTCATGCTAGCCCAGAAGAATACTAGAAAATAATGACTGAAGCGTCACAACTTTAACTGACTGTGCTAAGTAGGCAAAGAATACTTAGAACTGATGTCATATACCAGTAAATGACATTATTAGCCACATAACTAGCCGATAATTGAAGAAAAACATTCAATTAATTCTAGAGCACAGAACTTTAAATTTTAGGTATATTTTTAAAGTCTTCAAATCTACAATCTAGAAAAAGACATTCACAAACAACCAAACAAATTGGTGAGAGTGTACGGTTGATACATTCAAGCTAAGTAAAACCATCTGCTTGGATTCCTTTGGAATAGACACAATCGTCACCAGAAAGAAAAGCTACAGAATGGTGAAGAATGACTTACCATTAGTATAAAGACAAATTCCTTTGGAAATTGATCTTCAAGTTGAGATACATCAAGAAAATCACTTTTATTTTTTATGACAGATTGATAGAAAATAGCCACCAAAAAGAAAACAGTCAAATCTGCACCAAAAATGTAGGCATACAGATCAATTTCTCTTTTGCCACCTCCTATTACAGAAAGTATGCTATAAGGGAATCCCATTTCTTCAACAAATCCAGATTGCTGTGCAATAGTGATCTCTTTTGCCACATCACTTGCAGGAGTTAATGACCTGTACCATTCTGCAGAAGCACACCCTGTTGGAGGTGAGGCATATATTACCTCAAAAACTGCCAAAGCTATATTCGTTTTTTCTTCGCTTCTTTCAATGCTTTGAACGTGAACCCTACTAGAAACTGGGCAAAGATCAGGATTTCGATCTGTGCATCTCTCATTGTGAACTATTCTCAGCAATTGGTTTATTCCAGATTCTATTCTCTCTGGCTGAATCCCATCATCAGGCCACGAACCAACATCCATGGACACCTGAACAAAGTAAGGTGGAGATTCTGCCCCCCGTATCAGTGACTTCCAGTACCAAAAGAAGTTTCTGATCATCATTTTAACCATGTTTATAATGTGGCATAGCAGCTCTTCAACTTTCTTGCTCAAGCTATCCCTGACAAGGATGTCTTTTCTGCACAGAGCATTCACCCTACGGCAATTTACTTCAGTGGACGACGTCCATTCACCATCCTTTGCAGTTATTGAACTCTGTATGAGGGTAAATAGGTAGACTAGAAATAGCGGCAGTATCCCAATAACAAAGAAAGATGTCATTTTATGTTCAGGAAATCCCAACTCATGAAGGAGGCCCGAATCAGCAGTCCAGATATGGTGGTGGATGATAATTTGGTAAAGATATTGAAGTAAAATATAAACTTCCGTGTAGATCAACATAATAACCCAGAAGATATAAGTGGGACCCGTATTTACACAAAGGGCATACAAAAAGAGTGCAGCAAGATACGCCATTGACAGAAGGCTGAAGTTCCACAGGAAGACCAGAACGAAGCAACAGTAACATACGATATCATTATTGGACTGCATCTGGGACCATATATGAAATAATATCCTCCCTAGTTGGAGACTTGCAGCATCAGCACTCTTATCGGATTGCAGAGATGAAGAACGATTCAAATCTGTAAATCCCAGGTTCTGGCTTTCCATATCTTCATACTTTCCATCATCTTGTGCTGCGGGCTCATTAGCATCAATATCTTCTGGCTTGATGTTCAGGAAGGTTACGAGAGAACTAACTGCCTGGTTTCCGATAGATTGGACCTGGGAAACACCATCTCCTAAAAGCTGTACAGCAGAAACTATAGGGTTATCCTTAGCTTGACCTCTGACTTTCTCTTTCTTATCTGAATCATATAAAGAACCTCCACCATCCTCCTCAGCCTCAGTGATCTCGCAATGGGAAAACTCAAATGAATGATCAGCTGAATTCACTACATGAAGACTTTCAGCATTCATACTAGCAGGAGAATCATAAAATTCAAAAGGAAATACAGACTCATCGCTGACAGCAGGATCTTGTCTTCTCGGCAACCTATTCTCTTTATCCCGCATCCCAGCATCTTTATTTGAAATTAAAGAGATCCTTCTCCTCCGAAGCCCTTCGCTACTTGGAGAAGTGCTGTCACAGTTTGCAGTGGGGATTCCACTATGAAGTTGAATTTGCAGGTTGAGCATCTCAGATTTCATTTTCTCCACTTGCATGTTTCTCTGGCGTTTCTTTTCCTCAGATTCACGAATATGCTGCAACTGAGCAGTCTTCCATGCTGCTTTCTTCTCTTGTTCACTTACAATCGTACCAATTTGCTCTGCTTCAAGATATCGGAAGACATAGTCGAATTCTTGGGAAGAAAACATATATGATTGCACCGACACAAGAATGAAGATAATGATCTCAACCAGTGCAGATCTTGCGGTGATGCGGAAACCATAATCATACTTGTGAAAACCAATCACCTCAAATATATAATTTACTGTCTTGCATTTTTTGGCACAAAAATCCCCAACAAAAGGAGATTGATATGCAAGAGATAGAACAATAACTGCAAAGTTGTACATCCGCAAGAACTTGAAAATCCTATTTCTCTTCTTCAATATTGTGAGTCTCATTCGAAAGAAAACCAGAGCAAAGGCAAGATATCCAAGATGCAAGATATCGTACTCCAGGGTCCCAGTAATTAAAACTAAAGCAAGCACTAGATCCAAAAGATGGCAATAACAATATAGCCTCAGGTAGTCAAGAACTGTCCACATGCTTTTCGTTTCAAATGAGAGGTCTCTCCATACAAATATGTTTTTGCGTTGAGATATGACTTCTCTGTAAGTATATGACCCTGAAAAGCTGGACCTGTGATCGGCACGAAGTTTTAAACAAGCAAGCATGAAGACGATGAAGTAACTGATCAGGACACGAGAATCATCAATGGTAAGACCTGCATCAAAGTTGCACATATATCGCAGATTTGAGAAAACACTCTTATAGAAATAATGAACATAGAGGAAAGATGTGAAATGTACTGATAAACATGTAAGCAAGGGGACATCTGAAAAAAGATCACGAACAATATAAACTATGATGAATTGATGTGCCTCTAAGGTGCTTTGTTCAGTATTAAGAGTGCTCTCATGCAATAATGGAGAGAAACTCTCAACTGGCAAAAGTAATAAACTACTAGGATGCCTTACCTAACCAACAACTTTCACAGTAACGTAAATGTGAGCTTGAACTTTGCCAGCAAACGTTGCAATGTACCTCAGCGTCACTTGATGTCTGTGGATTGGCAGACAGTGTGCTCTTCCAAATGACAAAGTATTCAAGGACAAGAATGGAAGCAAGCAAAAAGACAAGTGCTGGCCATAATTTCCGAATGACATTGCGATTTAGAAGTACGCAAGCAGCAAGAAGTGCAATATATAGCATAGAAATGGCATTTAACAAAGCAAAGCAGGCAAGGAGCAAGGCCACCATGTTTATCTCGAGGCCGAAGAGGTTAAACATATTCTCCATCCAAAACTTTATATAGACTATGAAGATTGTCTTCTGTGTTTCAAATCTCTCCCTCCTCATGGTGATAATCCTTTTCTTGTTCCATTTGTGGCTTTCATTGGCGCTTCCCCAAATATATCCAAAGGAATATTTTCTAGCACTGCCACCACCAGAGCCTCCAGCTTTGGGTATATTATTTGATGCTTGAGAAAAACCGGAGGCTGAGGACGACAAATTGCTTCTCAGGCCCTCCGCTTCACAAGCAATTGCAGGAGAATCTGCAGGTGACTTGCTCTCCCCGTTCAAATTAGAAAAATCCGTAAACACCTCTTCTGCTGATACAAACAGAGGGCAAGGTTCTTCGGTGTAATCTTTGCTCAAAATGTGAGTTGGTACCTTTTGCAACCAACGGAAGACATTGTATTGAAGGTTACAAGCAGATATCACCAGCACTTTTCCCCTTAAACCCAACTCTAGACCCCAAAAGCCTGACTGAAATAATTCAAAACCCAAGAAATTGGCTAAACTAAAGTTATTCTGTCCAGGAAACATTCCTGCCTGGGCACCCCACATCTGAAAGAGATATTCTGTCATCACCAGAATTCCTGTATAAAGAAGGAATAACTTTGATGGGATTCGAGATGCTTTAGGTAAAAGGGAACATATGACAAGACCAAGCAGATAAAGGAAGCCAAAGAGACTAATTGGTGACAAAGATGCATAGAACACTGCTATATACACTATCTTGTCACTGTGCCAAATGAGGAGCCTCTTAATAAATCCAAGTCCTCCAGATTCCATAAGTCTGGATACATCAGCTTGGATATACTTGCTCTGTCTCCTCTCATAGCTGTAAAGCTGCATCACAATCAGGATTGCAAGAGACTGCCAAATATTCTGCAATAGCGAAGCTTCTGAGTTGTAGGCCAAGTAAAACTGAAGGTCAATCAACCTCGACAAGCACATCTCAAAGGTGGAGAAATTGCTCAAGCTGTATATGAAGATAAAAACAGAAATAGCATATACTTTTAATGGAAACCAAAGGTGTCTTCTTGTCCTTTCAACAAGTTGTCTTCCTATAATCCAACATAGGAGGAGCAAAATGTAGCCAAACGATGTGTAATTAGGTGTCACCAAGTAAACTGTTAGGAGGATTGTCAAAAAAGCAACATATGTGCCACATGAGCGATATACAGATAGAAACTTCTGCCCAATTGTACCAAGAAATGACGCGATCCTTCTCTCTGGAAATTGAAAGGAAATTACATTTTAGAAGTGCAAACTATACTTGTTGTATAAATTAGAAAAACAGTAAACAAAACCTTTCCCCTATAAACCTCTACAAATGAATCTGGCATCCTGAACAGTGCATAACTAGTCAAAAGTCCACCACCATATCTAAATAGAAAAAGCCCAGTCATTACTTGCATGCTATTAAAGTAGTGCATAATCAATTCTCATGCAGAAACTCCATGGAGGAATTTAGGGGATGTGTTGGGGTTTGAGGGATTTTGGCGGAGGATGGTGGGCTTGATATTATATCCAGAATTAAACGATCCCCATTCATCTTCATTTTAATGGTGCACAAGAAAGTTTTCTGTTCAAATTCCTGCTACTGCTCTACACATAGTACAACTGTATGGTCTCCAGAAGTCTACATAAGAATAAACTCAAGGAAAAATACAATATGCAGATAGCACTACACTTGAAAAAATTACTCCATAGATTTAACAGTTGTCCAGACAAATTCTAAAGGAGACTACACTTTCAGCATGCTCTTTAATGTGTCAAAAAGTAAAGTTTAACCGCATTCTCACTGGAAGTAAATGAATAACAGACTATACCAGAGGAAGCGTTTCCTTGGGTGCATCTAGTATTCGGAGAAGCATACACAGACAGCAAAACTGATTTGCTCAGACCAGCTTTCAAAATGCTAAATCCAATTGGGGTGCTAGGCGAATGTTGCACAACCGCTGAGAAGGAAAATAGCATATCGAAACCATGATTGTGGATTGCACAGAAGCAAGCAAGCAGGGCAATTTCAAGGAAGTCCCAGGAACTGTCACGATCCAGAAGACCTGCAGCAATTTACCCAGCCAAACCCACCAAAACAAAAGACCAACGAAATTCAGACTCTTGCAACAGAATATAGACCAATCCAATAAGTAGCAATTTAGAAGAAAGAATAGGTGTAAAAGTGAAGCTGGAAAGGTTTGGCATACCTAACTGGGACAGAATTTGCATGCTTAATGAGGATGTATCTTCTAAAGTTCTAGAAATCAAACTAATCCGAAGAACGTAAAGCAGTGCAAAATGAGCTTCACAAAGGAGAATCAGGGATTGTCGTATCTTTCTGCCAATCTCATGGCTCAATAGATACATCAGAAAAAATATCACTGAGGAAAAAATCAGAAAAATGCAAGAATTAGTGAAATTCTGGAAATTTATCTCACATAATAAGCATTACAAGAGGAAAAGAATTTAGATGTTGTGAGAACTCAATTAAATTGCATATGAAAGCATACAGCAGTTACTTACTATATACAGCATGGATGAAACCAGGTTTCATTGCTATGAGAAATATCAAAGCCAACATGATAGCCCGTGAGCATTTTCGTAGTCCCCAAGCAACAGTAGCCACAATCAATACTTTGGTATCCTCTACTGTATTCAAAAGAGATAACTTCAGAAGACAGACTGGAAGATATACCCATTTCAGGATGTTATATAGCAAGACATGACTTTAACATGAAAAGTCTAGAAAATTGAAATGTGTAGCTAAATGTGACATGACAATATAAAAACAGGGATATTGAGGTGCTTCTGTCCAACATGGAAGAATAATAAAAGCATAGCATGATTATGTCAGCTTCATTTAATACACAATGCCCCACTAAGATATTATACCCAAAGACATACATCAATGGTGCTTTAATATCATAAAACTAGATCCTTTTTGAGGCAAAATGGAGGGATGACCAAAATACTGAAGTAGATCATTGAACTTCAACATATGAGAAATGAACCAGCAATCCTCGAAATTACCCCATTTTTCGCCTTATCCCATAGAATTTAAAATTCAATATCTTACTTCTTGAAGTATTGTTGTTTCCTACTCTATCTTAAAGCACTCATTTTGACCCATCAACATCATTTTAGGCAAATCATGATCATATTTTAACAAGCAATATTCTCAGCCAGAATGCCGACCCAAAAGTTTGTAGATAAGCTGCATCAAGTTCCTTATCAGGGGCGGGATGTATGACGGGCAGCAAGAATTTCATTAGAACAGTGACCACAACATCAGATACTAGTTTCTCTGAAATCATGACCTGGCAATTGTCAACAAGATTCCGTATTGACTGCACTCAGATATGATGCTATGCAATAAGAACATACATGACTCAAAAACATTTTTCATGCAAAGTAGCACTCACAAATGAGAACATGACAGATAGATAAACATGCCCATCATTCATAAGATCAACAAGAAGTCTCCTCAACATTAGATAAGGACCTTTTCCTCTACCTGGAGTGGGGTAAATGAATAATCTTACAAGAATAGGCAATATTCAATGTCATATTATGTTCTGTAAGATCCTTCTAATAATGTTCGTTCTAAAGGGTTCATCTTCATATCGTTTCAACATATCCCCTCCTATAAAGTCATGTCTTCTCATTGAAGAATCTTGAGGTCATCATCACACATCTAAGTGTCGCTTTTGTGTTTCTAACATCCTATCCTCAATTTTGGACCCCACAAATATTCCTGGATACACATTCTTAGATTATTTTTCTCAAACCTCTCATATTTTAAACCATCACAATCCAGGATAGATTGATTCATGTGCAGTTTCGTACTCTTCCCAAACACACAAAACACATAACATCAACACAATATTTAATTGAGGGATTTACTACGAACTACTTATCTAGAGGTTTATTGACATTCAGCAACATACTTCCCTGACTGAAAATAAATATGCCATACAACTGCAGGTATTCCTCTTCAGAATTTAATGAACTTGTCAGGTTATCGATTTACAGAATTAATATCTGATGCTTCCGTATTCTGCTACATATGACAAATAAAGTCCACCTTTTGCAGACTTTTCAAATGCCACAGCATCTAATTCACATTGATCTCTGTTGCCAGTAAAAATTTATTTGCAGAATGTTGAAAACAAAAATAGCTACACCAGGAACAACAACAATGCATAAGGTCCATGCACGCAAATGGAAAGTAAACTATCAAGCTAAAGCAATTACATTACATGATGATCATATGGCAAGGATGACTAGCCAGTCCCCATGATGAAATAAATAACAGTACTCCTCCACCTCTTCCCAAAATTACCTTCTCCATAAGAGTCATCATTTGGATGTCGCCCATACTCATCAGATAAGCTGAGGAAAACGGAGTTGTTCACAAGATTTCCCAAGGCAACTAAAACTCCGAGACAGAATTGAGCAAGAAGAAAGAATCCGGGAACTGGATAATGCCATAAACCAACCATCTCCCAGATTTCCATGTCCTGAACATGCATCAATTATTAACATCACTAGTACCTTCTAAGAAGAGGATGCAAAACTTAGTGCAAGATAGGGAGCTACCTTCCCAAGCTTCCATTTCAAGAAGGCAAATGCTACATTGAATACGTATGTAGCCACGGCCCATAAGAGAATGAAGACCAGTAGAAGCCCATTTAATCGATGCAATCGAAACAAAGAAGGAAAGGCATAAACAATGTACCCAACATATGCAAGTAAGCCGAATGCACATATGCTGGCAAAATGGAAACTCCAAAATGAGAGGGCAAACAAGGAGACCTGTCATGTTCAACGACAAAGTTTTAGAGATATACAACTAAAATACTGAGAAACAAGTGCACAAGCACCTGAGTGCTTAACCCTTGCGCACATATTTCGAAAATTGAAAACTGTAGGTAGGGTATGGACTTCAGAGAAAATCACACATGGCATGCCTCAGACAAGTAACACCTTTACAGTGAAAAGAAACCCTGGAATAATGATATCAAAGTTCATTCAAGGCTTTAGAAATCAAATAAGAACTTTGAATACTTTCAGTTTTGGACAGGCACCATATGGAGTGTAAGTTGTCCTGTCTTATTCCAAAGACAACTGGCCATCAGAATTGTCTGTTGATTCAACCAAATGATTATCACATTTACTTCTGTAAAAAAAAGAACCATAATCAATCACAGAGATGGTTGATGTAGATCTGGAATACCCTCACTTGGTGACATGCCACCTGCTTTTGGTTTAAATACCTATTTAGCTAAATTTACTAACCATTATGTAGATGAAGCCTCTAATGGCTATCAGTTGAATGCTAGTTAGTATACATCAGCTAAATGCTAGATGTTCAACTTTATCACTTTAAAGCATTTTAATTAATATTTCCTTCCTAGCAAATTTTAATCTTTCCAAAACCACTTGGCATGTGAGTTATAGGGATTGAGATTCAAGCCAGTGTAGGAAGTTAGGACCATACATAACTAGAATGGGAAAAGGATTATTCAATTTGATCAATTTAATGACAGAAAAGGGTCGCTGGATCGACGGCTCATGTATTGCATCTATTTAATGGAAGAAGTGGCATGATAACTCAGGAGTCATTTTGCCTGTTAAAGATTAAGGTCAGAATATAGTGACTGATTAGCTCCATCTTATCAGCAACAAATACATCACACAGAATGCTGAATAGGTCAGTATTATTAAAGACATAACCTTTTAAAAGTTTGACACTGAGATGAAAGCAAATTAGTCTTGGAAAAAAGAACAGAACTCATCCATTCTAATGTAGATTTCCTTGGTATCATATTTCCCATCTGAAAGAAAGCCAAGAACAGCTAATTATAGACATTATGTTAAATACGAAACACTATTGCGTAGGATTAAACAAAGATTTGGAATTAAGTCAACATTAACAATCGACAGTATGCTATTAAGTAAAAAAAGAAACTAGGAATGAAGACAATTATCATGCATATTATCACAAAGAGACAAGTTGAGAGAATGATAACAGTTTTAGCAATGTGTACCGGGAAACCATATGTGAAAAAATTGATACTGAAGGTTCGAAAAACTGATCCCCTCAATAACACATTGGTATGTCTCACGCCAGATCTGTAATTAGACAATGTAATTCATCAATTATAAAGGTATTTCAAGCCAAACGTGGCATAAGAATCTTCTAAAGTTCATACTGTCCGCTCCTTCAAAGACGGACAAACAGTAGCAGCTAGACTTTGATCTCCAGGTAAGGAGGTAGAGACAGTCATTCAAGAGATTATATAATGGAGCATGCAAATGGAAAAAATAAATTTACAACTATCACTTCTAGTTAGCTATTACCCTCCCACGGCTAGATTATAACGAAGAAGCAACCATCACTTTCAATGCCATGTATGTTTTCAATCTCCACTCCACATTCCACTTAAGAAGCAGAGAGATCATGTTAGAATATCTGTTCCAATATCTTTTGGATGCAGTTAAAGGTTAAGATGTTATCCAACTTAAAAAGTTGACATAAGATGTAAAATTTCGTTACAGTCAATATCATTTGATGTCAATTTTAGGCGCAAAGCCTCCCTTGGGTATCATGAATTTCGGTAGGTGATAATAACTCAAAATTCACCTAACTAAACTTGACAGCGAACACATGCTGCAACAACACATAATATGGTTTATCCATCTAGTGATTTCATGTTAGGAACCTCTGAAGTTAAACAATAAACTAAGATGCTATTCTCTGGAATTGAACAGTTGCAAAATTGACAGACCTTGTGATAAGACCAAGATTAATTATACGCATGACCCATTATTCAGGTTGCTTACATATAAAGTGCTATTAGCCCATGGAACATCCCCCCACCTAAAAACTTACACTCACTTGGAAAGACACAAAAACATCAGAGAACGTATATCGCGACTCCAAGAAAAGCCTCTCTATTAAGCAGTAGGAACTGTCAAGAGTAATAAGAGGGAAAATAGAGAGCGGAGTGTCAAATTTCATCATTCATTGTAACCCACCCCCAAAAAAAAAGAAAATTACTGTTGCATGGTTAAGAGCTCGGGCAACGTGCGGATGCAGATATTGTTCTATTTTGATTGTCATACCAGTAAAGAACAGAAATGATCACTTAAGGTAGAGCTTCAACTGGGGAGAAAACTAATAAGGAACTGTACCTCGATTCACGAATAAAAAATGAATTGGAAGGAAGAAGGTGCTCTGTCAAACTACTCTCATTTGTTGATAGAATGAGATCCATCTCCTCTAAATTACATTTGACATGGGATAGCTGCAGTACAAAGGAAAGTAATTATACCCACATGAAAGCAACAAATGCACTCAAACAAGCAAACACAATCAGGGGTTTTTTACTATTCAAATAAAAATGGTTTAATTGTCAACCTAACAGTTTTCAATCATGAGAAAGCAAGCAAAATTGGACCAGATCGTGACTTAAGTGAATTCTTGTTGTGAGTGAATATCTGCTGCACACATGATGCTCTTATATATTCACAGCATCAATTATGTTTTAACCTCTTACTGCATATTAATTTTGTAATATGTTCTCTATGTCCTATACAATGTGCATGACTGATGTACCCACATTTTTGGGTACATATTGATGCATCAAAGGAAACGTCATAGGTGTCCATTCTATACTAGTTAAAGAGCTGAAACATGAGATCAATGTCCAAATGTAACTTTAAGGTCAACAAAACCACTGAAGCATTGCAATTTTGTCATTGGCTAGATGATCTAACATCTCTCCAATTAAATGACAAAATGAAAGTGGTTCCGTTCCAAGAGGCCCAATAACTTGAGTAAAGTCACCCTTGTAAGTGCATAGTACTCCCAAAAAAACCCAGCAAACAGGCTGTAAATAAAGTTTTCTAGAAAAAAGACACAGCTGAACCAGAATAAGAGAAAAATACAACACATGACAGAGATCAAAACAATCAAATTGTCTCAACAAGGAACTATGTTACTGATCTCAACCAGGAGACATTTGATCAAAGAACTCGAAGCTACGTACCATCATATAGAAAAGAACAAGGGAAAGACCAGAACAAATCTTTGGCCACTCAGTAGTAGCGGATATTTTATATAAACCAATGAAGTCAGCTACCCAATTTGATATCTCAGGGAAGTCTATGGGAAGCTGATACACATAAAGCAGAACAATGTTGAAGCCTGCATAAAGCTGAAGTGCCCTCCACCACCTTCAAAACCATATAATTGCAAAGCACTAGATTCATTAAGAGCAGGCATGTTGTGTAAATGGAATGAGGAAAAAGAAGAGAAACTCTACATGCCACTGAATAAGTCACCTGAATAAACCAAGAAAGTTGCTACTCAGAGACCAATCTACAAGGCCGACACAGCTGCCCACAAAAAAGGGCAGAGAAATCCATGAAGGGTAGCTGATTCCCACAACAAGCTGGACGGCAGGCAACACCAAACAGAAAGCAATCCTCAGTCGGGAACCTATGATGTTGTAAGACAGACAGGTACAAGAAAATTCAAGCAACCTTGTCAGTTGTAGGGCTAAAAACAAACTTAAAGACTATTAATTCTTCTTACAAAAGCTTATCACTCGTGTGGAATATTACGTCACCGATGATAAAGAATATACTCTTCTTACAACCAAAGTCAAAGTCACGAACCCATTAGCAAGAGGGAGAAACCAAATTTAAAAATAACATACAAGAGGATATCTGTTAGCTTCACAACTAATTCTGCTAATACACCAAAGAATATTTTTTAGTCAGATAGAAGCCCACTTGATGCAAGATGATTTGTACAGCTTTGCATGAATAGCAGAGTTGCAGTATACCATATGGTTCGTCTAACATCTGGACTTCCTCAGAAGCACTCGAGGGCTCTGAATTGACAAGTACCTAAAACCGTAGAGCATTGCAAGTGTATATTCCAGCTAGGTATCTGGGTGATGTAGGCATAGCAAGACTGCGCAAAACTTTCTTGGTTTCACTTTTGTTGAACCTCTTAATATTGACCCTAGGATAATTGACAAACCAAAGAAAGTCCTAAGCAACCTCTCCTTGAAGCTGTCTTGCTCTTGCAAAGCCATTAAGCCAGACCTAAGTAAAGCATGTATCAATAATTGACAGTTACGGCATTACCCCACATTAGCATGACAATCAGAATCATCACTAACTTTCTATTACCTCGGCTCCTTAATGGTCTGCCTCCTATAAGGCATCAACACCAGACTCAAATTGCACCTCCTTACAGATGCATGACATTCCAATGCAAAGTTCATGAAGAAACCACAGTCAAGGTTTTTATTGCAGAGTTTCCTGATCTAGGCTAGTAAGAATAATTATGAACAGATTGCATTTCAATTCCTAGGTCTTTATCTTTCTCGCAATCTCTACTGTATCAACCAAGCTACATAAAATAGGAATTATAACAGAGGCCTCTCCAAACTTGTAGCATTGACTGATAAAAGCCATTCAGTCATAAACATGAGGACAAAATTGGATGAAATAAATTAAAGTTTTCCAGTAGAATTAAATTTCATTGTGGCGCTCTAAATATTAAATCAGCCACATAATTTTCAAGATGTCTCAGACAACATTTACAGAGAGTAAGTTATGAACTTGAGATGACATGCTAATTAATTAATGAAGTTGAGAAGACATACTAAATTGTCTCCCACAATTACTCACCCAAATGTTGAATAACAGACACAAAGCTCCCCCAACATGAATCTGGTGATATAATTGGACCAAACCTATTCCAGTTGATTTGGAGAAAAGCAACAATAACTGCTAAAAGGTGTAATGCCAAAAAGTAAATTGCTGAGGGATTTTTCCAGGAGTGGACTCTGCATACACACCAGACGTGAAGAATGTCAGAAAATCCAGAGGTGATTCATTGAAAGAACAACAGACACTAAAAATAAACTCTCACGTCAGGAATCCAAAAAGCTTAGCCCATGAAGCATCCGCTTTGCTCCATTGTCCCCCATGAATAGCCCATACGATAAGAAATAGTGATTCACAGAGCATTACAAGTATAGAAAACATGATGATGGACCACAGCAACCAGGGAGGCCCGTGACGACGAAAGCCTACAAGTAAAACAAATGCCATGTTTGTACATGTAAAAATTCCAAATAAAGCAACAGATGGAAACTATTGCAACAAACTCATTAAGAGTTAAACAGGATAACAGTAACAAAATTACTGAGAAACAAACATGACAATAACATCCTTACCAAAAAAAAATATATATGACAATAACATTAAGATGCAACAATTTTGCTGTGAAGTGGAAAAACACTATGGGAGATTATAAGAAATCATTTTCCATCAGCATGTGATAAAGAAATTTATGCACCATATGGATTTTGCAGTTGTGGTTTCTCATGCAAGAGCATCTCTTTCCTTCAAATGTCCAATTCACAAAATAAACCCATTAAACATGGAAGAGGAAGGAGGAAAAGATTGCTCAATCAGGAAAAAGGACTCACGTAATAAGAGACAGAAGAAATGAGGCTTACCCAATTTCGACACGTTAAACTGAAACATGAGGAATGCAATCAAATCTGCCAGACAAATCAAACTCCAGTTGATTAAAGAAGCTGCACCACATGAAGTTGATAATATTAATATGGCATAATAAGCAAGCAACCATGCCATACTGTAAGCTTCAAAAGAGAGAGTAATCATGAACAACTTTGCAAAGGATAGAAAAGGAAAAAACAGGAAACAAAAGGACCTGTTTCTCTGTTAGCAACAAATGAAAACGACCAGGGAACTTAATCAGCAAATTGATTAGGGAAAAATCCACTATTAGTTGAAAAAAGAAATAAAGAGAGAGAGAGAGAGAGAGAGAGGGAGAGAGGGAATCTTAAAATTCACATGCATATGTTAGTAGGTATGCTTTCATTCTGATTAGCAAGTTTCACTGTTGCAAGGAGAGCCTGTTGTTGGTGATACCCTGAAACTAAATCATTAATTTTAACAGACATCCTAGTGGCGGATCAACAAGGCAAATCCCTGGAAAATCATTTGTTGACAGCTAAAAGCTAGCCCAAACAACAGGCAGCTATATCTGTAATTCAGCCCAAACAACAGACTCAATGGTAGTTTCCAGTGGCAACTCCTGATCATCTTTCGGCAAGTGTTAAGAAATGAAACTGAAGAGCATTAGAGGGATTAAACTCATTACAGCCATAGAGAAAGAAGACCATTTATCATGTCTCTAGTGAGCATTTCCACTCAAACAATGACGAGATTATTTCTATCCGAGTATAGATGGCACGATTCCTCTAAACTGAACTTCTTTTCATTTGTACATGACAAAATTTAACCAGCAAAACAAGTACTCGTTCAGAAAACGCTAATGTTTAACCTACATCCAGTCCACAAAGCTAAAACTGTAATTACAGCAAACACATGATAAGCTACTTTAGAGACAAAACAGAATGTTGTACAGAAATGCCAATAGCAACGGGCCTACACAAGAAGTTGCATAAACTTGCGAAAACCCTGCATTAAAATTCTACAAAATAGCTTGCCAGAAAGGCACAATGAAAGAACAACATTCACAATATCTCCAACTTCCCCCGATGTTCTAGCTAGTACGTACATTAAACCAAATCACACCGAAGACAAAGGACCTTCGGCACAAATGGACAGAACTCCTACCTGCCAAAAGCAGCAGAGGCAACAAGACTCCAGAAATGAAGCCCCCCATTGAAATTTGCTTCCCCCCTTTTAACTTGCGACCGAACGCCTTCCTTATACCGCGTTCCGCGAATTCCGACACTTCGGGATTTCGATCTCAACCTATATCACGAAAACCCATTTCATGGAAACTCCTGATTGTGACCCAGTAACGAGCAATTCCAATCCCAGAAAGTGGAGCTCCGTTCGTCCTCTGCTCGGGACCGAAACCACATCCCAAGAAAAGGAGAAAACAGGAACAAGAACCACCTTTGTCAGTTTCCCAGACAAATGGGTGCAAAAAAAAAATCAGAACTCGACGTTGATTGTCAGAATGCAACCCCCGAGAAAAATTCCTACGACCGAAAAGAAACATGCGTAACTACCAGTCTCAACCAGAAGTCTACCAGACCCGTTTGTTGGATTGCACGAAAACGATGATTAGTGTCGGAGCGACAGAAATTTGCAAGAGAATCCGCGTACCCGGAGCTAGGAAGCATTGGGATTCCGGCTAAATTCTTGATTTTTGGTCCTGCTCCTGTTGTGATCAGATTGCATGCGAAGCTTTTCGAAATTGGGTTGTGAAAAATCAGATTGGAAAAGAAAAAAAAGAAACGATTTTTGCTGTAAAGCTGTGGGTTTTCGGCCCAGCGCATGGGATTTGTTGAAGGTGGTGTGGCGGTGCCTTGGGAAGTTAAACTGGAATATTGTTGCTGTGAAGGTTAAAAATAAAGCTGCGCTTTTTAAGGGAGGGCATTATTGTCAACTTCAAAGTTTATATATACATATATATAAAATATTTTGTTCAACATATATATATTTAAATGATATTTATTGAGTGCGGCAATTCCCCAATACACACATGCCTAGAAACTTCCTAGGCAAAAAGTGCATATGTGGCGGTACGTAGAGGTGTGCACATGTCCCGGTTCAACCCGAGAACGGACTTGGATGGACCGATCTCAAGGCGGTTCACGAAAACAAAGCCGAGATCGACATGGGTCACTTCGGTTTCGTGCTTAGGGCAATCGGGCCAGTTCTCAAATAGAGCCATTTTCTAATTAGGTGTGCTCTTATTTGAAGGGAGAAAATATTTATTTTTATTTATCGTGGAGACTTGATTAGATATTTTGTTTAAGTGGAAGGATTTGATTAGCAAAAATGAAGTACATGGACTTATTAACTAAGAAATTATTGATAGCTTGAGAATTAAGAATGAATTTTTTTCCCAAGCCAAAGCATCAATTCCTTCATAGAACACGACAATCTCTTCTTCAATTCTCATATTATAGAACGCCTCCCATTGTGTCTCTCTATCATCTCATGCCCATCCCCAATTTCCAGAAATGCTTGTCCCCTCTTGTCTCTCGTGGGTCCACCCAAGAACCGGTTCAGTTCCAAACCGGGTCTTTGGTTTCTAGTTCCCCAAACTTACATCCGATCATGAACCTGATTAAGAGCTCATTAGATTAAAGTGTCAAGAACTGAAGAACTCATTAAAATGAGGACCCAAATCTGTGCTACTTGCATGTTATCTACGATCCCTTAGAGAATCGGACCGTTGTTTTTGCTTCTTGTGCACATGAATTCAACCAAAGTCAAACCAAATACGAAAAGAAAAGGGAAAAAATTCCTCCGCTCTCAATGATGGTGTCTCATTCATCTTTGAGTCGGCTCATTTCCATTGAATTCGGAGTATTTTTAAATCTCGCATAGTGTTACAAGTTGCAAAAAATGAAGAACAAAATCTGGGTTGCAATTTATATCAATTTAAGAAATCGCTGGAATTCCCAAAAGTGATATATTCTTGAAGACCGCATATTCTTATTTTTTATTAACGATAATTACAATATCAGGTAATCCCGTCCAGATCTGTATCGTTTGGTCAATCAATCCAAAAAACAAAGAAGAGGGTGCAAATAAACATTAGAGCTTGTTACGACGCCACATCGAAATATTGATTCGGTAATCATGAACAATCCAGTGAATCGGGTCGATCACAATGGTTGATTTTGAAAGGTTTGGTGTGGACCCCCACCTGTGGGATAACACACGAAAGCTAACGGTTTTTCCATGAAACCGGTCTAGTGAAACCTGCGTACAGGTGAAGAAAGAGAGAGAGAGAGAGCCATTCCCTTTCCTTTGTCCAAAATCCTTTTTGGATTCGAAGGCGCTGCGGAGTGCTCCAAGAATCGAGAAGAGAGACCGTCGGACAAATGGCCGGACTCCGACCCCATTCCGTCCTCGCCGTCCTCCTCCTCCTCCTCCTCTCCGCAACCCCCGAAGCTGCACACTGCTCATCATCAGCTCAAGGTTCGGCTTTTGCCTCTTGCCATCTTAAGGAAAAAAAAACCATCCTTTCTTGCTCCCGTCATTTCTCTGTTGGTTCCATGTATTCTTCGGAGCTTTATCTGTAGTCCGGAGTCCATCTTTGCTGGAAACTTTAAGTCCCTTTTGTCTATGGTTGAAGACGCTTGAGAGGGGGTGCTTAGATATGGGCTGGTTTCTTTTCTTTTCCAGTGGGGGTACTTGTCTTTTTTTCCTCAAGCTGGGAATCGATGGTTTGAGGAAATGGGAGTAAGGCTGGTGATTTGGGGATGTTCAAGTTGCTTGCTTTTCATATGACAGTTCCGGATTTTTGCAGAAATGCGATTTCCCAGTTCTTGAAATTGGCTATTGGGCATCGGTTTCTTCTTTCTTTATTGACCATCTCTCATTCAACTGATGTGGACTTTATACTTGGTAGTGTCTCTTGGGTTAGCAGCAGAGCGACATTGTTGAAGAACTGTGTTTGATGTGGTGTCGAATGTTAGGTAATTTGCTGCGGTTCTATTTATTGCCCGAGGAGTCGGAGATTTAGAAGAAAAAACAAATGCGACAAAGGGTTGCGCACCACCTAAGGATTCCACCCTAGAATAGAGGGCATATAATTCACAGCTCAATGGAATTTACCAAAGAGATACAGAGCTTTAGTGATACTCTAATACAAGAGATCATATCTGAAATTTCATTAACAAAAACACCCTAACCCTTAAGAAAGCGTTACAGGGGTTTATATGGACTCAACTTGGAACAATCTTCCAAGTAGACAAATACCAAGGCCCCTTATCTTTTATTTTCCAAGACAAGACCAACAATCCCTAGACAAAACATTAATAAGAAGCTTAATTTTTTACTTAAGATGACTACAGGAACTAAATAATTTGCATAGGACCCAAGAAATTCATAGAATTACTAAAAGACTCATTGTCGGGATAGCTTATAGAAATTTGAGCATAACTTCCTCCAGAATACTCAAAATTGCATGAAACTTGCTGCATTAAAAGCTAGACACATAGGGCTTTCCAACCAAATATTGCGGGAGCAGTTTGGAGCAAGAAATCCTCATTAAAATGTACAAGAAAGCGAATCTTAAAATTCTGCCTGCAGAATTGAACATTGCAGCCTCCAAGCACTTTCGTATTAAGTGTTGGATAAGGCTAAAAAACTCTTGAGGTGACTCTTCATTCTATGCTTCTACCTACGTTGTGGTAATTGGTAAATGAAATTGTTTTGCTGTTTCATCATTTTGCTTCTATTGCAAAGTTGCTGTCAAATTCTGAGTCAAAATTCAACATTTTTAATCAAGTATGAGTGTACTGGCCAGCTATTTGCTAGTACTTCCTTTCATACTTTAAATTTTTCTTTGGAGAAAATCAAAGTGGTGATTCATTTTTGGTGCAGGTTCATCACTAGTGAGGAACATCAGTGAGCTAACACAAGATAACTATGGAAGGGGAGGTTTATCTCACATAACTGTTGCAGGTTCGTTCATGCATGGGATGAGAGAGGTACCCTTCTCCAGGGTTTTGTTCTTTGCGGATATCTTCTGGATGTTCCACCATTTATTATAAGTCAGTGAAGGGCTTTAGAAGACCATGACCACACTGCAAGAGCTTAATGACTTGACAAGTGCTAGCTTTGTGAAAGGCAGGGATGATGGTCAAATAGATAGGTTTCAATTTGTAATTTCTTCTGAAACTTCCTTAGATCATGCTCATATCTTTATACAGAAAAAATAATGTTTAACCACTAGATGATGGGGGCATACTTGCCTTACTGCCATTGTGCGATACTATGCTTTGGGTATTGTATGAACAGCTTTTTGAAATCATCAATACAATGGAATGGGCCTGACTAGTCCTCAGAGATCTTTCTGACTTTCAAAATTCCATAGAATGTTTGATTTTGTCATTTATATTCCTAAATCATTCATGTGAATTACCGTTCTATCCGATAAGTGTACATTTTACAGGCTTCACCACTTCATCTTGATCCATCTTCAATATATTCTTGAACCTACTTTTGTGCTCCATCGGTGGACATGTTTCAGATGACACAGTTTCTGAGCATCACGTATTTGTAATTTTATGTGCTTCAACAGATTGAGGTGTGGCTACAAACCTTTTCTCCGGGGACTCACACACCGATACATCGGCATTCTTGTGAAGAAATTTTTGTTGTCCTCAGAGGGAGTGGTACTCTTTATCTTGCCTCAGATTCTCATGGAAAGTACCCCGGAACACCCCAAGAGTTCTCTCTCTTTACAAACAGTACGTTTCACATTCCGATTAATGATGCTCACCAGGTAAAGATTCCCAATTTTCCTCAAATTTGCTAATATGTGGAGTTCTTGGCCGATTATATATGCTCTTTCTTGAGGTGTCTTCTGAGAGAATTTGCGAGTTTTAAATAGGGTATTAGGGGTCTCATGCTGTCGAGCGCATCCCTCCATCACATAACGAGGACCAGAATTAGCTTTGTAATCTGATTCATTCAATAAAAGGACTAAAGATACTACTACCACTCACCTATTTAGGAGGTTGTCTCAGATTAGTTTGTGTGATGTGCCAGCTAAAGAAAGTGTGCTTGCATCCTCGTTTTTCTTTTTTTGAGGAGGAGAGGAGGGGTTTTTTTTTTGGGAAGGGGGGGGGGGGGTTGTTGTGGGCGCGGGGGGTGTTGTGTGTGTGTGAGGGAGGTGGTTGCTATTTGAGATTGTAATGTCATGCTTTTCATCTTAACATCTTTTTTTTTAATAATGTTAGCAGTTTTCTTTTGCATTTGATAGGCACTTCCAACGTTATGTCAAACTTCAAGTATTCTAGACTTGGTTATATATTTGCAGGTATGGAATACAAACGAACATGAGGATTTGCAATTTCTTGTCATCATATCTCGTCCACCAGTTAAAGTGTAAGCAAATTATCTTTCTTTGCTATGGCATATCATTTCTTATTGTTCATTCTCTATTTGTGTTCTTTTCACACTTTTGGCTTTACAGCATCTTGGCCTTACTGGCTTTTCTTTTTGGCCTGTTAATTGCCTAATAAATCTCTGTGATAGAGTTCGGGTGTACATTGGGTTAGATATCTTCCTTTTCTCATAACATTATCAAGTTCATGGGGGTTCCTCATCCAATTGCAAGTTTAGTTCGTCCTGCTAAACTTTTGCTGAAGGAATTAGAGAGATTTGAGTTAAGAGTTGACATAGAGACTTCGGTCCAATTTGTGGTAGAAGTTATTGTTGACAGGGTTTGAGTTTAGAGAAAGGCCAACTCTTAATGCCATTGATGATGGCACTAAAAGAAAAGAATATGCTAGAAAGAATCAAAACAAGTGCAGAACTGATTAGGCCCTCAAAAGTGGAGTGATAGAAATGCATGGACCTGATGACCATCTTCCACTAAGAATGAATTTATTGCTGTGATTGGCAAGGCCTAATTGAATTTGCTATATTTTGACCTCACTGAGACATTTTAGAATCCCTCGTTTACCATCTTACACTGCTTTGGCAGAGATGATGCCAGATATAATGCAATATTTGGTAAACATCTAGCTTGGACTAGATTTTCTTTTGTGTGATGATTCTAGATATATGATGCGTTTTCAAATACTTGGTTGCTCACTTAAGAAAATACTCTAGATGCTCTGCAAGTTCTATGAAAATCGACGGTTGTCATTACAGTATGGATGAAAATTTCATTTTCACGCTCAAAGAAATCCTTTTTGGAACTTCCCTTTGCTGTTCCCGAGCCTCATCACATTCCGTTGGTCTTTCATCTTCTTACTTAACAAACTAAACTTATATTGAGTGGCCTTGATTTTCAGGTTCATATATGAAGACTGGTTCATGCCTCATACTGCTGCAAAACTGAAGTATCCTTACTACTGGGATGAGGAATGTCTTAAAGCTTCTAGAAAGGATGAGCTTTGATGTCCTTGCACTCCTGCCGCTTTCTGACTGGTACTGTCCCATGGTGTGTTAAGGGGATATATATGAGGGATGGATGGAACTTGGAAATGCATTGTGTCCTCGTCTGATAACAAAACTTAGCCAGGCCGGTATTAATTGTCAGCAACCAAATCTACCCCGATGTTCGGTCTGTCTGTTAGAATAATCTGATTGCATATAGAGGAGCCATCTTTTGGTTCATCTTCATCTACTGTCCGGAGACAGTGAAACATTTTTATTGCATCTGAAGTTCACAAAGTAAACCTTTCAGATATTTTGAACTTCGTGTTAGGAGGTGCAGATCATCACTGCGAAATTTGAGCCTGAATAGCAGAAAGATTGAGCATTACTCTTTTTTAGGGGCTAAACATGAATTACTTCATTAAGTTGCACATTTTCGTGCATATGGTTGATCGACCATAGCAAAAACTTAAACTATGAGAAGCACATAAACTGAGTAACGTCAACCATGAGTCTGGAAGTTGATATATACGAGAACTCTGATGTGTCTTGTACACTTGATGATTCAGAAACTCACGTATGCAGAGGCATTAACTGTGATGGACCATAAGATCTTCCTACTTAACACTTGCTCAATAACGTCATGAGACTAGTCAGGCACGCCATGCTAACAGAAAGAACAGCCTCCCCAGCCAAATTGAATGCACTAAAGGTAAAGTAATTCGTCCCCACGAATACATTGGTGGAACAAGTTTTATAGAATTGCATTCCTGGAGATTTTACATGGCATATACCGTTCTAATCATACAACTCAATTGAATATCAAGAATGATATAAGACATCACTCTCCAAGGACTCACCCGAATAGCCAACTGGTTTTGCTTTCCCTATATCAACTGATAAAACACTCTACAGCATGGTAGAATGTTTAAACATGTCGCTGTTTGCTTCTGTCCGGGAAAGTTCCTCAGCCGTCAGTTGACTGAATAAAAGCCCAACCATGACTGAGCCCGACATCATCAGCTGGAACTCCAACATTTAAATGCCATTTTGATGGCACGAGAAGTTTTTCGACAACAAACACTTTTAACCAGACGGAGGGAACGGCAACAAGTGCTCATGATTGGACAATGGTTGGATCAAACTTCCTTGTGTTTTCATCTTCACCTTCCTCGTGTCTGCAACCATTGATGCTTCTCCGTGCTCAAGTCGAGGTCTGCTTCTGCACTTTTGCCACAACTGCAGGTGCACTCTTCTCTTGCTTTTTGCGCACTCCTTTGCACTTCGGAATCAATGCGGTCAGTCTCAGCTGAAATGAAAAAGAATAGACTTCTATTTACGTACTTGGGGCATCATTTGGATTGGCAAAGTAAGAGTGTTAAGAAATGTATTTGATAAGATTCATAGGATTGTGAAGCATCTTGCTAGGTGTAGCCCAAAGGCAAAGAAAGTCTCTTTCAAAGTCCTTTTCCTTCTACCTTTGTCAAAATGCTGCATGTGGCAATGTCATTCGTCTTCATTTTTCTGATTCTTTGTAATTAGTATCTTGCCGGCAAATTCAGACCCAAATTTAACGATTTACCCACTGTGAGAAGATAGTGACATTCGGTTTCTGGTGTGAGTTTACCACTGGTGAGGAAAATCAGTGAGCTACGACAAGAGAACCATGGATTAGGAGGTTTTTCTCACATAACGGAGGAAGGCTCGTTCTTGCACGGGATGAATGAGGTGCGTCTTTTTTTGCTTTCAACAAAGTTTCAGAGCATCATATGTTTGTCATTTTTCATGTATCAACAGGTTGATGTACGGCTACATACCTATTCTCCCGTGGCTCGCATGCCAATTGACCCACATTCCTGTGAAGATATGTCTGGTCCTCAAAGGGAACAGTACTCTACCTCGCCTTGAGTACTCATAAGAAGAACCCGGGAACACCTCAGGAGCTCCACATCTTTCCGAACAGCACGTTTCATATCCCTTTTGACGATGCTCATCAGGTAACGGCTCTTGTAGCGCCCTACAATTTCGGTAATATTGAGAGTTGTTGACCAATGATCATGATTCCTTTTCTGGGGAGCCTTAGATACAGTAGAAGGTTCAGACAACTCATCTTTGCAAGAATTTGACATGTTTAGCAATTCTTTCTGTGGGCTTGATTGCACTTCCTTTAAGGATTTCATACCAGTCGTCTAGCATTCTCGAACTTTAGCAGCACACTTGCAGGAATGGGATACAAAAGATACAAGGATTTCCAAGTTGCTGTCATCATATCTCGTCTGCCAAGGAAACTATAAGCACATTTACTTCCTATTTGCCAGCATTATTTGCTTCTTATCATTAATCCAACATACATACATTTTCTTTATGGTTTTCTTGATTTTTTTTCGGAGATGCTGTTTTATTTATCACTTTAATTTTCCCTTTCAATTTGTCAATAGAGTCTCAGGAATAGGGTAAACTGCATCCCAGAAACTCGGGTTGCCTGTAGTTGACATTTGTAGGCGGAAGTCAGTGTTTACGGGGTGATGGAGGTCAAGAGAATCGGCTGGATCTGCATACAATCATGTGCACACTCCTGCACAAAACTACAGCTAAGAATACAGGACGGAGGAAAAAACCCGGAATACCACTTCAGCTCTCAAAACTATGGGGAAATAAATCTGCAGAAAAATCTGGATACACCTCGTAACCATCTTCAACTGAGATACAACTCATTGTACTGATTGCGAGCCGCACTTGACCCTTTAGCTGTCATTTTCTGTATTTTCTGGTGGTGAGAAGTCTATTCCTGCTAAGAGCTATGCTCTCACCAGTGATTGATTGTGTTTACAAATCTTTCTGGAGACATGATCCTAGATGTATCGGCAGATTTGGCGAACTATCAAAACTTGGACTGGCTTTTGTCTTCTTGATGTCTATAGACATGATCGATTTATCCTGCCTGTACAAGTTCTTCAGAACATCACGGCTCTCTCTGCATACGAGGATAAAAAGTTTCCCTCCTGTATTTCATTTATTGGAGTCAACTGGCCGCTAAACTGAATTATCCTAGCTTCTGGGACCAGGAGTGTTTACAAGAATCTAGCAAGGACAATCTTTAATGTCCATACTCATGCGATAGACAACTCTTGATTTTCACATCAATGGGAAAATAAGAGGGAGAATTTGTAAATCTAATGGTAGCAACCAAAACTATAATGACAATCAGAACTGCTCTCTTCAGTGATTGCGCATAGAAGAACTATATCCGGATGTCCTCGCATAGAAGAACTATATCTGGATATCCTCAGACATCATCTTCACCTGTACAGATTGATTTCTTTTTTCTTTTTTTGTTTTGTAGTCACTCAACAAATAGCTGGCTCGAATTAATAAACACCACAGCAGTCCAAGAGTGAAATCTCCAATGAAGAAATTGAAGTGCCATTTCTAGATTTATCTTTTTCCATCAAAGGTTTTTAATTTTCTTAGGAATTTGCAGATTATTCTAATTTGAAATAGCAATGACAATTCAACATCCAAATATCCAAATTTTAGTTTTTACATTAAAAGGGAAACAGTAAAAAGAAGCTTGCTCGCCTCTGATTCAGCATACTGGCAGCAAGAAATCAATAAGCAAAACCACTGTGTATGATACACAATTAATTATCACAGTGAAAACAAACCCAATTCCTATCATCTTACAATGCTTCCATTAGACATATTTTTCCATCCTTGAAAACTTCATTGACTTACCCAATTCGCTTTCCAGGCAACGTTAGAAACATCTAAAGCATTGAACTGCCACCTAGTTACCCCTTGTTTTTTTTCTGGCTCCGTCGTTCAGCCTCCCTTTCTGCGACCAACACACAGAACTCCGATCCTAGCATTTCATGCGTGTCCATGTTCTGGGAGACACCCAGATTGACTACTTCCATGACCACTTCTATCGTGACAATAAATCCTAACATAGATAAGACACGTATGGCATTTGCCATTCTGCATATGTTCTGCCTTGTCTCCAATGGGGTGTATGAATGCTCTTTCCCCTCAAGACTCATGGAGTAATAGTCTGCTTTAGAAGTTTGAGATTCAGATTTGTCTGCTTGATCCACCAGCATTTCTTCTTTAATTTCCACGTGTTCGCCGACCCAGATGAATCCATTGCAACCGAGTATCAGGTCAATCCCATACTCTTCTAGGTAATGCCAGTGCTGCTTTTGTCTCTTTACAAGATAAGGAGGGATTGAGAGAAGTTGTCCCCGCTGAAGCTGTAAATGTGCAATTGAGACGGTTACAACAATGGGAACAAGACCCCAGTGTGTTCTAGCAACAGCATAAAGAAATGATGCACAATGTGCAAGACCAAATGCGTGAAGACAAGCATATTAACATAAACTGCATTTTAGCAGCTCAGGTGCAACCTTCAATCAATCAGCGCATTCACAAAGAATACATAAAAACACTTTCTTATATGGATAATATCATCCATAGCATGTTTCCCAATCCCCTCAGTTTATTCCCTTTGCAAAAGTCCAAGCACTAAAATCAGTCTTTCCTTGACACTATTTAAGTAGAATTATAGAAAAGCAGAAGAACGTGCATAAAAGAAAGAAGAGAATTAAAGAATAACAACTCAACAGATAACCCCAGTAAAAGGCTTTGTATTCTCTAGATGTAGGTTTACGAAAACGTAAATATTCAGGCCTCTGCATCTAAAGCACATAATGCAAACCTTTCGATATTTCTGACTTCTTGCTTGGAGGTGCAGACCATCATGCTGAAAGCCACGAACTTCAGCCTGAAAGGGAAAGAAAAAAATCCTTACATACAGCTGAATACCTGTTAGTCAATTCAAAGACCTAGATCACCATTGTAAGAGCCACAAAGATAGGAATTTTGACTTACACATATGACATCTTTCTCTTCAAAAATACTGCGCATGTTAAGCTCATCCTCTGCAGTCCGCCGCCTCTAGTAATCAAAGCAGGAAAAAACAAAAGAGAAAGTTGAACAATGAGCTTTTAAAGTTTTGCTATATGAAACATTTGAGGTAGCTTATCTACTTCATGATTCCAAGAAATATGCATGCAGCATGGTTGCAAAGGATCCTAAAATCTGGTAGTCGCTTAATAATACGATATGACTGATGAGTATTAGCAAAACTGCAAGTGGGGAATCGAAAGAAAATCCTTCTAAGCCAAATTGCACGCACTAGAATCACTATCATACCAACCATTAGAATTATGATGTCCCCTAAGAATCTCTACATAAGCCCCACATCAATCAATTTGTATCTGCCAATAAGACAATTATTGAGCCTCAGGAATGATTAGAAGACCTCACTGTCCAAGGACAAAGAAAAAGATTTTTCTTTGCACAGTGCATAATCATGTATTCCTCAAAAACAGATATTAAAAGCTATTGTATAACATATGCACATTCCAAGTTTATGGTAGAGTTGGCAACACGTATGGAACATTCTCTATAGAGCAGCTTTTTCCTTAGTATGTTGACCGTTCTGTTTCAAGGACATTCCAAGCATTGTAAGATTTATTGAATAATATAAAGACTACAGAACTAGTAGCTCTCATCATTGTCATTCTCAATCTGTGTGATAATTACTAATACAAGAAAAAAGGCGAACAGCAGAAAACATAGAGAAGCTGAAAGACTGCATACCACCTGTGAAAACATACAAAAGTCAAAGCATCTAAAAGAAAAACAAAGGAAAAACAAAATGCTACATACGTACCTGAATTCCATCAGGCAAATTAATAGAAGAAAGCATTAACACAGCATCTTGACTATAATTTACATCCAGTCGCCAACGCTTCGGAGCTACCTGAAACATATAAACTGGGAAAATTGTGAAAAAATTTCACACATTAAGTCCTAAAGTTAAGACGATGACACAATAAGATATATAAACAGCATATGCAGGTTTCACATATTTTCAGCAGATATGGAAGAGAATCATCGCAGCCTGACAAATTGTCAACAGCAAGAGGTCACCAACAAGAGAATTTGCATTTTCACTACAAAGTAACAAAGAGATATTGAATATTGGATGATATGGATATCGAACTTCATTTATCTTATGATCAAGAAAGCCCTTTGCCAGCAAGCTAAATAAATCAACTTTACATTTTTATCATGCATATGCAATTATCTACATCCATCTTCTGCCATCATATACTGAGGAATAATATCCCATACTATTTTGCAGGTAAGCTTTACAAAACAGAAACAGATAGTGGTAATTGTCTATGAAATGGAAGAATGAAATAAAGCATGTGCGGTCGAGCTTATGTTGACATTCACATGCACACGTATTGATATGTGTTATTGAAATAATGTTCAAATACACTGAAGTTCATTTGATTATTAGTATGCACCAACTGATTGTGAAATTGCAAAAAGTATTTCACCTCAATAACACGTCCAACAATGATGTCTCCAACCTCTGGCTTGTATCTACACTTATTGTGATGTTAAGGGAAGAAGAAGAAGAAGAAGACTCGTATCAGAAGGTCTCTAACAAAAATAAGAAAAGCAACAACTAGCATTTCTTCTCGTCCAGAAAAAAACATCTGACATTGTGCTACCTGGCTCGCAAAGTACGAACATAGACCAGCTTGTTGACTCGCTCAACTACTCCGCATACCGTAGCAACAACTTCGCCATTAAGCTCGGTTGTTCCATGGCCCCTTGTTTTCAACACAACAAACACAGCCAGAATAAAAATAAGAAAGTAAAGAAAGACACTTAATCATGCATGTACTTGCAAAGGTAACTCTACAATATGCTGAGACCGGTTTCAAAACTTGGAGCGCCGAGCCCTTCTTAAAAGTAGGCGAACTTAGCAAAACTGGAACACATAGGAACAAATATCACACACAAAATTATGTTTTAAGCACAATCACTTATGAGGCACACTAATATAAAAACTGAATCAGGTCAGCATCAGTACTTGAGAAAGCCGTCATCGTGGTTGACAGGAATCGTGTCGGCGACGGTGACAGAGGCATTGGAGTTGGCCTTCGACGACAAAGCCTCGAGCTTTTCGAGTGCCCTCTGCAGCCTCACCTTCTGGGTCTGAGCCAGTGGGAGCTGCAACCCTCTCATCTCCCACCTTTTTCCTCCCCCTTCCTCCCTCCCGCACCGCCCGCCGGAGCCTCCTCCTCCGCCTTATCTTGCTTTTCTAGTTTCGAACAACAGAAACAAAAAAACGCCCAATTGAACCCGGAACCGGAACGTCACGAAACATCAGTATCACCAATGCGTTGCCGAACATCAGAGAATCCCCAAATATGTTCAGCACAGAGGGAGCCGAAAGAAGAGAGCATCGCAGGCTAAAGAGCTTGAACAGGAACAAACGATGGAGCAAAAATGACGCGAAGCTACGGAAGAACGAACTCCGATTCGCACGTACAAGGGAGAAGCGCCATCTTCGTGCGCAGCCATGAACAGAGCAACAGAGCAAAAAGGGGCTGAACGAAGTAGCGTCCCGGGACGGAGATCGCAAGGCTCGAGCGGGGGTGCACTCACCTGGGCGAGCGACGACTCCTGGAGGCGGCGGCGGCGGCGGCGGCAGAGAGTTTGATCCTCTCAGGTTCGACGGTGGAGACGGAAGATGTCGGAGCGGTCTGAGGTTTTAGGGGTTCAAACGTTCGCATTCGATCCGTTTTGGTGTCGGGCCGGAGCCGGTCTTCAGATTCGGGGCTTCGAAGCCCGCACCCGACCCAAGTAATTTTGGATTGGTAAAAGTAACTTGAAAATTAGTGAGTAATTCTCTCGATATTCTCAATCAGTCAGCCCTCAAAGGACTCGAAAAATACAAGATTAACACACGCAAAAAGAAATAAAAAAATATATATGGTGCGAGGTGCATAAGTTTTTCATCATTTCTTTAATCAAGTTTTTTTTTCCGAATTCGAATAAGTAGACCCAAGCTAACGAACTAGTATTTTTCTTAGAAAATTCCCCGATATTTTTGGACATCCTCAAACAAAGGAAGTAAATTTTTTTTCTTACCAATACCATGCCTAATACCCACTCATCGGCTCTGGGGAACGGACTCCAGGGAGTCAAACCTGCGGGAAAGTACATCAGTCCAAGAAACTACCTTGGACCTACCTAATGAAGTCGTGAATCAGGAGCAACACGTCCAAAGCCTACCCGAATCAGGGGCAGCCCATCCCAGGCCAGCCCATTGCAAGCTAGTACACCCGGTGGCTGCCTGTCCAGACACCACCCAACCCATGGTTCCATAGGCCAGCACAAACCGCTCCATGGCCGGCAAATTAAGGCCACGAAAACAACCCAACCCAAGGGAGGCCCATCAACCATATTCGGGGCAAGCACAGCCATTGGGCCGGGATTTTTCCATGTGGGTCAAGCACCCAAACCAGGTACTTCGGGTTTGGGAGCAAATCCCTACCCGGTTCCCCAACCTGGGTTTCTGCTGTACCACATCACTGTGCCAACGGTTGCCCGGAGCCCGGCAGCCCATTATACACATTGATGGCTGACGGGCCGAAGCTACAGCTCATCACCTAGCGTTTGTCTAGCCTCGACGACAACCACTCAACTTGGTTGGAGGAGTTCCGGTGGCCACTGGTCATCAAGGATAGAGACAGATTTCTCGATGGGACTATTTCGATTCCGTTTGACGAGCGTCTGACACGATATTGGAGAAAATGCAATCAATTTGTCCTAACGTGGATCGGAAATTATATTGCTCTTGAAGTCACAATGGCACTTCCCCCCGAAGGAGGGCTTGAGAAAAATGTGAGAAAATATCGAGGAAATGTATGGGAAACTCGATCGGGTCAGATTTTTTTTGCTGACTCAAGCACTCTGAAAGCTAAAACAAGGAAACATGGCCAATGCCGCATGCTTCAACACACTCTAAACCCTTTCGAACAAACTAAGGGCCATAATCAACTCTACAACAATATCGAACCATAAGGAAGAGTGAAAAGATAACGAGATTCCTCCTAATTTTGAACGAATTATACCTGTGTTTCGGTCCCAATTCGTGGCCATGAATTCCATGTCGACACATGGCTGGATCTACTAGCTCGTTGTCTAGGAGGAGAGCCAATGCCTCGCCTCATCGAGATACATCAAGGTCGGGGATGTGGTTGCACTTGCAGCTCATGCAAACGCTCCATAGAAAAGGAGCAATGAGTAGAGGACGGAGAGAGGTGTGGGGCGATAGTAAGGTTTATGGAGGAGGACTGGTGAGGCTTTAAGAAAGGTGAAATGGACGGCCCGGATGTGATGATGCAATAGGATGGCTCGTGAGCAATTTTTTCATCATCTGGATCGGACAATTCTCATGGAGCCACGGCGGCCCCCGTCTTCAAGCAATCCAATGGCTCATCTTCTACCACGTCATCAAAAAATAATGGGCAAAATTATAAAGGGAAAGGAAAATTAAATTGCGATTATTGCCAATGTATGCACCACACGGTTGAAACTTGCTGGAAATTGCATGGCAAGCTTGGGGAAAAAGGAAAAAAGGAATTTTTGGCAGCTTCTCAGGTCACTGGTCAAAACATTGATAAAATTAATTAGCCAATTATCCATGATCAATATCAGCAACCTATGCAGGTCTTGAAGAAATTGGACGCTTTTGACAAAACAGGGAGTTTTTCAAGTACTTCTTATTGCTTGATGATTTCCATTTTCAATGATGCATGGGTAATTGATTCAGGTGCTGATAACCACATTATCTGTGCCAAAAGTTTTTTCTCTTATATCTATAAAAAAAAAATTAGCTTTTCCCATCTTAGTACAACTTCCAAATGGAAATGTCATGTATATCACGATAACTAGCACAGTAAATCTGAACACCTTCATTACACTTTGGAACATCCTTTATGTTTGAGGCTTCCACTTCAATCTCATTTCCATTTCTAGAGTTTGTGAGGAAAATTATTGTCATGTCTTCTTCAATTATGTTGATTGCTTCTTTTAGATCCTTTTGACTAGCAAACTGAGAGGCTTGGATAGTATCTCACATGGGTTATACTTTTGGATCAGTTTTCCGAGCAATTTTGATTTATCTAGTATTCAATTGAATAAACAATCATTGTGTGACATTACTACAAATGATAAAATGTTCCTTGGTCATGAAAGATAAGATCATAGTGCTTCCTTTCCTTATCCACAATACTATATTTGTCCTCTATCAAAGTAATCATGTGCACCTTTTCCAACTAGCAATATTCGAGCTAATAATGTTTTCTCACTAATTCATGCTAATGTTTGGAGACCATATCATATCCCATGTCGTGATGGCTCTCGATTTTTTCTTACGATTGTAGATGATTACTCCCTTTCCACATGGGTCTTTCTCATGCAATCAAAGAGTTGAGTTCTCTTTCATATGAAAATGTTCTTTTCTCTATAAAGAAATCAGTTTGGGAAATCTATTCAATGCATTCGAACTGATGATAGAAGGGAATTCTTCAATACTGAATGTTCATCTTCCCATTGAATCCTACATGAGAGCTCATGCATTTACATCCCACAACAAAATAGAATTGTTGAGCGAAAACATTGCTATCTCTTAGAAGTTGCATGTGCTATTAAATTCTAAGCTTTTATTCGTGAAACTTTTTAGAAAGATTGTGTAATCACAGTAACTTACCTGATTAATCACATACCAACTCATATTCTTGATGGATGAACTCCATTTTAATTACTTTATGGGAAAAACTAGAACTTTATCACATGAGAGTCTTTGATTGCTTATGCTACGTCACCATGGTGGACCCTCGGGACAAAATGAGTACCTGCACTCATCGATGCATATGCATGGGATATCCGAGTCTCCAAAAAGGATATCTTGTTTTTGAACCATCCACGAGTGATTTCTTTGTGAGCAGGGAGCTAGGGATGTTATTTTCCATGAGAGAATATTTCCATTTCATGATGAAGTATCCTCATCTTAACATTTTGGCATGATGACAACTTCTCATCGATTCCTATCTGATGAGGATTTATCTTGTGGTCAACCATATATTTTCGTTGCACCTCCTAAATATCCAGCACCAGCATCATCTCCAATGTCCGATGAGTTCTACATCCACATCAGCATTGGACCAATTGATTTGAGCATCCTACCATGCCAACTGAAGAGATTTCCAATCTTTCTTCAATAGTGCCTCCCTCAGCATCCACGATCACTGACGAGTCATCTTTTGTGGCTCAACATAATCCACTACGAAGCTCTAGCTGACTTACTCATCCACCCACTTGGATTAAAGGTTATGTCCGTGCTGCTTTGAATTCACCGGGTACTCATTATCCCATTACCTTCTATATTTCCTTTCATCGGCTGTCATAAGAACATATGTGTTGTATTGGCCACATATCCGAGGAACGAGAACCTATATAATTGTTGGAAATTTGTTAGGTGACATGAAAAAATAAGAAGAATTGAAAATCTAGGGAAAAAGATGAAAAAATAATATCAATGTTTGAGGCGTGCTTGTCACCGTCCTTAAGGAAAATTCCGTCTATCGGAATACAAAATTTGGTGTATAAGGCTCTAGCGGCTATCCTTCCAAGATACAATAGACCTTTTTCTATACTCAGCACTGAATATTATATGGAACAGAAACAACGTTTTGTGTATAATCCAGAAAAAAAAAAAAAGAAAATAAGAAGGTAAGGAAATTCTCTTTTCTAAGTTGGTGTCTTCAAGAGTTGTGGTTTGAAATTTATATTCAAACGAAAGAAAGAGCCATTAAAATCGTTTGTTAATAGATGAACATTAAATGGCCGTTACAAATGATGGAGGCTTTATAATGAAATAAAATGGACGCTACAAAGCTGTTACACGGCCGTTATAAAACGTTACAAAACCTTATTATATTAATAGTGGACAAAAAACCATTACAACTTTATGACGGTAAAAACCCATTACAAAATTAATAACATTTGATAATTCAAAACTATTGAAATATCCAATAATCCCCCACATATTTCAAAAGGTTTTGAAATGAAAACATAAAATAATGCTGGGTTATTTGAGCATAATGCATCGGAACCGGTGCTTGTTAGGCTATAAACCTGTCCTAGAAAGAATAAAATATAATTCATGAAATCATTGGTGGTGTTTGAAACTTCTATGAACCAAGAATTTCTTTTGTGAATCATAATTTTCACCAATCATATTGCACCCTTGCAAGGTTTGTTGTTCAACGCAGTTTTGCGCTAATAGGCCATGCGCGTGCTTGGTTTATTTATAAGTGCTCTAGAGATTATCGCCAATAATTCTCATAGGAGCGACTCCACTCCACACTTATATAGGTGATTCTAGCAAGTGTATTTTGCAGTTTAATACATCATCGATAATGGTTATGGAATTACATTAGGGGCTTAGCTCAACCTCTTTTTCCTTGCAGTCTTGCACTATTATCATCTTAGGAATGATAGAAAATTTTAATAGTGCATCACATGTCAACAAGTGTTGTTATTACCCATATGAACCTAATTCATGGGATCACCGTTCACATTGGTTGGGTTATCATCACTGTTGATTTTCTTCAACTGACTTGTCCCATTCCCCTCGATGTATAATAAATCACTCTAACTTTACATTATTAATGGGCACAATTCCATCTTTAAGCAATTGCTATACTATATCACGTTTCAATTGGATGTGTCTTTTTTTTTACCATTGAAAGTTTCAATCTTTGCAATGGATATTGCCTTTTGGGAATCACAATGTCTATACATAGAAGGTGTCGTTTCATTCCCAAAAGGAAATTTGCTAAGAAGTTTTTCTACTATTCAGCCTCATTTAAAATGTGAGCTTTTGAGAAGAATTTTTCTTTCCCAAGAACTTGAGCAGTTCTTAAATCACCAAGACAAATTTTTTCTTCTCCTTCCCCTACTGAAGTAGAGGAGGATAAACCATTATGTTTTCACACATATGCCCGGTAGCGACTGAGTCTACCACTCATTGTTTCATGTTGGCCACAATATTGGCTTGGGAAATGACCGCATCGATTGCGTCATTAGATCATCTGCCAAATTCATAGGATTGTCATTTCCTCCACAATTTTTGATTGGCTAATTTCCAAGTTACAACATCTACACCAAGGGTGAATACATATTTTATAGCAAATTTTGTCTCATCTGAATTCAAGATCCAGTTAACGTCACTATCTTTCCAATATAGCGGGAAATCCACTATGTAGTTGCCATAGTTTTATATTCGCATGGCTGTAAAATTACAATCTGAAGTTTATGATTGACCCTCATATCTTTCTTTTTGGTCCACACTTTTTACTCATTCAATCTCACATTCACACACATAAAACAGAACACTCAATTCCTAGAGAACATTTTACATGAATGCACATTTCACAAGTTACACATTCACATGTTGGTGGTGTCAATTGCCAATCACGCCAACATTTTCACGCTTTCCATCCACAATTACATTCTGTTCACTCTCAACATTATAAACATGCATAATGAACCATAATTTGCAATTTGGTGTAATAACACGAACAAATGCACAGTGAATACGGTAAACGACACTATGCAAAATACATGTAATTCTTCGCTTCGATATATGCCCCTAATTAATTTATTTATATTAAAAACTATATACAGAGATCCCTACCACAAAGGCACAAACTTTCACTGAGATCTAGAGAAGATTGAATTACACAGATTAGGCATATCTTGATTCATTGAAATAGCCTTCCGATATTCTTTAATAGCTTCTCCAAACCCATCTACAACATCTCAAAAAAATTAAACTAGCATCCAGGAGTACAAGAAAAGAACCATGATCAATGTGGGCCTGAAAGTATATTCTTTTTTATTTATTTATTAATATATAGATATCACTGAAAACGTCCTAACAATGCGTACTCAACGCAAAACATGTAACCGATTTAATTATGCAATAAAAAGTTGTTTCATAACTCTGTTGAAATTTATGTGCGGGAAAATCAATCATTGCATAAGTGACAATACACTTTTTAAACCATGAATTTCGAGGTTATTACAAAATATAAACTTCTTTAACTATTTTAAACATAGGTTAAGTAGGATTCTAATAAATTCAGGAGTAGGTTCATGATAGTTTTCACAAGAAAACTTTTGGACTAAAACTTTGTTAATCATAAATATAAGGCCAACAATGTTTCAGAAAAACATTGTTCATGCAAAACTCTAAGCAGACTTTTATTCTTTAAGCAACGTCTAGTGATGACTGACAACAGAAAACATGGAAAATACATATACAGAGAATACCACAAAAGGCAGTATGCTATGCAATGCTCAATATCTATTATGCTAATCCAACCAGAAAGGTTACTAATGGCAATTCAGAGATATACCACTTTAGCAAGTACAGGCTGAGAGAATATGGCAACAATTATTCAATTAACTAATGATACACCCCAATATTTGCCAAGTCTGACTGACAAAGATCATCAATCAGTTATTCCCCTTTTGTTCTGTCAAGCGTAATTCCGTGTCATCAAGAATACAAGAATCTACTTCCATTCCCGTCCTAGAGAAATTCTATATATATTTTTTTTCGTGTTCTATTTTCATGAGCTTTTGTAATGAAAATACGGAACATTTATTTCCACATGGCATACACACGACAGTAAATACAAAAGGCACCCACAAATAGAATTTACCACAACATTAACATAGCTTCAAATATTTTGCTGAGAAAAGCAACTACGAGGACAATGTATGGTGCTTCAGACTGACCTTAGCGGCCAATACCTCTGCCAATAAAAAATCGACGATACGTATAAACTGAAAATATACGCATATAAGAATACTGAAAATCAAAAGAACAAAATGTTGGACTTAGCTTATTCGTTGGAGAAGAAATTCTCTAATCGAGATGAACTCATTCCCACTATCCTCGATAGGAGAGTCAAATTGGTTGTCTTGAACTCCATCAAGCAAGCCCTCCGAATTCGTCGCCCGCGTGTCGTTGCTCAGCCTCATCTCCACCTCACATGGATTGACGTTTAGGCTCGCCGCATTGCTTCCCCAATTGTGATGTCACCAAATCACGTCGGAGCTCACGTCGTAATGCATAAGGGAAGCATTATCCTTAAGATTGTTGACAATTTGTTAGGTAACATGAAAAAATAAGAAGAATTGAAAATCTATCGAAATAGATGAAAAAATAATATCAATGTTTGAGGCAAGTCACTGTTCTTAAGGGTAATTTCGCTCATCGGAGTATGAAACTCGATGGGTAAGGCTCTAGCGGCTATCTTCCCAAAATATAATAGACCTTCTTCGATACTCCACATTAAATATTAGAAGGAATAGGAATAACGTTAAGTGTATAACCTAGTAAAAAAAGAAAATAAGAAAGTAAGCAAATTCTCTTTTCTAAGTTGGTGTCTTCAAGAGTTGTGGTTTGAAATTTATATTCAAATGAAAGAAAGAGCCGCTAAAATCGTTGTTAATAGATGAACATTATATGGCCATTACAAATGATGGAGGGTTTATAATGAAATAAAACAGACGTTACAAAACTGTTACACGGCCATTATAAAACGTTACAAAACCTTATTATATTAATAGCGGACAAAAAACCATTACAACTTTATGACGGTAAAAAACCCATTACAAAATTAATAACTTTTAATAATTCAAAACTATTGAAATATCCAACAATAATGAGGCAGTTACTGCCCATGTTGGCAAAGGGCTATGGAAGTAGAATTGTATGTCTTGATAGAAAATCAGACGTGGGACATTGTACCACTATCCTCTCATCACAAATCGATTGGTTGTGAGTGGATATAAAAGATTAAATATAAGGTAGATGGCTTCGTTGAGCGATACAAAGCTTAGATAGTGGCTAAAGGTTTCACATAACAAGAAGGTTTTGATTATCATGAGACCTTCTCTCTAGTGGTAAATGATGTTATAGTTCGCACCTTCTTATCAATTGCCACCTTTCATAATTGGCTGCTACATTAAATGGATGTTCACGGTGCCTTCCTCCATGGTCATTTTGACGAAGAAATTTATATGGATCTCTTACAGGGTTTACGGAGATAGGGGGAGTCTAGGGTATGTTATCTCCATAAATCCCTTCATGATCTTAAACAGATTTATCGATAGTGGTACGCAAAGTTTACCAATTGTCGCGACCCTAAAAAAAAATCGAGTTTTTGATCTTAGGCTAATGGATTACTAGATCAATTAAATTAACTAATCTAGCTCGAGTTCTCCCAAACTCTACCAATTCGCAACTTAGGTCCAATTATGAGTATGCAAATATTTTCAATGGGAGTCGCCACTAATCATTTAAGGTAGGTTGATTAGAAACCTAAATAAAATAGCGGGAGTACTATTTTATTTCTACGAACCAGAAATTATGAATTCGGGGACTTGGTTACGCTAGATTCCCTAACGCCCTTTTGGTACCAATTTCAAGAAAAATACCCAATTTGGCAATTTTGATAAATCCTAACTTAGAGTTTAAAGGTGCATAAATTTTTATTTTCACTTATTTAAATAAAAGCTAACCTATATGTAATGACGTGCAAAAATTGACATGCGATTAATGCAATCTAACATGTAAATTATATGTCATGCAACGACGTGAACAATTTCTAATGACGGGCATATTTTTATTTTTTTTAATGAAATTCGGAATTAAAAACGCAAATTATCTAAACACGCAATTTTAAACTAAAGGAATTAACCTATTCTAGAGTAATCTTTTGGTATTTTTTTTATCAAAATTCGAAATTAAAATCAAGTAAAAAAATAATCGCTAAATCTTTCGAATTAAGTTTCGATCTGAAGCCTAACAGATCGATTCTAAAATTCAAAATACCCGCTATGGAAATAATTCTATCTAAAGCCTGATAGATAGATTTATTTCCACGTGTGCGGTTGCGGATTAGGAAATTTTCCTAATCGATCACGTCTTGAAAAATTCTTGATATCTTAAATATCTTGGATATATTCAAAAGATTTTGAAAATTCTAAATTTTATCCAAGTTTGAAAAGTAATAGATATCCAAGATTTAAAAAAAAGAAATAAAATCCTAATTGGAATAATGCCTATTATCTAAATATGCAAGATGAGATATCAATAAGCACAAAATAGGCAACCAAATATTTAAATCGAATCAAGATAAGATATTTACCTGATTTGCAGATTTCTTTCTAAATTTGAATTTGCAGCGGATCGGGATTGCGGATCGACGATGGCGGGTGGACCGACGGCAATAGCGATGGGTCCTTGGTGGGTAGCACGGGTGGTGCTCTACGTATCCCTCGGCGGATGATGGTTTGGATGCTCAGCTGCTTACGGTGGCTGGTCGTGATGTTCTGCCAAGGGACAACAGCTCGTGGGGCTCCAATCAACGTCGTTGGGCTTGACTAGGCTAGAGCAAATCGCCACAAGGTCAGCAAGATACGAAGCCAAGGGTCTGGACTCTTTGAGAACTCGCTAGAATCACTCCTGGATGCTTGAAGGCTTGGTTCTCGTTGAGAAAGCAGCAGCAAATTAGCAAGAAGGAGAACAGTAGTTGTTCATAAAGGGAACCATTGCATGCCCGCAAAAGGAAGAGGCTTTTTGGTTGAATTCTCCACTCAAGATCACCTCTTGGTCTCACGACCTTCAATCATAAATTTGGATAAGTCTTGACTTGAACACAGCAATGGATCTCGTCGGTGTCGCTAGAATTTGGGCTGGACCGTCGAGAGTGCTAGAGAGTGAGGCTGAGTCGTTGCAATTCGCAGCGTGAAAGTCCGGCACAAAAGGACTCAAACGGCGGCCGCGAAGGGACTTCCGCCTTTTGAGCTTTCTTTTCTCTCAATGCTCTTCTCAATTGCTTGGCCGATTCTCTCCGTGTGTATGAATTGGGTGCGCCCCTCTCTTCACGATTTTCTTTTTCTCTCAATGGTGGCCGCGCATGTCAATTTTTGTGGCCTCTTCACTCTATGCTCTCACTCACCATCTGTGTATCTTGTGTTTTTTTTTTTTTTTTTTTTTTCAGATCCCCCCATAAGCATGTATTTATAATGAAAACCTAGGTCAATTAGCCGGGCTTTTAGTCCTAACGGGTTTAGGTTTAGGCTTTAATTTAATTTAATTTAATTCTACGCGGACTGAATTAATTCGGGCTTTTCTTTGATTAAGCTTGATGGGCTAATTTAAGCTCAAATTAAAACAACCAAGCCCTTTTGCGTGTGATTTTCGGCCCATGCTTTTCGAGTGAACCGAGTCTCGTTCGATGCCCGAGCTCGATTCACGTAATGAATTTTAAGCTCGCTTGTCACCGCCGATCCGATGCGGAATGCAATTAATCTAAATGAACCTAAACTATATGTTATGCAATTTTAATATTTTTGTTTAGGGGTTAAAATTTAATCCCTAATTTTCTATGCAATTAACCACTAAATGATGTGCTAAAATTTAGGTGTCAACAGCTGCCCCTCTTTGAGTGGAAGCTCGTAGAGGTTTCGCTCAAAGACTGAAACCTAAATTTAGACCATGCAAAATGATGAATGATTTTTTTTTTTTTTCTTTTTCTTTTTAAATGCAATGATGCGTGATATGCAAACAATAAGGAACGTATGCTAAGGCTTCTCACTTCGTGTATAGCGGTGAAAGAGTCTTACATACGGATCGCACAAAAAGCATCCAAGTGAGGAAAGCTTTATAATGCTGTGCATTCCCTTGATCTCCAAACTTCTAGTCCACTGGAAGTAAGGTTCTCGAGATACAGAATTGCCTATTTGTTACCTGTAGTTTCCTACAGATGCGAAGTAGCGCATGATATGAAGAAAGAATGAGGACGTGTTGCCTATACCACTGGGCAATCACGAAAAGGATTATGTCACCTCTTCCAATGGGTGAGCATGAGGTTAGTTGTGCCACCTATTCCACTGGGTGAACACGATATGAGAAACTATGCTGCCTGTTCTATTGGGCAAACATCAAATGAGAAATTATGCTGCCGCGTAATCCACTTGGCGAACATGAAATGGGGTGTTATGCTACCGCGTACTCCACTTGGCAACATAAAATGGGGTGTGCCGTGTACTCCACTTGGCAACACCAAGAGATGGGGTGTGCTTCGTACTCCACTTAGCAACACCAAGAGATATGTCACCTATTCCACTTGGTAAACATATAAAAGAGATAATTTCTCCTATTCCGGAGAGAGAAACAATGAAGAATAATTAGTAAACGTACCTGATTTCTTCTTGTGTTATAAAAATGGCAATGCCAATTGCATTGCACCTGTTTTTACCTGAGAAAAGGTTAAAACAACACATGCGCAAGGGTAGAGAAAATATATTTCATGAATCTGCCTGCATTACCAAACTTCACTGGGGAATTTATCAATAAGAACAACCATTTCGTCCTTTTGACAATTTGATCACATTAAATGAGAGACCTTTAATCAGAAAGAACTTTTCACTCGCTCTCAATGAAAGGCTTTTGACCCGACCTTTGATGTGGGTATAAGAATCACTCGAACTCTCTTCATCGTGCTTGACAAGGGTTCGAATATTCTCAAAATCAGTATAACTTGGCCAATCTGAGAGGTCTTTTATAAGGATTGAAACGCAGGCTTGGTCAAAGGTTTCACAATGGGGACTCATGAGAGTCATGGCTTTGAAAGAAATGATATCATCAACTGCTCTGGGTTTACAAGTCAGGAATGCTGCAAAAAATGAAATAGAAAAATCTTGCTCGCACTTCTCCGAGCAATATTTACAAGCATTTGAAACTCTACGTTAACTCAAGTGCCCTATTCTGAAGAGACTTCGGTAAGGGTTGTAACGTAGATTCGGGTAGGCTTGAAATGAATGGCCCATTTCCATCAAAGGGGGTATTATGAACATTGAAATTGGTGATCATCCAATCATGCTACTGGTACCATTGATCTATCTCTAGCAATTGCTCCACAAATGAACTTTCAAATGGTCTCTTCCTTGAAGAATGATCTTGCATATTAACTCAGTTTTCACCAAAGCCTTTCTTTCTCTCATCATTTTTACTGGCATTGGCCTTGCTTTTACCAGGCACACTGCTTTTTCATGCCCCCTAGTTTTTTTTTTTTTTTTTTTTTTTTTTTTTTTGACTTTTGACATATACTGTCTATAATGCATACATTGGCTAGCCACACTTTGGCTTGTTTTGACTGAATGACTAACATTTGGATTCTCGGGGTCTTCTTCATTGGCGCTCCGAATATGCTGTGTGGATAGCAATGGTTTTTACCTTGCCCCAGTGTGAGGGATGATCACCAATTGGGTTCTTATGAAATGAAATTGTAGGCTCAAATGGGCCAAGCAACGGATAAAGTGTGTAGGATAGCGAAAGAAATGCTCTTCGTCATATCTAAGGCACTCAAGCTAACACAGAATTTGCATGCAATAAATATACTTGAAGATTGATGCAAGTGAAAGCAAGAAAATTCTAACCATTTTGAACTTTTTAAGAAATTGCCCTAGTATGGGATTGTTCCTGACAGGGGTAACAAATGAAACTCCGTTCAAAAGGTTAAGCAAATGATAACCTGTAGTGTTTAGATAGAGGAAATGAATGCCTCTCATCATTTTGGTCGTCATACTTTTCGTGAGATAATCGTTTACCTTGTCAGCACGGAATTTTCACTCAACTCGCACTGGGGATTATTATTCAGGACGTGTATAGAAATGGCTTGCCTTTCGTCATCTTGAAGTCTCTCATATAATATGATCGCCTCATTAGGACAGAAATAGATTGCCAGATCGAAAGCCTTCCTCAAACGAAGCTTAGTAACATAACAAGAAAATCAATTGATTCATGAAATTCTATCTGAGACAAAGTCAGAATGAGTACAAATCAAGTATAATACTTCTTCACAGAATCAGAATTAACTGGACTGGAAAAAACACGACCATCCATCTCGGCCAAAATTAAAGCACCTCCTGGAAGGACTTTCTTCACAATGTACGGGCCGCCATAATTTGGGGCGAATTTTCCTTCTGCAAGAGGAACTATCGGCAATAACTTCCGCAGGACAAGGTCGCCTACCTGAAAACGTCGAGGCTTGACTTTCTTGTTGAAAGATTTAGCAACTCGTTGTTGGTAGCACTGGCCATGACATATAGCTCTAAGCCTTGTCTCATCAATCAGGTTCAACTGGTCTAATCTCTGCTGGATCCAATCTGCTTCTGACAATTGTACCTGTGAAAGAATACGTAACGAAGGAATCTCAACCTCAACAGGTAAGACTGCTTCCATACCGTACACAAGAGAATATGGAGTTGCCCCTGTAGATGTCCGGATAGAAGTTCGATATGCCATAAGTGCAAATGGTAATCTCTCATGCCAATCACGATAATTCTCAGCTGTTTTAGCCAAAATTTTCTTGATATTCTTGTTGGCTGCTTCGACCGCTCCGTTCATCTGCGGACGATATGGAGAGGAATTCAGATGTTTGATCTTGAACTCCTTGAACAGATCATCCACCAATTTATTATTCAGATTCGACCCATTGTCAGTAATTATGGTCTCAGGTGCACCATATCGAGCAATGATGTCTCGACGAATGAACTTCACCACATTCCGTGCCGTCACTGACGTATAGGACATAGCTTCAATCCACTTCGAAAAATAATCGATAGCGACCAGGATAAACCGATGTCCGTTTGACGCTTTAGGATTGATTGGGCCAATCACATCAATGCCCCACATAGAGAATGGCCATGGTTCAGACATCTGATGCAATTCATTCGGGGGAGTATTAATCTTGTCACCATGGATCTGGCATTTGTGACAACTTCGGACATGTTGAATGCAATCACTCTCTAAAGTGAGCCAGTAATAACCCATCCTCATTATCTTCCTTGCTAGCATATGACCATTCATGTGAGGACCGCATGCTCCCTCATGTACTTCTAGCATCAAATGAATAGCCTCAGTTGAATCAACACACCTTAATAAGACCGAATCATAGGACCGCTTGTATAGACATTCTCCGCTCAAGAAGAACTTCGACGCCATTTTCTTGATATACTTCTGGTCAGATGTGGTACTTTTGTCAGGAAATTCCTGTGTTTGAAGATATGCCTTGATATCATGATACCACGGCTTGCCGTCAGGCTCTTCTGTTGTGGCCATGCAATAAGCTGGTTTCTGTAAAACCTCTATCTTTAAAGGTTCAACTTCTAACCCACTTGTCACTCGTAGCATTGCCGATAAAGTAGCCAAAGCATCGGCAAAATGGTTTTGAGTCCTTGACAAGTATTCGAACGAAATGTCTTCAAACTCTTCCACTAACTCCTCTAAATAGGCGTGATAGGGCTGCAACTTAGCATTCCTAGTTCGCCACTTACCAACGGTCTGAAGAATAATGAGGGTTGAATCCCCGAACACCTTAAGTCGAGCTACTCCCATTTCGATAGCGGCTTGTAACCCGATGATGCATGCTTCATATTCAGCGATATTGTTCGTGCAAGGAAATATCAATTTTGCAGCCACTGGATAATGTTGACCGCCTGGGGATATTAAAACGGCCCCGATACCTGATCCTGATAAGTTTACGGCCCCATCAAAATACATGGTCCATACATACTCATCAATTGGCATGACTCTATCCTCTAACGGACCTAGATCCTCATTTTTCCCAGGATTTTCGGCCAGGACATCAGCAATTACTCGTCCTTTGACTGATTTTTGAGACAAGAATTGAACATTGAATTCTGAGATGAGAATCTGCCATTTTGCCAGTTTTCCAACCAAAGCGGGTTGATTGAGCAAATATTTGATGGGATCACATTCTGTTACAAGCAATATCTGATAATGCAAAGTGTATTGCCTCAACCTGTGTAGCACCCAAACCAGTGCGGCGCACGTTCTTTCTATTTCAGAATAGTTCATCTCAGAGGCGGTGAACTTCTTACTCAAATAATAAATCGCACGCTCTTTTCCATCCTCTTCACTTCGTTGAGCAAGCATGGCGCCTAAGGATTCACTGTGGATTGTAAGGTACAGTATCAGAGGTTGCCCTGGTGTCGGCGGAACAAGCACCGGCGAATTCATCAAGTAGTGCTTAAGCTTGTCGAATGCCTGTTCACATTCTTCATCCCATCTAACCAGCGCATTCTTCTTGAGAAGTTTAAAGAAAGGTTTTGCTGTCTCAGATAGCTGAGAAATAAATCTGGCTATATAATTTAGTCTACCCATCAAGCTACGAATTTCCTTCACCGAAGAGGGAGATTTTATTTCACAAATGGCCTTCACTTTTGACGGGTCAATCTCAATCCCTTTGTTACTGACAATGAAGCCGAGTAGTTTGCCAGAGGCTGCCCCGAACACGCATTTTTCCGGATTGAGGCGCAATTTGAACTTGCGAAGCCTATCGAATAATTTCATCAAAGTTTCTATGTGATCTTCTCCACGCCGAGTTTTTGCAATCATGTCATCAACGTAGATCTCAATCTCATTATGCATCATGTCATGGAACAACGTGACCATTGCCCGTTGGTAAGTTGCTCCAGCATTTTTGAGACCAAAAGGCATCACCTTGTAGTGAAATGTCCCCCATGGAGTGGTAAATGCTGTCTTAAACTTATCAACCTCGTTCATCAAGATCTGATTATAACCTGAGAAGCCATCCATGAAGGAAAATAGTTCGAACCCGGCTGTGCTGTCTACAAGCACATCAATGTGTGGGAGTGGAAAATCATCTTTAGGGCTGGCTTTGTTCAGATCTCGGTAGTCAACACATACTCGAACCCGACCATCTTTCTTCACTACCGGGACTATATTAGCGACCCGTTCTGAATATTGGGTAGTCTCAATAAATCCCACGTCAAGAAGCTTCATGACTTCTTCCTTGATCTTCTTTGCCAGTTCTGGCTTAGCTCTTCGCGGCCTTTGCTTCACGGGCTCAATCGAAGGATCAGTCGGTAGACAATGTTCTACGATCGATCGATCGAGACCCGGCATGTCAGTATAAGACCAGGCAAAGATGTCTTGATAATCCTTCAACAATTGAGTCATGCGTTTAGCCACATCTTTAGGGAGGCATGCCCCAATCTTCACTTCTCTAGGATTCTCCGTGTCGCCAAGATTGATCACCACGGTTTCTTCAACAGTTAGAGGCTTGGATTTCTCATGGATTTCCAAGTTCCGTTGTATTTCTTCATCATTCGGATCAGAATCGTCTAAGTCATCAGATTGATTTGCATCACATATATGAGGATCCATGATTCCCGTCCCTTCGCATGCCTCGAGATTAATCCTGAAACATAAAGAAAATGGATCAAAAAGACAAGACAGGGCTTAACCACATGCAATTTTCGAAAATTGATCATTGCTTTTTGACATTCATTTTGCTTTTGAAGATCTTGAAACAAGAATTCTTGAGAAGCCCAACCCTCAGTTCTTACCGTAGATGACAAATTTTTCCAATCGTTGGTTATCGTCATCGGGTTGGTTTGGGGTACTTCAACAAGATTCAAAATAATAAAAACTTCTGTAATTTTATTGATATAGAATCAATGAATTACATCTTATTGGATTGAAAAAGCTAAGGGCAACATGAATTGAAATGAAAATCGAAAACAATAAAGATTCCTACGCGGGGGAGATACGAAAACTGGAAATAATTACTCTTGAGGGCCAGCGCCCATCCCTTCAAGTGGTCCTTCAGTGATTGCACCAATGGAGGTCTCAGCAAACCAACCAGTGAAGTAGGGTATACCGTCATTAAAGTCAAAGTCCACCACCCTCAATTCCGGCTTCTTGAAAATACAGGGTGGCGGGTCATCCTCAGAATCATCAGACAAACTGACCAAAATCGCTTTACCATGTTTCCTGGGCGAGTCAGTTAGGGCTGGTGGCGACTTAGGAAAGATAAGCCCGAGATCATCCTCAGTAGGGCTCGATTTTAAATGCTCATATCCCCCGACTACTCCAGTTGAGCGAAAGATGTGATCAATAGGAGGTGGTAAGGGACTTTGACTTACTCCTGTTTGGCCTCTGTAACAACCAAGGTCTTGTTCGCGGCTTCGAGGCCCATGATATCCCAAACCAGCCTTGTGGGATTGTCCATTTGTCTCAATTGGGACACGAATGCCTTGACCTTCCTTTCCAAGACCCTGTCCTGGCTCAAAACCATTACCGACCATGACCTTGGCTACCATGATAGCTGCATTAGAAACCTCTGGAACGGGCAACGGCATTTCAGAGGAAGCTTGAACAACTTGAACTATCTCAAATGAATGATAGCTATCCTCCTCAACATGATCGGGCTCTATGTATGGGATCGATGTCGCGTTGAAGATTCGGTGATCTTCCTCCCCATAAATTGTAACTAACTTTGCCTCAGCGACAAACTTGATCTTCTGATGCAAACTGGAGGGCACTGCACCTGCATTGTGGATCCATGGTCGCCCTAACAAAAAATTGAAAGCAGAAGGGATATCCAGCACTTGAAAAAGAATATCGAACATCGAAGGTCCGATTTGCAGCTCTAAGTTAATCTGGCCTATCACATCCTTCTTTGCTCCATCAAAGGCTCGAACAGAAGTCTTGGCTGCTTGCATGGTAGATGGTTTAATGCCTAGCCTTTTCAAAGTAGCCAACGGGCATAAATTCAAAGCTGACCCGTTATCAACAAGCACTCTAGCCATGTGAGTCTCCTTGTACTTCACTGATATATGAAGCGCTTTATTATGACCACGTCCTTCAACTGGAATTTCCTCATCAGAAAATGCTACTTGATCCTTGAGGAGGATCGTCCCGATAAACCCCTTTAACTTATCTTCTTCAATATTTTCGGGCACATGAACCTCACTCAAAACTTTCATAAGAGCACCCCGATGCTTCTCTGATGTCTGAAGAAGTTCCAACAACGAGACTTGTGCAGGCAACTTTCTCAACTGATCAACCACGCTATATTCACTAGCCTTGATCACAGCTAAGAATTCCTTCGCTTCTTTCTCGGCCACTGGCTTGACAGGTGGATTATCAGCATAAGTTCGTCCCGATCTTGTTATCAGATCAACATTGTATGACCATGGAACCATCTTGTCACTTTCATAAGCGTAGAGCTGAGGTGATGCCAGTACCAATAGTTCAGAAGTACCGGGTATAATGATTCCAAGGTCATCATCAGAGGCATCCTCAAGAGAGGGCATGTCAATTAGCTCAGGATCCAACTTAACTTGTTCATCGGTTAGCATTGCGAGTTCTTTATTCCAGTCAATGATGACCTGAGATGTAGTGGCCACTACCCCGAATTCATCAACCATCCCAATCATTCCCTCTCTTAACAACTCATCTACCTTCTTTTCTATTTCACCGAATGACACCACCTTACCGGTTGAAACATAACCAGCTCGGACTAAAGCGTCGAACATATCTTCGAAAGGGACTATGAAGTCTTGAACTCGCTCGACCGCCGGGCCAAGGACAACATTTGCACTGCTCGAATGATCAGGAAGTGGATTGTTCTGCACATTGGGCTTACCAGCTGGCTGTAGTGTAAATGCTCCAGTCTCGAGTAGATCCTGTACTCGATGTTTGAGTACTTGGCAGTCGTCTGTCGAATGTCCCACCTCACCTCTATGGTAATCGCATTTCTTCGACGGATCGTATCGTGCAAAGCCGGCAGCGTTAGATCTTTGTGGCTCCGAACTCAGCAAATTCTTCTTCCTTAGCACTGCTAGTACCGGAGATAACGTTCCAGGAAGTGGAGTAAATTGGCGAGTTTTGCGCTGCGGGCGTGGGTCCTGCCGGCCTTGCTGCACATAAGAGGTCGGCTGCTTGGTGGTAAATTGTAGTTTCGGGGCCTGCGCTGGCATCTTCTGTACATAAGTCATGTTGACTTCAGGGGTATGCTCTTTGTCTTTCTTACTAGCAAATCTCTTGCCTGATGAACCTGATTCACTGTACCATCCTTTCTTGAGCCCAGATTCAATCTCCTCACCCATGGCTATCAGCTGGCTAAAAGATTGGACGGCCGTCACTAACATTCGTGAACGAACCGGCTGTGGTAGAGTGGACACGAACAACTTCATTAAGTCACGTTCTGAGGGTTCGGGCATGATCTGTCCCGCCATGTTCCTCCAACGAGTGGCATACTCCTTTAGAGTCTCGCCTCTTTTCTGCTCAGCTCTCTCCAGGTCTTCTCTTGTAATAGTGACATCGAGATTGAACTTGAAGTGTTTGACGAAAAGATTTGCCACTTCTTCCCACGAGTCTTTCCGGTTGATCTGGTGGTTGGTATACCACCTCATTGCAGCATCCTTCAAGCTTGCTTGAAAGGTTTGAATCATTAAAGGTCCATTAGAAACATATCTGTTCATGAGCCCCTGATACATCTCGATGTGCTGAATTGGGTTCGAGGTGCCATCATACTTCTCAAAGGCTGGCATTTTGAATTTATCGGGCACTTGGACCCGAGTAAAAACAGACAAATCAACAGGCGGAAAACTTTGAGTTCCCTCTACTTCACGTAATCTCTGGTCGAGCTTAGCCAGCAATTTAGCATTTTCATCATTGGGGGGTGGATGAAGAACATCGGCCGCCGGAGACGCACTAGTGTCAGTCAAAATGACATCGTCCAGTTGAAAGGTTGGATTAGTATTCATTGCAGGAGCTTTGTCGAGGCGGAGACCTTGACGAGTTGGAGGCGGAATCTCCGATTGAGAGATAGCATTGATCTGTTGTTGCTTGGCCATGAGATCACTCATCATTTTGGACATAGCAGCCGTGATCTGCTCATTGATTGTATTCATGTGTTCTTTCAGCTTTTCGTCAATCATGGCTGCAATCTCGGCTTGATTGGCCATCCTTCTTTTGGTCACCGATCGAGTATTATGAGGATGAGGGGGATCCGTGGCAAATTACCTACAAAAGTAACGATTGAATGAATACAACAAGTAAGAATAACGAGTCGGTCCATGACATCCCTTAGATCCTCAAGATGAAATTTCTTTCAAAAGACCAATTCGTCCAGTAAATCCCGAAATTCCAAATTGCTTCATTCAATAAAAACTTGGACTAATTCCAAAATTTACAAATTATAACTTAATGTTTTTCATTGAATTGCTCGGAATGGAAAATGTCTAAATATCTACTACCAAAAAATGTTAATAGCAAGCTAACATTTCCTCCTAAAAAAAAGAAAAACTCCCTAAACCAAACAAGAAATCAAATGGTCTTCCTCTTTTTAGAGGCTACATGATCTATAGACGAATGGGCCTTCAAGGCACGCCGTAATCGTGCATTCTCTTCAGCCAGAGCATCTGCCTTATCTTGGGCCTTCATCGCCTTTTCTTCGCTGATTTTGATTTGAGTCTGAAGGGTATGCCGTACTGTCACGATCGGAATCTTCGGGAGTATCTCAGCAGGGATGGTATGATACTGAATATACCGGTCCGTGGCAAAGTAACGCTTCATTCTTCCAGTGAGCTCATCTGCGGGCCAAATCAGCTTCTGAGTGGAACAATTCTGCCAAGCCTCAGAATGACGCCTAAGCTCGACTCTGTAGGACTCGCCTTTCTCGAACTGGACTTGAAATTCATTGGGCATGAGCGAAGGTGGGATATCCTGCAGAACTCGGAATTGACGTGTAACCCGAAGGGGCTGATAGCAGGTTGCCCCATAAATGCCCATCAAAGGTATGGGCTTCTGATCGCCATGGTATAATCGAGCCTTGACCTCCCGAAACCACACAGCTTGCCAAAGGAAAATCTTAGAGTTTGGATCTTTGAACAGATGGACCCATTGCGTATAGTGCAAACTCTTAGTTTGATCTTGTATTTGTTTGAACCTTAAAATAGGGTTATCGGTCATGCCCATTTCAAATACAGTCATATTTTCCCCAAATTGAGAAAGGTGAGAGAAAAGCCAGATTTGTAAAAGCTCAATCGGGGCTCGAAAAGTTCTATATTTTCCTTTCTTGAATCGTGTCAGAGATATGAAAGTTTCTGCTAGAATTGTGTTTATAAAACTAACTCCACCACATATTAGTTTTACCGTCCAAGCTATGACAGGATCAATAGCATTTTGACGGAATGGAAAAATGATGAGTCCAAAAAAAGCTAAGATAAAAATTTTAGATCTCATGAGGACAGAGTTATTTTCAAAACATTCGATAAGAAAAGATAATGGGCATGCTTGACAATTACCCCTTAGCACTTTTTCAATTTCCTTTTTAGTCAAATTTAAAAATTCAGCAAGCACTACCACAGGATCTACCTTAATGGGTGGTTCGACTATATCCAACTCAATCGTTTTTCCAATGGCAATACTGTATTCTTCCAGAGTCGGTGTGAGCTCAAACTTACCTCCTAACACAAATGTGGTTGTCTCGGGGCACCAAAAATGAGCGAATGCCTGCATGATCCCGCTCTGAACATCTATGTCTAGGATTGGCAGCATGAATCCAATGCGTTTGAGAACGTACTGCTGACCATCTGGCTTCAACTGGCTCCATAGCTTCTTGAGCTCCAGCTTCGGAGTAGGCACGAAACGGATATCAAGGCGACCCATTCTTATATAGATCACGTGCCAAATGACTCAACCTAAATCATGGACCGACTCAAAATAAGATGAAGAAAACCAAAGATAAAGCTCGAGAAATTACCGTCTTTGGGGAGAAAATGTCAATAACATAGACATGCACATGAATCGTGAGTTTAAATCTTAATCTATCTATCCTAATGGCTTTTGCGAAGTGAAATGATGAACGAAACGACGCGTCGCAGTCTCGCGTACAATCGTCATGACTAGTCGCAGCCTCGCATACAATAGTCATGACTAGTCGAGTCCAATCACTTCGGCTTGGTTCGGTCGACAAGGGCAACCCCATGCATTGTAGCCTCACGTGCATGAGGACGACCCTTGAGCCATTTTTTTGAAAAATTTTCGGGATTCAAATGGGACAACCTTTAGCGAAGCCTTACCGCCAAGGTTAAAGAACCACCTAAATACCATCTTAAAACTATGGATGTGACCCAGGTCCGGTCACAGGTTGTGTGTGATGTAGTGCAAATACTGTAAATCATGCACAACAATTATATGCAACCAACACTTCAATAGTACGAAAATTAAATTAAATTTCACTCCACCAAACCTGCAAAACAAAGGGTTAGCCAATCACTACTCCCCTTATAACTCCCATCCTGCAAAAACATTTAACACTTAAAAATGAGAATTCAATTAAATTTTGCCAAATCGAGTGATTTTTGTTTGAAAATTCTTTTTTGGCCTAAGTCCTCCATAAATTTTCAAAAAAATTCAAGTTTGTCCCCAGCGGAGTCGCCAAGCTGTCGCGACCCTAAAAAAAAATCGAGTTTTTGATCTTAGGCTAATGGATTACTAGATCAATTAAATTAACTAATCTAGCTCGAGTTCTCCCAAACTCTACCAATTCGCAACTTAGGTCCAATTATGAGTATGCAAATATTTTCAATGGGAGTCGCCACTAATCATTTAAGGTAGGTTGATTAGAAACCTAAATAAAATAGCGGGAGTACTATTTTATTTCTACGAACCAGAAATTATGAATTCGGGGACTTGGTTACGCTAGATTCCCTAACGCCCTTTTGGTACCAATTTCAAGAAAAATACCCAATTTGGCAATTTTGATAAATCCTAACTTAGAGTTTAAAGGTGCATAAATTTTTATTTTCACTTATTTAAATAAAAGCTAACCTATATGTAATGACGTGCAAAAATTGACATGCGATTAATGCAATCTAACATGTAAATTATATGTCATGCAACGACGTGAACAATTTCTAATGACGGGCATATTTTTATTTTTTTTAATGAAATTCGGAATTAAAAACGCAAATTATCTAAACACGCAATTTTAAACTAAAGGAATTAACCTATTCTAGAGTAATCTTTTGGTATTTTTTTTATCAAAATTCGAAATTAAAATCAAGTAAAAAAATAATCGCTAAATCTTTCGAATTAAGTTTCGATCTGAAGCCTAACAGATCGATTCTAAAATTCAAAATACCCGCTATGGAAATAATTCTATCTAAAGCCTGATAGATAGATTTATTTCCACGTGTGCGGTTGCGGATTAGGAAATTTTCCTAATCGATCACGTCTTGAAAAATTCTTGATATCTTAAATATCTTGGATATATTCAAAAGATTTTGAAAATTCTAAATTTTATCCAAGTTTGAAAAGTAATAGATATCCAAGATTTAAAAAAAAGAAATAAAATCCTAATTGGAATAATGCCTATTATCTAAATATGCAAGATGAGATATCAATAAGCACAAAATAGGCAACCAAATATTTAAATCGAATCAAGATAAGATATTTACCTGATTTGCAGATTTCTTTCTAAATTTGAATTTGCAGCGGATCGGGATTGCGGATCGACGATGGCGGGTGGACCGACGGCAATAGCGATGGGTCCTTGGTGGGTAGCACGGGTGGTGCTCTACGTATCCCTCGGCGGATGATGGTTTGGATGCTCAGCTGCTTACGGTGGCTGGTCGTGATGTTCTGCCAAGGGACAACAGCTCGTGGGGCTCCAATCAACGTCGTTGGGCTTGACTAGGCTAGAGCAAATCGCCACAAGGTCAGCAAGATACGAAGCCAAGGGTCTGGACTCTTTGAGAACTCGCTAGAATCACTCCTGGATGCTTGAAGGCTTGGTTCTCGTTGAGAAAGCAGCAGCAAATTAGCAAGAAGGAGAACAGTAGTTGTTCATAAAGGGAACCATTGCATGCCCGCAAAAGGAAGAGGCTTTTTGGTTGAATTCTCCACTCAAGATCACCTCTTGGTCTCACGACCTTCAATCATAAATTTGGATAAGTCTTGACTTGAACACAGCAATGGATCTCGTCGGTGTCGCTAGAATTTGGGCTGGACCGTCGAGAGTGCTAGAGAGTGAGGCTGAGTCGTTGCAATTCGCAGCGTGAAAGTCCGGCACAAAAGGACTCAAACGGCGGCCGCGAAGGGACTTCCGCCTTTTGAGCTTTCTTTTCTCTCAATGCTCTTCTCAATTGCTTGGCCGATTCTCTCCGTGTGTATGAATTGGGTGCGCCCCTCTCTTCACGATTTTCTTTTTCTCTCAATGGTGGCCGCGCATGTCAATTTTTGTGGCCTCTTCACTCTATGCTCTCACTCACCATCTGTGTATCTTGTGTTTTTTTTTTTTTTTTTTTTCAGATCCCCCCATAAGCATGTATTTATAATGAAAACCTAGGTCAATTAGCCGGGCTTTTAGTCCTAACGGGTTTAGGTTTAGGCTTTAATTTAATTTAATTTAATTCTACGCGGACTGAATTAATTCGGGCTTTTCTTTGATTAAGCTTGATGGGCTAATTTAAGCTCAAATTAAAACAACCAAGCCCTTTTGCGTGTGATTTTCGGCCCATGCTTTTCGAGTGAACCGAGTCTCGTTCGATGCCCGAGCTCGATTCACGTAATGAATTTTAAGCTCGCTTGTCACCGCTGATCCGATGCGGAATGCAATTAATCTAAATGAACCTAAACTATATGTTATGCAATTTTAATATTTTTGTTTAGGGGTTAAAATTTAATCCCTAATTTTCTATGCAATTAACCACTAAATGATGTGCTAAAATTTAGGTGTCAACACCAATGCATTTACAAGGGCATGATTTAAATAGTCCAAACATGATTATACTTTGTTTGCATGGACGAAAGGTATGTCATCCATCTATTTAATGATATATGTTGATGACATATGTATTATGGGAAGTGATCAATTTGCTGTTAATAATCTTAAACAATACTTGCATTCCACTTTTCATATTAAAGACTTGGGATCATCCAAATATTTTCTTGGAATTGAAATTGCTTGATCAGAGCAAGGAATCTCTCTTAACCAACTGAAATTATATTGAAAATTTTATTAGAAGCAAGTCTATCAGGATGCAAACCAACTGTTATTCCCATCAAGCAGATTACCAAATTGACCACAGTTGATTATGACACGGATTTATTGTCTCCAGATAATGATCCATTACTCAAGGACCTGTCAAGCTATCAAAGACTTATTAACAAGCTTATCTACCTCACTATAACTAGACCGAATATATGCTATGCAGTACATACACTTAGTCAATTCATGCATAGTCCGAAACAAACCCATATGAATGCCGCTCAAAAGGTTATGAAGTACTTGAAAAAATGCCTAGGATTAAGGATACTTCTTTCTCAAAGATGTAACATGGAGATGGCAGTCTATTGTGACACGGATTATGCGACTTGTCCTATGAGCCGAAGGTTTATCACTAGTTTCTGCATTAAACTTGGGGAATCGTCGCTTTCATGGAAGACGAAGAAGTAGTCCACTGTGTCCTTATCATCAGCTGAATTTGAGTATCGAGCCATGGCTAAAATTGTTTGTGAAATAGTTCGGTTATAAGGCCTACTGCTGGACCTTGGGGTGCGAGTTAAAGGATCGGCCTTGCTATTTGTGACAACCATGCAGCACTTAAACTTGTGGCAAATCTCATAGTACATGAAAAAACGAAGCACATAGAAGTTGATTGCCACTCCACTCGAGATAAGATCCAAGAAGGGATAATCAAGACAAGAGAAATTGGAACCACAGAATAGCCAACAGATCTCTTTACCAAACCCCTATGTCAAAGACAATATGCATATATATTAAGTAAGCTGGGCATCTTGAACATATATAAGCCACGAGCTTGGAGTGTTAGAATATATGCCTAAGATATGACAAATCTATCCGGATTATAATTGATACATTCAATCAATCCGGGATTGTAATTAATTGATAAAATCAATCTAGGATTAGAATCGATATATTCTTTCCTTTTGTTACTCACATTTTGTACTATATATTGAATTTTGTACATGGAGAATATACAAGCAGAAGTGCACAGAACACAAGATTTCATATTCGGTTTCCTCTCCTTCAATTTGTGTTAATATCACATCGTTTTAACTCCTAAACCCCACCGAGATCACTCTAAGCTAGATTTAATAACTCTGTGTTCAGCTCAAACTTAACCTCAAAATCAATTTTAAGAGTCTTTGCCGATGCAAATAAACGCATTAGTCTGCTTCATATGTGCATGGCAATTTGAGAAAAAAATTTAGTACCCACAAGTCAGAACTCGAATTCATTTCATACTTGAGCAGCACCTTCACTAAATGAGAATAGACTTGAGTCCAAATACTTAATAATACCCTTCCCGCAACTTGCAAAATTCAACGTCAAATGGGATACAAAGAAATCGAAATTTAGCTCCGATGCGATGCCGTGATCGAATGTTCACTCCAAAAGTTTGAATTATTAGGCGGAGAAGTGTTGCGTGTGTCTAACAACTTAGACAAACTTCACAGACAAACGACTCCTGATAATTTAACTGGAATTCTCTTTCACGATGATGACTTTTCTCTTCATGATTGAACCTTTCGAGGGTGGTTTTCTTTAGCAAGGAAGGAATCTATTTCAAAATAAACGAAAAGGAGAAGAAAAAAAGAGACCTTCGTGGGATAAAATGTTCACTTTGTCTCCAAAACAACATTTTGATTTCGCTATTGCCCTCCTCGAAGACGTTGAAGCCATGTCCTTTTGTATATGTAAGGAAAATCTATTTATATACTACTGCTTATATCATAAACATTGAATCATCTTTCAAAATTATGTCTTACAATTGCGTACAAATTATCGACGAATATGCTAGGTTGGGACGGAGAATCCTGTCACAAGGTGTTATAATTTACCGTGTGCTTGACCAATCACGTCTACGAATTGAGTTCTTGTCGACATCTTTCTCATTTTATTCGATGAGTGAAAAAACAACCCGAAAATGGTAATGACCAATGAGGTTTAGGTCCCCGTTTCGTGTTTTGACCAGGTTTGGCTCGCCAAGGACGGGTGTTTTCACCTGTGCAGGCTACGCCTTATTTTTATGACCTGGCAGCCAATTTACCTACACATCTGCCCATCCCTCCCCATGTTGTTTTTCTTTCGGGAGAGCTCTAGAGTACCCTCACATATTAACATTCCGAGATTCGGATGGAACCTTTTAAGCAGTTACTTGAGGTGCGAGCTTGCCCTAACGTGCATGTGAGAAAAAGAAGAGAAGGCGTGTTCAAGTGCAAGTGTAACCAGCTTTGACAGTAGGTTTTGACTCGCATGTATCTAGTAATCAGCAAAGCAACTGTGGGTCCTCTTTCTCCTGAAATCTATGTGAAGACAAACATTTTTCCCGCCCGCCCGACGCAAATGAAAGTTTTTCTCCACTTTTCCAAGAAATTCAATCGCACCAAAGATTCTGTTTTTGAACAAAAGTGAAATGAGCTTTACTTTTGAATTATAGCATTTTTTTTCCACAAGATTAAGGCGAAAAAGAAAGAAAAGAAGAAAATAAATATTTTTTTTCCACCTTGATTGTCGTTATCATTGAATAGTTTCAAGATAAGACTACCTTGATCTGAGAACCCTTCTTTCTCTCCTTAGTTTATCTTCTCTGTTTTATATCTACTTTTGTCCCCAAAGTGTGTAAGACCCTCCTTTTTGACCTAATGGATTGGTAAATGCCAATGAATTGTGACCACTCAGTTTGGTCCACATGTCCAATGCTATGATTTTTTTGTCCATTTCTATTACAATCTTTTGAACCTTATCGGCCAACGATGTAACACTCTTCAAGATCCATGTCCTAAAGTTAAAGTCACGCTGTCATTATCTGCTGATGATCAATGTGCACTCGGTGGGAAAACAAGAGAAAAGGGTCATTTTCCGATAAAGAACGTCAAGCCCTTAACTTTATCAAACCTAAGAATTCACTTTACTATACAAATTTTGCGGCCATCTCTGTACATCACACATATAGAATGTTAGGTAAACCTTTCTGTTCACCTATAAAAGCTCCAAACCCATGGAGGAATCCCCCACAAGGTCCAAAGATTGATCCTCAGTTTGAAATACGTGGAGAGGGAGGGAGAGATGGTTTCGGAGTCTGAGAACGAGGATCCACGAAGATCTACTCCGAAACTCTCCTTATTGTCGCTCCCGAACCACCGGCGTGACCCCTCGGACATGCCCGACCCGCCGCTCCAAACCTCGATTTCGATACCATTTGAGTGGGAGGAAGTGCCGGGCAAGCCTAAACGGCCCAATGACTGGCCCAAGCGCGGTGTGATCGCGAGCCCACCATGTCTTGAGCCGCCTCCAAGGCTGTGGGATGAGGACAAGTTTACCAATACGCCCTCCCCGACAAGCGTGCTTGATGGGCCTTGCATGGGTCGGCGCTCGGCTCAGACGTTCTCGTTTAGGAAGATAGGAGGGTCTTTCAGGAGCCCGGAGAAAAGGGGAAAGAGAGAGGCGAAGGAGAGGGTGTCGATTTTTGGGTCGATGAGATGGGGAATATTAAGGGAGAAAGTAGACGATGTTGAGGGTATTTCTGAGTTTTCATCTTCATTCCGTGGAGCTAGGAGTGGTGGTGACGGCAACGGGGACGGCAATGGCGGAGATTGTTATTCACATGCCGACATAAGGAGGAGGAGAGGGGGCTTCATAGGTCGATCTCAATCAAAGTCACATTTGTGGGTAAGCAAACTTAATTTGTTTAGTTTTATCAAAAGAATTAATTACTTTTATCATATGCTCTTTCACTTAGGTTAAATTTGTTTCTACTCATTTAATTTATTGATCTATCTTTTATATTCAGCCTCTAACTCGAGGTTAGAACCATTAGCACATCTGCACAGCAGATGGAGTGCAATATGCAATGGGGAAACTCGAAAAGGAAGCATAAGTGTAAAGGGAGTGACAAGATCTTGTTCTATATATGATGTCGCTTTTTGAGGTGCAAAGTCTAAGTTATGTTGCGCCTAGGAGAAGATCATGAGCTCACGCATGTACTCAACTTAAGGCACAAAGTTTTAGTCGTTTCACAACTATGTTTATTACACTCTTACTATGGTAGGAGAAAAAATTGTTGATTTTCATTTTTATAAAATTTTATGGGACATTGCCAGCTTATAAGCTTTTAAATCAGCACAAGGTTCACTAGTCAAATTTTTTGAAATTCTCCTCACACTTTGAAATTCGGCATAAATTCAAAGAAAAAAATGACCAATATGATAAATGAGAGAACAAGAAAAATCGAAGTCGGACCCACGACATTTACGAATCAACGGGCTTAAAATTTTTAGGTTTTACAAGCACGTGGATTGACATTGAAATACTCTAGACTAGAAATATCTTTTTTGATAAATCTATCTATTATCTAATTCATACAACTTTCTTCTTCTATTAAGTCCCGTCACGAGTTCTGTATTTCTTTAAGATGATTGTTTATTGCCTCGAAAGCATTTAATCTAAGCATGTATTTACGCACTTGTAATTTTTCTTTTGGCGCAGGCAACCCTCTTTGAAAACTTTAAGCAGGTGGTTCCATGGAGGCGGAAGCAAGAGACTCACGAGAAAGTGTAAAATGCCAAGCCATCCTCATCTTTCCGCCCAGCCGGATCGGGATGGTCATCTTTTCGTGGCAACGCTTTGTTCTTTCTAGACCATCAGGGAACTTGTATAGATATAAATTCTTATGTTACAATATGGGATGGTTGAAAGATAAGTAGTGAATCTTTCTTTCTTTTCTCTATGCCCAAAATTAATAATCATTGCAATTTACAAATATTACAAATATTAACCGAAGATATATGACTATTCAGCCATATCCCGATTGAAAGACATGATTAACCGAGCAACATTACCGCAATATTGCATGTCCATTATTGTCTTATTCGTATTGGTGTCTTGCGTATTAGCTAATTAGAAGTTATACCCCGCTCTCTCTCTTTCTTTACCAATTTTGGCCCGCTGATGTGAATTGGACGTGAATCAGAAGAGCATAGGAAGGTTACATCTCTCTCTAGTATGAGCACATGAGTGCTGCATCCACTCGGAAAAATTGTCCAAAAAATCCTAAATCTATCGCACTTTTGCCAATTCAGTTATAAACTTTTCAATTTTGCCAATTGAATCCTAAATCTTTACACGTTTTGCCAATTGAGTCCATTCGGCTAATTTTGGCCAGAAACCGCTGACGTAATTGCCAGCCATCTTACATGGTACGACTGATGTTGATGTGGACAGTTTTTAATGATATTTTCATATTTTATTATTATTAATTTTTCCTTTTTTTTTTCTTTTTTTCCCTTTTCTATTTTTTTTTTGTTATTCCCTTTTTCCCTCCATCGACCATTGAACCGCCACCCACCATTGGACTTTGTCGATGGCCGGCGACCTCTGCCAGCCTCAGGTGAGGGTTGGCCTTGCTTGGTTAGGCGAGGGCTACCCTTGTCTAAGTTGGCAACGGCCGCCCTCGCATGGAGCTGACAACCTCCACTGGCCATCAATGAGGCTTGACGGTAGCTAGTAGAGAGAAAAAGGGAAAAAGAAAAAAGAAAAAAGAAAATAAGGAAAAGAAAAAAATATAAAAAATATAAAAAATTCAAAATAATATTAAAAATTTCCATGTTAGCTCCAGCTGTGGCACGCAAGCTCCAGCTGTGGCACGCAAGGTGGCTGGAGTTGAGATTTTTGGCCAAAATTGGCTGGATGGACTAAATTGACAAAAGGTGAAAATATTTATGACTCAATTTGCAAAATTAAAAAGTTTATGACTGAATTGGTAAAAGTGTAATAGATTTAGGATTTTTTTGGACAATTTAGAATTGGGTAGCTCATAGGTGGCCTAATATTCAAAATTTCTGGCACTCTGAGGTAAGTTTCATCAAGTATCGCCTCCTTTTAGATTCCGTCACGGGTTTTCTTTTGCAGGGTTTCACTAAAATAGTGGAAATGGTTGTTTGATGGCATGTTTTGAAGCGGGATTTCGTGTTGGCCCTTTGACGTAAAGTGGACAGAAGTGAAAGGGGAGATTGAGCATCTTTTCCTCTAATTTCGAAGCTTGTATAGAGTGGGGTAGTCACTCAACTTATAGTCCTATGTGTTACTAAAATGATTAGGGCATGTTTAACTCTAAAAAATGTGTTTAGGTCGAAGCAATCGTTAGATGTGTGAGCCGAAATTGTGGAGGCAAGATTAGCATCCTTCGAGCTTTTTGAATGGGGTGCTAGGAAAGAGTTGGTTCTTGCTATCCAGATTCATCCTCACTCTCTGGGCTCTAGACAAGTGAAATTTCTTAGTTTAAAACAAGGTTGGTCACCTTAATAGCCTCTACAAGTCAATGGTGTAAGAATATGTTATGTTCCAAATCATTCGGATGATGTGCCATAGTAACTTTGTCATGGCTTTTATTCGGTTTCAAGGTATGATGTATTCAGATTTAGTTCTTGGAATGGTTTAACAAAAATGAAATAAATTGGGGCTTATTATCTTTGTGTTCTGATATGCGCGAGTTGATTCCAAGTGACATGTTTATCTATTTCCCTCAGTTGGCTTTCAAATAATGTAACAAAAATTAGAAAATAATTAGTTCCTATAACTGTAACTACCCGGTCCTGCGAAGGATAGGAGTGCAGCTCTGCCTCGAGGATGGCAAATAGGGTAGGAATGAACCGAATCCAACGTCGCTTGGGAAAGGTGAAGTGTTGTTCTATATGAGGTAGAAAATTACCAAAATAGTTATGAACCTATTGTAATTGTACCAATTCAGTCATAAACATTTTGCATTTATACCAATTCAGTCTATTTGACCAATTTTAACCTGCCAATGCTGACGTGGCAATTTTTAAATATTTTTTTTTGAATTTTTTTTCCTTTCTCTATTTTTTTTTCCTTTCCTTCTTCCCTTTGGCCGATACCTAGCTGGCCACTAGTGAGGCTTGCCCTTGCCGGCACTAGCGAGGGCAAGCCTCGTCATCGCAGGCGAAGTCGAGCTCGTCCAGCCATGGCAAGGCTCGCCCTCACCGTCGTTAGGCGAGCTCGACCTCGCCCAAATCTGGCGAGCCTCACCATGGATGTGGGCAAGGTTGAGCTCGCCTAGATTTGGCTAGCCTCGCCATGGCTATAGGTGAGGTTGAGCTTGCCCAGCGACACCTTGCCCACATCCATGGCGAGGCTCGCCAAATCTGTGCAAGGTCGAGCTTGCCTTGCCACGGCGAGGTAGACCTCACCTAGCGACGGTGAGGCTTGCCCTTGCCAGTACTTGCGAAGGAGAGCCTCACCAGTGCTTGCTGTGATTGGTCGCTGGATTGACCAGAGGAAAGAAGGAAAGGAAAAAATATTGAAAAAAAACATTTAAAAATTGCCACGTTAGTGTCGCCTGGATGGACGACGCCGGTCGACATCCACGTTAGTGCCGGCCAGCCAAAATTGATCGAATGGACTGAATTGGAACAAATACAAAAGATTTATAACTGAATTAGCACAAAAAAAATTAGGATTGAATTCAGTAGATTTATAACTATTTCGATAATTTTCCTTGTATAATGTGTAGAACTAGTCTTAACTACCAATGAGCCCTTTTCTAGGCTCAAAACTATGAGGGCTGAGGTTCAAAGTAAACAACATTGTTAGAAAGTGGGGCTAGAGTTTAGCCCTTACAATAACCGTGTTATGTGGACGTAGTTACAATATCTTATATAATGCATGAATTGTTTTATATTAATTATAACATAATCGATGTTTTAATATGTTCTCAAGCCATAAAACGTAAAAGCATGATGTTGTTTTATGTTCAAAAAATTTATAGGACTATTCAAGTGCCAAAGTGAATTAGCACACCTAACCGTCGTAATGTGTACGATTTTGTTGAGTATGTAAATCTAAATCAAATCTTGCCTTTTGATCTACGATTTTCTATTGACCCAAATTTCCCCATGCAGAATGTAATCCCTTTCCTACAATTGTGACTTTTAATTCATTTGTGCCATTATAAAGGTCATATATTTTTATGGTTCCTTCAAACATTTGAGATATAAAAATTAAATAAAAGCCACTGAAATGCTTAAAAAGCATGAAGTGTTCTCAATATAATCTATTACACAGTACCAACGTATTATAACCAGCTTTAAATGGTGTACTATATAAATTATTATTTGTAAATTCAGTATCTAAGATATAACTTCATGATTATTCTAACACAAGTATTAAAATGTTATGTTATTACTAGATTATTTAATTAATCATTGCCCTTATTCTAGTTGTGAAGGCAGTTGCCTCGTTTTGGAGTACGGAACGTTTGAAAGTCTTACGTAATTAGACAAATTAAATTTAATAATTATGATAATTATGAAAATTTAATCTCAATATTTTTAATTCCACCTTACAGTTCATAAATTAAATTAACAATACCACAAAAATTTATTTTATCATACCGTGGCCCTAGCGTCATTCTCCGCTTCAATCTCCCGTAGCTCCTCTCGATTGTCTCTCCGCATGCATCGCTCAGCTAAGCAGTGAAGCCGAGGAAGGGTAGCCATTTCCCTCCGTCACATCGCTCAATTCTCTCTATTTTAGATAAGGAAAAATAAAATTAGGACATTAACATGTTCATCATTATTTGATGATGCGAATAATTATATCTTGATTTGAGATGGATATCTTACATAGTTAATCGGCATGTAACTCTTATTTTTTTTGGTCCATCTTTAAGTTTAACGGATTGGCAACAAATTTCGTTAACTTGAATTAACGGAATGATCACATTGAGTATCTTTCATATAGTTTAGGGTTAAATTGAACATTGAAATATATTTAAGGAAATATATTGAACAAATTAAAAGTCCATGGATAACAGTGCACATTGGATTGATCGACTATTTGTGTTATTTTCCCGCCAAATTGTTCAATCTTTACGTGGCCAAGTTACTATGAAGAGACAAAATTGCAACTTCAAAACAGTTTCAAGAACAAGGTCTTTCTATAGTCCCGTAAGAGAAAAAGCACGATTGGAACTCCCATAATTAATCGTAAACTTTTTTCCACCTTCGCAATGTACCTATTACATAGCATTTTGTAACTTTTTTTTAAAGGACGTAATTTTTCTTTTGTCGTTGTAAGTTATGTGGATCCTAAGTTCGTGAATTTCCAAAAAAAAATTAATTTATTTATGCTTATAGTAAATTTCTTTTTATTATTGTTGGAAAATTACTAGGAAAATTACCAAAAAAAACATATGCATATTGCAATTGTGCCGATTCAATTCTAAACCTTTTTTTTTTTCCAATTGAGTCCTAAATCTTTTTCATTTATGCCAATTCAATTTATCAAATTAATTTTGGTTAGAAATTGCTGAGTTGGCACTGACCATCCTACGTGGTGATGCTGGCTTTAACGTTGATAATTTTCAGATATATTTTAATAATATTTTTGAATTGATTTATTTATTATTTATTTCTTTTATTTCTCTTTCTTTTTCTTTTATTCCTTCGCAGTTGGAGGAAGAAGGGAAGAAAAAAAAGAGAAAGAAAATAAAAAATCAAAAAATATTAAAATATTATTAAAAATTATTTAAGTTAGCACTAGCCACGTTACATAGGACGGCGTTCATATTAGCGATTTTTAGTCAAAATTGGCTGAATGAACTAGATTGATGCAAATACAAAAGGTTTAAGATTCAATTGGCGAAAAAGATAGTTTGCAATTGAATTAGCACAATTGCATTAGATTTAGGACTTTTCTGGTAATTCTGTCGAAAATTACCTAATGGATCATAAAGTTTCCTTTGGCGTACACAATTGTCCCCATTAATAGTAATATATCTATAACATATCCTTTTGTAACTTTTCTTTAAAGGGCGTAATTTACCTTCAGTGGTTATAACTTTTGGATCCTACGGTTTGTAATTTTCCTCAAGAATAATTTACTTAAGTTAATAGTAACTTTCTTCTGTGCTATTGATAGACAAATATCTAATTAATTGTAACTTTCCTTTACACTTCGTAAAGTTTGGCAACTTGGGTTTTAGTAAGTTTCTTTACTCATTGTAACTTTTATTAATCAAATGTAAGTTTAATCACTCTCGCGGTTATATTTTCCTTTAACGACAGTATGTTACTATAGAAAACTGATTTTACAAAGCAAATCTGACGGACCACGTTTTTCTTTTCCTTTTATGCAACGATCCACGTTGATTATGGGAATGGTCCCATAGAAACACTTGCGAGATGGAAGAAATTCCCTTCAAGAACTAAAACGCAAACCTAGAACGACCAGGACCGCAGGATTTGAAGAGCAAAACTAGGTGGACCTTAGAGAAAATATTTTGTCTCCAACTCTGATATAAGTAACAACGAGCGCAAATATAACTTATTCTAAAAGAATACTTAAGTTCGATTCCACGAGAGAAGCGGATCTAAGGAGCAATCACATCGAGAAGTTATTGCATGGTTTATAGACAATGTAGACTAATATCATTTCAATCATTAGTTATAAGCGTCCTATTGTGGGGCTCACATGATTAATGGTTGAGATGTATTTAGATTACATGATATATAGACCATACAATATTTTCTTTTTCAATGTCTTTAGCCGGTCGTGGTTTTGAAGAAGTCACTTTGAAAAAACAACTGTGCTTAGATTTCTCAGTCGAACAAGTATTAGGAGATGAGCATACGAGGCAAATATTCTACCTAAACGAGAAAGGACTCTTGCCATTATCGTGACGATGAAGTATGAGTTCAAAAGGAGACGCAGGCAAAAACAACAAAAAACAAGAAGCTAGGTTGATTCGAATAATCGGCGGCAAAACTTATAATGTCTTCTTTGGAAGTGGCCTCAACATTAAAGAAAACATATGAATATCACAGTTCACCACCTATACATAAAGCAAATCAACTAATTGGATCCCCAATCAACAAAGTGAGTCTGAACTAGCAGAATAAAAACGAAAAGGATCGATGGCCACGCTCCAGAGAGCCGCAGTAGTTATTTTAATCGTTCTTCTGTACGTTCTCGATGTTGTGAGAGCTGATCTAGACACGACCCTGATATACTCATTGTGCAATGGAAATTCCTATAATCCCGGTGATGATTTTGGGTCCGTCTGCATTTATTCAATCATTTCCCTGGCCTGCGTCAACACTCCTCGGCTTATTTGATCGCGCCTTGAGCATCACACGCCTTGGTCCGATCCCACATTCACTTTCTATGCCATACATCTCATTCACAAACACTTTCCTGGCCCGTGTCAACACACCTCGGCCCACTCGATCGCACCCCGAGTATCACACGCCTCGATTCGATCCCACGTTCACTTTCTTTCCTCAGTCTGTGCCAAATGCTATAGGCCTACATGATCGCGACCCGAGTATTAGAATGTCTTAGCTCGATCCTAATCTCACCCGAGCTGATCATGCCTCGGATCAAACTCATTTCCCATTTCATCAATTCTCAGCTAGCGCCAAATGCGATAGGCTTACGTGATCGCGGCCCAAGCTTAGAATGCCTCGGCCCGATCCCAATCTCACACTTACACACATTCACATTAACTTACGTGCACACAGTTGCACCAAATACACAACGACAATACAATCACATCACAAACATGCGATCAACGCACAAATCAGTATTTTTCCACCTCCAAACGTTGTCAGATCAATCCTGGTTCTTCACAGCTCTTTCACGAAATCTCGAGCTGGACCTAACAATATCAACCACGCAACAAACAGCACCCCACAGCACATAGAACGGCACATCACAACCATCAATCAGACTTTTTCGCACTCAAAATCACCATATTTCACTCCCGGCTCTTCACGACACCTTTATGAAATTCCGAGCTGGACCTAACGGTACCATCTATGTACCCAACAGCACCCTACAGCCCTTCAAATAGACCATCACAGCTGTCTCCTAGCCTCTAAAATTTCTCAAAAAATTCCCGAAATCAATCATACGGCTCGTTATTTCGTTTAGCCCCTAATTTCTATCAAACCGCGTCTAAATAGGTCCAAATTTACCCGATAAACTAGGCGAGATTTAGATCGCGACTTACCCGACTTTAGACTCACGCGGCTAGAGTGAAACGGGTGGCGATCGGCAGTGGTGTGCGATGGCGGCGATGTAAGGCAAGCTGCGGACGGGCAATCAACTCAAGGCGGGCGGCGGCGGCTCACGTCGGTGACCGTTTTAGCGTGGTTGCTCATGGCCAAGGGGGAGAGAACCAAGAGGGAGAGGGAGAGTCACCGTGGGGTGAGGGTGGTGTGAGGCGGTGCGGCACGGCGGTGGTCCGGACGGCGGTGCGGCGACGGGCGGTGTTTGGCGGGGGAGAGGGCAGTCGGGAGGGGATAGAGTGAGATGGAGCTGAGAGAGAGAGAGAGAGAGAGAGGAAATGAGGAGAAAGAGAGTGGTCTTGCCTTTTTCTTCAAGTTTTGACCCAATTTTGATAAATGACCAAAATGCCCTTCTCTCTGCTTTTCATCTGATGGTCCAGATTCGATCTTATCTTGAAATCGACAACCCAGATCGAATCTCATCCAAAATATCCAAAGGCAATCTTGGAATTTCTCAAAAAGTCTAAGGGCAAAATTGTCTTTTCCAAATTTTAGGGCAAAATTACCAAAATGCCCTTGCCCTATATAACTAACCCTTTAGAAATTCCCAAGGGTAAAATGGTCACTTTCCCATTTTCTTGCCGAAATTGAATTTTTTTGAAGGATTCGGGCACATCCAAAATTGCACGTTACAACCGTAACGTCGTCCTAATGTTCTGTTGTGACTTCCTAATTTTCTGATACCCAATTTGGTCTAAATTTAATAATTGAATTCTATATAATGTAACTTGTGTATATCTCAGACTAACGGGCAGCTTTCGGGGAAATTCGCAGAATCGACCCGTGACTGATACTAAATCAAGTTACGTGCAAGTTCGTTCAGATCGTGACGATCTCAGTTGTCACTAAAATCGCGAGAATCGATCACTAGTTCCGATGGGCACGATCGTTCGGTATAAGTTCTAGATCGTTCGTCAATTCATTTTGTAGTTAGACGGAATCACCCGTGATCCACTAGTGTGACAGTAACGAATCGGCTCTTCAGTATCCTAAGATCGGCTCTCGTTGGCTCAAAATGTCACCTCAACGATTTCTGATCAAAAGTTGGTTCACGATTGAATTTCTCTAGTCATACAAATTTAAATCTCTAATTAGCCTTTCCCTAATGGTTAGCATCCCAGGAATGATCAGTTCTAGGTGAGAATCAACTACAAGCACATTAATAAAATCGCTCATTTCATAAATCTCAAATGGGCAAAATTTCGGAATGTCACAATTCTTCCCCCCTTACAAAAATTTCGTCCTCGAAATTTACAATTCAACTAACTATCAAACAATTGGGGGTAATGACGTTGCAACAATTCCTCGCTTTCCCATGTTGCGCCTTCAGTCCCGTGATGCTCCCACACGACTTTGACCATTGGGATCGTCTTGTTCCTCAAAACTCGTTCTTTCCGATCCTCGATCCTTATCGGTCTTTTATCATACGACACTCTGTCGTCAACTTCTATCTCTTCATGATTTAGCACATGTGTTAGGTCTAGTTCGTACTTCCTCAGCATCGATACGTGGAACACGTTATGCACTTGCGATAGGTTTGGCAGTAACGCAAGGCGATACGCTAATTTCCCAATCTTTTTTAACACCTCGAAAGGTCCCACGTACCTCGGATTCAACTTTCCATTATTACCAAACCGGGATAATCCTCGCATGGGTGACACCTTAAGGAACACGTGATCCCCCACTTGGAATTCCAAAAGTCTTCACCGTTTGTCTGCATAACTCTTTTGACAACTTTGCGCTGCCTTTAGCCGTTCGCGTATAATCTTAACAGCATCAACCGACTATTCTACTAACTCCGGCCTGGTTATAGTCCTTTCTCCTATTTCGTTCCAACATACGGGTGTCCTACATGCTCTGCCATACAGCGCTTCAAACGATGCCATTCCAATGCTCTGCTGAAAGTTATTATTATATGCGAATTCCACTAAGGGCAATTGTTCCTCTCACTTGCCTTGGAAATTTAGCATGCATGCCCGAAGCATGTCCTCTAGAGTCTGAATTGTCCTTTCAGACTGACCATCCGTTTGCGGATGATAAGCAATACTAAACTGCGGCTTCGATCCTAACGCCGTCTGCAAACTCTTCCAAAAATTGGCGGTAAATCTGGGATCACGGTCCGATGTAATAGTCACTGGTACCCCGTGCAATCTAACAATCTGTTGCACATATAAATCAGTATATCGATTCAGTGCGAAGTCTTTTCGCACGGCCAGGAAATGTGCCGATTTAATCAATCTATTGACAATCACCCATATAGAATCATGGCATCTTTGGCTCATTGGCAATCCCATCACAAAATCTATTGTGATATGTTCTCATTTCCATTCTGGGATTTCCAAAGGTCGCAACAATCCTCCTGGCTTACAATGTTGCGCTTTCACTTGCTGGTCAGTCAGACATCTAGCCACAAGTCTGGCTATGTCTACCTTCATGCCATTCCATCAATAGTACTGTCTTAAATTCTGATACATTTTCGTGCTCCCCGGATGGATACTATAACTACTACGATGCGCTTCTGACAAAATTTCTTTCTTAAGCTCCACATCGTCAGGCACGCATAAACGACCTCGGAACTTCAATATCCTATCCTCAGATACTTGGAAGTTTAGTTTCCTCTTAGTAATATCAATCACAAGAATCTTCTGGATTTCTGGGTCCGTAGACTATAAAGCCTTAACTTTAGCTTGGATTACCGGCTCAATCTTGAGCATGGCTAACAGGCTCGAGACTTGATTCACTTCAAATCTAAACTCCGAATCTCACACTTTTTTCAATAAAGTCCATTCTTTAATCATCAAGTGCACGATGCTTGACTTCCGACTCAATGCATCCGCTACCCGGTTTGCCTTTCCTGGGTGATATAGAATATCACAGTCATAGTCCTTCAGCAACTCCATCTAACGTCGCTGCCTCATATTCAGCTTCTTCTGCGAAAATAAATACTTGAGGTTTTGATGGTCAGTATAAATCTGAAATCTCTCTTTGCATAGATAATATCGCCAAATCTTCAGGGCGAATACTATTGCGGCTAACTCCAAGTCATGCGTCAGGTAATTCAGTTCATGTAGCCTCAACTGCCTTGATGCATAGGCTATTACTTGCCTATGTTGCATCAGCACACATCCCAACCCTTTCAACGACGCATCACTATGTATCTTGTATCCTCTGGGTCCTGACGGAATAATCAACACCGGTGCCGTCGTCAATCTATGCTTCAACTCTTGAAAACTCCTTTCACATTTATCTGTCCATTCAAACCTTGTTTCCATTTTCAACAAATGTGTCAGCAGTGTTGCTATTGTCGAAAACCTTTCCACGAAGCATCTATAATATCCGGCTAAGCCCAAAAAGCTTCGAACTTCAATTAAGGTCGTTGGCCTCGGCCATTCCATTACGGCTTCAATCTTTGCCGGATCTACCGAAATTCCATCTCCCGAGATCACATGTCCAAGCAAAGCAATTCGATTAAGCCAGAATTCGCACTTGTTAAACTTAACATACAGTGCGTTTTCTCTCAAGGTTTGCAGAACTCTACTCAAATGGAATTCATGCTCTTCTCAATTCTTCGAATACACCAATATGTCGTCTATAAAGATTATGACAAATTGGTCTAAGAATTCCTTGAACACTCTGTTCATTAAGTCCATAAATGCAACAGGAGCATTCATCAACACAAACGGCATTACTATAAACTCATAATGCCCGTATCTCGTCCTGAAAGCCGTTTTCAGTATATCTTCCTTCCTAATCCTCAACTGGTGATACCCAGTCCTTAAATCAATTTTAGAAAATACCGAAGCCCCTTGCAGCTGATCAAACAAATCATCAATCCTTAGCAGATGATACTTATTTTTAATCGTCACTTGATTCAATTGACGATAATCAATATACAACATCAACGATCCATCATTTTCCCTTACAAACAAAACCAGCGCTCCCCATGGAGACGCACTTGGACGGATAAATCCTTTATCCAATAACTCCTGCATTTGCACCTTTAAGTCGTTCAACTCCGATAACGACATCCTATAAGGTGCTTTCGAGATTGGCTCAATCCTAGGTGTCAACTCGATCACAAATTCTACTTCTCTTTCTGGTGGCAATCCTGGCAATTCCTAAGGAAAGACATCGGGATAATCGCGCACCACGGCTATGTCCTCTAGCCTAAGCTCTTCAGCCATCGAGTCAACTACAGCTGCTAGAAATCCTTCACACCCTTCACTCAACAATTTCGTCTTTTCCAATAACGAAATCCAAGGAATCGAGATCTCTCCTCGACTTCCTACAAATTTGAATTTCGGATGTCCAACGGGATTAAATTGGATCACCCTGTTACTACAATCCATCACTGCCCTCTGTTTAACTAGCTAGTCCATCTCCACTATCACATCGAAGTCATACATTGCTAGGACTTCTAAATCAATTCTTTCTTCTCTATCACTAATCACAATTTGCAATCAGGACACCCCAACGAAATAAGAATCTTATCATTCAAGGGGGTGGTCACATATAATACCACATCAAGCAGTCGCGGTGTCATACCAGTCAATCTAACAAACTGATCAAACACAAACGAATGCGATGCCCCCAGATCAAATAAAGCATACACAGCATGATTACAGAGAGAGATCGTACCTGTGACCACGCCTGGCGCATTCTCTGCTTCCTTTCTAGCCATTGCATATACTCACCCTTGTGCCGGCGGCCTATTCTGGTTCGGGGATACAGGTGGCCCAACTTGATTCCCAACTCTGGGCGGGGGCGGTAACGTTGGCGGTCTAGCCTGTCTATTATTAGGGCAATTCTTCGCTTGATAGCCCATTGTTGACACCTAAATTTTAGCACATCATTTAATAGTTAATTGCATAGAAAATTAGAGATTAAATTTTAACCCCTAAACAAAAATATTAGAATTGCATAGCATATAGTTTAGGTTCATATAGATTAATTGCATTCCGCATCGGATCGGCGGTGACAAGCGAGCTTAAAATTCATCACGTGAATCGAGCTCGGACATCGAATGAGACCCGGTTCACTCGAAAAGCATGGGCCGAAAATTACACGCAAAAGGGCTTGGTTGTTTTAATTTGAGCTTAAATTAACCCATTATGCTTAATTAAAGAAAAGCCCAAATTAATTCAGCCCACTTAGAATTAAATTAAAGCTTAAACCTAAGCCCATTAGGACTAGAAAGCCCGGCTAATTGACCTAGGTTTACACTATAAATATATGTTTATGTCTCATAATCAAGAGAGAGCTTTCAGAATTTCAGAAATCAGATTTTTAGAGAGACACACGTGAGCGAGAGAAAGAGTAAGAGAGAAAAGGTTTCTATTCTTCCCGCAAGTTCTCGGCAACACCCACAGTACAGGAGGAAGAAGACGCTCGCGACATAGTGGACTAGTCATTCACACTTCACTTCAACAATTTTTGCAATTTTTGCCCAAATCTTAGCTTCTTCGTGAGCCCAATATAGATTGTTGAAGAGAAGAAGACAAAAGGGGAGGCTGATTCTTCATCAATATTTTTTTCCTCTTTCTTCTTGCACCCCTATTGAATTTCACGTGCAGAGAACGCCAAAAGGAGAAGAAGAGACACTATTGATAGAGAGACGGATTAGATCGTCTCAGCTTTGAAGATCAACACTTCTCTTCGAGAGTTGTGAGCCTCGCCACGAGTCCCCTCACGACGAACAGCTGCACACCGAGAGTGCCAGTCCAGTCTCATAGAGTTCGTTCTCTCCAATCAATCGTGAGTCCCGTGGCCTTACCCGCCGCTGCCGCGCCGCCGCTCCCAACGCACCGCTGATCCGCAATCCCGATCCGTTGCAAATTCAAATTTGGAAAGAAATCAGCAAATCAGGTAATTATCATATCCTGATTTGATTTGAATATTTGGTTGCCTATTTTGTGCTTATTGATATCTAATTTTGCATATTTGAACAATAGGCATTATTCCAATTAGGATTTTATTTCTTTTTTTGAAATCTTGGATATCTATTACTTTTCAAACTTGGATAAAATTTAGAATTTTCAAAATCCTTTGAATATATCCAAAATCTTTGAGATATCTATTTTTTTAAGATGTGATCGATTAGGAAAATTTCCTAATCCGCAACCGCACAAGTGGAAATAAATCTATCTATCAGGCTTTAGATAGAATTATTTCCATAGCGGGTATTTTAAATTTTAGAATCGATCTGTCAGGCTTCAGATCGAAACTTAATTCGAAATATTTAGCGGTTATTTATTTTTTTACTTGATTTTAATTTCGAATTTTGATTTAAAAAAAATACCAAAAGATCACTCTAGAATAGGTTAATTTCTTTAGTTTAAAATTGCATGTTTAGATAATTGGCATTTTTAATTTCGAATTTCATTAAAAAATACAAAAAAATAATAATAATATGCACGTCATTAGAAATAGGTCACGTCGTCGCATGACATATAATTTACATGTTAGGTTGCATTAATCGCATGTCAATTTTTGCACGTCATTACATATAGGTTAGTTTTCATTTAAATAAGTGAAAATAAAAAATTTCTTGAAATTTTAAACTCTAAGTCAGGATTTATCAAAATTGCCAAATTGAGTATTTTTCTTGAAATTGGTACCGAAAGGGCGTTAGGGAATCTAGCGTAACCAAGTCCCCGAATCTATAATTTCTGGTTCGCAGGAATAAAATAGTACTCCCGCTATTTTATTTAGGTTTCTAATTAACCTACCTTAAATGATTAGTTGCGACTCCCATTGAAAATATTTGCATGCTTACAATTGGACTTAAGTTGCGAATTGGTAGAGTTTGGGAGAACTCGAGCTAGATTAGTTAATTTAATTGATCTAGTAATCCATTAGCCTAAGATCGAAAACTCGATTTTTTTAGGTCGCGACACCCATTCCACCACATCGGTAACATACCATGTTCCTACTTGGACACGGTTCATTCCCATGCCTTTCTCCACATACTCGACATAGACCATTATGAAAACGGGCAGGTTTCCCAATATTCCTTCTAGCATGAGGGACAAAACATTGGTTATCCACCATCAGCCTCTTCCCCAAACGACGATTGTCCCTACCTTGGGCAAACCTCGATCCCGAAACGGCAGTCCTATCCACTATATCCTACTCAATCGTCTAGGCTCGCTCATAAATCTCATTATAGTCTTTCAGGTTCAAGGAAATCATCTGACTACGAAGATCTGATCTCAAATCATCTCTGAACCTCCGAGCCCGATCTAGTAAATTCTCCACCATTCAAGGGGCAAACTTAGCCAATCGAGTGAATTCAGCCTCGTACTGATCCACTGTTCTCTGCTCCTGACGAAGTCTCATGAACTTTGTCAATTTCTATTCTTAGGCACTCTCAAAAAAATACTTTTTATTAAAAGTCTCCACAAACATCGCCCAGTTCGATGCGATACCGGCTGGGAATACTCGTCCCCTAGTGGCTTTCCACCAATCATATGCATTCCCTTGCAACTGATATGCTGCCAACGTCACTTTCTCTTCATCAGTACATCCCAGTACCTCAAAAGCCTTCTCCAACTCCTCTACCCATAGTGACTCAGCCTCTAAACGACCTTTGCCATCAAACTTAGAGGGTTTTAACTTCAAAAATTGTTCGACCAATTGATACATTAGTCGATTCGCATTCACCTACCCCTGTCCCTGATCTCTATTATTATCATTTATGGCAGCGGCTGTTGCAGCCTCAACAGCTTAGGCAATGGTGGCATCTCGCTCCTAAATTTGCCTACCCATTAAAATTCTAACTTCCTCAAGAGCCCTTAGAATCCCATCCACTTGAGGATCCGCTGTAACCCTTATATTAACTCCGGGATTTACTGCAGCTCCAACACCAACTCCTGGGTTTTCTACTGCTCTGGCGCTCATCCCGAGGTCCTCTACAGCTCTAGCTTGAGCACGACCTCGACCTCTGGTTCCTCTTTCTGCGCCCTTTCTTGGGCCTCTTTCCACACCTCTTCCTTCACTACTCATGGTTCCAACTTTCTACCACTCTACTACCTGCTATAATTCCATACAGGAATTAGAGACCTAAGCCAGCTAATGCAGTCTAGTCGTAGGTAGTGAATTAATACAGTAATCCACTTAACAAGCAATCAATCACACAGCACCAAACCACATCAATTGGGTTCGTGCACGTACCTCGAGTCCAGACGCACCTGCATTCCGACCATTATCACATTCTATCATTCACAATCACAACAATCAGTCTGGAATATGTGTAGCGCTAGACATACCTACGGCTCACTAAGGTTTCTCCAACTAACTATCGCTATCCTGCGTCTCCACTCCTTATCACTCAAAGCTCTAATCAAATTAAGTCGAGCAAACTTGCTCTGATACCAATTCAACAGGATTGTCACGTCCCAAACTCCTTTCGAGCTTGCGATATCCTACCTCCTCGAGTCAATCAAGTGTGACATCCCAGGAATATGTTGTCGACTCAACTTCTTGTCAGAGCTAATCGCGGCGGAAACAAATAATTAAACCCGGACAATAAAAGTGGAGAACACTAGAAGGAAGTAGATCGCCATATCAACCACACTATGCTATGCCTCGATAGTAATATGTACAACATCCATTTACAAACATACTTAAACTTTGCCACCAGCTTACTCGTCTACAAACATACATGCACACCCACTACTAATCACAAACATCAACATCTCAAATAGGGTAGATCACTTAGATTCCCTATTCTCCAAAAATGATACCCTTAAAAATCAACTCCCAGCCTCCTCACTAGCCCCGGTGCCCTCGAGGCGGCGTCCACTCTGAATCCGACTCGTTAGCACTCGAATCTGACTCCTTTTAGATCATCGCTTCCACTGAAGACTCTGACTTAGCTCCAATCTCAATCGGGTGGTCTATGTCACCCGACTCCCCTTTAACCTTATCCCGCTCTTCCTCGACTGGCTCATCCTCTGGCACATAATAAGGGTTGTAATTGTATACGATTACGCCTTCCTGTTCACTCTCAGGCTCTGCTTCTGGGTTTTCTTTTTCTCCTTCTTGTCCATTCTCAGGAATTGCCTCAAGATCCACATCCATCGGATCGTATCCCGCTTGGGATTCTTCTTGTTTTGGCTCATGCTCGACTTCCGAGGGTTCAGGTACCGCGGAAGCAGGGTAGAGTCCAGACTGAGCCAGACTAGTTTCTAAACTAGTCAGCTCGCCATTAGGTGGGGGTATGACTGATGGATCCTAGTCCCCAACTCCATCAAAGGGGACGTTAAAGCCTCGGACAGGGCTGAACTCATCAACTTTATCTCTAAACGTCCACGCAGTGTAGGTGTGAGCCTGCCAAGGGGGTAGTCCTACATCTACCCATATTGTCGATGTATGCTTGATCCAAGTGTAGTGCTCATCTATTGGGTACTCTACAAAATTATTGTCGGTATGCATGACTATACCAAAATGCTCTGGCGGTGGCGGCAGATTCATTGCTCAGGCGGGTAATCTCAAATGGTTTGGTTGAAACAACCATGAGACACTTCTCAATAAGTTGCCACCTAAACCCTACCTAGGCTACCACGTAATTCCAAACACATCTAGACACACAACTAATCAATCCACACAAACAACAAACCACATTCACACATACTTGGACTTTTTGCATACGAAACCTGCACGTTAGTCCATAATTACAATCACCAATTCTCACGCATAAGCTACAACATACGAACTTCCTACATATTAATTCACACGTCAATCATATCATATTTTCAACCAACTAGTCGTACCCACATTTATTCAATCATTTCCCCGGCCCGCGTCAACACACCTCGGCCCATTCGATCGCGCTCCGAGCATCACACGTCTCAGTCCGATCCCATATTCACTTTCCATGCCATACATCTAATTCACAAACACTTTCCCGGCCCGCGTCAACACACCTCAGCTCACTCGATTGCGCCCCGAGTATCATACGCCTCGATCCGATCTCACGTTCACTTTCTTTCCTTAGCCCGCGCCAAATGTGATAGGCCTACATGATCGCGACCCGAGTATTAGAATGTCTCGGCCCGATCCTAATCTCACCTGAGTTGATTATGCCTCGGGTCAAACTCATTTCCTATTTCCTTAATTCTCAGCCAGCGCCTAATGCGATAGGCTTACGTGATCGCGGCTCGAGCTTAGAATGCCTCGGTCCGATTCCAATCTCACACTTACACACATTCACATTAACTTACGTGCACACAGTTGCACCTAATACATCACGACAATACAGTCACATCACAAACATGCGATCAATACAGAAATAAGCATTTTTCCACCTCTAAACGTTGTCAGATCAATCCCTGTTGATATGAATCTATGCGGAAGATGATCGTTCTACGAAGATCTATAAGTTATGAATTGCTGACCTCGACCCCCAATCGAACCTGTGATTGGTAATCTTGGTATGAACGCGATTTGTTGACGAACCTATGTCAACCAATCTACGCTATAACGCTACGAACAAGAGAATTCGCGATCTTACTCGATAAGTTGAATTCGATTGCCACAAGGGAACCTTGATAAGATCTAGTTTTCAAAAAACTCAAGAAGAAAACTTTTTCTATATAAAATTCTGCCCCTTAGAAATTTATAAGCAACCTTATATAGGATGCTAACCCTAAACCTAATCCTACTAGGATTAAAATTACAAAAATAACCTTAATTACTAAAAATTCGTCCAAAAATGGAAAAAAGCCTAAAAGTTCATCTAAACGACTCCAAATCGCTAAAAAACGTCATCAATCACTACTAAAGTAGTGTGTATTGATCAGTGGCTCATTTCCAAGCGTCCATCCAAATTTAAGCTAATTCGGAGTTTGTTAATTTTAAGCTCCTTCGGAATTCGTTGGACCAAGAGTAATCATGTTGCGCTAAGGAGCTTCAGAATCTTCAAGTTTCAAATCCAGATTGTCTCAATTCCAAATATCTTGAATTATGATGCCGACAGCTTATTTGAATTCTTTCGCTCTTGCTTGAGTGATCGGGCCTAACGAATAGAACAACGGGTCCCTAGAACCTCCTTCTCGATAGGGTTCGATGTCCACATCATACCCTTCCATGTGCAAAGGATTTGCCCTCAAATCAGCGTCTACATCAAAAAAAGTCAAATCAGAAACATTGAAAGTAGCACTAATACCATACTCACTTGGAAGGTCAAGCTTGTAAGCATTATCATTGACTCTTTCCAACACCATAAATGGTCTATCCCCTCACAGTAGCAATTTAGAGCGTCGTTGTCTGGGAAAACACTATGTGCGCATATGAACCCAAACCCAATCGCCGGGCTCAAATACTACTTTCTTGCGCCCTTTGTTGGCTTGCTTTGCATACTGTTCTGTCTTAAGCTCAATATTTAGCCACGTCTTCTCATGCAAAGTCTTCATAAATTCAGCTTTCTTAGCACCATCTAAATCCACACGCTCAGCAACAGGCAAAGGGGTTAAATCTAACGGAATTAAGGGATTAAAACCATAGACAACCTCAAACGGTGTGAATTTAGTAGCAGAATACATGCTCCGATTATAAGCAAACTCAACATGCGGTAAACAATCTTTCCAAAACTTAATGTTCTTTTTAATGATAGTATGTAACAATGTCCCTAAAGTCCTATTAACTGCTTCAGTTTGACCATCAGTTTGTGAATAACAAGTAGTAGAGAATAAAAATTATGTACCTAACTTTTTCCACAATGTTTTCCAAAAGTAGCTTAGAAATTTAGTATCTCGATTAGAAACAATGGACCTAGGCATGCCATGCAAACGCACAACCCCTCGAAAAAACAATTCAGCAACATTCGATGCATCATCAGATTTATGACAAGGTATAAAATGAGCCATTTTTGAAAATCGATCAACAACCACAAAAATAGAATCCTTGCCATGCTTAGACCTAGGCAATCCTAACACAAAATCCATAGAGATATCAACCCAAGGATGCGTCGGGATAGGTAAAGGTGTATACAAATCATGTGGTTTAATCGTAGACTTAGCTTGCTTACATGCGATACATTTCTCGCAAACTTGTGTGACATCTTGTTTCATGTGTGGCCAAAAAAAATGTTCATGCAGCACTTCATAAGTCTTGTTGATTCCAAAATGCCCCATTAAACCACCACTATGTGCCTTTTGCACTAACAACTCGCACAAAGAGCATCTAGGTAAATACAACTTATTTTCACAAAAAAGATATCCATCATGCCTATAAAACTTTTCAAACGCAGCATGCTCACAAGCTTCAAATATTCTTCCAAAATCATCATCGTCAGCGTATAAACCTTTGATATGCTCGAAACCTAGACACTTTGCTCCTAGAGTAGTTAGAATTGCGTACCTTCGAGAAAGTGCATCGGCTACCACATTTTCCTTACCTTTTTTTGTACTTGATTACATATGAAAAAGTCTCAATGAACTCCATCCATTTGGCATGTCTTTTGTTCAACATTTGCTGTCCCCTCAAGTACTTTAAGGTCTTGTGGTCGGTATAGATTACAAACTTCTTTGGCCACACGTAATGTTGCCAAGTCTCCAAAGCTCGCACCAAAACATACATCTCCTTATCGTAAGTCGGATAATTCAATGTCGTTCTGCTTAACTTCTCGCTAAAATACGCTATGTGACGTCTTCCTTGCATCAACACAGCTCCTATTCCTGTACCAGAAGTATCGCATTCTATCTCAAAAGTAGTACTAAAATTCGGTAAAGATAACAAAGGAGCATTAGTCAGTTTATCCTTTAACAGATTGAATGCTCTTTCTTGCTCTTCTCCCCATGTGAAATCCATGTGCTTCTTGATAATCTCGGTTAAAGGTGCAGCGATGGTGCTGAAATCTTTTACAAATCTACGATAGAAACTGGCTAAACCATGAAAGCTGCGCACCTCTCCTACTGTTTTAGGTGTCGGCCATTCTCGGATTGCTTTCACCTTTTCTTCATCAACCTGTATTCCATCAGCACCAACAACAAAGCCTAGAAATACTAAGGGCTCGTTTGGTAATGTACCAAACAGTAAAAATTTTTGTTATTTTGTTCCCAGAAATAGTTTGGGAATAGAAATGCGTTTGGTAAACTTTTTGTTCCCGAGCACATTTTTGCAAAAATTCGTGCCCAGAAACAGTTTTGGAAGAGAAATAAAAAGTAAAAAAAAGTTGCTTCTTATTTCTCGGCACAATTTTAAGAATGAGTTCTTTTTCTTCTTTTTCTTTTTTTTCTTTTCTTCTTTGTGTTGTTTTTCTCTAGGCTATGGCCAGTCGCCAGTGGCCATGAAAAAAAAGATATTATTAATAAAAAAAATATTTTATTAGCCATGGCCAGCGATATGGCAAAAAAAAGAAAAAATATTTTAATAAAAAAATATTCTACCGGCCATAGCCGCCGACCAGGCCCTGGCAAAAAAAAAGAAAAAAATATTTTAATAAAAAATGTTTTAAAAAAATATTTACCGGCCATGGCCTGCGTCCAAGCCATGGTAAAAAAAGGGAAAAAATATTTTAATAAAAAAATATTTTACCGGCCATGGCTAGCGACAAGGTCATGGGAAAAGAAAGGAAAAAAATATTTTAATAAAAAATATTATTAATAAAAAAATGTTAATAAAAAAAATGTTTTGCCGGCCATGGCCAACGACCAAGCTATTGGGGCAAAAAAGGAAAAAAGTTTTAATAAAAAAATATTTTACCAGCCATGGTTGACGACCAGGCCATGGAAAAAAATAAAATAAAAATATTTTAATGAAAAAATATTATTAATAAAAAAATATTTTGCCAGTCATGGCAAAAAAAAAGAAAAAAATATTATTCATAAAAAAATTTTACCAGCCATGGCCAAAAATAATAAAAAAGTTATTTTTTAATAAAAGTATTATTAATAAAGAAATTTTTTACCGGCCATGGCAAAAAAAATAAATTTATTTATTTTTAATAAAATTATTATTAATTAAAAAATATTTTACCGGCTATGGCCAAGAAGGAGGAGAAGAAAAAAAGAAAAGTAGGAAATATTAAAATGTTTAAAATATTATTAATAAAAAGAAATTTTATGCCGTTACCATACGCATTTCTGTTCTTTTACTATTTCAGGAATAGAAATTTTGAACCGTTACTAAGCGCCTTTAAATGCTCAGAATCAGTTCCCGGGCACAGAATCAAAAAGAATCATTTATGTTCAGAAATAGTTCCCGGGTACAGAATGGTTGTCATGCGCAACCTAACTTGTCAGTTACAAAACAACACTTCTTTAGGTTAATATATAATTGCTCAACCCTTAAGACCTGCAAAATAGCTCGTACATACTCCACATAGTCATCAAGGTTTCGACTATATATCATGATATTATCAAAATAGACAACTACAAATCGACTAATAAAAGCACGCAGAACATGATTCATAAGTTGCATGAAAGTACTAGGTGCATTAGTTAAACCGAATGACATAACTAACTATTCATATAACCCGTATTTGGTCTTAATGCAGTTTTCCATTCATCTCCCTCTTTCATCCTAATTTGATGATAACCACTTTTCAAATCAATTTTAGTAAATATGAAAGTTCCATGCAATTCATCCAACATATCATATAGCCTAGGAATAGGATGTCAATACTTTACCGTTATGTTATTGATTGCTCGGCAATCAACACACATTCGCCACGACCCATCCTTCTTTGGTATCAACGAAATAGGAATAGCACACGGGCTAAGAGACTCTCTCACATATTCTTGCTTTAATAATTCACTGACTTGCTGTTGAAGTTCCTTTGTCTCTTCAGGATTGCTTTGATATGCGGGTCGGTTAGGCAATGGTGCACCTAGAATCAAATCGATTTGATGCTCTATGCCTCGAATTGGTGATAAACCTCCAGGAAGTTCATCAGGAAAGATATCTTCAAATTCCTGCAACAAAGACACGACAGAACTTAGCAAATTCGGGTCAAGTTCATTAGTAGTAAACAGTGCCTCCTTGTACAAAAGTACAAGTATCGATCGGTCCAGAATCAAAGCTCTCCTCACTTCGCTCGATTTTGCATAGAAATTCTTTTCTCTCTTTTCTTTTCTCTCTCCTTTCCTCTCGGTTTTTACCACTCTACTCTTATTTTCCTCTTCTTTTACTTGCATCTTAGTTTTTCCACGTAGGCCCTCAATTTTATCACTTTTTCTCTTTCTCTCTCAGCCTCATGTTGTAGTTTCAATTGATTTTCATACACCTCAGTAGGTGTCATTGGCACCAATGTGTATGTCTTCTGATTCATCACCAATGAATATCGGTTAGTGTACCCATCATGATGTACTTTTCGATCATACTGCCATGACCTACCAAGCAAAAGATGCCCTGCTTGCATAGGTATAACATCACATATAACCCCATCCTTATATCGCCTTATCTCAAATGGAACTCTGTGACATCTCGGATTTTGACCTAATTTTGGGATTTATAAAACGCATAATTCGTCAGTGTGCTTATAGTAAAATCTCGCCCGGGAGCTGATCACTCCCGGTTATTGTTTTTAAAATTTTGATATTTCGCTAGAATTGCGTTCGATCGAATTTAGCCGTTATTTAGAGCTCAAACTTCAGTGTCGAATTTCTCGAGTTCCGGGACAAAATAAATCGGGCGGTGTCGATATTATCGTGGCCAACGTCGAGATTGTCAAGAATAGTGGAAAAGTAAATTTTTGACCGGGTGCGAATTTGGACTGGTAGACCTCTCTTGAGGCAGTTTGATTTAATTAATTTAATATTTGTCCCTTATTATATTTTAGGATTAATTAGGACCGCCGGATCATTTTCGATTTTAAATTTGGGCCGTTGGATCGCAATAATTATTTGATTTAATACTTATATTTTTTTCCTCTCTCTCTCTCTTTCTCTCTCTCTCTCTCTCTCCTCCTGCCGCGCCGAAATTTCCCTCTGCCCATACGTCTTCTCTTTTCTCTTCCCCGTGCATCTGCCCCCTCTTTCTTTCCTTCTTTCTTCCATTCTCTCTCTCTCTCTCTCTTCCCTCCCCCGCATGTACGCGTCCTTCATGCATGCACGCACACGTTTTTCCTTCCCCCCTGACACGTCTCTCTCTCCCTCTCTTTCTCTTTTTTCTTTCTCCTCTGCTTCTTCTCTTTTGTTCTCTCTTCGCCGCGTCTCTTCGCCTTCTTCCCCGACGAGCCGCTCCTGACTTTTGCTCCGTCCGACACCGCTCCACTCCTCGCTAGCCGCCGCTCGTCGCCACCGCACGCCGTTCGGCCGCCGCCCCCGCCCTGTCACCGCCACCGTCAGCCGCCTCTGCCCCTCCCTTTTTCCCTCCTCTGTCTCCCTCTCGGTTGCTTCTCCTGCTCCATCCGACGTCGCCATGGTCGTCGCCATTGCGAGCTCTGCTGTCTGAGCTTTCAGGAGCTCGCCGCCGCCTCCGTCACCGTCGCTCAACGCCTCGTCGCCACCGCGGGCCCAAGCCGCAGCCACAGCTCGCTGGGCCGAACCCCCTCCCCCATCCAGCTCCACTCCGCCCAGCCACCCCGCACCGCCACCGACCGCCGTCGCTTCCTCGCTCACCATCCAGCATCCCCCTTCCGCCACCGACTACCACCATGCCTCCCGAGCACCGTCGGCTCCGAACCTCGCCGCCCCAACCTCTCTCTCCCTCACCACCCCCACTCAGCTAGCTTCTCTCTCTCTCTCTCTCTCTCTCCGAGCTCTCCGAGCTGGTCGTCGGGGAGCCGCCCTGCTCACCGTCGCCGCCGCTGCCACAAGCTGCCCCCTCTAGCCGGCTAGCCACCCCAGCCGCCAGCCCCTCAACCGGCTAGCCCAACCAGCCAGCCAGCCGTGCTCATGCCTGTCACCGCCGTGCCTTACCGCCGTTGCTTGCCGCCACAGTCACCATTGTAGCCACCGCCAGCCGCCGGAGCCACCCCGCCGGCCAGCCGACCAGCAACCGCCGCGCCTGAGCGGTGCCCGCGACTGCGCCCGTGCCCGCGCCCATGCCTGTGCGTATGCCTGTGGCCGAGGGCTGTGTCCATGGCTGAGCCCTGCGCCCATCGCGCCCTCGCCCACGCCTAGCCAGCACTGTTCATTTGGGTTATTTTAGGCCCGAGTCGATTTTTACCGGGCCAAAACCTAGTAAGTGATATCCTAATCCCTATTTAGTATAATGGGTACTATTGACATGCTTAGGGATTTATTTAAATTACGTTAGTAATTGAATTAGAAATTTGATAAGTTGGTGGGATGCGATTAGCGCGGGAATTGTGCAGAGAATGGAAGAGTGAATTAGGATGATCGCGTAGCATGTTGTGGTGTGCTAATTGATTGAATTGTGGTGGTGCGTGTGGTTGGAAGATTAAAGTTCGGATGTGATTGACTTGGATGCCGAGTATGCGGATCGGTGGATTGGACTGGTGATGTGACTGGGATTGGCTTTTGCTGGAATTGGTATGATGTGTTGAATTGCGAATTGTGTTGTGGTGAGTTTGTTTTGAGTTTGACTAGTATGACTTGTGAGATTAGCGAATTGTGCTGTGGTGCATATGCATGTGAAAAAGCCCGGATCGATCGGAGGGCTGCCAACTTAAGGCGTAGGTTACGCGGGTGTGGCGAATAAGGCATGACTAGACCTGAGGCGTAGGTTACGCTGGTCATTGGAAAGGAAAAATGTCATGAGGTGTGATTACGCGGGACCGAGCCTGGCTTGATCTGAGGGCTGTGAGATGTGGCCTGAGGTGCAGTGGCACGGGTCGAGTGAAAGGACCTGGGAAGTCGTGGAAGGCTGTTCGACCACGTATGTGACTTGAGTGTGATTGAATTGATTGAATCGACTGATTTATTTGTTGATCGAATTGTTGGAATCGATTGAGTGCCATTGTAGCGGGTGTGAGAATAGTTACGACATGTTGTTGAATTTTTATTGTTGTTATTATTATTATTATTATTATTATATTGCTATGGGTGGTTGACATGCAGGGCCGGCATGTATTAAATGCAAGGTAAGCTATGTGAGGTGAATTTGTTATATTTAAGAGTTAGATTGTACGTACTGCTTGTCTGTGTACGCATTGGCCTACGTAGGGTTTAGGATATTGTTTATTGAGACTCGTTCTCACGGTTATTATATAACCATTTTCAGATCCTCACCCTTGAGCATGACGCCACCTGGGCATTTTGGAGTCCCCGTGCATATGGTGCACGAGGATAACGAGTACCTGGGTCTGAATCCGGGTGAGGCGTACATCAGGCATCGTACTTATGTTTGGGTAGATGTAAGGCGAGACGAGCTGGAGCGCCATGACTATTTGGCTTGGTCCCATAGGGTCGGGTTGGTAAACTCTGGGCCAATCCGAGGTTTTGAAGGGTTACAGCATGCCAATGAGAATGCGGTCAATTGGGAGCCCTGGGACAAGTTCGCTCATGATGGCGAGGTGTCAGATCCTGACAGTTCATCAGTGAACCCCGGTCCAGCACCGGCACCTGTCCTAGAGCCTGAACCCGAGCTAGCACCCGAGCCCGAGGGCGAAGAAAAACCCATGGCGGTCGAGCAGAGAGATGAGGAGGAGAACCCGATCGAGATTAACTCGAGCTCGGAGACAAACTCTTCAGGGTGCGATTCGGATTGGGTACCGTAGAGTCGAGCCAGCCGTAGCTCTATTTTGGTGGGACCGACATTTTTTGGAGATAGGAGTCCCTCTTTGTCTTTATACCCGACCGTCGAGTCATGTATTCCTTTTTGTTGTTAATGGCTCATTGATCCACTTTTGGTGTTCGTACTTGTTTGTAATGAATGTTGTAAGTCCTCCCTGATGTTATTTTTAAAATGCTATTTATGATGTGATTGCTATCCTTGGTTATGGGTTTTAATATGTACGAATGTTAATTGCTTCCGCATGTGTATTGTCCTCTGAATTGGGTTCGGGTCGGCAATGCTTTCTGGGACGTCGCGTTCAATACGACCTATGGCGGGATGTCGTGAGCTCGGCGGGGTCCGAGGCTGTGACAAACTCAAACTTGCTTTGATACTTTTACTTTATCACTATCATTCAACCATTGCAATCTATATGGTCTTGGATGTTTTGTAGTCTTCAATCCCAACTTCTTCACCATGGTACAACTTGCTACATTTGTACAACTACCTCCATCAACAATAAAGCTACAAATCTTACCATTCACCAAGCATCTTGTATGGAACAAGTTATCGCGTTGCTAGTGATGCTCCTCCTCTTTGACTTGAACACTAAGAGAATGCCTAACCACCATCAATTCACCCTTTGCTGGCATCTCAACATCACTACAATCCTCCAATGGTGGCATGTCATCATCCTCTTCCTCCCTTTCACTTTCTGATTCAACATCATTATGTCCAGTCATTATCATCACCCTCCTATTAGGGCACTGATTTGCCATATGACCCCTGCCCAAACACTTAAAACATTTAATAGCATGAGTCTTAGTATCAAAGTTTTCAATTTTACCTGAAGCCGAATTCGAACCAACTTTGCCATTCTTCTCCTTCTCCTTCAAAGTTTCAGTCTTGATATTGTTTCCCTTCCAATTCGGCTTCTTGTCTCTCTTTCAATTAGACTTCCAATTTGAGCTTGAACCTCCACCACTCTTGTAATTTCGATCCAACTTCAATTGCCGCTCAACTTTGATGGCTTTATCCACTAATTCCACCAATTCAACGTAGTGTTGCAGTTCTACCACCCTGGCTATATCTTGGCTCAAACCACACAAAAATCGTGATATTGTGGCCTCACGGTCTTCCACCACATTAGCACGGATCATAACAATCTCTATCTCTTTATGGTATTCTTCCACACTCCTATTACCTTGCGTGAGATTTTGCAGCTTATAGAACAAGTCTCTGTGGTAATGACTAGGTATAAAGCGCCTTCTCATCACTGCTTTCATCTCATTCCACGTTTCTATTGGTCTTTCACCATTGCATCTCCTGCTAGTCACAAGTTGATCTCACCAAATTACAGCATAATCAGTGAATTCAACAGCTGCAATTTTTACTTTTTTGAGCTCCGAATAATGCTGGCAATCAAATACCATCTCCATCCGTTTCTCCAATTCTAGATACGCATCAGGATCATTCTTTCCTTGAAAAGATAGAATCTTCATCTTGTTGTTGCCAAGCTCATCATCTTCTTAATGTCTAGATCCTTGGCGTTCGTTTTTCCTCTCAAACCTGCCATCTCGATCATCTTCTGTATTGGATACATATGCATCATCAAATTGCCGCTGCTGTCTAGGTTGTGCCCTAGGCTCCTCCTGCTGATTTTGTGGCCTCCCTCGTGGTGGCTCTCGGTCATCTTTAAGTCTCGTCTCACATCTTGCAACTCGGTTGCTAAGTGCTTCAATTTGTAAACTCAATTGCTGGATACCTGCTAGAATTGCATCATCCCTTGGATGAGTGCGATCCTCCCTTTGATTCACACTTCCCTGGCCTAAGCTTGACATTTACTATTTTTTTATTTTTTTTAAACTTGCAAAAAAAATGTTAGAGATAAAAGAAATCTCACTAGTCACTCCCTCACGTTTTCCGCTCAAAGTGTTTGTCACTCCTCTCGTGTTTAACTCAATTTCAGCTTTTTTTTTCTTCTCTCAATTAAACTCACACACTCTTGCCTTTTACCTCTCATTTCCTTCTAGCAAGCTCTTTTTTTTTTTTTTTTTTTCAGACTTGAATCCAGTCTCACAAGCTCCTTACAACAATCGATAAACCACCAAGCAAGATCAAATTCAGCAATATACCGCTCAACTCAGCAATTCAGTAAATTTTCGCGAGATTCAGATTCATATTCAATTTCTGCTACTGAAATGTTTTTTTGTTGGTCCAATTATCAATGATAAAAAAAAAAAGAGTCGTCCTCTTGAATTTTTTTTTCGCTTTTTTTTTGGCTTCTTTTTTTTAGCTCTTTTTTTTGACGAACTCAAGTGCAATATATATATATATATATAATAACTAGGACCGAAAACCCTAAATCAAAAATTGAAATCACAGCAAGAACAAATTCAGAACCCTAATTCTATAAACCCTAGTTTCTATAAACTCTAGATTGATGAATGAAAAGCAGTAAAAGTAGGATAACTAGACCTTGTAGAACCAGCTCTAATACCAGATGATATGAATCTGTGCAGAAGATGATTGTTCTACGAAGATTTATGAATTACGAATTGCTAACCTCGACCCCCAATCGAACCTGTGATTGGTAATCTCGGTATGAACGCGACCTGTTGACGAACCTGTGTCAACTAATCCACGCTATAATGCCACGAACAAGAGAATTCGCGATCTTGCTCGATAAGTTGAATTCGATCGCCACAAGGGAACCTTGATAAGATATAGTTTTCAAGAAAACTCAAGAAGAAAACTTTCTCTGTATAAAATTCTGCCCCTTAGAAATTTATAAGCAACCTTACATAGAGTGTTAACCCTAACCCTAATCCTACTAGGATTAAAATTACAAAAATAATCTTAATTACTAAAAATTCATCCAAAAATGGAAAAAAAGCCTAAAAGTTCATCTAAACAACTCCAAATCGCTAAAAAACGTTATCAGTCACCACTAAAGTAGTGCGTATTGATCAGTGGCCCATTTCCAAGCGTCCATCCAAATTTGAGCCAATTCGGAGTTCGTTAATTTTAAACTCCTTCGGAATTCGTTGGACCAAGAGTAATCATGTTGCGTCAAGGAGCTTCAGAATCTTCAAGTTTCAAATCCAGATTGTCTCCATTCCAAATATCTTGAACCATGATGCCGATAGCTTATTTGAATTCTTTCGCTCTTGCTCGAGTGATCGAGCCTAGCAGATAGAACAACGGGTCCCTAGAACCTCCTCCTTGATAGGATTTGATGTCCACATCATCGGTCATTCACGACTCTTTCACGAAATTTCGAGCCGGACCTAACGGTACCAACCACGCAACTAAAAGCACCCCACAACACATAGAACGGCACATCACAGCCATCAATCAGACTTTTTCGCACTCAAAATCACCATATTTCACTCCTGGCTCTTCACGACACCTTCATGAAATTCCAAACCGGACCTAACGGTACCATCTACGTACCCAATAGCACCCTACAGCCCTTCAAACAGACCATCACATCTGTCTCCTGGCCTTTAAAATTTCTCCAAAAATTCCCGAAATCAATCATACGGCTAGTTATTTCGTTCAGCCCCTAATTTCTATCAAACCGCGTCTAAACGGGTCCAAATTTACCCGATAAACTAGACGAGGTTTAGATCGTGACTTACCTGACTCTAGACTCACGCAGCTAGAGCAAAACGGGCGGCGATCGGCGATGGCGTGCGGCGGCGGCGGCGACGTACGGCAAGCGGCGGACGGGCGATCGACTCATGGCGGGCGGTGGCGGCTCATGACGGTGATTGGTTTGGCGTGGCTGCTCACGGCCAAGGGGGAGAGAACCGAGAGGGAGAGGGAGAGTCACGGTGGGGTGAGGGTGGCATGAGGCGGCGCGGCACGCCGGCAGTCTGGACGGCGGCGCGGCGAACGGCGGCGTTCGGTGGGGGAGAGGGCAGTCGGGAGGGGAGAGAGAGAGATTGAGCCGAGAGTGAGAGAGAGAGGAAATGAGGAGAGAGAGAATGGTCTTGAATTTTTCTTCAAGTTTTGACCCAATTTTGGTAAATGACCAAACTGCCATTCTCTCTACTTTTCATCCGACGGCCCAGATTTGATCTTATCTTGAAATCGACGGCCCAGATCAATTTTCATCCAAAATATCCAAGGGCAATCTTGGAATTTCTCAAAAAGTCCAAGAGCAAAATTGTCTTTTCCAAAATTTAGAGCAAAATTACCAAAATGCCCTTGCCCCATATAACTAGCCCTTTAGAAATTCCCAAGGGTAAAATGGTCACTTTCCTATTTTCTTGTTGAAATTGAATTTTTCTAAAGGATTCGGGCACATCCAAAATTGCACGTTACAACCGCAACGTCGTCCTAACGTTCTATCGTGACTTCCTAATTTTCCGATGCCCAATTTGGTCTAAATTTAATAATTGAATTCTATATAATGTAACTTGTGCGTATCTCAAACTAATGGGCATCTTTTGGGGAAATTCGCAGAATCGACCCGTGACTGATACTAAATCAAGTCACGTGCAAGTTCGTTCAGATCGTGATGATCTCGGTTGTCACTCAAATCGCGAAGATCGATCACTAGTTCCGATGGGCATGATCGTTCGGTATAAGTTATGGATCGTTTGTCAATTCATTTTGTGGTCAGATGGAATCACCTGTGATCCACTAGTGTGACAATGACGAATCGGCCCTTCACTATCCTAAGATCGGCCCTCGTTGGCTCAAAATGTCACATCGACGATTTTCTAATCAAAAGTCTGTTCACGATTGAATCTCTCTAGTCGTACAAATTTAAATCTTTAATTAGCCTTTCCCTAATAGTTAGCATTCCAGGAATGATCAGTTCCGAGCGAGAATCAACTATAAGCACATTAATAAAATTGCTCATTTCATAAATCCCAAATGGGCGAAATTTCGAAATGTCACATCTCTTGTTTGTAACATGAGAATCGGGGGACAAGTGCAGCTCCAAGATTGTATAATTAGGTACGAGAATTATTCTTTCACCGAGTGATTGTTTTCTTACCACCTCGAAAAATCAAGTACTGATTATGGACCTGTTGAATCCATATGCTTACTTGCGTCTGTACTGATTGAGTTTGCTTAAAGTACATGACATATGTTTTTAAATGGATGGGCTAACGGACTTCTAAGCCATCGTGCCACCTCTAGCCATTTAGCCTCTCTCTAGCGCTCTCTCGTTGCTGTTCTCGACAGCAACTCCATCGCCATTGAGATCTCGACTTTGTCATCGAGTCTTGAGGCCACGGAGGAGCCGTCCCTCGTAATCTGGCTATTAAAATAGCAACACCTATAAGGAACAAGAAATTTATATGTATACCACCCCAATCCAAGTTATGTAATACATAGTATTGGAGGGTTGGAAGGAGAAATTTCTTGTTCCTTACGGCACATGCAATTGGAGGGTTGGAAGGAGAAACTAATGTCAAAGGCAGGGAAAGAAGTTCTTATTAAAGCTGTAATTCAAGCTCTCCCCCAATATGCTATGTCCATCTTTAAAATTCCAATCTCTATATGTCGAAGTATTGAGCAGAAAATAGCAAATTTTTGGTGGACTAATGAGAAGAAATCAAGGATACATTGGCGCAAGTGGGAGACTCTCAAACTTAGAAAGGATAATGGTGGCTTGGGATTTAGAGCCTTAATTACTTTTAATAGAGCAATGCTTGGAGAACAAGCATGGCGATTGGTACAATCACCAACCTCTCTGTGGGGCCGAGTCCTCAAAGGTCTATATTTTCCAAATGGCGAGTTCTGGATTGCGGAAAAGGCACACAGACCATAATGGGGATGGCAGAGCCTCCTTGTGGGAAGAGAAGCTATTCAACCCTCTGTTATGTGGGCTGTTGGGAATGGAAAGAAAATTTGAATCAGAGAAGATAAATGGCTTCCAAGAGGAGTGATTGGGGGGTCCAGCAAATAAAGATGAACATCCGAAAGTCTCGGGCCTCTTTGTAAGAGGAGAAGCGAAGTGGAATGAACGAACACTTGCGAGCATAATTGATTAAAATAGCAACACCTATAAGGAACAAGAAATTTATATGTATACCACCCCAATCCAAGTTATGTAATACCGTCCCTCGTAATCCAAATTGAAAAAACTGGCAAGCCTAAACTATCTAAGTTATGTAATACATAGTTTAACATAGTATTAAGGGAAAAAAATTTGATCGCATTCCATTAAAATGATCCAATCCAAATTGGAAAATCATTCGAGTTTAGAAAGTTGAGTACATAAGGTTACTTTACATATTCACACACCATTAATAATCTCGAGTTGGTGTTAAACTAAAATATTAAAACATTTCTTAATGTCCAAACGATGCAAGTAGATCAACCGAATGCTTCCAAAAGAGGTATATGAAAGCAATTCAAGGAAATTTAAATTCTGAAGAACAAGCCTACGTGCTCCAAAGTGGAAATTAAATGTAGTGAGGCATATTGGACGTATCTATGACTATATATTTGGAATTAGACAGGGTGCAAGTGCTCGGGAAAAATTGTTCAAAAAGTCCTAAATCTGTTGCACTTTTGCCAATTTAGTCAGGTACATTCTAATTGTGTCAATTAAGTCATAAACATTTTCATACTTTGCCATTTGAATTCATCTGACTGATTTTGGTTGAAAATCGCTGACGTGGACGTCAACTGTCCTACGTGGCACGAACGACGTTCACATGGATAATTTTGAATAATATTTTAACATGCCTATACTTGCCACGCAACATTGACATGCCAATACTTGCCACACGACACATGATTTTGAACGTGTGATTTCTTGGAATACATTTGCTAATAAGCTTATTAACTTGTCATCCTAAGAAAATATATACCTTGCTGATGTGTAAACTTAAATAAATGGGTAAATTTCAAAAATGGATGAAGAGCGATGGTCTTGAAGTTTAGCTTAGCCATTGGAACAAAAATTACGTAAAGAAAAAATATATTAGATTATGTAGTTGTATTCCATGCCTTTTCAATTTCATTCAATTCAAAGTGTTGTGCATTTCCTACGAAACAAACCAACTTTATATAGAACAGAAAAAAATATACTTAGAAACTCATTCAATTCAAGAACGAAAAAGTGCTTTACCTACTTGGGAGAAGTACAAGTCTAAAAGAATCATATGATGATCATCTGTTGGTTTTTCAACATACACAAATTCTTTACTATTAATGTGTACTGTTGACACCTATTTTAATTTACCCAAAATTCATTATGCAAAATTTAAGAGTTAATTTCCTTTAATTCTTAAACCAAAAAATATTTGTTATTTATTGCATTGCATATAGACCTTAGGTAATTTAGTATTAGTTGCACTAATTAAAGTTTTTCTTTTTTTTAAAAAAAAATTTGGAATGGGCCTGGTCGGGGTCGGGTCGACCCGACCCTATCTTTTTCTTTTTTTCCCCCTAGCGCGGGCCCAACCCACCCATTTTTTTTTCCCCTTTCGCTTGAGCCGGGCCTGGTCTGGCCCAGCTTCTTCTCTTCTTCCTCCTCTCCGCCGGCCCCTCTCTCTCTCTCTCTCTCCTCTGTTTTTCCCTACTTCTCCATCGTCCAACTAACGGACAATGGAGCGGCCATCCCTGTCCCCTCTGAGCAGAGGATGGATAGGGGAACACGGCAAGGGGACTGGCATTGATAGCCAGTCCCTCATTCACCCGGCCATCTCTCTCCTCCTTTCCCCCCTTCTTCTCGGATGCTAGAGCAGCCCTTGCACCGGCCTAAACGGCCACAAAAGTCCCGAGTAGGCATAAGTCGGTGCAGGCCATTAATGGAGGAGATGAAATCAGAGAGAGTGAGATGGTCATCGCCTATAAAAACTGGCGAGAGAGACCGAGAGAGGGTTGAGATTTTTGAATGAAAAAACAGAGAAAAAGAGGAAGAGAAAAAGAGAGAGAATCGGAGAAGAAATAGAGAGAGTGAGAGTGTATAGAGAGCTTACAAGTCGTGAGAGAGGAGCTCGAAGCCTCATTGTCATCCCCAGACCAGCCGGAGACCCCCAGAAGTGCCGTTGACCGGTAAGCCTCTCCGGCCCCCGAGCACCCCTGTTCTGCTCCGTTTTTGCTTGCGGTATGGCCGGGATTCGCGCCGGCCGCTTGGCATGAATCCCGGCCCATACCGTTCTATCCCTAAGTCCAGTTGTCACCGTCAAAGGTAAGTCGCGGCCATCAAAGCCGGTTTGAGCCCTGAAACAGCCCGGAGTTCCCCCTTTTTTTTGTGCACACCAACTGTTTGTTAAAATGTCTCAATGAGACCGGTTTATGTTTGAGCTTCACCGGAGACCAAGGGGCCGAATCGTGACTGAACCGACTTGGATTCGTGTTGAAGAGATCATGAGGGATCAAAAAATGGCCAAACCGTGGCTTGGTTCCGTCGACCAAGCTTCGATCGGTGTTTGAGTTGACGAATTCAGATCGGAGCCTGGCTAGTGACCATTTCGGTCGGCCCACCGGCGACCAGGCATCGGAATCTCTTCAGCTTATCAAGCTGAAGAGAGCGATGACACTGGTCGGACGAAATACCTGGCGAATCGCCGGAGTTTTGTCCGGTCAGTGGCCTCCTCGCGTCTGGAAAGTGAGGGTCGGTTGAACCGGCCCGGTCCTGTTCAAAAACCGGTTCAGTGGTTTGGGTAAGTCAAACCCAAACCAAATCCGAATGCCCGACCCGAATCAGTCGATTCAAATCAGTTTCATGGATCCGAGCCGGTCCTGACTGAACCCAATGCCAAGACCTGACCCGAATCCGAGACCCGACCCGACCAAATATTATTTAATATTTTAATTTTTAAAATTTTTTAAAAAAGTAATTAAAAAATTATTATAATATTTTTTTGCCATATCTATTAATATTAATATTATTTATTATTTTTATTATTAAAAAATCATTTTTTTATTTGGAAATAATTTATAAATTAGTATTTATGAATGTTTCTCTAATTTATGTGAATTATTTGACTAATAATTAGAGCTTAAATCGGATAATCTTATAGAGTTATATGGTAGTATTTTGTATGTCATTTTTTTACTACTATTGTGTTATTATTATACATGTTTTTAATTAGAATATAATTATATGAATTGTTATGTTTTGAATGTTATCACCTTAGTTAGGGTTAGAATCCTAGATTGCATGTCTATCTTGCATGTCTACCTTAGTTATATCCTAGATTGTTAAGTTTGCAATGCGCGGTTCTCGCCAAGGGATTGCACCTATTGCGTGAGTCACTCAAGAATACAGCTGGACCTTCACCGTACCATGAGAATTGGGGGCAAGTGCAGCTTGAAGATTGTAGGGTTAGGTACAAGAATTATGATTTCGCCGAATAGCCGGTTTTTCAACCACTGTTGAGAAATCGAAGCAATCTTTAGGAGCTATAAATTTGTTTTATTATGTGGTTCTATGTTTGGTTTGGTTGTTTGCATGGATAGTGTGGATAGTGGAGCGATGTAACTATTTTGATGTAATGAAAGCTCTTGTACGTGATGTTTATGGTGATTTCTATCTGAGAGATTTCCTTTTTAGAGGTCCGATCGCAGGAGGCAGAAAGATACGACCGGGAATGATGTCAATTATTTAGAGCTTATGGAGGATCTGATGAAGTATCAAGTGCAATGGTGATGTTGGAGACACTACTTTTTACAAATTTAAGTTGATCGGAAAAGGGTCTCCCAGTTTATGCATTGTATTTGTATCTTAAGTAATACTCTCCCTCCCATGTAGGCCGATCTCCTACATGCGCAAGGCTCGATTAAATAGGATAATTGGCACTGAGTTTTGTTTTTTGTAAGCAAGTTGTGAACTCACCACGAGCAATGAATTTGAGAATGAGTGTCGGAGTTTGAACCTTTGACCCATTCGCTAATACCCTCGACCTATCCTGATAAAATTATAGTGAAACCTTCTATAGTCAAATTGATCATTAAGCTACCAATTTCTTTGTAGTTTTACGGGCTGGCCCAGGCAGTGGGGAGGAAGCCACTTAACGTTGAGTGGGGTCAATTGACCCAATTCAAATTTTTGATTTTAAGTATTAATTAACTCAAATTTTTAGGGACAATACATAGACCCCATTATTTTGTCCACTTCACCCCCACTAAAAAAATTAAAATTACAAACTTGATCTCATCAAAATTTGGGAAAGCCATACAACAAAGAAAGCCCCAAATTTAAATTTATGTGCAAATTTTAGGGGTTAGCAAAAAAATCATGTTGAAAAAAGAACTTAGGATAACTTGAAACGAAAAGGTATATGAATTTTCTCCTCACTCCACAAGAGTTTTCTAATGTAAAGCTTAAGATACTTGAGAGCTAACTTTAAATTTAGATCCTCGACCCCATGCTCTAATTTTGACTTTTTCCAACCCGAAGGGTTGTTCGAGGAATCGGTGCATTTGTGTTCATCGCTTGAGGCCTATACCCAAACAATCATGTTTGCACATTCATTAAAGGTCCCCCAAACATAGACATGTGCGGCTCCAGTCATTACCCAGTGCCGTGAAATGTTAGTTTTATCAAACCAGTAGGGATTAATTGGGTACTCGAAAGGGTCATGATCACTCTCATTATTAGGATAAAGTGATGTGTTCGTAAATGTCAAGGGCTTACTGGAGTTTTCTAAAACTTAGTTTAGAAATATAGTCCTTGATTTGCTTGTAAACCAAGCAGACACCGCCCATGAAGTTCCATGTAATTTGTATTGGGAAGCTAATTGAAGATTCAAATTGCATCATTTCTTTTTATGGTAATTGCAGGACCATTCAAGGATGGTAATCAGTCAGGGTGGAGAAGAAAAGGGATTGCATTTGTTAAGAGGAGGGCACGAGTGATGGGTCTGGTTGCTTTAGGACTTAATCCACTTGATTTGTCAAGAAGTCAAGGAGTCTCTTGTGTTCTCAATCATCATGTGATGTGCTTAGTTGTTTTGATTTATGGTATTTTGGGCACCCTCGTTAACCCAATTCAAGACTAGATTTGATTTCAAAAGTCTGTTCTGATGTCAACAACAATAATACCTCGGACAAAACAAATTTAATTGCCTTCTAAAAGTTCAACCCTTTCCAGTAACCCATTTGATCTTTGATTCATATTGATCATTGGGGTCCATATTCAAAGCCCTGGAGAGAAGAGGGCTCAATACATTATGACAATAGTGGATGTCTATACTCGAACCGCATAGGCTTATTTTGTGAAGACTAAGCATGAATCAAGCTTAGCTATTCGTAATTTTATCAAAATGATAGGAAAATCAATTTAACTCTAAATATAGGTCAGTACTTGATTGCGCATCAATACCGTGAAATCAAACTCAAGTTCATCTCACCTTCATCCACAAAAATAACATGCTAGCTGTTGAGAAAGATCGAGAACTCAACTAAAGAAAACGCTATTTTGTTAGATTCACTCTCTATTATATTCATTCAGACACGTATGAAAGCAATTGGCTATTTATGACCTCCACAAGAGAGTGATCACTCCCTCTAGATCATTCTTCAGATCAGTGGTTCAACCCATTTTAGATCATTGTAGAAATTAGTGGTTCACCTCAATAGAAACATCTATAATTTTTGTCACGACCAACCTCCGGTTTTTATTTTTAGAAAAACGAGAGTTTCGCTTGGTATGTGCCAAGTCTAAATTGGGGACTTAACTCGGGCTCTCCCAAGCTCATACTATATCGCGACTTAGGGTTTAAATTTTTAACCTGCAATTGATTTTTATCTAGGAGTCGCCACTAATCAGTTTGGGGTGAATCGATTAGAAACTCAAGTAAGGTAATGAGAGAATCACCCTACTCCTACGAACCAAAGATTAAATAAATTCGGGGACTTGATTACACTAGTTAAATAACTAATGCCCTTTCGGAACCTTTTTATCCTATTCATTTCAGAAAATATTTGTCATGCAATTTTGGATTGATTTTAGGATTTTTCTCTTAACATGTGAGGTGATCGAACGAGTACATAATCATTAACAGATCTGACCCATCGCATTGACCCGGGTCGGATCTCTGGATCTGACTTGAGTTAGGGGATCAACTTGGGTCATTGACCTGGGTATGGAACAGATCGGGCCCGATTGGGACCCGGTCCGGTGGATAAAGACGAAATAGGGCTGGTTTGACCCTGTCAAACCGGCCCTATTTGGCTTGCAGACCAGTCTAATCGGTTTGCAGGTCGGTCTAGTGATGGCTCCCGCATATTTGGGCACGCTGGAGCTTCGGCCGACGAGATCCGGTGATCTTGCCGGACGACCCAGGCCACCCATGGCCTAGGTCTTCACCCCACAAGCCCCACTTACCTTCTCCAATGACCGAGACCACCGTTCAACCTCTCACTCGCCGACCGGTGAGCAAAACAAAAACACCCTCTTTGAGGCATTCCATTGAATAGGTGGGGGGCCCTAACAAAAATGGAGGAATCTTGATCTCCTCCGGTGACCTGGTTGACTCCGGCGGCTGCGGTTCACCTCCGACAGTGAGTGGGGACCGGGAAAGATGACGGTATGGGTCGGGATTAGTACGAAACGGCTGGCGCGAGTCCCGACCAAACCGAACCAAAAAATAGGGGAAAACAAGGGGTTGTCTCGGCCAGGAAGACTCACCGGTTGGCGACGCTTCTAGAGGGGGGGGCTCCGGTTGGTCTGGAGGCGTCGGCTAGGCGACTGGCTTCCTTATTGCAGCCAGTGGACTTTCGGTTTGCTCTCTCTCTCTCTCTCTCTATTTTCTCTCGAATTTTCTCTCTTCTTCTCTTTTCTCTCTTTTTCTGTTTTCTGTTTTTTGTTCAAAAGACCCGACCGCGTCTCGATCTCTTGCCAGTTTTTATAGGCGACGACCAACTCACTCTCTCTAATCTCACCTTCTCCATTAATGGCCTGCACCGGCCTATGCCTACTCGAGACTTTTGTGGCTGTTTAGGCCAATGCAGGGAGCTGCTTGGGTTCAGGGGAAAAGAGGAAAGAAAGAGAGAGAGATGGCTCGAGATATGAGGAACGAGGGGACTGGCTATCAATGCCAGTCCTCTTGCCGTGTTCCCCTGTCCATCCTTTGCTCGGAGGGGACAGGGGATGGCCACTCCATCGTCCATCAATTGGACGGTGGAGAAAAGGGAGGGGCCGGCGGGGAGGAGGAAGAAGAGAAGAAGCTGGGCCAGGCTGGGCTTAGCTTAGGCGGAAGAAAAAGAAGAAAAAGAAAGGGGTGGGCTAGGCCCGTGAGAGAGAAAAAAGAAAAAGAGAGGGCCGGGTCGACTCGGCCTCGACCCGGCCCATTCCGTATTATTTATTATTTATTTTAACAAATGTAATTTGAAAATTAATCAAGAAAACATGCTCTAATAAGCCATACTAATGCAAATGTGCATGGAATTAAAAACATTTTTTTTGAATTAAATTTAATTATTAATTTTTGTATAATTAATTTTGGGTAAATTAAAATAGATGTCAACAATGTTTTAAAGAAGATAGGAGTAGAATCTTTTTCTTCCATACCAACAAACTAAAAGTAGAATCCAAAACTCTCTCTCTCCCTCACTTTTCTCTCAACTTTCTTTTTGCCAAATTCTAGTTGTACTGATTCCGAGCGATAATTCGAGTAGTTTGGTCATAATATATCTACCCAAAATTTGCTGAAGGCAATTGGGTCAACACCAGCTATGGACTCTTTGGAGCCTGTTTGTGCAAGCCTCTAAATGAATACAATACTTTTGACCAACATATTTTCGGGACTGTTCAAATATTTTTATTGTACTTATATTTTGTAACAATACTAGTCCTAACGTGGTTCGTTGAGGAGATCTGAAGTACAAAAATTTCATATTTCTGTTCCATGGAAAATGGAAAATGACGCTGGCTATTGAATTAATGTGGTGTGAATTTTGTCATTTTTCTACTAGATAACGAGTTAAAGTTGTGGCTAGAAACTTTAAATGTCGTCTATTATTTCTAAGAGCGGTCCCAAATATGTTCACATGAATTTGAATTGAAACGAGGATGCCGTTGTTTGGGGCACCACTGATATACACGAAGGAATAACCGATTGGTAGTTGGTCTCGATTTGACAGTTTTTTAGAATCTCGGACGAAAATGTTACGAAAAATTTAATCATTTCTATTCAAAAATTATCTATATACGGACTAAAATCTTCACATCAGAAGCAATTTTTTAGAGGGTTGTAAGATCACCACGAATCAATAGTGGGTGGTGTTTAAGAAATATCCGATAATTATTAAACAGAGATTTCAGAGGAATATCTAAAGTACACAATATTTAATAATCATTAAGCAAAAATTTGGCAAAGAATTCAAATTATAGCATGAATATAAAAATGACAAAACATATTACAGGCATCAAAGTGAAACTCAATTGTGGAATTGCAGACGACTATAGTATAATGCACGTAATTGCATTCGACTAGAATCCGTCCAAAATCTGTCTGATAGGCATCACGTGCACGATATATTGGCATCATTCACTTAAAGAAAACCTCAAAGCTACTGTGGAAAAGCATATTTCAAGGTGTAAAATGGAACAGACTTTAAATTATTGAACTTTATCTCTTAAGTAGCAAAATACGATAAGCTTAAAGCTCCGTTTGTTTCGCGAAAAAAAAATAATTTGGAAAATATTTTTCCAAAAACGATCATTTGTAGCGCTTACACAAATAAATGAATGAAAAATATTTTTTTCGTTTACGAAAATATTTAGACATAATTATTGATCAATTTGATTAACGGAAAACATATTGATCACCTCTTTAAATAGGCAATGAAGCTGGATCTCTACACAACAAAGCATCTAAATAGAAGGATCTATGATATGGCTGCTCCATCGTCGAGAGTCGTCGCAGTGATCGCACTTGCATAGAAGAATCTATCGATCGAACCTAACTCTAATCGATAGTAGGTGTAAATTATATTCTTATGGAGTGGTTGGTGATTTCTGGTTCGATCTTGGTATGGCTATGGGGAGTATCATTCAGAATACACCATATAGCAGTTATGGCCTCTACACGAATCATACGAGACCCGATAGCGCATGCTATGCTCATGGAGCTTGCAATGGGGCGCTTACCCTGTCGGACTGTCTCGATTGCTCAGAACAAGCTAGCGTACGGTGGGTGCGATTCCAAGATTGCAGAATTCAATACGAGAACTATCGTTTCAGTGAATGATAGTCTAACTTTCCCGTTGTCGTTCCGAATTGGATGCTAGTCTATCGATATGTTTAGCAAGCAATGTGATCATAGTAGAACTACCTTCTTATTTGTCCATGTAGTATAATACTTCTTGTGTTGGAGTTCTGCATCGAGAGTTCACGGACAAACTCGATTATTCACTCCCTCAATTGTGTTCAATCAACTTTGTAGTTTTCCACGCAATAACTTTTAGCTCACTTGAGTGAAGCTGCCATAGCTTATTTTTGTCCGACCAAGTGACTTCTAAAACATATTCACTCGAGTATCATAACTTTCAACCGATCACTTGAATATAATTACTTTTTCAAAACGATTACCCAGATGCCGAAATTGGCACAATTGAAAGATTTAGGATTAAATTGATAAATTACCAAAATATTTAAGACTTTTTGGACAGTTATCCTTGCTCTTAGTATTGTCATTTTAGTAAAACAAGAGAAACAAGAATACCTTTTTCTGCTAGTTTTCATAATTACGCTATGATATCTGCTGTTTTAGGAATTTATCGACTTGACCCCTTATTTTTGGAGCTGTCACTCCGGCCTACGAGCCCAAGGGAGACCAAAAACAATGATAATAACGCACTCAGTTATTCCAACGTCGAAATATTAATAAAAAGTTTCTATTTTGGTCATTATATATCGGGCAATTTCCGCGGCTTTTGACCTATTAAGTTCATCGTTTGATTAATGAAGCGTAGGTTTCCTTCTATGCAGACATAAGTAATCGATCAAACCCTAGACACGCGGCATATCTAGATTAGAGAGTGACTACCGCGAGTACCATACATATTTTGACTGGCAAAGCCATTTCAATCAAACACCATCACGTTCAAAACCATTAATTAAAACAAGAAACCCTAGTCACTGACTATGAAAAATAAAGAAAAAAACCATCTCCCTTGTTCAATAGCCCATACGTACTAATAAATGTTATATGGCATCTCACATCATAGTGCATCCATTTGGTGATACATTGAAATTATGATGTCGCGACACCTGCCACGAGACCGGCACATTGAAATCAGGAGAATAATTATCATCCTGCAAGTATGGCGGTGGGTATGTTCTCACTCGACTGTGATCGTCATCACGGGGATCCCTGTTGCTTGCTTGCCCTTGATTGCCGTCACTTTGGTTGCTTCCTGAGGTTCTCCGCCGAGGCTCCACCGATGGGCTCTTCCGAGAGCTCTTCCAAGACCGAGACGCCCTTGAGGATCTCCGCCAAGACTCTGCCGACGAGCTCTCCACATTCGCACCTCCAGTGCCGCTTGACCCCCGTTTCCCCTTGAGTGCCTTCCATGCTCTGCTAAGTACGTTTTTCGTGCTCCTCGATTCCCTGTTATTGGAGGACATCGTAACTTCGACTCTCCAAAGGCTCGCAGAGATAATAATTTAGCGAGTCTATGTTTATATGTATAGAGAGTTGCGGAATGCTTTTTAACATTGCATATATATCAAAACGATTTACAAGATTGTTGAAATATTGTTCCTGAAGTTCATATGGGTACTGATAACGATATTGAAATTTCCATACACATTATGGATGATGCGATATATAAACCATCCCACAATAATTCTTTTTATATGCATAGAGAGCTGCGGAATGCTTTTTAACATGCATATATATATATATATATATCAAAACTATTTCGAAGATTGTTGAAATATTGTTTCCTAAAGTTCATGTAGGTGTTGGTAACAATATTGAAATTTCCATGCGCATTTTGAATGATGCGATATAGAAACCATCCCACAATAATTTTTCTTATTTTATGTATAGAGAGTTGCGGAATGCTTTTTAACATGGCATATATATCAAGACGATTTAGAATTCATAGTGGTACTAGTAACAATATTGAAATTTCCATACACATTATAGACGATGCGATATATAAACCATCCCACAATAAATTATCATATAGTAAAATGAATGCAATTGAGTAATGTAGCAATATGTCTAATTGCTTATGTGTCTTAAATTGGAAATTGGATACTGTACGGTCATACATTTGTTTGTGGAAGTATCTCGTGACTATATATTTGGAGACATTAGACAGATTGCAAAATACACATCTCTCCGACCAAAAAAATTAAAAATACACATCTCTCAATCCTGCCCATATGGTGTACTTGTTATATCCTTTTCCTTTCATGTCGTTCGTTTGGTAACTAGTGGATTCACATTCACATACCTAATAAACTCGTGGAAGTTGGACAATTTGACCTAATTTTGCGGTAGGGTTTAGATGGAGAGTAAACTATTGCAATTTACCCTCACAAGTGGGCGGATTGGAAGGTGGACTGTGCAAGTTCACTTGTGATGTTGCGGGGTATTGTAAAGCTTTGAATGGATTTTTGATGTTATATGTCAAACAGCAAACCTTGAGAAATAGGAATTTGGTTAAGTCTAATTAATCCCAAAAAAGTTAAGTCAGAATTTGACTAAATGACGCAGAGTTTGCTTCCGACATGAAGAAAATAAAATTCCTTTGAATAGTTTTAGTAAGAGTGGAATGAAGATACGTTAATCGGTTATTTTCTCCTACAAAACTTCTGGATTGTTCCTGATATATTTTTTTCGGAATGATATTTGACGAAACTATCTAAGTTATGTAATACATAGTTTAACATAGTATTAAGGGAAAACAATTTGATCGCATTCCATTAAAATGATCCAATCCAAATTGGAAAACCATTCGAATTTAGAAAGTTGAGTACATAAGGTTACTTTACATATTCACACACCATTAATGATCTCGAGTTGGTGTATTTTTGAAAACTAAAATATTAAAAAATTTCGTCATGTCCAAACGATTCATGTAGATCAACCGAATGCTTCCAACAGAGGTAATATGAAGGCAATTGAAGGAAATTTAAATTCTGAAGAACAGGCCTACGTGTTCCAAAGTGGAAATTGGATGTAGTGAGGTCATATTGGACGTATCTACGACTATATATTTGGAATTAGACAGAGTGCAAGCGCTCGGGGAAAATTGTTCAAAAAGTCATAAACTTATTGTACTTTTACAAATTCAGTCCGGTACCTTCTAATTGTGTCAATTAAGTCTTAAACATTTTCATGTTTTGCCAATTGAGTCCATCTGACTGATTTTGGTCGGAAATCGCTAACGTGGATGTCAACCGTCCTACGTGGCATGAACGACATTGACATGGATAATTTTTAATAATTTTTAATATTTTAGAATAATCCTTATGTAATTCTTTGATTGGAGAAATGAAAATGGTGCCGAGCCAGGTTTCCCTTACAAAGCTGAAAATGGGAGAGATTATGTGACTTCAAAAAATCATGAACATCCTTACATCATTCGAAATATCCATTTGAAGTTAGTTGTTTCTCTTTAAATAAAAGCTAAATTTAAGATCATAATATATATTCCGAAAAGTAAAAGTTAAAATTAATGTCTAGTAGATAAATTGTGTTTCTCGAATGAATTGAAGTGGGATGGATTTAGCATAATCTGAGTGAGTACTCTTAATCTATTATCCATCCGGATGTCATATTCTTTCTATTTTCAATAAATAGTTAGGCTACGTTTGGTAGTCTGGATAAAATTCAAGATAGAATAAATTTTATCATATCCTGTGTTTGGTATCTACTCAAGATAGGATAAAATAGGGATATAACCCAGATAAAATTATCCCACGGGGAATGTGGGATAAAGGTGGATAGGATTTCTAATATCCATAATATAAAAATTAATTTTCTCGAATAAAAAACTTGTTAAATTAATAAAATTAAAATAATATTTGAATATAAATATTATTTGAATTTTAATATAAAAAATTCAAAATAACGAAAAAATAACTATAATTTCATTTTTATCTATTCTTATTTTTATTTATATGTTCAAAATTTCTTTATATCTTGTGATATAATTTTCATATATATAACTCAATACTAATATATGTATATATATTACATATTTTAGGTATATCAGTATAGTTTACTATTTAATAAAATTTTATTAGTGAATGATGGAAGGGGAAAAAAGAAATAAAAAAATAATTAAAAAAAGAGAGGGAAAAATTATAAAAAATAAGCAAATAAAAATGAAGTAGGTAAGAGTGTAGTAAGAGATTTTTATCATCTCCGTTTTTGCAATTTTTATGTTCATTTACACTAATATGACGTTCATAGCAAATAATGAACATGGTAAGATGTGAAAATATCCGATTTTATTTTCGCGTTCATAACAAACTGATTCACCTGTGACAAATGGAGGGTAAAATCCCAAACTAGTATACCCGTTAATTGTCATGTGTCATTTAACTCAGTAATTTGATGGTTAAATTTAACAGAAACTAACATAAAGTAAATTTGTTACGAATGTATCTATTTGGAGTTTTCTGTGGTATTAACCATTTTTTGAAATTTGATGATTGAGAGCATGAAAAAAATTACTTTTGGCTTTTCCTAAGTCAAAACAAACAAGCAATATGCTTAAAACGAAAAAGTTAAAATTGCTTACAAAATATATAGGTTAGACAAAATTTAAGGAAAAAAAATAACTAAGCCAAATCAAGAAATGAAGGAAAAAAATGTCCTGGAAACTTTTCGCAGTTTCTTTGTATGTTTTTTTTCTCATTTTTTTATATCATAGGTCAATATACATCAAACATTATTCAAATTAACTTGTGATATTCACGGTTCCCCCTCTCATGCAAAATCACATATAGCATTTTTCTTCATTATCCTAATTTTTGGTCTTCTTAAGTGATGATATGCTAATTGTACCTGCCTATAAATATAATTATCGAATAATCCTTATTTCTTTTCTAATATCATAATCTCATATTATTGTTATTTAAGTATACATGAACATACTTGTGTCGGTGGGACACTCGTTTGAAACCAGTCACGATTTAGATGTAGAATCTCAAACTTGCTCATCAGAGTAGCCACTGCAATGCGCTCCAAACCGACCATTGTTATTTTAGTTATACAAGGTATTGCAAACCAAATATATAATAAAAACCACATATAACTTGTAACGACAATCATGTATTCAGGGCCCTTGAATTGTAGATATCTATTTAGACAATTTAGAAAATTTTGCAAAACATAACATGTAAAAGTTTAAGAAAGGATTATAAAATTTGAAGATACCTATCAATCATCTACTTATAATTTATGCTTGAAATGGTGACTGGCATGCAATAATGGTAGATATTGTAATTGATTTTGCGTTTTGCAAATTATAATTTTATAAGAGTAGCCTTCAATTTTTGTTTCAAAGAGTAAGGCCAGTTTTCTAGGTGACTCATGTTGCGTGGAGGGCAGGAGTAGAGCAGCATATAGCTTTTTGGATGCCAATTGCATGCAAAAGAGTGCTCGGTTTAAGAATCTATATATATATATATATATATATATATATATATATATATATATATATATAAAGCCGGAGTTAAGAAAATGTTCATTCATGTGCTCGTCAAGTGACAGTTAACTTTGTCTATGATATTGCCACGTGGCAAGCAGTGTGAAATTAATTGTACCAGAAGCCCCACATTCGACCAGTTAGTATCAATTCAGATATGTCAGCCCAGGGGTGGAATGAGCAGAAGTTGTACGAGTTATTTGAAGTGCAAACCGCGCAGGAAATTCTTACGATCCCATTAAGTCCGATTCCTGTGGAAGACAAGCTGGTGAGGTCTGGGGAAAAATCAGGATTTTACACGGTGAAAAGTGGGTACAACAGGCTGCAGCTAACAGATTGATGCTGAAACGCAATAGAAATTAGACTAAACAGAAGAATCGAAACGATAACGAAGAACAAATTGTTCTCTCAACCGATTAACAATCAATAAGTTTTCAAAACATCCATAAAAAAACTGCCTCTCAAAACCCTAAAAACAAATTTATAAGGGTGTTAATCCTAATGACAAAAAAACGCAAAAATTACAAAAATACCATTAATTCGAAAATTACTAAAATAATTAAAAAAAAACCATCTAAACGATCCCGAATCGCAAAAATCCATCGTTAATCATAGCCAAAGGTTATGAGTATTGATCAGCACGCCGTTTCGCTTTAACCGACTAAATTTGAGCTCAATTTGACATCATTGATTTCAAGCCTGCCAGTTCGTCCAATCGCATAACGGGTCCGCTGGTCCCCTAAGTGCATCATCCTCCTCTGCTAGAAAAAGATTCGTCCTCGAATCTGCTTCGCCTTCATGATCGTCGTCAATCTCCTTAGGATCTTCTTCTCCTTTAGGGTGGTAAGGTGACAAATCTGTTACATTAAAAGTTCCAGATATATTATACTTATCCGGCAATTCGATTTTGTAAGCATTATCACTAATTCGCTCCAAAACTTTGAAGGGTCCATCAGCTCTAGGTTGAAGCTTGCCAAATCTACCCGCTGGAAAATCGTTCTTTCCTAAGTTGAATCCAAACTAGATCACCCTCAATGAAGACGACTTTTTTCTAGTGTATATCCACGCGTTGTTTATACTTCATGTTCTGCCTGTTGATCTGATTATGGACCTGAGAATGCAGCTCTTTGATATTCTTTGCATGTTCTTCAGCTTCCGAACTAAATTGCTTGAGAACTGGTATCGGTGTGAGGTCTAAGGGTGTAATTAGATTACGCCCATAAACCACCTTAAAAGGAGTCTTGTTTGTAGTTCGGTTCTCTGATCTATTATATGCAAATTCTGCCTGAGGCAATGCCAAGTTCCACTGTCACGGATTATCCCCAATCAAACTCCGCAACAAATTCCCTAAGATTCGATTGACAACTTCTTTTTTACCATCAGTCTGACGATGATGAGATGAACTAAACTTCAAACTTGTACCCATGTACCTCCAAAGAGTGCGCCAGAAGTGACTCACAAACTTCACATCACGATATGAGGTTATGGACTTAGGAATTCCATGCAGCTTAACAATCTCTTGTAGAAACAATCGAGCAACCTGTGAAGCATCATAGGACTTGCTACACGGGACAAAGTGGGCCATTTTCGAGAATCTATCGACAACCACCATTATTGAATCCTTACTCCGCTGCGTTCTTGGTAAAACCAAGACAGTCAAGACTGACATCCTCCCACGGTGCAATCGGAACAGGTAGAGGCATGTACAACCTTGCATTAGTACTCTTGGTCTTTGCCACATGACATACCCTGCACCTCTCTATAAAACGTGTCATGTCACGCTCCATCCGAGGCCAATAAAAATGTTCACTCAATAAGGCCTTCGTCTTATCCACGCCAAAGTGCCCAGCTAAACCGTCTGCATGTCCCTCAATAATAATAGATTCCCTCAAAGAACATTGAGGAACACACAACCTGTTACCTTTAAATAGGTAATCCTTCACGATCTGAAATTGCTGAAAATGCTCAGTTTTGCTCTTCCTCCAGATATCCCCAAAATGAGGATCATCAGCATATAAATCTTTAAAAGTATCAAATCCTAGAACTTTTACCTGCATCGTAGACAGCAAAGAGTGTTTTCTGCTCAATGCATCTGCCACACTATTTAGCACTCCTGTTTTATGCTTGATGGAAAAACTGAAAACTTGAAAAAACTCTACCCACTTTGCATTCCTTGCGTTCAATTTGTGTTGCCCATTGATGTATTTCAAGGCTTCATGATCAGAAAAAAAAGATAAACTCTTTCGAAATAAGATAGTGCTTCCAATGCTCCAAACTCCTCACAATAGCATAAAATTCTTTATCATAAGTTGAATATTTCCTTTTCGCCTCGTTCAACTTCACACTAAAGAATTCTACAGATTTACATTTTTGACCTAGGACACCCCCAATACCAACACCTGAAGCAACACAATGCACCTAAAAAATCTCATTAAAATCAGGAAGCATGAGAACAGGTGCTTCAGTCACCTTCTTCTTTAATAATTGAAAGGCGGCTTCTGCCTCCTTAGTCCATACAAATTTATTTCCCTTCAGACAATCCATTAGAGGTGCAGTAATAGCACTGAAATCCTGAATAAATCTCCGATAAAAAGACGCAAGCCCATGAAAGTTACGTACCTTATGAATATTTTTCGGAATCTCCTAATTTTTAATAGCCTCAACCTTAGTTGGGTCCATATGAATGCCCTCCTTAGTTACAATATACCCTAAAAAGGTCACAAGATCAGTCAAGAAGTGACACTTCTTGGTGTTAGCATATAATTTTTGCTCCCCCAAGATCTTGAACACCCTTCTCAAATGCTGCAAGTGTTGATCAGTCGATGCACTATAAACCAAAATATCATCAAAATATACGATGACAAACTGGCCAATAAAAGGACGAAACACCTGATTCATGAGTCTCATAAAGGTGCTCGGTGCGTTAGATAACCCAAAAGGCATCACCATTCACTCATACAGATCATCTCGAGTTTTAAAAGCGGTCTTCCATTCGTCTCCAGGACGCACTCTAATCTGATGATATCCACTCCTCAAGTCTATCTTCGAAAAGATAGTCGCTCCATGAAGTTGATCAATTAAATCATCAAATCTCGGGATAGGAAAGCGATACCTGATCGTGATCTTGTTAACAGCTCTACTATCCACGCACATTCTCCACGACCCGTCTTTCTTAGGAATCAACAAAGCTGGCATTACACAAGGGCTCATGCTCTCTCGAATTGCACATTTTTCTAATAGTTCCTGCACTTGCCTTTGCATCTCCTCATGCTCCTTAGGATTTATTCTGTAAGCTGCTTTATTAGGAATAGCAGCACCTGAAATGAGATCTATACAATGCTGAATATCTCTCATGAGTGGCAAACAAGGTGGCAATTCCTCTTGTACGACATCATCAAACTCCTCAAGTATAGGTAGAACTTGAGTTGAAATTTCAGGACTATCAGGATTCTGCTCCATAACTACAATAGCAAAAAGCTCTAGGGCATTCACCACTTCCTCCTGGAACTCTGATTTGGAAAGCATATTACTTTTTCCATCTTTTCTCAAATTTGAAGGACCAAGAGTAATGGTCTGGCCATCCTTCTTAAAGGTGTATGTATTTTTGAATCCGTCATGCTGTGTTTTCCTGTCAAACTGCCAAGGTCTTCCTAATGGAATATGACAAGCATCCATTGGAACTACGTCACCCCACACTTCATCAGTATATTTCTTTCCAATCGAGAACTGCACTAAACACCTCATGCTCACTTTTACTTCATTCCCTTTCCTAAGTCATGACAGCTTATATGGTTGAGGATGTTCGACAATTTTTAAACCCAACTTTTCTACCATAGTGGAAGATATTACATTCTCACAACTTCCCTCGTCAATGATCATATTACACACCTTTCCCTTACTAGTGCACTTAGTATGAAAGATATTATGCCTGAACCACGATTCATCATCTACCTCAGCAATATTTAAAACTCGACGCACAACTAAAGACTCACCAGAATCGGCATAGACAATGTCCTCCGGATCTAGATCCGCATCTGCTTGCTCTCCATCAGATTCATCATAAGTTGGGTCTTCATCGAAAGTTGGATTATCTATCAGTGTCACAAATTGTCGGTTCAGACAATCAGCAGCAAAATGCCAGAGTCCTTGACACTTAAAACAACGCTTGCCTGCAGCTCCTCCCCTGCTAGATCTTGCACTACTCTGCTCTCCCTTTGTTGCAGATTTTGAACCAGCGCCCTTAACTACTGCTAAGGCTGAAGAACTCTTTACTTTCCCCTGGGACTCTTTTTCCGACTACTTGGAACTGTTGCCTGATCACTTAGAACCGCTGCTAGACCATTTGGACTTACTGTTTTTTCTTTTAAACTACCCCTCCATCTTTAGGGCTAGTCTGCACACATCCTCATATGTCCAATACTGCTGTAATTGGACGACATCAGAGATCTCATATCACAGCCCTGCTAGATATCATGCAATCGTCTGCTCGTCTTCCTCCGCCACATTACAACGCATCCACAAGCGATTAAATTTTTCTGCAAATTCCTCAACTGTTTTATCATCTTTCTTGACATTATGATATTCGATAAACGTCTCTTGCCTATAATGGGTAGGCAAAAATTTTTTCTACAATAACTTTTTCATCTTCTCTCAGTGATCCACCTTCGGCTTCCCCTCTCTAGCACGTTGCTTTTTCACGTGTTCCCACTAAATCGAAGTATGTTTTTGCAGCCTAATAGCCACTAATTTCACTTTTTGCCCCTCAGTTAGGTCTTTAAGATCAAAAATCCATTCTACCGTATGCAACAAATCAATAAACTCATCAGGATGAATCTTACCATTAAACTCAGGAATCTAGATCTTCATTCCGAAATTTTGAGAAGAGCGCTGATTTTCAAATCGTACTTGTAACAGCCCGAATTTCTATGTGATTCCGGGATCAATAAAACTGACGTTATTTCGCATTTCATTTTAGTAAGTCTCGCCCAGAGCTGATCATTCTTGAGATACTAACCAATGGGGTATGGCTAACTAGAAAACGGTACATAGACCGAGGACCCTATCGCGAAACGGATACCGATTACGAGAGACGCTGAGGAAATATTTTGGTCCAACGTGGGCCGATTTTAAGAAAAAGTAATGGATTGGATTTGGCTAAGGCCAACGATGTACAATAGGGACGCAGGAGATTCTGCCAAACCGAAAGTACACGTGACCAACCAGTCCTAAACTTAAACCGAACGATCGTGATTTCTGGAATTAATGATAATTTCTCATTTTCTCTCAATGATCGAGGCCATCATGATATGGATAACCTTAGGTCGATACGCGTAACCTCTAAACAGCCACCCGTTAGTGAGAGACTCTGAAATTGGAGATTTAGCGAGTTTCGTTCACGGAATATGGCCCGGATGTCAATGTCGATTTTCAAGGGCTTAAGAGATTATTTTTGGAAATCTGACGTCATATTATGCTAGCCATGCGCGTTTGGAGTTATTATGACTAAAAATTGGAATTTGAGTTCTGGATCGGAAAATTACGAAAATGCCCCTAGGCCATTTTTGATTAATTCCGAATTTTGGATTTAATTTTGAGATTAATCAAGGTTAGTTAGGGCTAAACCAGGTCTGGTCAACCATGGTTAAAGACAAATGACCAAAATGCCTTTGAATTATTGGATATGGATCAATATTAGCCCTTGGATCAAGGGCAAAAGTGTCAAATAGCCATAAATCTTGACACTTGGACTCCACTAAGTCAAGTTTTGACCCATTTGACTTGATATATCTCTCTCTCTCTCTCTCTCTCTCTCTCTCTCTCACGTGCAGAACCATTCAGCCACTTTTCCCAGAATTTTTCCTCTTCTTCTTCACGTTTTCTGGCTCTGTAGCTTCCGTTTCTACATTTTCGGTACTGTTCACGCCGGAATAGTACCGGCCGGAGCTGTCCTCGCCAAGCCAGCACCACCAGCAACCATTTCCATCTCTGTACAGCCACCATCAGCCTTGATTTCAGCCAAAACAGAACCAAAACAGCCACTATTCACCACTCCCATTCCGCAAACAGTAACGCCGGAGCTTCGCCGGAGCTTCGATCGCCGTTCCGTCGACACCCAGCCGTCTAGCACCTTCATACGTTGCCGTTCCACCTCGGCCGTACAGTGACCCCGTACGGTTACTGTTCACGTCCGTATTGTCACTGTTCATCCCGACCGTATGGCACGTCACGGCCATCACCGGCGTCTCGCCGGCCACCGATTCCAGCCGTCCGTACAGGTGGTACTGTTCACGTCGCCGTACGGGGTCACTGTTCATCCTGATCCGTACACCGTCGCCGAGAATTCACCGCAGGTTTCACTGTTCACCAGTGATCGGCCGCCGTTCCCCGTCGTCGCGAGCTTGGATTAGGTGAGTAAAATTCCTAAACCCAGATTAGGACTGATAGTGCGCTCACCAGTGATCGGCCGCCGTTTCCCGTCGTCGCGAGCTTGAATTAGGTGAGTAAAATTTCTAAACCCGGATTAGGACTGATAGTGCGCTTTTCTGGACTGGTTTAGGTGTTATGAGTGTATTTTAGACTGGGTTGAGAATTGACTGGTAAAAATCATTGTCGGGAAAATTATGACAATTCATTGAGGAGTTATTGGGGAGAGAAATTGGATTAATTGACCAGTTTAGGAGTCCATTAGAAAATTACCGGGTTGATTGATTATACGTAAATTGTGCTTGGTTGTGATTGAATTTCATTGGTGCTCATGGTGCATTGCATTGCATAACATGGACACGCATTATGTATGCCTAGAATGTGGCATTTGGGGAAATTGTGCGAGAATGCGTGCTTGCCATGAGTATGTGATCACTTAAATTACCCTGAAGCGTTACACGCTAGGTTCAGATAATAATGAATTGTGTGATCACCTAAGTGACCTTCGGGTTGTGACATTCGGGTCGATACCATCCTCATGCACTTTGAAGCAGGATGATGCCTGGTACGTCCGGAAGGCGACTATCCTCATGGACTTTGAATCAGGCTCTGATTCGCAAGGAGTCAGTGTTGCACCTCATACACTTTGAAGCAGGCTCTGGTTCACAAGGAGTCAGTGTTGCGCCTCATGCACTTTGAAGCAGGCTAGAGACATTGGGCCAGATCGGTTGCTGCGCCTCATGCACTTTGGAGCAGGCTAGACGCACCGGGCCGTGAAAAAGTGATGACTCGAGTCGTAATAAATAATAATGAATTGGGCAAGTGTGCCAGTGTGGACCAGTGGGTTAGAGAAATGCGTATGACATGTCAACGGCATTTGCATGCATAAACATGCATTGATCAATATGCGAGTATGTGAGACTCGGTGCATAAGCATGTGTTTGGCGTACGTGTGACTGTATGTGCCACGTATGTGCCGTGTTTATTATTTATTCAACTATCGAACCTACAGGGTCAGAGAATTGTTTGATTATTGTTGTATTGTGGCCTTGAGTGTTTATTTCCGATCAGGAGATTGCATGTTAGCCTAGCCTAAGTTTAGGGGTTGAACTCACTGAGATTCGTCTCACGGTTGTTTAAACCGAAACTTTTCAGACCATCGGCCGTGAGAATGGAGAGACCCCTGCCACTTTTTGGGATCTCGTTGCAGATCCGGCAGTATACTAGTACCTACCCCTCGGGAAACGGGGAGGCTTTTGTGAGATACCGATCAGAAGTGGTTGTAAATATATGCGAGTATCATTATCAGAAGCAGGAGTACGTGGCATGGTGCCACCGGGACGCCATTGGGAATGAAGGAGAGCCCCTCAGGACCTTCGATATCCCGATCGATAGTGTTGGGTTATTGCAGCCAATTATAGCGGGTGGTGAGGTGATTAATCCGGAGGCCACGCTCAAGTGGATGAGGCAGGAGGAAGAGATGGATGAGGAGCCTAATGTGCTAGCGGAGGACCCCGAGCCTATGAATGAGGAGGAAGATGACGAACCCGAGGCCATGGAGCAGGACATAGACGAGGACGGAGAAGTCGCGGAGGTAGGATCTGATGCCGAGATAGGAGTTGAGGATGATGAGGAGGCAGGATGGTATTTGGATCTGGAGTTAGAGTTGGATTCAGAAGAGGAGAGGATAGCGGTAGAGGCCATGGATTTGGAGGAGTCAGGGTCTAGCGAGGATGCCTCCGAGGAGTTGTCAGATGATCCTATCGAGTCGTCCGATCCTGACTAGGAGCCATAGGAGTGTCTAGTGTCCTTAGCCTATGGGTGATGAGGGCCGAAACTTTTTGGACTGTAACCCTCTTCCTTAGTTTTAGCCTAACCTCCTTAGCCACTTACCCCTTTTTGAACCAAGTGGCTACTGATCGTGTGTAGTTTTTGTTGTACTTGTAAATATTGTACAAAGAGTTTTTGAATAGTAATATAAATGTGTAATTATTTTCCATGAGGTGTTAATTGTTGGCTATCCGTGGCTCATGTTGTAATTGTCTGGGTTTATATATATATATATATATATACTTCTGGTTGTGCTTGATCTTTGTATGGGTGTGGGTCGGCGACGCTTCCTGGGACGTCGCAGTTATCGACCAAGGTAGGGATGTTACGTACCGTGGGGTTCGGGGCGTGACAATACTCCTTGATTCCGCCCCTGATTCAGAACCCCAAAAGGGTTTACGTCCTCCTCTTCATTATCGGATGGATCCTTAGATTCTGCTTCTTCTTCGGATTGAACGTCCAACCTCGCCTCCGCAAGTTGTCGTTCCAAATCTTGGATTTGTCTTCTCTGTTCTTCAATTTCTACGTCTCGCAAATCTCTTAGACGCGGTTGGTCGTCTGCTTTAGGAATGCCTCCACGCCCCCGGCTTCCACGAGCCCGCCGTCGACGACCGCGATTCTGTTCAGCCATTGATTCAAGCAACCTGTGCTTCGATACCAATTGATGCCAAAACGCAATAGAAATTAGGCTAAACAGAATAATCGAAACGATAACGAGGAACAAACTGTTTTTTCAATCAATTAACAATCAATAAGTTTTCAAAACATCCATAAAAAAACTGCATCTCAAAATCCTAAAAACAAATTTATAAGGGTGTTAACCCTAATGACAAAAAAAACGCAAAAATTACAAAAATTACCATTAATTCGAAAATTACTAAAATAATTAAAAAAAACCATCTAAACGATTCCAAATCGCGAATATCTATCGTTAATCATAGCTTAATGCTATGAGTATTGATCAGCACGCCGTTTTGTTTCAGCCTACCAAATTTGAGCTCAATTCGACATCATTGACTTTAACCCTGTCAATTCGTCCAGTCGCATAATGGATCCGGCGGTCCCTAGGTGCATCACAGATTCTCCACCGAATACATATCAAGCATCCTCATCTTATCAGACAACCCGGACTCTATGGTCAACAAACATAAAGAACCGAATATTGGGGTAGGAGTTAGGCTGCCAGATCATTGACCACTCTGTTCATCAGCCTAAATGCGACGTTTGCTAGAAGAACTGCAAATCTCAAAGTGTCTTTAAGGGAACATCTCACTGGTGAATCCATGGTCCAGCCGTGAAGGATTCTTTATCTTCTAATTGTTGTATTGTTTTATATCATTTATGGCATAGGTCCTTTGCCCAAAGCAAATTGTTCGAGCATTTCCTTTGAGCGAGGATGTGATCTTTGTCTGAAACTTTTTGATAGTCCGAGTGCCCTTACCGAACATAGAAAAACATGTTGTCTACCCGCACCTCGTCCATTTCTCAGCAATATTATTAGCAAGTAAACTTTGAAACTTAGAATGAGGGTGGCTTTGGTAGTTATGATTTTACTACAAATTCAGGTAGTCGATTGATCATTAACTTTGTTGACCATCTGCAGGAAACAATTCCTGTATCTTCTATAGACTCTCAAGTCCAGATTTCTGATCCAATTGATGGATGCAACTATGATGATCAGCAACAAGGTAGACCGAGGCAATTGCCCTGGATTGTGAGATGGTGGGTGGTGGTAGTGACGGATCTCTAGACCTTTGTGCTCGGGTATGCCTTGTTGATGAAGATGAAAATTTGACTTTCCACAGTTATGTACAGCCCCAAATTCCTGTTACTGATTATAGGAACATCTGCACTTGAGATTTTGTGAATTTTCTGACCAGGTTTACTGAGACTTCTTTTGGTAAGTAGGGGGAGGTGTGGAAAGTGGGAGGTGGGTGCAGAAAATGGAGTAGAATTTTATAGTTTTGTGAGAGTGGAAAAGAGAGGGAAAAATTTAAATTTTTCTTCCCATCTAAAGTTCCCCAATCCCAAACAAAGAACGAGTGTCTAATCCTCTGGATATTATGAGTGCTTTCGGGTACGAAGTAACTGGGTTAACAGAAGGGCAACTTAGAGACGCCATGCCACTAAAGGAAGTCCAAGAAAGAATATTGGAAATTTTGTACAATGGTGACTGTTGGGGAATTAAGGTTAGATGGAGGAGAGGCCAGGCTACTGGTAGGTCATGACATAGAGTGTGACCTGGACTGCTTGAGAATGAACTAGCCAGATCACTTGCTGAGGTATGGGGAAGATGCAGGGTAAGCATTAACATGAATGTGGTGAAACATACCTCTTGTTACCTTTACTTTTCTTCATTTTAGGTATTGCTTGGATGCCTCTTGAATGAAAATTATGTTCGTGGTCCTTGTGCTGATAATATCTTTCTGTCACTGCTACTAGTTACTTACTACCAACCAACGTGTGATGCCGTTCATTGTTAGTGTAGCCTTCCTATATTGAGAAATTAAGTTCAGTTTTGCGTGTTAGCTGCTCATTGAGTATCTTATATATGGTATTATGCAACTGCACTTTTCTTTTGGATTGTTTTTGGTCTCAAGCATTTGCAGTGCTGGGTGATTTCTTGGAATCGATTTTAAAGAGAAAATTTCCTAATCATTTCAGCCAAAATATGTAAACTTTAATGCATTTGCTGACATGCTGGACTAGAGAATTGTAAGCGGAGACTATTGCAGAAATCATTTCTCTATTTGAAACAGAATTGTGTGATATGCTAGTCTTATGGAGATTTAGACCATATTCGTAGCTAAATTGTCTAAAGATAATCCCATTGTTCTCTATTCAAGTTAGATGAATTGAACTGTTCCCTGCATCTATTTGAATCTGATTGTGGAAAAAAAAAGCAGATTGTTGACTTGCTAGTAAACCCTATTTAGCTGAAGCCACATGATATCTTGTTGCTGTTGTTTCTGTATCTGTTGCAAGTGCAATGCCTAATATAATATTGACTTTCATACTAGTAACTTATATTTCTTTTTATAGTCTACATTACATTGTACTTTATGATATGATGGCTTTTGTTAAATCAATCAGCAGTGCGCTGCATATATTTATTTAGACACATGCATTTGCAGTGCGGGTCATTTCATGGAATCAATTTTACAGAGAGAATTTCCTAACCATTTTAGCCAAAATATGTAAACTTGAATGCGCGTGCTGACTTCCTGGACTGCAGATTTGAATGTGGAGATTTTTGCAGAAATCATTTCTCTATTTGAAAGAGAATTGTATGATACACTAGGCTTATGGAAATTTAGACCAGATTCTTAGCTGATTTGTGTAAAGATAATAAGTTGTTCTCTATTCAAGCTGGATCAGTTTACCTGTTTCCTGCATCTGTTTGAATCTGATAATTGAAATACAGTCCCAAAAGCATATTGTTGACTTGCAGTGAACCCTGTGTAACTGAAGCCACATCATATCTTGTTGCTGTTGTTTCTGTATTTGTTGCCATTTGCGATGCAAAATTTACTTTTGACTTCCATACTAATTGACTTATATTTCTGTAGAATGAATTGAATGTGTTGAATGAGGTACATCGGGATGATAAAAGGCAAGCCTTATTCTATATATAGTCCCATGCACTAATCCCCAGTGAGTTGAGTGGAAAAATTCCATGTCTGCAAGGTAAAGGGTTATCTCACAAAAGGTACAACAACCAAAATGACGAAAGACAGTTCATTTCTCTATCCTAAACACTACAGATCATCCATTGTTTTGCCACTTTGAGCCTAAACACTTGGAGAAATTCTTTCAATTACCCTTGTCAAGAACCACCCTACACCGAGGTAAACTGGAGGTAAGTCTACATCATAAGGTGAAAAATGAGTATAAATTTTCTTTTTCTCACTTGCATAAATCTTCGAGTGTTGCTTTTTCAGATAAATTCACACGAAGTTGAAGTACCTTAGGATGATGAAGAGCATTTCTTTCTCTATCCTATACACACTTTATCCTTTGCTAAGCCCAATTGAGCTTACGATTTTATTTCATATGAACCCAGTTGGTGATCATCCCCCACACTGGGGCAAGGCAAAAGTCATCATTATTCAAGCAGCATATTCAGAGTGCCGATAAAAGATGAAGACCCCCGAGAGTCCAAATGTCGAGTAATTTGGTAAAAAGAAACCAAAGTATGGTTGGCCGATATATGTATTGTAGACAGTGTGTGTCAAAAGTCAAAAAAAAAAAGGGGAAGGGCAAGAAAAAAGCGGTGTGCCTGGTAAAAGCAAGGCCAATGCCCCTAAAAAAAGTCGAAAAATGTCAAGATATGACATGTCAAAGTCATGAATCCCAGTGGAGCAGTAGTTCTACAAGTCTCAAAGGAATCAAGTGACGAACTCTTGAAGCCAATAGAGCATCTATCGAGAAGACAATCCCTAGTGAGGAAGAAAACTGGTGACAATGTTGAGATGATCACCAACTTATTCACCCCAATTATACACATTTTGAGCCTAATGATCCATTCATTTCTCAACCCATGAGCCTAGCCTACGTTATGTCCCTTGCAAAGTCTCTTTAGATTAGGGCACTTGAACTAACGTAGAATTTTAGATGTTTATAAGCTTAACTCGAAGAAGTGCGAGCAAGTCCATTTCTATCTCATTTTACAGAGTTCTTGACTTGTAAATCCGGAGACAATTGTGGAGTACTTTATTTCAATAGCCTCGACTCGAAGAGTCCCCTTTTGCTAAGTCATTGACCAAGCCCATGTCATGGTCCCAATAAAGACCTTTCAGATTGGTAAGGTCATACCACTTGCGAGAATACTCAGACCCTTGTCTACATGATGGTGAGATAGAATGATTCTCATAAAATAGCCACTTTTTGATGTGAATGAGAGAAAACCCTTTCGGACCGGAAGTCCCTCATTTGACATTTTCAAGACACCCACTTATGAGTTTGGATTATCTTATCATGATTCTCCTCAGTGAAGTTTGGTAATGTCGATTCGATAAAATCGTCATACATGAAAACCAGTTGAATTTATAATGAGTATGTGTTCTGGATTGCCTATGAATGCATATTACATGTTGCCTAAAACCGTGTATAGCAGGAGACACGCCCTCAAAAGTTGGAGATATCACCGGGTAAGTATATCTCTATCCCTTAGATGCCTTTGACTAACCAGGTATCCCTAACCTGTTCGAGCAATTGTCAGGTCCCATATTTGATCATTTTGTTGCTATTTCTAGATGCCTCTGACGATATTTAGGCATCTTTTGATCAAGCCTTTTCAGGTACCCCTGACGATATCCAGGTATTTATCGATCAAGTCCTTTCAAATATCTTAGATGATAACTAGATATGTTGTTAGGCATAATCTCGGAAAGTTCCCCCGTGTTGTACCTATGACGATAACTAGGTGCAGCGGCCAAATCTTTACAAGTGCCTATGAGAAAGGTATAGGTAGCTCGTAAAGGTCAGAACATTTTTCATTTCGCTAAATCATTCTCTCGAGCACCCCAGACGATAACTGGTGCCTCGAACTTTCTTCGTATGTCTTGACTGAATTGCAGGTCACTGAAGTCCATCAACATTCATCAAGCAACATCTTTGGAAAAAAGCCCAAGTGATTGTCAAATGGTACAGAATCAAAATCATGCCTCGATTTACTTTACCACTCCTATAAGGTAAGTAACTTCAGGTACATCTGCTAGTTATTCTTCATTGTTTCTCTTTTCGTGTTCACTCAGTGGAATAGGAGACATGATCTCTCACATATGCTCACCAAGTGGAATAGGTGACATATCTTTTTGCGTTGCTCAGTGGAATAGATAGCACACTCCATTTCATGTTTGCCCAATGAAATAGGCGGCATAGTTTCTCATTCCGTGTTCACTCAGTGGAATAGGAGACGTGATCTCTCTCATATGTTCACCAAGTGGAATAGGTGCCATATCTCTTTGTGTTGTCCAGTGGAATAGACAGCACACCCCATTTGATGTTTGCCTAGTGGAACATGCGGCATAGTTTCTCTTTTCGTGTTCACTCAGTGGAATAGGAGACATGATCTCTCTCATATGCTCACCAAGTGGAATAGGTGACATATCTCTTTGTGTTGTCTAGTGGAATAGACAACACACCCCATTTGATGTTTGCCCAGTGGAACAGGTGGCATAGTTTCTCATTTCGTGTTCACCCGGTGGAATAGGTGGCACAACTAACCTCATGCTTACCCAATGGAACATGTGACATGATTCTTTTCGTGATTGCCTAGTGGTATAGGCAACACGTCTCTTTTAATTCTTTCTTCATATCATGTGTTATTTCGCATATGTAGGAAACTACAGGTAACGGATAGTCAATCATGTACCTTAAGAACCTTACTTCCAATGGACTAGAAGTTTGGAGATCGAGGGAGTTCACGGCATTATAAAGCTTTCCCTCACTTGGGCGCTTTTTGTGCGATCTGTATGTAAGGCTCTTTTACCGCTCTTCATGAAATGAGAAACCTTAGCATAGGTTCCTTATTGTTTGCACATCATGCATCATTGCATTTGAAAAATTGGAATCAAAACCCCCACACAAAAAAAAAAAAAGAGGAAGAAGATCATTTATCATATTGCATAGTTTAAATTTAGGTTATAGTCTTTCAGCGAAACCTTTGCGAGCCTCCACTCAAAGAGGGGGAGTTGTTGACACCTAAATTTCGACCGATCATTTAGTAATAATTTGCATAAAAAATTAGGGATTAAATTTTAACCCCTAAACAAAAATATTAAAATTGCATAGCATATAGTTTAAATTCATATAAGTTAGTTGCATTCTGCATTGGACTGGCGGTGGCGAGAAAGCTAAAAATTCATTGTGTAAATCGAGCTAGAGCACTCGGCTCACTCAAGGGATTGGGGCCAAAATTCACAAGTCTAAAAGGCTTTGATTGTTTTAATTTGAGCTTAAATCAGCCCGAATTAATTTAGCCTATCTGGAATTAAATAAAAATTAAATAATAAAGCCTAAGCCTTAGCCCATTAGGATTAGAAAGCCCAGTCAATTAACCTAGGGTTACGATATAAATATGTCGTTATGCGTCACAATCAAATGGGGCTCCCATAATTTTTAGATGTCAGAATTTTCCGGAAAGCAGAGAGGCCACACAACTTAAAATTCATGGCCACAAAACAGAGAATACGGCCACAGAGAGGGATTAGAGAAGAAGACCAAGAAAAGACAAAGGAGGGGATCTATTTTCCCTCTCGGTCAATTCTACATCTTCAAGGGAGAGAACACACTTTCACAACAAAGAGGAAGAGTCCAAAAGATTTTCCCAGCGAGACCATCGAGTATCGAGTCCTGTCACCTTGGCGTGAAGTCCAGATTAGTCCAAAAAATTCACCCGTCGTCTAGTGATTACCTAGCCAACCTTCACGAAGCCTCGTTGTCGCGCTCAACAACCGTCCACGCTTCAGACCAGGCAAGCCTTCAAGCAATTCCAGCAAGACCAGAATTCATTGCCGTGTCACCTATTATCCCACCACGCCAAATCACGGCTTTGTCGCAGTAGCAGCAATGAAGCAACACTCAACATCAACGAAGCTTTTTGCTGTTTTATCTATTCCCTTTGCACGTTTGTTGAAGGCCCAGTATCAGCAATTTCAGTGTTGGTGGGGGAGTAGCAGTAGAACTTCTCCAGGTGATTCAGGCTAAGCTCAGTCATGCCGGACCGGTGTTTTCCTTGTCTCTGGTATGCAGATTACTTGAAATTCATCCCACGGGTTACCCAGCCCCTGACGAGAACCATCACCATCGCGGTCATCCCTCGGCTGAGATACCTCCGATCCGCAATTCCGATCCGCGAGTAACGCCGTCATCGCCGATCCATTTGCTGCCGGTCATTCGATCCGCAATTCCGATCCGCGTGATTCAAATTTGGAAAGTAATCAGCAAGTAAGATAAAAATCTCTATCCAGCATATTTTCAAAATATTTAGATTCCTAATTCAGATATTTTGAATATTCCGTGAATATTGTGTGGATTACTAGATATTTTAGGATAATGTGTGTTATATCCGTAATATTCGAAAACACCCAAAATTATGAATTACTCCTAATTTGGCAACGTATATGGACGACTATCTAACCTTATCCCTAAGGTACGATACGCGGCGATACGGAAAATCGTTATCTTATTCATAATCACTTGGATACGATAATAGATTTTATTTGCTTTCCAAATTCGACTAATCAACTTTCCGTCGATATTTATAACCCTATAGATATGACCGTTAGTTTGATTTCTTTGCCTCATTTAAATTTGATAAGAAAATTTTGTGGATTGTGTGGATATTGATTTGATGGTGGTGTTTATCTCTTATTTGATTTTGTTTCTTTAAAAGAAAAGCCAAAAAGATTAGATGCAATTTGAATTGATCTCTTAGAAGATAATGTTGCATGTTTAGAATATATCTAGATAACTTTTTTGAATAGAATATGACAACCTATATTTGCTAGAATGATAAGATAATTTCTAATTTAAATTATGAATTAGAGTAATTTGTTCCCTAGTTTAATTTGATATTATTCTAACCTTGATAGTTCATTTCGGGTTGATTTTAATTTCGAATTTCGATAAAAAAATACCAAAAAGATTGTTCTAGAATAGGTTAATTTGCTTTCTTTAGTTTAAAATTGCATTTTTAAATAATTGGCATTTTTAATTCCGAAATTTCATTGGAAAAATACCAAAAATAAATCATTTACCTGTCATTAGAATTATGTCACGTCGTCGCATGACATAAGTTTGCATGTTAGGTTGCATTAATCGCATGTTAATTTTTGCACGTCATTACATATAGCTAACAATGCAGATGCTTACATTGCTTCGAGGTAAGTAACTCTCCCAATCTTGCAATTTATTTAATGTTTTGATTATTGGGTGTTACTTTGGTGGTTTGCGCACTCGTATGATCACCTCACATGCTAGTGACTAAGTTAAAATGAATCCAAACTGTCTGCCAAAATATTTTTTGAAAAGAAAAGGTACCGAAAGGGCGTTAGACTAGATTTAGCGTAACCAAGTCCCCGAGCTTAAAATCTCTGGTTCGTAGGAATAAAACATATTTTCCTATGTTTTATTTAGGTTTCTAATTGACCTACTGCAAATAGATTAGTGGCGACTCCAAGTATGAAAACATTTGCACGTTAAGAACTTAAATCCTAAGTTGCGAATTAGTAGGGTTTGGGAGGGTCCGAGTTAAGTTTAGTCATAATAATCCATTAGCATAAGAAAATTTTAGGTCACGACAAACATAATCCATTTTCTTATGGCAATGTGTGTAAAGTGTCCTTAATATATTTTCACTGAATACTTACAGTTAGGGGTAAGTGATTTCAGGTTCCGTGCACGTTCCATTTGAAACCTACCTATGGAAACAAGTTCATCATTTTTTGGAATTTAGAACCTACTCTATATACCTTGGAACCTGAACCTACCCTATCACAAGTTACATGGTTGATTCTAGGGTCGATTACAAGGTCTACCCAAGTTCCACATATATTATTAATTAAACAATTATGGTGAATCATCACCTTTAACGACTATTGTTTGTTGCTATGATCCACTGACCACAACTTAAATTTATACACACAAAGGATATAAAACATTAACAAATCATAAAATAAATGCTTAGACTACTAATTCCAAATTATACACTCATCATCTAATGTCATAGAACACCGCGGGATTACGTGAAGACAAAGACTAAGAAAAAACACAAAAAACTTGTTTAACATTTTAGGTTTCAGATTTCACCTACTTAGAACCTATAACCTATTTGTTGAAACAGGTTTCCCAATTTTTTGAACTTGGAACTTACATTGTATACCTTGAAACCTAGAACCTATATGTCTCATTGATCAAGTTATCGGGTTCCAGGTTTTATTCTGGAACCATGTTCACCCCTACTTGTGATGGCTCGATCGTTTAAATAGCTGCATAGAGAGGAAAATATGATATAAGTATAATGAAATGTTTAATTCTTTGGGTCATTTAAACAATTAGGATATAATGAAATATTGAAAGGATTGGAGGAAAATGATAAACCCAAGGACTGTTAATTTCTAAGTGAGATTGAGAAAAATCAAAACTATAATCTCTCAAATTAATCCTTGCAAGCAAAACTTAATTTGAATAAGGAAATTATAACTCATGCAATACAGATGCAATTCACGAGTAGATTAATCTCATAACACCTCTCGACTGATTGCCGCCACTTCCTCCGTATCACCAACCCAATTAGCTATAGCAACCATCTAGCACGACAGACCAACCCCAAATGAGCTAGGGGTGTCAACGGTTCGGATCGATTCGGGTTTTAGGAAAACCGAACCAAACCGAACCGTTTGGAGGTGTGCTTTGATCCGAACCGAAAGGCACACGTACCAGATATGATCCGAACCAAAAATGAAGTTCGGATCAGTTCAGATCAGTTCGGTTTTCGGTTTTCCTCTTTTTTTCCTTTTTTGCGCTTCTTCCCTTCGCACCCTCCCCTCCTTGACCCAAACCGGCGACATGGCCACGCCGAGCTTGCTGAAGCCGCGAGCTTCCCCGAGTACAAGGACAAAGACGATTCTTCACCAGACAATTCTGGAGGCCTTCGAGATCTTGGCCATGCTGGACAACCTCAAGCTTCGCCGCGGCGTGGAGCTCAAGGCCCGAGATCAGGAGGGCTCGAGCTCCATCGCAGTATCCTTCTTGTTTAGTGACAATCCACCAAAATGAGATCGAAGAAGGAAAGGGGAAGGATGAGACATTGGCCTTTGAACCAGACGATTGAATCTGGGAGAGATGGAAATGGAGTTTTGCGAAGATAGAGGAGGAGAGAATAGAGCAGAAAAAGGAAAGAGAGAGAAAGAAAAGAGAGTGAAAGCAGAGCAATAATGAACGGTCAAAGTCAGCAGAGAAAGAAAGCACTCAAAGAGAAGAAAAAACAAAATGGAACCGAAATTCGATCTGATCCGAGCCGAATCGAACCGAATCATCAACTAACCAAATTTTTTTACTTATTATCCGAACCGAAACCGAAACCGAATAAAAAATGCATGAATTTTCGGTTCGATTTCGGTTCGGTTTCGGTTCGATTTCGGTTCGGTTTCTGACACCCCTAAAATGAGCCCTATATCCTATTATAGTAATTGAGACGAGTTCTTAGGAAATTAATTAATAACAATCACAACATGGTAAAATGTAGAAAGAATTCGAGGAAAGAATTGTTCCAAAATTTGTTAATTCTAACTACAATGAGAGAATCATTATTAGGTATGCCTCAAATTAATCCCATCCACTAGAAATTCATCTAAATAAAAAAAAAAAAATAGTGCAATGCACAGGTAGATTGATCTCGTGGTTTTTCCCAACCTGTTTTTGCTAATTCTTTCCAATTCGAGAATCCAAACCCAAACCCAATCCCCATATTGTCACTTAAATTGGTGAGCAAATCACCTAGACCATTGCGGTTGCGGGCAAAGCCGCCTTGCCTAGTGGCCGGTGAGCTCTGGTGACCCTCGCCAGCCACGGTGAGCTCACCCTCGCCAACCACGGTGAGAAAAAAAAAAAAAGAAGGAAAAGAGAAGAAAAAAAAAGAAAAAAAAAAAAATTGGAAAAAGCTAAAAAAAATAGTTTTTCCGTGTTAACGTTGGGTGCCAGTCATGCCACGTAGGATAATCAGTGTCCACATCTTGCGTCAGCAATTTTTGGCTAAAATTGGCTTGATGGACTCAATCATCAAAACATCTAATGGTTCAGGGTTAAATTGGCACGATCAAAAGGTTTACGATTAAATCAGTAAAAATATAATAGATTTAAGACTTTTTTTTTTGTAATTATCCCTAGATTGTACAATGTGAATGTGACCTAACTTTGGATGGTTCGTCCATGTGCGACGATGGATAGGAATCGACCGCAACACATGCGCAGACACTCGTTTTCAGATCACGCTACTCACGACCCACAAAAAAGGAAGAACGTTTCCACTGCCAGAATTAGATGCATCCAACATGGGACGTGCGTGCGTAGATGCTCGATTGCGTGCATCGAGTCCCAATAATCATCAATTTAGAACAAACAAAGACCGACACGTCAGGCAAGTGAAGAACGCCTCCGGATCGATAACCTCTTCTTCTTCGTCTTTTTCCTCCCGATGGAATCGTAGGTGCCACCGGGGCATTGCAGGCACCATGTTCTACTTCTCCAGGAGCAAGGATGAGTCAAAGCGGGCGGGCGGTCGTCTGGGAAATGTCTCAATCTCCATCCATTTCACGTGCTCCGGCTTACGTCGACTAATTTAATCGTCGACAGCAGCCCACCATGGACGATGAAAACCCGTTAAGATACGAAGCAATTAGAAGGAAGAAAAGGGTTTAAATCCCTGGATAATTGGAGCGATCATTAATCTCAAAGAAGACACTCCCGTGTCGTCGTCTACCCGTAAGTTGTTAGGAGCGCACAAGAAAAGCTTTCGCTCGAGCCTGTTAACATATCCAATTGAACACACATTCACTCAAAAGCTTAAGTTAGTAAGTTATTGACCAATTAAGATATATTAATTGCTCCATACTAAATTAATTCTTCGATGTAGGATTTCTTTAATATAGCTCACATGTATCTACCCCTCATGTGTAAGCTCCTACTTAATTTAGGTATCCTCCTACATCAAATGTGTGAGCTCCACCTTAATTTAGATATTCTTCTACATCAAGATGTGAAGTTTGCCATCGAGCATGAATGCTCATCACCCGGAAATTATGCCTAACTTCATCCACCAGAACATATCATTGCTTTGATACCAATTTGTGAGGAGTGCACGGCAAAAGCATGATACCTTTTGCCCAGAGAGAGATCATCGAGAGAAAGCATAAGTCTAAACCTATTAACATATCCAGTTAGATCCACCTTCATTCAAAAATTTAAGCTAGTGAGTTATAGGCCAATTATAATATGTTAACTGCTTTACACCATATTAATTCTTCAATGTGGGATTATTTTAATACAACTCACGCAAATCCTAATGTAAGTCCCGTTGTCGCGAAACTTTATTCCCTTCCACTTCCCTTGAAATTGCTCCAAACCATTACCTTCTGCATTAACTATTCGAAAGCCCTAATTTTTTATTTTTTTTGGTCTGGAAAGCCCTAGTTGCGCGGAGCTATTTTAACAAGATGAAAAAGTATGAATAGGACAAAAGCTAGCAGAAAATGTAGCAAAACATGCATTATTGGTTTTTCTTAATTGGTTCGCACGTACTGAACTTTCCTAGTGTCGTCAATTTCAATCTAGAAAATTAACATCATCGAAATCGACATTCAATATAAGCACATGCCCTTAGTCTCTCATGTTCGGATCTAGCATTTGCTAAATGGTAACTACAAATGCACGAGAAAGATTGCTATAATTTGGTAAATAACCGGTTATGCTTTCCTATAATAAGTAATTTAATTTCGACAAATCGGCTTGATATTTTTTTGGTCAAACTAACATGTCATTCATTTCCACGGAAATACATGACAGCTTCCAGACAACTTCAAAATAAACTAAGATTTGGATAACAAGATAAATCGTCATAACAAGATTATAGGTCACCCGTTCAAGAAGCAAATCTATGACTTTTTCAAATCAAAATTTGCGGTCCATCACTAAATTCGTTTTCAATAATGATTACACACCAAAATCTCCATTTGTTGCTACGATTTTGACTTTCAATGCTACGTGTCTAGATTTGGCATTTCCAACACAATCAATGGTTGTTGTAACTATTAAGTTTGATAAATTGTGAGTTCGATCTCCTAACAGGTATGAAGGCGACATTGGTTTTGTTTTATTTATGCTAAAGGTGGTTATGTCCAGAAGTCTTTGTGGATTAGATAAAGTGCAAGTGGATTTGGCGTCAGTAGAGGTTTCCAGTTATGGCATAGTTCAAGTGTGGCTTGGAATTATATTTCATTGTGAAATTTAGAGGTTGTTTCGTGAGAAGTTTTGCACATAAACATTGTGTGGGTTATTAGGTTTAACTGAGAGCGACAAAACACTGAGAAAACAATGGGTAAGATTAGGCCTCTACCACCACACCGCCTCCCCCCCCCTCCCCCCCCCAAAAAAAAAACCAAGTCTATATAATGAGAAGGTTTTGGTTCGATTGTTGTCACAAATCATACAAAAACCTGTTGGCCATGAAAATGGAACACCTAGGATCACCATAATCAGAAACCGAAACACATTAATGGAGAAATTATTGATTCGCGTATTTGGTTTGGAATCCATCGAACTTGATGCGGAATTTGTTACGGTTTCCGAACACGAACTCAAGTGCTTCTCCTCTATACCCTTCGTTAGAACATTGGCTTAATGAAATTGCCACTCACGAGAAGAAAGTTCTCTCTAGATCCGTATGTAAGTCAAATTGTGCATCATTAGGTTAAAAGAGGTACTTGAGCGCTATTTATAGAGTCTTCGACCACGTGCTCTCTCATTACGGGCCAAGCTATATTCGGCCCATACTAGCTAGTCCCATATTAGACTTATTAAGAATCTATATATCTTGTATTTATTAGACCAAACTAATTCAGTTAATTTCAATTAATGAAGCCCACATTAGGAAATTCTTACATTCTCCCACTTGGGCGATATTAATTGAAACATAACTGTGTGCGCACCCTTATATTGGTCTAGAGATTATTCTTAATAGTCAATCCGATCCCATAAAGTCTCGAACATCAGATCATGGCAGTAAATGCATGCACTCACGCAAAGCCTTCCATAGTCACGAGTGCTTTCAACTTTACTGATATGGATTCAATATGGTAGTGTGTCAAATGAACAATACCTCATAATGAGTGATACTTCATGTGTTGTCCATTTTGTTAGTCCAAATTCTCTCTCCTTAAGTGTCACAAAACCTAGTGTGTCACCAGAGCATATCCTTCATGGTTCCAACGAACCTGCATATGTCTTACCTTGATAGTTAACTGTACTTTATGTGTAACAAGACATATCGTTAAGGTTAATACCAAGAATACCCCATAGCCTGTACTTAAGGTTTACACAATGTCTAGAGATTTTCATCAAATACATGTACTCAATTTGATAAATCTACATTCATAAATACCTTGTAGAATGCAAAAGAGTCGATACATATTCAAATATTACAAAATGTAACAAAATCATATACAAACTTCATAAGAGCAACACAAAACTAAATAGCTCCCACTAATTAATAGTATCCCATGATACTCCTAAGCCCATGTTCATGACATGTCGATCATATACACAAGAGCAAAGGCCTTTAGTTAGCGGATCTGCAATCATATCATCTGTTGAAATGTGCTCTACTGCAATGTCACCATTATGAACTTTTTCCTTTATAGTCAGGTACTTGACCTCCATATGCTTTGACCCATTGAGACCTTTGTTGTTGTTAACAAACAACACTATAGAGTTATTGTCATAATACAACTATATAGGCCTATTCACAAAATCAAATACAGTCAACTCCTTAATGAGGTTTTGGAGCCAAATTGCCTGAGTAGCGATGAAAAGCATGCTACAAACTCTGCTTGCATGGTGGAGGATGTCATTGATTTATGTTTCTCACTTTTCCATGATACTGCACCTTTTGCTAACTTAAAGATCTAACCTGTTGTCGACTTCTTTTCATCCTAACAGCCAGCAAAGTCTGAATCCGAATACCTAACTAGTTGTAGGTCTTGAACATGTTTGTAAATCAGCATGTAGTCTTTTGTCCTCTTTAAGTACCTCAAAACCTTCTTGGCAGCAACCCAATGATCGTGTCCTGAATTTGACTGATATCTGCCTAGAAGTCCTGTTGCAAAAGCAATATCTGATCTAGTACATATTTAAGCATACATAATACTCCCAAGTGCACTAGTATAAGGTGCATTCTTCATTTAGGCTTTCTCAAAATCTGAATGAGGACATTATGACAGACTTAACTTATCACCCTTACTGACATGAGCAATTCCTGGCTTGCATTGCTGCATGTTAAATCTTTCTAAGATACGATCAATATATGCCCTTTGAGATAAACCCAATAGTTGACGATAACGATTCCTATAAATCTCAATGCCAAGGACAAAAGACGCCTCACCAAGGTTCTTCATATCAAAGCTCTTTGACAACATCTGCTTTGTCTTATGTAGTAAACCAAGGTCACTGCTCGCAAGTAGGATATCATCCACATAGAGTATAAGGAAAATGAATTTCCTCCCACTCACCTTGCAGTATATACATTGATCTACTTTGTTCTCAACAAAACCAAATGAAATGACAACATTATGAAACTTCAAGTACCATGGTCTAGAAGCTTGCTTGAGACCATAAATAGACTTTTTCATTCTATATACAAGCATACCTGAATCATCTGCTGCAAAACCTTCAGGTTGCATCATATAGACTTCTTCATTAAGGTCTCCATTGAGAAAGACAATTTTAACATCCATTTGGTGTAACTCTGTATTGAAATGAGCTACCAATTCCATGATCACTCTAAAAGAATCTTTTAGTAGAGACTGGAGAAAAAGTTGCTTTATAGTCTACTCTTTCTTTCTGAGTAAAACCCCTGGCTACCAATCTGGCTTTAAACTTCTCAATCTTTCCTTTGGAGTCCCTTTTAGTCTTATACACCCATTTGCAACCAATGGGTCTATGACCTTCAAGTAATTTAACAAGTTCCTAAACTCCATCATGCTTCATAAACTGTATTTCATCTCTCATTGTATCTAACCACAGTTCCGACTGAGGATAAGAAATAGCTTTCGCATAAATCACTGGATTAGCCACAGAACCGATATCGTAATCTTGTTCTCCTATATAAACTAAATAGTCTGGTGGTATAGCTAATCGTTTCTCCCTAATGGATCTCCTTACTGGAGCAGCAACAGCCTCATCCTGCACCTGAGAGTCTTGAGGAACTTCATTAAGAGCTGTCTCGACAATAGGATCCTGAGCCTCAACAGGTTCAGTCTGTGGTATGGAAGTCTCCACAATTATCTGTATGGGAGGAGATAAAGATACAATATTACCCAGCGTACTATTATTCTCAATAGTCTGTGAGCAACTACTTTCTTCGGCCACATCAAACTCCATAAACTTGGCTATCTGTGATTCCACAATTCTTGTGCCTCTATTAGGATTATAGAACCGATATCCCTTCGAATGATCCGGGTAAGATACAAAATAACACCGAATGGTTCTGGAGTCCAACTTACTTAATGTTGGATTATATAACTTCACTTTTGCAGGACATCCCCAAACCTTAAGATGGTTTAAGCTAGACTTACGTCCAGTCCATAACTCAAAAGGAGTTAATGGAACAGTTTTAGTAGGTACACGATTTAGAACGTACAAAGCTATTTTCAAAACTTCACCCCATAGAAAATCAAGTAAATTTATCATACTAATCATACTCCTCACCATTTCTATAAGGGTGCAATTATGCCTTTCGGCTACACAATTTTGCTCAGGACTCTCGGGCATAGTGAACTAAGCCACTATCCCAGAATTCTCTAAGTATTTGGCAAATGGCCCCTTAAGCTGTCTGGCATCGCCACGCTTGCCATAGTACTCTCCACCTCGGTCAGATCTAATAACCTTTGTGACATTTCCCAACTGTTTCTCGACTTCAATCCGAAAAATCTTGAACTTGTCAAGAGACTCAGACTTTTCTTTAGTCAAGTACAGATAGCCATGTCAAGAATAGTTATCAATAAATGTGATGAAATAAAAATTTCTACACAAGGTTGCCATATAGGGTCCACTTATGTTAATGTGAATGACCTCCAACAGGTTAGAACTTCGAACTGCAATTTTCTTCCTTAACTTGGTCATTTTACTTCTACAACAGTCTACGCATGTCTCTAGATCATTTTTAAAAGTAGGCAGGATGTTAGTATTTATCAATCTTTCTACTCTATCCTTAGAGATATGACTAAGCCGTTTATGCCACAATGCATAAGACTGTTCATTAGGTAGTAGTCTCTTGGAAACAACATTTTCAATCGTATAAGCGACGTATATGTCATTGGGAGACAAATACAATTTGTATAATCCGTTGGACATATTACAGCACCCAACCTTATTTGAATTTAGAAACAAAGAAATAATATTGTTCTTGATTTCAAAAGCGTAGCTATACATGTCCAAACACGATACGGAAACTATATTCCGTCTAAAAGAAGGTACATAAAAAGTGTCTTTCAACATTAATCTAAAATCAGAGTCTAGAATCAAGATAATATCTCCCATAAACACAATATCAACTTTCTCGTTGTTTCCTACAGTGAGTCTTAATTCATCTTGATTTGGCTTCCTCCGGTTTATGAATCCCTATATGGTAAAGGCAACATGATTAGTTGCACCGCTATCGAGCTACCAAGAACTGGATGATACTTTTGATAGGTTGGATTCACAAACAAGTGCCAAAGAATCATTACTTGTAGGCTCACGTTTAGACAACCAAGTTTTGAACTTTTCACAGTCCTTCTTTATGTGATATTTCTTCTTACAAAATAAACAGCGGTCACCATCTCTTTTGAAAGATGTTTTCTTTGGACCCATATTGTTAGATTGACCGGTAGTATCATGAATGCCTTTATGAGCACAATTTCTGGATTTCTTATCTTTCCTTTTGTGGGAACCAGAAACATATAAGGCTATATGCCCTTTTTCCTTCTTAAGTTTCTCTTTCTCTACCACCACCCTTGCTATCAAGTCATTAACTGACCAAGTCTCATCTTGGGAATTATAATTTGTCTTTATAATCCCAAAATCAAGTGGGAGGGTGTTCAGGGCTTGATGCACAATGCAAGCATCAGGAATGGAAATATTAAGAGCTTGAAGTTTCGTCTTTAGGTCTACCATCCTAAGAACATAATCTTTGACCCCAACAGTACCATCATACTTCATATTGAAGATCTTTTGAAGAAGTGTACCAACCTCAGTATTAGATGAAATGTGGTTTCTAGCCTCTATGGCTACCATCATTTCCTTAGCAGCATAGTCAGCTGGCAAATCACTTTTCAAGTGTTCTTGAATGGATTTTTTCATTGTCAATAAGCAAATCCGATTACTCTTTTCCCAGGCAGCATAGTCCGTTTTCTCAGCTTCAGTACCGGTGGCCGTAATATGTACCGGCTTATCCTTTGTAAGAGCAATGTGAACATCCTCCAGCTCCATTCCAAATAGAAAATCCTCTTTCCATTTCTTAAAATTCAACCCAGTAAGGACCTCAATGGAAATGGAATTGCCATTTACAAAAAAAGTGACTGGAAATCAAACAAACAATACAATCAGTATCATGTGAATACTTATCCAAAGAGTTACATACATCATCACATAATCACATTTAGACAAAAAAATATGACATGCAGTTGTACACTCTCCACATGATAGCGGCCATGAGAACATATTTCAATCTTTCGTGAAATCATTACCTTTGGGTATATGAACTACTAAGATTAGTTATTTTTCAAGCACATGCTATATATGTATCCCTCCATGAACCAATACAAGATCACCTCCTTTGAGAGTATGATCATGCAATAGAACATGAGACATCCCACCACAATATGAAACCGATATTTCTCAAACTCAGTCAAGTGTGCCACTTTGGCGGTCACTACCCAACTAAATCCTTGAAAATCTCTCATACCGAGAATATAAACTTTTTGTATCACATTCACTATATACATGTAATGCTAGACGTAAAGAGAGGGGCGTATATCTCTGAAATTACATGTCATGCTAATTATTTTGTTTCATTCATTGATAAACAATGAATTACACTCTACATAGTTCTTATGTGGTGATATACATGTGAGCTACCATATGTATTTCCAAAATCATAGAGAAATACAAGAAAATACGCAAAATAAATACACGTATATAGGGTTCTATATGTATTTTCACATATGTAAAAGCTTCAAACATGTAAAATAAATACACCACAATGTAGAGAATCTCGATATTAGCGCGTTGGTACCAAGAATGTCCAATATGGATATCGAACGCGCCCTCACGCGTCGCCGAAAGGCGCGGCGCATGCACTCGTGTTCAACCAGTCAAACCGGTCTGAACAGCTAGTCCAACTGGTTGACCGGTCCAACCGGTCAACAGTTAACGGACCGGTCCGATTGATTGACCGGTCAAGTCAATGGTTGGGTCGAGTAGAAACTCAAGTCGGGTCAACGGTCAGGTCGGTTCTAAATTCGAGTTGAGTCAGGATTCGGTCGAATCAACGCTCGGGTTGGGTCAGGATCCGGGTCAACCGGAATCCACGCTCCCAGTGACGTCAGCATGACGTCATCCGACAGTTATCAGAGGAAAGCACGCCGGTTCGGCACGGCCGGGCGTGGTCGTCTCGTGCTGCCGCGCCTACGACGTGTGTTGGCGCGTGCGGCCTCGTCCAGTGATGTGCCGCCTGTCAATCTTCTCGTCTTGACGAGTAAAATCTCAATATGTAATAAAATTTTACATTCAACCGACAAAATATTTCGAAAATGGGTAAAAACCTCTTGGACATAACGAAAGCGGTCATAATCCCCATGTTTCAGTTCTAATCTATGGCAGGCTCTGATACCACATGTCGGCCACGAAAATGGCACGCTCAGAATCACCATAATCAGAAATCGAAACATGTTAATGGAGAAATTATCGATTCGCGTACCTGAGTTGAAATCCATCGAACTTGACGCAGAATTTGCGACAGTTTCCGAACACGAACTCAAGTGCTTCTCTCATGTACCCTTCGTTAGAACACTAGCCTAATGAGATTACCACTCATGAGAAAAAAGTTCTCTTTAGATCTGTATGTAAGTCAAATTGTGCATTATCAGGTTATGAGAGAGACTTGAGCTCTTTTTGTAGAGTCTTCGACCACAAGCCCTCTCATTACGGGCCGGGCTGACTCGGCCCATACTAACCAATCCCATATTAGACTTATTAAGAATTCATATATCTTACTTTTATTAGACTAAATTAATTCAGTTAATTTCAATTAATGAAGTCTACGTTAGGAAATTCTTACAAAACCCACTTGCTGATAGCTAGAGCCATCTTTGTCACAATCTTCGAACCATGGCAACCAGAACACTCCTCTCCCAGGCTGCACAAGGGTATGCACGTCCATTCACATAGGATGAGTTTATGCAGCATAAGTGTGTTTTCAAAAGTTCGATAGCAAAGGAGCAACACCACATTGCTCATTCATGTCGCTTTTGCAATATGGGCGCAATCTAACATTGTGAAAATTACTTTAAAGAGTAGAGTTGTGCTCAAAGTGAGAAATTACTTTCGTTTTAGTTTGTATTGTTCATGTCAAACTGGACAGTGGGATTTACTGGCGTATGGTTTGCAGACTAGAGGGAAAGGTGGCGGTGATCACTGGTGGGGCGTGCGGCATAGGAGAAACTACTGCAAGGCTCTTCTCAAAGCATGGGGCTAAGGTCATTATAGCCGACATTAGCAACGACTTGGGCAAGTCAGTGTGCAAGGATCTGGGGCCGGAGATCGCATCATTTGTGCATTGTGATGTATCAAGAGAATCCGACATTGAAAATGCCATTGCCACCGCACTTGACAAGCACGGAAAGCTGGACATAATGGTGAACAATGCTGGGATCGGGGACCCAACCAAGCTCAACATATTGGAGAACGAAAAGGCCGACTTCGAGAGAGTGATCAGCGTGAATCTGACTGGCGTTTTCTTAGGGTCCATGCACGTGGCTCGAGCCATGATCCCATCGCAAAGGGGAACCATCATCAATGTCGGAAGCTTCTGCTCGATCGTGGGCGGGGTTGCATCCCATGCGTACACCAGCTCCAAGCATGCCGTCGCGGGGCTCACAAGGAACGTGGCCGCGGAGCTCGGGCAATATGGGATTCGCGTGAACTGCCTCTCCCCTTACTTCATTCGAACTCCACTTTCAGAGGAGATATTCAAATTCGACGAGAATCCGGAATTCCAAGTGTATTCTAACTTGGATGGGGCGACTCTTCAGCAAGAACGTGTGGCGGAGGCGGCTCTGTTTCTGGGGAGCGATGAGTCCAAGGACATCAGCGGCCACAACCTGGCGATTGACGGGGGATTCACCACCATCAATCCCGCCTTTGGCTTGTTTGCTCGTGCTTAACGACAAACGCTTCTTCATACCATTATTATTGTACCCTGCATGTCTTTCCCACTTTGTACCTCGTGTCGAATAAATCATGAAAGAGACCTAGGACGACTGGAACGTCACGATTTTTCGTGATACGTCACAAGAAGATTAATTTACCTAGGTTAATAGTAAATTTCTTTTGCGGTATTGTTGTGAAACATCTAATTGATTGTAACTTTTCTTAACACTTAATAAAGTTTTGCAATCTGTGCATTAGTAAAATTCCTTACTCATTGTAACTTTTCTTCATTAAATATAAGTTTGATCACTTTTGCGTTTTTATTTTCCTTAACATTAGTAATTTATGACAGAAAACCGTATTTGCAAATTAACCTGTCGGACCTCATTTTTTTCCCTTTTATCTAACGATCCTCGTTGAATGTGGGAATGATTTTTATAAAAACACTTATGATATAGTAGAAATTCCCTTCAAGAACCAGAACGGAAACCTAGGACGACTGGAACCTCACGGCCTAAAGAGCAAAACTAGGTAGACTTTAGAAAACAACGAGTGCTATATATCATAAACGAGACGTATCTTGTCTCTAACTCTGATAGAAGTAACAACGAGTGCAAATATAATTCATAATAAAAAGAATACTAAAGTTCGATCCACGAGACAAGCTGGTCTAAAGAGCAATCACATTGATAAGTTATTGCATGGTTAATAAGTGATGTAGACTAATATCATTTTAATAATTAATTATGTGGGTCCCATCATGGGGTTTACATAATTAATGCTTGAGATAAAACTTCTAATTCTTTTCTTCAATGTCTTTAGCTGGTTGTGGCTATGGAAAAGTTACTTTAAAAAAAACAAACTTGCTTAAATCTCTCAGTCAAACAAGTATTAAGAGATGAGCATTAAGACACGTGTTCCATCTAAACGAGAAAGGACTTTCGCCAGTATCGTGGTGATGAAGTATGAGTTCAAAAGGAGACGCAAACAAAAAACCAAACAAGAAGCTAGGCTGATTCGAATAATAAGCGGCAAAACCTATAATGTACTCTTTGGAAGTAGCCACAACATTATATGAAAAAAAAATGAACATCACAATTCACCACCTATATATAAAGCGAATCAACTAATTGGAACCCTAAGCGACTATCAACAAGTAGAACAAAAACTAAAAAGATCGATGGCCAAGCTCCAGAGCATCGTAGTAGCAATTTTAGTCGGTCTTTTCTATGTTGTCGATGTTGTGAGAGGTGAGCCGGACACAACCTTGATACAGGGATTGTGCAATGCAAATTCCTATAGTCCCGGTGATGAATTGGGGTACGTCTGCAATATGGCTTTGGACAGTGTATGTACCGACACGCCAAGCTACAATTACAATTTCTATGTGACAGGTTCACACCTCGGTACTATATGCTATGCCCATGGAGCTTGCAATCGGGCACTCTCGGGTGAGGATTGCACTTCTTGCTTGGATTCGGCTAGAGGCGAGTTGTCTCTTTATTGTAACATGAGAATCGGAGGGCAAATGCAGCTCCAAGATTGTAGAATTAGATACGAGACATACTCTTTTACCGAGTGATTGTTCTCTTGCCACCTTGAGAAATCAAGTAGTGCTTACCGACCTATAAAATTCATGTACTTCCCTGCCTCCGTACTAATGGGGTCTTTGTATCATGAGAGAGCAAAGTATGCGATGCATGTTCTTGAATCAATAATGCTACGAACCACTAAATGTAAGTTGTCAAATTAAGTATTTAAGTATCTTAACAATCTAAGATTATGAATTTTGCTTATTCCTAATTAGAAGATGTTTACTTTCTTTGTCTCCTTTTATTTAGCATTCGTTGCTGCGGTCAACTTTGCAGTGAATCATACCCACAATCGACATTCCTCCAACTATCGACAGACCAAATCGGGGCCCATAAATATGAGCATTATGGTCGTAAAATGAAGCTAAAGATCTAATTCAAAAATTTAAATGTCTTATAACTTAAACCATTTGAACATTAGGAGTCAATAACAACAACTAGACAACTTTTGGAGTCCAGCGACGATCGTTGTTTTCTAAGAAATCTATTACTCTGTCACTGTGCTGTAGTGAAGGTGGCGGTTATCAAAAGATTACCATACAAAGCTTTGCTTGTCCCTAGTTTTCTCAGTTGAACAAGGTTAAGTTGAGTATAAGACATTGATTCTGATCCAAAGGCGAGGAAAGTGCTTTCGCTATCAGGCATAGTGACATCCATCTAGATTGATAGATATCCAAACAATAAAGAAAAATAGCATCACCAATATAAAGAGCCGATCAAGTTAGAATTGGAGGATGAGGTTGAGCATGAGCCTGATTTTAGTTTGATGAACACAGTGGGACCCACCAAAGTTAGAATTGGTCCGAGCAGAGACGGTGGATACGCTATTCAAAGCATTGGAGGATGATGACGATGGGAATTGTCTACAGCTTCCTGTACGGTCATCCAACTTACTTGGCCACGTGAGATCGAAGCTTTGAAAGAATCTGTAGTGTTTAATTATGAACGCAGATGGACCGCTATCTACGTATCTATCAATTTATGATTTTATATCATGCATGGTACCCATTTATTTTAATAGCCAATATGAACTTGACACACTATCTGGTAAGTAGATTTTAGTACTCCCGAGTGCTAAAATTTCTCTTTTGCAATGTTGGTTCTTGCTGTTTAACAGAAACAATAAAAGATTTCCTAAGTTGTTCAATTCAACAAGGCATTAACTAGCTAGTTATACCTACAGAAGTTATCAATACTCAATAGTAAATATATATTCAAGCCAATAGGCATGCAACCTTGCTGGTAAAGAGATTTTTTTTGGGAGGGGGAGGGCGAGGGGGGGGGGGGGGTGTGGATGCTAGTACGACAGATTCACAGGTGCGGGATTTGACTTCTGTGCTCTGTAAGAGGCATAGCAACATTAGAAAGTGAGAAGAGTCATATATATGATAGAACAATATATATATATATATTCAATCATAGTAAACTATACCTTCCAAATGAAAAAATAATGTCAGTAAATCTTCTATCCAACTTGTGGCTACTCTTCAAAAGCCAAGTACATGCTGTTCAAAGAAACATACGTAACATAATTTATGAAGAAGTCGATAATTGTTCATGGGTAGTAATTTTACAAGGGGACTGGTAGTAAATGTTTTACGGAGTTAGTACCTTGATATGTAAATTAGTATATGTGATTGAACTATTGCTAGCAAGTTATAAAAGATTGGTCAGTTAACAATAGTATGAGGGTAATCTAAGTAGCTAGCGTCACTGATAATAAGTTTCAACCCATATCGGCATTGCTACTTATTGCAATGAGTTTGTAACTCTGCTATATAGATTGTTAGGATATTTAAATATTAAATAACGACTTTACTTAATAACTTAAACTTTTAAAACAGTTGATAGTAGCTCCACAAAAACTTATATGGTATAAGAGCATGAGGTTACAAGTTCAAATATTTCTAAACTCCTTATTTGCCAACCCATTATATATTTCCATGCTTAGCCTAAGTGTGAGGGCAAATATTAATTTAAATATTAAACCACTTCTTAATCTAACAGTTTAGCATATTACAATAGTTGGTAGTAATCTCACAATTCTCACATTAATCAATACTTACTTTTTCAACGACCACTAGTAGTTTCTCAAAAGATTGATAAGTTGACCGTTGCTGTCATAATTTGAATAATGTCATGGTATTGAGCTCTTATACCATAATAATGAATTTGTATATACACCAGCAGTATATGCCTTTCAAATTATAAAGGCTTGGTAATTATTATTGTAATGTGTTAGTAACCCAATATGTGGATAAAATGCCATCGGACCTTGGCAGTAACTTCTTCGAAATTTTATAGGTTGACCCTGTTATATTGATAAAGGCGATAACTGAAGTAGCTAGTAAGGATCATCTAGAGGGAGGATGAATATGTGATTTTAAACAATTTATGCAGAAATGAAAGAATTCAGTGGAGTCTGAATAAAAATCAGATTCAAAGTAGTTTATATAAATAGTGCTCATGATGTGCAATGTGCAAAGTAATAAAATAGAGATAGAAAAATTGCACACAATTTTATAGTGATTCAGCTTATAGCAAGCCTACGTTCACTCTCTCATGCTACAGCCTACTAGCTGGATTCCATTAATCAAATTAATGAGAAGTTATAGCAAGTTGTGCTACTTAAACCCAAGCACTTCTCCCCGAAACTAGTGCTGCTTATACCAAGCCGATAGATCACACTATCTCACATCTAAACACACATTTATAACACTGTCTACACCTCTCAAATGATTACACATTTAAGCTTACGAAAGACAAGAGATTGAATTGGAGTGTGCTCAGACTTTGGACTTGTTGATTCTGAATTATGTTCTTCCTTTTGCTGCTCGTTGATCTCCTTAAATATTCCTCTATTTCTACACTAGCCGTTGGACAGCTATTAGAGGATTATCTTCCAATTTTTACTTTGGATAGATTTGTATAATAAGGATTGAGTAGCTATTAGATGACAGATTTTGAATCCCAATGATTCTGGTCGCCCTTACAATCAGAATCTTGGTTTCCATAAGTAGAGCTTTGTCCATTGTAATGCATACTTGTCGTAATCTTTGATTGTCAATCAATTTGATTTAGATTGATATCAAAACTTTCCTTTTGTGAAATTCATACTGGATCACTATCTATTATGTTTGGTTCTGTATTTTGTGTCTACGTCTTAAGAAATTCTGCATCTGCATCTGAAGAACTTCTGCATCTGCATCTAAAGAACTTCTGCGTCTGAATTTCAGAACTGAGATTATATGGGTCTTCAATAATATATATGACAACTTGCAAAGTTTGATTAATTTCCTTCTGAGCTTCCAAAATATACATACCTGGAATAAATTAGTTCAGAATAAGTATCAAACTTATAATAACTTGGAAGGTTTTGTCAACTTCAAAATTAATAGGAGTTTTCTCAACAATCTCCCCCTTTTTGATGGTGACAAAACTTTCCTGCATATTGAATTAATTTAAAATTGATTTGAAGTAAATAAGCATATTAAGCGCATTGAGCCATAGATTGAAATTGAAAAAGCAAACTCTGTTGATATTTGCGTCTTTTTCTTCCTTTGTATGTAACCTGCATATGATCCTGCATATTGACATTAGTATATCTGCATATAATTTCCCCCCATTTTTGTCATCAGCAAAAAAAAAAAAAAGAGAGAATAGATCAATGATATTAAACAATCAACCAGTCTAATTGTTATAGAAATTACAGACCAAGAAGAAAATGAGATAATTTTGGAGAAAAAGCAGACTATTTTTTAGAATCAGTGCGAATTAGTAGAAAATTTTCCAGAATAGAAACAGCTTCTTCTATCTTGGAAGTGCATTCTCCCACTGCTTTGTCCATGTTGGTTGAACGCGGAGCAATAGCCTTTTCAAATTCTGCTTTATCCATAGCTGCCTGAAGATTCTGAGTTTTGATGTTTTCCTTAACAATGTTATGTAGATTCTTCAAATCTTATTCAAGAGCAGCTTGTTTTTCCTTAATCTCGAGCAGAAGAGATAGAATAGTTTCATTATTTGAAAGCTATTCCTAGACATTTTCTTATGCAGACAGATCATACCCTGTGGCTGATTTTGGTTGATTCTCCCCCTGAGCAGGTGCTTGGTCTTTAAAAGCTACACGATCTTCATGAACTGGTTCTTCAGTGTGTCCTGTTTCAAAGTGGTCTTCTGCTTCATCACTTACATCATGTAGAAGAATTTTTCTTTTCTTTCTGTACACTTTGATTGGGGTAAGACAGTCAGGCTTCTTGCTGGCTGGACTAGACCGTTTCTTTTGCCCTGTTTCTCTTGATTTTTCAACAGATTTTGCCTCCGATTGTTGAACCTCTTTTCCTCTTACTATTTCCCTAACACCTTTAAATAGCTTCATTTTGGAGAGCATCCTTTCTCCAACATACATACAGGGAATAAATGTCTTTCGCAAATTATCATGAATAGATATGTTTAAGAACATGAATATGCGAGAGATTAATGCACCATATGGTAATTGTCCCTTGTCCTTTTGCAATGCTCTGTACATATGGAAAATGATGATATGAGGAAGAGAAAAGGAATGACCTTTTAAATTGGCCCAAATGAGCTTGATTTCTGATTTGGAGAGGTCAGTTTTAGAGGCTGTCTTGGGTTTCAAGCAGTTGATTATGATCTTATGCAAGATCACAGATCATTTAGACAAGTCAGAGTAGGAAAGATGTCTCTTAGAATCTTGAACGAAGTGTGGATTTTCAGAGGCGGTCCTGGAAGCATCTTCAAGATTTACTGCCAAAGGAGTAAACTTGGAATGTTTTGCTCCAATTATCCTAGCCAACTCATTCGCATGTAAGTCAAACTTCATATCACTAACAGTGAATTGAATCCAATTTGGTGACAAAATTGAAAGATTGGAATAGAAGTAGGCAGTTAATTCAGCATGAACATTAACAGATTGAAGGCAAAATTCATAAATCCCTAATTTCTAAAAAAGATGCTCTACGGAAATCTCTACCTTCTTTAGGTAGTTAAAATCCACTATTCTGTGGTTCATGACTCCTCTTGCAAGTAACATCTTATAGAACATGTTATGCTCAGTGCTTCTGAACAATCCTCCTGTACTAGGCAAGCCAGATGCTATTCCCACCTTCATCTCAAAAGTATCAAAAAGTCTAGCATCATCATCGGGAACAACAAATTTTGAGGCACTTACCGTCTTAGGGCTTATAGGAATAGATTCTTTTTCAGAATAACTAGAGGTTTCTCCGATTTTTTCTTTGCCCTTTCTGGAAGATGATTCTTTTGGTGTAGAGCTCGCTGGAACTGCTTCATATTTAGAGCAAAAGAGAGTATAACTTTGCACAAGATGTTCTTCAGAGTAAAGATCATTGTCTCTTAGACATTCATGAAGAACGGATACTGAAGCATTACACCTTTTTAACTTTTGATAAGTTTCCCACACAAATTTGATACTCCGGAAACGAAAATTAGTTTTACCAGACAATGATGAATGCCTGGGTGGTGTCGCTTCGGAAGGGACTCCATGATTGTCTGAATCTGTATCTGTAATCTCCAGATGTTCCGCCGGTGCAATAAATTTAGAGTCTCAGTTGAGAATACGTGAAGATCTTCTCTTGAAAGGCATTGTAAACACCTTTTTAGGCCAAAAGTTTCGATTTTTGGAGAAGGCAGAGGAAGAGGGGCTTTGAATATCGGAAGAGTCTTGAGGGTGAAGTACAAACTGATAGGGTTTTGATAAAAGTCGAACAGGTTTATAAACTAGAAGAATGGTTTTTGGAAAAGAAAAATATTTTTAGAAAGTATAAAAAGTAATCCCAAATAAGTGTGAGGGTTTTTTAAGAATGAAGGAACACGATAATATCAATATAATATATTAGGCACAATTTATCAGAAAAATTAGGATACGTACCTGATTTGCTTCCAAAATGATAAATATGATAATATCCTACCAAAAATATACCCGCCAAAATTTGAAATATGGACGTACCTTTCTTTAGAGTATAAGAAGGACATTCAGACTGAAAATTTGAGTCTGAAAAGTTCTTATCTAACAGATGATTCACTAAAATGGATACACAATGCACAGTTTATTTCTTATGAACTCAAATAAGGATTTATCAAGAGGTTTTGTGAATATATCAGCTAATTGATTCTTAGAATCAATGAATTGAATATTCACATCACCATTTTGAACATGATCTTGAATAAAATGATGCTTGATTTCAATATGCTTAACTCGAGAATGAAGAATGTGGTTCTTTGTCAAATTGATTGCGCTTGTGTTGTCACACTTGATTGCAACATTTGATTCTTCAATAGCAAAGTTTTGTAACTGTTGCTTCATCTACAGAATTTGTGTGCAGCAACTTTCTAAAACTACATATTCTGCTTCTGCTGTGGAAAATGTAACTGTATTTTACTTCTTTGAATACCATGATACCAGCATATTCCCAAGCAGTTGACATGTACCTGTAGTACTTTTCCTTTCCACTTTACATCCAGCTAAGTCAGCATCAGAATATCCAGTAAGAGTAAAAATTGAATCTTTGGAATACCAAAGACCTAGCATTGGATAAGTTCCAATATATTTAATTATCTTCTTAATTGCTGATAAATAAGATTCCTTTGGATTGATTGAAATCTTGCACACATACACACACTGAAAGGTATGTCAGGTCTTGATGCAGTAAGATACAATAATGAACCTATTATGCTTTTGTATACCTTCTGATCAACATTTTTACCATTTTCATCCCTGTCCAATTTGGACGAATGAGACATGGAAATATCTGTTTTCTTGTAATTTTGCAATCCAAATTTCTTGACAATATCCTTAACATACTTCTCTTGGCAAATGAAAGTACCATTTTTGGTTTGTTTCACTTGTAGGCCAAGAAAGAATGTTAATTCTCCCATCATACTCATCTCGAACTCATTCTACATAATCTTAGAGAATTCCTTGCAAAGCAATTCGTTAGAAAATCCAAAGATTATATCATCAACATATATCTGAACAAGCAGAAAATCCTTACCCTTTTTCTTAATGAACAAGGTTGTATCAATCTTATCTTTGGTGAAATCATTTTGGAGAAGGAAGTTACTTAACCGTTCATACCAAACACGGGGTGCTTGTTTCGGATCGTAAAGAGCCTTTTTGAGTTTGTAGACATAATCAGTCTTCTTTGGTTCTTCGAAACCAGGTGGTTGTTCTACATAAACTTCTTCTTTGATATATCCATTCAGGAAGGCACTTTTCACATTCATCTGAAACAATTTAAAGTTATGAAAACAAGTATAAGCTAATAGTAGCTTAATGGTTTTTAACCTAGTAACTGGTGCATATGTTTCATCATAATCTATGCTTTCTTCTTGAGAATAACCTTTTTCTACCAGTCTTGCTTTATTTCTTATAACTTTTCCTTTGTCATTCAGTTTGTTTCTAAAAACCCATTTTGTTCCAATGACTGGATGGTTTTTAGGTCTTGACACAAGCTCCCATACTTGATTGATTCTGAACTACTGAAGTTCTTCCTGCATAGCTTCAATCCAGCTTTCATCTAATAATGCTTCACCAACTTCTTTTGATTCTAATTCTGATATTAAGGCCAAGTTGTTGATGTTATCCTTGTGTTTATATCGAGTCTTGATACCATCTTCTATCTTTCCAATGATGAGGTTCTTTGGATGACTGGATTTATATTTCCAGTTTCTGTCAAATTTTTCTTTCTAAATAATATCAGACTCTGAGGGTTCTGATTGAGTCTGGATTGCATCTTCTTTTACTCCTTCTATATGTTCGACAATATCTGGAAATTCTTGTTGAGCTTCTGATGATCCTTGAATGTTGGAAGATAGTTCAGATTCATCTTTGTGAGTCTGAATGTTTTCTTCAAACTTAAAATTCATTATTTCTTCCACAGTCTGAGACTTCTTGTTGAAGACTCTGTATGCTTTACTTATAGTGGAATATCCAAGAAAGAGTCATTTATCTGCTTTCTCATCAAACTTGCCAGTGTGGTCATTTGGATTTTTGAGAATAAAACATTTACAACCAAACACTCGAAAATATGAAATGTTGGGCTTTTTACCTTTGTAAAGCTCATAAGGGGTTTTCTCAAGAATAGGTCTGAGAAAAACTTGTTAATGATATAACATCCTGTAAAAACTGCATCTGCCCAGAAATAGAAAGGAATCTTGCTTTCAATCAACAAAGTTCTGGCCATTTCTTGCAAGGAACGATTTTTCCTTTCCACAACACCATTTTATTCTGGTGTATATGGAGTAGAAAAATAGTGCTGAAAGCCATTTTCCTCACAAAAATCTGAAAAGTTTTGATTTTCAAATTCTCCTCCATGATCAGTTTTAATGCAGAAAATGGTATAGCCATTTTCATTTTGAACTCTTTTTGCAAATTTTGAAAATATATGAAAATGCTTCATTTTTATAAACAAAAAAGAACACCCAAGTAAATCTTGTAAAGTCATCAACAATAACTAGACAATACTTCTTACCATCGATACTTTGTGTTTTAGTTGGTCCAAACAGATCCATATGAAGAAGCTGCAAGGCACGATCAGTGGAAACATGATGTATAGATTTAAAAGAACTCCTTACTTGTTTTCCTAGAGTACAGGCATTGCATAACTCTGTTTTTTTGTATTTTAAATCCGGTAAACCTCGAACCAGTTTCTTGTTTGAGATCTTTAAGATTTGTTTCATACTGATATGCCCCAATTTTCTGTGCCATAGATCTTCATCATCTTTGATTGAGATTAAGCAATGAGTGGAGCTTGGATTGACATCTAGAAGATAAATGTTGCCATGTCTTGTTCCTGTGAATATTTGAGAAGAATCTTTGCTTGTTCCAAAGCACGTATCTTTTTTAAAGTTGATTCTGAAACCTGTATCACATAGTTGGCTGATGTACACAAGTTTATAGTGGTTCGGCTTATAGCAAGTCTACGTCCACTCTCCCACGCTACAGCCTACTGGCTGGATTATACTAATCAAATCAATGAGAAGTTACAGCTAGTTGTGCCGCTTAAACCCAAGCACTTCTCTCCGAAGTTGGTGCTGCTTGTACCAAGCCGATAGATCACACTATCTCACACCTAAGCACACATTTATAACACCGTCTACACTTCTCAAATGATTACACATTTAAGCTCACGAAAGACAAGAGATTGAATTGGAGTATGCTCAGACTTTGGACTTGTTGATTCTGAATTATGTTCTTCCTTCTGCTGCTCGTTGATCTCCTTAAATACTCATCTATTTCTACACTAACCGTTGGATATCTATTAGAGGATCATCTTCCAATCTTCACTTTGGATAGATTTGTATAATAAGGATTGAATAGTTGTTGGATGACAGATTTTGAATCCCAATGATTATAGTCAAAATCTTGGTTTCCATAAGTAGAGCTTTGTCCGTTGTAATGCATGCTTGTCGTAATTTTTGATTGTCAATCAATTTGATTTAGATTGATATCAAAGCTTTCATTTTGTGAAATCCATACTGGATCACTAGCTGTTATGTTTGATTCTGTATTTTGTGTCTGCGTCTTAAGAAATTCTGCGTCTGTATCTGAAGAACTTCTGCGTCTGCATCTAAAGATTTTTTGTGTCTGCATTTGAAGAATTTCTGCTTCTGAATTTCAGAATTGAGATTATGTGGGTCTTCAATAAGGTATATGACAACTTGTAAAGTCTGACTAATTTCCTTCTGAGTTTCCAGAATATACATACCTGGAATAAATTAGTTCAGAATAAGTATCAAACTTATAATAACTTAGAAGATTTTGTCAACTTCAAAATTAATAGGAGTTTTCCTCAACAATAACTACCTAATTTGTATACAAATATGTTGATAGTGCGTTCATATTGGTACTGGTAATCAAATGCAATAACTAATGGTAGATTGTCTGCCCTTATGAATCAATAAATTATGATTGTATAGATGACTTATAGGTTGGCAGTCTTAGAATAGAGGGGAACTTACTATCAAGGAATCGGTTTAAAAGGTTAAGCAATCGGTTTTGCTTTAAAATCCGCGCTCGATCATTTAAGGCTATTAGTATTAGAGCTAACTTGTAAATACTATATAATTATTTTTGTTTAAATACGACAGACGTAGACCATCACTTTTTTTGGGCAACATATAATAATAAAGTTTAGATGAAATATTAGTTAATGAGCAAGCTCGTGTGTCTTGATGCAATGCGTTGATAAGAGTCAGCCAAAAGCCAAAGTTCTCATTTCATGACTACTCATGTAAAAAAAATAATATTTACACTGATAATGTATCTTATATAAATCCTTAATTAATTTCATCTTAACTCTGAAAAAGAAAAATAGCTTCAACAAAAAGATAGAGAAAAAGTTTCTTTTTCCAAAGTTCTAAACCAGTCAACCACTTTCCTTGCCTCAAGTCTTATTATTATTATTATTAAATCTTCATTATTAAAAAAAATCTTTATAAGTGAAAAATCTAATATAGATAATATGAAGAAATTAAAAACGAAGTCATGTAGATGTCATTCCTCAATCTTTCATAACATGAACTAACATATTGCAATTCGAAACCATATTGGTTTTTCTTGGGAAAATTCCAATTAAGGACCCTAAGTGGGATCAAATTCGCAAAAAAGGTCCAAAGTGAATATTATATCAAATAAGGGCATGAAGTGCTTAATCAATCTCAAATAAAGACCCGAAGTGCCCAAAAAATCTCAAATAAGGATCTGGGTCCCCGGTCGGCCAAAATACCTGCAGGCTGGCGAAAAAAGTTACTGTTCCGGTACCGGAATAGTAACTTTTTAATTTTTTTTGTTTTTTTTTTCTATTTTTTTATTTTTATTTTTCTTTTCTCTTTTTTTTTTCCACTAGCCATAGTCAGGGCCGGCAGAGGTCGTCGGCCTCAGGCAAGGCTGCCCTCGTCGGCGTCGGGCGAGGGCCACCCTCTCCTGGGCTGGGCGAGGTTGCCCTCGCCGGCCTCAAGCGAGGCCATCCTCGCCTAATGCCAGCAAGGTTGAGCCTCTCCAGATCTGGCGAGGGCTCGACCTCGCCCGACGTCGGCGAGGGCGACCTCACCCAGCCCAGGCGAGGGCGGCCCTCACCCGATGTCGGCAAGGGCAACCTTGCCTGAGGTTGGCGACCTCCGTCAGCCTCGGCTATGGCCGGCGGAGGAAGAAAAGAAAAAAAAAGAAAATGAAAAGGAAAAACAAAAAAAAAATTTAAAAATTAAAAAGTTACTGTTCCGATGCCGGTGCCGGAACAGTAACTTTTTTCCCTGGCCGGCCGGGGACTCAAGTCCTTATTTGAGATTTTTTTAGGCACTTCGGGTCCTTATTTAAGATTGATTAAGCATTTCAGGCCCTTATTTGACACAATATTCACTTTGGGCCCTTTTTTGAGAATTTGACCCTACTTGGGGTCCTTAATTGAAATTTTCCCGTTTTTATTTTTTAGAGATAAGTACATAAATCAAATCCCTCATGTATTAATACCAATAGACTATTTCATACACATGTAAAAAAGGCAAATAGGGAGATTTTAATGCCTTGGGTAATATAGGGGGGAAAGTACAAAAAAAGTTCTGAACCTATTACATTGATACTAATTAAGTCATAAACTTTTCAATTTGACTAATTCAGTCATAAACCTTTTCACATTGATATTAATTCAGTCAATCTGATTAATTTAGACAGAAAATCGCTAATGTGAACGTCGACTGTCTTACGTGATATGGCCAGCACTGACATGGGTGATTTTTAATAAATTTTTTTCATTTTTTAATGTTTTTTTTTCTTTTTTCCTTTTTTTTACTATTTTTTTCCTTCCTTCTCGTTGCTTGGGCTTGTGGTTGGTAATCAGCCATAGTTAGCAACCGGCCACAAGTGAGGGAGTCATGGCCCTCGCTGGCCATAGGGGAGGGTGGCCCTTGTGGCTCGCGACCTGGATGAGGGCCGCCCTTGCCCAGGTCGCAAGGGTGTAGCCCTCACCCTCACCTGCGAGGGTAACCCTCCCTTATGGCTGGCCACAGGCAAAGGAGAAGGAACAAAAAAAACCAATGGGAAAAAAAGGGAAAAAGAGAAAATTAATATTAAAAAATTTAAAATATTATTAAAAATTATTCACGTTAGTATCGATCGTGCCGCATAAGACGACTAGCATCCACATCAGCGATTTTCGGCCTAAATTGACCAGATGGATTGAATTGGTCCCAATGTGAAAATGTTTAGGACTAAATTGGTCCAATTGAAAGCTTTATGACTATTGACACATATTTTTAATTTGCCCAAAATTAATTGTATAAAATTTAGGAATTAATTTTCTTTAATTCCTAAGGAAAAAAATATTTCTATTTGAATGCATTGCATATAGAAATTAGGCACATTTGCATTAACAGGGTCTATTAGAGTGTATTAAAAAAAATCAAAAAAAATTGGGAAAAATCGAGCTGGGTCAGACCGACCCGACCCATTTCTTTTCCTTTCTTCCCCCTCCACGCGAGCCCAACCCAACTTCCCCCTTCTTTCCTTTTTCTTTTTCCCCCCGGGCCCAGCCCTTTCCCTTTTCTTTTTCCTTCCTTCCCCCCCCCCCCCCCCCCGCGTGGCTGGCCCCGGTCTGGCCCAGCTTCTCCTTTTTCTCATTTCCCTTTCTTTCCCTTGCGCACACCCAGCCTGCTCCCATTTTTTTCTCTTCCTTTCCCTCCGGGGGGGCTAGGCCCGGCCCAGCACCCTTCTCTTCTTTTCCCTCTGACCCAGTTGTCCCTCTCTCCTCCCTGCTCCTCTGCTCTCCTCTATCCTAACCACGCTTGGAACAACGCGGATTATCCGCTCCACCGCGCAAAATGGCCACGAAAGTCTTCAGTAGGAGCAATAGGCTGGTGCAGAGCATTTAATGGAGCAAAGAGTGGTGTCATCGTCGTCGACTATACAGGCCAGTGAGAGGAGAGAGAGACGGAGGAGGCGATTGGTTTGGTTTTGAGACAAAACAGAGAAAACTGAGAGAAACCGAGGGAGAAAGGGGAGCTTTAGGCAGCCACCGTGTCTCAGCCTCAGCCACCAACCCTCATTGTCGAGCTGGGAGGTGGCGACATAGAGAGAGAGGCCTGGCCAGCCATTTTTAGAGAGAAATAGAGCAAGAGAGACTGAGAGAACAGAGAGTGAGAGAGAGCTGAGAACAGAGAGAGAGAAGGAGCCAAGGTCACGCCGGAGCAACCAGCAGCTTCGCTGTCACCCTCAAACCAGCTGAAATGCCCCCCGATGCGCCGTCGATAGGTGAGCTTCTCTGGTTCCCCCGGCCAAACCTGTTTTACTCTGTTTTTTTTAGTACGGTTTAAATGGGACTCGCGCCGGCCGTGTCGCGCGAATCCTGGCCCATGTCGACGCTAGTCACGTTCCCTGACCTCAGTCGGAGACGAGCCGTGGCCGTCAGAAACCACTCAATCACCGGAGGAGGTTGGATTCGGCCAGTTTTCATTGCGCCCCCTAGGTGTTCGACAAAATGCCTTTGAGAAACCGAGTTTGGTTTGGTCGCCGGTTGGCAAACCAGCAGTTGGACTGCGACCCAGGTGGTCAACGACGTTGGTAGAGGCCCCAGGGGCCAATTCGAGTGGCGGCGCTGGTTTGGGTTGGCTGGCGGACGGCCAATTTTGGCTCCACTGGCGTGTCCCGTCATGGGTCTACGATATTCGGGTCGGACTCGACCCAAATCAGCAGATCCGACCCGAGTCAACTCCTGGGTCAGATCCGTTGACTCGGGTCTGTTCCGACTGACCCGAATCAGCCGACCCGACCCCGGTCAATGCCTGGGTCGAATCCGTTGACTTGGGTCGGTTTCGATCAACCCGGATCAGCCGACCCGACCCGGGTCAATGCCTGGGTCGGATCCGTTGACCCGAGTTGACCCAAATACTGCGACCTGACCCGATTTAATATTATATAATTATTTTATTTATTTTTTCTAAAAATAATTTGTAAAAAAAAATTAAAAATTTTTTTTCTTTTCTTCCATCGTATATATATATATATATATATATTTGAAATTTTTTTTAAAAGGCTTTTTTATGTAGTTTATCTGATTGTTTTACTTTATTGTTGTATTATTATACATGCTGTTTTAATTGCATAAATTGCCATGCTTTAATTAGATTAGCCTATAGGATCATGTATTGTTGTAATCATGCATGCCTTTAATTAAATTTTAATTGCATGAACTGTTGTGTTTTGATGTCATCTGACTTAACTAGGGTTAGAACCTTAGGCTGCATATATATTTTGACTGCTAATCGCTTCTGATCATGCTCTCGCTTGATCACCTCACATGTTAGGAGAAAGGTCCTTAAATCAATCCAAATTGTCTAACAAATATTTTCAAAAAATAAACAGAGTAAAAAGGTACCGAAAGGACATTAATTATCCGATTAATGTAACCAAGTCCCTGAACTCAATTAATCTTTGGTTCATAGAAATAGGGTGATCCTCCAATCACCCTATTTGGGTTTCTAGTCGACCCACCCCAAATCGATTAGTGAGAACTCCTTGATGTAAATCATTTGCATGTTAAAATCTAAACCTTAAGTTACGATATGGTACGGATTTGAAAGAGCCCGAGTTAAATCACAAATTTAAACTTAGCACGTACCAGGCGACCCCCTCGTTTTTTGAGCATGTTCAAAAAACCCAGGAGGTCGGTCGCGACAATGACTGAATTTGTATTAGTACAATTAAGTTTTGAACTTTTTTGTCACTTTTCTCATATTCTAGGAGATAATCTATGCTCTTTGGAAGCTACATTATGGGGGAAAAGTGATAACCGATGATATAAAGATATTAATTTCCAGCATTAATTATATGATTTTAAATTTACCATGTGTACTTGAACTGAAAATATGGCATTTCTCCCTGGCCAATATTATAAGTCTATATAATAGGCAAGATGATTGTAGAATATGTCCGAGACATAGGGCTAATGGTGATAATATACTCTATTAATTTATCCAAACCGAAAAGATGGTGCAACTTCCAGCGCAGGTCACATCTCAACTTATGGATTTGAGTTCTCTCGAAATTTGAAACCTTTTGGTTTGCTTTCGATTTCTACATGATGTTCACCAGACAACTTTTTATTCGACACGAGGTACAAAGTGGGAAAGACATGCAGGGTATAATAATAATGGTATGAAGAAGCGTTTGTCGTTAAGCACGAGCAAACAAGCCAAAGGCGGGATTGATGGTGGTGAAGCCCCCGTCCACCGCCAGGTTGTGGCCGCTGATGTACTTGGACTCATCGCTCCCCAGAAACAGAGCCGCCTCCGCCAAATCTTCTTGCTGAAAAGTCGCCCCATCCAAGTTAGAATACACTCGGAATTCTGGATTCTCGTCGAATTTGAACATCTCCTTTGTCAGTGGTGTTCGAATGAAGTAAGGCGAGAGGCAGTTCACGCGAATCCCATATCGCCCGAGCTCCGCTGCCACGTTCCTTGTGAGCCCCACGACGGCATGCTTGGAGCTGGCGCACGCATGGGATGCAACCCCGCCCACGCTCGAGCTGACGCTTCCGATGTTGATGATGCTTCCCCTTCGCAACGGGATCATGGCTCGAGCCGCATGCTTGGACCCTAAGAAAACGCCTGTCAGGTTCACGCTGATCACTCTCTCAAAGTCGACGGCATTGTCGTTCTCCAATATGTTGAGCTTGGTTGGGTCCCCGATCGCAGCTTTGTTCACCATTATGTCTAGCTTTCCATGCTTGTTAAGTGCGGTGGCAATGGCATTTTCAATGTCGGATTCGCTTGATACATCGCAATGTACAAATGATCCGGTCTATGGCCCCAGATCCTAGCACACTGACTTGCCCAAGTCGTTGCTAATTTTGGCTATAATGACTTTAGCCCCATGCTTCGAAAAGAGCCTCGCAGTGGACTCTCCTATGCCACACGCCCCGCCGGTGATCACCGCTGCCTTTCCCTCTAGTCTGCAAACCATACGCTAGTAAATCCCACTATCTATTTTGACATGAACAATAGAAACTAAAACGAAGTAATTTCTCACTTTGATGAGCACAACCCTACTCTTAAAAGTAATTTTCACAATGTTAGATCGCGCCCATATTGCAAAAGCGACATGAATGAGCAATGTGGTGTTGCTCTTTTGTTGTCGGACTTGTGAAAACACACTTATGCTGCATAAACTCATCCTATGTGAATGGACGTGCATACCATCGCGCAGCCTGGGAGAGGAGTGCTCTGGTTGCCATGATTCTAAGATTGTAACAAATATGGCTCTAGCTATCAGCAGTTGGTTTTTGTATGATTTGTGACTACAATCGAACCGAAACCTTCTCATCATATAGACTTCGACTTCTTGGGGTTGGGTGGGGGCCGCGGGGCGCGGGTTGTTGGGTGGTGGTGGAGACCTAATCTTACCCATTGAGCCAAGGGAATTATTGCGTTATTTCAGGGATAATCACAATTACGGGGCCACCCTTTAGTCATCAATATCTTACTGTTGTTTGCGACAAAGAGAAGCATCATCCTCGTTTCAGTCATTACAATACAATTGACCATAACAGGCGTCATCCGAGGTTCGTCCAACATTAACTGATACATGCATGTATCAACCTATGAATATGATGACTTCTCTAGGACAAGTGGGCTTTCTTGTTTTTTTTCCCACCCCATCAAATGGTTTGATCCCCCTCGAGCATCTTATTCATGACCTATGTATACGATTATCGTTTGCGTCTAAGATGCCTCTTGTGGATTTATTAAGGATGTAAAGTACCAAGTAGAGTCCATCCGCAATAGACATCTCCCACTTGTTCACATGGAGTTAGAAAGATACTTTTTTTGGTAAGTAGCTTTATAATTAGTTGAATCTATTAGCAAAACATAAGCCGTGACGTCGTTAGTCATATATGGTCTTATTATACAAGAAGAAGTCGTAAGACTTGATAAAACTTATCTTGAACATAACATAGTTTATGGAAAATGTCATCTTCCACCTACTGGAATTTCGGGTACTGGTTCTCAAAGTGTCTCCTTATGGATGTATTCGTCCTGTAATGGTAATCGCAAGTCAACAATGTTTTTTTTTAATTAACTTTTTTATTATGTGTAGTATTTTTCTTCTTGTTATCTAGTTGATAGCATTTCTATTTCGTTGGTAAATACAAAGAAAAGTGATAGGATAGGCATCATTACCGGTAAAATGAGGGTAGAAATAATTGATGAAATGAATCGAGACTTTCATGGTTCACCACTTTTTGCATTATTGTGGAAATAATGGATTGAATATGACAGTAAATGGAACAATGAATGAATCGGATATCAGATGTGGTTCAGTCAGTTTGACTTATTCTACGAGGAGAAGAATACTATATTCTACTTTAGATTAAGTGATACAGATTACAACCATGCTTAAGTCATTTAAGCATCTCAGTGTTTTTTCACTCTTAATTAAATTCATTAACTCACACAGTGTGTATGTCTAAAATTTTCGCGAAACAACCTTTAAATCTCACAATGGAATATAAGTCCAAGCCGCACTTAAACTATGCCATAACCGTGAAACTTGAAACTCCACTTGCACTTTTTCTAATCCACAAAGACTCTTGGATACAACATCATTTAGCATAAATAAAACAAAACCAATGTTGCATTCATACCAGTTAAGAAATCGAACACACAACTTATCAAACTTAATAATTACAATAACTATTGATTGTGTTGGAGATGCTGAACCTAGGCACACATCTCCGAAAGGTAAAACCGTAGCACCAAATGGAAATCTCGGTGTGTGCTCATTATTGAAAACGAATTAGGTGATCGGCTGCCGATTTTGATTTGAATAAGTCATAGATTTGCTATTTGAGCGAATGATCTCTAATCTTGGTATGATGATTCATCTAGTTATCTCGAGCTTATTTTATTTTGAAGTTGTCTGGAAGTTGTCTTGTATTTTCATGGAAATGAATGAAATGTTACTTTGACCAAAAAAATATCAAGCCGATTTGTCAAAATTATTTCACTTATTATAGGAAAGCAAGACCGGTTATTTACCAAATTATGGCAATCTTTCTCGTGCATTTGCGGTTACCATTTAGCAAATGCTAGATCCGAACACAAGAGACTAAGGGCATGTGCCTATATCGAATGTCAATTTCCTATATCGAAATTGACGATGCTTGGAAGTTCAGTACGTACGAACCAAATAAGAAAACCAATAATCCACGTTCCGCTTCTTAGCTTTTGTCCTATTCAGACCTTTTCATCTTGTTAAAATAGCTCCGCGCAACCCGGGCTTTCAAATAGTTAATGTAGAAGGTAATGGTTTCGAGCAATATCAACGGAAGTGGAAGGGAATAAAGTTTCGTGACGATGGAACTTGTAGATAGACTACGACATGGGAGCGGCTTCGTCGAGATTAATGATCGCTCCTATCTACCCCGTAGTTAACCAGAGATTGAAACCCTTTTTTCGTTCTAATTCCTTCTTTAATGACTTTTCATCGACTGCCATCGACGATTAAATTGGTCGACTTAAGAACGTGAAATGGATGGAGATGGAGACATTTCTCAGACCACCGCCCACCCGCTTGGACTCATCCTTGCTCCTGGAGAACATGGTATCTGCATTCTGCAATGCCCTGATGCCTCCTACGATTCCATGAGAAGGAAAAAGACAGAGAAGTGATCGATGATCAGGAGGCGTTCTTCACTTGCATGGCGAGTCTTTGTTTATTCTAACTTGATGATTATTGGGACTTGAAGCACGTAATCAAGCTTACGCACGCTCGTCCCATGTCAGATGCAATCTAATTCTGGTCTTGGAAACGTTCTTTTTTTTTTTATACTCTTGAGTAGCGTGATCTAAAAACGAGTGTCTGCGCATGAGTTCCGGTAGATTCCTACCCATCGTCGCACATGGATGAGCCATCCATAGTTGGGTCGCATTCGCACCGTACAATATAGGGATAATTACAGAAGAAGGAAATCATAAACCTATTGCGTTTTTATCGATTCAGTTATGAACCTTTCAATTGTGCCAATTTAGATATGAACCTTTTCATGTTTGCTAATTGAGTCTATCCGGTGAATTTTGGCCCAAAATCACTGACATGGGATGTGGACACTGATCATCCTACGTGGCATAGCTGGCACCTTATGTTAACACGGACAAATTTTTTTAATTTTTAAAAAATTTCTGATATTTTAATTAGTTTTTCTTTTTTTTTCTTTTCTTCTCCTTTCCTTCTCTTTTTTTTCTCACCGCCATTGGTGAGGGTGAGCTCACCGTGGCTGGTGAGGGTCCCCGGAGCTCACTGACCGCTAGGCGAGCCTCGCCCAGATCTAGGCAAGGCGGCTTTGCCTGCGGCCGCGATGGTCTGGGTGATTTGTTCGCCAATTTGAGCGACAATATGGGGATTAGGTTTGGGTTTGGATTCTCGAATTGGAAAGAATTAGTAAAAATAGGCCGAGAAAAACCACTGAGATCAATCTACGTGTGCATTGCATGTGTTTTTTTTATTTAAATAAATTTTTAGTCGAAAGGATTAATTTGAGACATACCTAATAATGATTCTCTCATCTCAGTTAGGATTAACAGATTTTGGAACTATTCTTTCCTTGAATTCTTTCTACATCTTACCATGTTGTGATTGTTATTAATTAATTTCCTAAGAACTTGTCTCAATTACCATAATAGGATATAGGGTTCACTAGGGGGAAAAGTGTCAAAAAAGTCATAAACATTTTGCATTTGTATTAATTTAGTTCTAAACCTTTTTTGGGTGCCAATTCAATCATAAACCTTTTGTATTGGTGTCAATTGAGTCCTAAACCTTTTTTTTTGTGCCAATTCAGTCCTAAACCTTTTGCATTTTTGTCAATTAGTCCCAAACCTTTTTTTGGTGCCAATTCAGTCATAAAGCTTTTGCATTTGTGCAAATTCAGTCCTTCAACACGTGAATAGCTATTAGCCAAAAGGACTGAATTAGCACCAATGTAAAAAGTTTAGAACTAAATTGGCACCAAAAAAATGTTTAAGACTGAATTGGCACAAATACAAAAGGTTTATGACTGAATTTGGCACTAATGCAAAAGAATTAGGACTGAATTAGCACAAAAAAAGATTTAGAACTAAATCGACACCAATGCAAAAGGTTTAGGACTTTTTTGATACTGTTCTTGCTCATTCGGGGTTGGTCCTCCGTGCTTGATGGTTGTTGCCACTTATTGGGTTGGTGATACGGAGGAAGTGGCGGCAATCGGTTGAGAGGTGCTATGAGATTAATCTACTCGTTCATTGCATCTGTATTGCATGAGTTATAATTTCCTTATTCAAATTAAGTTTTGCTTGCAAGGATTAATTTGAGACATTATTGTTTTGATTTTTTTTTTCAATCTCACTTAGAAATTAACAATTTTTGGATCTATTATTTCCTCCAATTCATTCAATATTTCATCTTATCCTAATTGTTTGAATGACCAAAAGAATTAAACATTTCATTATACTTATATCATATTTTCCTCTCTATGCAACTGCTAAAATGATCAAGTCACTACAAGTAGAGGTGAGCACAATTTCAGGGTAAAATCCAGAACTTGAGAACTTAACTGGTGAGACCTGTAGGTTCCAAGTTCCAAGGTATGTAAGATAGGTTTCAAGTTCCAAAAATTGGAGAACCTGTTTTGTCGGATAGGTTCTAGGTTCTAAGTAGGTAAAACCTAGAACCTAGAACTTGAAATCTTAAACAAGTTTTTTGTGTTTTTCCTTGGTCTTTGTCTTCGCGTAATCCCGCAGTGTTCCATGGCATTAGATGATGAGTGTATAATCTGGAACCACTAGTTTGAACTCTCATTTTGTGACTTGTTAATGTTTTATATTTTTCATGTGTCTAAATATAAGTTGTGGTCAGTGGATCATACTGTGAATAGTGGTCATTAAAGGTGATGATTCACTATAATTATTCAATTAATAATTAGGTGAAACTTGGGTAGACCTTGGAATTAACCCTGGAACTCGTGACAGGGTAGGTTCCAGGTTTCAAGGTATGTAGAGGAGGTTCCAAGTTCCAAAAAATAAGGAACATAGTCCCATGGGTAGGTTTCAAATGGAACTTGTACGGAATCTAGAACCGCTCACCCCTAACTATAAGTATTCAGTAAAAATATTATTAAGGACACTTTACACACACTGTCAGAAGAAAATGGGTTAACACTACGGAAAACCCTAAACTGGTACACCTGTGACAGATTTATCTCAAACTAATTTTTTGACGACCAAAAATCCCAAATTGGTACACTTGTGATAAATTTACCTTAAACTAATTTGGTGACCATCAAAAATCCCAAACTAGTACACTTGTGACAAATTTACCCTCCATAAAATTGGATTAATACCATGAAATATACAAATTGGTAAATATGTGACAAACGGATGGGTAAAACCTCAAACTGATACATCCGTCAACTGTTACGTGTCATCCAACTTAGCAATTTGATAGTATAATTTAACGGAAACTAATTAAGGGTAAACTTGTCACATGTATATTAGTTTGGAGTTTTTAGTGGTCAAAAAATTAGTTTTGGATAAATTTATCACAAGTGTATCAGTTTGGGATTTTTCGTGGTATTAACCCTAAGAAAATTAAAAGTTCACAAAAGAAAAGGATATCCCCATTTCATTATATTAAAATCTCATCATCCTTTAGAAAGAGAACATAATGAGAAGACGACGAAGACGCACCAATGAGAGAGAAGAAGAGAGAGGCGTGCATATCCAGCTTTGCCTTGTCATAGAAAAATGGCTATCAATGTCCATGAAATAATATCTGTTGGAGTTATACTGCTATTCTACTTGTGAAAATTTTCAAAGAATGCAGAGCAAAGAGCGACGCTGCTAGTTGTAGGTGAAATCTCTGAAGGATCTTCCTCTAATCCGAGCAATTTCCCTTCCACGTTCTTTTCTGCAAATTTTTTTAGATCAAAGGAATAAAAGAAAAAAAAAATGATAGGTTTAAAGAATTGGAATGGATGCGTTTCTAATTAGACACAAGGCCAATATATAGATACAAGGAAGGGTATAGTGGGGTGTTAGATATATACAACATATCTAACACCCCCCCTCAAACTCAAGGTGGGTCAATCAAAGAGAGTTTGGAAAGAAGAGCAACAAAACATTGTGATGTAAAGGATTTGGTGAAGAAATAGGCAAGGTGAGCTACAGAGGCTACAAAAGGGAGAGAAATGATGCATGTCTGAAGCTAATGATGCGTGATGTGGTAATCAATGTCGATGTGCTTGGCATGCTCATGAAAGATTGGATTTGTAGCAATTTGGATAGCACTCTTGTTGTCGTAGTGAAGAGGAATAGGAGCAGAGGAGGCAACACCCAGATCAGCAAGGAGACGATGAAGCCAAATAATCTCAACTGTAGTGTTAGCCATAGCATAATACTCAAACTCAGTAGAGGACCGAGACACGATAGGCTACTTCTTGACATGCCAAGAAATCAGAGAATCACCTAGAAAACCATAAAGTCCAGTGATGGACTTACGATCAGTGACATTCGTCGCCTAGTTAGCATCAAAGTAAGCACGAAGAGCAAGTGAGGAAGTCAATGAGAGAAAAACAGAGCATGTCATAGCACCATGAAGATATAAGAGAATCTGAAGTACAACAACATAATGAACTATGCAAGGAGTCACTACAAACTGATTGACAAGATGAACAGCATAGGCAATATCAGGACAAGTGATCATAAGATAGACAAGACTACCAACAAGAGCCCAATAGCTAGTGACATCAGACAGTGGCTCACCATCATTTGGACAAAGCTGTAAATGAAGTTCAACAGGAGTAGCCGTAGTATGATTATCAGATAACTCAACACAAGCGAGAATGTCAGCAATGTACTTCTGCTGGGAGAAAAGAATACCACGTCAACCACAAGCAACCTCAATAACAAGAAAATAGCATAAGAAACCCAGATCTTTTGTAGCAAATTGACGGTGAAGATGTTACTTAGTATAAGCAACATGAGCAGAGTCATCCGCAGTAATAATCATATCATCAACATAGATAAGCAAAATAGTACAACTAGTAGGAGATGTGTGAGTAAACCTAGCATGATCATTTTCACTTTGAATAAAATAAGCTGACCAAACAATATCTGCAAAATGCTCAAACCAAGCTCGAGGAGCCTATTTGAGACCATAAAGGGCCCGATGAAGATGACAAACTTGACGAGGAGAATGAGCAAGACCATGAGGTGGTTGCATGTAAAGTTCCTCCTGAATGGCCCCATAAAGAAAAACATTCTTCACATCAAGCTGAAATAGAGACAAATTACGAAAAAGGTTACTGCAAGAAGAGTGTGAATGAAAGTCATTTTGGCAACAGGAGCAATTGTCTCCTCATAATCAATCCCATAATCCTAATCAAAATCACTTGAGATGAGACGTGCATTATATCGCTCAATACTACCATCAAAGCGAGTCTTTATTTTGTAGATCCAGCGACAATATATCAAGGACTTCCCTGATGGAAGAGGCATAAGGTCCCGTGTACTAGTGCGCTCGAGAGCAGACAACTCCTCAGACATAGCGTCACGCCACTCGGCATGATGTACTGCCATGCGATAATGTGACAGTTCCTACAAAGTGTGGAAAAAAGCCGTAAAAGAACCAAACTCGTTAGAATAGCTCGTAGCCGCCCTATACCTAGCTAGAGGATGACGATCTCGCGGAGGATTTCATCGAGGGGACAGTGGGTGAGAATCATCAATAGGCGTCGGAGTGGCAGGTGAAGTAGACAAAGAAGGAGGTATAACAGGAGAATATGGTGATACTGGGTCGGACAAAGATGACATAAGAGAAGGATCATGAGGTGAATCAAGAGGAAAATCCATAAAAACATATGGAGATGACCGTGAAGAATTAGAAGAGGCGAAAAAGAACGGCAGGTGCTCAAAGAACTAAACACTACGGGAGATACGAATACGCCGTGAAGAGGGATCATAACACCTATAGTGTTATGTGCTGTAGCCTAAGCAAGCACACCTAACTAACTTGGCAGAGAGTTTGGTGTGCTCATGGGAAGAAAAAAGCACATAACACGTATAACCAAAAACACGAAGGTGGTGATAAGTGGGTGATTTCGAGAAGAGACGTTGGTGAGGGGTGGCTTTGGAGAGGACAAGAGAAGGAAGTCGATTTATGAGATATAATGCAGTAGAGAGTGCTTCAACCCAAAATTTAGGGGGAACAGAATTAGACAACAGAAGAGCACGAATAGTATCGAGGATATAACGGTGTTTTCACTCAGCAAGACCATTTTGAGCAAGAACACCAGGACAAGACAACTGAGGTAGGGTTCCCTGAGAAGTTAAGAAAGAACGAAAAGCTGTAGAGAGATACTCCTCACTCGAATCAGAACAAAAGGCTTTAATAGTTTTAGAGAATTGAGTAGAAATCACAATTGTATAATTTTTATAGATAGAGATAAATTCATCACAAGAATGCATGAAATAAATCCAGGTATAACGAGAATAATCATTGATAAACAATACATAATACTTCAAACCACTTCTAGAAATATGGGGGCAGGACCCCAAACGTCTGAATGTACTAAATCAAAACAGGCATTAGAAACAGAAGAGCTAACAGGAACAGGAGGTGCAGATTGTTTAACTAGAGGGCAACTAGTACAAAGACACATAACAAATGATGGAATAGGCCCAAGTACACCCTGTTGACGCAAAAAACACAAATGAGATGCAGATATATAAGCCAGACGTTGGTGCCAGCAATCAAGGTCGAGAATGGCAAGAACAAGTTGAGGTGAGGGAAGCTAAAGATGTCACATCGTATACAATCCTCCATGTCTACTACCCCTGCCAATCGTCCGACCACTCATACGATCCTACATAACATAAGAATCAGTGGTAAATGTCACAATATAACCCATATCAGCAAGTTGCCTAAGAGATAAAAGATTAAGAGCTTCGGTATATGCAACACATTAGGCACATAAAAATTGCTAGGGATAATAAGGTGGCCATGCATAGTGGCAGTAAAAGAGGATCCATCAGCTGTAAAGAACCATTCTGGATTTTTAATTATAGTTTGTTGAGTGAGATGTTGAGCAATGGCAGTCATGTGGTGAGCAACACCAGAGTCAAGAATCCAGGAAGAATTATCGCATGAAGATTGTGCAGCAGCTGCAGTAGCAACATAGGAAGATACATCTAAAGAACCAAGATGAAGCTGAGCTAAACTAGAAAGCTGAGCCTCAATAGCAGCAAGACGATAATCCAAAAATGAGGATAAAGTGGCACGGTCCATGGATGGAGATGGGGCAGGTGCAACTAAACACAAGGATCCATCAGAAAGATCACACAACTTCTAAAAACATCAATCCTCGGAATGTCCATTTTGTTTACAGTAGTTACAAAAAGGATGTGAACCTCGCCGAGAAGAGATACATTGAGATGAGTGATGCTGGGAACCATGCTGAGAGGAACTGGACTAAAAAACAGGCTATGCAGTGGCAAGTACTGTAGAGGGATCTAGAGATGGAGGAGCACCAAGAATTCCTTGTCTAGTTTCCTCAGCCTGAAGTTCCTTGACTGCATCAGAAAGAGATGGAGCAGGATAACAATAGAGAATCTGACTGCGAACTCCCTCAAAATCTGGTGAGAGTTGCATCAAGAATTCGTAGAGAGGATACTTGTTCTGATCTTCAAGCTTGGATGCAGGACAAGTAGTGCAACCAGCACATGTGGGACATACTGGATGAGCCAACACATCAAGTTGAGACCAAAGAGACGTCATATAATTATAAAATTCATGAACAGATCGTGTACCCTGGGTGACATGACGAAGTTCTTGCATAAGCTGATAAATACGGATAGAACATGTTTGTGTATACATCTCAACAATTTGATCCCACAATTGTTTCGCGCCAATAATTTCAGAAAATTGGGGGCGAAGATCAAGGCTAATAGAACCAAATAAAATTGCCCATGCTTTCCAATCAACAACATGCCAAGACTTAATTTCAGATTGACATTGATCAATTTGATTAGCACTGGCTTTGGGCTCAACAGTGTCGGACAAAGATGTAGGACAAGGACGAGTACCATCAACATGCTAATATAAATCACAATAAACAAGAACAGCCATCACAGAGGGTTTCCAAATAATATAATTGGAACCATCTAACTTAACATTGATACAATCACTACTATCAGCCATGATTCTAAGGTTGATAAATCAAAGCAGAAGCAAGAAGATATATGAGTGAAGAAGACAAAACCTGAGGTCGATCGTGAGAACGAGGCGAAAGATGAAGCAAACCAGATCGATTGAGACAAAGTCGAAGGAGATCGAATCACGATGAAGACGTCAGACGGATCGCAAAGTCGGCGCGATAAAGACAACGTCGAATGGCCACACAGATCGCTGAAGTTGGGGATTGGTGTACAGCAATTACAAGAAGCAAAACCCTAGCTTTGATACCACGACAAGTTAAAGAATTGGAATGGATGCGTTTCTCATTAGGCACAAGGCCAATATATAGATACAAGGAAGGGTACAAGTGTAAGAATATACAACCCTAAGATATACAATATAACCTAATATATACAATATATCTAGCAAAAAATTCTTTAGAAATACTTTTTTCATGCTGCAAGCCTCGGCCGGACATCGAGAAAACATCATCGCACAACGATCTTAATCCAAGGTAACTTCGGTCACCTCACCGTGATATACTGCGGATGTTGTGTCGTGCTGATTCCGGAATATTTGGGCACACCCATGTAACCCAACCACAAGGTCCTAGAATTAGAAAGAAGAGTAGGAATGCGTCACGCCATGCCCGCCACCACAGATTCCATATTTCTAGCATAAACGGGCGCACAAGATGTATAACCAAAGCCTCACCAAGCCACCACAGTTTCAAGTCATTATATAGCTACTATTAGCAGACGACTTCCATAGCTTGTTTGCCGGTATCGAGTTACAAGCTACTGGACTCCATGAGATAAAAACTACAGGTCCCATTTAGAGATGTTGATAGAACTTCGTGCCCTATGGATGTTTAACTGGGCATAAAGGAACAACCAGTTCACTGAAAGAAAATGCAGATGATAGTATAAGCAGTCATAATTACCATCTATTAAACCAATTGGCTTAAGAGTAGTCGGACGAAAACTTACTGCGAAAGCATTTGTGTAGCCAAAGAAGCTGTAAGAGCATTTGTGAGACATAAGAAGCATCTAAAGTTAAAACAAAAATCACATTGTAAGAGCATAAGTAATTGCACCATTCAGCACATTCAAACGACCTAGCAACCCTACAATTATTAAATGTACCTATGAGAACATGTGAGCAAGTCTAAAAGAGTGCAGTCATGCTCCTTAAAAGACACCCCACAAGAGCCAATTGGCCCAGTTCCGACAAGAAAGCAATTTTGGTGGTACATCATAGTGTGATGAGAATACATTCGAAAGTGCAGTATGAGAAAATCAAGCACCAGAATCATTACCTATAGCAAGAAGGGGCAACAACATCAAGTTACAGGCTGCTATCATGTCCTTGTTGCTTCTAAGTAGATACGCGTGGAGAGATTGAGAGAGCTTTTTGGAAGACGTAACCATACCTTTCGTCTTCACCATGCCTAGTATTTGCCCAACGTATGGCCTCTTGGTGGGCCTTTCACCTATTTTGGACGTTAGATGGGTCCAATGGGTACAAAATCCCGAGCCCATGTATATGAGCTGGTGTAATTTCGGCCACGCCACCTTTAAGCCTAAGCGAACGGACGGTGTCAGATGCAGTTCATGCATATGCATTATGCCCGTGAGGATATCACGATTTCGACATTGATTTGTACTGCAACTTTGGATGGTACCTTCAATCGGGTGCCATGACTTCATGAAAGGCCGCTGAGAAATGTTCATTGAAGTGTAGCTTCGACACGTACCTCGTAAGATGTCTTGCATTGGGCGCGCCCCAGAGGACATCATCATATTGAGTGTACCCCGTAGAAAGTCTTGTATTCAATAATTCCCGTACGACGTCTTATCTCTGATGTCTCAGCTCCAGTCGTGGGACATCCTTTATAGAGCTTGGAATGTGGGTGGTTGCGGTACAGAGTTTGCTCGAACCTTTCCTACATCAAGAAATCTCCGCGGGAGCTCATTAGTCAAAGGGTTCTCGTTTCAAAACAACAATAGATAATGCGCTTGTACTTAAGTAATCCCCCGGTTGTTACACGCAAGAAATGTCTGTGATAAGTTTCGATTTCATAGTCAATAGGATGTTGACTTGCAAGAACTGGTCATTGATTATATTAGCATGTGGGGAAAACCTTTGTCGTTTTTTCATGCATTTTTTTAGATTTATTTTTAGATTCTTGCTAACAAGTGTTCCAGAGAACTAATTGTAGAACCATAAAGAATTCTAAAAATTTTTCTGTAATTTCTATATTTTAGCTCATGTTTAAAAGGCAATAAGTACATATATATACAAAGAAAAGAATAAACCCTAATTGACCCACAAAAGAGGGGATATACATAGAAATAGGAAATATACATAGAAAGAGTATAAAACAATAAGAAGTTTCCTATTTTGGCTCTAGAAGATAGCTCACGCTAACACTCCCCCTCAAGTGGCTGAGAAGATGTCTTTGATACCCAGCTTGACAAGTGAGCTGTGAAAAGCTTGATTCGACAAGGCCTTCGTAAGAACATTTGCCAACTGATCTTCAGATCTAACGAATGGAAACTTTATCACTTTAGCATCCAAGTTCTGCTTGACAAAATGCCTATCCACCTCAACATGCTTAGTACGGTCATGTTGAATTGGATCGTGAGAAATTTCAATCACAGCTTTATTATCACAAAATAGTCTCATCACGAATTCAAGTGGGAAACGAAGTTCTGTCATCAACATTTTAAGCCATATAGCTCACATAGACCTTTAGCTACCCCTTGGAATTCTGCTTCAGCACTTGACAAGGCTACAACCTTCTGCTTCTTGCTCCTCCATGTTGCCAAGTTTCGCCTGATGTAGATCTTCTATCAGAGATACTACCTGCCCAATCCACATCCGTAAATCCTTCTATCTCAAGGTGACCGTTCTTTGCAAAGAACAACCCTTTTCTTGGAGCTAACTTCAAGTAACGCAGAATTCGAACCACGGCATTCATATGTTCTTCAATCGGAGCATGCATAAATTGGCTCACAACTCCTACAGCATATGCAATATCAGGACGAGTGTGTAACAAATAAATTAGTCTCCCCACTAACCTTTGATATCTATCCTTATTGTTAGACACCTGATCAAGAAACTGTCCGAGTTTATGATTTTGAACTTTGGGAGTGTTGGCAAGCTTACACTCCAACATTCCAACCTCAACTAATAAATCTAACACATATTTTCGCTGAGACAAAAAAATAACCTTCCTTTGACCTAGCTACTTCAATTCCCAAAAAATATTTTAGGCCTCCCAAATTTTTCATCTCAAACTCATTGGCTAACCGCCTTTGAAGGTCTGCAATTTCTTCAAGATCATCCCTTGTGATGATCATATCATCCATGTATATAATCAATGCTGTCACTTTGTCCTGTCTACGCTTTAAGAATAACGTATGATCAAAATTACTTTGAGTGTATCCATACCTCCTCATCGATAAGCTAAACCGACCAAACCACGTACGGGGTGATTGCTTTAACCCATATAATGATTGTTGAAGTTTGCACACCACATTTGACTGATCAACACACGCATACCCAGGTAGGACTTCCATGTAGATTTCTTCCTCTAGATCTACATGAAGAAACGCGTTCTTCATATCAAATTGGTGCAAAGGCCAGTCCAAGTTCACAGCAAGTGACATCAAAACCCATACAGTATTCAGCTTTGCAACTGGAAAGAATGTTGCTTGGTAATCCACACCATAGGTTTGGGTATATCATTTTGCTACTAGTCGTGTCTTGTACCTCTCAACTAACCCATCTGCTGTGTATTTGACAATGAAGATCCACTTGCACCCTACTGCCTTCTTCCCCTTCGACAATTCTACCAAACTCCAGGTCTTATTTTTCTGCTAAGCTTCCATCTCCTCTTTCATTGCTTGAATCTACTTGGGATCCCTCAAGGCTTCTTGTACTCCACTAGGAACTTGAATTGCGGAGACATTGGCCACAAACACTTTCAAGTGTTCCGATAATCTCCTTGTCGAAACATAATTGATAATTGGGTACTTTGACCTTTGTTCCTCCATATCTGGTGAGTACCTATTAGGAGCCTTGCCTCGATTGTGTCTGTCAGGCAATTTATAATCAACAACCTCATCAATATCAACAAGAGAATTACGTGTGATAGGAGAACTTACCTCTGGAGTATCCTCAGGAGAATGGTTAGGTACTAAAGAGGGGATATTTTGAGGAAGAGAGGATTGCGCTTGAGGTTGTTCTTGTGCCTCTCGTAACAAAGTAGTCTGCTAGTCATATTCATTAAGAAGTTGCTGCCATGAGTTAGATGCATCGCTAATCCCTGCCACCAAGCCACCTTCCCACCAATTTACCCTTTCATCATGGATCTCCCCTTGAAAGGTACAATTGGTGGCATGAAAGAAGAGTTCAGATTCAACAAATGTAACGTCCGTGGTCACGTGAGTTTTCTTTGTGTCCAGATTGTAACAGCGATATCCCTTCTGGTGGGTTCCATAGCCAAGAAAAACACACTTGACAGCACATGGGTCGAGCTTTGTTTGTTGATTTTTATGCAGATGGACGTAGGCCACACACCCAAACACCTTGGGAGGTAAAGTCAAGACTGAAAGAAGTGAGACATACATTGAAAGTGCCTGAAGCGGGGTCTGGAATGCCAATATGCAGGAGGGCATGCGATTCATTAGATGCACAGTAGTAACCACAGCCGCATCCCAAAACCGATTCGGAACCTACCCACCCACTAGAAGTACCCTCACTGTCTCCAGGATATGACAGTTTTTCCGTTCGGCAACACTATTTTGTTGGGGTGTCTGAGTGCAAGAGGTCTCATGAATTAATCCATGGTCTTGAAAATATCTTGTGAGGTGTTGGTTAATATATTCGCTGTCGTTGTCGCTGCGAAGGATACGGATTGGAGCTCCAAATTAAGTCATGACCATGTGGTGAAATACACGAAAGATTGTCCCTACTTCATCTTTATGTTTCATTAAATATAACCAGGTCATCCTTGTACAATCATCCACAAAAGTTACAAACCAACGAATGCCAGACATAGTAACAATTGGTGAAGCACCCCACATATCCGAATGTATTAATGAAAAAGGAGTTGGGCTCTTATTAAAACTCAATGGAAAAGAAGCACAATGGCTCTTCGCCAAGATGCAGGTCTCACAATGAAATTCAAAATCTGATAAACTATTGAGCAAATCTGGAAATAATTTCTTTAAATACCCAACAGAAGGGTGTCCCAAGCGATGGTGCCATAACCAAATTTCTTTCTCCTTAGTAGTAGATTGATTGCGGGTGTAATATGCTCGGCTTTCAGTAAAGTCATCAACAAAGTACAGTCCCTCCATCTTAGTACCACGTGAGGTATCCTGAAATAAACAAAAGGAAGGATACATAATAGCTCTACAATTCAATTCAGCAGTGATTTGTCTAACAGAAAGTAGTCGGTTAGATAAAGATGGCACTAGCAAAGTATGAGATAATGATAAAGATGGGGAAAGTTCAACACTGCCAGCCCCCAACACAGGAAAACGACGACCATTGGCATTATATATATATGTTGTCTTCTCGGAGCGGTGTGGCGCAAAAGATCATCATGATAGGGTGTCATGTGATCAGTAGCGCCTGAATCAACAGTCCACCCATCTTTACCTCCTTCTTGAGAAGTATTGATAAGCACAAACCCATTGTTACCTGTAAGATCGGAATCAAGTGCAACGGTGGAGTCTACCTGCGGCATCAAAGATAACGACAAATCACCTATGGCCAAGGAAGCTTGTCCTTTACCCGTCAGATTGTCAGCCTTCCTTTTTGCCTGCAATTCTTTCCACCACTCAGGATAGCCATGCAACTTGAAACAGGTCTCCTTTGTATGTCGAGAATTCCCATAGTGAGTGCAACCCCCTGCAGCTAGCCGTTGTGACTTAGCTCTTGGACCAGAGATAGAGCGCCCTCCCCCAGGCGGAGTAGAACCAAGAACCATTTGTAAAGTAGCATGTCCGGAGCCGAATTCTGGAAATTTTGAGCCTATTTTGCTGCCACGCGACACCATAGCAACAGCAGTGGGAGTATGTGGGTGTGTCATCATAACGTCCTGGCGTACATATTCTCTTCTTACTCGTGCGTAGGCTTGTTCAACCGTAGGAAATGGTTGCATCTACAATACATCAGCCCTAACCTTGTCGAGGCGATCATCCAAGCCATCCAAGAACAAATAAACACGATCTTCCTGTACTAAAGTGTTGTATATGTCAATATCATGAGCGCAGGTCATAGGATTAGGTCGGCGAAAATCAATTTCTCGCCCAAGTCCTTGCAAGTCATTATAATATTTTTCAATGGATCCACTTGCCTGCTTCAATCGGGTCAACTGTCGTTTTAAATCATACACCTGGGAGACGTCGGCGCCATCAAAGATTGTTGTAGCCACCACATCCCAAACCGCTTTTGCGGTGGGGTATCGAATGAAGTTACCAATCAATGCAAGATCCATGGAATTGATAAACCAGTCCTTCACAGTTGAATCGTCAGTCTTCCACTTTCGGAAGCCAGGATCATTCGAAGAGGGTTGGGGAAGAACCCCAGTAATATATCACAACTTGTCTTTGCTAGAGATGTACATCTTGACAACTTGGGACCAAAGACCATAGTTGCTTCCATCTAACTTGACTGCAATCAAGGGAGCCGGAGTCTCAACATGAAATTGTGGAACATGTTGGGATAGGACCTGGGTCAAACGCTCAATAAGAGCATCAGTATTCGAAGCTCCCTCTTGTGCTACCAAGGGAAGAACATTGCCAGTCGGGTTTGTGTCTACCATAGGGTGATGCAACACGGTTGCGGTGATCTTCAAGAAATCTAGTCGGAGCAGCAACGAAGGTCGCGGCAATAGAGTTTGATTGATCGGATCGAGTATAGAGTCTCTTGATCGGTGGCTCTGATACCATGTAGAAGCATAAAGAATTCTAAAAATTTTTCTGTAATTTCTATATTTCAGCTCATGTTTAAAAGGCTATAAGTACATATATATATATATATATATATATATATATATATATATATCTATACAAAGAAAAGAATCAACCCTAATTGACCCACAAAACAGGGGATATACATAGAAATAGGAAATATACATAAAAAGAGTATAAAACAATAAGAAGTTTCCTATTTTGGCTCTAGAAGATAGCTGACACTAAGACTCATAAGAAATGTTTGTCATATACAATGCACAGATTATACATAACAAGATGAAAATAGTATATTGAAAATGACAAACCTTCTTCAGTGGCGTGTTTAATAAGTGAGACAATTGTTAACAAAATCCTCCATTCATTTGGTGCAAATAAGCACTTCAACTTACGTCCTTTTGTGAGATTCCCCTAGCACTTTGAATTGCCCTCAACTCCAATTTGACGGCTCATGCATTGCTATCTCGAGGCTAAACCTTCGAGGTTTCTCATCCGACTCCATAGGCAAGTGACATCCTGAATTTATGGAAACCAGCTGCAAGTTCCAAATCAAAATGTAGTGAGAGTCGTCAATAGACAGTAGGAGTGCCCTCCGGGACAAGTTTCCGACAGGATGCTAGAATGATCACATTGTTTCTAACTTGAAGGTGCACTCTTCGGTCGCCTGGCTTCTTAATGTCCTTGGCCAAGTTATTTATGTCCGTTGAAAATGTACTCATAATATGATTAATGTGACATTTTGAATTTCGATCCACTTTTGGAATAAATGAAATGTGTATATTCTGTAATGCATTTGTAGTTAAATCTCGCTCGAAACTGATCATTCTCGAGATACTAAGCTTTAGGGAATGTCTACCTAGGGAAATGTGCGTGACCTAAGGACTCGACCATGAGTCAACTTTCAGTAATGATCGAGGTCGCCATGACTTGAATAACCGCAGGTCGATACGCATAAATCCTAAAAAGTAGCCCATTAGTTAGAGATACACTAAAATCGCATTTAAGCGAAATTGACTATCATTTGAATCCAAACTTGGATGTCGAATTTCTTGAAGTGTCACGACTAATTTATTTGGACGAAGTTACATAAGCGTGGCCAACCTTAAGGTTTATTAGATTTGTCGGAAATTTGAAATTTGGATGGGGAGTGAAAGATAACCATTTTATCCCTAGAATTATTTGAATTCCTTTGAAGGGTTGAAGGGTAATTTGGAAATTGGCATTTTCCCTCCAATGGCCAAAGCTAGAGGACCATTGTGCCCCTTCCTCCTTGCATATTTACTTTTGCTTGCCATTTATTATTTTGGGTAATTGATTGGGAGGAATTTTGTGAGTCCTAGGATCTTGACTTGCCCAACAAGATGCAATGTGATCCATTGGATAAGATAGTGGGTTTGGTATTGACGTTTATAGTGGGGTAAGTAGACTTGTCTCTCTCTCTTTTTGCCATTTGATAAAAAAAATTTCTCCTCTTGCTCTCTCTCTCTCTCTCCCTCATCTCTCGGCCGACTCCTCCTCCTCCCCCTTGCGTGAGCAGCTGCTTACTCCACCTCAATTAGCCACCGTCTCAGCCCATCTTCGCCAGAACCGCCATCCGCCCTTGTTGCTGATCCGCCAAAGCCGTTGCTGCTTGCTTAGCTTGGATTTGCTTAGATTTTTCCCTAGTAAGTGCATTATAAACTTTGTCTAAGCTAAGGGGTTACCAATGGGCATATTAGGGGTTGATTAGTGCCTGTGACTAGTTGGTTGAAGGGCTAGATGAGTAGATTTACTTGTTGGTTGTGTTCCCGGATTTTGTTACTACTGTACCGCTGAGTTTGCTATTTTTTTCCGAAACCTGTGTGGGAAGAATCTAGGATATTGTCCTTCATGAAAGTTGTTCAAAACATCTTAAAGTATAACATAATTTAATTTGAGAATTTTTAGAAGTCATTTGAGGCCACTCAAAAGTCCATCTTTAGACCCAAATTAGTTTGCCAGAAACACGGTTCCTTTGACTTTCGGGTTTGCTAGGATTTTTATAAATTTTTCCAGACCTATTTTCAAAATACTTCATTCACAAAACTTGTTGGGGACATTTGCGGCTATAACATATAAAAATTTCAAAGCTTTCTAAGGAGATTTGGTTACTGCTTGAAATGCATTTTGAAATCCAGATGGCCAATCCGAATGAATTCTTTTATATCCGAGATTTGGATGACAAAAAGAGGTGGTTATAGACAGAACTGGATTTTGTGTTCTTCATATAAAATGTTCATCAAGATGTTTTCTAAGACATATTTGAAATTCATAATTTTTGGAGTTGAATTACTTTTTATTTTAAAAGGAATTCCAGAACTGTGCATTAGTCCAGATTTGCACCTATTCTATGTATTCGATTTTCTTTTCCTCTTGTGACTGAGTTGTGGTACTTGGTGGCTGAGTTGGAGGTTAGGATGTGTAGATTTATGCAATTAAGTGTATAACTTGAATTGTGTATTGAAAGGTGTTGGAATGATTGAGTGATATGGTTAAACTATATTGCTGCCCTTATAAATAGATTGGTTGAGCTGAGTTGTTGATTTGGAATTGAGCATGTTTGTGTATGATTAGGGCATATGGATATTGTGTGAAGGGAATGAGATATGTATCGCGTATGATCAATAGGCTCTGAGGCGTGTTAACGCTGGGAAAGGCATGAAATTAAATGAGGATGTACGTTTGATCCTATAATCCTTGAAGTGTGTTTACGCGAGGAATTGGATTTGTCTTATACAAGACAAGACCCGAATAAACCGGAGGACCGTCAACTTGATGTGTCTTCACGCGAGTCGTGCCGTAGACTTGATGTGTGTTACACGAGTCGTACGATGAGGTGGGCCTGAGGTATGTTACGCGGGTTGATATTAATTGGGGTGGACACATGTGTGTCAGAAGTTGAAAGATGTGAGCATATGTAGAGATTGAGATTGAAATAGGTTGGAATGTTATTATAGATGCATGTGTAGGAAATTGGTTGTATCTTGGAGTGCATGTGCATTTAGAAGTTGGTTATGTTATTGCGATCCAATTAACATGTAGGGTTATATATGCATTGAGGTAAGGTTAGAGAATGCCTTTGAATGTCATTGCATGTTAATTGAATGTGTTCGATGTTATTCTATTTGTCTGAAGGTACGTGTTAGCCTAGATAGGGTTAAGGGTGTTGCTTATTGAGACTCGCTCTCATAGTTATTATATAACCATTTCAGACCCTCGACCCTGACCATAAGCAATCCGCCATATTGTTTTGGGATCCCAAGGCATACTGAGCACTCAATGATGGAATATCCTGTAGGAGACGAGGAGGCCTATATTAAGCATACTATTGTGGTGTGGGTAGACGTGGGTAGTCAGACGCTGCAACCTAATACGTATTAGGCTTACTGTTATCGGAATTTATATGGCGTTTATGGACCATTTCGGGACTGCGATGTTCCGTTTAATGGGGTAGGTGAGTGGGACCCCTCAGTGACTCTCGCTCCCGACGGTGTGGTCATAAGACCAAATACCACCCCCGAAGATTCCGACCCTCGGCCGGTGATAGTGGAGTCCGACTTTGATGAGGGGTCATGGAGTCAGAGCCGGAAGAGGAACTTGAGGAGGTCATCCCAGAGCCAATGGAGTCCAATCCTAAAGAAAAGCAAATGGAGTCCAACCTCGAAGAAAAGCCGATGGAGGAGGAGCCCAAAGAGGAACATATGGAGTCGGAGCCTGAGTCTGCGAGTTCCAACTCGGATTGGGAGCCGTAGTGGTGTTTTAGTGCTAAGTCTAAAAACCCTTTTTGTGGGCTATTTTTGTATAGCTAAGCTAATCTACCCAACTAGCAGTCCCTTTTTATGAAGGTGGAGTTCAACCCTAGTGGCCTAATGTGTGTAAAGTTGAATGTTGTAATTGCATTATAATATGAATTACGTTGTTGACTATTCAAGTGTTTTCTCTGCTACCCTTGATCTTTAATCTTATCCGGGTACTTTTAATCGTTCCACTTGCACTTTATGATTTTGATGTTAGTGTGGGTCGGCGACGAGTCCTGAGACGTCGCATTCAAAATACAACTATGGAGGGGTGTCGTGAGCTTGGTAAGGTCCAGGGCGTGACAATTAAACTACCTGAGATTCAGTTCACCCTCTTGAGCTTGGGTGATAATAGAATTATATAAATGAAAGATAAGTTATGCTACTTTATGTCGGGTAGCAACTTCCATTTATCTTCATTCCACCATTTGTGATTCCATGCCATGGAAACAACGTTGGTTCATTCCTTCTCTTTTCTCGGCTTTGATCACCTCCTTTCCTTTTCTAGCTCTCTCCCTCGCCCATTGTAAAGGTTTGCGCCTGGCGCAAGGACATAAGCTTGAGATGGAGTATCCGAGAAACCTACTCCCGGTTGCCATGGCATTTTGTAAGCCATACATTGCCATACTTCTTGCCTTGTAGATCTAAATGCCTTATCAGCAATACAAAACATGGCTGACTTAGCGTTATAGCAATCATTTTAAAAAAGGGTTATCTAAGAGTACAAATGCATAAGCTATTACAAAATATTGGACAACCGATCTCTTTCTGTACATATTTTGCTGGGGGCCAGGAGCACAGTGGACTGTGGTTGTGACAACAATCGCCATGGAAATGCCTGAAGCAGGCATAATGGAGGTGTCGTGTGTGCAGAGGGTATCATTTTGACAAACTTCGCAGTACAGCCTCGGTGGAAGCAAATAACATAGAGAACTTTCACTGCTCACCACAGTTTATGCTTCAAATATATACAGTTTGTCCAATTTTCACTGCTTACCTTAGAATATGGATGTGGGTTTTCGAGAGAGTTATTGCTCCGATTTTCCATAATTAAAAAGACAGCCGTGTCATACCCCTATCTCTATAGGTTTCAGCGTATGACATCTTTTAATATCGGAGCATAAGTTATGATTTTTAGGTATAGATTTTTGGCAATTGGATCTTTAATTGTGTTTGAAGCTGCATCCTTCATATGGAAGGACAGCCGTATCATACCCCTATCCTTATAGGTTTCAGAGGGTGACAGTAATAATAACAATAAAAGTAATCCCTTCAATTATATTGTTGACACCTAAATTTTGGCGACCTAATTAGTCATTCATTGTATAGAAAATTAGGGATTAAATTTTAACCCATAAACAAAAATATTAAAATTAAATAGCATTTAGTTTTAAGAACATTTGTTAAGTAGTTGCATTTGCATTGGACTGGTAGCAGATGAGCTTAACAAAATTTAATTAAACTGGGGTTAATGGACTCAAGTACAGAGATTTTGAACTCAATGGAATTAATTGGATCAAGCCAGTGCGAATTAAAGATTTGGCCAAACTCGTTATTCTCTCAAGTGGTCGAGATTGACATGCGCATTGCACTTGTGATACATCAAATTATAAGATATTGAGATAATATCATGAAAATCTTTTGGTTGCATTAGGGTAGGTTCGTTCAATGTGGGCGAAGGAACAAGGGAAGAAAAATAGGAAAGTGAGTTATTTTATTCTTAGCCATATTATTCACATTGCTGCAACGTACAGGGGAAGATTGTGAAGTCATATTCGGTCAAGAGGGGCAGTGAGAAATCCATGCTAATAAGTATATTGTTTAATATATAATGAGTGAAAATAGGAGCTTTATTTCCTCAACAAGAGTTGGTCAACCAGGGAAAGAAATATTTGACTGAGGAAAGAATATGTGAAGAAGTCGGTTCCTATGCGGTATAAATAGGCCATTGCATGGCCGAAGGAGGGGGATGGGTTGAAGTGGGAAGCTCAGAGAGAGACACAACTCATGATCCACAGAAAAAAAACAGAGAATTCGGCTATGAAGAAAAGGGTTGCTGAAGAAGACCAAGAAAAGACAAAAAGAGAGAGGAGTCATGGTCTTCCTCTAACTTCACGTCCAAACTAGCTTCTCACTGCAAGCTTTTCACTCCAACGTCCCCATTGCCGATTTTTGTGGCTGCTCATCCGAGAAGACGTTGCTGCCGTCCACTTCCATTGATGTTGCTGCTCTCTATCTACTGCTGTCCAACTCCAACAAGACTCCCTTGCAGATCACCTGGGCGAGACCAGACTTTCTTCTGCAGCACCGGACGCCCCGTTGTGCTTGGCCAATCTTCAGCAAGCTCAAGTCTTTGACAAACCACTTGAAGCCCAAACACTTACACCAACGAATCAGCGTCCAGTCACTCACAATACTGAATATCACGAATTTTTAGTTTGTTCTTGCAGCTTTTCTGGTCAAGATCGTCAAGCGCTTGTTGGTACCAATGTTAACGTGAAGCCGGAGACGCCCGCCACGCCGTTGTCCCCGCCGCGAGCCACTGCCGCAAGTTGCCGCTCCCGACGCACCGCCGGTCGCTAATCTCGAGCTGCAATCTCGATCCACTACTAGTAGCCGCAAGCCCCACAACCACCGTCGTTTGCGAGTTTCATGAACCATTAGCCATCGGATTGAACCAAGCAACACCGCCATCCTCGTGGCCGTGCCCGCCGCCAGCCACACCGTTGCCGCGATCCGCAAACCCGATCCACGTGATTCAAACTTGGAAAATTATCCACGAAATTAGGTAAGATTCTCATCCAATATTCTTAGAATATTTAATTTCCTATTTCTTTTGGTGTTTGAATATTTCATGATATCTTTGGTGGATTATTAGACATCTTAGAGATAATATGTATGATATCTGCAATATTCGAAAATACCCTAAATTAGGAATCAAGCAACATATCTGGACGACTATCTGACCTTATCCCTAAGGTACGATACGCGGCGATACGGAAAATTATTATCCTATCCATAATCACTTAGATACGATAATGATCTTTATCTGTTTTCCAAATTTAAACAATCAACTTTCCGTCAATATCTATAACCCTATAGATATGACGATAGTTCGATTTTTGTGCATAATCCGAGTTTGAAACAAATTTGGCGGATCGCGTGGACGATTTGAATGTGGTTGCTATCCTTGTCTTTTTTTTATTATTTGCTTTCCTTTAAACAGAAAATTCAAAAAAATATCAGTTAGGATTTGAATTTGAGTTTTGCATGTTTAGGGAACCCTAAAAGTATCTAGAAGATAGAGTAATTATTTAATTTAAATTAGGACTTGAGATAATTTATTTCCTAGTTTAAATTAAGTAACATTCTAATCTTAATAGATTATTTAGGTTATTTTCTAATTCCGAATTTTCATGAAAACCCCAAAAAAAAGAATGAATTGCTTTATGGTAGATTAGGATAGATTGCATTCTTAATTTAAGTAATTTATTATTTCGAATTTTAACAAAAATCCCAAAAATAAGTCATGTTAGGGTATGTTAAGTCATCATAGGTTGCATGTTAATTTAGGCATATTTTTATTCCGAATTTCATTAGCAAATACCAAAAATAAATTATTTGTCCGTCATTAGAATTAGGTCACGTCGTTGCATGACATATAGTTCGCATGCTAGATTGCATTAATCGCGTGTCATTTTTGCACAGCATTGCATATGGGTTAGTTTGCATTTTAATAAAGCATAAACCCTGATGAACACATTGAGTGCCTTGCTTTGTTAATTAGTAATCATATTAGGATTGTCTGTGTGATTTTCTACTAACAAATGCAGATGCTTGCGTGGCTTTGAGGTATGTTATCATCTATTTATTTACTGCTTTCTTGGGTGTTAAATTGGTGGTTTGCGCACTCGCATGAACACCTCACATGTTAGTAATTAGGTAATAAAATGGATCCAGACTGTATGCATAAATATTTTTTTTGAAAAGAAAAGGTACCGAAAGGGCGTTAGACTAGATCTAGCGTAATCAAGTCTCTGAGCTTAGAATTTCTGGTTCGTAGGAATAAAACATATCTCCCTATGTTTTATTTAGGTTTCTAATCAACCTACCATAAATAGATTAGTGGCGACTCCAAGCATGAAAACTTTTGCATGTTAAAAACTTAAACTCTAAGTTGCGAATTGGTAGAGCTTGGGAGGGCTCGAGTTAAGTTTAATCTTAACAATCCATTAGCCTAAAGAAAATTTTAGGTCGCGACATATATCTATTGGAAACTTGTGCTGACCGTGTGTGATGGAACACTTTCTTGGCCTATTTTCTTTCGTCTTTTCATTTCCGGTAAAATTGCAACTCAACACAAGAAGAATTATACGACATAGACAAATAAGAAGGCATCTTTACTATGATCGCATTCCTTGCTAGAGCAAGTTCTTCTACCTTCACCATGAATGACGCACAAATCAATCCGCATGATCTCCATATATCGACTGTCAACTCTTTACTCTTGATATAAAGTACCAAACATAGACGGACTTAATTTAACAACAAAAAAGAAGGAGAAGTTGATAGATGAACGTCCAGTTCTGGCCAACAGCGAGAAAGCCGACTATCCTTCATTGAAAGGGTATTTCTCGTACCGAATTCTGCAATCCTGAAGCTGCACCCACCCCCTGATTTTCATGCTGCAAAGATACTCGGTTAACTTTACCTCGGCTTGTTCTGGGCAATCGAGACAGTCCCCTGGTACAAGCGCTCCATTGCAAGCTCCATGCGCATAGCACGCGCTGTCGGGACCCATATGGTTTGCGTAGAAATTATAGCCATTGTCCGGTGTTTGCTCAGTTATATACCCGAGGGCCAATTGGACATCGAACGCGAAATTACCAGTCTCTTCATAAGAATATACATTACATGCACTATCGATCAAAGTTATGTCCGGATCACCTCTTGCGGTATCTCGAATGTAGAGCAATCCGAGTGCAATCACTGCGACGACTCTCGACCACATAGGAGGCGGCATCTCATAGATTCTTCTATTCAGATACTGCAAAGGTGCAACTTGATTGCCTATTTAAAGAGGTGATCGATATACTCTGTTCATTAGATGAATCTAGATGATACTACCCCGATGGTGAAAGCCCTTTTCACAATTTGATCGAATCTTTGTCCTAATGCCCAGTTTTGTCGCTATTTGGCTGAGAAATTTACGCACCGAAAGCTTTATTTTAAACAAAAGATCCCTTGCTAACCCCGTCACGCTGTAACTTATAAGACATATATGTTCGCTAGTTCATGTTGTGCCAATTGCGAGGAATCGGACTTAAAGAGTCTTTTGATTCACAAAATTGATTCACTGTTGTTGTTACTGATACGACCAGAGCCAGTGTGACAAATTAGATTCATTTCCATCTGTAAACGAAAACTTGCGAGTCTCAAACTTATCTTGTTTTGTTATTTAAGCTAAGTCATATAGTTCACCAATGCAATAAGTTTAGGATTTTTTTAAGGGATTCTAGTCGAATGCAATTACATGCATTATACTATAAACGTATGCAATTCCAGTATTGAGTTTTACTTTGATTCCTATAATATGTTTTGTCATTTTTATATACATGCGATAATTTGAATTCTTAGCCAAATTTCTGCTTAATGATTATTAAATATTGTGTACTTTAGATACTCATATGAAATCTCTGTTTAATAATAATCGGATATTTCTTAAACATCACCCACTATTGACTCGTGATCTTACAGCCCTCTCAAAAATTGCTTCTGATGTGATGAATTTAGTCCCTATATAAATAATTTTTTAACAGAAAGGATTAAATTTTTCGTAACATTTCCATCTGAGATTCTTCAAAAAATATCAAATTGAGGCCAACTACCAATCTGCAATTCCTTCGTGTATATAAGTAGTGGTGCCCTCAACAACGGCATCCTCATTTTCAATGCAAATTCATATGAACATATTTGGGACCGCTCTTAGAAATAATAGACGACTTTTAAATTTTCTAGCCACGACTTTAACTCACTATCTAGTAGAAAAATGACAAAATTCACACCACATAAATTCAATAGCCACCGTCATTTTCCATTTTCCATGGAACGGAAATATGAATTTTTTTGTACTTCAGATCTCCTCAACGAAGCACATTAGGACTAGTATTGTTACAAAATATAAGTACAATAAAAAGATTTGACCGAAAATACGTTGGTCAAAAGTATAGTATTCATTTAGAGGCTTACACAAACAGGCTCCAAAGAGTCCATAGCTGGTGTCGACCCCAGTTGCCTTCAGCAAATTTTGGGTAGATATATGACGAAACAACTCGAATTATCGCTCTGAATCAGTACAACTAGAATTTGACAAAAAGAAAGTTGAGAGAAAAGTGAGGGAGGGACAGAGAGAGTTTTGGATTCTACTTTCCGTTTGTCGGTTTGGAAGAAAAAGATTCACCTCCTATCCTCTTTAAAAAATTATAGATGTTTTTTTTTTTTTGGATAACCGAGGTGTTCGGGCCAGCTTGCGCGCACCTCGACTATTCCTCAGGAGAGACTAGCACAGAAACCAAAATTATAGATGTTTCTATCGAGGTAAACCGCTAATTTCTATAATGATCTAAAAGGGGTTGAATCACTGATATGAAGAATGATCAAGAGGGAGTGATCGCTCTATTGTGGAGGTCATAAATAGCCAATTGCTCTCATCTGTGTCCGTGTGTAAAAAGTTCTCCCAACGAATATTATAGAGAGTGACTAATAAAATAGTGTTTTCTTCAATTGAGTTCCTAATCTTTCTCAACATATAGCATGTTATTTTTGCGGATGAAGATGAGATGAACTTGAGTCTTGATTTCACGGTATTGATGCGTAATCAAGTACTGACCTATATTTAGAGTTAAATTGATTTTCCTATCATTTTGCAAAAATTACTAATAGCTAAGCTTGATTCATGCTTAGTCTTCATAAAATAAGCCCATGCGGTTCGAGTATAGTCATCCGCTATGGTCATAATATATTGAGTCCCATTCTCTCAAGGGCTTTGAATATATATGGACCCCAATGATCAATATGAATCAAAGATCAATCCGGTTACTAAAAACAGTTGAACTTTTGGAAGGCAAATAAATTTGTTTTGTCCGAGGTACTATTGTTGTTGACATCAGAATAAACTTTTGAAATCAAATCGAGTCTTGAATTGGGTAAACGACAGAGCCCAAAATGCCATAAATTAAAACAACTAGGCACATCACATGATGATTGAGAACTCAGTAGACTCCTTGACTTCTTGGCTGCTGACACATATTTTTAATTGGCCCAAAATTAATTGCACAAAATTTATAAATTAATTTTCTTTAATTCCTAAGACAAAAAATATATATAATATAAAAATATATTTCTATTAAATGCATTGCATATAAAATTAGACATGTTTGTGTTAATTAAGTATATTAAAATATATTTTTTAGTTTAGTTAAAATAAATAAATAAATAATCAAAAAAATCAAAAAAAATCACTCTGGGCCGAGCCGGAATCGGGCCGGCTCGGCCCTTTCCTTTTCCCTCTTTCTTTTCTCCCCGCGCCAGCCCAACCCTCTTCTTCTCTTTTCTTTTTTTTCCCACACGAGCCCAGGCCCAACTCGCCTTTCTCCTCTTCTTTCTTCCTCCCGTGCGCGAGCGGGCCCAGCCCCGGCCCAGCTAGCCCTTCTTCTTCCTTTTTTCCCACCCGTCGCTCTCGCTCCCCTGTGCTCCCCTGTTCTCCACGGCAGCATGACGCACGGCGGCGCCGCTCCTCGCTGTCACTATCCGGCCAGAACAGGGCCGGACGAGCACGCCAATAGGACTGGCATTAATTGCCAGTCTCGTCCCCCCCCCCGGATTCCCAAGTTCCTCCCCCTTTCTCACCCTATCTTTGTCGTTTAGCAGAGCCGGCCCCCCCTCTGCACCGGCTTGTGGCCGCGGGATTCGCGGGGCACAGGCCGGTGTAGGTCATCGTCAGCCGACGTGGGGGAAGCACAGGGTCGTCGTCGCCGGCTATAAAAGGCTAGAGAGAGAGAGAGAGAGGCCGGTCGGCTACACAGAGAAAGAAAGAAACAGAGAGGACACAGAGAAAGAGAGCCGAGAATAGAGAGAGAAGAAGGACCATGGAGTTCACCAGAGCCGTCTGCAGCGTCGCCGTTGCCCGGAAGCAACCACAAAGCAGTCTCGAGTGCCGTCGACCAGTGAGTATCTCTCGACAGAGAGTCCCCCTCCTGTTTTGCTCTGTTTCTGGGTGCTGTTTGGTCGGGACTCACGCCGGCCGTCTCGCGCGAATCCCGGCCCATGCCGACGTCGGCCCCGATCTTTGGTCTCCGTTGAAGGTATGCCGGGCCATCGAAGTCGATTAGCTCGCCGGAAGAGGTTGGAATTGACTTTTTTTTATCATGCCCCCCAGGTGCTCGACGAAATACCCCAGAGAAGCCTGTTTCGATTTGACTCGCCAGTCGGCAAACCGGCGGCTGGACGGCGAGCCATGCGGTCGGCGACGTTGATGGTGGCCCCAGAGGGTATTCCGAGGACAGAGCTGGTCTGGGTCAGCCGGCGGGCGGCCAATTTTGGCCCCGCCGACACCTATTCCCCGCGGATCTGTGATCCAGGTCGAATTCGACCCAAATCAACAGATCCGACCCGGGTCAATGCCTAAGTCGAACCCGTTGACTCGGGTCGGTTCCGACCGACCCGGATCAGCCGATCCGACCCGGTCAACTCTCGGATCGGATTCGTTGACTCGGGTCGGTTCCGATCGACCCGGATCAGCTAATCCGACCCAGTCAACTCTCGGGTCAGATCCGTTGACCCGGGTTAGACCAGTCCGACCCAGATCCGTTGACCCGACCCGTTTAATATTATATTATTATTTTATTATTAAATTTTAAAAAAAAATTTTAAAAAAATTTTACCGTATGTATATATATATATTTTTTTTTTTTTTTCTTTTTCGAAAAAAAAATTTAAATTTTTTTTTTTATGGTTTACCTGTATGTTTTAATTTATTGTTATATTATTATGCTTGTTGTTATAATTCTATGTTTAAATAGATAGGTTGATTTAATCAGGTAATGTTAGTTTACATGTTATTATCATTGTGCTTTATTATGCACGTTTTTAATTGCCTGAATTATTGTGTTTTTGAACGACATCTGACTTAGCTAGGGTTAGAGCCTTAGGCTGCATGAATTATGTGTTTTTGATTGCTAATCGTTTCAGATTATGTACTCGCTTGATCACTTCACATGTTAGGAGAAAGGTCCTAAAATCAACTCAAACTGCCTGACAAATGTTTTAAAAAATGAAAATGAAATGAATAGGATAAAAAGGTATCGAAAGGGCATTAGTTATCCAACTAATGTAACCAAGCCCCCAAGCTCAGTTAATCTCTGGTTCATAGGAATAGGGTGATTTTTCCATCACCCTATTTGGGTTTTTAATCGACCCACCCCAAAACGATTAGTGGCGACTCCTTGATATAAACCATTTGCATGTTAAACACTTAAACCCTAAGTCACGATATGGTATAGGCTTAGGAGAGCTCGAGTTAGGTCCCAAACTTAGACTTAACGTATATCAAGCGAGCTCCTCATTTTTAGAGCATGTTCTAAAATGACCCGGGAGCTTCGGTCGCGACATTGGCAAATCTTGTGGATTAACCCCTAAAGCAACCAGACCCATTATTCGTGTCCTCGTTTTAAAAAAATGCAATCCCTTTTCTTCTCCACCCTGACTGATCACCATCCTCGAATGGTCCTGCAATTAGCATGGGAAGAAGTGATGCAATTTGAATCTTCAATTAGCTTCCCAATACAAATTACGTGGAATTTAATGGGCAGTGTCTGCTTCGTTTACAAGCAAATCAAGGCGTTAAGAAGTTTCTAAACTAAGTTTTTAAAAACTCCAGTAAGCCCCACATTACTTTTTCCTAATAATGAGAGCGCTCGTGACCCTTTCATGTACCCAATTAATCCCTACTGGTTTGATAAGTTAACATCTCACGGCACTGGGTAATTACTAAAGCCGCGCATGTCTATGTTTGGGGGTGACCTTTAGAGAATGTGCAAACATGATTGTTTGGATATAGGCCTCGAGTGATGAACACAAATGCACTGATTACTCGAACAACCCTTTGGGTTGAAAAAACTCAAAATTAGAGCTTGGGGTCAAGGATCTAAATTTAAAGTTAGCTCTCAAGTATCTTAAGCTTTACATTAGAAAACTCTTGGGAAGCGAGGAGGAAATTCATTTACCCTTTCGTTTCAAGTTATCTTAAGTTCTTTTTTTAACATGATTTTTTTGCTAACCCATAAAATTTGCACATAAATTTAAACTTTGATGAGATCAAGTTTGTGATTTTAATAATTTGAGTGGCGTCAAACGGACAAAATAATGGGGTCTATGCGTTGTCCCTAAAAATTTGAGGTTATTAATACTTGAAATAAAAAATTTGAATGGGGTCAATCGACCCCACTCAACAATCAACATTGGGAAGCTTCCTCCCTTCTAACCTAGGCCTTCCCGCAAAACTACAAAGAAAAAATTGGTAGCTTAATGATCAATTTGACTTTAGCGAGTTCATTATAATGTGATCATGTGATAGGTCAAGGGCGTCAGCGAATGGGTCAAAGGTTCAAATTCCGATACTCATTCTCAAATTCATTGCTTATGGTGGGTTCACAACTTATTTACAAAAATACAAAACTTATGCCAATTATCCTATTTAGTCGAGCCTTGCACATGGAAGAGATCAGCCTACGTGCAAGGGAGAGTATTACTTAATAAACAATGCATAAAGTGCCGACCCTTTTCCTATCAAATTAAATTTTTAGAAAGCAGTGTCTCTAGCAGCACCATTGCACTTGATACTTCATTAGATCCTCCATAAGCTCTAAATAATTGACATCATTCCCTGTCGTATCTTTCCATCTCCTGCGATCGGACCTCCGAAACGGAAATCTCTTAGATAAAAATCACCACAAACATCAATGTACAAGAGCTTCTATTACATCGAAGAAGTTACATCGCTCCAATATCCATGCAAACGACCAAACAAAACATAGAACCACATATTAAAACAAATTTATAGCTCGTAAAGACTGCTTCGATTTCTCAACGATGGTTGAAAAACCGGCTATTTGGTGAAATCATAATCCTCGTACCTAACTCTACAATCTCCAAGCTGCACTTGGCCCCCAATTCTCATGGTACGGAGACGGTCCAACTGTACTCTTGCATGACTCACGCAATGGGAGCAATCCATTGGCGAGAACCGCCCATTGCAAACTCCAAGGACACAGCATATAGTTTTGGGCCCCGAAGATAGGCATGTAGAGATAATAAGAGTCGGCTATGTTTGCGCGTAAGTTTTTGAGAGCCGATCCACAGTTGATGTCAAAATCATCGTTCGGCTTGTAAGAATGTCCGTTGCACACCCTACGGACCAAAGTTATGTCCGGATCACCTCTCACAGTGTCGCGAATGTAGAACAGCCCGGGTAGAGTTACTGTGACGGCTCTGTGGAATGTAGTAGTGTTGGGAAAAAGGCGTATAATAATAATGATGCGGAAGTGAAACCCTTTCTCCCTCCTTGCGTGATCAAGATTGGCAAAAAAGAAAATAAGAGAAATGTAGAGACAAAGACACGGATTTTACGTGGAAAATCCTTCGAAAGAGAAAAACTGCGAAGATCTTCCACTATAATAATAGGATTTACAACAACATTTCTTCACCAAAATTGGTGGATCACCCTCACCTATTGGTGGATTACAACCTAGTACAAAAGGATAACAATCTCTCTCACAGAGGATCTTTCTTATCGAAAGAGGTTGTCGAAACCTTCGACCTCACCGACTCTCATCGAATTTGTCTTTGATGTGGGATGAAGACTAGATCTCACATCACAATCCAACATATCTCTTCATCCCTTATTTATAGAGGGCCATGAGACATCTCTTCCATGCTCTAGATTCGTCACCAATAAATAAGGTGGTCGTAAAGCATCTTTCTAAAAAGCATGGAGATTTGCAAAACTCTTCATTTTCCAAGCGAGTTGGTTGCATTGGAACTACGTGGTTATCAATGCATTAATTCTCTCGACTAATTAAGGAGAATCCCAACAAATCTCCCCCTTCGACTTAATTAGAGGGGCTAATTGTCATACCTGCACCTTCGCAACACTCATCGAACTTCTTCAACTAAATAACCTTGGTCATCATGTCGGACTAGTTCTCATTGGTGTGAACCTTGTCGAGCTGTAAATGCTTCTCCTCTATCACATCCCAAATCCAATGTTAACGCATATCGATATGTTTTGAGCAAGAGTGATAGGCTGAATTTTTCGCCAAGTGTATGGCACTTTGGTTATCACATCTCAATACATACTTTTCTTGCTTATGACTCAACTCAAGCAAGAAGTTCTTCATCCAGAGCATTTCTTTACATGCTTCTGTGGCTGCAACATATTCGGCTTCAGTAGTAGACAGGGCAACGCATTTTTGGAGCTTCAACTGCCATGACACAGCTCCCCCTGCAAAGGTAGTCAGGTACCCTAACGTCGATTTTCTTGAATCAACATCACCACCTAAATCTGCATCAATGTATCCTTTTAACACGGGTTTTTCTTTGCCGAAACACAAACACCTTTTCGATGTACCCTAGAGGTATCGAAATATCCATTTGACAGCAGCCCAATGTTCCTTCCTTGGATTCAAAAGGAATCGACTCACAACACCAACTGCATGAGCAATATCGGGTCTGGTGCATACCATTGCATACATAAGGCTGCCAACCGCCGATGAATATGGCACGTTCATCATCTCTTCTTTCTCTTTTTCAGTCGAAGGACTCTATTTCTAACTGAATTTGAAATGTCCAGTAAAAGAAGTACTTATTGCTTTGGCCTTACGCATGTTGAATCTCTCAAGAATTTTCTCGATATATTTCTCCTGGGATAGCCATAATAGCTTCTTTGAACGATCTTCATCCCAAGGATCTGCTTTGCTTGGCCAAGATCTTTCATAGAAAAAGACTGGCCGAAGGCCTTCTTCAGTGCAACAATTTTCTTTGAGTCTTGCCCAGCTATCAATATATCATCGACATAAAGTAGAAGAATAATGAAATCACCACTAGCATACCTCTTAATGAACGCACAGTAGTCAGTGTGAGTTTCTTGAAGTCATGTTCCGTCATGAATGAATCAAATTTCTTGTACCACTGTCTTGGTGCTTGTTTTAAACCATAGAGACTTTTCTTGAGTAGACACACTAGGTGCTCTTTTCCTGGAGCTTTGAAACCCTCAGGTTGCTCCATGTAGTTCTCTTCCTCTAGGTCTCTGTGAAGAAAGGCAGTCTTCACATCAAGCTGTTCAATTTCCAAGTCTAGGGAGGCGGTTATACCAAGGACAGGTTGAATCGATGACATCTTCACTGCCAGAGAAAATATAGCATTGAAATCGATGCCCTTCTTCTGATTGCATCCTTTGACAACAATTCGAGCTTTGTACCTTGGCCGCGAGCTATTTTCATCAGTTTTAAGTTTATAAACCCACTTATTTTTCAATGTTTGCCTGCCCTTTGGTAACTCAACTGGATCATAGGTATGATTCTCATGCAAGGATTGCATCTCCTCCCGCATGGCTTTCGCCCATTCTTCTTTATTATTGCTGGTCACTGCTTCTTCATAACTTTGAGGCTCCCCCTCTTCTACAAGGATTGTATAATCATCTGCAGGATATCTAATAGAGGGATGCTTGATTCTAGTGGATTGCCTCGGTTGAACTTGAGGCTCTGGTTCGACAGGTTTTGTCTCTGTCGTTTCGACAGGCTCCTCTGTTGGTGGTTCGTCATCATCGCCGACTTCTTCATTGTTATTTTGTGATGACTTTCCCCCTGAATCATCATTGTTCTTAGAGGGTAACATAGGATCGAAATGGATAACGATCCTGGTTTTGGATTTCTCTATGTCTTCAAGAGTTTGGCCTTCAAAGAAGACAACATCACGACTTCTCACGATCCTCCTTTTGATAGGATTCCATAGTTGATAACCAAACTCATCTCTTGGTGAGCCGAGGCAAATACACTCCTTGTTCTTCATATCGAGCTTAGATCGTTCATCTTTAGAAATATGGATGAACGTTCAGCAACCAAACATTTTCAAATGATCATATGATGCCTTCTTTCTTGTCCAAGCCTCCTCTGGGATTTCTCCATCCAAAGGCTTTGACGGTGACAAGTTGATTATATCAACGACAGTCTTCATGGCTTCACCCCAAAATGATTTGGGTAGTTTGGCGTGAGATAACATGCATCGAACTCTTTCCTCAATGGTTCGATTCATCCTCTCAATTACACCATTTAGCTGAGGCGTCTTCTCCAATTTTATGCCATGTGACCTGCAGTATGCTTCGAAAGGGCCACGATACTCACCACCATTATCAGCTCGCACGCACTTTAATTTCATCCCAGTCTCCCGTTCTACCATGGGATGGTATTCCTTGAAAGTTTTGAGAACTTGGTCTTTCATGCTCAACAAAAACACCCATACTTTTCTGGAGTGATCATCAATAAAGGTGACGAAGTAATATGCACCACCGAGAGATTTCTCTGTCATGGAACAGACATCAGTATGAACCAGATCAAGAACATACCTTCTCCTTCTGGGTCGATCTAGTTTATGGAATGATGCTCAGCGTTGTTCGCTGGCTAAGCAGTGAGTGCAGTCCTCTAGCAATTGGCCTTTCACGTCGGAGAGTAGCTCTTTCTTGGCAAGGATCTGCAATCCCTTCTCGCTCATGTGACCAAGCCTCTTGTGCCATAACTCCAGGCTTGAGTCAACGTGGACAATATTAGCATCTCCATTGCGTACTCTTCCTTGCATGACGTACAAGGAGCCTTCTTTCTTTCCTCGGGCGATGACCATTCTCCCTTTGACGAGTTTCCATTTGCTTGAACCAAAGTGATTCACCATCCCGGCATCATCTAGCTTCCTAGCTGAGATAAGGTTGAGACACATATTTGGAACATGTCTTACCTCCTTCAATATCAGCTTATATCCCGTGTCAGTCATCAAAGTGACTTCACCAATTCCAACAATTTTGCTGGTGACACGGTTTCCTATCCTGACTGTACCAAAGTCACCACTTTGGTAGGATGAAAAAAATCCTTCATGTGGAGTAACGTGGAAGGACGCACCTAAATCTAAATCAACAATCCACGAAATATCATCGTCAGCAACGTTGAGGTAGTTGGCTTCACCAATTAGGAAGACATCATCATCTTCAGTTGCTGCGACGGCCGTAATGTTCTTTTCTTCTTTCTTCTTTGAGTCAACTTGGTCTGGCTTGACATTGCCGGACTTTTGATCTCTCTTAAGGAATCGGCACTCCGGTTTCTTGTGACCGGATTTCCCGCAATAGTAACAATTAGGGGGAGATTTGGAATGCCCACAAGGCTTATCATGGCCGCGGCTTTTACTTCTACCACGGAACTCGGTTCTCCCATGATTGTCAACGATGTTGGCCTCATATTGGCTGGACGTGCCTCGTTCTTTTCTCCGAGCTTCTTCATATAGGCTATCGGCTACAGCATCCATGGTGAGGTTGCCTTCCGGGGCTGAGTTACTTAGAGTAACAACCAATGCGTCCTAACTTTCTGGTAGGGAACTGAGGAGTAGAAGGGCTTGCAACTCATCATCAATCTTCATTTCAATCTTCATCAATTGATTCACGAGCCCCTTAAAAAGTGTTTAAGTGCTCTATCATGCTTTGACCATCCTTATACTCTAGCTTCACCAATCGTCGCACTAGGTGAGCTTTATTATGAGGCATCTTCTTTGAATCATGGACTCTAGCTTCGCCCATAATTCGTGAGCATTGGTGTATGTCGACACATGCTGGAACAAACTTCTATCGATATATTTGCGGATCATAGCGACTGCTTTGTGATTTAAGAGTTCCCACTATTTATCGCTCTTTTCCTCCGACTTCTCCTCATTGATGACAGGCTCATACAAGTCCCTGCAATATAGGTGGTCCTCCATCATGGGCTTCCAATAGGAATAGTTCTCCGCAGTGAGTTTGAACCTATCACTATCATAGGTGACGGTAGTCTCCATCTTGAAACACACGATGCCTTTGAACCAAGCTTTGATACCATTGTTGGAAAAAAAGGTGTATAATAATAATGATGCGGAAGCGAAACCCTTTTTCCCTCCTTGCGTGATCAAGATTAGCAAAAACGAAAATAAGAGAAATGTAGAGATGAAAACACACAAATTTTACATGGAAAATCCCTCAAAAGAGAAAAACCGTGAAGATCTTCCACTATAATAGTAGGATTTACAACAATATTTCTTCATTGAAAATTGGTGGATCACCGTCACCTATTGGTGGATTACAACCTAGTACAAGAGGATAACAATCTCTCTCACAGAGGATCTTTCTTATCAAAAGAGGTTGTCGAAACCTTTGACCTCACCGACTCACGTCGAATTTGTCTTTGATGTGGAATGAACACCAGATCTCACATCACAATCCAACATATCTCTTCATCCCCTATTTATAGAGGGCCATGAGACATCTCTTCCACGCTCTAGATTCTTCACCAATAAATAAGATGGTCGTAAAGGATATTTCCAAAAAGCATGGAGATTTGCAAAACTCTTCGTTTTCCAAGCGAGTTGGTTGCATTCGAACTACGTGGTCATCAATGCATTAATTCTCCCAACTAATTAAGGAGAATCCCAACAAGTAGCCATCTCCCAGATTCTTCCAATGGCTACTTCACTTCATTGTGTGAAAATCCAACTTGATCGGCTTGATTTAGCCAACATACAACCAATGACAAATAAAGCCAAGCACCGATCAAAAGATTTGGCGTTAAAAAAGAGCAAAAGTCACCAAAAACTCTAAACTATGTCATTTATGACACATTTACTCTAAAAAAGTTTTCTGTAACACTAAAAATCCCAAATTTCTACATGTGTGACATATTAACCTTCCATCAAACTTCTATCATGAGAATCATTAAAAATCTGTCTACATAGATACTGAAAAACAAATAGCATTGATATGACACTCACGTGGCTTAAATAAAATATGAAAAACATTATTTTGACTGAAAAATCATCTAACAGAACTTTAGCGGATGATAACTATGTCATACAGATACAAGTTTGGAGTTTTTATGTCACAAGTAAAAGTTCAGGGTAAATATGTCACAATGAGTATAGTTTTGGGTTTTTTATTTCATAAAAAAAGTTCAAGGGTAAATGTATTACAATTAGTATAGTTTGGGGTTTCTTACGACTTTTTCCCTAAGAAAAAAACCCACATCTAAAGCATGATGTCTAAAGCATGATCTCATGACCATATTAAATGTCAAATAAACAGATATATTGTTGCTCTTACTGAATAAAGTTTTGAAGATCCATCTCGACAAGTCAAATAGCAGGGTTAAAGTTTATATGTTTGCACCTTAGGCTTTTTGTCTTTATCGAATAAAATTGCCCTTGAACCCTGCACCAAAACGGATTCACCAATGCATTACACAAATTGATGGAGAGAACAATAAATATGGAAAATGACAGAAACGCTCGAGCAATACTCTGGTTACGTGAATATTATATAGTCTATAGATGTAAACCAAGGTCATCTCCACCGTCGATCATAGGGATCTTATAGTTGGACCCATATAATCAACGATTGAGATGGTTTTGGTTTATATGGTCTATAATCCATTCGATACTTTTCGGCTATTAATTAGAAGTTGCTTGAAAAAATGATGTGACAAATTAAAACTCTAATTGGGTACTTGAATTTGTCCTGCATATTGATGTATATCCATTTAAAGTCTGTGAGATCACTTTGTAAATTAATTTTCACATGAAGTTGTTTATATTACATCCTATGGCTACTCTTGCCTGAAGTACCTCGTATGATCTTCCTCCGGGCAATGCTGCTGAAGATGGTGTACACACGAACTAGACATTGTTCAATCGTCTGACCACGTCCTTCTCTTATCTAATAATCAAAATCGACAACAGCGTTTGGTTGTTTGAATGGAATGTGCCATGCTTCTCATAATATTACACACTAATGACTGTCAATGTCTTGCATGCAATCATGTGTACCGTGTACTTCTACAGCTGAAGGAATAAACATATACATACATGTACGATACGGAGGCAAGGAGTAAGTTTACTGGTGGGATCTCTCCCATCCTATTCTACCACAAATTGCTGAATATTTTCCATTTTCAAGATCCCATTTGCACACACCCCTTACCCTTTAAGAGTAGATTTTGAAAAGTGGAAGCTATTTTTCGAATTTCACTATCGTTTATAAATGTTAATTAGAAATATTTTCGCTAAGCTGGATAGTATACTTATTCTTTTGCATATTACCGATCTCAGAAAAATCTTAAGGCTGGTCGGACTAGCAAACTTTATGTTGTTCACTGCATCAACGATCCATTTCTCTGCCAAGTTCTCTAGCAACTCATTTTCCTGCAACGTGCAATAATCTCAGCCATGCAACCATGGCGATTGCTGCTTCGCAGGTAAAATAGAAGAAGGAAAAAGGAAGAATCACTCCAATACTTACAAGAGAATGCACTATGCCCTCCACAGTTTGTTTTGAGAAACATTTGTTTATACTCTTCAATCTATTCCAACAATGAAGACTGGTTGGAATTTTTCTGACTAGCTCGGATGAAGAGTTAGATTCAACAATGCTAGAACAGAATATCAGTAACCTTTTGTGGAGCTCTTCCTCTTTCGTATTGGATTTGTGCGCAAATTTGTTGATGACATATAAAATTTCTGATGCATTTGATGAATCCACCGAAGAGAGAGCATGTTCTAAGAGAGGAAGATCCTATTGAGAAAATAGAGGGTTACCTGTGTAAGTAAAAGACAAAATAAAATCATATTGATTAATAAATAAATCTATAATTTCACAAATTTTCCTTTTAGAATCTCATGTTTTGGAATCGCTTCTAACTAGTAGTTACCTTTGAAAAGACAAAATGAGTTGCAAGGCCACATGTATTCACCTGCTCAATGTAACTCCGCTCGTGAAACCGTAATGATGGTACACAAAACACAAAACTCTACATATAAGGTAGATTGATTGATGGATTATTAGAAAACTTGGTACAATATACACACGCTGACTGAACAATTAAAATTTGTCGGCATGGCAAAAACACAGACTCAAATGAAAAGATTAGTACAACGTAATTCTCTCCCTCTTTAATTCCCTTCCTACAAAGGACAACATATGTATTCTTTGTCATCGAAAGTAACAAATGAAGAAGAAAAGGCTGTCGAAAATTACCAAAGTAACCAGGAAGCTTGGATAGGAAATGAGATGCACCCACATCCGGAAAAAGTCCGATTGATGCTTCAGGCATTGCAAATACCTGCAACAATTTTCAAAGTAGACACGTTGTGATGATCAAAGCTCGTATGGAATCATCATCCATGACCATTAAGTCTCATTTTTGAATATCGAATAAAACTATAGACAATTATCATTTACCGTACTCTCTGTCACGACTCGAAAGCTCCCGAGCATGGAGATTCCGGCTCCACCACCCATCACAACTCCGTTGATGAGGCATACCTTTTGAGAATGTTCAAGTTGATTTAGAAGGTGATGGTTTGGAAGGTGATGGTTAAGTTGATTACAGATGCCGTATCATTGGGTTTCTCAGCCACGCAAGTATTGTATAAAAAGAAAAGCCCCCAGATCTCACCAAAAGCTTTTTATATGTAGCCATCAAGTAAACCACGGTGAGCAGTTTCTTATAACCCATTGCTCCGAAGCTCCAATGTCCTGAAGGGTATATGTAATACTAGAAATTACTTGGAAAATAAGACTAAGATATATATTATTGAGTTTTCTTCGCTTGTGGAAGGCACTTCTAATCTTGATAAAATAGGTGGAAACTGTCAAAATTATACCAGAAAAATAATCAATTACAATGTCTACCCTGAACTTAGGCATATGTAATTATAAAGGATGATTCGATGGTTCTATTGAAAAACAAAGACTAATTTTTTTTGGCTGATTTTCAAAAGACGTTGCTATGTGTAAAAAAACCGTTGGTAGAAACAAATTATCGGTCGCTTGATTTCAAGTAATTTATTGGTAACTTGCTAAAACTTCTATGAAATTACCATCTTTTCAACAATTTATAAATCATCAACTTTTATTATCTTTTAACAACTTTTATTTGTCTCTCTTATCAATACCTTAAATTTTATCAACTCGCTATGAATTACAAATCTTAATTTGAGTGGCTTACCAACTTTTTCTATTCAAACTATCAATTAGTTTTGGATTATTAACTCTCATTCAAGTTAATCACCAATGTTTATACGGTTTTTTCTTGAATTATCAACTTTTGTTATTGTTTACCAAATTTTATTTTTCTTTTTACAAACTCTTTTTACAAACACCTTAAACTTATCCTTAACTCTTATATGAACTCACTAACATTTATTTGTGTGACTTCCCAATTTTCTCCTATCAAATTACAATTAATTTTGTTTTACCGACTCTCATTTTAGTTGCTTACCAACATTTACTAGGTTTTTTTAAAGTTATTATTTTTTCCATTAAGTTCCCAACTATTATTCCTCTTGCTTACTAACTACTTAAATTTATCAATTCTCTCTAGAAATTACCGACACTAATTAAAGTGTAATTGACTTTTTTTTTCCATAAATTACCAACTAGTTTTGCATTTCCAACTCTTATTTGAGTAGGTAGTTGCCAAAAAAAAAATTTAAATTACCAACTTCTCTTATCTATATAACAAACAAAAAATCTAGCATATTTTACCAACTTTTATTGACCTTTCTTACTCTATAAATGTAATGTCTATCATACTAAATTACCATTTTTATTCGAGTTTTAGCTTTTCTCCAATTAAGTCACAAATTAATCTTGGGTTACCAAGTATTATATGAGAAACCTAACAATATTTATTGAGTTTCTTTTACTTTACCAACTTTTCTTATCGTTTCCCAATTTTAATATATCATGCTAAGTGCTCCCCAAATTTCTAAATCTGCTAACTTTTTTAGAAGTTACAAACTTTAAGTAAAGCGATTACCAACTTTTCTCCAATTAAGTTACCTGCTAGTTTTGTTTTACCAATGCTTATTTGAAATAGTTATTAACATTTATTTGATTATTTTTTTCTTTGACAAAAAAATTATTTTATCTTTTATCAACTTCTTTTTACCTTTTCAAACAACGCCTTAACTTTACCAACTATTATACGAAATCACCGATCTTTATTTGTGTGACTTCCTAACTTTTCTCCGACTAATTTACCAACCAATTACGACTTCTCAGCTCTTATTTGAGTTACTTGACGACATTTATTGTTTTCTAATTTTCCAAATTTTCCTATCGTTGGAAACTTGCAATTATCATAGAACGTTAGCAATTTCACAAAAGAGTTGGTAGACTTCCAACAAATTACCTAGAAAAATGTCACGAAATCACTTATTTTCACCGACGGTCTTTAACGGTTCCTAACATTTACAGATTTTACTGACACAGAGAAAAAAAGTTCAGCATCTTTTTACACGAAATGTTAGAATTCTGCCTGCATATATGATTCTCCAACTATTAATATAAAGTTCTTGGAAAAGAGTACCATATTATTAACCCATTAACTCGGGTTGCTTGCAATTTTTAAGGGTTATAGTTATATGAAACACAATGAAAAGAGAGCAGAAGCTGAGTTGATCACCTGTTAACATGTAGCACATAGTTCCAATAACGTCACCACCCGAACAAAATGCTTTCCCGTTTCCCTAATGAATATTTGAGCAAGTGTCGAAGAATAACGTAAATGACAAAAATCAGCTCACGCGTATCCCAGAGAATATATTATCAATCAGATGGAGCATGCTCCAATTATGTGGGTGTACAAATGAACACTCGCGCGCTCAATTATATATATCTGAATCTAAATACTGCATAAAAATGTGCAACTCAAGAGGGTATTTCTAAAAATTTACACCCTTTAAATTTCCGAAAATTGCATCCTTTCAAATCACAATAAAAGGTCTCTTTCAGGCACGCACGCCAATTGCAACATATGTCAAAATTCATGCCCTTCGGATGTGAAACAACACAACTTTTACTCATATTTTTCATATTTTGAAATGACGCGACTTTAGAATCCTAATATGTCTATAGATCTTGCCTTCAATATAGTATGTTTTTTTCAATGAGTGTTTTTTATTTTTTATAGAAGAAAAATCATTCGAATTGCTACAAAAGTTTGATGCCATCTTTTTTCGTTGTGTTGATCGGTTAAAGTGAAGCAGTAGTCATCTAAATGTCTGATTAATCTACTCATAAATTAATTATATCTTGCTCATAAACAAATTGGATCTGAAGATCGATTTAATTGGATTTTGAAGAAACTTAAGTCATTTTACATGTTATTTGTTGTGACCAGCTTAGGAACTCATACTTGTTTGCTGTTTCATATGATGATTTGCACATTGAGCCCAAATCATGAGGGTTAAAACAGGGATTTTTCTGTTGTTCCAATTTTTCTTTATTCTTCGGATAAAGCACTAATTATTTTTCCTACAAAAGTTTTTTTGAGTTTTATGTTTGTTGTATTGTTTAATAATATCATGTGTACCATTTTTTTCTCTATTTCTGATCAATGTCCCGTTCAGTTTATTATGGTAACATTTGTTCACTGAAAAGTATAATAAATTAGTTTTATTAATCTCGTCACTTCATTTATTTGGCTTTTTATTCATCTCAAATATATAGTTAGTGTTTTCTATTTGAAAGTATTCATGACATGCAAATATGTTTAATTTGTTGCCTGTACAAATCATCCATATGTTGTATTATTGCTTTAGCTGCGTAGCCTTTAACTTTCATGCTATGATGAAAATTAATCATCAATCGTAATTTAACATTAGACGAGAAGAATAGCAAAATTAATGGTTAACATTTAATGATGGGTAAATGAATCATCAACCGGTGTTATTTACTTAAATATGTGCTAGCAACTAGGAAGAAGGGACATGCACAAGTACAACCTCTAATTACCTTCAAAATAACAAGGTTGACGGTATGATCGTCCTCGTAGATTTGCAACTTTCTAAACATTTGGGAAGTCTGCGTGCTCGGCCGGGACGACTCCAAACATGAGTGACGGAGATGTATAAACGAGAAAAAGAAAGAAGAGAAGGGCCCACCATTTCGACAGTGAGGGAGTTCAACTTGGAAGGCCGGTTCAAGACCACCTGCCTCACTCCTAAATGCTCTTCAAACAGCACCTGCAGGTGGTGTTTAAACAGAGAGGCAAATGCGATCATCGTCTATCAGGCCACCAAGCATACCCCATTTCAAATGGATGGCGATCAATGAGTAGAGAGGACGCACCGGCAAGCCCCTGCAGAACAACTGCGTAGTGCTCAGAGCCTTCATGCTTCGCTCTCTCTATCTCTCTCTCTCTCTCTCTCTCTCTCTGATCTCTCCTCCTGTTTTGAGCTGCGCAGGGACCAGGAAGGAAGCTCAATTCCTATTTATATGCAGATCAGAGTAGCGTTGTCATGACAAGTGCATCCCACTCAATATTTTATGAGTGTCGCGACCAACCCGTCCCAATCAATTGGAAAAATATATGTTTGGGTATAGGTCTAAAAGTATTTGTCAGCGGACGTTTGTTTGAAAGACAAACCAAAAGGTTCATCTATAAAGGACGGAGGTGCTCCCAAGCCTCATACCTCGCGCAACATGGGTTTTTCTAAACTATGTATTCATTAGGAGTCGCCACTAGCCATAACCAAGGGTTGGCTGGAAACCCTAATCGATAAGCAAAAGTGTTGTCTAGATACATGCGCAACTAGAGATTCTAAGGATCGGAGACTTAATTACACTAGTCATCTAATTAGTGCCTTTTCATTACCTAAATTTACCTCCTGCTAACTAATGCGTCAGGACAACCTATCAAAGAGCCTAAAGATCATCCTAATTATGCTAAAATGGAAAATAACAATCAATGTATTAAAAATGCGCAATCAAATAATCAAAATATAAGTAAGCAACCAGTGACCTAGCATCATTTCTAAAAAGGAAAAGGCAATCAAAAGCCTTGTGGTAAATGCCTAATGGCTTGTTCAATTTTTGGGTTTAATCTCCAAAGTTTTTCACATTTTTTCCATTTTTTAAACTAAGTCAAAAATAAAATTAACACTAAGATCTAATGAAATTAACCCAAAAGCTAAATTCTAAGCCTTTCCTAATTTTTCTGAATTTCTCGGAATTTCTTTATTATTTTATGAATTTTTAATAGATAATAAAAGAAGACCTAGCTCTATTTCATGTGTGTCTATGCTTGTTTGTTCAGACTTAGGTGCGGTGTGTTACACTCTGAACATACCTCACTAGCCACAAGATAGCCTTGGTTTCGAACAGATTCGTCGGAGGAGTGTCGGCACCCCAGAATCGGCCAAAACAGGGGGAAAACAGTTACCTGGTTCGGGTTGTCACTGTGATGGCAAACAGCGACCGGCAGGTGGATCTCTGACGAAGACAACGAGCAATTCTGGCGAGCGGGATGGATTTTGACGCTGTTTCTCTGCTGCTCTCTCTCTCGGTCTGTCTCTCTAGCCCGTCTTTCCTTCAGCTCTCGGCCCCCAACTCTCTATATATATGCAGACCCCATTTTCTTCTTTAGTGAGTGACATGTATGGAGGCAACCAGAAAAAGAGAGGGTGTCGCCCATTTTTGTGTTTCTTTCGATTTTTTCTGCGATGAATGTCCCCCTCTCACTCTACTTTTGTCTTTTGTGACAATGTATGATGTGCCTAGACTCTCCTTTCTATTGTACTTTCTTCCTTTTGCTTCTTTTGTGAAAATGTGAACGGAGATAGGGAGAGAGAAGGAAGCCCTTGGTATCGGTCCAAGGAAGAGCTCCCCCTTTGTCTTTTCCTTTTTTTCTCTTTTTTTATTTAAAATTTTAATAGTAATCTTTTAAATTTAATTTTTTATTTAAAAATAAAATGAAAATATGTTATGCTAAATTCTGTTAATGCAAATGCACCTAGTGTCTACATGATATGCAATTTGGTGAGAATCATTTTTGCTAGGGGCCGAGCCAATCCCTAATTTTTCATGCAACAAATTATTAAATAGGATACCAAAATTTAAGTGTTAACAATAAACATACGCAACCTCATTCATATAATTTATGATTCTTCACTGTTAATTCTTCTTTAAAAAACCCATACAAATGGGTGGAACTATTCAAAAGCTGCACCATACATAATGACACCATCCTATACATCAGGATGCATGCATATTGTTGACACCTATTTTAATCTGCCCAAAATTAATTACACAAAATTTAGGAGTTAATTTTCTTTAATTCCTAAAACAAAAAAAATATTTCTATTTAAATACATTGCATATAGAAATTAGGCACATTTGCATTAATAGGATCTATTAGAGAAAATTTATTTAAAAAAATCAAAAAAAAAAAAAACCGAGTTGGGCCGGGTCGGGGTCGGGGCCGGGTCGACTCAGCCCTTTTCCTTTTTTCTTTTCTCCCTCCATGCGGGCCCAGCCCACTTTTCTTTTTTTTTTCCTTCTTTTTCCTCCCCCTACGCGGTTCGGCTTGGCCTGGCCCGGCCCAGCTCCCTTCTTCTTCTTCTTCCCCCACGCCGATCTCTCTCTCTCCCCTGCTCTCCCCTACATCCGACCATCTAGAGCAATTGATGGTAGAGCGCCGCCACACCGTCCCCATTAGACCAGAGGAGGGCCAAAGGACCACGCCAACAGGACTGGCATTGATTGCCAGTCCCATCCACCCCAAAAACCCGATCTCCTTCCCCCTCCCTCCTCTCTTCTTAACAGCACCAGAACAGGCCTCCCTGCACCGGCCTAAACGGCTGCGAAAGTAGCAGGACAGAGTAGGCCGGTGCAAGCCGTTGTCAGCAGACGTAATGGAGTAAAGAGTGGCATATCGTTGTCGGCTATATAAGCCGGCGAGAGACGGAAAGAGAGGGTTGGCCATTTTAGAGAGAGAAAATAGAGAAATAGAGAGAGAATCAAAGAGAAAAGGAGAAGTTTGAGAGTTTCCAAGGACTAAGAAGAACGTTGGCCAGCCTTCCCATTACTTGCAGATTAGCCAGAGACCTCCCAGACGTGCCGCCGACCGGTGAGTCTCCTCCAGTCCCCTATTTTCCCCTGTTTTCTGGTACAGTTTGGTTGGGACTCGCGCCGGCCGTTTCGTGCAAATCTCAGCCCATACCGTCATCTATCTCAGCCCCCACTCGCTGTCGAAGGCAAACCATAGCCGCGAAAGTCGGCCGGGTTGCTGGAGAAGGTTAATATCCCTCAGTTTTTGTTTTGCCCCCCACCTGCTCAATGAAATGCCTCAAAGAGGCTGATTTGTTTTTTGGCTGCCGGCCGGCAAGTGGGATGTCAAACGGTTAGTGGCCAGCTGAAGAAGCTCAGGAATGTTCTTTAGAGACCAATTTTAGGCCAACGCCGGTCTGGGTTGGTCAGCGAGAGGCCAATTTTTGGCTCCACCGGTGTCCAGGTATGCGGTGTTAACCCAACCCGGATCAGCTGATCCAACCTGGGTCGAATCCGTTGACCCGGATCAATTCCGACCCGATCCGGATCAACTGACTCGACCCGGGTCAACACCGTAGGTCAGATCCGTTGACCCGAATCAGTTCCGACCCAATCCGGATCAACTGACCCGACCTGGGTCAACACCCTAGGTTGGATCCGTTGACCCGGGTTGGATCTAATTGACCCGGATCTGCGACCCGACCCGATTTTAATCTTATATTATTTTTTATTTTTATTTTTAGTTTTTTGTTAAATTTTTTTTTAAAAAAAAATTCAATTTTTTTTTATTAGGGTATAATTTAGATATAATATTGTCTAATATTTTTCTAAATTATGTGATATATCTGAGTGTTTTAAATTATTGTTATGTTATTATGCATGTTGTTTTTAACTAGAGTAATTGCATAAATTGTTATTTTTTGAATGTTGTTCACCTTAGCTAGGGTTAGAACCTTAGGCTGAATATCTACTTTAACTGCTAATCGTTTATGACTATGCACTCGTTTGATCACCTCACATGTTAGGAGAAAGGTCCTATAATCAATCCAAATTACCTGACAAATGTTTTCAGAAATAAACATGGTAAAAAGATACCGAAAGGGTATTAGTTATCTAACTAGTGTAACCAAGTTCCCGAACTCATTTTATCTTTGGTTCGACCCACCCCAAATCGAATAGTGGCGACTCCTTGATATAAACCACATACAGGTTAAAAACCTAAACCCTAAGTCGCGATATGGTATGGGTTTAGAAAAATCCGAGTTAAGTCCCGAACCTAGACTTAAAGCGTATCAGGCGAGACCCCCTTTTTTTGTCGATAAAAAATAGAGGTCGGTCGCGACACATATGTAAAGGCACGTAAAGAATCGGCGGATTTCTGGCCATCGACCACACGAACTGCCACATTTGGTGGCCGACGCCATCAAAAGATCCCTCTTGCAAATTTTTATATCATTCTTCAAATTAAACGCTTATTTTCTATGATTCCTCTCGCTCTGTAAATTAGAACGCATAATCACGCAACCTCTCGATCTCGCAATCTCAATCACTAATGTAACTTTTCAAGTGCTCCTTCCTTTCCCCTGGAACGGCTAGTTCTCCGATTTCATTAACACGACCCCCAAGCCGGAACAACAATAGGCCAATGATGATAAGACTCAACCTCCGGATGACTTGGAAAACCAAATGCCTGAAAATGTCCCTACTCCATCCTGGCCGTGTTCGAGGAAAAGAACATCCGGCAGGGGACAGTCTTTCAAACGCAAACTTATTAAGGGTAGGGAAGAATGGGTCGTTATTTGCACAATTTGGGAAAGAAAATTTCGTGCACTCATCATATGGATGGCCACCTTGGGATTAAATCATTTATTAACTCTTTTTTGGAAAACTTTAAAATATTTGCAAAAGATAAAAAGGGAAGGTCAAGGGCCGGAAATTTTCAAAAGAAAAAGTAGTTAAAATAGGCCTGGGCATGTGGTGAGCTTGCCCTTGGCACGCAGGTTGGCACAGTCCACTACTATGATGGGACTATATAAAAATGTTCGATGTTGTCCCAGAACTTAAATTAATTGAAGGATAATATTGGATATTTTAATATAGCCTAGGGACTAATTTGAATATTTATTAAAAGTTCAGGAACCACATTGAATAAATTAAAAGTTCAACATTACAAAATGGGTTAAAGTTCATGGATCACATTGAATAAATTAAAAGTATATGGATTAGATTACATATTTGACCAAAGTTCATGGATCATCTATGTCATTATCCCTATGTTAAATGATGCCAAATGAAGTAAAATGAGAACTTCTTGCATATAGTTGGTTGACCTTAATAAAAACGCTAACCTAATCCTAGGTGAGTGAACCAAACATGACAAGTTTGGGGATGTAGAGAATTAATAGAATTCTGTTTTCTCCTATTGGTAAAGGAAAAGGAGAATGTTAAGACAAATTAAATTAAATTAGAACACGCATATAAAAGTATGCTTTCTACTTGCCAATCTGTGAATCCCGTCGATTAGAAAAGTCTTGAAGCCTGAGAGTCTTATAGTATAGACTAATGATTTCTAGAAATTAAGAGGCAATCCCTTTGAAAAAGGCCGTAAGCATCGTTGGGATAGCATAACTATCTCGAGAATTATTAGTTTATACTATAGCCCCCATCATGGTATCAGAGTGTGAATGCGATCGAATTTCGGATGGCTCATCCGGGTATGATGAGAAAGAAATTGACCGGAACACAGTCTATGAGTTTCGCGCCCCCCTAGGATTGCTTAAAATTTAGCTTATGATTAGGACACGTGCAAATGTTTTCAAATTATACTATCAAGATTATGAAATGTTCCTATGACCAGAATTTGAAGCATCGAACGGGGGAGGTGCGTACGTAAACTTAATTACGTGCTTCAAGTTCCAATTCATCATCAAGTTGAGCCATTGCATGACTCGTTCATGTGCAGCCAAATTTGGAGATGAAGCATACAGAATTCCGAGAGAAGTAGGATAAACAAAGACTCATCTTGCTCATTTTCATGGGCGGTCAAAATTTGGACATAAGCAAACAATAATCGGGGAGAAGTAGAATAAACAAAGACTCATCTTGTCTTTTCCTTGGGATCGACTCATAGGTCAAAATCTACGGTTCACAAAAGTAGGCGGCATCCCGCGGCTTACTCCGCTTCTAAACGGCCTAAAATAAGTCAGTGACGACTCTAGTCTCATTATGTTAATAACAAAACGAGAAATATAGTTTGTGATCGACAAGTCTTGAGAGAGCCTGTGTGAAGTACAAGCGCCGCCTCACAAGAAGGTTATACGCACATGCCTAACAATCCGTGAAACCCCCTCGAGGTTCATCTCTGGGACCTTGAGGGGGTCGCGAAATGCATTAAGCGTGGGATAAGGCTTAAAACTCTTGAGATGATTCTTCATTATTACTCTGAGTTGAGCTCTCTATTTTCGTCTCTCCGTATTTGGTGAACTCCTGGGATTCATGAGCATGTTCAACACGATTTTATACTTACAATGCCTACCAACATATTGATCTGGTTAAGAGAGTATTAAATAATCTAATCTCTTCTTTCCTACCATTGATAGGGACGTTATTACAGTTCGTCAAAACCGGAAATCTATTTAATTAACATATCTTTCAACACATCCCGATATGTTTTTTTTTGGTAAAGTACATCCCGATATGTTAAACTCGTGTAAATGTATAAATCTTCTTTGGGAAATATTTTCCACCTTTGATGAGCGAAATAGAAGGCCGAATGAAATTCTTAACACAAAGCATGTAAGACATATACGCTAATGTAAAGAGCGAATGTACTACTGGCATTGGCTCTCTAATATGCATCACATTCATGGGAAAAGTTTGCAAAAAATCCTAAACATATTTCATTGGTACCAATTTAATCCCAAATCTTTTAATTGCATCAATTTAATCGTAAATCTTTTTACATTGATACCAGTTCAATTCATCTGGTCAATTTAGACTGAAAATCGCTGATATAAATGCCAGCTGTCCTATGTGGCTTGACTGAATTGATGTGGACATTTATAAATAAGTTTTTAATAATTTTTTGAATTTTTTGTTTTTTCTTTTCTTTTCTTTTTTTTTATTTTTTCATTTTTCTTTCTTCTTTTTTTCCTTCATTTGGGCAGGTGAGGGATAGCGAGCCCAGTCGCTGGCAATGGCTGCTCGCCTAGAGCCAGTGGGGTTGCAAAGGCCTAGGCGAGGTCATGACAGCCTTGCCGGCGAAAAAAAAGGAAAAAAAATAGAAAGAAAGAATACAAAAAGAAAAGAAAAGAAAAACACAAAAACGTTTTAAAAATTCAAAAAATTATTTAAAAATGTACACGTCAACACTGGTTGTGCCACGTACGATAGTCGTGTCCATGTTAGCAATTTCCAACCGATATTAGCCGGGTGGACTTAATTGGTACCAATGTGAAAAGGTTTAGAATTAAATTAGTCCAATGAAAATGTTTAGAAATGAATTGATACCAACGCAATAAGTTTATGACTTTTATGGGACTTTTCCCACATGAATTCTGTACGTTATTCACTTTAAATGATGCCAAAAACTTATGGAAGAAAGCACAATTCAAAGGACTAAAATTCCAAGCTTTGAAACATTGAACTGGACAACTTAAAAAGGGGAAATTACTAAATAAGTCTTAAAATTATTGCATTTATATCGATTTAATCCTAAACCTTTCGATTATGACAACTGAATCTTAAACCTTTTTAACTATTTCTCAATTTAGTCTTTCTGGCCAAAGTCATAAACATTTTGACAATTTGCCAATTTAGTTCTTTTACCAATTTTGACTGGAAATTACTATCATGGATGTTAGCCGTTCTATGTGGCACGGTTAACTCTAACGTGGGCAATATTTACAATTCTTTAAAAAAATTTAAAAATCTAAAAAAAAACTCTTTTATTTTTGTTCTTTCTTTTTCTTTTTCCTTCTTCCATTGTTGGTCACTGATCCTCGACTATGGCCGGTGATCGGCAACAAGTGAGGGCTGATCTCATCGGCCAGCTTTGGGTGAGGTTTGACCTCACTAGATTTGGCAAGGTGGAGCCTCACCCGACAAGGTTGGCCCATGCCTCCACCTTGCCCGACGAGGTCGGCCCACGCCAACCCTCTCCTACATTGCTAGCGAAGGAAGAAGGAAAAGGAAAAGAAAGAAAATAAATAAAATTTATTTAAAAATTGTCAAAATTATCCACATCATCATCGACCATGCCACATAAGATGGCCGACATGGCTGATGTCCATGTTAGCAACTTTCAGCCAAAATTAGTCGGAATGTCTAAATTGGCAAATTATCAAAAGGTTTAGGACTTAATTGGTACAATTGAAAGGTTTATAACTGAATTGGTATGAATGCAATATATTTAGAACTTTTTTGATGGTTTTCCCTGCATAAAACAAGGTAAGTTATTGGAAATAAAGAATTTTCTTTTAAAGAATTCTGTCTAGTATTTAGTTACTGTAACTTTGTTTAATATTTCAACACCGCTTAAGTTTGATTTCCCAGGACAACCTAAATTAGTGAATATATCTTTGTTTATCTTATAGCTTGACGTGGTTATGAAGAATTTGTACCTCAAAACGCTTACCATACATAAATTTCTCAGCCAAACAAAGATAATCTAAACATAAGACAAAAGATTTAATCAAGAGGAGAGAGAGCTTTCACCATCAACATAGTAGCATCCAATTTTATTTTATTTTTTTGGGTCAAAGCATCCAGATTGAATAAAAGGTAGTAAAGACACCAAAATCAGCTCCGTAGATAGGCAATCAAATTGGATTTCTACACCGAAAAGTATCTGAAATAGAAGAATCTATGAAATGGCTTCAGGGTTCCAAAGAGCGGTCGCGGTGGTTGTACTTTGGTTGTTTCCCGTCGGTAATACGGTGCGAGGTGATCCGGACTCAATTTTGGCAGACCATGTGTGCAATGGGCAAAAGTATCAACGGATGGTGATTTTGAGTACCGTCGTGGCGTGGCTCTATTGAACATAGTTACTCGTACACCACTTGATAACTATAATCACTACGTGGAACATAAACTTCTTGGGCCTGGTGGCACGATCTACGCCCACGGAAAATGCAACGGGGCGATTACGCAGTGGGATTGCACGGCTTGCCTGGAACATGCCGAAGTGCAGTTGAACCATCTCTGTCATGTGAGTATTGAGGCTTAGATGCAGCTTCAAGATTATAGAATTAGGTATGAGATTTAACATTTCGGTGAAGAACCGCGGTTATCGTGATATCGACGCTTGTGTATGAACTAGTTTTTGTAAAATTACGTCCGTCTATGTTTGGTCAATTGTTTCAAGAGCGGTGAGTGCACGATGTAACGCTCACATGCTCTCGTACATCGATGTTCATGGTCGTGTACGAAAGAATATGGCAGATGCCCAACAATGATAAGCATTAGAGTTGATACCACCAAAAACTCACAACTGTTACATCTGTGATAAATTTATTTTAAACTAATTTTTTGATCACCAAAAATCTCAAACCGGTATACTTGTAATAAATTTACCCTCAGTTTGTTTCTCTTAAATTTTACTGTCAAATTGTTTCGTTAAATGACACACAACAGTTGACTAATGTACCAATTTTATGTTTTATCCTTCATTTGTCATGAGTGTATCAGTTTGTGATTTTTTGTGGTATTAATGCAATTTATTAGAAACTAACGAAGGGTAAATTTGTCACAAGCATACCAGTTTTGGGTTTTTAGTGGTCAAAAAATTAGTTTTGGATAAATTTATCACAGATGTATCGATTTGGGATTTTTAGTGGCCAAAAAAATTAGCTTATGGTAAAATTGTCACAGGTATACCAATTAGGATTTTTTATAATATTAACCCTAAGCATTAACCACTGGGCTTACCCCAGTGGCCATCTTTTCTACTTGGAAGGAAAGAGGTGAGGAGTTCGAATCCTCACCTTCTCAGGGGAATTAGGGGTGAGGACATATAGTTTTAGATATAGGTTTCAACTCCTATGTCTTACAAGAGGTAAGGCAAAAATCTGAAAGTGAGTTGAAAGTTAGAGTATGACAAACCAAAAAAAAAACCCTGAGCATTAATGCTTTATTTAGTAAGCAATTTAATCGTTGTAACCTCTTTTTTCTCCAATGACCCAAAAAAATAAAACCTGTTGTATAATATTCCTTGTACGGGAGTTCCCTTAGACAGATTTTGTGGACAAATTCAACTGAAATTGTAGCACCGCGAGATATAGATCGTTTATGTTTTGGCACATACCAATAGAATTTCTACCCATTAATTCGGTCTTGGTTGCTGCTTGTCGACTAAAGAAGAAGCGAAGATGTTGCTTCTAAGGGTGTCTCTAAGGATCCTTGAGAAACTTATCCTCAATCTCTCGATGACCGTCGGATAAAAAAAAGAGTAAATCTCGTCTATTAATCGTAAAGCCTGTTAAGGTTATGTGTGTCGTGACAATTAATGTAAGGGTTCCAAAAAAAAATGCAAAGTGTAAATCTCGTCTATTAATAGTAAAGCCTTTTGAGATTTGTCTAAAGCAGACAGCAATGCATGCATGAATTATCTCGCCGGGATACAACCTCGTCGGTGTTTTAAAAGCATGGCGGTACAGATGCAGCTTGGAGGACCAGTTTGCGGAATAAAATGTTTATTTCCATTCGTGAAGACACCGAAACGTATGAACTTCTCTCTCCAGGAGTATGTTATTCCAATAAATGTGTTCTCGGTTAACATTCGCATTTCACGACTCCTCACGCATACGCCATACTTGGTTCCAATAAAATCCGTTTATGAATAGAGCATGCTTAATTTTGTGCTTTGGGACAAAGTAAACGGATTTCGATATTATTGTTGTCAAAGTATAATTTGTAAGGTGTACTCACTTAAATTCCCCTAATTGTATCAATTGGTGAAAATTGCACATATAGAGGGAAAAGAGAGAGCCATTTAATTTTAAAAGAAATAAGGAGGTTGATAAATGGAAAAGATAATAGGGAAAATTTACTTGAAAGCTTAGGCAATTTGTCACCTAATTTCATCAACTTGAAGGCAGTGGAGATGTGGAGAAAGATGGTGATGTTGCTTGTTGGCAAGCTCTTCCATCTTAAGGATGAGCTCCGAATCTCAATTAGAGCTCCTTTAATGGATTCATGATTAGTGATAGGCTAAAACTTATTTTTTGTGCCAGTTAAGTCTACGCAGGCGTAACAAAAAACAGAAAAGAAGGAAAAGAGAGAAAAAATTTAAAAAAAAATCAAAAAAATATCTAAAGATTAGAAAAATATTGTCTTCGTTAGTGCCTACCATGCCATGTAGAATGGCCGGTATCCACATCAGCGATTTCCGGCCAAAATTAATATTCGTCATCAATAATCATGTCCATTTTGCAACTAGTGAAAATCTGTATGTTGCCTGGATTTGAACTGCAAACTAGTTAAGACGGTGGGTCAGGAAAAAATCTTTCATTCCATTGATTATGTCTATTGTGTCTATATCATACCTCCACTTCTGTTATGCAATAAGGATTCCTAGTCACTTGCTTCTGAAGTTTCTGGAAGCCCATGCTTGATGACGACAGTAGCTCAAGACATGCATTTTGACACTTTCATGTTCTGCAACTGAAAGATGGTAAACCTGTCTAGAACTCACGTTTGATAACGAAACAATTTCATGTCCCACAGGATGATTGTGCCATGATAGTTCCTATTAACCTCTGCCATTTTTTAAAATTTTCATGTCGTATATTCCAATGATATTGCAAGTAAAATTTGAATCCTTTTGCTTAAGGATAGTTTTGCCTCTATGCTAAAAAAGCTGTGTTAGAGCAATATGGGCTGTGGAAATATATCCCTTCTTGCACACTGTTAGGACACGTGGAGACAAAAGTCCAGCGTATGTTGTGAGCAAGTTTCCTATTCCAAGTAACATTGAGTACGAGATTTCGAAAGATTGATCGGCGCAAGAAAAGATTTCTCACGGATAACGAAACACGATAATGGTCGGCCATACTAATAAAACTATACTGTAAATCACGTGAGAATTGAAAGTGGAGAAAACTTCTACGCCATCAACGCCTTTAAGTAGACACTTAAACTCAGCTTCAGAGAGTAGCATGCCAAAGAAGAACAAGGAGAAAGAAATGAAGGGAAAGAACGATATGTACATGGCTGCTTTTGCGAAAATCTTGGTTGAACTTGTCATCGGGCAGACCTTTGTCTGTCGTGTTGCAGCAGGCAATCCGAACACAAGTGTAGTGGACAAAATCTACAATGGAGTACATTTTGGACCAGATGATGCGTTTGGAACCGACATAGTTTCGGTTCTCAATGTATAAGTAGTAATAAGGCGAGCAATGGCTATGGCTACTACAGCTCGCGAGGATAGTGCTATGGTTATGGAGCTTGCAACGGGGCCCTCGACCATCCAGATTGTACGAAATGCTTGAATTCCGCAAACAGCAGATAAGCCTTAAGGGTTGGTTTAGCATCAGGGCTCAACTCAAGCTTCGACTGTAGAATGACATACGAGAACTATCCATTCTCGGAATGATGACTGGCTTTGTTTCAGTTTGTTGGAGGGGCTTGAGCTTGTCCACGAAGTGTTCAAAAACGGCTGAGGGTATGGCTTTGTTTGTATCTTCTTTGTGGGAGATGGATCTACAATAAAAGATGATGTTGAATGCAGGCTGAAAAAAAACTGGAGTTTATTGCAATATAAAATCCATAGGTTGAAGAATGTGCAACCTATACTCATGTGAGGATATTCAATTTATCCGAGAATAATAAAATAAATCATTTGAAGAATGCTGAGCTCTCTCTTTTGTTGCTTTAACCTGAGCTAACCTATTATTAGAGACTGTAAAGGTTCATTTACCCGATTTGATGTGCAGAAAATAAGTTTGACATAGAATCTGTGGGAAAATTGTCAAAAAAAAAAAAGGTCCTAAAATTGGCCGTTGTACAATAAGTTTAAAACTTTTTGGACAATTATCCTTAGAAATTACTGTTGTCTATGGTAGAACAAGAGATATGGTATTAAAAAAAGGACTATGTCCAGGCCAATTTAACCGGTGGATAGAAATTCTTTATCTTCTTAATGTATGTGTTTTAATCCATGTCGCATATATAAGATGATGATAATAAGTGCTATTGACTTTTAAACATATTAAAAAAATATGTGTCGAGATTGTACGCCTTTGATATCGATTGAGATATTCTCAACAAGAGTCTATGTGGTAGTCGATCCACGTTCTTTATTCAAATTAGACATATTTTAATAGTCCATATTTTTTTGTCATATGTTTTTACTTGATAGATTTGAGTACATGAGTTACAATAATTTATGGAACAAGAGCATGGGAAAAAACTTCACGTGTATATATTAATGGTAACCTACATTTGGTCACAGATTTTCAATCAAATTTACATAAATAGGTTAGTCTTTGATGTACATATGATTAATGTGCTTTTAATTTTTTTCTTAATCAATTTTTCAGCAAATCATTCACATTTCCACCTTTTGTGCTAGAAAATGAAACATAGATTGACATTTAATGCTGAATATTTTGCGACCAAGCCGTCCACAGTGTCGATTATCCAAAATCAATTAGATTTGTTTCCTTATCATTAATTGACAAGCATTTGCATTTGTGTACCTAAGGCCGTGTTTCATTTTGCAGTCCTCATCTTATTATCGGCAACATTCTTGTACTCCAAAATTTCATACAATGGATTATAAAATATCGTCTTTTTCTATGGAAATTCATAGGTCACATTTGCCGAATCACGTAAATTAGTAAGTATTCATTTCTTTTACTTAAGACATTAATGTCGCGTAACATTCGTCGAGGACATACACATTGTCTAAAGGAAGCTCTTTTCTTTTGTTTTTAACGTTTGTGAGGAGTTAATTTATTTTGGTGAATGTCCTGCAATCAATCACTTGTTAATATCACAAGAGCCTCCGCAAAATCTTCTCTTCCTTCCAGTCTTACCAACCCTCTCTCCCTCTCATCCTCTTCTTCAATATCAGTCAATCGTTCCCCTCTCCTTTAACCTCCTCTCATAAGAAAGACAACCTAAGAATGGCCACTACTGTTTCAATTAGCCCTCCAAAGATAATCCCTAATCCACCTACTCCAACCTTTAATGACTTTGGGACAGGATGGCCTATTGGAGCCTTCATCCTCTCCCACTCCTTGGCCTCCTGTCTCTCCTTCTCCTCCTCCTTCTGCCATGCCACTCCTCCTCGGTCGCCGGTGCGGCCTCCCCCGGCATCCGCCTTGGCGTCATCCGGAAACCGTCCCCTGCAGTCCCTGTCTTCCGGGAGGCCCCCGCCTTCCGCAATGCCGACGCCTGCGACCGCACTAATAGGATCCACGTGGCCATGACCCTCGACTCCAACTACCTCCGGGGCACCATGGCTGCGGTCCTCTCAATCCTCCAGCACTCCATGTGCCCGGAGAACTTCGAGTTCCACTTCCTGTGGTCCCGGTTCGAGCCGGAGGTCTTCTCGAGCATCCGGTCCACCTTCCCCTACCTCCGGTTCAGGGTCTACCGCTTCGACTCCAGCCGGGTCCGCGGCAAGATCTCCAAGTCGATCCGGCAGGCACTTGACCAGCCCCTCAACTATGCAAGGATCTACCTGGCGGACATGATCCCAACCGACGTGAAGCGGGTCATCTACCTCGACTCGGACCTCGTCATGGTCGACGACATTGCGAAGCTCTGGGGGGTGAGCCTGGAGGGCAAGGTCCTGGCAGCCCCGGAGTACTGCCATGCCAACTTCACCAAGTACTTCACAGACCTGTTCTGGGCAGACCCGGTCATGTCAAAGACCTTTCAGGGGAGAAAACCTTGCTACTTCAACACGGGAGTGATGGTGGTGGATGTGGACAAGTGGAGGCAAGGGAGGTACACAGAGAAGGTGGAGGCCTGGATGGGGGTCCAAAAGCAGAAGAGGATCTATCACCTGGGCTCGTTGCCCCCATTCCTGCTCGTCCTGGGCGGCAACATCAAGGCCGTGGATCATAGGTGGAACCAGCACGGGCTCGGCGGGGACAACCTCGAAGGCAAGTGCAGGGCTCTCCACCCCGGCCCCATAAGCCTGCTGCATTGGAGCGGGAAGGGCAAGCCATGGCTGAGGTTGGACTCGAGGAGGCCATGCAGCGTGGACCATCTGTGGGCGCCCTACGATCTCTACCCTTCGTCCATGCACGCTGTTGAGGAATAGGGAGAGAACAAGGGAAGACGAAGGGAGTGTTGAAGAGAACTGATGATTCATAAGGCAAAAAATAAAAGAGCATGAAAAGATTTATCTTATTCTATGATCTCAGAGAGATTCAGATTCCAGTGACATTTTGGAAATAAATATAAACAGCTATGCGTTTAACGTTTGCTCTGGAGGGATTACCGAACCTGTTTTGCTCTTGATTTTTTTTAGGACATGATTTTGTACAATTTTGGGGGATTTAGGAGGTAAAAAACTTTGAGGCTTTGAACAATATCGATCGTGGGTCAACCTTTAAAAGGCAAAAAAAGACAAAAAAAAAGAAAAAAAGAAATGCTTAATGCTTATGGTACATAGGGACAACCCGGACAAGGGCCAATTGGATGGTGTTGACTAAATTGCAAATTGGAGCATCATTTTGTTCATTTGGTACAGTTCTTTCTTCCCTTTTTTTTATTGTGTTTTTGGCCATTTCCCTTATATAATTTCGGTCTATACCTGAGAGGTCTATGGGACAGTTATAGGGCTTAGCAATGAAAAAACTAAAATTTCCTTTCAATTTTCCATTGCTTTCATGTCTTACGAAATGTGTATTTTATATAAATGAATGTATTTTCAAGCTAAAAAAGATCGCATGTCGTCAGGCGCAAGTTTGAGAATATCACCTGTGATGGGCACTACACTGTGCTCATGCTTGCAAGTTAATTGCGCAATCGCAATAAAAATAACTCGTCACGAGATTTTAACATAATGAACAATTACACCTGAATTTTTGGCGACGAATCAAGCGTTCGTTCGTATAAAATAAAAATAAAAATAAAGAGCAGAAAGGATTAGATAAATGAATAAAAAGTAAACTAATTAACAAATATATTTTCTTAGAAAATGATGACGTTAAAAGGGAGGGCTGAGATTTTGAGGAAAAAAGCATGCAAAGGTTGATTCGCGGCTTCCTACAGTGATCTCCGGCACCGTTTGCCATCGCTCCTCGCTGCAGACCATCACCGATATATCTCTCGGAGATGCATTTTGGGGTGCAGATGTGCTTTGGTTTTTGTTTGTCAATTTCGAATGCTCAGTATATGTAGACTTATCTCCCGATTTGTTCAGTTCGTTCATGCAGGTAGTCTCTATTGTCTGCGTATAGGGATTGACTTTTGGCGAAAAACCAGAAGGATTTTGGATCAAATTTTCCTCTAAAAATACTTGACAGGCACGAGAATTCACATGCTTTTTCCAGAATTATGAGGTGTGACGGAAGAGTAATTTAGACACATATAAGTGAAGATTACTCTATCAGGGTCGCTCAATTTCATCGATGGCCTATGGTCATGCTGCGGAGACGAACGCGTCAACTCGTGAAGAACCACAGGGACCGCCTTGATCCGGCATTACTGAGACCCAGCTGAACGGACTTGCACATCCACATGTCTTATTGCTCTTTCGGCGGTTTCAAGACATCGGCATCTAACTACCTGGGAACTCAGGATCATCCGCTGTACGAGGAGGTCGAGGAGTTACCGAAGGTGGTTCAAGCAACACCCGCTGAAATCGCAGGCAAGCTCATGAAGACTAATGTATCTGGATTTCACACTTCAAGGCCTAATCAAGTTTCTCCTTTGCAAGAGAGACGAAATTCCATAGGACATACTCAGCTATAGAAATGAACTATTACCGAAAATAAGACAGCATTTGTGTCCATTTTCCAACAATCAAATGGTCCATATTAACTTTCTGCTGTTTATGCACGTGCATCCTCACAAAATTGAGAGGGCAGACAAAGCTGCTCCTCCTTACCTAAGTACGAGGACTTGTATAGAACAAGAGAACGATAGCAACTTCATAAACATTGGCAGGAAAAAGAACAGTTTCAGCCTCAAGACACTAAGAAGATGGATGGAAACCGTATAAATATAAAGCCCATCTAAACCCCATGGACAAATTGGGATGCTTTAACATCACCTCACCTGCAAATCGGAAGACGACGGGTGTAATTGAGGAACAGAGAGCTTTGCAGGCGAAATAAATTTAAGGCATCTACCCAACTGTACACATATTGTTAAACATTTCACAAGACAACTCCTAACTATTCTAAAAGTTTAAATCGTTATGTGAATGAAGACTATATGAATGTAACATCCATCTAAACCAGATTGACAATTTTGAACGGATTGCACATTTGGAAGTGGACAGACTCAACACCAACCGATAGAAAGGAAGCTGAGCCGGTGATCGACATCGTGTTATAGATGAGGAGGTACCCCCTATTTTCTCCCGGTTCATGACTCGCTTTGATATCACCCTCTTGCCATATTTTGTGTCATGTGACGGAGCGTACTTCTTCAATTCGTGACAGCACCTACTTCTTAAAAATCCATTGCAAAGGTGCTGACTCCAGGAGGACAGATCATCGAATACGGCATGCATAAGTAGTGGAGAACTAGAAACGATGAAATCTTATGACGGTACCCTTTTTATTGCAATAGTAAAGGCAGGAGAAGTTATGCTCTCGGGGAAACAGATGAAAGGTTGCTCTACAATATAGTGATAGTATGGGCAGTTTCACATGTTAACGGAGCAGCACTTGCTAGAGAGCGATAAATGGAGCTCTTATTTACATGTATATGACGGAAAAAAGAAAAGGAGTGCTGATAGTTATATGAGAATGAACAAACCCTCGTTGTAGTAGAGATAGTGCGTATCTCGGTCCATCGACCGTAATGGTAAGTGTCCAACCAGCTCACGCTTGACTAGGATGCCGTTCATGTTCGGAGCGATCTCTTCCCCAGCATGAATATTTCTGCATCGCATACAGAAAATGTGGATGACCAAAATTGGTTGCCTTGAATTCTTGACAGACTGCAAATCAGTATTTCCATACTACTGCATACAAGATTATTGATCTAACCTGAGACTTTGCTGCTGATTGACTATCTATGTATGCGAGGAGTTCTTCTTGCCTTGCTAGTGCATCGTACAAGGCCTGCCAAGCAAGAGGGGTTACAAAAATTGCGCTAAAATGTTGTCGGCAACAACACAGATTTAGACACAGATTTAGCTCATAAACAAAAAAAATACATGTAGTTCGCCTGATGATGAAGAACATTACTCTGAAGCACAAATTGCCGGCTTTAGCAACAAAAAGTTTGGTTTTATCCTGACTAAAGTTAATGTAAAATTGGTCGAAACAACTATTTTGCATTCACAATGGCTGTATGCTAGCAAATCTAAACAGCATGTTATCACGCATGAGCAAGCTGTGTACCAACCTTTTTCGTGGTAATTAGCTCTGCCTCTAGAGCATCTACACGGCAAATAGCAGCATTCAGCAACTCCTCTTTTTCACGAGGCATTGCATGTGGCTTTGCCTGAAGTATGTCTACCCTCTGCTCAAGTCTGCCCAGCCTCTTCCAGACTGATGACAGAAGCTCTATGTTTGCATAGTTTAGTGCAGTAGTAGGGGGATGTGACACCTCACTGGGTTGAATAGTGGAGCCGAGAATAGCGTGAGCATTACCCGACATGCTGCTGGGAAGTTTCTTAATCACCCAGTACGGGACTGAACGGAAAAGAGCTAACAAGGCTAACAAGAAGGCCATGATCACAGCACAAACACGGGCGTCAAACGCCTCCACAGTTCTATTTTCTGCTATCAGTGGATCCATCCCTGCAATATATTTCAAAGATTCTGATCAGATAGATTCAGCAAGTATTTACCTCAGGCAATGGGCACCAGTGAGTTCACAAAATGACAAGTTTTGGTTGACAAGGAATCGCAAGAATGGTACTTTACTACACTGGATAGAATATGCAGGGTTCTGGTAAATTTTAAGGACCAGACAGATCTAATAGTATTTTTTCTTGTCATGGGCCTAGTGTTACTCGCATCTATTTTTTAGCTACAAGTAAACATACAACACAAAAATGCCTATATTCCAAAGAAGGCAAATACCAAAAAGTTTCCCCTTGCTCTGAAGTTATACTCTTCAGTACATTTGATACCACACTTCATAAGAAACTGAAATGGGAATGAGGGAATTTCATATTCTTCAATTAGACAATACAATGTATTAAGGTTCTTCAAAATCAGCAATTTTAGGAAAAGCAAAGGTCCAGGCATAACCGAGCCAATATGATTGAGAATAGTTGACCTGAAACATGCGGTTCCTGAAGTGGCACTTGCTTTTCACAAGCTGTATCCACAGCTTTGTCAATCATTGGCACATACTCATCATACGCCACACCATGGCTAGCGTAGCTTGGCCTATTCATCATCTTTGCCTACATAAATATCACAATGGATCATTTGTGAGCACATTTAATGAGATGAACCGAAGCCCGCATATTTAAGTCCATGCCAAAATGTTTGTTAGGTGACACATCAAGGGTCTGAGGAAATCAATTTGACAGTCCAATATTTCCTCTCTTCCTGCTATTCACTTTTTGTATTCTTCGAAAGATGACAGGCATACTAAGTGCGTGGCCATACTTTCTGGTCGTGAAGGTTAACTAGCTGGAGATGACCAATCTAGCCTAGGAGACAAATTATTTGATAAGTTCACAAAGGCCTAAGAAATAGACGACTGTGTCATGACAAGTTTCAGCTGTCACAGTCCTCGAAAAAATTTAAATCAAGTGATAAGTTGCGACACATATAACACAAGTGATAAATGAACCCTACCAGACATGAGATACAGAACATACGGTCCACATTAATGCTATTGATATCATGACACTTGTAAATTGTCAACCAAAAACATCACCATGCACAGATATACCTTTTAGAAGTGCTTCAAAATTTGACTATGACATCTGTAACCATAACTGCAAGGGAGAGAGAGAGAGGGAGAGAGACCACCCCATAACCTTACAAAATCAGCCGATGACCAAAAGAATAGCAATGTTGCATATATACATTTCAACCAGCGCTATCTTGGTGCTGAACATTTAAGGTATTTCTTATTTACACTTTGAACACAGAATGAAGCTGAGGATGGTTTTAAACCACTAAGCATTCTAGTGTTCTTTGACACAACCAATCACGGTGGTGTTTGACTCTGCAAAGTGCACATAACCCAAAACCGCAAAATAAACCGAGTTTGTGTTCTTCCCTGCAAAGGTACTGCCATTCGTTGAAATCTCTTGCCCAAGATAGAACAGAAAGGCTACAACAGAAATTTTCTGTTGCATGAATTGCTAAGACTATTGACATGTAGTCAAAGAAGTGATGCATCCACTGTTGAGGAAAAATCATGAACCACCATAGGTCTCTCCCTCCTTTGTTTTACTCCATTTCAAAACTAATTGAAAGCCGAAGGAGAAGACCAAGGCTATGTACATTTCTCCAGCGAAAGAGATCATTTGACCAAAGCAATTCCTTTTATCAAGGAAAAAATTAATTCAACAATTATTTATTAACCTTAATTTTTCTGTAGCTTACAATTGCAATTTTGCATGCATTCATAGCTTTTTCTTAACAATTGCATGGTGGTAATACAGAGTACGCATAGTCAGTGTGCACATTATATAATACAAAGCATAAAGTTTGAAAACACAGAATGCAGAGGATCTTTTACCACACTGCAGGACAAGAGCAGCTTCTTTTTCCAGCTAAACATGAGATTATGGTTATTCTTTCTTTTATTTTAGAACTAAGCAGTACTTGCATCAAATTAAAACTCCCAAGTCAAAAATGAATAGTCCTTCATTCTTCCACAATAAATTTCTGCTTATTAACTCTTTTCTCTTTTTTCTTTTCTGAGCATCACTTGTCTAATACTTACTTCTTCACAGACCGGGGTCAATGTTGGAAGTACATAGCTCCTGGTTGCTTTTGGAGAAACCATTTCTTCCACTTCAGAGCCCGACTCGGCTGTAGATGTATCACTTGTTTTAATCTGCAGCCGAAGGTCATTCAAAATTGTTTAAGACAATACAGATACTTCCTGATCTTGCCATGGAGAAACTAAACATCTAGTTCAGAGTTGCAACATGATACAGTTTCAGTAAATCATACCATTGGACGAGTTGGTTTATGACAAGCAACAATTCTGCCATCACAGCTTGAAACGGTCACAATTTGTCTAGAACACTGTGCTTCACCTTTAAGAACCATCTACACATATATTGCAAATAAATTTCCCAGTTAAATCCGTCAATCTGACAAATTGATAAAAGAAAGGCATCTTTAAGTTTTGAGTCAAATGCAGAAAATATCACTATATGACCTTGGAAATGTTGGGATCTTTCCAGGGGCCCTTGTCAGACCTTAGGCAACCCCCCTGCCCAGCACAAGTGCAGCTACCACCAAGAAATTCTGGTAGTTCACTGAGGAAATTCGCATAGTTAAGAAAACTCCAAGGTCTGGATTAATAATGTTACAGAAGTAACAATAGTTGGCATTCTGTCAGGAATTGAATGGACGAACCCATCCAAGAAATAAACAAGAAGAAAATTGAAAGAAGCAGGAGAGTTACAATTACCTAGCATCAATTATTTCCAATAATTTGGTCTGGTACTTGTTGTTGAGAACCTAAGGAGAAATTCCAAGTGAGTGCATCTGAAAATGACATTCACAAGCCCTGCATAGTGCTTTGAAGGGTGTGAAGAAAAAATATCGACAAACAGAAACATACATGTATCTTGGTAGTAGTTTTGGGATCAAGAAAAGACTTCACTGTGTTCCAGAGAAGCTTGAAACCAGGACCAGCATTAATGATGTACATTCTGAAAAGCGTCTGAAATATGTAGAATAATTGTGTAAGACAACATATAAAATAATAAAGACCAAAGTTGAAATGCTAAATGAAGATGTGTTTAATTGTTGCTATGAGACAAAAAATGACAATTCCATTTCCTTGAAACATACTTCTGGGTAATTGTCACTATCAATCTTCTGCAGCCGGATGACAAGTTCTCGAGCAGGTTTGGTCAGATTCTTGAAGCCCTGTAATCGTCACTAGCAAAGAGAATTATGGTTTTGAACAAATCAAGATAATTCGCCACAACACTCTAACAGTAGAACTTGAAGTACCCTATCCAGCAACATACCACTCCTTGCACATCCAATATTGTTGTATTTGAATCAATGTGTCTCTTAGCGGCAATTGAACAAGCCGGGAACTTGATCGCAAAGCTCTTTTCAAACTCCTGAACATGGTATCTGATATATCTATCCATGGCGGTTACTTGCATTAATTTGTTAGCATCAACTTTTCCCAGTCTTTCAATATAAACAGGTCTTCCCTCCTTATCAACTCCATGATAACCCTGAGGATAGTACTTTAGGACTTCATTCATCTCGGCGAAATCAAACTCCTGAAAAGATGCAGGGACATTTTTAGTGTCTTAAATTCAGTAGGAACAGCAAGCAAGAAAAAGCAGCACGCAAAACAGCAGCTTAGCCTTACAAATATCCTCTTTTGGGCATGATTTTAAAATATTTAACATTAACCAGAGTTTCATTCCCAAAAAACAAGAGATGTCATAAGAAAGACAAGTCCATAATACCTCGAGAATGGTGTCTGTGCCAAACTCTTTCCTCCATTTGATCATGTCTGCCCACATGCATTTTGCCTTCTCAACATCAAATTTCCTTGCTTTCAAGAATCTGAGAAACAAGACAGATGACTTGAGTAGTTCAAAGGTGGCAACAGCAATAGCGCATCATCCATTTTTTGATCAAGAAATAAATGAATGGAGCTGATAATAGAAGATCAGCAAGGATGTAACCAAGCAAAATACAATCTACTGTACACAAAGAAATTGGAAGAAAATGTAGACAACAAAGACAACATCAAACTGTATAACCAATCATCTGAATGCTAGTTCACGAGAAAGAGCCAAACTGGAGCAACAAATGTCAAGCATGCAAGTTGTGAAAGTGAAAACTCCTCGTCTTAAAGATTCCATGAACATTAAAACTTTCCAATGTAAAATCTTCAACATCAATAAAGAAACATGGAACTTTAACATGACAAGATTTCCATAAACTATCGTGGATAATGATGGGAAGAAAGAGTTTCCCTAAGTACAAATGAATGAGCTAAAAGGGCTGCAGTAAATAGTTCCGACAGCAGAGAAAGGTCCTCCCAGCTTTCGAGATCATAAAGCAAAAAAGAATAGCCTGCGGCAGAAAATCTTATAAATGCCCTTCTTACAAAAACCATTATCTTTTTGACATTTTGCAGTCTCTGGAGAAGAAAAGGGAACCCTTAGACTGATTGTATTGGCAATCTTAAGTCTTCAATGTAATAGATTAAGAGAAGGCTCTTCTCTAGGATTCCAACAATAAGAATATATTTTCTTGCATTGGGCACTTCAAGCACATCAAAGCACAAACTTTTCAAGCATAGGTAGTGGCAATGAAACTCACAAATGCTCGTCTAATAATCATCATTAGCATTTCAAATTTTTTTTTTTGGTAAGGGCATTTCAAAATTTGTTTTTTGATGACCCAGGAACTGCCGTATAGCCGACAACCGGCGACATAAACCTGGGGCGACGCTAGCGCGGGGACCCACCACCCACGCATTTCAAAATTTTTAATCACTGCATAAAAAAAAGAAACAGAAAAAACAAAGTCATCGTTCATTGATTCACTTCCATAACTGTAGTCAAGAATAAAGAAAGCATGACGGACGGCCAACAAAGTGCGGGGGAACCAAAGCACTCAGTTTTCACTCTGTTCAAAAATAAACCTCATCAACAATCTTATGATGTAAACTCCACTGAAATCTGAACATGCTTCAAAAGGAAAAGAGGCCAAAACAAGGAGGAGGAGAATTCCATATGCTTCCACTTTGATGTGCCCATGAAGAAATGCAATCCAATATATCAGTCCTCTTCCAGACTAGTGTGAAGAAACTCGCACATGCACACACACAGACACGAGAAAAAGTGAGGAAGATCACCTCAAGAGCATATGATAATCGTCATGTCTTGAAGGTAGCAATTCATCAGAGATAAGTGCCCTCCGAAATGCATCAACAGCCCTCAACTCCTCCACATCGCGAACATCCTCAATTGACACAGAACTAAGACGTGGATCACTTTTCCTTCGGCCTTTCTTTTTCAGAGACCGCCTGATTTTACTAGATGCGTTGATCGCTTTCTTCTTCAGATTGCCAATCTTCGTCCTGCGGTCATCCTCTGAAGTCTCAAAATCAGACTTCCTTTCTCTTCTTTCATCGTGACCAGAGAGACCCTCAGAGCCTTCAACATTTAAAGGTTCGGTCAAGTTTAAACTCAAACTGATCAAGGAACACTCTGACTAGAGTATTTCGACTGCTTTCCATATGTCAAGAGATGGTGATACATCTAATCATCAAGTCCCAGATTCATCAAATCATGAGACTGTCAAAAAAGAACAAGATATTACACCGAAGCAAAAGCATCATCTATGCGACCACTGTACTGCGAGAAAATTAGTGTATGGTATAAAAGGGTCCTATTGTATTCTACTTTATATCCATCGGAACTAAAGTTTCAAGCTCCGGCAAAGAGATTACCTTATGCACCTAACACGTCTACATTTTGCTCAGCAAGGAAACAGAGGAGACTGCGAATAAATTTATCAACCCACATAGAAAGATAACCCATGGAGAACCAAATAGGCAATCTTACCATAGACAAAGACATCCTGATCTGGATGGAGATTATAGTGGTTGACTGATTCCACCTTTAATTAAAAAGTGGATTCAAACTTCACAAAAGGTCGAACAATGTGTCGACACAAACAGTCGAAAGAGGGAGAAGATCAGAAGACCGCACTATGATGAGCAGATGATTCCATCGTTTCGGTGTACCAGCAGTGCAAACGAAATCAGATCATAAAGACAGAGAGTCGCATTCAATGTTTCACATGAAGAGCGAACACGACACAATGCCGTCGGACTCCGAAGCTTCGTCAAATCATCCAAGATATCAAAAAACCGATAACTGCGAAACGAACAGCGAACAGACATCGACCGAAACCGAAGAAGTACACTCACATGTTCGTGCAACCTGATGAGACATGGATCGTGCAGTCCCCCGAGCTCGACAAGAGGAAGCGATCAGTCGGACAACGCTGGCGCGAGCATCAAACTCAACGGCGTTTCCCCACTCTGGCTCTGCGACACCGGCTGGGATCAGGCGTCCATGCGGGGGGGACGGTGCGAGAGATTGCTGGAGAGGGGGGAAGAGTCAAAGACCGTAATGTAACGCCAAAGCAAGGCTCAACCGACCGAGAGAGAAGAAGAAGAAACGCAGAGGGTGTACGTTGCGGTGTTGACGTTGAGAGCAAGAGTGACTATGATAATGATGGCGATGATGAAGCTTTGGCGGGAGGAGTTACCCATAATAAATATATAAATAAATAAAAAGGATAATTACACAATTAATTTTTGAATTTTAGCTCAACGTGCAATATGATTCCTGAACTTTGACCCAATATCTAATATGATCCCTAAACTTTAAATTTGTTCAGTGTGATCTTTAAATTTTTAGTTCATGGATTATATGAATGTATTCAATATTATCCCTGAATTTTAATTAATGAAATACGAAATAATAATATTGAATATTTTTATATAATTTAAGAGTTATTTGTATCAATTTTCCTTTATAAAAAGGAATCGAAGAAAAAGGAAAACTAGTACGGATTAATTTTTGAGAGGGAAAGAAGAAAAAACACCAAACAATTGACTTACATGAAAAAGTTTGACTAACATCGCAGATTTCCCGGTGCGCGTGCCGAAAAAAATGAGCGAGAGTGACGATCGGAATAAAACTTGGAGTGAGAAAAAGAAAGTCAACCTAAACCTCAAGTGACAAGAAGATATGAACACACGGCTACCTACCTAAACAAACCAACCCCCCCAACCAACCCAAGTCTCCAAAAGACAAAAAACATTGTCTGTGGCTCCGAGTTCATGCGAGCCTAAAGTATATCAACTAGGGCATGTTTGGTTCGACTTTTCGGGAATGCATTTGCATATATGCAAATACCTTTGAGCTAAAGAGATTTTTTCAAATGCAAGTAGTGTTTGGTAGCGTATATTTTAAAATCACATTTGAAAACAACTTTGGTCTAAATAGCATTTAGTAAAAATTAATTTTGTGGAGAACTTTTACTAATATTTAAAAAAAAAAAAAAGCAAAGAAGGAAGACCCATGGCCGCCGGCCAAGCTCCGACTGCTAGATCTGGCTACTGACTAGCCTCACCTGAGGTCGCATGACCTCAGGCGTCGCCTGGATTGCGCGACCCCAGCGATTGCTGCCAGAGGGTTGCGTGACCTCAAGCAGCGTCACCTAGGTTGTGCGAGGCCGGCAACCACCGCCTAGGGTCAGCCGACCTTAGACGACGCCTAGGTCGCGCGACCCAGGCAACGCCACCTAAGGTCACGCGACCTCAGGCGGAGCCTAGGTCGCACGACCTAAATCTGAGTCATGTGACCTAGGCGCCGCTTGAGGTCAGCCGACCCTAGGTGGCGGTCGCCGGCCTCACCCGACCCCCAGGCGGCAATCGCCAGACATTGGCCGACCCCTAGGCGGCAGTGGCCAGACCCCTCAGGCGGCAGTCGCTGGTCTCAGTCAGGAAGATGAACAGTGCACATGAATAGTGCACATTGCATTCCGAAAATGCAAGTCCCCAAAGCTCTTCCATCCCTACATTCAACCAAAGTCCCTTAGAGGGCTTTGAAGATGCAATTGTATCTCCTCAAAGCTTGCCAAATAGGTTTGCATTTGCTGAAGGGACTTTAGAGCCCCAAAGTAGCTTTCAAATGCCCAACCAAATAGACCCTAAATCGCCTTGAGTCGCCACAACTCCAATGAGAAGAGAATAAGATCCAGTCCATGTCAATGGGTAGATTCATCAAATAGGTGAGACGGGTCAGGTCGGATCGACAATAGTCCAATCCAAATTGACACATTTAACTCATTTTTTAATCCATTTTCATATAATACAAATCTAGACCTGACTCATATTACTAAAACACTTCCATATTTAACATAATTTAGGAAAACTCATACTCAAACTAAGGTAAGAATAAGAATTGAGCAAGCGCGAGATCAAATGAGGGCGAGAGATAATAAAGACAAAGTCATAAAAATAGATTGAGTTTTCGAAAATTATGGGTCCATTTAACATCAATGTTATTTGGGGCTGCATCATTTTAAACATACTTATTGAATACAATAACAAAACCTATTAAATATAGATTAAGAAATAGATATATAACCCATTTTGAGAGGTTTATCGACTCGGGCATCTCCCCCCGCTGCCCTTGTGTAAGCTTCTTTAATAAATGTATTGCATATTGTTCAATTTCATATAAAATTTTTGGTCAAATGACCAAAAAAAATAAAGAGAAACCTTTACTCAATGGACAAAAGCATACACGGACGTATGCCCTTGAAAGTAATCTCACTTTTCAAATGTCACGGAAAAAAAAAATGTGAACTTTTGTTCGAAGGACAAAAAATGTCGTTGTTGACTCTTTCATCCAAAGAAGATTATTTGGAATCCGATGTGACCAATGACGACGAAGTTACATGTCAGTTGAGCCAAAGCGACCGCAGTTTGCTTATCTTATAAGGGATTATTTACTCGATTCGCTTCGAAACTATGATTTCGATCCCTAATTTATGTTAGCAAAAAGAACCCCACTTTGCAAAAGTGAAACACTAATCGAACTTTCCCATTTGCTCGAACTTTACAAATTAGCTCAAATTTGATGATGTGAGACCCTAACTTGCAAACGATTTGAGGTAAAATCCTAGTCATCCAAATTGCAAACTCAACGTGAGGTCTAAATCCTTTTTATCTCACTGTTGTGTGAGAAAATGATAAAAAAAACCCTACTGAAAAATCTTCTCTTGTGTTTAAAAATATGGCGTGGATTTGGCTTAGCTAAGGTGTCCCCATTATTCACGCCACCACCATCAATCATGCCAAATGCCACATAGGTATTTTTTCAAAAGAAGGTAAAAGTGGATATTAGTAAAAGTTCGTGTCTTTTTATGACCTAAAAAGGTTTTGTGTTTTGTTTTTGTCGTTTGAAATGTAAAGTTATATCAATCCTAAAATATAAACTCATTGATTTTTTTGTCTCTTGACAGAAAAAATACATTTGTTTTTTTTTTATTGTTCGAAAAACGGGATTATTTTAATCCTGAAGGAATATTCTCAAGTATTTTTTACGGTTAATATTACGAAAAACCCTAAACCAGTATACATATGACCAATTTACTCTAAACTAATTTTTTTACTGCCAAAACCCCCAAACTTGTACTAATAAATTTACCCTCCATTAGTTTTCGTTAAATCTTACCGTTGAATTGTTAAATTGGATGACACGTAACAGTTGACAAGTATATCAGTTTGGGATTTTTACTCTCCGTTTATCGTAGGATTAATACCTTTTTTTTTAACGATTGGCCTAAAAACTTTATAGCTCGCCTCACTTAGAGTTATGTGCTCACCACAAAATTCTCTTGAGAAACATAGACACATGTGGGACAGCCCATAGGTACTCAAGTAAAGAGTGAAAAGAAGACCACCTTGATATTATGAGTTAGCTCAAATTATTCACCTTCAAACTAGGTCGACCGGACAACCACTTTCCATAAAATAAAAAAAAAATAGTCTGCCTATTAATAAAAGAAATATCTTTTCCTATTGTTAGTAAATTTACCTAATGAATCGTAACTTTCCTTTGGCGTACGTGATTGCCCTAACCAATAATAATTTCATAACAAGTTGTTTGAGTACTATAATTCGTGATATTCCAAAAAAAAATTCTTATATATTATTGTTAACAAAATATCTGACCGATCTAGTTTGTGTACATTGCTAAAATTTTGCAACCTATGTACCGGAAATTAGACAAAAATTCAATTCTTGTAAAGCAAATATGATGGATCGTGTTTTTTTTTCCTCTTTTTATCCATGCCGAATCGGTCCCATAAAGACAGACCATATAGTTTCCCACCACTCTAGAGCTCATAGCAAAGTGAAAATCAATCAAGCCCCTAGACCCTCCTGATCGATAATGATCATGTCATGTGATTTTCAATGATGCTCGTTTCACCACCAACTAACATGCGTCACAAACAATCTTGCAACGAATGATGCATATTTCAATAATTTTGAAATATTGAAAGTTATTTATTTTGTAACGGCTTTTTACCGTCATCAATTTCTAAAGGGTTTTTTGTCCGTTATTAATATAAAAAGTTTTTGTAACGATTTTATAACGCCATGTAACGGTTTTGTAGCATTTGTTTTATTTCTTCATAAACCCTCCATCATTTGTAATAGCTCTTTTTACCACAACCTTGAAGACAATGAATTTGAAAAGAGAATTTCCTTTCCTTTTATTTTCTTTTTTTACTGGGTTATACACATTACTTGTTCCTGTTCTGTTTAATATTCATTGCAGATTATAGAAAACAGTCTGTTGTATTTTGGGAAGTTGGGAAGATTGTCGCTAGAGCCTTACTCTCCAAGTTTCATACTTGAAGGGGCAAAACTATCCTTAAAGACAATACTTGCACACCTTAGATATTTTGACATTATTTTCCCATCTTTTTCAATAGATTTCCAACAATTATTATTTTTCATTTTATCTAATATTATTTTTCAACAATCTTAAGGGCAATACATTTGTGGTGCATTACAACGTGAGCTCCGACGTGATTTGGTGACGTCGCAATTGAGGAAGCGATGCGGTGAGCCTGAACTTCAATCCAAGTGAGGTAGAGGTGAGGCTAAACAATGGCGTGTGGGTGACGGATTCCGAGGCGGCCAATTTGATCCGTTGGTTTACACCTATCATCGATTTTTTATTTGCAAAGGAATTTGCCGCCGAGATCAATCTGAAGCACTGTACATCGGCCTCGTAGTTGCTTTTCTCTGCAAAATATTTGAAGCTATGTTAATGCTACGTTAAATTCTGTTTGTGGCTGCCTTTTACATTTACTATCATGTATATGCAACCACTAGGGTTTGCCCCAATAGCCACTCTTTCTATTTGAGAAGGAAGAGGTGCGGAGTTCGATTTCCTACCTTCTCAGGGAAGGTTAGGGGTAAAGACATTTAGTTTCATATGTGGGTTTCAACTCTCACGTTCTGCAATAAGGCAAATAAAAGTCTGAGAGTGGGTTTGGAATAAGAGTATGACAAACCAAAAAAAATTATGCGTATGCCATGTGGAAATAAATATTCAATATTTTCATTACAAAAGCACCTAAAAATAGAACATAAAAAAATATAGAACTTTTCTAACATTGGAATGGTGGCGGATTCTTGCTTTCTCGACGTGGAATTAAGCTTGATAGAAAGAGAGGGGAATAATTGATTGATGATCTTCATCGGTCAATATTGGCAAATATTGGGGTGTACCATTAGTCAATTAAATAGTTGTTGCCCATGTGTTCTCTCAGCCTATACTTGCTAAAGTGATATCTCTCTTAATTGCCATTAATAACCTTTCTGGCTAGATTAACATAATAGACATTGATATTTTGTAATAACCTTTTTTTCCTATCTACCCATTGTCGTGCATGTACCTTTAGAGTTGTAGAAGTTTATTTCAGTCATCCCATTGGAGAGCACGTTGAGAGTGTCTATTCTTTCCATGAGTAGTAATAATTGAGACGTGGATTGGAAGTGTTGTTGTTGTCTATAGCATGCTCGCTTGATATACTCCTATCCAAGCATCTGATTACATATTTCTCTTTGGTGCACGTTTATTCTGACCTACGCAATTTGTGCTTGCCATGTTTTAATTTATTCAATATAATCTCTAAACTTTAGCCTAATGTGTAATGTCGTTCCCAAACTTTTGAATAATTCAATGTGGTCTCTTAACTTTAAGTATATATTCAATTTAGTTCCTTTGGTACTCATAAGTTGGTGATTCGAGGAATGCTCAAGTTCTTGGGAAAGAGAAAATTCTTCTCAAACTCACATGTAAAAATGAGGTTGAGTAATTGAAAAAACTTCTTACAAGCTATTCCTTTGAGAATGAAACGATACCTTCTATGTCTTAGACATTGTGATTGCCAAGAGACAATAACCATTGCGATGAAAAAACTTTCAATGGTAAAAATAGATACGTTTGGTTGATTCTGATGTAGTAAAGCAATTGCTTACAGATAGAATTATGTACATTGATTATTTGAAGTAAAAAGTGGATTAGACTACACATTGAGGGAAATGGAACAAGCTAGTTGAATAAAATCAACAATGATGCTAACCCAACCTATGTAATTGGCAATCCCCTGAATTAGGTTCATATGTGTAATAACAAGTCACTTGTTGATCTGTAATGCACTATTAGAAAATTTTGTCCCTCCTAGGGTGAGAATAGTACAAGACTACAATGAAAAAGAGTCTGAGCTAAGCTTTGAATGAATTCCATAGCCATCATTGGTAGCGTATTAAGCTACGGAATACACTTGATGGAATCACCTATATAAGTATGGAGTGGAGCTACTCCTATGAAAATTATTGATGATAATCTCTTGAGCACTTATGAATAAACCAAACACATGCATGGCTTATTAGAGCAAAACCGCATGAACAACGAACCTTGTGGGAGTGTAATGTGATAGGTGAAAATTATTGTTCACAAAAAGAAATGCTTGATTCATAGAAGTTTCAAACTTCACCAATGATTTCGTGAATTATATTTCATTCTTTCTAGGACTAGTTCATAACCTAGCAAGAACCACTTATGATGCATTATGCTTCAATAACCAAGTATTATTTTATTTTTTCATTTCAAAACCTTTTGAAATATGTGAGGGATTGTTAGATATGTCAATAGTTTTGAAATATTAAAAGTTATAAATTTTGTAATGGTTTTTTACCATCACCAATTTGCAACCGTTTTTTGTTCACTATTAATATAAAAAGGTTTTGTAATATTTTATAATGGCCATATAACGGCTTTGTAACTCATGTTTTATCAATAAAATTATAACGGTCTTTTTAACGGCTTTTTTTTTCGTTTGAATATAAAATTTCAAACCACGACACTTGAAGACAATGAATTAGAAAAGAGAATTTTCTTTCCTTCTTATTTTCTTTTTTACTAGGTTATACATATAACGTTATTCCTATTCCTTCTAATATTCAATGCGAAGTATAAAAGAAGATCTGTTGTATCTCGAGAGGATAGCCACCAAAGCCTTACGCATCGAGTTTCGTACTCCGAGGGACACAATTATCTTTAAGGACAGTACTTGCACGCCTTAAACATTTTGATATTATTTTCTTATCTTTTTCAATAGGATTCCAACAATTATTTTTTTTCACATCATCTAACATTATTCCGATAGCCTCGTCTCAAAGCCTATCAGAAAATTGAAATGCAGACAAACAAATGGATTGTAAGAGTAGTATGCTACAACAACCTTTACGTGTCATGTAAAGTTTCTTTAGCTCGCAGCTGGCTTAGTTTGTCCCTTCAATGAGCTGCCACGGAACAAAAGATCACCACAAATGCCATTCACCAAAGACTTGAGCAGAAAAAGAAGGTGCATTTTTCGGAGTTCACATCACAAATAGTTGATGACTAAACATCCATAGCACTTTCCTTCAATAAAGATGTCATTTCAAGAAATTTGTACATCAGAAATATTCCTAGTCTTAGCTGAATTTTGAGGTGTACGCTAACCAAAACCGAAACGAGGAAGTCCAGGCAAGGACGACCATCATAGAATTTGCAGGGCATTGAACGAAAAGGATTGGAGTCCACAGGTGAAAGCTTCCGATTCGAAGGCATGCTCAGTTGGAAAATGCAGCCCTGCCTCAAAGACTGCAGTAGACCTTAGCTTTGAACCCCACTAAAATTGCACCTTGACGCTAATCCTAGGGACATGAATTGAGTATGATAATTATGAAAGCAATAACATCTTATTATTGAAGCATCAACCAGACTGGCTGTGACTGCGTTGCTAATCAAATTCAAAGTACCAAACATTCAGTTTTTTATAGTACCTAAATTAGGTGACAGCAATAAGGTAAAATAGAAAGAATCTATTTCCAGTATACATATATAAGCTTTCGACTTGTAAGCATGCGATTTAACATTGTCGTCATTGAACACGTACATACGAATTTAATCAACTGCCCAAGTGGAGAAACCTAAGCACGGACCAGGGCCTCCCCTTCAGCCAGGGATGAATGCCAAAGTGAATGTCGTTAACTTGACCGAAATCAACTGCAGGTTGATGTTTGAGATTGTTTTAGTTGTCTTCGAGGTTGCTTTTTGTTGTCCTGTCTTCCTTTGTTTTTAATGTTCTGTAAGAGAGAGTGTGATGTGCTGTGATTTTCGCATGTAATGGAATTTGTCAACCTGTGGCACTGATGGAGAAAGAGGATTACAATAAGCTCGGAAGAGTACATAAAACAGGAAGAAGGGCGAAACAAAGAAAAGCTTTGGCATGAACTATAGGGCGTTCCAAACTGAATTAGACTTCTGATTGATCTTGACTTGCTATGACGAAAATGCTTCCATCGCAAGCAAGCATATTAGACACAACCCGATTGGATGCGCATAAAAATTACAAAAAAATAAAGAAAGAAATAAAATTGTCAGTCCTCAAGATGTTTCGCCATTCACAACTCCAACCAAAACAGCAACTCCTACTCGAACTGCTGTAACATAAGTTGAAATATTAATGCGGAAGACAATAATTGGGGGATTTGAGTATATTTTGATATATAGAAAAGGATACATGGATAGCCTATTTGTAGGCTTAAATAAGGAAATCAAATCTAATATGCATAATCAAAAGAGATATACAAAATCGGAGGAAATATCCTAAATGTTACTATAAGATTTTTAAATATTTCCAACAACATACATGAAATTCTAATCTCCTACAGTACAGTACCCTGTTGCCATTAGCAAAACGAATCAAACAAGCTAACACTTCAGTAATTGAGGTTTACTTTCAGGAGTAGTTTGGGCTTCGGCTTAGATAGGTTGGGGCTGAAGTTTGGTTATATTTACTAAGCCCACTTGTATGTCCTTGTGCATCCCAATTAGTAGGCCTTGATTAGGTTGTGTTATTTTAGTGATGAATGTAGCTTAGTTTTATTTAGTTAGCATACATTTAGTTTAGGGATTGTAGTGAGCACCTTTGATATGAGTTTAGTTTTAGTAGATTGATCTTTTAGGTAAGGAGTTGGACTCAATTTGAAATTAGCTCACGGGGTTGCTGTCCTGGGGTTTTAATAACAAGGCAATGCTTGGTGCTTTTATTGAGTCTACTTTCATACACTTTACTTTTCTCCTATTGATTGTAACTGTCTACTTATCCTTGATTGCGCACTCATGCAGGGACATCATTTAGTGGCATACGTTAATAAAATGGTCAAAGATTGCCTGACTCATTTAGGTAACAAACCAATCAAGTTAGGGCATCAAAAAGGCACTAGTTAGACAATTAGTGTAACCAAGTCTCAATCCTAGATCTCTGGTTGCGTAAGAAGTGAGGTATGCTCCCATACCTCACTTGGTTGCTAGCCGACCTTTGTTAGGCTAATGGCGGCTCCTAGTTAAGTTGAACTTCATTGATAGATCGGTCTCAATTGTAATTTCCAAACGTCGCGCGAGGTAAACCAAGCACCGAGGGGAAGAGCACAGGATAAGATGCTGGATTTCCTCTTTCTTCGTACCTTGTTCTTCAAGCGACCAGAGGAAGATGATAGTACCCTGGGTCTGGGAGCTAGCTTGTCCCTAATTCTGGGTATTACACACACACACACACACAGAGTAACCTGGTTTCATTATCGTTTGAGCAACATTCATTTCATCAGGTAAATTTTCTTAGTAAGCTCGTGAGGGAGCTTCAACAACTTTTAACTTGAATCCAGTATCCATTTTAGCCGCCAAAAGATACACGGATGATGAAGTTTTTCGTAAAAACTTAAAAATTTCTTTTACCATAACATCTACAATGGGTTTTCAAGAAAGAATCAAGTTACATATGTCCTCAATAAACCACAGATTAAGAAAATGTGCTAATCCTCTTGCTCGAAAAATGCTGGAAAATTGTTGGTACTGATTTTATTAGAGCAGAGCTGGATTGTTTCCTCATTTTCTAATCTTCTTGGAGCTATCAATGCTGCAGCCATCCCTCTATACCGAAAGTCCCTAATACTTCAAAGACGACAGAGATTTAGACCAATATCGTGCTGCAATGGCGCTCTAAAAATGTACAACTACGATATTTTCTCTCAGACTGAGGAGGATTCTGCCTTCTTTTATAGCTCAAAATCTGAGAGATTTCATAGAAAGGAGGAAAGTTACAGATAATATACTCTCCCTCATGAAACTGGGAAGTACCTTCATAGAAGTTTACTTTCATCCAGATCCTATGTAAAGGCTGATATCGGGAAAGCACTTGACCCTGTCAATTGGGTTTTTGTTCTTGATGTTTTGATGACTATTGGAGTTCCTACCGGCTTTGTTGGTTAGATAAAGGCATGTTATATAGCCTTGGATTTGTCGCATAATTCTCTATCAGGTCAGGTCAGGTACCGGAAATTGTCTCTGGACTTGAAGATCTAATCGAGTTGGACTTGCTGTACTATTGCTTCTCTGGATATATCTCTAAAAAAGTAGGTGTTAAATATGTTTTGAATTTTATGTATTTGGTCTAGTTTATGACTTGACTTGACATATTTTTTGTGTGACTTGAAAAATGAGATTTAGTTCGCGACGCGGAAGGTTGGGCCAATAGGCTCAACCCGTAGCAAGTGAATAAATTTTTATAATGGTCCGCTCGAGTAGGAGTAAGTGAAGGAATATCTCGGGGGATTCGGGGGCTATGCCCCCAAGAAAAATTTTTAAGAAGCCATATTTATACCACGGCTAGGTTTTCTCATTATATAGAGAGAGAATTTTGTTTTCTGAGAGTTTGGTGAGCTATGAGGTTTTGTCAAGTTGTTGTTTTGAATTTTGAAAATTGTACTCTCTTTGATTATAGTGGAATCTTGATTTGCCTCGCCCGTGGACGTAGATCACCTTGTAATCGAACCACGTAAATCCTGTATTCTGTATTTGTTTTTTCGCACCTATTTTTTTTTAACAAGTGGTATCAGAGCCTAGTTCGATTCTAGGGTTCTTTGAGATGGCATCTTTAAAGTTTCAGATCTCATCTTTTGACAGACAGAACAACTTCAGATTATGGAGAATAAAGATGAAGGCTTTATTGAGGCAAGAGGGTACGGTTAGGGCGCTGGACAGAAAATATCCAAATGATATGACCTCGGCTGAGATTAAAGAGATGGACGAGAAGGCGCATAGCACGATCCAGTTGTCTCTAGATGACAAGGTTTTGCGAGAAGTCGCCGATGAGGAAACAGCTGCCAGTCTCTGGAAGAAATTGGAAAGTCTCTACATGAAAAAATATCTAACATCGAGACTTTATTTGAAGCAGCGTCTTTATACCCTAAAGATGCGTGAAGGTACGTCTGTTCAGGAATACTTGGATGAGTTTAATAAAATTGTTCTGGATACGAAAAATCTAGACATTAAACTCGAGGATGAAGATCAAGCTTTGATCGTATTATGTTCACTGCCTACCTCATACGAAAATTTTGTGAACTCGATGCTTTATGGACGTGAATCCACAACTTTGGAGGATGTTAAAGCATCATTGAATTCTGCAGAACTGAGAACAAAATTGAATGGGAATACCAATGAAAACAAAGCATATGGTTTATTTGTAAGAGGCAGGACCAAGAGCAGGGATAAAACTTCCCGTGAGAAATATGTTGGTCGTTCAAAATCTAAGCCACATGGAGATAAGATGAACGTCGAGTGCTACTATTGTCACAAAAAGGGACATTACAAGTCAGATTGTCCTTCGCTCAAGAAAAAGGATAAGCAGCATGGTCAAAGACAAGATTCGGCGAATGTTGCAAACGAAACTGAGTCTAATGCATCAGACAGTGTTTTTACGTCATGCTCTGCTGTTAATTTGTCCAATGATGTTTGGATAATGGATTCGGGAGCATCATATCACATGTGCCCAAATAGGGAATGGTTCACCACATACGAGCCATTGAATGGTGGATCAGTCTTGATGAGGAATGATGCTGTATGCAAAGTCATGGGTATTGGTACTGTTCGGATTAAGTGTCACGACAAAGCAGTGAGAACTTTAACTGAAGTAAGACATATACCAGACTTAAAGAGAAACCTTATCTCTTTGAGCAGTTTGGATTCCATTGGGGGTGTGTACTCAGGTGGAGGTGGAGTTCTCAAAGTCTCAAAAGGCAATCTGGTTGTGATGAAAGGAAGTAAGGTGAATCACTTGTATCATCTGCAGGGTAGCACAGTTATGGGTCCTTCAATTGGCACACGCAATTCCGTTTCTGACAATGATAGAACAAAATTGTGACATATGCGTTTGGGCCACATGAGCAAGTGTGGCATCACAGTTTTGAGTAAATGTGGTTTTTCTTTGTGGGGAGCAGACGACCTCGCTAGATTTCTGTGAGCATTGTGTTCTTAGCAAGCAATGCAGAGTCAGATTTAGTACGGGGATGCATTCGACAAAGAGCACACTCGACTATATCCATTCTGATTTATGGGGACCAGCACAGGTTCCATCTAAAGGTGGTGCTCTTTACTTTGTGACGTTCATTGATGATTATTCCAGGAAGGTTTGGGTTTACTTTCTGAAAAGAAAAAGTGATGTGTTGGAAACCTTCAATAAGTGGAAAGCCCTTGTTAAGAATCAGACAGAGAAGAAGATCAAACATCTTAGGACCGATAATGGTCTTGAGTTCTGTGGTGGCGATTTTAATGAATTCTGTGCAAATGCAGGTATCGTTCGACACCGTACAGTTAGGCACACTCCACAACAAAATGGAGTGGCAAAACGTATGAACAGAACTCTATTGGAGAGAGCAAGATGCATGCTCTCTAATGCTGGCATGGAAAAAGATTTTTGGGCTAAAGCTGTTAACATGGCTTGTTATTTGGTTAATCGCTCTCCTTCAACAGCAATAAAATGCAAGACTCCTTTTGAGATGTGGTCAAGTAAGCCTTGTGATTATTCTAATCTAAAGGTTTTTTGATGATCTGCTTATTATCATGTTAAGGATGGTAAGTTAGAACCTAGAGCAAAGAAATGTATTTTCGTTGGGTATGTTGATGGGGTGAAAGGTTATCGTTTATGGTGCCAGGAACCTAACTCACCTAAGTTCATTCTTAGTAGGGAAGTTATATTTAATGAAATGCATATGCTTGATCAAAGGAAAGTTGTTGATGAGTCTACAGAAAAGTATGAGAGTGCTACGAATGAGGTGGAGGTTCAGGTGGAGCTTCCAGAAAAGACCTCTCAGAATGATTTGAATCAACAAATTGCTCCTGATGATTCAAGTTCAGATGAGGAAGCTGTAGATGAGGTGAAGCAACCATACTCTATTGCTATTGGCAGAGAAAGGGAGAAGACCCGGCCTCCTCAGAAATATAGATTCTCTGATCTAGTGGCTTATGCTTTTACGACAGCAGAAGATATGGGTATTCATGAACCTTTTACCTATACAGAAGCTGTTACTTGCACAGAATCAGAGAAATGGGCTATTGCTATGGTTAAGGAACTTGAATCACTTCACAAGAACCAGACTTGGGACTTGGTGCAGTTGCCCAAGGGAAAAAGAGCTATTGGATGTAAATGGGTCTTCAAGAAAAAGGAAGGAATTTCAGGTGTTGAAAATGCTAGATACAAGGCTCGACTCGTAGCTAAAGGCTACAATCAAAATGAGGGAATTGATTATGATGAAGTTTTCTCTCCTGTGGTAAAACACACTTCCATCCATGTGTTACTAGCTATAATTGCTCAATTTGACTTAGAGCTTGAGCAACTTGATGCGAAGACTGCTTTTTTGCATGACGAACTTGAGAAAACTATTTATATAGCCCAACCCGAGGGCTATTATGTAGAAGGCAAGGAAGATCATGTTTGTAGGTTGAAGAAATCATTGTATGGTCTGAAGCGGTCACCAAGATAGTGGTATAAGAGATTCAACAGCTTTATGATAGGGAGCGGTTATCATAGGAGCAACTATAATAGTTGTGTCTACTTCAAGAAAGGTTCAAATGGATCCTTTGTCTATCTTCTCTTATACGTGGATGAAATACTCATTGCTACAAAGAACATGTCAAATGTGTTGATCTCGAAGAAACGGTTCAATGAGGAGTTCGAGATGAAAGATCTGGGTCATGCCAAGAAGATCTTAGGAATGGAGATTCAGAGGGACAGAAAAGGAGGGAAATTATATCTCTCGCAGAAGAGTTATATTGAGAAGGTACTTGATAGGTTTGGCATACAAAATGCTAAGCCAGTGAGTACACCGTTGGCATCCCATTTTAGACTCTCAGCTCTACATTCACCTCAATCAGAGGTCGAGGAGGCTGCGATGTCTCATGTACCATACTCCAGTGTAGTCGGTAGCATTATGTATGCTATGGTATGCACCCGTCCAAACATTACGTAGGCAGTTAGTATGGTTAGTAGATATATGGCACATCCTGGAAAGGTCCATTGGTAAGCATTGAAATGGATACTTAGATATCTTAGAGGCTCTGCGAAGTTGGGCCTAGTATTTGATAGAAACAGTTCCAACAGTACTTCTGTTGTAGGATTTGTGGATTCCGATTTTGCAGGTGATCTCAACAAGATGAGATCTTTGACTGGCTATCTTTTCACACTATCTAGTTTGGCTATTAGTTGGAGGTCAACCTTACAGTCGACAATTGCTTTATCTACTACAAAGGCAGAGTATATGGCAGCAGCAGAAGTAGTGAAAAAAGATATTTGGTTAAGGAATCTTGTTCAGGAACTTGGGCTCCAGCAGGAAGACAATTCAATTGTCTTTTGTGACAATCAGAGTGCTATATACTTGATTAGAAATCAAGCATATCATGAGAGGACTAAGCACATCGATGTCAGGTGTCACTTTATTCAAGAGTCAGTTGCTAAGAGAAATATGACAATAAAGAAAATTGATACAACTGACAATCCTGCTGATATGTTGACCAAGCCAGTCCTAGCCAACAAGTTTAATCATTGCTTGAACTTGATTGGCATGCTTGGTTGAGTTAGCTCTTTTTGGGGCTTTGGTGGAGAGGTAAATGCAAGTTCTACATTTGTTTTTTGAAGTGGATATGTTCTTTCGTTGCAACCCTTGTTTCCTACACCGAGTTGGCTCACGTAGGCTTAAGGATACCGAGAGAATGTGTTCGGCTTCTTGATTGTTTTATTTTGGAAAATTCAAGCCAAGGTGAAGATTTGTTAAATATGTCTTGAATTTTATGTATTCGGTCCGGTTTATGACCCGATTCGACATATTTTTTGTGCAACCCGAAAAAGGGGATTTAGTTCGCGACGTAAAGGGTTGGGTAGCCCAACCCGTAGCAAGCGAACAAATCTTTATGGCGGTTCACCCAAGCCGGAGTAAGCGAAGAAATGTCTCGGGGGGTTTGGGGGCGTAACCCCCGAGAAAAATTTTTGGAAAGCCCTATTTATACCGCGGCTAAGTTTTCTCATTTTATAGAGAGAGAATTTTGTTTTCTGAGGGTTTAGTAAGCCGTGGAGTTTTGTCAAGTCGTTATTTCAACTTCTAAAAATTGTACTCTCTTTGATTATAGTGAAATCTTGATTTGCCTCGCCCGTGGATATAGATTACCTTGTGATCGAACCACGTAAATCCTGTGTTCTGTATTTGTTTTTCCGCACCTTTTTTTTTTTTTTTAACAGCAGGGGTACTGGAGATTTCCAGGAGCATTTGCTGGAAATCCAAACTTGTGTGTGGAGTCTTCAACTGGAGTTTGTGGCCAGGAAAGTGTACCAGTCGTACCTGGTAAGACATTTCAGGAAGAGATGGTTGAAGGACTGATTTCCCTGTCAGTGTTCTTGCCAAGTGCTGCCATCACTTTCTACTTCAGTATCGTCTCTCTGTTTTGTTTGGCCCGCGCTAAAAGATACGTTCTCAACACCAAGCTTTAATCCAGTCTAAGAGAAAGAACCTCAGAGCATATATTCTTGCTGCTTTAGTGACAAATCTGCCTGGGTTTTCTCCTTAGAACTCTTTACTCAAAATATTACTGTTCAACTAGAATATATGCCTTCATTACCTCACTATCCGATATTGAATACTAGCCATTTGGAAGCGGAAACTTAGAATTCGGTCAATGTAGAGTAAGCATAGATGGCTTTTACTTATGCTGCTGAATTTGAGCTGGAATAGGGATTTGATAGCTTTTAGTTTCGCTGCTGGACTCTATCTGCATCTTCTCCTATCATTTAGAGTTCGCTCTTAGTCGAAAATTGCCTAATTGACCATTGGAATACCTATGCAGTACTGTCTTATTACGAAATATCCATGAGTAATGATGGCTGATCGTAGTATGGTTTGCTAATTAATTTACCTAATGTCAAGGCTAATTCAATTAACCATCCCCAATTACAAATGAATAAGCCACACTAACACCGTCAGTTTTGTGAGTCATTTTCAATCTTAAGGTGGGAATTGTTCTGCTAAATTCAGAGTAAGAACAGGATTCTTTGTTTGAGAAAATGTAAATTGGCGCGGGATCCGAAGATCCTGTAAATTGGTAGTTGGCTATGTCACAAGATTCAACAAATTCAAGATTTTGAGGCAACACCAACAACCTAGACACACCGATACACCTGTGCCAGCATTTAGAAGTGCGTGTGCCAAGACAAACATGAACACCCTTGTGTGGGCATGCTCGCACGCACGGTTGAGAGAGAGAGAATGAAAATGTTAATGGTTTTAATGAAATAGTTACAGCTAGCTATCGCTTTAATACAAAATAGAATAGCCAGAGATAAGTTCATCTATGCAATTATTAATAGAAATATGCCGCCACAGGAAGATTACTCTTTAGTCTTTCTCCTAAATGGCACCGTTGTCATAGATGTAGCTGTCGAGAAAAGGAACATCTTCTCCAAACCCAAGATCCTCAAAGATATTCTGCATTAAAGACAAAATTAATAGTCATCAGAATGAGTTGTCATTGCCGATCGCTATATTGAAATTAAACTGACCGACCGAATCTGGAGAAGAGCTCCAGGTACCAAATCAACTAACCGGATCAAGCATATTTTCAAACATAGCCTCGCTACCATAGAATTGGCAGTCCTCAGCAATGGTATAATGGTTGTTCCGGTAAGAGAACTCTCCTTTGACTGCGACTATATTGCTGCTGCAGGATTCATTCGCTTTAGCTTCGATGGTGCTGAGGGCTCCAGGCAGACCCTGCTCAGAAGCAAAATTGGGAGTACCAGAACTAAAGTTTTGAATGTCATGAGTTGAAATCTGGCTATGCAATGGATGAGGGTGAGTAGTGGCGGAAAGATAGCGTCTTGTAGCTGCAGCTTCATCCAAGATCTGCATATTTGAAGGTGAATGGGACATCTGCATGATGAGCGAGTTGTCACTTTGATTAGGAAGAACTGAGTGTGTGTTAATATTCACTTGTGAGGTGAGCCCAACGGATGGCGCATCTGCATAGGTTAGGCATTGAGCTGATTCATTGGCTTGCTGTTGGCAACCGTAGTTCTGGAGAAGTGGATTCGGTCGCTGCAACAGCACAAGTGGTTGTGTTTGGAGCCCCATTTGGTACCTTGGGTGCCCATTATTATTTGGGAACTCAACAAGATTAGGCCTTCTCATGCTACAACCTCTGCACGGCTGTCGAGGGGCGATCCTCATAGCATGCGATGGATATTGAGCTGAAGCAGCACCATTTTGGGTACGGCCACACCCAATTAATGACAATGATGGTGGAGTGGAATGAGTCGGATTGGTGAGAAGAGAATGTGCACTTTGATGCTTTGAGGCTTCACCTATCTTCTTGGTGTTCATACGGTGTTTCTGCGCAATTAATGAGCTTGATTTAATAAGCATTTTTCACAGAAGTTCACGGAATAAATACAATTATTAAAGCACTGATATGTTTTCTCCAAATTGTTTGCTCTTGATCTGTCCGAATGAGGTTGAATTAGGCACTCTTACCTGAAGGTGGCTGGAGACATTTTGCCGAGTGAGATGAGGAGCACCCGTCATTTTCCTCATAATTTGCAGTATCTTCTTAGGTTTGGCATCTGCATCCCGTCGTATGGAAACACATCGGTCAGGTCAACCATTATCTCACTCAAAAAGGAGAAGCCTTATAAGTCAAGCTACTTGAAAAATCATCACGAAACAGGTTCATGAACACATCACGTACCATCGATTCCAAGACTATTGACAGCCATGACAAACATCCGGTTGAGCTCAGGTGTCCAAACCACTCGAGGTTTCTTCCCCCCACTTTTAGTCTGGCCTTGATCAGCTTCATCTTCACTGCTCATTTTCAAGCTTTTAGAATTCTCTTCCTCGTTCTCTGCTTGAGAATTAGTGTCGTTAGATGACGATGTGGTCAAACCATGCAGCATCTCCAATTCTTTATTAGAATTGTTCCTCAACGATGGGTTGCTCCAAAGAACATGTCGCCATAGAATCTTGAGAGTGTTGATTTGAATCGGCTTCACTAGAAAATCACAAGCCCCGCTTTTCAATCCTTTCACGACAGTGTCCTTTTCGTCATCACTTGAAAACACTAGCAAATTCAAACAACAACAAACGTGAATATATCTATCACGTTACATTCCATAAATTTATGAGTCTGGCTTGAATTAATTGACATATAAGAACTCACTGACTACAGGCAAGGTTATCTCCATGTTAGCGATCTCGGCAAGAAGCTGAAGTCCATCCATCCCAGGCATATGAACATCTGTCATTACAATATCGAACCCACCCCTATTCTCTCGAATCAACAACAACGCCTCCTCTCCTCGCTGGCACTTGGTCACTGTGAAAAATACATCGTACATATCATATATGCGGATTCTTGACTAACTATGTTCACAGGACGCATTCCAAAATTGAAACTTGGCGATTTGAACATCAACCCGCGATCAAGGAAGCATGAAACTAATTCCTGGACTACTTCGAGTACAAAAGTGAGAATTCTCTCATCTGCAGTTCCGTTGCGATGATTTATTACACGCACCGCCAGTATACCCCGCAGGGATGGACTCGTAAAACAAGATAACCACACGCATTATTGCAGACGTGAAGTTGACGTTAAGAGAAGAGAAAACACGAAGCAGTTCAGTGAAGTTACCTTGGTACGAACAATCTTGAAGCATCTTCTCCAGAAGGTGGAGACAGGTGACATTGTCGTCGACCACAAGAACCCTTAAACCCTTTGGGAATTGATCACCATCCTCACTCGAGACATTACTATTCTTGCATGGGGTCACCCCTTCCATCAGCTCTGTTTTTCTTCGACTGCTCTGTTTTTTTCTTTGGAGACGTCACACTCTCTCCCAATTCTGTCCAGACAGGGCAGGGACAGAACTTGATCGACACTACTTAAGGACAATTTAACCATGGCAAGCCTTGAGTGCAGGAAGGATCAAGCTGGTTTATTTCCTGATTTGAAATAGGAAATAACCAAGAAGGGCAATTAACATGAGACAGAATCAATAATCTGTGCCTTGCAAGATCTTTGCTTTTACCAAAGTCAAAAATTTCTTGTTCTATACAACTGTAAATAAAAAATAAAAAATAAAAAAAGAAGGAAACTTGAAGCATAACCAGCCCTATTCTTCAGTAGCTCTTAATGGTTCGCTCGAGGGATACTTTCCAGGCAAGAGAAGGTTGAGATTCCCCACCTCGCCTCTGCTTTTGCAGATGATCCGGCTGGTTTTCTAAATATTAACGTTCCGAGATCCGGATGAAGCTTTCAAGAAGCCTTTCAAGAACCTGCTCGGGTCCACTTTTGCGAACAATGAACATGAGATAAAAGTTAGTAATGCTTTCCACGACCATGTACGATTAGAAGCATAACAAACACGAGATTAAAGCTTCTGTTTCCTAAGTAAATATGTTTTTTCTCTCCCCCATAGCTATTTTCAATTCGAATTTCCTGACATTATATCTTTTTAAGCACGGTTAAAAAAATATTTAAAATACTTTTTCTGGCACGCCTCGTGCCAATGTGCTCTTTCCCTTGTTTTCCAAACTAAATTTTGTAAATAAGAAATGAGAAATCTTTTTATTAAAAGGAAAAGGCCACAAAAAATCACAAACTATGCCTATTGTAACACGTTTATCTTGAACTTACTATGTTCATTGTAATACATTTGCCCTAAGTTTTTTCTTTAACCCAAAACTTGTACTTATGTGACACATTTCCCTTTTGTTAAAGATCTGTTAAATAATTTTTCAGTCAAAGCAACATCATTTTTAATTCACTTGCCATGTCAACACGGCCTACTTTCCAGAATCTGTATGGGCAGGGTTTTTTAACGATTTTCCTCGATAGAACTTTGATGGAGAGTAAATATGTCACGCAGGTATAAGTTTGGATTTGTGGGATTACGGAAAAATAAAATTTATGATAAACGTGTCGCGGTTGGCATAATGTAGGGTTTTCGGTGGCTTAACTCTTTATTAAAATACAAATTACAATCTTAAAGATCAAACAGAAGTTATAGAGAGTCCACTAGATCCGGTCCACTTATCCGGTCCAATCCAAACCCATCGCTCGGTCCGGTTCACCCAACCGATACTGCAACACATGTCTCTCTCTCTATCTCTCTCTCTCTCTCTCTCTTCATCGATAACTTTCAATCGCGTCCGTCGTCGTCGTCTTCTCCACTGCGTCACTCCACATCCCTGGTGTCTCTCCGGCGAAACCCCCCCTCGGAAAACTCGCCATGAATTTCTTAAAATCCGTCTTCTCCGACGAACCAGATCCCCCAAGACCCGCCCGACCCGAATCGCCGCCCCCCCACGACGATCCGTCACGAGGAGGAGGAGGAGGAGAAGCAGAGGAGGCGGCAGAGGAGGAAGCTGGTCGAGGACCAGACCGCCCGCCGTCCGGTTCACGGTGGGGCGGCCTGGGCGGCCTCGTGAAGACCCTGACGACCAAGTCCGAGTCCGTGCTCGAGACCTACCGCCGCGACCTCCAGGAGTTCGGGCTGGGCCTGAGGAAGGAGATCCGGGTGGCGCACGGCTCCCTGGAGAACGTCGGCCAGGCCATCGACGACCTCGGGTCCTCCGTCCTCAAGGGCACGGCCCAGATCATCTCCCAAGGTAAGGACGCTATCCTCGCCGCCGATCTCAATCTGGATTCCTCCGATCAGGGTCATAGCAATGTCGTCTATAGTGGCCAGCAATCTTATGCGAGGTACAGTAGGCTGGATGCCCAGGTCCGCGCGATCCGGGCCGATGCCGGCACCTTCAGTGAGGAGCCGGAGGATTCGGAGGATTACGGCGGGTGGAAATCGGGGTTCCGTTTGGGGGAGAAGAGGGAAGAAGTCGAGAAATTGATCGAGGAAGATGGGCCTGTCAGGGGATTTTACTATAGGCTAGTGCCGGGTAGCGTCGACAGCGATACCTTCTGGTGTAGATACTTTTATAGGGTGCATAAGCTTGAGCAGGCTGAGAATGTGAGGGCTAGTCTTGTGAAGAGGGTGATTTCGAGCGAAGAGGAGGAGCTGAGTTGGGACGTTTATGACGACGACGACGAGGGCGATGTCGATGGTGAGAAGGAAGTGAAGAAAGGAAGTAGATTGAGTGACGTGGTGTCCGCGGAAGCTGTTCAAATGGACGATGACGAAGATGGAAATTTGGGGGAAGCTGTGAAGGAGGAGAAGGATAGTTCTTCTAAGGAGGAAATGGAGTCGGCTTCGGGGATTGGCAGTGTGGAATCAAAGGATGCCTATGGGGAGGAAATAGGGGATAGAACCGACGAGAAAATTGGGAAGTCGGGTAGTGATTTGCATCCGACAGAGTTGAACATTGAAGAATCAGAGGAACAGAACGAGAAGAATCAGGGTGGGGAATCACGAGTTAGTCCGACTCCCGAAGTCGTCGATGAGAAGGTAGAGATTGTAGGCGGTGAGGATAGCCATGAGGGTGTCACTCTCATCTCAAATGACAGAAATGCTCCTGAAGATGATGTGCATATGGAAAAGATTTCTGATGTTGACAGCAGAAATTCTTGGCCAGGGCCCCAGGAGAACTTGGCCTCAAATGCAATGGTCAAACCTGGAAAATCAGAAGAAAGCAACCCTGCAGCTGCATTGAGCAATCTATCAGCAGCCGAGGAGGAGGACCTCGGTTGGGATGAGATTGAGGATCTCAGCGGTATTGATGATCAGAAAGTCGCTCCAGGCGGGACTCCAAGCGCAAACAGGGCTGATCTGAGAAAAAGGCTGAGCGTTGCAGAGGAGGAGGAAGACTTGAGTTGGGACATTGAAGATGATGATGAGCCTGCGAAGGCTTGATCAAATCTATCGCCGCATCCTGACTCCTTCCGACGTATTAAGGTTATGCAAGTTTGTTCCCTGGAGGATGTTTCATTTCCGACTTCCATTGTTAGAGATGCATTTATTTCTCTCGAACTGTCTCTCTTGTATGCCTTGTGCCTTGTTCAACTGTCATAAATTGTGTTCATAAAATGGTTCTCTTTATTAATATATACATGCAAACATTGTTAATGTAGAGAAAACTAGTGTTTCTACGATTACGAAAACATTGCCAAGAAAGGTGTGAACAAATTAGAATTCAAAATTCAAGTTTAATGGAATATGTACATATGAAAAGAGGTTTCTATAGGTAAAGCTCACATATGGTCATGCCATGTATACACAATCATGCGTAAATAGTACCCATTTTTTATTGATATATACTGATCGAAATTTGATACGTGCACACATATTTAAATGATTTACTGATAACTTCTTAGGATTTTTAATTATGTACCTACATAGTTTTGTTGAATTTCTAACCCATATAATTTTCAAAGATCTTTTATGTTCATGCGTGTGTTTCAAGAGTGTGTTTGCGTGCTTATATAATTTATATACATTGCCAAACTTTTCCATTGATGTATAGAATTGAAATCATATTCCTTGGTCCATGAAATCACTCATGAATTGCTCGTGTACATAGCTTTCTATTATGTTCCAAGAGATTATACACATTGCAAGTTTCTTCCAACAATATGTTGGAAAAAAAAAAAAGAATACATCTCTCTTGATATTTTACATGTTAGGATTTCCATGTATCCATAGCTTATACTTTTAATTAGTTGACACGTTATCATTTAGTCATTAATGCTCTTCATATTTCACATGGCTTAATCATTTACCACCCACTTGGGTGGCGTAGCTGGTTTGCGCACTCTTCCTCTCGCAAAAGGTTGAGTGTTCGAATCCAGTGCGCCGCAGGGTGACTTAACTGGTGGCACGTGTGTGGTGGCTAGCACGTATCGCCTCCAGGATTTACTCTCCGGCTGCCGGCCGTGCGGAGGTTCCTTGGGTTATCAAAAAAAAAAAAAAAAAGGAGCATCTATTTGATTCATACACACGCAGGATAGTGATGTTTTAACAAGCTTTCTTGTCTTGTGTTAGATGACTTAGGGACGTTCGTTTTCACGGCTCACATTGATCATCAATATCAAATATTCGATATGTAGAAATATGCAAAGAAAGCCCAACTAATAACTTAGAATCATCTCACGATATCATCGTTATACACAGCAAAACTTAATATTCAGAGTGAGATGAAAATTTTGCACTCAAAAAACTTCATATTCGACCAGCAATATTGAACAAGGACAAAGGATGATAACCAAAAACCATTTTTAAGTTAGAAAATTCCTACCACAAAGCTAATTCAACGCTCGAATCTCCAAAACCGGAACTACCGCCACGCCTCTACATTTCTTTGCATCCGGGAGAAGAAGGAAAATACACGGGACTGATAACTGGAGCCTCGTCTGATCATAGCAGTGATCGCAGAGGGGAAGAAAGGTGGAACTGGACAAGAGAAAGAGAATGCTCTTCTAGCAGTACCTAGGCCTCGAGTTTATACATCGAAGGGGAGACTCCTGAGAGCAGGCGTGAAGCTATTAGGTGGAAAGCAAATTCCCTTCACAGCCAATGCTGGCTCTAGAAGAGGACTCTGCCACGTGGTGCCGTCCCTTCTGTGCGCGCGGCGGAAGATGCTTGGTGGGTTTCCGTGCTCCTAAAGCCCACGGCAAGAAAACGCCGGTGCCGCCGTTTTGCATCTTCTTCGGGCTCAAAACCATGGGGCTTACCGGGGCTAGCATTACCACAGGTGCTCGGAGGACTCCCCATTTGGGCATCATATCGACTGCTTCGTAAGCACCGAGACCTCCGCTTGGCATGGCGAAAGGGCTTGGGTTGGTTGCTTGCCATAGAGTCATGGAGCCAGAAAGAGGCCTCAATGGTTGGCCTTGGTTGCTGTCTGGTCGGACCCTGAAGAATGTGATGGTGACCCTCTTGTTTGGAGAAGGGCATGTCACATGTCTTGCCATGTCTGCACTGTTACCCCTCATCACCAAAAGAGACCTGCGGAACAAAGAAAATGAGCTACCTATTCATCTCGCATAAAACTCGGATACACTATTCTCACGCGATTGCTTTTTTGCACCTAAGTTGAAAATGATTACGAGCATGATTTGATAGATGAGTGAAGAATATTGACCAGCTATACATGAAGAATATCAGCCCAGTACTCACCCTTCTTTCAACGGAAGCATGAGTGGTCCTTTATAGTTGCCTTCATTGTCGCTAACAAGAAACCGGCCGAAAACCATGGTTGATTCAGAGAGGAGAAGAGATGATATGGGCTGGTCCAAATGAGGAGGCTTTAGGAAGGGCTGAGAATACTCTTCCTGCATTAGAGTCACTTTGGGATCACATGCTATTCTCTCAACGATTAGTAGGAAATACAGAACAGAGAACTTGAAATAACCATACTCAGCATATATCCTCCCACCAATCTTGAACCATATCTTAGATGAACATGTTGGGGCAGCGAAACAAAGTGTACCTCGTCGAAGAAATTAATGATGCAACTGTTTGGCTTTTTGTAAACAGGTATTAGCTGCCATTCAACCAGATGATCTATGACACGTTCCAGAAGTGCTGGAATCGGCTCTATGTTACCTTTGAATACAACAGATTCATCAGATTGAACGTTGGAGAGCGCTCCTTTTTCAATGGGGGTAAATTTATCCGAATGTGGTGCAAGTTACCTGCTTTGCTGTTGCATGTTGCTTCCTCTTGTATGTGTCCAAAAATAGGGACCCCAAATTGGATTAACTCTCGTTTGTTTCCTTTCATCTGCTTGTTAAATAAAATATAGGTTTCACCTGTAGGAATTGAAGATTTGCTCAGCACGTCATAAGCAGAGAAACATTTCAGAACATAATCGTGGAAAAGCACGCAATAATCATGGTATGGCTTGTTCTCTAAGTAGGTGAAACAACGAAAATAAGCAATCGAAGCTGCCCCTAGGAAGGTGCACAAAGTCATGGTGAGGTTGCTGGAGACAAGGTGAAACCATAGAAAAAAGATAAAGCATCACTAGACAAGTTTTGCTGTAAATTGCAAGACTGAAACTACTATCTAAGAAAGGATTTCACGTGCAGCGGCACTACAAAATGAAACCACTTTGAAATAAAAATGCCATGCTTAAAGCATGAAGATTTCGCCTCGACATATTCATTTGTTCAAAATTGCCACGAGTTTGCAGCCTCTGGGGCTGTATCTATCTGTCAAGCATATAAAACTACAATTACAGGGAATTCATTTATCCTTATACACGATGCCCTCTACAGGAAAGATGAAGGGAAGCTATTCAAATAACCTGAGAGTTCTCCATTCTGACCAGCTGCACGGAGGTCATTGACAAAATCTGTCAGCTTAGAGAGCTCTGAATCGGTGAAAACGTTCTCATATAGCTTCAACCCTTTCACAACATTGACCTGCCAGTCGAAGTTCGTTCCATCAGGGATCGAAAGCCACTTTCTTTTTCATGCACTCCGTAACCTAATCCATCTGAAATTCCTTTTCAAGGAAAAGAATGCGCTTAAATTATGAAAGAAATGGACTCGCCATATGCCCTTTCACTGGCTCCTTGGCAGTAAAACCTTTTGTCAGCTTGATTTGAGCTGCTCGTGCCTCGCAGAGTTCATGGTTTGAGCATATATCAAGGTTCTCCAGTGCAGGCTGCATCTCATGGGATCCTGCAATCGAATCAAAACGAACACTGTCAATCAGTCATCGTTACCCCAAAGGAGGACCGTACGGGCAGGTCGATCAAAAGCCGAGAAGACTCCCCCGTGGCGATTCACATTTCATGTCCGACCAAAAGCACGCATCTCAAATCTTCCGGGGTACACACAGAGTTTGTAGAAGCTTTTAGCGTAGCATTAGTATGTCACAGCATAGATACTAATGAATGGAGCATAAAGAAATCACACTCATTTACTTTCTCAGTGCAGAAAAGAAAATGCAACTTCACGTACTGGTGTAGATCACACTCTGTTTTGTTAAAACATTAACTTACCAATCCTTTTTTGACCGACAAATTAGTAGTTAACCAATCAAAAATAGATATAAATCTCGGTTAATCGACTTATCGACGACCACACAGAAATCAAAGAGGAGAAAGCTCAATAGTTGGAACTCAATAAATAAAATGCTCAATACCCATAGAGAGCTCTCTCAACATCCACCTTTTCCACAGAACTTAACTCGGCATGAGAAGTCCGGAAATCCGTTTATTATTCCGGTATGCATTATTGCAGCGAAATTTCACATGTAATTTTTACAATTAATATACTGTGAGAGATTAGTAAGACCTTCCGAGGAAGAACTGAGCGGGTAGAGTTACGGGAAGTGCTAGAAAGGAATTCCGTAAGATTCTAAACTCGCAACATCAAAACTCACAAACCACGCGCCTTTTTCTTTTCTTTTCTTTTGCGGGTCGAACAAAGCTCAGGACACAGTACGAGGTTTCTTCATGGAGCAAGCACAAAATACCCTAAAATTACAAAAAGATAATGGCGGAGACTATAACATGTTCATACGTACGTACGTAGATTGGCCAAAAAGCAAAGGAAGCAGTGCCCCAGAAGGAGCACGAAAGTTTGCTGTTTCTTGGGGGGAGCTTCTGTCGGCCCTCCCCTCAGAAAACCCATTCGCTGGCTCTTTCGGCCACGTTTTCGGATTCGGGTTCGGGTCTCTTTTTCTCCACATTTTTACCCGCCCCACCCGCCCACCCACCCCACCAACCCCACGCCCAAAGCGGACCGCGGACTCCTGACCGAACCCCACCTCCCGAGCTGACCCGCCAACTCGGTCGCCGGTCAGACCCGGGACCAAGAGACCGCCGTGGGGGCCCGCCGCCGCTGCCGTCGAGAAATTCCGGATCCACCGCGATCGAACGGTCAACGATGCGCAGCAGCTGCCCGGCGAGTCAAAATCACCATCGCCGCACGCATCTCGATGAACAAGAAGAGCTGTCCCCACACCGACGTCATCGATTTCCGCCCCCGAAACTTGGCAACCTCTTTTCGCGGTCGCAGCGAACCACCACACACCCCATCGCCTCGTAAACCTCAAACCCCCCAACCCACACATGAAAACCTCGGGAACATAAAACTCATAATACTACCCTGTCTACTCTCGACGCCTTGTCGTTTCGGCCCGATCCCCGCCCCTTTCTGGTGCGGTGCCCCGCGCCTACATAAATTCAACGAAAAAATCTCGCCCCCCCCCACCCCCCGAAACGTCAGGTCGTTTCTGTTCCGTTCGATTTTTGAAAATTTCATTCGGTTTAAGAAACTATTTTATTCAGAAGGGCGAGATTCACCAAAACTCCGAGTCAAAAGAACCAACCATGGCTAGACAGATCGCGACCCTCGCCTACCGTCGCCGGCGGCCGACACGTGGAGCTCGAGTTCCATTAAGGAAATTCAGGCTAACACGTGGTGACCCGCATCGTCGAATCTTGGATCTGACTCCCTCCCTGGGGAGAACAGAACACCAACGTGTCCGATCTTACCCCATCTTAGGTGGTCTCACATGAAGTTGGAAAGCAAGAAATATATCATTTTTTATTTTAAGAAAAAAACAAAATGATGGCGGATAGTTTAATGTCTCGTGGTCGGCTCGGCATGCGGCGCGGCCATAAATTTTTTCTTTGTCAGGGGTTTCTTTAATCCCCCCGAAAGAAATGAAAAAAAAAATGGAAAAAAATGAAAATCAAAGTCCGCCCGATTTTTTTTCCGTTTCTTGACCGGTGCTACCTACCTTTCCCTTCCCTTCCCTTCCTCGGCGGCCGAACGGAATCGCGGCGACGACACCAGTTCAAAGATTTCTCGGAAAAGGTGATCAGGAGATTTTGTGAATCGTTTTTATCGTAAAAAGAGCGTGGGGAACCCAAAATTCACGGAGAAAATGCTTGGCTCGATCGGTCAAATTCGAAAGAGAACGCGCCCGACGGCGAGAATTGTCGCCGGAAAGTCGGCTCTCCGGACGTCGGATTTCAAAAAAAAAAATGGGGAAGAAGGGATCGCGAGCTTCGACTTCAGGTGACATAACGGCGACCGGGCAAAGGTTGACCTCGTTCGCGGATGGCGGAGTTTACCAACTCGACCACCGTTGGAGGGAGAGAAATTGACTTACCTGAATCGGTAATGTCGCTGTCCAGCGAATCGTCCTCCTCCTCCTGCTGCTGCTCCTCGTCGTCCCCGTCGATGACCTCGCCGTTGGCGCTCCCGTCGCAATTATCCTCCATCGCCTTCTCGCCGGCGACGAGCTGTCCCTGCTTCTCGCCGTCCGCGCACGCCTCGTCTCCCTCCTTCGCCTCCTCCTCCTCCTCCTCCTCCTCCGGCTCCTCCTCCCCGCCGCCGCCCCCCGCCTCCATCCTCGACGCGACGCGGTCCAGCTCCACCGCCACGTCGGCGATCGAGTGGTACTTCTGCATCTGGAGCACGGGGATCCAGTTCATCCTCCGCCGGTGCACCGCCGCGAACACCGCCTCGTACCCCGGCCCCCCACCGCCGAGCCTCGCCAGGTGGCCGCAGAGCGCGTCGATGATCGCGTTGGCCGCCGCGAACTCGCCCCGGAACCACGCGACGACCGAGTCCCGCGCCAGCGCGTCCGCTGCCAGCATCGCCGGCTGCTGCTGCGGCGGCAGCATTGGAACCGGCGGCGCCGGCGAAGCGGGAGCTGCTACAGCCATCGGCATCGGGGCGGTTCCGCGCTTCGCTGCGAGTGTTTGCGCAGCTGCGTCGCTCCGTTACGAAGTTGAGATTTTCGGGTGGGCTCTGGGAGTGTATCGTTGGGGAATTTGACCGAAATATGGGTGATTCGCAACGTCTATATATCGCAGCCGATAGAGAGAGAGAGAAGGGTTGAAGGAAATGGCGTGGCGTGGAGCTCAAAGAAGGGTGGCTTTTTCTTTTTCTTCTTCCTTTTTGTTTTTTTTTTCTTTCTTTTCATTTTCATTTTTTTTTTTGGGGGGGTTGGAATTTATATTATAGAGGAGGTTAGGGGGCGGGGGAAGGAGGCTTGCTGGGCTGTGTGGCGGAGTTCCGTACGCGCGGGCGGGGGCCCCACGGGGGATGACGTGGCGGGGCGGGGGGGGCAATTGAAATGTCGGTGACGTGGCAAGGGAAAGGCGGTATCGGGGGGCGTGAAGGTTTGTTATGCTTAAAAAGGCTCCGAAGATGGTTGGAGAAGAGAAGAGGGAGGATGACTAGAGCCTTCGGAGACCACCGTTGAGAGGAAGGTGGGGGAGCGAGGGGCGAAATCGCGGCTTGGGGGTTGGACTTTGTATGCTGTGGACCGATGGGCACGTGGAAACAAAAAAAAAAAGAAGAAAAAAATTCTGACCCCAACAAAAAAAAATTAGAAAAACAAATAAATAAATAAGAAAGGCCAACACTTTTTTTTTTGCTACTCCCATAAGTCCCCCGATCAGCTAAAAGAAAAAAACTCGAAAGACCGTCATCGCTCGTGACTTCAAGTGATTTCATGGACTCGAACGCTCATTTTCGTAGGGTTAAGAGATGGGTTCTCGATTCATCGACCGCTGATTTCATCGCCAGCACCGAAAGTAAAATGCGAATTTCTCTTCGTGATCCAATATACTGCAAGCATGCGTTAACGATGGTAAGCGTAAGCGCGGGCGTTCCTCGCCAAGATGGCGTCCGAAAAGGCGAGTCCAAAAAGGGACGATCCTACTTCGGACTTCCCCTTTTCCGTGATTTTTCCCACTTACCCGTCACCCAGCCTCGTACCTTCACCGGCGTCGGCCCACCTCGTTAGGGTTTGGCGTGGAGCTCTTCAAAACACGCGCACGGGGGGAAACCAGCCCCCCGATCTGTCCAATCGCGATGCCTGTAACTGTGCGGGTAAAATGAACGCTTGCCAAACAAGCAAAAACTAGAATTTAAAAAATTAAAAAAAGAAGCAAAAAAACGTAATCGTGGCATGGCAGCCAACAAATGGTCAGAAGGAGGGAAAGGCCCCGGTCAAAGAGCTCTTATATTCTAACCATAAAATTAAGACCCTCTTCCTCAAAAACTAATTGAAGTCCTTTGCACGGTAACACAAGATGTGGTCATGTGCTTTTTTTTCAAACCGTGGAATTCCACGAGGAAGAATTCCCGGCACGTGATGGAGCCACGATTTCCAGGCTTTCCCGTGACATTCATTTGTTTGAAAAACGTTTTCTTTGCATTGGCCCCTGTCTCATCGGTCGGCTAAGTAATGCACTCATCGATTTCGATTCATGGGGACAAAAGAGGAAAGAAAAAAAGAAGGGGGGGGGCGTTCGATGGGAGCCAGGCAGGGCAACTGTTTCGCCTCTCGAGCCTTTAGGGCATCACGCCGAAGGAATATGCCTCCCAACTCCAAGGATGGATTGATTGGTTGCTTTCTATGGTGAAGCGTCAATTTTTATGCCTCAAAATAACAACGTAAGATTTTTCAACGGCGAAAGAAAATGGGTTCCTGCGTATCTATTCTCCCCTCAATTCTTATTTCCTATTAGAGAGCGGGTGAAATCCACGAGATCACCAAATTCTCGACGTATAGACCCGAGCGACGGGAATCTCGATTCTCTTCTTTTCCATTCATTTTATGTAGCTTGGACGACGGCTGTCTATCTTTCAATCGGACGGAAGATGTATTCGACCGGTAATTCTCCCCACGAGGAGGAGGGTCGAGGAGAATCGCGGTCGTCTGACGTGGAAGTTTTCCCGGGGTTTATACGAACTGGTGTGTACTCCTCCTCCTATTTTCGTCTTTGGGGGGCCATAATGGGTGATTTATTTATTTATTTAATCAGGTGGGAAGGAAATTCCGGTGAATTGATCTTCGAGAAAATGCCAAGGGAAAAGGATACGAAGGTCAAATTAATGCAAAAAAAAGGGGAGAGGGGAAAATAGAAGAAAAGAAAAAAGAAAAAGAAAAGAGCCCCAACGCCCAAAAGTTGCAAAAAAAGGTGGGGAGGAGGAGGGGGGGGGGGCCGGGGGCCGAAAGAGCCACGGACGGCGGAGAAGCGGCCACGTGGCGGCGGGACCCGCCACTGTGTCTGGTGAGACGGAGGGGTGGGTCCCACCGGTGCTGTTGCTCCTCCCTCAATCGTTGGCTCATAGGAGGCGGATGGGGAGGGGCAAGGGAAGGGAAGGTGGCGACGCTGTCGGGCGGTGGTGGCGGGTGGTGGGGGCCCACCGAAGGGGAGCGCATTTTAGGCACGTGCCGGACGATCTTCCCCCTTTCCCCCCACCACCCCCACCAACGACACTCCCCGGCTCCGGCTCCGGCTTCCCAGGGCTGTGCGCGCCCCGTCTGCTTGAGCTTTTCTTATTTATAATCATCGCCTTTTACTTTCCTTTCCCGCGAATTTTTTTATAATAAAACATAAAGAGCATACTTTATTCTTCGCAATTCTCTCGACAAAACTCTTACTCTCTTGCTCTGATGCCGCCAAAAACTCCGGACCGATCCACACGTAACAAATTTACCTTAAAATTATTTTTAAAATTTTAAATTAATATATCTGTGATAAATCTATCCAAAACGATATTTTAAAATCTCAAACTGATGCAGTTGTGACAGATTTACTCTCCATCAATTTCTATTAAATTGGATTAATACCGCGAAAAATTCACAAACTGATAAATCCGTGACAAACAGAGGGTTAAACTCCTAAATTAGTACGCCCGTCAACTGTTAAGTGACATCCCACTCAGTAATTTAACGATAAAATTTGACGAAAATTAATAGAAGATAAATATGTCACGGGCGAATCGGTTTGATATTTTTTGTGTTTAAAAAATTAGTTTTAAGAAAATTTATCACGGATATACGAGTCTAGGGCTTTTTTGTGATATTATCCAAAAAAAAAAAAAGGGAGAGAGATCAAACTGCTCCCCCTACAAATCCACAAACTCTCTTGTAATTGCTACCCTTCATCACCCGCGTGCATCACTCGCCTTGTCACTGCACGCCGCCATCGACCACCTACCTCATCATGGGCATCGCCGGCGTCGGCTCTCCTTTGCTTGCTTAATATGGATGAGCAGCCATACCCACGAGCTCACGAAAAAGGATGTCGAGTCTTTATTTTAAACTGTCTAGAGTCCTTTATTGTTTGCTTTAGGGAATAGAAAATTGTGAAAATTTTCAACATCTATAATTTCAAGAAATTAACGAAAAAATCGATATGGGTCCACCTGCCGGCATCTATGCATTGTGAAAATTTCTGATTTTTTTCGAACTGTGGAAAAGTTAAAAGTGTCTCATGCTACAAAGTTTGGACTAAGTAAAATGTAAAAGTCAATATAAACACGCTAATCTCTTCATGGTTGATTACGTATCCAACACAACTACAATACCCTTTTCCATTACAAATAATCGCACGCTATAAACATCGAGGATTTTAACTGACGTCTTACCTATCATTCTCATTTTATCAGAGTTTATCTTTGGTTAAGAAGTAATTTAAGAGGTTGTGAAAGGCTCTTAAAAAGAAAAAGGTGCCAAAGGGGTCTAGTGTCGTTATTCTGAATTTATGCACAATTTTTTTTTCCTTTCTCACCAATCTAATCTTTTTTTAAGCACTACTAGATGTCCTAGGAATATGAAGAATAAGGCTAGCCATTGATTAAAAAAATTAACAGATACTTTTTTCACAGATAGGGGCAACACTTAAATGATCTGAATTTAAAAAATAAATTTACACATTGGGCGAATGCAGTTTTGATCTTATAAGTTTTCAATTATGGTGTGATTTGGTTTTTTGATTTTAATTTTGTCCAATCAAATTCTCTATTCCTTTTTAGTTTGATCAATCATATCTTTCGATCAGTCACAATCGTTTGGCTCCATCAAATTAACGACATGGCATAGCCGATGGGGCAAGTGATAGCAAAAAGGAAAGTGAGAAAGAGAGAGAGCCACGATGGGGAGGAGATACGAGTGGCTGCGGTGATGGCCAGCGGGTGTGGCGGTTGGGTGTGTGGAGGTTGGTTGCGGCTATCGCCGAACAGATACATCTCGCATTATATGAAAATAAGAAAGCTTCATCTATATTAGGAAGTTGGACGCATCTAAGTATCTCGCATGATCTTCTCCACTCATTTTCTGCACACACCTTGCTTTAGGTCATTCGAAACAGAACCCTTTTGAACAACAAACATGATCTGCAACTGCACTGCCTTAAAGGAAATCTTGCCTTTATTAGCACTTCCACTAAACAACTAACGGATTGGTGCCCAAACGGGCTGGTTGGTGCTGGTCAATCATCGCAGGGTATAAGATGCCCCTCCTCCCAAGAGGGTTTGAGCATCACCTAATCCAATTATTCCTTAAGATAAAACTAGCTTTCCTTTCCTCCTACTTTATTTTTCCTTTAGGATAATGACACAAATAGTCCATGAATTTTGGCCCATTATGCAATTTCATTCCTAAACTTTTAATTTGCTCAATGTAGTCCCTGAATTTTAGGCTAATGTTCAATATGATCCATGAACTTTTAATTTATTCAATATTATCCCTGAACTTTTAGTACATGAACTTTTAATTTATTCAATATTATTTCTAAACTTTTAGTACTGCATTAAATATTTTCATATAGTTCAGGGACTAAATAGAACATGTACCAAAAGTTCAAAGTTAAAATTAAACGCATTAAAAGTTTAGGAACTACATTAAACATTATATATTAAAATTCAAGGATTGCATTGAATAAATTAAAAATTCATGGACCAAATTGCACATTGAGCTAAAATTTAGTGACTAGGAGCGCTCCCATGAAAGCGGCTTTTCATTTCTTCTCTAATCTATTCAATACGGCGATTCGATAAAGACGTGATGCTCTCCCTCGTCTCTTTCCTCGATTTCTTTTCATAATTTTTGGGGTAAAATAATAGAGAGAGAGAGAGAGAGAGAGGCTTTGGATGCCGAAGGGAAGACATAAGACAGCTCGCTACGAAGAAGAAGAACCTTCTTCGCTTTCACCTTTGACTTTAGGCTTTTTCTTTGCACTTAGATTCCCAAGGTGACAAGCAGAACCAACCTGCGAGATAGGAACCAGACCACCTCAGATTCTTCTCCACATGGAAACCCATTCCGAGCCCAGCCGAGCCCAGCCGAGCCGAGCCGAGGGGTCAACATTGCCTCTTCATCAGCCAAAAAGTCAAGGGCGGTGCGCGCCCGCGCGAGATGCTGGTGGCTCTGCTTCATCGATTTATTTTTCGCATTCGATGCTCACCCATCAATGAGACTTTTATTTTTTCACTTTTTTGTTAAAAATTAATTGAGAAATATTTGAGTGAGTATCCTTAATTTACTGCTAGATTAATAGCATATGCTGAACTACTATAAATTATTATGAAGTCTAATCTCTTGAGAATTTGTGACTCATAATTTTGTTACTCAATCACCTTCTTGAAGGGTTAGGGGTGTGAACTTTTAATTTCAGATGTGGATTTTGACTCTCATGCTTTGTAAAAAAGCCAGGTAAAAATTTAAGAGTGAGCTAAAAGTTACGAGTGAGATAGATAAAAAAATAAAAACATGCCGTTACTCTCACAGCAACTTAAAAACTGTTTTGCTAGTAAAACCCTAAATAGTTTAGAGGATGTTTACGTGGTTGTTGCCAATTAGGACACTGCATCTGCATCCATTGACATTGGCGTCCATGTCTGAACACGGGTGCATGACTGGAATATGGAGGGTTTCCGTAGTTTGCTTTTTTAGTATGTGTAGGGCTGGAACTGGACCCGGGTCGATGTTTTGAGTAATGCGGCAACAATGCTTCCCCTTCACCTTCTTTGCTTTCTTTAGGGACGAGGAAAGTGTTCCTTTTCTCCCTCTCCTTTTGGGTGCCATTATCTTTGGCCGAAGGGGTGATGGGGGAACCTCAGTCTTCCACCATTGAAATTGCTATCAATCTCCAAAGAATCTATTAGCAGAAGCCCCCCCCCCCCCCCCCCCCCCCCCCTCTCTCTCTCTCTCTCTCTCTCTCTCTCTCTCTCTCTCTCTCTCTGTGTGTTCTTTTCTACTTTCTATTATGACCTTTTATTTCTATGGACTGAAATATCTTTTTGGATTGAGAATAACACATATACATTAGGTAAACAGCAGAGGAAGTCCACACGACTCGTGGGGTCAGCGAAAGCTTTGGTCATCTCCCCTTTTTGGAAAGGCAACCCCACTGCGCTCGAATGTGGAGCTGTGGAACCACCAAAGGGTATGCAAACAAGGCCGAAAATAATAATAGTTTTATGACTTTCGATGCAATTTTAGGAATTGATTGTACTCCGTACATAAAGTTTATGACCTTTGATGCAGTCCCCCCCTAGATCCACTTCCTTTTAAAGTTGTTAGAAATAATCGAGAATTCATCATGGTGATTAACTCGGTCTATTTATGACACTAACACTTTTCTGGAATGATGACTATATCATAGACTCAATTAGTTGATATGAAACCTAATTTGGAAACATGTGGGTGCTATATGAGGAATATTGCTCTAGCGGTTGTTGTGAAAGTAAATCTCCTAACAACTCTTTGCATTTCATATGGGACTTGGGGGCATTACAAACACATTATTCTATCGCATATCATCATTCTCGGCATATGGATGGGTTTAGATCAAACATACACTTAGAGCAATGCGGGAGCCGATGTTCAACATTGTGTTAGCTTCGTGAGACGAAGCCATCACTTCGGCATATCAATAGTGCGCAGATGCCATCTCACGTACTTGGTCTCCAGGCGAGCCGAGTCCATGTTCTAATGCCATTTATAATGACCAAATCCATAAAACACGGGCCAAACCTTAAAAAGAATAATCGAGCAAAAACCTTGGAGCGAGTGTTTTAGCGTACGTTACTTCGCACTTATCGCCGCAGCTCCACGTGGAGTATGTGAGGTAGGTATCACCACAGCTGCAACAAAGACAAGACTAGAAGTCCCCGATGTAGTACATCAACCGTCTGATGTTTGCTATATTGGGTGAAAGAAGTGAATGAAGCTGTCGAGTGTCAACTTGTGACTTTCTTTTAAAATTTTCAGAGTTCAAGTTGGAATTCGTTTGTGCAAGTGAAATAGTGAGGCAGGGACGGATGTAGACAGATGGTTGGACCAGACGGTTGGTGGCTCTTTCTCGTGTGTCACATTACATCAGTTAGCGTGAAATTCAGGTTATGTGGATCAAGAGTCATGCGCTGTTGGATCTAATATTGAAAGGGGAAGTTCTCTTTTTCGATGACATCTTTTGCTTTGCTTTTTCTATCGTCTTTGAGAACTTCATGCATTGGCTTGTGGATCTGATTCATCCCTCACATCACCATCACCTTGATATTTGGGGAAAAGCCCCCCCCGAGCGTTCGAGAAATTGGGTTTTGTCTTTATGTAGCTTTCAAAGCGAAACTTGCGTGCCCATCTCCTATGATAAAGGCGAAAGTTAACGGGCAAGAACCGGCCTATTTATCATTGTGATTATCAAATGTTATGATCCGGCCAAACCCTTTAAAGGGTTCTTTCTTCTTCTTTTTTATCACGGAAAAGGATATTCAAAGTTGACCCACTTGATGATGTGAATCTCCACTCATAAGTTTCTCCATGAATATGCTCGATCGACATTCTAGATCCGCGTTTTGATAACTATTTTCGAGACAGAACATTAGGACTTTTAATAATTAAACGAAGCTTTCATCTAATACCTTAAATTTTGAACAACCGACATTGATTCCATAAAATCTTTCATGATAAAAGCAAGAGAAACCGAGTTCAGATCTTTCCAGATTTTCATTTGCCTCTCTTTCATAATACATATCGTGAGATCTAAAAGGTTCCAATCTAAAAAAAGAGATACTCATAACAATTTCTGCCTGGTGGTACTATTTATTTTTTCTCAATTCTTTTTTGGTCACTGTTTTTTCTCAATTTGGAGAGAATGATTAAGGGTTATTAGAATCTGAAGAACGCATGCGCAAGTCGGTTGACTTCTGGCTTTCCTTCCCCTTCCACATGTATTTAAAAAGAAAACAAGATTTTTTTCTTAAGATAAACAAAATTATACTTGCCACTATGGTTCATGGAATCTTTGAAACTTGGATGATATTATATTTTAAATTTTCAATAATGTGGCTGCGCGTGCCATAGATAGATCTAGTCAGAACGAATAAAAAGGCAGGAAATGATAATGAAATCTGATCTGAAAGTGTGACATTGCATCAGATGGTGCTTGAAGAAACTTTAGAGAAACGCGATTTGACTTTAAATCAAGTGCAACTCTTCACAACACTGAGATATTTGAAGTGTGCATGCGGTGACATTGACATTCAGGTGGGTAATCTATTGCAACACTTACTCAACAAGGCAAACTTTAGTTAATTTATCCATCAAGTTGCAAGTGTTTTTGTTGAAGTACAAGCTAGCAAAGCTATCACCGTTCGCGCATTTGTTAATTTACCAACCCAAATAGCTTTCATATGAATCTGGTTAAAGACGGGAAAAGTATTAAAAAAATCCAAAATCTACTGTATTTATGTCAATTCAGTTATAAACCTTTTAATTGTACCAATTAAATCTTAAACATTTTGACGATTTGCTAATATAGTTTATCCGACCAATTTTGGATGAAAATCGCTAACATGAACACTAGCTATCCTTTAGGGTGAGCATGGTCTTGGTGGACAGTTCGCACCCTAGAATCAGGAACTGCCCACTAAAGACCGATTCCAAAAAATTGAAATAGGGAACTGCCCGTTAGTTCCATAAATCCACTTGGGAACCGGACCGCCGATCAAGTCCGGTTCCCAAGTGGGTCTTGAGAACTGGTCCACTAGCCAAGGACCGAGACGGAGACGGAGACAGAGAGTCGAAGACGGTAAGGTGAGCATCTACCGAGAAGAGTGAGAGAGTGAGAGTGAGCGCGAGACGAAAGCAAAAGAAAGTGTTTCTCAACTCAATGTAAGGCTATAAGTGTCAAGCGAATTAGGTTTAGTTTAAGGATTGAGAATTTTTCTTTTTTTGGAAAAAATAAAAATTAAATGAATATATTATATTTATTATTATATTATTTGTTGAATTTATGTCTTGAGTTTAAGCCTGCGTAACAAATTCACTTTCCTATTTGACTGATTTCGGATGAAGGGCTCACGACAACGTGAATAGAGAAGGCCACTAAAAGACAAAACATAGGCACGCATATTCTACAATTTATATATTTCTTTTAAGGGTAATTTGTGGGCCCAAGGGTAAAAGAAAAAAAGATTAGGCATTCACGTTGTGCAGCTGAAGAGTATGTTCTTTTGTATTATCAAAGGGAATAAAGGTCATTGTGTAAAAATATACTCTTCTCTAACCTATAGTGGCCGCGTGGATATATAAGGGAAAAGAATAGTAGGTTTTTTTTTCTTTTGAGCAGCAAAGAGCCACACAGGAAGAAGTTGCGATCGCCAAAGAGAAATCGTGTGAGAAACACTCGAGCGTTTTGAGCGAATTGTAACTCTGATTCTCCGATTATAGTGGATTATTTGTTGCTGGCTCTCCCCGTGAATGTAGGTACCGATATTCGGACCAAACCACATAAATCTCTGGTGTCCTTTATCGTTCCTCGTTTATTTCTCTGGTATTTTCGCATTGACTTAATTTGCAAGATCCTGTCGTTTCCACGTTATATTCCAACATTATTGGTCCGGTCCAAGCGGGCGGGTAGGCAGTTCCACGCTTGGAACCGGGAACCATATCAGTATTTACTAGTTCCCAAAAATTGGAATCTGGAACCAAATCGGTTCCCTTAGGAACCACCGGTTCCGAACAGTCTCAAGCGGTTCGGGCGGTTCCCGATTTTTTTGCACACCCCTAGCTATCTTACGTGGTATGATTGGCGCTGGCTGACACCCTATTCAAAAGGTTCTGAATGAATATTTTAATGCAATCCCTATTCATTATGCGGTTTTTGAAATGAAATTTTCTTTGTGATATTGACCACATTCATATCTTTAGGATTTGGTTGTTCCTTGCGCAATTTGTGTATAACTTATTGAGTTTGGTGAATTGATACTTATCTGCTCTATATATCCCTTGGAAAAAGTCCTTGTGCATCGGTGACCCCATCGAAGTGATTGCTGAAGTGAAGATAGGCTAAACAATTAGGCATTGTCGTTTGAAATGGTTGCTTTGTCTGTTGACTAGATCTGATAGGACACATTTTATTAACACCAGTCATCGACTATATTATTTACACTTGACTGTCTCATAATGTAAAATTCAGTCCTATGAAATTCTGCCCATATGGATTGAGGTGGTGCATTGTATATGTAGAAGAGGGATCTATCCAGTCTCATGGTCAAATGTATCGGGAGTGCTAAAAGAAATTTGTTAATCTATCGAAGATCTGACTTTGTCTTGTGGGTGTCGCTATTTTTCAGGTGACTATACTGAAAGGGAAGGCTATAAAGGATCTGAATATGCGTCTACCTACGAAGACAAAGATGGTGACTGGATGTTGGTTGAAGATGTTCCATAAGAGTAACTCTCTTTCTCCCTCTCTGTCTCTAAATTCATATATGACGATTAACCAGTCTTTTGGTCTTTCCATAAACTCGTGTCAAAAGCATTAATTATTGCAGAATGTTCATGTTGTCCTGCAAGAGACTGAGAATCGTGAAAGAATCAGAAGCTAGAGGCTTGCGTTATGGTCTTTGACAATACCCCAAAGATAAAGAAGATCAATTTGCCTCAGAAAAATAGAGATTCTCCAGCTCGGGTTCAGGAGAAATTTCAATCTTGATGTTGATCTCCATTGTGGAGACTCGTTCAAAGTTTCAGACGTCTGTAATGCATTGTATGTCCCAGAATAGGTCCCATTCTTCTACCCATTACTAGTTTTTGCAGTTTGTTTATGAAAATCTGGCGAAGCAGCTCTTTTGTTGGTCAGAGATATGCCTGATGACTGCTTTTCTTAGTGATCTTTCCTTCCGATTGTAGAAAAGACGGCACACAAATAGATACCATTTTTTAGGAAAAATTAATCAAAAAGTTATAAACGTATTGTACTTTGGCCAATTCAACTCTAAATCCTTCAATTTTGTCAATAATGTCCTAAACATTTTCACGTTTTACCAATTGAATTCATCCCGTCAATTTTAGTTGGCCGCATATTATAAGAACATTTTCCAATGCTAATTACCATGTGTCATGAGGACATGAGTTAGATAGAAGATTCCACGGATCCTATTCTAATAACATTGATAGACATGAAGACCATTACAAAGTGTTAGAAGTAGGCCAGATCTTTCCATCAAGCATCACATCTAGGCCATCAAACTAAGGCTCTCTTACTCCTTGTGTCTTCATAAAAACAGCGCTTAAACTATAAAACAAAGGGTTTATCCTTTGTTATGTTGTTCTTATTCATGTTATGCACAAAGATAACAAAGTTGGCAATAGCTCTGCGACAGCTAAAGATAGGAAAACATTGCTGAACTCATCTTGTTTCCTGATCTTTTGCTGCTTCGTATCACCTATTGTAATCTTTAGTTACAAGGAAGGAAAACTGTTTGCTTTGTGAGAAAAACAAAAACACTAGTAACTCTAAGACAACAGAAAACACTTAGCATCTTTTTTTTTTCTGTCTTGACAATTGAAATGAAAACTCGTGGTGTTAGGTTGGCTAATCTAATCGCATCACGAAAATTTCTCATTTTACCGCAACCATAGTATCTGAATAATTATTATCACAATAAGAGCTTCTCTAAAGTAAAACTCTATAGAATCACTTTTTCCTTCAGATCCAAATGCATGACCCCTTTTTTCCCGCGACTCATTTTGGGTGCTGAATCTTAATCAACTTACATTTGTTATGCTTGGGAAACTTATATGCTGAGATGCATCATGACCGACGGAAATTAGTGCAAATTCATTTAATAAAGTATGACATCATAATTCAATATTAGTGGTATGACGAACATGTCTGTCACCGGGACGCCAAATATATATGACATTGCCTTGGACCCTTCTTCTCGGACATCCTGAAAATAGACTGCGCGATCCAATGGATTAAAACTTCTAAGCTTTGGACTATTTTAAGCATGTTATCGCTGTCATTTTCAGCCGCAAAGATAAGTTAATTGATCAAAAAATTGGTGGAAACTTTGCCCTTCCTAACTTAGTTGCTGCTGCTTTGCGAGACGATGTCCACGAGGTGGGGGAATCTGAGGTGCACCGACGTTTATCATGCCTTCTCACTACAAAAAAACATGTTTTTTCCGACGAAATTTTCAACGAAAAATTTGGAGAAATTCGTTGGAAAACGAATTTCCAACGAATTTTCCAACGAAAAAAAATTCGTTGGTAATAAGTCGTCGGAAATTTTTCCAACGAAAAATTTCAATTTTCGTTGGAAATTTGCGATAAATTTTTTTTCATTGGAAAATTTCGTTGGAAAACTCGTGGCTAAATTCATTGGAAATGAATTTTTTTTTTCCGACGAATTTTTTTCATTGGAAATTACAAATTTTTTTTTGGTCGAGCTAAAAATCGTGGAAATTTTTTTTCCATCGAAAAAATTTTTTATTTTGGTCGAAATTTTTTTTTTTTATCGAAAAATAGCCCTCGCCGCCGGCGAGGGCCGAGCTCGCCCAAATCTGGGCGAGCTCGAGCTCGTCGGCCATGGCGAGCTCGGCCCTCGCCATGGCCGGCGAGGGCAAGCCTCGTCGCCGGCGAGGGCCGAGCTCGCCCAGATCTGGGCGAGCTCGAGCTCGCCGGCCATGGCAAGCTCGACCCTCGCCATGGCCGGCGAGGGCAAGCCTCGTCGCCAACGAGGGCCGAGCTCGCCCAGATCTGGGCGAGCTCGAGCTCACCGGCCATGGCGAGCTCGACCCTCACCATGGCCGGCGAGGGCCAGCCTCGTCGCCGGCGAGGGCCGAGCTAGCCCAGATCTGGGCGAGGGCAAGCCTCATCGCCGACGAGGGCCGAGCTCGCCCGGATCTGCCGGCAGGGTTCGAGCTCGCCGGCCATGGCGAGCTCGGTCCTCGCCATGGCCGAAGATGAAGAAGAAGAAGCAGCAGGGGCGGGAGCAGGCTTCGGGGCCACCGCCCGTCAAGTCCGTCGTCGTCTCCTAGCCTCGCCGGCGACGAGGCTTGATGGCGTCGGGGGCGTCGGAGGCTTGGTGTCCATGGAGCCGGAGCCGGAGCCGAAGCCGGAGTCGGAGGGGGAGCGGCGGGGGAGGAGTCGGAGGGGGAGGCGGAGGGAGAAGGTGAAGACGAAGGAGAGAGAGAGAGAGAGAGAGAGAGAGAGAGTGTGTGTGTGTGTGTGTGTGTGTGTGTGTGAATGTGGAAATTGAAAGTTGTGGGAATAACGAGTGCGAAAATATTGAATAAGGAAGAAGTAGGGTTTTCGTTGTAAAATTTGTGGGAAATTTCCCACGAATTTTGCAACGAAAATTGTACACACTAAAATAATTGACCGGAAAATTAAAATTCGTTGAAAAATTCGTTAAAAATTTTCAACGAATATAAAAAATGCCGAACAGGACTGAGTTTTTTTTGGAATTCGTTGGAAAAGTCGTTAGAAATTTCCAACGAAAAAAAATTCGTTGGAAATTTCCAATGACTTTTTCAACGAAAATTGTACACACTGAAATAATTATCCGGAAAATTGAAATTTCGTTAGAAATTTCCAACGAATTTTCCAACGAATATAAAAAATGCTGAACAATAACGGGTTTTTTTGTAATTCGTTGGAAATTTCGTTGGAAATTTCCAACGAATTTTCCAACGAAAATTGTACACACTGAAATAATTGTCGGGAAAATTGAAATTCGTTGGAAAATTCGTTGGAAATTTCCAACGAATTTTCCAACGAATATCAAAAATGCCGAATAGTAATGGGTTTTTTTGTAATTCGTTGGAAATTTCCAACGAAAAAAAATTCGTTGGAAATTTCCAACGAATTTTCCAACGAAAATTATACAAACTGAAATAATGGCCCGGAAAATTGAAATTCGTTGGAAAATTCGTTGGAAATTTTTAACTAATTTTCCAACGAATATAAAAAATGCCGAACAATACCGGGTTTTTTTGAATTCGTCGCAAAATTTGTTGAAAATTTCCAACGAATTTTGCGACGAAAATTGTTTCGTTGGAAATTTCTAACGAATTTTGCAACGAAAAATTTTTCGTTGGAAATTTCCAACGAAATGTGCGACGAAAACTTTTTCGTTGGAAATTTCCAACGAATTTTAATTTTCGTTGGAAAATTTGTCGCAAATTTGCAACGAAAATTTTTTCGTCGCAAATTTTCATAGCAAAAATCCAGTTTTTTTGTAGTGTCTTTTAGCTCCAACCCCTTGATAGATATTTCAGAACTTTTGCAGTGACTACCTTTGGAGCGGTCGTTTAATTATATCCAAGAATATAAAAATTAATAAGGTGCAAGGATCAGACCGATCAAATAGGTGGGTCGGGTCGGGTTTTGATGGGTCAAAAACAGGGTAGCCCAAATTGACATATGTAACGTATATTGACCCATTTTTACGTAATACAATTTCAACGATTTATACCTAACCCAAAAAATAAAAACAAAAAAGAAGAAGGAGAAATGGGATTCGATCTAACTCGGCTTTGAAAGGTGCTGTGCTCTGTTTCATCAATTTTGCATTCGATGCTCACCCATCCCCATCAATGGACCTGCACCCACAAATAAAATAACACCCAGTAGCACTAGTCAATTCCACAGTCTCAAACGTTATCTTTTTCTTTTTCTTTTTTTGGACCTTTTTTCTTCGATAAATTAGAGAATGTTGTTTAGATGTTGCCAATTCGGACACTGCATCCATTGACATCAGCGTCCGTGATGGAAGCATGAATATAATATCGACGGTTTCTGGAACTTTAGTATGTGTACGTCTGAAACTGGACTCGTTCACTGTTTGAGTATTGCAATGCCTCTTCTTCTTTGTTTTAAGGGACAAGAAAGTGTTTCTTCTCTCTCTCTTTCTCTCTCTGGTGCCATATCTTTGGCTGAACGGGTATGGGGGAATCTCAGTCTTCCACCATTGAAATTGCTATCAATCTCCAAAGAATCTTAGCATCTCTCTCTCTCTCTCTCTCTCTCTCTTCAACTTTCTATTGTGACTTTTATTCTATACAAGTGGATTTTAGAGAATGACACTTATATTATCTGAACAGCAGAAGAAGTCCTCACGACTCTTTGGGACAGCGATTCTATCGAACTTGTTAATTTCCCCTTCTTTGGAAAGGGCGACCAACCATGTTCGAATATGAAATTGCGAAAACAACCGAAGGGTGATCAAACAAAGGCATGGAATGCAACTTGTCATGTGTGAGGAGGTGCCGTGCTTCTATGGTCCATCAGGGTTATTGATACCCCGTCGGTGATAACGTGTGTCCTGTACGTGATATCATGATATGTAAAATTTCAAGAGACTTAAGACACGAACGAAAACCATTCTCTTTCCCGACCTAATTTCTAGCCAGAAATAGATTTTTTTATTTGTATTCTCTAGACGAGTTTCTGAGCAAAAACTAATATTTGATAACGATATAAAATTTATATTCCATAAATAGAAATTCGTTTGATAAGTTATTTTCAAATTTCCGTTCACGGCAGATGGCAATGGGCGGCGGCAAAATTCTATCTACATGATTTTTTTGGATCCTGGATAACACTTTTCTGAAAAGAGGATTATATTAGACTCAATTAGTTGTCCTGAAACCTGATGGGAAACACGTAGGTCAAGCTATACAAGGACTATTGCTCTAGCGGTAGCCGTGAATGTAGATCTCCTAACAACTTCTCGGCATATGGATCGACTTCGATCAAACATACCCATTGAGCAATGTGGCAGCCGATGATCAGCACTGTGTTAGCTAAACGAGACGAAGCCATCGCTGCGGCGCATCTCAATAGTGCATATATAGATGCCATTCCACGAACTTGGTCTCCAGGCGAACTAAGGTCATGTTCTGATACCATTTATTACGACCAAATCCATAAAACACGGGCCAAATCCTAAGAAGTATACTTGAGTGAAAACCTTGGAGCGAGTGTTTGAGCGCATGTTACTTCGCACTTGTCGCTGCAGCTCCATTGGAGTATGAGGTATCATCACAGCTGCAACAAAGGCAAGACTAGGAGTCCCCGATTTAGTACATCGACGTTCGATGTTTGCTATATTGGGCGAAAGTAATGAATGAAACTGTCGAGTGCCAACTTGCGACTTTCTTTTAATTTTCAGAGTTCGAGTTGGAATTCGTTTGTGCAAGTAAAATAGTGAGGCAGGGATGATGTAAGACGGATTGTCGGACCAGACAGGCGGTGGTTCTTTCTAGTGTGTCATATTACATCAGTTAGCGTGAAAGTTAGGTTTAGTGGCTCGAGAGTCATGCGCTGTTGGACTTAAATCGAAAAGAAAGTTCTGTGTTTTTGTGACATCTCTTGCTGCTTCCTTCTTTTCATCTTTGAGAACTTCATGGATTGGCCTCATCAACTTGTGGATCTGATTCATCTTGATTTTAAGGAAAAGCACCACGGGTGTTCGAGAAATTGCTTTGTCTTTATGTAGCTTTCAAAGCGAAACTTACGTGCAAAATCTCTATAATAAAGGCCATAGTTAACGGGCAAAAACCGGCCTATTTATCTCTGTGTCTAACAAATTTTATGATCCGGCCAAACCCTTTAAAGGGTTTTCTTTTCTTTTCTTTTTTTAGCACGGAAAAGAATATTTAAAGTTGACCCAACTGGTGATACGAATATCTACTTATAAGTATCTTGATGAATATGTTCAATAGACATTCTAGATCCGAGTTTTAACTACTTTTGAGACAAAACGTTGGAACATTTAAATATTAAACGGCACCTTCATCAAACAATCTAAATTTCGAAAACAGCCGACAGTGATCCACAAGATCTTTCATGATACCAAAGCAAGAACAACCGAGCTCAATTCTTTCCGGACCCTTATTTGCCTCCATTTCATATTACATATTACGAAATCTAACGGTTCTAATCTAAATAAGAGACCTTCGTAACAATTGACATCGTATACCATAACTTCATTCCAAGCTCGAAATTGTTCTGCCTGGTCGTATTGCCTTTGTTTTCAATTTAGGAAGCATGACGAATGGCTATCAGTATCTGAAGAAGGCATGCGCAAGTCGGTTGACTTCCGGGTGTTTTTCCCCTTCCGCATGTTTTTCAAAAGAAAACGAGATTTTCCATAAGATGACATTATTTTTTTTTTTATAAAAGTTTAAATATTTTGGCTGCGCGTGCCATAGATAGATCAAGTCAGAACGTATGAAAAATGCAAGAAATAATATTGAATCTGATCTAAAAGTGTGAGATTGCAGCAGATGCTTCTTTAAGAAACTTCAGAGAAACGCGATTTGACTTTAATCAAGAGCGGCTCTTCGCACCACCGAGACATTTGAAGAGCGCATCCGGCGACATTGACAGAAGAATAATTTATGTGAGTAAATCTATTGCGCACTTACTCAACAACGCATTCTTTAGTCAATTTATCCATCAATTTGCAAGTGCTTTTGTTGAAGTACAAGCTAGCAAAGCCATCGCGCAGAGACGTGCCGTTCGCACGTTGGTTAATCCACCAACCGGGGATAGCTTTTCACACGAGTCAGGTTAAGGACAGACCATCCACACCGAAATCTTGAAACCTCGATGTGCTTGTTATTCATCCTCGATAGGTTAAAAGATACCCATTGGTGAGGAAAACGCATAGAGAGAGATTACAATTACAATACATCAACTATCATTTTTCGGTAAACAAATCATCAACTACCAAGTTAGATGTGAGCATGCATGTTTTCGAATATCTCACGGCGTCAGAATCTTCCTCGAGCTAGAAGTGCACGTTTGTACCAAAATTATGTTATAAGAATGCAACTTTCATGTGATGTAAGGAATGACATCTTATGTTTTCCCATTAGCTTTTAAGAAGAAGGTGATTCGATAGGAGATTCCATGCTCCAGGCCCAAGCCAACAATTTGTGGGACCAGAGACTTACGTAATTTAGACTGTTTGATAAATAAAAAAAATTTCCACGGTCCAATAATTTTAGAAAAATAGTAACTAAGAATCATTTTAAGGAAAACCGCCGACTTTAAGATTGTCGATGTTACTATTGATTAAGGATAATTAGGACATTTGAATGCAATTGCTAACTAATAGGGTTTTTAAGTTTACGGACTGTGAAGGAATGTTACGATAAGTTACCAAGAAGAGGAAAAGTTGAGGATAAATATATGGTGGTTATGATTATCATGGAAAGTTACAAAGGTTAGGATGTTCAATCTTACAAGATTTTGAGATAAATTAGTACATATAAAGGATGGTGACCGTCTTGTCATTTACAAGTACTTGTTGAAAAATTACAAATATTGAATGCAATTACTAAGTATAGCTAACATCACTTATGGTGCGTTTATTTCGCGAAAAATGAAAGATTCAAAAAATATTTTTGTAAAAATGATCACTTATATCGCTTATAAAAATAAACAAACAAAAATATTTGCATTGTTTATGAAAATATTTAGATATAAATTGTTATCGATAATGATGATATTTTTACTAATTATTCAAGTGATACAAACATTCACTTTTACGGCTGATTTGTGTAGATATTATAACCAAAGTTTGGTGTTTCATGAGCTATACTCCCCATAGCCAAACCAAGATCAAACAAGAAATCATCAACTAGTTCATACGAAACAAGCTATACGATGAAATCATAATTCTCATACCTAATTCTACAATCTCTGAGCTGCACTTGCCCCATAATTCTCATGGTATAGAGAAGGTAATTATGACAATTTCAGGAAATTTCGGTCGGTCCCCTAACTTACCGGACCTAGGTGCACCCATATCTTTAGCATTTACTTGTGCGTGATAAACTCTGCTCCTTTATGGAGTGGGGTGGGGACATTTAGTTTTACGTTTGAGGTCCGACTTTCATGTTATGTAAGATAGAGTAAAAGTCAGAGAGAGAAAAAAGAGTTATGGTAGAACAGACAAAAAAAAAACTCTACTCCTTTAACCAATTATATGAAGCTTTAATTCAACTTTTGGACAGTTTGCCCTATCTACTAATTCCACCAATCTTTTATTGATTTGTCATAGCGGTGATCGCAACACCGGTTTGTTATAGAGCATACATGATCTTACTTCAACTGACAATAGAAATTCGATTTAGACTACTATGATACTAGAGTTGCATGCTACAATAATGTAAATTCTACCATTCTGCGTGTAACAATCATTCGATCCCTTATTGTTGCTATCGCGTTGTTCTGTAAAACGTCAAAAGTTGAAATCGAGCAAGAAATAAACAAAGGAAAAAATAATTTTTTTTTATTTGTCATACTCTAACTCTCAACTTATTCTCGGACCTTTGTCTTACCTCTTATAGAGAGCAGAAGTCGAAACTCACGTTTAAAACTATATGTTCCCACCCCTAGTCCTCTTGAAAAGGTGGGGATTCGAATTTTCCACCTCCACCTTTTCAAGTAGGAAAGGTGGCCAAGATTCAATTGCGTGCCAACTCCATGGGATAGATTGATGAGATATTCCACGATAGTCAATATGCCAAGATTACAATTATTGCTCGAACTCTCTAATACTTAAAGTGTTTCCCTTACCTTAATTACGCCTAAGTGCCCCATAATAATTAGTCGATGAAAAGCAAGTTTTCCTCACGGGCTCTCCCAAACAAGGTAGACTTGGGACGTTTCGAGCAAGTTGAGTCGAAATCCATGTCGGAACATCCGGCCCATCAAAATCTCTCTAACTTTTCTCGACATCAGGTCGGATGTCCACCGAGTCATGGTTGGTTAGCTTTGACCGGGCGTCTGATCCTCCTCCTTGCGCATCCGAATCCAAATTTCAGACCTACAATAGCTAAGCCAATTTTTACCTTGGTGACAATAGGATGTCTTTCTAACGTGGTCAGGCAACCCAAACATTTTCACTCGATCCAAGCGTCCTCGGACTTCAATCTTGAGTCGGTTCCTTATAGAATCGGGCCAAACTTCGAGCCACATTAACACATGCTCGTATCGACCAGCTGTTTGCTACATGATACGTGATATGTTTTACATGTAAAGGCAAGCTTGCACACGAGAGAGGGCGTGTTAAAGTATCTGATGTACATTGGAATTTCATTTTCAGAACTTTTTGGACAAAGGATCATCTAACCTTTACTTTATAAGTTTTGTTGGGCCAGCTGAGGGATTGATGGTTGGCCCGAATTTGCAGACAAGGTTCTGTGACATATTACGATGCTGGTCTTCTTTTGTTTTCCGGATCATTTTCAAGAGTTAGCCCAAGTCACTGCAATGTTGCCCTTTTCATGGTTTTGATAACAATTAACTTAAAGGGGTCATCAATCAAACTTGTTGTATTATGCATCAACTACCTGCCAAATGGCTGTTAATTGACTTAACTCATGTGAAAAATCCCTTTAATTATAGGCTTTAAGATTGCGTCATGCATGAGCAATCATGAACATCCCAATAACATAAGATTCAGCATAGTTATTTCTTAACCCGGTTTGATACCTACTATAGGATAAACTATCCAATTAGTCCTAAACTTATTATATGGATGCCAATTCAATTATAAACTTTTCAATCATTCAAGCCAATTTTTGCTGAAAATCGCTGACGTGGTGGTGTGCCAACGATGACTGGACCGCTATGTCAGCCGTCTTACGTGGTGGCATCGATTTCCTATAAATATGACTGGAAGTACTACATTCGAATTTTACATAAAGGTTTAGGACTATATTGACAAAATTAAAAAGTTTAAAACTAAATTGATATTGGTATAACAAGTTTAGGACCGATTAGGTAATTTTTCCGCCTACCATAGTTTAGTGGTTACTTAAACCAAGTGCGAGCTTGAAGGCGGTTTAATATGTATTCCTCAGTGCGGCTAAGAATCGGCGTGAATGAGGGCAATCTCTCGATAGAGTTTTCCTTTCGCTGTAACCGTTGAATTGAATTCAAATGTGCCGGATGTTTTCCCTTGCAATCGTGTGGTTAATCGGATGGTCATGTATTTACAGAGAAAGCAACTGATTTGGCACAAAAAGCCAATCTATTTTGGCAATTTGAAACTGAAACAAACCACACCACTAGAAGTAAACAGAAGCTTGTTCTTATAGTACTTACATCCAATACATATTTCTAGTTCCTGATGAGCAACCATGGCCGAGCATCACACGCTGAATTATTTAGTACCGGTAAAGGCGCTATCGGTTAGACTTTAGCGGCCTCACTTAGATTGAGCATTGTTGTCACCACTGATGCCGGACATCGTTCTGATCTTCATCTTAGCTCGTCGAATATAGTTCCCGAAATGATCGGTCCCGCTGTCCTTATGCCCAGCACCTTGCGTTCCTCCAACAGTGGACATGGTTCTGATTTTCATCTTGGCGCGACTGATGTAATTGGACACTCGGTTGTTGATGTCCTCTCCTTTCTCCTTTGCTTCCCTACTTTGATCTTTCGTCGGGGCATTTCTTGGTCCCCCAGAAGTCTTCGGGGTCGGGACTTTCTCGGATTTGAGCTTAACTTTCTCCTCAACTTTCCTTGCGCCGGAGGCTTGGCCAACAGCTAGCTTCGAAGGAGATGCCATCTCTGTTCTAGGCTTTGCTTTCTCTACGACAGCAACAGCAGATGCTCCTGGTTCGGTCTTTATTGCAACTTCGACTGCGAGGTCTTCTGAAGGGAATACCTCCTGCGTCAATCGGCCACGTCCCTGGTGAGATTCAAAGACCGGCGTCTCGACCAAGTTGGACTTTGCCTTGGTCTTGGCCATTCCAGGAGACAATTGCCTTGCAGGCTCGACCATGGCGGGCATCATTCCCACTTGATTGTTCTTGTGACTAGGCACCTCGAAGCCAGACGATGCTTCTTTATTGTTCGCTTGATTCGGTGGATTTGCATACTCCAACTCGATGGGAACCGCTTCGGGAACGGCAACAGATAGCGGGTACATCGGGGCACGACGACTGTCTTGGAGATGGGAGGTCGAGTTGGAGTGGTTCCTTTCCATCTATAGGCGTTTGAAGGGAATGAAGAAGGCCGAGTGTGTGATATGTGAACAGAAGACGGGGAGGGCCGGAGAGCTCTACATTCCGAATGCTTGTTCAGGCGTGTTTTATACCCGAGTCATCTGAGGAAAAATAAGGCCTAAAGATTAAACCACCATAATGATAAAGGAACATAGAGTGTGATGATGCAGACAGCACCTGGTTGCGTGAAGGATCAACATGGTGACCAAAACGAGAATTAAGCACAAGAATATCAGCAAGAGAGCTGGCTTTTCCCGTATTTCCCAGTGATTTGACGGTCTAGGATCAAATTCCCACTTTATTTGCCCATTAGCTATCCAGGAAAACTAGAAGGGGAATCTAACAAAAGCATTCTAACACAGCAAACTTGGGATTGGCGGACCTGTTGCTACCGCTTTGGTCACAGCAACCTACTAGAAACCGTGCACAGATGAAAGGAGTCAAAAAGCGATTCCGATAACGATGACAAACAAAAATGAGATTCTGAGTTGGCACCAGATGCATCGTCAATCTAACGAATAAATTGTCTCTATTTATTCCGACCGTACCAGAGGCATCAAACTCAGAATCAGTGGATTAAATGGCTGAGTAGCTTCAGGTTCACCCTTGCAAAAGCAACATTTTGCAGGTGCAACTCTTACATCAGGAATGTATTCAAGTTCACTGCTGACAATGTCTAATAATAAGGCCATGTTAATAAGTTACAGCCCATGAACAGCCACCAATATGATAAAATTGTCGGGATAAGCAAATTGTAGAGGATGGAACAGATAGTCCCAAAATGGTAGAAGCAACAGAGACCCGCATAATTGCTGCTGGTGACTGCATCAAATATACAAAGACAAGCAACAACTAACCTCGGACTTGCTTACAATAGCGGAGGTTACCAATAGATTTCTTGTTGAGAGACATAATGTGGGAGTCGCTGTGACATCCAAGAAGCTGGCCTTTTAACCACCAGCATAATGCAAGAATTCTGTAGCATGAAAACTTTTACATGGCAAGATGAGAAGCGAGGCGGCCAGAACGGAATTTAGCCTTCCGAACCTTGATTACATCCGAATTTACGAGATCCAAACTGCAATACAATTATTTCAATGGCGGAAGGTTTTCACAGCTTGCTCAATCCGCCGCCGACAAAGTGGACAATTTGTCAAGTGCGATGAGCATGTTGTACAGCAACACATATGCCCACACCTGTTGAAGAAATGCATGTAGCATGCTAAGTACAAGTTAAGAAGTCAACCAGAAGAAGCAAAGACGAAACATCTCAGAAGGGTCAATTCTACTCCAACATGCGCTACGGGAGAGATGCTTGTTTTTTAGGTCATGGAAAAAGGTCACATGCCTCCGACAGGGATTTATTTCTTTTTATATTTTTTATAGATACCTCCAACAGAGATTTATAATGTTGAGTATAATGGAGCAATTAACCATAGCATTTTGCCAATTAGGACCCCAGGAAGCTCAAACATCAGAGACCAAAACTTGAAACACAAGTTGGCAGAATAAAGCTGGAGCATCGGTGTATTACAAAGCTACTATAATTGTTACAAGAGTACACAGTTATGTACATGCTATCTAATTAATATTGCGCACTGTAAAGCCTGCACATGGAAATTGACCACCTATTGTATAAAACTTTTTCCAGGACAATGAAAATCAAATCAAAGCTTTTCCTCCTCTCCATGGAACACAGACACATAGACCCCCCGAGGCTTGCAGTGGCCATGGAAGAGTGGAACCATCTGGTTGGTAATGGTATGTAGGGTCATTCCAATAGCGACAAAAGATGCACATGCACCATCTACAGCAAACTCCAACAACATTCTAACTAATAAAGAAAAGATTGCTTACGGGACAAAGACGGAATTGTACTCCTGCTCAAGGCATATGACACAGAGATCTGGCATTGAACGGTCTCTCTTAGCATTGTCTGGTGCACTATTGGTCTTTTCATCGGTACCTGAGAAAAAATCATAACCATCACTATGCAAATAGATCATTGTTTTAAGTAACAATTATGTAACACAAGTTACCTTCAGTATCTTGTCCTGCTCTCCTAGCAGCAGCTGCAAGAACCCTGCATGGAGAAGACTTAACCAACATTATGCAGAAAGAGAGAACAATAACCAAGATATGCTGCTGGTAATCAATCAGTCTCCAGAAGGAAAATCATCTGATAGGTTACCAATGGAAAAGAAAACAAAAAATCTCATGTAAAAGTAGGAAATAAATCAAGAAAATAAATAAGAGGAGAGACAATCAGAAGAAGTAGAAGAGGCATTTGAGGACAAACCAGAGACCACCCACCAAAGAGTGCAATTTGAGCTAGATAAAATAAAAGGTTGAATATTTGAAAATCAATCGGTGTGAGGAAGAAACGTCAAAACTTCTAGCAATTGTCTTGAACAATAACTTCTTGATTTAATATTAAACACAAGGGTCCTGTCATCCATGACTGGATTTAAGACAACGACAAGTGTGTAAGCTAACAAAATGAATGTAAGTAACATCATATTCGACAGAAGCGCTGAAGAAATAAATCGAGACCAGAAAGTTGACACATTCTGCTTCCTCAAACAATGAAGATAAGATTGTGTGAGAACATGACTTTATCATTGCAGCAAATTGTACCGCATCACCCCACAGTGCTCCACTCTAGTTGCTTAATAAAGGTGTGTTTGACACCAGCTCTCACAGATGCTCGAAAACTTGACAGCGAATTTGCTAGACGATGATGCTCACAATCAAAGATGAGCCTCACAAAGGCAGACATTCACAGTAGATGTTGTTAAGGTTTTAAAGGACCAAAACTGGGACATTTTGCTAAAGACAAATGATGACAAACACTGAAAACAAACGGGATGTGCTCGTCAGAGACAAATGTGGAAGATGAGCTCGTGGCCAGAAGGACTGCTTGCGATGATGATGACGGAAGGCTGACCGAGATGAAGAAGAACAATGGCCCACAAGAGAGAAATCATAGCTGACAGAGGAAGGTCATCCAGTAGCGACTGGTGGCGATGAGCATAGCAGAGTGCACGACTCTCCAGATCTGGATGACCTGGGTTGGTGACGAGCTCCTCCTGATGACAGGAAGAAATCGACGAAGAGAGAAGATAGCAAGGGACAAAGCTTGAGTCCTTGCCAGAGAAGAAGATTTTGACGTGTTACTGAAGACGGGCTCGAAAAAAGTAACAGTGAGCAACTGAGTAGAACTTGCAACAAAAGTACACGATAGTTGGCTTGATGGAGAAGACAAAAACCCTTCTTCTTTTCTTATGACTAACACAAGAAAAAACAGTTGTGTTTTGGCATACCAGGGTCATGATTTGGGTCCCTCTCTCTTGGTGACTCTAAAACCATAGAAATATTTTAGGATCTTCAAGAGAGAGCGAGAGAAATTCAGAGGATACATCTTTACAAAATAGATTGATGAAAGGGTACATAATATAGCTCGATTTATAGAGCACGAGAGTTGCTAACAAAATCCTAATTTCCTCATTCATGACCACCTAGTAACTCCTGACAAATATCCATAAATATAGTTCAACAAAATCCATGTAGCCAAGAACAACATAAGTTGAGAAGAAGAGGAAGCAACAAAGAACAGTCATCAGATAAAACTTTGATGTTAACTAATAGAATGTAAAGTGCAAAGAGAAGGAAATAGATAGCTAAATATATCTCCACCCAAAAGTCCAGTGTTACACAAAATAAAAAGACATAATTGGCCTAGGATTTTGTGAGATGCAAAAAATAGCCATCCAATCTTAGTCACTCACACAGAACTCAAGGCCAACAGTTATTATCTGTATGAGTATGGCAGATCCATGTTATGTCCAGTCCATCAAATACTTCAGAGCATGTTTAGACAAATGAAGAAGCACCAATGAATGATAATTTTGACAAATCAATGCTGTCCATTTCTTAAAATACAAGCTTCACTACCTTCGCTGCAATTCCCAGCGTCGCTTTCTCTCCATGATGTATTGGATAGCTCGTTTTGCAATCAAACAAATGCCGAATACTGTAAACCCAAAGGAAGCATACCTATACCACCTGTTCAAGCTTCTAGTTAGCTTGCATATGAAAGAAAGAGAAAAATTATTGAGGCCACAGTTGTTCACTAGTATAATTACCTAGCCCATTTGCCGAGATTTGAAATGAGCTGGTCAATAGTTTTAGGAGATACATAAAAGGGCCCCTTGTGTGGTCTCTGGATCCGCACCATCCCAATATCATCTTTGACGGCCTGACTTCAAGCAAAGAAGCAAACATGGTCAATTCATAAAAGAAACAATATAAAATGGAGTTGGAGTGAGAAATGCCTCGACAAAGTAGACAATTTGAATCCTATGCTCCGAAATTGTTTGCACATGTACAGGTAGCACCCCCTGGTGCTCTGAAGCTGCCCCAGTTCATCAATATATATAGGGGACGACTTTTTGTTGTTTAATAGGTATAAGTATAGAACTTGAAGTACTGGATTTAAAATTTGAAGCATTCAGGAGCACCAATTCAAACATCTCTATTAAGACAACCTAAACTCATAAAAGTGTCGCCATACTATACATGATGACTACACCTGATGCAGTGACTTGATTCTTCAGACACTTAAAATGCTCACACACTGACAGCAGTGACATTTTTCTAGAGTGCGTTAGTAATTTCTCAGTTGCTCCATTAGTTTGTGCTTTCTCAGTTATTGGCTTTAGCTATTGACTTGAAGCCTTCCCATTGGAGCGGCTTAAAATGTAAGTTAACTTTACTGCATTGCTCATTAACGATTAATTTAGAGAAAAGCCACTGGCTGGTTAGTAGCTAAGTAACACACATCCTCATGAAATCTACAAGGGTCATATTTCAATAAACTGCTGATTTTCCTAATAAGTGTCTATTTTTATCCTAATGATGGAACAATCAATTGACAGTAACATTCCTTTCTAAGGAGGAGACAGGAGGATGTACATTAATTCTCTCAAAGCTGCCAACCACACAAATTGGATGGTTTAACTTTGTATGAAAATGTGATTAGTCAGACTCGGTCAGAAATCAGCTCAAGAGGATAAAAAAATGTAAGATTTTTGGGGGCAAATTTTTTGGAGTAGAAACAAATCTACACAATCAGTGGCCCTTACTCCCATCATATTCATTTTGCAAATAGGTTTTCTTGGTGAGGTTAATGGAGTGCATTATACACACCACCATAGGCTCTAACTACCAACTTAAACAAGTTCAATAAATCAAATTTAGCATAAATTTGCAGCTGGCTCTATACAATACTCATAAGATCAAGTGCCCTGAAGTCCGAGAAATTGATGTATTTTTCATGGGAGGCAAAATCAGCATTATCAACTGAACAATGCAGTGATGAGCATACTAGCATAATGTTAGTTACTAACTCACAGTTTATATACTTCTGAGTATACAAGTTGGTTTTACTACATCACAGGCTTAACAAGATTTTTTTTATCATTTGTGTTAACATTATGAATTCGTATTAAGCAGCAGCTACCAGTTATCACACAGCATGCAGGTTACAAATTGGCAACTTAATATTGACCCAATCTTATTCAGCAGCAGAACCATAGAACTGCAGCTCATTCTAAAGCATTGAAGTTACAAACGATACGGTACTTCACAACACTGTTTTCAGTCGCTTGACTGATACTCAATCACATCCAATATTTCACGTCAATACTCATGTCATTAGAAACGACGCCAAGTACTACTTGAAATGCCCATTAAAACTGCTTATCAAATGACAACACGTTGGTCAATCCATTGTTATCAAACAAGTAGCTGCTACGTTACCAATGATTCATTTTTAAGCATATAACAGCATGAGCTCATTAAACTACACAAGATGGCAGAAAACCTACCTCACCAACAACAGTCAAGGAGGAACCAACAGGAAGAACGCGCTCAATCCTCTTGACCCCAAGCATCTGGAATAAAAACAGAAGGTGAATAGATGAAAAAACAATCAAGTGAATCCTCAATATGCTTGGCTTATGGTCCATCGACAAAGTTTTGGCTAAACAGGAAGCCATGAGACAGACAAACCTTGAGACCCTGAAGATAATCTAATGTTCCTCGTACAAGAGATCGTCCGGACTCTTCAAACACTTCACTTGCAATGTTTAGTTCAAAACCTGAGGCTCCTCGGGCGCCCACTACATGCACACGGCTAGTACCATCATCCTACGCATATGATAAGACATAATCAAGGCCTATTTTTAGATCATCATTTGGACATAGAGCAGAAAGCACGATGTTCTCAAAAAGTAGAAGAGAAAGACTCCAATCTTTCTAGATAAGACAAGCTCGCAACTAGTCAGCTATGCAATCAGTATTAAGCAAACTTACTTGGACCACCAAATAAAAGTGAACAAGAAAGTTAAGAAAAGCATGAGAGATCAGCCATTCCTCACCAGGAACCAGGGAACTTCTTTACTCATAGAGAGCATCAAAGCAGAGTCTTGAATCCAAGAACCAGCATCATTGTGCTTCAGAAAGTGTTGCTCTGCCTGAGAATAAGTCAACAACATAAGTATCACATAGGAAAGAGTATAACAAATGACCAAATAAGTAAGTATCACAATCAAGTGAAAGCTCATTACCGTCTCCTCCACTATCACACCTCGTAGACCACTATACTCGCAATTAATTGGCGTGTCAGAGCCAACTCTTCCAGAAAGTGTGACAACCAAAGGTAACACCTTACATTCCGTATCCAAAAGCTGTGCTGTTCCAGGCAAGGGGAATGTAAAAACCATTTTTCAGATAAGTTTCAGCAAACAGGAACCAAGTCATTTCAGCTATTATACACACTTGTGCGGGAAAGCAAAATGGAATTGCATTCAGAAGTCACTCCTCTTTCACTTCATGACAAGAATATAACCATATGACAGAGAAAGTACGCAACGCCCCAACTAGAGAAAAGTAATTGTGGAAAATGAGTTCTGTTGAATTCTCAGAGCTTGTACCCTGATTTCTTGATCCAAAATATGTTCAGAGTTACTCCAATGACTACAACAGCAGCTACTAGAAAATGACAAAGTATTTCAAAATCATGCAGGCTGGATGATGGAAGTTTCCCTCCTCCCTTCCGGTCATGACTGACTGAGGAAGGGCTTACCAGGGTCCTCCAACCCACCCTTCCAGCGCACCCCCACCACACCCCCCCCCCCCCCTCGAACAACCCCCACACGAGGTGGGCAATTGTGCAAGATATATACAAATTCATACTTTTTATGCGTTGCCCCAAGTCCCATGTCAGCAAAATGCAAAATTTATTGTTATTAGCCCTAGCCGAACTTTCTAGGTTCCCCACTCCTTTAGGCCTCAAATACTCGCATAAATTTAACAAAAGAGATGGCCATTTCCAAAATGCCGCAGTCACAAGTTTACAAATTTCCAAATTACTTCGACAGAGCACCGCGGCAAGAATGCTGGAAAATGAAGCGGAAATGCCCATCAAATTCACGAGGTGTCATAAACCACTCAGTGCAGGAGAGGCAATAAGAGCAAGGAGGAACGAACAGAGCTCATTCTCCAACACCTTGAACGTGCGCTCACCTAATTCCTTCAATTGGTTCACCCGAAGAACACACTTTAAAGCCTCCGCATCCCTGCGACAAGATTCAAAATCCAAACTTTAACCAACCCAATGAAAACCCTCAACGGCACATCGACAAGCGGTCACAGAACCTTTCCTTTATCAGACTCCCAGAACTTAGCTCAGCACGACATCCATAAAACTCAAACAGATTGATTCAAAAAAAACTCTACTTTATCCGACGTGATTCGGCAGCGCACTCGAATTACACATTACCTTCCACTGCTTCTGCCGAGAACGTACAGAGCCGCCGCGCTCAGGCAACAGCTCAGACCACCCCAGGGAATCATGTGGACGGAAGCAATCGCGAACCCTCCGCCCTCGACGCGAACGAAAAGGAAGCCCAGAAACCCCGAGCAGGATCAGCCCGGAACGAGCCAGAAGACCATGAGACCTCCGGATTTCGAGGCGGCCAGAGAGCGAAGCCGGCACGAGCGAGCTCGTCGAGCGCGACGGCAGCGAGGTCGCAGGGATCAAGGAAGAAGAAGAAGAAGAAGAAGCAATCGAAGGATTCAGCGGGGAGAAAGAACCGGATACGAGAAGTGGAGGTGAGGATGAAGGAACTGTAGAGAGAGAGAGAGAGAGAGAGAGAGAGTATCCTGTGATGCACGGACACGAGGGGACACGAAGTTACAAAGCACGTCAAATTCTACTAACGTTAAGATAATTTCCGTTGATTATGCCCGAGAAAAAAAAAACATACTTCTAACGGGGAGGACAAACGACGAAAAAGCCGATGATCGCCTTGCACGAACACCGACAAAGATAACCGAGAGCAAATGATATAAATGATCTCTGAACTTTGATTTTGTATACAATATAATTTATAAATTTTTAATTTATTCGATATAATTTATAAACTTTATTTCGATATGCAATTTAATCCATGAACTTTTAATTTATTTAACGTAATTCTTGAATTTTTAATACATGCTTAATATAAGTCCGTATATTTTATGAAAATGTTCAATATTATCTTTAAACTTGAATTAATGAAAGGACGATATTAAACATTTCATGTAATTCAATGACTACTAGAGATCACATTGAACATATTAAAAGTTCATGGACCACATTACACATTGAGATAAAGTTTAAAGATCATATTGAAGAAATTAAAAATTTAGAAATCACATTATATATTAGGCCCAAGTTTATGAACCATTTGTGTCATTATCTCGATAATTAAAGATAGAATTGAGGTCTTCCATCTCTCGATTAGTTTTCCGTTACCCAAACACTGAAAAATTGAAAAACAATTTTTCAAAAACAGTTTTCGTTCTAACAAACAAACCCTTAGTTCTCTAATATTAGCTTTTGTCGTTATTTAACAAGACAAGTGTTGCATTTTATTTTTGGCATATTTTCTTTATTTTTGTTGTATATTTGAAGTTGGAATTAGGGTTATGCAAACTAAGTTTCATGTTGAGAGCACCGTTCCGTTTGAGTGATTGGTCACTTTGTCTCCTAGGGTTTGCATGTTCAAATACCATGAACCATCTATATATTATAGTTAAAAGAGACTTTATGCATAGTTGTTACACTAATATTAGCCTTTATTTTCCGAATAGAAGTGTAAGAGTTTCGTCAAGAAAATCAAAAGTTTGCAAGAAAATTTTTTGAGATTAATCTAGCATTTACTATGTTTTGATTTTTATATGCGGCAAGATCGATTCTTGAACAATGGTTATGTGGTGAACAGAAATACTTCGAAAATATGCAAGTCTTTCATAATTCATTACAACAACAACAATAATAATAATAATAATACTTATTTTGTTTTTCATGAATTCTCTCTTCGTTTTTCGGTATTTAATAGGTATGAATCTCTCTACCAGACCATCAAGTGAGTTTTCCACGACCAAATCACCGTAATGTCCCATTTAATACTTAGAAATGCATATTTCTAGATCGTGGGATGCCATGATGAGACTGAAATTAAATTAGCCATTACAAATAGACCATTGTAAAGTTGAAATGATGCTAGAAAATTTCTCAATATAACGTATCGTGATATTGCTTACTTGAATACTTGAATGTTCAATGAAATTATGTTGTCGTGATGTTAGCTGGCTCATGAGTCGTAATACATAATGTATGATATCGGGAAATTATAAGGCATCTTAACACGGTGCACATATAACTGAGGACTGTTAATTTGTCCCCAGAAGCTCCAAATCCGACTTGCTTGTTAGGAAGTAAAGGCCCGTTCGAGATCGTGCATGGAGCGTTCGCCTCTTAAGGCTCCTCTAGGGATGGAGGTAGGCCTAGCCTGGACTTGTGCAGTGTCGATTGTTGCATATGGGTGAGCAAAGGCCCCGTGCTATTCGTCACATGTCATATGTCATTTTTAGTCACTACGTCGTGGTCACACGCACCATGTCATTCACATGCATTGCCTTTATTTGCTACATCAATCTGCCACATTATTTCCATGTAATTTTACATTTTACATATTCATTCGCTGCATATAGCAAAAATCCACGATCACATAGCAAATGGAGTCGCTACTGTTTAAGGAACATGACATGAAAAAGGGGCTCTGAAAAATTTATAATCATCAATTATTTGGGTTGTCACTTAATTAATATCATTTTGTCCAACCCTCAAAGAAATTAAGACATTGATCATACTAACTTGGGTTTTTTCCGATTAAAGAGGATTACCCGTCACGTTTTAGATATAATTTATTGAGAAAGATTGATTTTATATGCATTGCGGATTCATTTCCAAAGAGATTGAATATTTTCCCCCTTAAAAATGGTTGTCTATCATACTAACCCGAGCTTCTCGATGCTCTCTAATGTCCGTTCTCTACGTTTGTTATTTTGCTTGTCTTCCTTTGATTGTCCGATTGACATGGTTGTGTTTACATTCGAATAATGGAAATGTTCCTATCTCGCCAGCGTTAGGTTCGCTTAACTAGAGGGAAAAGACTACTAAGTACGGTTTACATACATAGTTTTCATATGTTAGACACGAATTTTATGCATTAAAATGTGTTAAGAAATATGTTGTGGGATATTATAGATATGCCTTTTGACAACCTGATTTTCAGAAAAGCGTTTTTTTAATGGAATTAATAGAGCATGTTGAGCAAATGGAAGCCCAAGTGGTCAAACCAAAAAGGGCAATTCTATTAGAAAAAGGAAAAACAAATATCGAGAACAATTATATTAGGTATATCGAAATTTATTCAATAAATGGATATATGAAGTAATTCAAAAACTAGTGCCAATTTTTTTTTTCTTTGGGAGCTGGATCCATATGGATCGATCGGATCTATCAAAATCGTTAATCATAGGCAAATCCATGCAAGTCCCATAAAAATCAATTTTTTCCAACTGCTCATGACCAATTGACAATGTTCTTACCTAAATCTTTTTTTTCCGGAAGCTAATTGTACCGTACGCATTGTTCATTTTAGCAGGAAAAAGAGTAAGAAAGTAAGAAATTAGGGCCATTTATTTGCCATTAACGGAAAGTTAAAAACAAATTCAAAGATCTGAATAATATTTAAATTAGAAAAAATTATAGGCGAACTATCAATTCCGACCAAAAAAAAAATATCTATCAACATTATGAAAGTTCAGGCATTATTGAATAGAAAAAAGTGAGTCAGAATATTTTGGATTAATACTACAAAAAATTCTAAACCGCTACATTTCTGACAAATTTATATTAAATTAATTTTTTTATCATAAAAATACCAAACTGGTACACTTGTAACAAATTTACCTTTCATTAATTTTTGTTAAATTAAATTAATATTACAAAAAATCACAAATTATGATACACCCGTCAATTGTCATGTACTATCCAACACAATAATTGACAGTATAATTTAATAGAAATTATCGGGTGGTAAATTCATCACAGGCGCACGAGTTTGGAGTTTTTGATGGTCAAAAAATGAATTTGGGGTAAATTTATCACGGATGTACCGGTGTGAAGTTTTTTGTGGTATTAATCTACATTTTTTTTATTTAAGTAAAAAAACCAATGGCAATTCCGTAATTTTCAGGACAAACTTGGTCTCTTTCTCTCTCTCCTCCTTAAACCCTCCGAAGCAGCAGCATTGGCAAAAGCGAAACGAGGAGGAGAGAGCGGAGCCACCCCCCGAGCTAAAACCCCTCACGCTGCTCCGCCGCACGCTGCCGCGCTCTCTCGCTCCGCCGATTTCAATGGCGGCCGCTGCCCTGAGACGCCGCAGTCCGACGCACCTCTCGCCGCTTCCCCCCCGAATCTACTCCTGCTGCCGGGGGCTCGTCGCCCGCCGCTCAATCGCCGATTCGCTGCCTGCCGATGTCCACCGGTCCGGCGCGTCGCCCCCGTGGTGGAGATCCATGGCCACCTTCACCCGGACGTGAGTTTCGCGCTCTCCATTTGCCCGTTTCTTCCGCAATCCGGGGGATGTTATTTTGTCTTCGTCATGGTTTGTTCGTTTGTTCTGGAGCTTGTCCTTCTGTTTCGATGGAACTTGTAAATCTCTCTCCTTGACATTCTGCAAGAGACTGACCGTTGTTGAACAATAGGCATCTTGACTTGGCCTGGTTGAAAAAGAAGCTTCTTTTGTTTATGCTTTGCCCGAAGGGAAGAAAATGATAGGAAAATGGTAAGGAAAGGATGATTTTTTTTAATAAGAAAATGGAAGCAATTGGTGGAAGTGCTAGACTTTAATCTTCTTGTCCTTGCTTAGAGGTCGGGATGATGTGGGGGGGACAGAGTGTTTGGTGAATTCGTTTAGGTACAAGTATCTATTACACTGGGAACAGTGAGCTTGAATGTGTACTGAGGTTATTGAATAGCAACTAGTGTGCGTGCTGCTATCATCTTCGAGGGAGAAATATGGCTGATCCTCACAATGGAGACCCATTAATGGCAAACCACGATATTGGGATTTTAGTGTAATAAATTTGAATGCGGAATGGCTTTATCGTCTGCGTGTTGTTTGATCTTCTTTAGCTGATTCACTTGACATAAATCAGCTTACCTACAGTGCTTTATCATTATTTTTGTGACCTGCTTTTAAATTCCTCAGAAACGCAACTCTTGCCCTGCTTAGAAGTTATTTCCATTACGATATTGTCTGTTTTCCTTTTCACTGTCTTAGCTATCAATGCCAAAATATGTTCTTGGTAAAAAAAATATGCTGTGGGCATTTTTCAGTGATGAGAGGAGAAAGATGAGCTGTTAGATTTTTTTGCAGTACAGCTTGAATTTACTTTTATAATTTTCTTTTCCTACAGAAAACCTCATGTAAACGTGGGTACAATTGGCCATGTCGATCATGGAAAAACTACGCTTACTGCTGCAATTACAAAGGTGGGTTTTGGGTGGAATTGTTTATGTCATCCTTTTTCACATTTCTCTTTTGTTTATTTAAAGATTGATTTTGAAAGCCTCAAATCATAAAGATGAGAAGTGGCCTAAGTTTTTTGACAATGGTATGTTTAGGTGCTGGCAGAAGAAGGAAAAGCGAAGGCAGTTGCCTTTGATGAAATCGACAAGGCTCCAGAAGAGAAGAAAAGAGGGATTACTATTGCAACAGTAAGATATCAACTGCTTGCTTAATTACGGGCATGATTTAAGCTCTTTTATGCATCTTGGTTTACTTTGCAGTTTTTTTATTTATAAACTGCATGTTGTCTGTTTAACATTGGACATGATTTTGCAGGCCCATGTAGAGTATGAGACCGCCAAGCGACACTATGCACATGTCGATTGCCCAGGACATGCTGATTACGTTAAAGTAAGATGTGAATGGACCGATCTTTTCAGTTGGAATGAATTTCGTTAAGTGTGAGAGCTATGAGAGGTTACTTTTTCAGCAAGGGTATATCTCATATAAATTCAATGTGTTTTTTGGTTGTACTAGAGAGAGAATGGTTTTAATGTCAATATTGTTGACTATTTGATATATTAATTTATAGATGGGAATTTTGCGTTTGCCATTATTCCTTGCAATATTCAACAAGTTGTTTTCATCTTGTAGAACATGATAACTGGAGCTGCTCAAATGGATGGTGGTATTCTTGTTGTATCTGCCCCCGATGGTCCCATGCCTCAGACAAAGGAGCATATTCTTTTGGCACGTCAGGTCTGTATTTTGCTTGTAAAAGCTGTATACATATCCAGCAGATTTTTAGCACGCGTGTCATTTAATATTTCTTGAGCAGCAGTATGAATAATAAGCATTTGTTATTGCATTGAGCAGGTTGGGGTGCCATCTCTTGTGTGTTTCTTAAATAAGGTCGATGCTGTTGATGATCCAGAGCTCTTGGAGCTTGTTGAAATGGAACTTAGGGGTAGGGTGCTTACGGAAGTTCTCTTGTTGGATATCTACTCTTTTCTGTTGTTGAGCTAGAAAGGTTTTACATGAACTTCAATGTTTTCCAGAGCTTCTTAGCTTCTACAAGTTCCCTGGGGATGAAATTCCTATTGTCCGTGGTTCGGCATTGTCCGCTTTACAGGGGACAAATGAAGACATAGGCAAGAAAGCTATTTTGAAGTTGATGGAGGCTGTTGATGAGTACATTCCTGATCCTGTGCGTCAACTTGATAAACCTTTCCTCATGCCAATTGAAGACGTTTTCTCAATCCAGGTGAAGTAGAAGTTCACTTGTCATCGACATAATATTGTTTGATGTTGTCTTACATCTTTATAAGATACTACATTTATAAATATTTTAAACCCAAACCCCCACCATTAATTATGTTTGTGCACTTTGAACATTTGAAAGAGGATGCTGCTCCTTTCTTTCACCTATTTAGCTGGCCGTTAAGATCACAGTACTCACTCTTTTTCAGCATTAGATGCTTTTGGTCTTGAGTTCCCTTTCTATGCCACCAAAAGGGGAAGTGTTACCGTTTGCTAATCTCGCAACTCTGGTTGTGTTTCAGGGACGTGGGACTGTTGCAACTGGCCGTGTTGAACAGGGAATTGTTAAAGTTGGTGATGAAGTTGAGATTTTGGGTTTAATGCAGGTGAAAATCAGGATAAATCTTCTCCTTCTTCATCTATTCTAGAGCTATTTTATGTCAGCATGACATATCATGGGTGATTGTGCTTAAATTGACCTCATCTCATCAATCAATAAGAGGAAAGTTTGAGCCTGATGCTAAGCTTTTTGTGTAGGGTGCCCCTCTGAAAACTACAGTGACTGGTGTTGAGATGTTCAAGAAGTTGTTGGATCAGGGACAGGTGAGGTTCCAGTTCTTTCCAGACCTCCGGAGAACCTTATGCAGCAATGTTTCTGATACGTCCTGTCAAATTGCAGGCTGGTGACAATGTTGGCCTCCTTCTTCGTGGTTTGAAGCGGGATGATGTGCAGCGTGGTCAGGTAAGTAATTAGGCTTAAATTATTTAACCTGGAGTTTTAATTGATAAGTTAAGTGATGTAACAGACATTCTTGTTATGCTCTAGTGATGGCTATTTATTGTTGCCATTATTGTATCTGTGACCTACATATGGGCGATTTAGAAATGATGTCGAGGCTTGTACTTTGCTCTAAATGTGTGGAATTACTTTCGTCAAAGTAGGATGTAAACAATCAGATGTGACGTTATCGAGGATATGCTTTGGAGAGAAAGTGATTAGTTTCCTCTCTTTGAATAGGTCATTGCGAAACCTGGTAGTGTCAAAACATACAAGAGATTTGAGGCAGAAATATATGTCCTAACAAAAGATGAAGGTGGACGCCACACTGCCTTCTTTTCAAATTACAGGCCTCAGTTTTACTTGAGAACTGCAGATGTCACGGGAAAAGTTGAACTACCTGAAGAAGTTAAGATGGTTATGCCTGGAGACAACGTGACGGCAATTTTTGAGCTTATTTCAGCAGTTCCACTTGAAGCAGGTATGTGGAACTCATGTTTTAATTTTACTATTTGTTGTGATTTTCATTGTAGCCGAGAACTTGGAATATGATTTCTCATTGAGCTTCTTATTAATCAATGTTTGACAGGACAAAGATTTGCCTTGAGAGAGGGAGGTAGGACGGTCGGTGCAGGTGTAGTGTCAAAAGTGGTTAGCTGAGCTGAGATTCTCAAAGTTTGAATTTGTGAAAGCAAATCCCGAGTTTTGAGACGAAAGTGCGGCAATTACTTTCATAGCCTGCGGGTTTACTTCTGATGTTTTTGTCTAGCACTATTTATATCAATTGCTAGTGGTGTGATGAAGTGGAGGACTCGGAGGAAGCTCAACTGAAATTTTAGTTTCATTGCAAAGCTTAGTTAGTTGCACATGATTTTGCTCTTCCAATAATTTATAACTGCATTTGTCCTGTCTAAGCAACGTTTTCTTTTGAGTTGTAGCATGGATGTAGCTCTGGATGATAAATCTCTCCAGAGCTACATTCGGTGGCTAGTGGAAATTTCGAAGACCACTAGGCAAGTGTGTTCTAATAATAAATTGCATCGATCTCATGGTTATTATTCGTTGGTATTTCGATGAATAGGGCGAGTGAGCTCATGTCGATACAGCTCTGGGGACGCACCGCCACCGCAGGATTCCAATTATTCTTATTGTGATAGTTGGGGGCATTATTATTCTTGTGGCTTGTCAATCTCGCTAATCGCTTCTGTTACGATGCAAGCTTCCTATGGGTGGAAACTTTTTTGTAGTGTGAGTTGCCATATAATATAGAGAGGGCATGGTTGCTGTTTATTAATTTTTTAGATAAGTGTATAAGAAGTTTTAAAATTTGTCACGAAAACGCAATTTTGTTTCTAAAATTTTCAAAAAGTGCATTCAAATTTTATAATTTGTCACGAAAGGGCAATCGAGTTTTAAAAATTTGAGAGAGCGAAGTGAAGCAAGAGTTAAAAACAGAGTAAGAGAGACCGAAACAGAGAGAGCGAAGTGAAGCGGAGTCGGTGGATTTTGAACAAAAACAGAGTTTAACAGAGTTTAAGAGGGAGCGACTGCAGGAGAGCATACGTTTTGAGTTTTCGCCTTATCTATGCTATGTAAGAGAGAGCAACGGCTTCAGCCTTAAAACATTGCAAAAAGCATCTACGACCAAATTATAGAAAGAAAGACACTGCAGAAACTTCTGACTCCACTGTACGTAATATGACAGTTTGACATGTTAATCTTTTTTCATAAGCATCCGTAAAGTTAATTTAAGATATGTGATCCGAATTCAGATTTACAAAGCATGTGCATAACATGGCAAAGATCATCTAAAGACACCTCGATTCGAGCACGTGCGAAAGAAATAAATAGTAAGTACTGCGTAAGGCCTTTACTCGTATATAACTAGTTACAAGGACCGCTTTTGCACGGGTACTGCACGCGCAATTGCTAGCCTGCGGGTTTAATTCTAATGTTTATGCAGATCACTATCGGTAGCAAATTGCTTGTGGTGTGATGAAGTGAACAAGGAGGAAGCTCAACTGAAATGTAAGCTTTATTGCAAAGTTAGTTGCACATGATTTTGCCCTTCTAATAATTAATAACTGCGTTTGTCCTGTGTAAACGACGTTTTTCTTTGTGCTGTAGCATGGATATATATCTCTCCGGAGCTACATTCGTTTGTTAGAGGAGTCCTTCGATTGAATCGAACAATTATGCGGATGCGAACAAAGCTGCGATAGCAGTCAACGAGTGAAATTTCATTTAGTATGTACAAGTGATGATGCATCCAAATGACTAGTATGTAGACGATTTAGGTTAGAATCAAACTATTCAGCACATCCTAATGACTACCACGCTCATAATTTAGTTAATATCATGCTATTCAGCGTATCCAAATGACTACCATGTACATGGTATAGTTAGAATCAAGCCCTTCAATGCTAGCTCTAACTAAGGAAGGCAGCATTGTTGGGAAAAGTGTTAGAAAAGTCCTAAACCTTTTGCATTTATACCAATTTAGTCTTAAACTATTTTTTTGTGCCAAATGAGTTTTAAACATATTGTCTTTATAACAATCCACCCCTCACCAGCAGGCTTACATGGCTTTTCTAGCGCTGATGTGGACAAGTATTAATAGTATTTTAATATTTTTTGATTTTTTCTTTCCTTTTCTTTTGTTTTCCTCTTCTCCATCCTTACTTAAACCGATTGTCGAACCAGCGACCAGCGAGGGCTCCCTCGTTGGATGGCCGTGAGGACTAGTCTTGCTAGCCTAGCATGAGGCCGCTCTTGCCAGCAACAACGAAGGTGAGCCTCGCCCAGCCACGGGTGAGGTCGAGCCTTGCCCAGCCATGGTGAGGCTTGCCTTTGCCGTCATTGGTGAGGGCAAGCCTCGTGCTGGGTTGGCAAGGATCAAGCCTCATCAACGATGGGTGAGGCCACCCTCGAGGCCATTCAGCGAGCTTCGCTAGTGGTTGGCGTGGCTTGCTAGAGGCTGGCGTAGCTTGGCCTTTGGCTGGTCATTGGTCCAGCAACCGACTAGAGTAAGGAGGGAGAAGAGGAAAAAAGAAAAGAAAAAGAAAAAAAAGAAAAATATAATAAAAATTTAAAATTTATTAAAATATTATTAAAAGTTGTCAATGTTAGCACTAGCGGCGCTACGTAGGCCGGTCGACATCTACGTCGGTAATATCTTATTAAAATTAATCGGAAGGATTAAATTGACGTAAAGATAAAATATTTAAAACTCAATTAACATGAAAAAAGATTTAAAATTAAATTTGCAGGCTTTTTACACCCTTTTCCTGCATTGTTGGCTATGACCTTCGTGCTAATGAATCCACTGACACCGAGCAGAATTGAAAGAAGGAAAGTCGACACGTTAATTTATCATGCCACTGGAGCTCCACAAATGCCACTAACTTGCAAAGTCTCAGTCCGTAGGAATAATGATTTTGCGAGTCCTTCTCTTGGAAAAAGGGAACCCTAGGTCTGTGCAATTGGTCGAGGCGTTAAGAGGGTTTTCAACTCAAGAACCGGTAATCCCTCTTTCGAGCTCATCAATTGCGTGTAAACTGTTATAGACTGGAGCCATCTCCATAGACTGAAGGCTAGGACTTAACTGGTAGAGATTGCAGGATGTTTCGTAGCCCTCCAAGTAGCCGGACCTCCACACTTTCGCCCCTAGATCAGTAAAAAGAAAAGAAAAAAAAGGAGGGTCTTCGGCAAGATGACTTTATCTTGCCTTGTTAATTTGTTGGTGATGGCTATTTGAGGTCCTATCGAGGTTGTTGGAGCCGCTGCTACCGAAGGGAGCCTGAAGTTTCTGACTTTTTGTTGCGAAATTCACCTCACGCACTTAGGCTTTGCTGTTGACCTCGTGATGTTTGTGAATGGCGATGTACATTCTTTACAAGTTCCGTTTATCTTTAGCTAGTTCCAAAGCTGTCTGGGTCAAGCATTAATAAACTGAGACAGAGGTATTTCTATTCCGGGATTTCTGACGAAATACTTTGGTCTCAAAAGGATTATATGATGGATTAGAACTTATGTTATCCACATTATATTTGGATGGTCTATGGTCCAGCTGTTTTTGTTTGGGTTTTGAGGCTAAATTGCGACAAATTGAAGGATAAATACTCTAGGACTCTAACTGTTCCACCTAATGCTTCTTACTTGGAGAAAGAATTCGAAGACTTGAAGAACATTGCCGGACTCTTCATATAAAAACCATCTTATTGCCGATGGAAAACTTTCCTTTTTGTGGCATGATCATTTGCATCCATCTGCTCCTTTCTTCGGAGAAATTCTCTAGTAGAATGACATACTATTCCACTTTTTCACTTTTGACTCAAAAGTAGTCATATTGCGTAAAGCATATTTTAGCAAGTGTATTGCCATTGAATCATATATACATACATATGACATTGGAACGCTGTTGACTTTCTACTAGCCTTCGCAATATTCATTTCGAGTCAAACTAGCCATTGCAGCCCGGCGTGCGATGATTTTGGTCGGGCCCAGAATCACCCATTTGTTGGGAAAATGACCAAAAAAGGTTCCAAACTTATTGCTATTGTGCTAATTTAGTCCTAAACTTTTTGTTTTTGTCAATTCAGTCCTAAAACTTTTAAATTTGTACCAATTCAATCCATCCGGCCAATTTTGGCCGGCCGACATTGGTGTAGACGCTAGTCAATGCCAATTGTCCTACGTGGCATGACCGGTGCTGACGTGGATAATATTTAATAATATATTTTTTTTCTTTTCTTTCTTCTTTCTTTTTTTTTTCCCCACAGTGGCCAGTGAGGCTTGCCAGCTACTGGGCAAGGCCTGGGGGCCACGAGCAAGGCTAGCTCGCCATGGCCTCATCAGCCGCGCCCTTAGTTGGCAAGGTTGGCCTCACGCCCAGATCATGAGGCCTGGCTACGGGCGAGGGGTCACAATTGATGAGGGCTTCGCAACCCTTGCTTAGTGGCCAACAAGCCTTGCCAGCTACTGTGGGGAAGAAAAAACAAAAGGAGGAAGGAAAAGTGATAAAGAAAATATCCAATTATTCTAACACCGTCACTAGTTGATGTAGCATGGAGTTAGTTAGATAGATATGTGTTCCAATCCCACGATGGAGATGCGATACTAGTCCAAATAACAAATTGAGGGAAAATTGCCCAATCAGCCTTAAACATATTGTATAAATGTCAATTTAGTTCTAAACTTTCAATTTTGCTAATTTGATCCTAAAATTTAGCGCAAAATTCCAATGTAGTCATCTGATTAATTTTCATCAAAAATTACTGACATAACAGTCCAATCATCACAAGCCGTAAATCGATTTTATGATTAATTGCTCGACTGAAACCTAGATCAATTATTTGAGAACTTTAAAAATCAACCAAGTTTTCGTCGAGGAAAAAAGTGGTGAGACTCTGTGGTGTTTAATTAATGCAATGCAATTGTGCATCAATTATTTGATAATCAAAGTCCCATCAATCTCTCACCCCCATCCACCTTAACGTGGGTCCTTACAATAATACTAAGCTAACTAATAAAGCTAATACAATTAACTGAAAGGCCAACCACCTCACGGCAAGAGTAATGACAACTAGGAACCAACTAATTGACATTAAGGGTGTATTTGTTTCGGTGAAAGTAATTTTTGGATTTTCATTCGTTTGGTTCTCCGAAAATGAATTTATGTGAATGTGCGAGCGAAAGGGAAATTCGAGAAGGATAACCTGAAAAGGAAACCCTCAAATCAACCAGCGAAAGGTTCTCCGTAAGTGCTTGCTATCATGGTTGGCCTCACAACAACACGCGATACATTCCAGTTGAGAACATGTTTAGATTAAGAGAACGATGATGGCGGCACCGAGTAACAGAATTTCGCCAATATAGGCCTAAGCGTGCGTGACCTCGTTGTTTTATCAGGCAAAATAACTTCCTTACTAGCTCTCATGAAAAACATTGTTCTCAAAAAATTCCAGATGGAACATGAAAGTCGGGCTTCACACATGGATCACAATAGCTATAAGCAAATAGCCGCATCAAATCAACAACCAGATAAGAGAACAGAGACACGATAACCAGAAAAGAGAGGACCTCACATTGCAGCTCATGAATTGACTCTACTACTATGTTAGAAAGCCACTAATTTATCCCGAGAACTTTGTTGACACCTATTTTACTTTTGCCCAAAATTAATTTTGCAAAATTTAGGGGTTAATGTCCTTAATTCCTAAACCAAAACAAATTATTATTTCTAATTACATTGCACGTAGACATTAGGCACATTTGCATTAATAGGGCCTATTATAGCACATTTTCTTAATTAATTTTTATAAAAAATTAAAAAAATTAAAAATGCCGGGTCAGGATTGGCCCGACCCAGCCCTCTCTTCTCCTTCTCGTGTGGGACTGGGCCCGACCCGGCCCATCCCGGCGTTTTTCTTTCTCCCATGTAGGAGCCGGCTCGGCCCATTCCGGCCCCCTTTTTTCTTCCCCCATCAAGCGAGCCCAACCTCTCTCTCTCTCCTTTTCCCCTCCTCTGTTCTGCCCTGTTCTTGATCGTCGAACAATGGACGATGGAACGGCCGTCGCTACCCCCTCAAGCAGAAGATGGGTAGGGAAACACGGCAAGGGGGATGGCATTGATGGCCAGTCCCCTCCTTCCTCCTTTCCCGGTCTCCCCTCTCTCCTCCTTCCTCTCTCTCCCCCGAGCCAAAACAGACTCCTTGCACCGGCCTAAACGAGCCACAATAGTTCTCGGTAGGTCTGGGCCGTGTAGGCTATTAATGGAGGAGACGGGAGTAGAGGTGAGTGGCCGGTGTCAGCTATATAAGTCGGCGATGTTGAGAGAGAAAGGGTTGGTCCCTTTGGATAGAAAATCGAAGCAAAGAGAAGAGAGAGAATTTGAGAGAGAACAAAGAGAAAGAGAGCGTACAGAGGGTTCACAGGTCGCGAGAAGGGAACCAATAGCCTCACCGTCGCTCGCAAATCGGCTGGAAACCCCCTAGATACGCCGCCGACCGGTGAGCCTTCTCGGTCTCATCAACCGCCCTATTTTCCCCTTGTTTTTGTGCGCGGTTTAGTCGAGACTCGCACCGGCCATTTAACGCGAATCCCAGTCCATCTCGTCGTTCCTCGTAGCCTAATGTTGTCGTCAAAGGTAAGCCCAAGTAGCCGAAGGACGCTAAAGCCTTGAAATAGGTCAAAGTTGTTTCGTTTTAGTTGTGCACACCAGATGTTTGTTGAAATGCCTCAATGAGGCTGATTTGGTTTTGGTCGCTGGCTAACGAGGGGGTGGTCGGACAGCGAACTAGGTTGCTGGCGGGGCTTCATGGTGGTTCTTAAGGGTGAAAACCAGGTCGGAGCTGGCCTACCAAGGCCAAATCTCGCTCGGTCGGTGTCCCCGCGTGCAAAAGCACGCGGGAGCTGACCCAACTCAGTTTAGGACCCGAGTCAACCACTTGGCTTAACCCCTGACCTGGTTTGGATTTGAAGATCCGTTTTAAGTCAACGCTTTGAGTCGAATCCATTGACCTGGGTTGGATTTAATGAGATTTGGGTCTGCCGACCTGACCCGGTTGATTATTATAGTTATATTATATTATTTTTAATTAAAAATAATTTTTTAAAAAATCGTATTTATTATTATTATTATTATTTCTAAATATATATAATCTTTTTTTATTTCTTTTCAAATTAGGAAATAGTTTAGAAATTAGTACTTTTGAATATTTTTCTAAATTATGTGAATTATTTAATTAATAATCATGTTTAAATCGGATAAGCCTATAAGGTTATATGGTAAGATTTTCGTGTGTTATTTTTACCATTATTGTATTATTATTCTACATGTTATTTCTAATTAGAATATAATTGCATAAATTGTCGTATTTTGAATGTTGTTGCCTTAGTTAGGATTAGAAACCTAGACTGCATATTTATCTTGACTGCTAATCGTTAATGATTGTGCACTCGTTTAATAGCCTCACATGTTAGGAGATAGGGCATAAAATCAATCAAAATTGCCTAACAAATATTTTCTGAAATGAACATGATAAAAAGATACCAAAAGGGCACTAGTCACTCAACTAGTGTAACGAAGTCCCCGAACTCATTTAATCTCTGATTCGTAGAAGTAGGGTGATTTTCCTGTCACCTTACTTGGGTTTCTAATTGACCCACTCCAAACCGATTAGTGACAACTCTTAGATAAAAATTATTTGTAGGTTAAAAAAAACCTAAACCATAAGTTGTGATATGATATGGGTTTGGGAGAGCCCGAGTTAAGTCTCAAACCTAAACTTAGCGCTTACAAGATGGACCCCCTTTTTCCTTTGAAAACCGGAGGTCGGTCGTGATAAACTTAAATTGCCCTGAAAATTGGCTCGCCATGCGCATATCAAGCGTACTCGCACGTTCTCTTATTTATTTGTTCTGGATGAAAAATAATACTTTGTGAGTGGGGTAGGAGTAGGACACCGCAACGCCTTCAGCATAAGGCTCCACAACTTCTCCGGAAAAGGAGACCAAGAGCCGTCCTTGAACTCCACCTACGCTGCCATCTTGAAGACCAAGTGCAAAACCCTAACTGACGACACCGCTTTCGTGCCGACGGAGCCACTCAGCCCTCTCAGTTTCAACAATAACTATTACGTCATCCTCAAACAGCACATGGGCCTCTTTGAATCCACCGCGCTGTTCATGAACCCCACCTCGGCCGGGATTGCGCGGGAGATGCTCAGTTCGCTCTGAGTTCTTCGGAGATTTCAGGAAGTCGATCAAGAGGATGAGGGGGGAGATCGGCGTCCTCACTGGGAAATCTGGGGTGCTCAGGAATGCCTGTAGTAAGGTCAACTAAGTCCTCATGCTCAAGGAAGCGATCTTCATGTATGAATCAATAAGGGTTAAGCGTGTCATGAAGCGATCCCTCAGTAGTCGCGAATTGCAGTTGTTGTTGGCTAAGGTTGTGGTGATTAACGATAAAGGGAATGTACTCTGATTCCTGTGTCGTTGATGATGTTGAGAAAGTCGGAGAAGATTGCAACTGGGTTTTTCTCTTTGTTGCGAGGGCTTTAATAATTTGCAGCAGTTTCATTTGTTCGATTCGCTAATAGAGAAACAAGCTCTGACTCATATGCAAAATTGGTGAAACAATTGAATATAATCCACCTTGCTTTTCTCACTTGCTTAGCAGAAACATGAAAAAAGAATTACTAAGCGTTAAAGGAAGATTAAACAGGATATGCCACATCAAGAGCGGTCAACTGTACGTATTTCCCAGCAAGGTAAGCTGTTATAGCGTCAGAAAAACCTTCTATATTGGTCCCCATGCACAATTCCAAGCTATAAAAACTAGGAGACAATCAAACCCTACTAAACAAAAATAGGAACATCAAATACCAGGAGACAGTCAGGGGAAAAAAGGGTAAATCGAAGTTATGATGCTAGGCAAGCCTCCCAAAACAACCTACTCTTCTCCATCTCACTCAGATGCACTTCGCTTGACACGATTCCACTAGGCTTCTTGCTATTCTCCTTGTCGTCGTCAAAACTATTGATTTCCTCCGAAACACACGGCTCCTCGGCTTCCAGCCACCGTCGCTGCTTAACACGTTCATTTTTCCCTGTTTTGCGCATCCACTGCCACCGATCGCTCTCGTCCGCACCGTCACATGCTTTGGTGTCGCCGCAGTCTAAATCTCGAACATTGTGGTTATTACAGGGCTCGTAAGAAGACCACTTGCTGCTACAAGATTCCGAGTCCTTGTCGTGGCCACCATCGCCACCGCCGCCGTTGCCGTCACTGCTGTCGTATGCCGTACTGCTAGTGAGGCCAGGATTGCGCGTTGTGGCCGGATCGGAGTCAACCTCCTCTAAGTCGCCGGTGGCTTCGATGAGCAAGAAAGGTGAGACGTCGACGACCATGTTCTTTCTCTCCATCTTGTTGTGCTTTTCTTTTTCCCAAACCCCGACCCTATCTGCCTCTCTCTTTAGAAAGTGATCCAGTGGGCAAGTTTTTCTTGGAAAATCTCGTCTTTGTCGCATGGAACTTTGTATTTGTAGTGTCAACCTGGGATCTTTTGTGTGGATAAAACGCGGGCTGTCCCTGTTTCTTGTTTCACACTCTGTATTACGTGGTGGGCGGCCTCCAGTGCAAAGAATAAACTACCTATTCTTGACTCTATTCTTTTAGGGAAAATCAACCCCTTTTAGAAAAGAATTTCATAACTTGGACCATCTATATTGCTTATGGTACGTCAATCGAATTTTTCTTTCATAATAACAACTAATCTATGCCTGAATACATTCCTTGGTAACGAAAAGATCGAATCCTGTAAAAATATTTATAAATTATTGAATTTCCGCGAGATAAAAGGAGTTTTATAACATGAATGTTTAATTCGATTTATTTGCACGAACCGACATAAATTGGGAAAGGCAAGACTCTATCCATGAAACGGCGAGCACAAATTTCAGACGAGAACGCTGCAATTCGACAACAAAATCCGTCCCGTCCAAATCAAATGCTGGGCGATGACCAGGTTGAGGGTTAAGAACAATTTCATTCATGTTTTCCAGGTAATTTAGTACGAGGAGAATCAGATGTTGGGAGGATAGAGCGAGACAGATCGTACGAGGTCGAGCCCACCAACCTTCTAGATGAAATCTAACAAGAGCCCAATGATGACTGCGTATGTGCGAAAGCATTTCAATGCGTGAAGCCAAGGTCTTCTAGAAGAGAAGAGGGCAAAATAATTACCGATGAGACGCGACCGACAATCCGAGGAGATTAGGGTGTTCTTTTTCTTTTTGACCCCCACTTTTTTCTCCTTTTTCCCGACATCCGTCCTGCAAAGTCTTAAAAGTTTTCATCATCCACCCTCCATTTTACTAATCAACGATTCCAAAACATCCCATTTCCGCAACTTTCCAACCCCCCTCCCCTTTTAAATTTTTAGATTAATGCCACAAAAAACCTTAAATTAATATATTTATAAAAATATTTATCATTTATTGTTTTTATTAAATTTTATTATCAAATTATTAAATTAAATTAAATAACACGTGACAGTTAAATAAATGTATCAATTTAGATTTTATATCTCAGTTTGTCATAAATTTATGAGTTTGTGATTTTTCATGATATTAATTCAATTTAATGGAGGGTAAATTTATCACAAGTATACAAATTTGAGGTTTTTGATGATCAAAAAATTAGTTTTGAATAAATTTATCAGTTTAGGGTTTTTAGTGATCAAAAAATTAATTATGGGCAAAATTTATCACAAGTATATCAATTTACGATTTTTCGTGATATTAATCCTAAATTTTTTCTACCGCATCCTTTTTCTTGTCTAATTTTGGAGCCACTCCGATTGACTGATTTCCCCTTTTTTTAATCTTCTCTAAATTTTCCCTTTTTTTTCTTTGATCGATTTCTCACTCGCAGCAGCAGTAGATTGGAGCACTATTGTAGATGAGGATGGCTCCGTTTAGGAACCACTTTGCCAAGTGACTTTGGGCATCCAAAGTCCTTGGGCTAAATTTTGGCATTTGGTAATTATTTTTTGAAGACCCATTGAGCTAAAGTCGGCCTTTAAAAGGCAAAAAGCCCAAGGCACCTTAGGAGATGCCTTGGGCATTTCAGCATTTTCGACATGCTACAGTGCCGATAAGTGACAAATTTTCTTCCAAAACTACCCTCGTGTAATTTTTGATTGTCCGGATTTAGCCTCACTACTACTGTTTATCATCTTCTTCGCTTGAACCTCGGTCGGCGTGGCTGTGAGGGGATGGCGACCGTTGGAGGGGGGCCGGTGTGGTCACGTAACCTAGCGACTGTTGCCTGGCCTCGCACGACCACCGCAAGGGGCCGCACGACCGCCGCAAGGGGCTGCGCGACCCAGATCCGTCGACCCAGGCAAGGGCTGCTGAGGTTGTGCGACCTAAACAATCTTTGAGGGCCATCGGTAACCCAAATCTGACGCCGGACGGCCATCGTCTGAGGCCGAACGAGCTTGGACAACCTCGGTGACCGCCGGTGAGGGCCGCTTGGGCTTAAGTGACCCCCGACGAGGGTTGCGAAACCCAGGCGAGGGTTGCCGGCGACCCAGATCTGAGGTCCCTTGCAGGCGGTCGAAGCTGTTCAAGCTCGTTCAACCTCATATGATGGTCGCTCGGCGCAGGATCTAGGTCATCGCCGGCCGCCTGCCCTTCACCGACTCCAATGAAGGGTTTTAACTTTTCTTTAATAAAAAATAAAAAAAGAGCTTTGCAAGTACAATTTTTCCAAATGCTATTTTGCCCAAAATTGTTTTGCAAGGAACTTTTAAGTTACAACTTACCAAACACAATTCGCATTTTTAAAAACTCATTCGACTTAAAGTCCTTTACATTTCCCGAAAGACTTTCCCTAAAAGTGTTTCCAAATGCAGCCGATGTGCGCGCCGTGTGTTTGACATGTGAATAGGAATGCTGGTGTTGCCAATCCCACGATAGATTGAACTAAAGTAAACGGTGTGAATAAAGAAGAGAATGGTCTTCTCATGCTCTTAAGGCAAAAAATCTAGGCTATAACATAAAAGACTAGCCATGGCTACAAATGTGAGATTCGATTCTTTACCTTTACATATGGTCTTGTTTCTACCTCTCTTTCTTTCAATATCCTTCGTTGTGGCCGAATTTTCTAGGGTGACCTATCTAGACATCTACCACGAGTAAAACCAATTTTGTACTCGTCGGCTGCTGCATGCATCAGTCTATGTAAATTACATAATGGGAAAAATGCAATCCATCTATTCATTCAACTTTCCTTAGGACATTACGGAACTATGTCATCTAATTCTCCCAGAAAAAATGGATTGGATTAGATTGCTTTTTGCCTTTTAATTGCCGGAGCGTACCATGATCGACCACGTCTCCATCTGAAATATGCCGGATCTTCCTTTTCCTAGGCACATCCTGACCGATCATTCACGGAGATCGTTTTTTTTCCCTTCTAGAAGTGAACCCGATTTCATTTGTCCTCCTCTCTTGAAATAATACCACAAAAAATCTAAAATTGTGTCCACTCCACCATAAATATCCCGAATTTTCTTTGTGTCGCTAAAAACTTTAAATTTGCCCATTGTGACATAAACACCCAAACTTTTTTTTGTGTTATAAAAAATCCCGAACTTATACTGTTATCACAAATATACCTTGGATGGAATCGAAATAGAGGGCATATATATTACACATGTATAAGTTAAGATTTTCTAGTGACACGAACAAACATAGTAGCATTTGTATCACGGTGGGAAAGTTTATAGTTTTTGGTGACACAAAAAAACGTAAAGGCATTTATGTCACAGTAAACTTAGTTTGAGATTTTTTTTGTAGTATTACCCTTTACTATTTTGCTTGCGAAAAGGATTAGTACTATCTCACAAGTAGTCCTCACTTGTGTTTGTTCGACGCCTCAAGTAGACATAGACCTCTTTTAAGGTATCGGCCGGTGATGGAACGAATCGGGTCTTTGAAGATGATATCAATGTGACAACTTTTAAATAGATGTGTAGCTCCAGAGCAGACTGGACTCGTATCAAATTAGAATTGGGCAGGGAATGATGTATACAACGAGAGGGCTTGGACAAGGTATGACTCCTATTAAGCTTCTAGAATGGTAAGGAAAGTAAAAATGGATCGAAAAACCTATTAAGTAGGAGGAATATCAATGAGCAGATAAGCCAAAATTGACGGTGAAGCCGACTTTTTTAAGCGGGAGACTTCATAACATCTGAGAATTTCACATCGAACAAAAGAGACACTTCTACGTGATTCATAAAATAAAGTTCCTGACCGAGTAAGGTGTGAAGAAAAACTCTAAGTGGATAACTCAAACATAAAAAAAATTTATACCCAGCAACATAATAAATAAAACGGTAGCGTCCACTTGGTCGATACACAAGTCCGTTCGATAACCACTAAGCTAGTTATTGACACCTAAATTTTACTAATCATTTAGTCGTAATTTGCATAGAAAATTAGGGATTAATTTTTAACCCCTAAACAAAAATATTTAAATTGCATAACATATAGTTTAGATTCATTTTAATTTAATCGCATTTTGCATCGGATCGGTGATGGCGAACGAGCTTAAATTCATCGAATGGGACTCGGTTCGCTCGGAAAGGCAAGGGCCGAAAATTACGAGTCAAATAGGTTTGGTCGTTTTAATTTGAGCCTAATTCAGTCTATGTTCAATTAAATTAAAACCCAAGTTAATTCAGCCCGTTTAGGAATTAAATAAAATCAGAAATTAGATTAAAACCTAAGCCCAAGTCTAAGCCCATTAGGACTAGAGAGCCCATCTAATTGACCTAGGTTAGTATTATATAAGCATGTTTATGTCAGAATTTTGAGGGGACAACACATAATTCAGATCTGATTTTTAGAGAAAGGCAAGTGTGAGAGAGAAAGTGACGTCGCGCACCACCACCGGGGGCACGCCGCACGCCGCCGCACCGCCGTCGTCGCGCCTCAACCGCCCGCCGACGTCGCTGCCTTCCACTAAAGCTGCTGCCGATGATGTGATCAGCCGGTTCAAGCGGCTGAACCGACTGATCGGCGACTTCCTCCGGCGATCCAGAACTTGCGGCAACACTCCTTGGCGTTTTCACATCACTGTCGGCCGAGCTTTCCGAGACTTCTCCGTGTTGTTTTTGATCTGAATACGGAGGCCGAATCGCTCGATTTCATGCCGGAGCATCGTTAAACAAGGTAAGTGCACTTGGACTTTGTTCTGTAAAATCGTGTACATAGAAACCAGTATGCTTGAGATGCCGATTTCAGCTCGTTAATGTCAAAATCTTGTGAAGTGATGAGCTAGAGAATCGTAAAGCACGTTTTAAGCTTTGATTTGATATATCATATGCCTCAATCGGACCTGATTTGCTATGTCAAAACTATTTCGGAAGTTAGGATCAGAATCTGGAATATGATGTTGAAGTCTGTTCTGATAATGTTATGACTGATGTTGTGCTGTTCCGTGATTTTTATGATTTTCTATGATCATTTTTTGAAAAAACTTTATTCACGAAAATTGTAGATCACATCTTTGTCTGTTCACCATGAAATTTTCATAAAATTCCAAGCGTGTTAGCATGATACGATCTGCAACGTCATATATGCATGAATCTGATAACAGATCAGTTCCAGATTGACTTTCGTGTGTTCTTCAATTTTCATAAATTTGTGTGTTCGAAATCTGAAAAAGTTTTCTTCATGAAAGTTCATACTGAGATCGAGATCTTTCCATTGATATTAATTTCATCAAAATCGGAGGTCATTTGGATTTTCAAAAGGAATTTTCACAATCTGATCAGTATCTGTGTCCAGATCTGATTTTCATTCCTTTAGAATTCAGAAGATGTTTCTCCGAAATTGATAAAGTTGGAGATTATCTGCAAATTAGGTGATTGAACATTATCCTATATTTTTCAGAATATTTAATTTCCTAATTTGCATGTTTTGAATATTTCATGAATATCATGTGGATATTTAGATATCTTAGGATAATGTTCGATATATCCGCAATATTTGAAAATATTCAAAATTAGGAATCGTTCCTAATTTAGCAACGTATCTGGACGACTATCTGACCTTATTCCTAAGGTACGATACGCGGCGATACGGAAAATTATTATCCTATCCATAATCACTTGGATACGATAATGATCTTTATCTGCTTTCCAAATTTAAACGATCAACTTTCCGTCAATATCTATAACCCTATAGATATGACCGATAGTTCGATTTTTGTGCCTAATCCGAGTTTGAAACCAATTTGGCGGATCGCGTGGACGATTTGAATGTAGTTGTTATCCTTGTCTCTTTTTATTATTTGCTTTCCTTTAAATAGAAAATTCAAAAAATATCAGTTAGGATTTGAATTTGAGTTTTGCATGTTTAGGGAACCCTAAATGTATCTAGAAGATAGAGTAATTATTTAATTTAAATTAGGACTTGAGATAATCTATTTCCTAGTTTAAATTAAGCAATATTCTAATCTTATTAGATTATTTAGGTTATTTTTTAATTCCGAATTTTCATGAAAACCCCAAAAAAAGAATGAATTGCTTTATGGTAGATTAGGATAGATTGCATTCTTAATTTAAGTAATTTATTATTTCGAATTTTAACAAAAATCCCAAAAATAAGTCATGTTAGAATATGTTAAGTCATCATAGGTTGCAAGTTATTTTAGGCATATTTTTATTCCGAATTTCATTAGAAAATACCAAAAATAAATCATTTGCCTGCCATTAGAATTAGGTCACGTCGTCGCATGACATATAGTTTGCATGCTAGGTTGCATTAATTGCATGTCATTTTTGCACGTCATTGCATATAGATTAGATTTCATTTAAATAAGTGAAAATCAAAAGAGAAATTGAGTGAATTGCTTGTTAATTAGAAATCATATTAGGATGTTAATGTGATTTTCTAGCTAACAATGCAGAGGCTTGCGTTGCTTCCAGGTAAGTAATTCTTCCAAACTTGCAATTTATTTAATGCTTTCCTAGGTGTTAAATTGGTGGTTTGCGCACCCGCATGAACACCTCATATGTTAGTAATTAAGTTGAAATGGATCCAAACTGCATGCCAAAATATTTTTGAAAAGAAAAGGTACCGAAAGGGCGTTAGACTAGATCTAGCGTAATCAAGTCCCCGAGCTTAGAATCTCTGGTTCGTAGGAATAAAACATATCTCCCTATGTTTTATTTAGGTTTCTAATCGTCCTACCACAAAATGATTAGTAGCGACTTCAAGCATGAAGACATTTGCATGTTAAGAACTTAAACTCTAAGTTGCGAATTGGTAGGGCTTGGGAGGGCTCGAGTTAAGCTTAGTCTTAATAATCCATTAGCCCGAAAAATGAAAATTTTTTAGGTCGCGACACTAGTCCAGGGGTCCGCTGCAGGTACTTAGTGCTTAACATGCAGAACGCAAAAATGACGAACATCAAATCACCTACAAGAACCCAAACGATCCACTTTGACCTACCTTTTTGGTAGCCATCCCATTTCCCATTTCATCTCCAACACCACCGATGCATAGATTAGGTTTCCAATTCGTGGATGAACATTAATAGCTTGTGCTTAAGGACTGTTGAAAAACCTAAGACGCTGACACCTGTCAACGCGAATTAAGACGACTTCTCACTTCAACAAACACGATGGGGTCCTTCGAGCTGTGACCATGACGATGCAGTGCGGTTCGGACCTACTCATGTCGATTTTCCCACGCTTTCGCGTCATCTTGCCTGAAATCTTAGACAAGAAAGACAACGTGCCACGGTGCTCCAACTCCTAGAAACAGAACGAGATCTCATGTAAATCAAGGGAGTTTGGACACGCCATGAACAATCTTGTCGAGGCATCCGTCGGAGCAGGGAACCTCCCCGTGTTGGCCCATCGGTGCTTCATTCCCTTCTAAATCGTCTTCAGACAGGGAGTTGATCCGAGTTTCCTTTCTACTGAACTTAATTCTGGTTGATGTTTAGCCATGATTGCAGTTATTGATGCAAATTAGGAAAGGCCTCACATCAGGGAAATACCACTGTGTACGATTTCCGAGAGAGAGACTATGAATATCCACGAGTATATGCATCTCAAGCTATACAGGAAAAGAGAACTACCCAAAGCAAAAATTCAAGCAGAAAGATTTCATGATTAACCGTTCACGTTTGCATATCTGGAGCTACCCTAGCGAAACATATCGTCCTTTGTAGGTATCCGCCACATCAATCATCGCATTAAGCTTGAACAATGCACAATCAGCAGGCACATTTTAAGTGTGTTAGTTCATGATTGCCACGTATGTCTCCACAGACACAAATCTCTCCTCTTTCGTTGATGAATGATTCATTGCCGTAGAGATAATCACAATGTTGACTGTGCATATCATCCGCCAACGCCCTAACAAGCTTACCAAACCTGGTACTTGCACTCGAATGTCGACTAACTAAACAATAATAGACAGGTTTTTCTTCCAGAGGCACAGCATTATTAGTTGTGCAACAAGGATTAGTAGTGTATAGGAGGATTGGCTCCCAATTTTTGGAACCGGGGACTAGACCGGACCACCTTAGGACCGGGAACTGATCACTTATTGTACATAACTTAAAATAACTGTTGCAATTTATGTTCACATCAAGTTTCTTCCTGCTTATAATGGCTAGGTATGTACTTTTTCCCTCTTTGAAATTAGTCCGAAAGTTTTGTAATTTTGTGGTAATTGTTTTAGTGAGAATAATAGCTTACAGACAAATTAAATTTGTTCGTGATACTACTGAAGACGACGTAACTTTTGGAAATTTTTGGGGAGAGGACTAAGTTTCACTTAAGATTTTACTTTACTTTACTTAAATTTATGAAGAAATTAAAATATATATAGTTAGTTAGGTCTGATCGGTTCGGTTTCCCCTTTGGTATCGAGAATCGGACTGCTCGGACTCAGGTTTCACTTTTAAGAACCGAGAACTAAATAGACACTCCCGAAAACCGGACCCAATCAATCGGTTCGATTCCATCGAGTGATTCCTAGTTCAATCAGTTTATCTTGCTCACCCTTAATCATGAATGCTTTAATGACTCAATAGCTGAAAAGTGCCCACGAAGCACCTCATCCTTGCTCGTTTTCATAGACAACCACAACGAGGAGGAGGATTCTTTCTTTGAAGCTCTCTTATGCTCATCGGCCGTAGGTGAGGGTCGTGGCCCTCACCAGCCAAAATGAAAGAAAAAAACAATAAATAATAAAATAAAATGAAAAGCAAAAAATTATAAAAAATACAATTTTATATTTAATTATTATTTTAAAAAATGTCCACATAAGTGCCCGTCGTACCACGTAAGATGACCAACATTAACGTTAATGATTTCTAGTCAAAATTAATTGGATAGAATCGATTGGCACAAATACAAAAATTTTATAACTAAATTGATTCAAATGAAAAATTTAAAAACTAAATTGGTATAATTTAGTTTTTTTTTTTTTACTTTCCCCTGATAATCAAAGAAGGCCATGCGGGATGGGAAAATGGTGAGGAAAACTAATGTTGAATCTTCCGTTCACTTAAAATCGACAAAATTAACGGAAGTACTTGAATACATTGAAATTGCGAATTTTAGGCCTTAAATGAATGAATGAAAATGTTAGAACCCAAGTGTATCAACGCTAGAAATTATGGAACTTCTACCGGGATTGTCGAAAACATTTTCTTGAATTAGATACTATCCCCTGGTTTTTAGCATGTACATTAGTGTCCCAATGATATCAAGCGCCAAAGAATTGAGTTACCCATTTCAAACCCCCATTTACATCAACTAGTAACATAGCTATTAAGAGGAGAAATTGTCCAAATAGTCATAAACTATTGTACCATGGTAAATTCAAACCTAATCATTGCAATTTTACTAATTTAGTCATAAACTTTTTGATAAATTATCAATTTAACTTAAAACATTTTAACGATTTATCAATTTAGTCATTTCAGGCTGGAAAATCACCCATGTAGCAGTTTAATTGGTGCCGACCGTCCTTCCTAACATGACCGTTGATACTGATGTGAACAATTTTCACATTTTTCATAAAAATTCTCTGATTTTTTTTTCAAAATTTTGATTTTTTTTTCACTTTTCTCTTTTAACCTTTTCTTCTTCCTCTAGCTGGTTTGGCCATGCTCGACGATCGGCCAGAGGCGAAGGCCGGCTTGGGGGCCGGCGCTCCTCTCGCTCTCTGCAATCGGACTCAGGAGAGAGAGAGTGGACGAGCGAAGTGAAGCATCAGTCCGCACACTGTCCTGTAATCACAGAGCAAGCTCGAGGGAAAAGGGAAAGACGATGGATGACTACACGCGAGAGAGACGATGGAACTCAAAACCCTAGTCGTCACTCGCACTCTCGAGAAGAAGGGTGTTCTGTCGAAGATCCGGGCGAATTTCTCTTTCCGTGCGCTCGCTTCTCTAATCTCCCTCGAGAATTTGGCGGGGGATAATTCGAGATTGCTCTTAGCTGGGTGGATGCGTGGGCGATGTTGCTTTGGATCTGGTGTTGATCGGGTTCAAATTGAACGGCCTTTTCTTTATTCGGCTCAAACACGATCGAATTTCATGAAATTCCGAAGTGGGTACTTGATCAAGAATCCCAGGTGCGCTTGTTTGACTAGATGAATTTCAAATACCCACCATCAAGAAAATTGAACATCTTCGATTCGATTATGAATCTAGCTGTCTATTGCTGAGTTTGTCGACGTGCGAGTGCAAGTTCCTTGGTTTAGTACACCTTGTTAGGGGGTTGGTGGATGATATATTTTCTCAGTTACTTAACATTTTGATTATCTCTGCTGCCGTTCGTCATCGAATGAGGAGAGGGTTTGTGTCTGCGGAGACATACATGGCATTCATGATCTAACCCACTTCAAATTTGCCTGTTGATTGTGCATTGTTCAAGCTTAATGCGATGATTTGGTGTTGCTGATACCTACAAAGCACGATATGTATCGCTAGGGGAGCTCCAAATATGCAAATGCGAACGTTACCCATAAAATCTTTCTACGTGGTGTTGACACCTAAATTTCAACCGACCATTTAATAATAATTTGTATAGAAAATTATGGATTAAATTTTAACCCATAAACAAAAATATTAAAATTGCATAGCATATAGTTTAAGTTCATATAGGTTAGTTGTATCCCACATCGGACCGGCGATGGCAAGCGCGCTTAAAATTCATCACGTAAACCGAGCTCGAGCACCGAATGAAACTCGGCTCACTCAAGGGATCGGGGACCGAAAATCACACATCAAAAAGGCCTTAGTTGTCTTAATTTGAGCTTAAATTAGCCCATCAAGTTTAATTGAATAAAAGTCCAAATTAATTCAACCAACTTGGAATTAAATAAAAATTAAAGGATAAAGCCTACGCCTAAGTCCATTAGGACTAGAAAGCCCAGCCAATTAACCTAGGGTTGCGATATAAATATATGATTATATCCATCAATCAGAAGGGGAACTCTTATAATTTTCGGAGAGCACAATTTCAGAGAGCAAGAGAGAGCACCACATAGGAAAAGGAGAGAGAGAATCTCTCACCAAGGCTTCCCCATGGCCGAGATCTCTGATGACCTTCGGACGATGCTTTTTCTTCGATAACAATGTTGCTACTCCTTGATGACCACGGCGACGCAAGCCTGTTGCAATACCATTCAGCATTAAACATTGGAACGGCGACGCAAGCCTGTTGCAATACCATTCAGCATTAAACATTGGAGTTACTCGGTGATATCTCCACATTTATACAACGCCCCAAGTTTCATGAAGTCAAAGGGGGAGTGAATTCGTAAAGGGAGTCCAAGCAAAGAGCACATCAACACGAGCAGCGCACTCCAAATCCCTGCACGAATTCCTTGAAAATTCTGGGCTAAATCGAAGAGCATATTCGGTCAACACAATATCAGGAGCACGTGCATAGATTTGCAGAGAATTTCATTCAAGCATTTCAATCCACTTGGTGACAAAAATTGGTGAAAATTCGGGGAGTGCTGTGCTGAAGCGGTGGAGATTGTCTTCTCTTGAATGGCCTACGCGTGGAAAGCATAAAAAAAATGTTCTTTTCCTCGGCCACGGGTCTTCGCCGATTCTATAAGTCCCTCTAGCTCTATATCCCGGTGCTCGCCTCATTATTGCTGCCCTTTGCTGGTCACGCCACCCTTGCCGCGAGCACTACGGCAAAGCCGCAATAGCCGAACCCCATCGACGGTCCTTGCCTTGCCAAGAAGCAAGCACCACCCCCCTTGGCTTTGCTCAAAGTCCCTTGCCATTGTCGGTCACCCCGTCGCCATCCCACGGTGAGCCTCCATCGCCATCGTTTCGATTCGCGATCCTGATTCGCAAGTATAAATTTGGAAATATCTCGAAATTAGATAAGGATATTATCCAATATTTTCAGAATATTTGGTTTCTTAATTTTTGGATGTTTGAATATTTCGTGAATATTGCGTGAATAACTTGATATTTTAGGATAATGGATAATGTGTGTCATATCCGCAATATTCTAAAACACTCAAAATTAGGAATAATTCCTAATTTTGTAACGTATCTGGACGACCATCCGACCTTATCCTTAAGGTACGATACGCGGTAATACGGAAAATCGTTATCTTACCCATAATCACTTGGGTACAATAATAGATTTTATTTGCTTTCCAAATTTGAACAATCAGCTTTCTATCGATATCTATAACCCTATAGATATGATCGTTAGTTTGATTTTTTGCCTAATTTGAATTTATTAAGAAGAATCTTGCGGATTGCATGGATTGTTTGAATGTGGTTGTTATCTTTGTTTAATTGTTTTCTTTTTAAATAAAAAAATCAAAAAATATGTTAGTTAGGATTTAAATTAGAAATTTTGCATGCTTAGGGAATCTTAAATATATCCAAAAGAATAAGATAATTATTTGATTTAAATTGGGATTTAGGGTAGCATATTTCCTAGTTTAAATTAAAGATTGTTTTAATCTTAGTGGATTATTTAGGATATTTAATAATTTCGAATTTTAATAAAAATCCCAAAAAAAGGAATCACTTTAGGATAGATCAAATTATTTTCTCTAGGATAGATTGCATGTTAATTTGAGTAATTTTTAATTCCGAATTTCATTTAAAATTACCAAAAATAAATCATTTGTCCGTCATTAGAATTATGTCACGTCGTCTCATGTTATATAATTTGCATGTTAGGCTACATTAATCGCATGTTAATTTTTGCATGTCATTACATATAGGTTTTCTTTCATTTAAATAAGTGAAAATCCAAAAGTATTAAATAAACTACTTGTTAATTAGAAATCATATTAGAATTATTGATGTGATTTTCTAGCTAATAATGCAGATGCTTACATTGCTTCGAGATAAGTAATTCTTTTTTATCTTGCAATTTATTTAATGTTTTGATTATTGGGTATTACTTTGGTGGTTTGCTCACCCGTATAATCACCTCACATGCCAGTAATTAAGTTAAAATGAATCCAAACTGTCTGTCAAAATATTTTTTGAAAAGAAAAGGTATCGAAAGGGCGTTAGACTAGATCTAGCGTAACCAAGTTCCCAAACTTAGAATCTTTGGTTCATAGGAATAAAACATATTTCCATATGTTTTATTTAGGTTTCTAATTAACCTATCACAAATAGATTAGTAGCGACTCCAAGCATGAAAACATTTGCACGTTAAAAACTTAAATCCTAAGTTGCGAATTAGTAGGGCTTGGGATGGCCCGAGTTAAGCTCAGTCTTAATAATCCATTAGCCTGAGAAATTTAGGTCGCGATAGCCATTTGTGGTAGATCTATTAGAAACCTAAATAAAACATAAGAAAATATGTTTTATTCCTACGAACCAGAGATTCTAAGCTCGGAGACTTGGTTACGCTAAATTTAGTCTAATGCCCTTTCGGTACCTCTTCTTTTCAAAAAATGTTTTGGCAGACAGTTTGAATTCATTTTAACTTAGTCACTAGCATGTGAGGTGATCATATGAGTGCACAAACCACCAAATTAATACTCGATAATCAAAACATTAAATAAATTGTAAGATTGGGAGAATTGCTTACCTCGAAGCAACGTAAGTATATGCATTGTTAGCTAGAAAATCACATCAACAATCCTAATATGATTTCACTCAATATTTTTGGATTTTCGCTTATTTAAATGAAAGCTAACCTATATGTAATGACGTGCAAAAATTAACATGCGATTAATGCAGCCTAACATGCAAACCATATGTTATGCGACGACGTGACATAATTCTAATGATGGGCAGATGATTTATTTTTGGCATTTTTCCAATAAAATTCGGAATAAAAAAAATGCCTAAATTAACATGCAATCTATTCTAGAGAAAATGATTTGATCTATCCTAAAGTAATTCCTTTTTTGGGATTTTTATTAAAATTCGAAATTATTAAATATCGTAAATAATCCACTAAGATTAAAACAATCTTTAATTTAAACTAGGAAATATGCTACCCTAAATCCCAATTTAAATCAAATAATTATCTTTATTCTTTTGGATATATTTAAGATTCTCTAAGCATGCAAAATTTCTAATTTAAATCCTAACTAACATATTTTTTGATTTTCTTTATTTAAAATGAGAACAATTAAACAAAGATAACAACCACGTTCAACCAACCCATGCAATCCGCAAGATTCTTCTTAACAAATTCAAATTAGTCAAAGAAATTAAACTAACGGTCATATCTATAGGGTTATAGATATCGACAGAAAATTGATTGTTCAAATTTGGAAAGCAAATAAAATCTATTATCGTACCCAAGTGATTATGGGTAAAATAACAATTTTCCGTATCACCCGTATCGTATCTTAGGGATAAGGTCGGATAGTTGTCCAGATACGTTGCCAAATTAGGAAAAATTAGGAATTATTCCTAATTTTGAGTGTTTTAGAATATTGCGGATATAACACACATTATCCATTATCCTAAGATATCAAATTATCCACGTAATATTCACGAAATATTCAAATATCCAAAAATTAAGAAACCAAATATTCTGAAAATATTGGATAATATCCTTATCTAATTTCGAGATATTTCCAAATTTGAACTTGCGGATCAGGATCGCCGATCAGAATGGTGGCGATGGAGGCTCACCGTGGGATGGCGACAGGGTGGTCGACAACGGCAAGGGACTTTGAGCAAAGCCAAGGGCGGTGGTGCTTGCTTCTTGGCAAGGCAAGGACCGTCGATGGGGCTCGGCTACTGCAGCTTTGCCATAGTGCTCGCGGCAAGGGTGGTGTGACCAGCAAAGGGCAGCAATAATGAGGCGAGCGCCGGGACTGGATATAGAGCTAGAGGGACTTATGGAATCGGCGAAGACCCGTGGCCGAGGAAAAGAACATTTTTTTTATGCTTTCCACGCGTAGGCCATTCATGAGAAGACAATCTCCACCGCTTCAACACAGCACTCCCCGAATTGTCACCACTTTTTGTCACTAAGTGGATTGAAGTGCTTGAATGAAATTCTGTGCAAATCTATGCACGTGCTCCTGATGTTGTGTTGACCGAATATGCTCTTCGATTTAGCCCAGAATTTTCAAGGGATTCGTGCAGGGATTTGGAGTGCGCTGCTTCTGTTGGTGTGCTCTTTGCATGGACTCCCTTTGGCTTGATGAAACTTGGGGCATTGTATAAATGTGCAGATATCGCCGAGTAACTCCGATGTTTAATGCTGAATGGTATCACAACAGGCTTGCGTCGTCGTGGTCATCAAGGAGCAGCAACGTTGTTATCGAAGAAAAAGCATCGTCCGAAGGCCTTCAGAGATCTTGGCCATGGGGAAGCCTAGGAGAGAGACTCTCTCTCCCTCTTTTCCTATGTGGTGCTCTCTCTTGCCTTCGTGATCCTACGTGTTCAAACTTCAAGTAGATTTGAAAGTGCAGATATGCATTGAAATTCGTCCTTCCAGATCCTTATGGCATCTCCGTTGAGATGCATATACATGGAAGAAGAGATTTTCCTGTTCATCCATTTAAAAATCGGGCTACTTGCTTGATGAAATCCATTGGACGAAGACGAAAGATTATGTTTTTAGTTGAAAAGATCGAACCCGAAAATAATCTCCACTCAGTCCATCGAAAGTAATCGAATCATTGATATAACGACATAATAATGAAGCGTAAAAGAGAATAATGTAATTTCAATATCTTCCATAATGAAGAGTACAGTAATTTATTTATAAACTTTACAGGGTGGCTGGCTGAAACAGAATCAAGGGAAATTTGTAGAATCTCCTAAATATATTGACATCAATTGCAGGTCCGTGCCTTAGTGAAGACAAGCAAACCGAAGAAGTGGAGACGATATGCACAATGTCATCAAGCACGTGATAGCATGCGAAACGACAATTTTTTTCAGTACGTCTGGTGCGCTGATGAAAAACATCATTCTATGTTTTTTGGGTCCGCTTATGGCAATAAATAATTATTCCTCCATTAAGATGACACCTATGTCCTCTAATAACTATCACAAATATAGCAATTTTAATGTCATATCAACAAAAGCACAATATTCTACTCTCGCGCTAGATTAAGCGACGATGCACTGTTTCTTGTCATGCTATAAGATAAGTGAGATACTTAGAAAGAAGCATTAGGCTATAGTGGAGCGATAATATAGCGAGTTAATATGAACATGAAACAAACAAAGAAAAGAGAAGATGGACAAAGGTTTTACGTCATTCGGTTGATCAAGAAAAACATTTCTAGGAAGCCTACATCCACAGTAGAAATCCCCATATTTTTTAACTTCTTGGGGGAGATTCATGCTCCTTAGATAAAGAAGAGTACATCATATTTGCTAAACATGGCCTACGATTTTTATGTAAATACAACTATTACATATTGGACTTTAATCCTAAATATTAATATGAAAAATTGACAGTTTTCATGTTCAAAGAGTTGTGTCCGAATTACAACTTTTTGGACACAAATGGTTGTGTTCAAATGGTGGTTTTTAGACACGAAGGGTTATGTCCAAATTGCAACTTTTCGAACATAAATGGGTGTGTCCATATTGGCGGTTAGACGCCAAGAGGTGTGTTCTATTTGCTTATATATATTGGACAATTCTATTTAATTAACATGTGAACAGAACTTCTTTCATTTTCATCTTCTTTAAGAGAAAAACAAGACAGCCATTTTCTTAATTGTTTAGCAAAGAGTTTTAGGAGATTTACTGGAATTGCTATCCAGTATTCTCATCGTGACTTTGTTGTATCTTGAAGGGAATTTACTAGCAACCTATAGCAACTTCGTGGGGCAAATTGATCCTAAAAATTTTTAGGATCAATTTCGCACAACAATGGAGTCGGAATCTATCAAAGTGATGAATCGGATATGGTCAAGTTGGATTGGCTCAACAAAAACAACTTGGCACGTTGGAAGGACAAAATGATGTTTCTGCTCACGGCCCTAAAGATCTCATATATACTGGATTCTAATTTGGCACCTATTGAAAATCCTGTTCCTACCACCGGAGGAGGACAACCAAATGCCAAAGAAGTTGAGAGAGTGATTACATGCCTCAAAGTCCGACTACATTTCAATTCCATTTTCTTTCAACATTGTTCCAACACTCAACATCCAATTCAAGCGCTAACCGCAGCACTTGCAAGTAAGTGGTCTTTATCATTTTGTCTATGGGAAGCTCTTGTAGAGTTCAACCTATGAAAAAGGTAAAGGTCAGTGAACATATCTGGGCAGGCAAGTGAATGCAGACTGTGTTGTGAAATTTGGGAAAAAGTAAGAATTGTTTGAAGCGTGCAAGCTATGTCCTTAAGGATAATTTCGCTCTTCGAAGTACAAAACTCGATGCGACAAGCTCTGGCGGCTATCCTCCCAAGATACAATAGACCTCCTTCTATATTCCGCACTGAATATTATAAGGAATATGAATAACGTAACGTGTATAACCTAGCAATGAAAGAAAGGATTTTGACAAAAAGGATATTCTCTTTTGGAATTCAATGTATCTTCCAAGATTGTCTCTTTTGAAGTTTTATTTTTATATTGATTAGAAATAGAGCCGTTGAGAAATCATTAGATAGCCGTTGTAAAATAACGAAGGGTTTATGAAGAAAGAAAGCATACGCAAAAAAGCCATTATATGACCGTTAAAAAGATAACGGTGGCTTTTATTGCAATCATAATTTCTATCAAAGTTATTACTTTAAAATTTTACAAAACTATTGAAATATCCAACAATCCCCCACTTATTTCAAAATGTTTTGAAAAGAAAAGTTAGAAAGATGTCAGGTTATTGGAGTGTAAAGCATCGAAACTGGTGCTTGTTAGGCTATGAACTAGCCTTAGAAAAAGTGAAATCTAATTCACGAAATCATTGGTGAAGTATGAACCTCCTATGAACCAATAATTTCTTTTTGCGAATTATAATATTCACCAATCACATTACACTCCCACAAAATTTGTTGCTCAACGCGGTTTTGCGCTAATAAGCCATGTGCGTGCTTGGTTTATTCATAAATGCTCTAGAGAATTAAGCCAAAATTCTCATAGGAGTGGCCCCACTCCACCCTTATATAGGTGATTCCATCAAGTGTATTCTGCAATTTAATACGTACACCACCGGTAATGGCTATGGAATTCACTAACAGCTTAGCTCAACCTCTTTTTCATTATAGCCTTGCACTATTCTCACCTTGGGAGGGACAACAATTTTCAATAGTGCAATACTAGAATAACAAGTGACTTGTTATTATCCATATGAACCTACTTCATGGGATCGCTAATCACATAGGTCGAGTTACCATCGCTGTTGTTTTTCCTTAATTGGCTTAAGTCCCATTCCCCTCGATGTATCATAAATTAATTTTCTTCCCACAGGTTTAGTCAGAGGATCGGCCAAATTCACTTATGACTTTACATAATCGATGGACATAATTCCATCTTTAAGCAGCTGCTTTACCACATCATGTCTCAATCGGATGTGCCTATATTTACCATTGAATGTTTTATTCTTTGCAATGACTATTGCCGCTTGGCAATCACAATGCATAGACACAGAAGGTGTCAGTTTTATTCCCAAAGGAATATCTGCTAAGAAGTTTCTGAACCACTCAGCTTCATTGCCAGCTAATTCTAGAGCCACAAATTCCTACTCCATGGTGGATTTAGCAAAAATTGTTTGTTTTGTTGACTTCCAAGCTATACAATCTCCATCAAGGGTGAACACATATCCACTAGTAGATTTTGTCTTATCTGAACTCGAAATTCAATTAGCATCACTATATCCTTTTAATACAGTGGGAAATCCACTATATAAAATGCCATAATTTATGGTTCCTTTCAAATATTTCATTACTTTGCTCAAGATAGTCCAATGATCACAATTGGGATTTTGTGTATATCTGCTTAGTCTACATACAACATAAGCTATATCAGGTTGAGTATAATTCATCAAATGCATCAGACTCCCAATAATTTGTGCATACTCAAACTGAGCTACACTATCTCCTTTGTTTTTTTACTAATTGGGTATTAGCATCATAAGGAGTGCTCATAGCTGTGACGTCAAAGTGTCCATATTTTTTAAGTAGCCTCTCTACATAATGCTCTTGAGCAAGCATTAGGCCATTGTTACTTCTTATGATTCGAACACCCAAAATAACATTAACTTCTCCCAAGTCCTTCATGTCAAATTTAGAAGTCAAGAAACATTTTGTTTTATTCACAACATCAATACACGTACCAAAAATAAACATGTCATCAACATATAAGCTATTGAAATATTTTAGAAATCAATTACAATCCGTGGACAAGATTCACGGCTTCTAATGCGCTTTTGCCTTTAATGTTGATGTCATGCAAATAATACATTTTTTCCCCTTGTCTTATGAACAATCTTTGATTGGACGATTGTTATCTTGCTTTGCTAGTCCTCGGTTAACGTTAGAGGTGCATTAAGTGCCGAATGAAATTAAGGTGATTCTTTTTGTTTTGTTTTTCTTTTAAAATTTTATTAGATTGATTGTAGTTTGGATTGAGATTCTTTTAAATTGATGAGTTTAGTCATCAAATCAAGATACCTCCAATCAAACGAACGAACATCCACTTCTTACTGTACTTGTTGAATACAACAGCAAAGACGGCAACCTCAATTTTTTTTTCCAACTCAAAATCATGAACACTTCCCAAACACTGTACAACACTTATAACTAAGTTCTATTCACGTTCAACTTTCCAAACATTGTTCTCTCTCTTTCCCTACCCAACTCTCTGTCTCCATCGTCAGAAAGGGCGCAAGGGAGGGAGAGAGTGTCGCCTTGCCGTAGCAAAGCTGGCCAAGGGCAGAGCGGGAAAGTTGTTTGTGTTCGTATTTTGATGGTGATATGCACAATAAAAGTAAAATTTATAAATATTTAACTGTGTTAAAAAGTTGTTCATGTTCGTGTTTTTCTCTATTCTTAATTGAGAATTAATTCTGAAATTTGCTCAACAACATGGAAAAAATTAGGTTTCTTGAAAATTTATTGCATGGTATATGATCCAACATAATTAATTTCTTTAAAAAGAGAAATATATGATACTCATAACTATGGCATCTAGATCCAACATAAAAATTTAAAATGGAAGAAATGTGAGTAAAATTGAGGTTCACCATCTTAAATACATTTAGGATGAAATAAGGGCGATTTCATCTCTTTAATGAAAATAGGGTGGATTTTGTCATATAAGAGTGGAAATACGCCCACCCTTTTTCTCATAGTGTGATTGTTTGTAAATAAATGTACATGTAACCAACCGAGAACAACCTACAATTGCGCCTTTTGTGAATCAAAAATTGGATCTTCGATATTGTTTGTTCATGTGAGAAAAAAGTCACAAACATATTGCATTGATGCCAATTCAATCCTAACCCTTTATTGTGCCAATTGTAATATAATGGTTTAATATGGTTAAGACAATAACAAGGTTTGGGATCATTAGGACAGCGAAGGAGTATAACAAAAAAAATATTAAAAGATCACAATAATGAGGCGTACTTTGATCCCTGCTAAGCTACATTCTGGAAAATTTTCTTCGCCGCTGCTTTGGCATCATACCCAGATTGCTATTGAGCCAAAAAAATTTCTTCGCCGCTACTCTTGCCTCACTTTCGCTATTTATTTGCCTCGAAAATTCATCATCATGACTAGATATCTGCTTATCCAATGTCGTGAGGTTCCCATACAGTACAAATTCATTAGCTTATTCATATTCCAAGCAGATATATTTTTTGGGCTCAGTTTGAAATATGTATTTTTAAACTATCATAATTTGAAGTATGCTGCTATTAGAAATTTATTTTCAAACTTGTAAATTGAGATTTCATTAAAGGAACACAATGTTTTGCGTATTAAGTATGAAACAAAGTTTCTAATTAATTTTGTTGGGATAAGAAGTTTCATATGATACCATTCGATCCTTCTAGCTAATTTTGGTCGGATATTATTGACGTGGACGCCGGCTGACCTACATGGCACGACTAACACTGGCGTGAACAACTTTAAATAAGAATTTTCAAATTATTTATTTATTTATTCTTTTCTTTTCTTTCTTTTTCTTTTTTTTTTCCTCCCCTTTTTTCTTCCTCCAGCTGGTTGCCATTCTTTCGCGACCGACCAAAGGACAGGACGTCGCCGGCTTCTTATGAGCCTCGCCATGGCTAGGAGAGGCTTGACCTCGCCAGATTCAACAAGGGCTCGAGCCTTGCCTAGTCACGACAAGGCTCGCTCTCGCCGTCACCAAAGGCTTCTGGCAAGGGCTCGAGTCTCGCCCATGGCCAAATAGGCTCGACCCTCTTCGAATCTAGTAAGGGCGAGCCTCACCAGTGGCCGGCAAGGTTGACCTTGGCGACCGACCAACAATTGACTAGAGGAAGAAGGGAGGAGAGGAAAAAAAGGAAAAAATATTAAAATATTATTAAAAGTTATCCATGTTAATGTCGACCGTACTACATAGGCTGGCCGATGTCTACGTAAGTAATAGTCAGCCAAAATTAGCCGGAATGACTGAATTGATATTATGTAAAAAGGTTTATAACTAAATTGACACAAAAAATATGTTTATGACTAATTTGGCACAAATGCAATAGATATAAGATTTTTTTAACACTTTTTCCCAATTATTTTGATAGAAATTCCATCAAGTTGCCTTCGCTGAATACTTCTTGAAGTATATATGACGTGAAATATATATTACATAACTTTAAATAGTTTCCTGGAAAATATTTTTGAAAAAATAAAAAAATTAACACGGTAACAACGTCCACTCTTGCTAGATTATTCCAGGAACTTGCTTCCTCTTTTATGTTGGAAGCCAACTCTTCATAATTTAGTTGAAATACTGGCTTAACCTTGGATTAATTAGACATGACAAAGTTCATTTTGCACAATGTACGCTGTTTGATATGCGATAAAAGTATAGAATTTCAAAGTTTACTAAATGCATATCTAGAATTACCTGCCTATCCCAAGACCACGGGTCAAGAAGCTAGAATAAAAAGTTACTTTATCGAGTAGTAAGCTCTTAGCGTAAAATGGTATATCCAAGTAAACAGCATGATCTTGTACAGCACTTTTCAAGCTAAATTCAAATATCTTTTCTACTTGGTGAGTTAAAATCTTTCTTATTTCGTGAAATCAAACCAAAATCTTTGAACTTATTTTTTTCTATTTTTCTGTTTATCTTTTAGTTACCAAATTAAGTATGTGAAAGAAGAGGAAATAAATTCACCACGTGGGCAGAATCGAAATATTCACTTTTGCAATCCGTCTAATGTTATCTGTCTAATGTTATGTCAACGGGGAAAATTACCAAAAAAGTTCTAAACCTATTGTATTTGTGCCAATTTAGTTCTAAATCTTTATTTTTTTGTCAATTGAGTCTGAAACATTTTGCATCTGTGCCAATTCAGTCAATTTGATCAATTTTGGTTGTAAATTGCTCACATAGATGTCGACCTTCCTATATGGTATGATCGACGCTGACGTGATCAATTTTTAATAATATTTTAAAAATGCCAAATACCTATTCTTTGTGGAGGATCATCCTGAAGGGTTTTTCTTTACTTCTTTTCTTGATGCAATGTGTCGGAGTTTTTTAGGGACAAAACAGGCCCTTAAATTTACGTGAATTTACAAATTGCATTTTAGGTTGTTCGATTATTTTAATGGAATGCCATCAAGTTGCTTTACATGAATACTATGTCAAAGTATATGTTACGTGAAATATATGTTGCATTACTCGAGTAGTTTCATGGAAAAAAATTTCGAAAAACAAAATAATAATAATAAAGTCCAGAAGTTCTTTTTATTGTCAATTAGTATAGTTACATTCCACTCTTACTCGAGTTATTCATAAAGCTTGATTCTCTCAATGTTGGAAGCAAATTCTTCACAAATTAGTCATATACTGACTTAACTTTGGATCAATTTGACATAATTAAATTTTATTTTGCCCAGACGTTGTTGTTTGATGCATTGGGTGAGAGTAGAATTCCACTAGTTATCGAACCAAAAGCATGAAAGGCATAGGGATAAGTACATATTTCCAATTTGGTAAGCATACATCCACAAAGAAATATATGACCGTATTATCTCATTTCCAACTTGATACACATAAATAATTATATAGACCTATTCCTTCGTTATTTATCTTTCCTTGGATTGCCTTTATTTTAAACATAGAATATTGTATTATGGTTACATATGATCTATTGCCTCGTACATAATTTGCCGTCAGGAAACTCGATATTTCAACAATCTCTAAAATATTCCATATACATGTGTGTGTATAACAACACTCGACTCAAGTTGGCACTCACTATATTCCTATTTACCTGAGTTTTTTTTGGAGATTCGAAGGTTGCTTCAATGGCGTCCGACAGCAATGAATCCGACGAGAAGCTGAGGGGTTCGGTGATGAGGTTCTCCGATACATGGAAGGCCTACAAGAAGAGCCAATCGACACGGAGGTCTCGGTCTCAGACTCCTAGTCAAAGTCCCTCCTCCTCCTCCTCAGGAAGCGCACGGGGATACCCTCCGGGCACGCCGAGTGGCAGTGTCGCTGTGAGTGCCACGAGCGCCGCCAAGCACCGTCTCGCCCCGTCGAACAGTCACGGACCATTGTCGCAGGGGGACCGGGTGGCATTGGTCAGGAGCCGGAGGGAGAACCCACTCCCGAAGTCCCGGCTGAGCGTCTTGAGCGGCAGTGGCAGCAGGGAGTGTCATCATCGAGAGCCGCCGCCAAGCTCGCCGAACAATGACGACGACATGCCACCACTGGAGTATGACTTGCCGCCGCAAAGTTCAAGTTATTATTACCAGAACCCGGAATATTATTATGCTTCGCAGGCCGATAATTTCTTTCGTCACTTCAGAGACGACGCGCCGGGCTCGTTGGAGTACCCGCCGCCACGGGCTTCTTATGATCATGGCCATAGCTCGGAGAATAAGTCCTCAGTGAATTGCGCTGTGATGTGAGTCGCCATTGTTGCCATTTGATTTTTAGTGAAAAACATGATGAATCAGGGACATATGGTTTATTACTTTCGGATTTCAAATTTTTTTTTTTTTACTTATATTAGGTCCAAGCAATTTCTTATTTTAGTGACCGGTTTTTACTGTCAAGTTATCAGCGCTTTAAAATGATGTGTTTGAAATACTATCTACCACAATTAATCGAAAAACGTGAACTTTCAATTCTTTTGGTTTCCTTTCAAGGATTCAACTAGTTCAAAGGATATAATTTGGGCTTTTTTTTTTTCCCTTTAATTTGGGTTTATCAAGTTCTATCTACCAGTGTCAAATTCGTTGTTTGAATAGTTGAAAGGATGCCATCGCAGGTCGTAAGTGAGGGTCATGTTGTTTTTTCTTGTTGACGACCATTGTTTGACGCAATGGTGTCCCATAATTCATCATTAACTCGATTTTTCAACCATACTACTACACCTAGAAAAATAATGACAAAAATTGCTACGACAAATGAATCTTATTTGAAACTTGAATGATCAAACCTTTTGGAGCATCCAAGTAAGTAGAATAATGATACAAACGGTTTATGAACTTTAGCTCAATGTACAATGTAGTCCTTGAATTTTAGCTTAATATTCAATGAAGTCCTCGAATTTTTAATTTATTTAATGTGGTCTATGGACTTTTAGTATATGTTCATTATAGTACATGAACTATGTGAAAATGTTCAATGTAGTTCCTGAACTTATTTTATTGGAAGGACTATATCGACCATTTTCCCATAATTCAATGACTAAATTGAACATTTACCACTTTACCCAAAAAAAAAATTGAACATTTACCAAAAATTCAAGAACGATATTAAACAAATTATCCTTACCAAAAAAACATTAAACAAATTAAAAGTTCATGGATTACATTGAACAAATTAAAAATTAAGGGACTACATTACACATTGAGTCAAAGTTTATAGACTCTTTGTGTCATTTTCCCCCAAGTAATCAATAGGATTAGTCGCTTTAAGCAATTACTGGCTAGGCTCAAAATTGAGTCATGTGTCCCGTGCACATCGCGTATTATCAGAAGCGCATGCTTAAGCATATAGCTATGTCAATTAATAATGCTGAGATAGAACGAAATCTAAATTCCATCTAATAGAAAAGAAGTTCGTTCGACATAGCGCGGAGATAGGCCTTTTTGAGTTCTCGAAGTTTAATATGAGATAAAAGCACCACCAAATGAAAAATCAACATCCATTTCTTACATGTACTTTTCAAGGTTGAAGATGGTCCGACCAAAAAAAAAAAGGAGGTTGAAGATGGCACATACTTTCAATTGTCTCTGAAAACAATCCTCAATTGTTGAGTGGGAAAATTGCACGACAGTCCTAAATCTCACATACATAGCGCAATTGAGTCATAAGATTTTCAATTGATTTAATTAAACACTAAATTTCTATTTTTAAGGATGTCGCATAGACAATTTTTACGTGACTTGTGGCTAATTTTAGATGCTGTCCATGGAAAGGACATGAGCACCGTTGTTGAAAAAAGATTTTGGATTTAATTGAGATGATTGAAATATTTTAGACATTAGTTACTATCCATAGAGAAGATTCACGACTTCGAATGCGCTTTAGCCTTTAATATTAATTCTACTCACGTTCAACTTTTACAACTAGGGAACATAACTCCTAAACGGCCCATCTCTTCCGACTCTCTACCGCCGCCGCACCATCGCTGGTCGCCATTGCCTCCAACCTCCCCCCACCACACCCCCACCTATTCCGAAACCGATGTATCTTCATTGTCTAGTGACATTTTCCCTCTTTCCCTACCCAACTCTTGGTCTCCATCATTAGAACGGGAGCAAGAGAGGGAAAGAGTGCCGTCTCGCCATGGCAAACCAAGCCAAGGGCAGAGCCGGAAAGTAGAGGGATAAACATAATTTTTGTTGCAATGGCTAAGCTAAATTTCAAGACTATCTCTCTTCATCCATCATCTTAATTTACACCTCAATAATATATAAATTTTCCATAGGATGGCAAGTTAATAAAGCTCATTAGTAAATCTATTCCAAGAAGTCACACCGTGCAAAATCATGCGTCACGTGACAAGTATAGGGATAAACGTCCTTCCTGCCTGGCTTCAACTATCTATAACAAACACCATTTGTCAACTAGATAATCAATTACGACTTTAATTTTTAACTTTTACTTTGTCAGGATACATTATGCTCTCATAATTCAGCTTTTGTTTAAAGAGAAACATCTAACTTCAAATATACTCATATGGATTCTCATGATTTTTTTAAAAGTTAAATCATTTCTCCCATCTTCAACTTCTCCAAGAGAAAACCTGGCTCGGGCCCAATTGGGTCGTCGACGGGGCGTCGTGACGGTGGGCCTTAGTCTGGGCCCGCCCAAAAAGCCTTGGAAGGCCCATGGCCCGACAGGCCCATGTCGGGTCCGACATGAACATCATACCTAGGCCAGCAGCAGCTTAAGAGCGAGTCAGTTCTTGTTCTTGCATTCTTTACCCGGGCTTTCAAGAAAGCTAATAAAAATCCAATTTTTATGATGGTTTGAGATGGTTGAGCTTTCATGGTACGATCTCCCGCATTTGCCGCGAACACTGTAGAGATCCTGCGACAGGACCGACTCCTCCTGCGGATTTCTTCGCTTGAAAGTTGAAAGCTTTACTTTCTCTCCAATGTCTGTCATCAGACCCTGATCTCTCTCTCTCTCTCTCTCGTGTCCTTCCAGTTTCCCACTGCTGATGATGCCACTCGGCACTGGTCTCCCGCCACTGCAGCTCTGAGTGACGAAAGCCGTCGCTTCTCTCTCCTCCCCCATGGAAACCCAGGAAGCACGCCCTGCCAAGTCCCTTACCACAAGGTCTCCCTCTCTCTCTCTCTCTCTCTCTCTCTCTCTCTCTCTCTGTGGCTGAGCTGGTTCTACTGTGTGGTGGTTGCTTTGGCAATGCGAGAAATGGCGAGTGACCCATGAAAATGTCCGATACATCAGAGTGCCCTTCTGGGTTCGCTGCTCTTTTGTCGCCCTTTGAAGCTTGATCGCTGGAGCCCTCTTTATCTATGATTTTGACCCTTTTCTTGGACGGAGTTTTCGAACTGAATGCACGCAGTTTTGGCTCTTGACGATGACTCGTTCCCACCCAAAAATCAGCAATTTTGACACCAACCTTGTCCGAACAATATTAACCGTTGCAGGTTGGCAATAGAAGGCTACACGATAGCGGTTGTATGAATAATGAAACGATTTTCAGCATTTTCTCAAACACACTCGTACAAGAGCAAAAGTTTTTGAGAAGAAAACGAACAGAATCTAAATGCTATGAAGTAACCACCCTAATTTCTTGCGGATTGGTTGATTATGCGTGCCTTCTTCTTGATATCGAGCTACTTTTATATTTCCAAGCCTTTGCTACCCACGTCTCAAGTAATTGACCACGACCTCCGTGACCCTCTGCACAGAAGTCTCCCCAGGTTTAACCATTTATGCCTACCCCATATTTTTCCAGATTGTGGTTTAAACTCTTTGCCGCATCTTCAGGGTTGGTGTCTTCATGGTTTGGCATTGTCCGTTAGCCACCGTTCCTCTCGTCTGAGAAACTAGTACTGTCACTTGACTGTTTCCGTATTTCTCGGTTTGACATCACAGTGGTCTGGTATCACTCAGTTTCAGATGCCAACACTTTTGTGCTGATTCATTCTGCTTCTTTTCACTGATGCTGACACCAAACCATCAATATTGTATCAATGCCAATTGTGTCAAATTCCAGTGCCAACATGACTATATATTTTTACACGTTGAATGGCATGATTAGGCAATTTTAGTGGCACTGGCAATGTCTAGAAGTGGAGTTAAATCATAGAAGAGTGAAAGAAAACCTTCCTTTTGTCCCCTAGTTGATCTGCTGTTAAGTATGTCCTATTGCCGGCCTCCACTATTAAATTGTATATGGAAGGAACTGATAAATACAGCTTCTACCTTGATTTCCTTTTTGGTTTTGCTGGTTTGCTTTGCTTTTGGTTGGGTTGAGGTCTTTTGAATTTCCCAGATCAATGTTAAAACTCGAGAGATCAGATTTATGTTATTGTCATGGTTCAACTCTTGACACGATGACATCTGCATTTATGGACTCATTCTTCAGGCTGGCATTTCCATAAATTGTCCTGATCTTTGTAAAAGTTTCTTTATCATTGCAAAGCAAGCTCTCCTAGTGTTTCCGTCAACCACCTAGGCTATTCCATACTAGATTATTTTAACTTGATGAGATTTAATGAGTTCATGTGTTGACATTGTTATTTCCTGTCGCCACTTGAGCTAATATGCAATTATCTTGAAGGGAGATGCACTGATTCTCATTGTTTGTCCAAGTTAAAATCAACAACAAGTTAATTCTTTAACCATCACACCCCTGAAAATTAATCTCTCTTTACTGACAATGGTTTTTAGCTGCGAAATTCTTGACAGACACAAGTGCTCAGCATGCTACAAGCAATACAAGAAAAAGGAGCATCTTATTGCCCACATGAAGGTCTCCTACCACTCTGTTCATCAGCCCAAATGCGACATTTGCTATAAGCACTGCAAATCTCTAGAGTCATTAAGAGAACATCTCACTGGTGAATATCATTCCTCACTTTCCATCATCCAGCAGTGAAGGATTCTTTATCTTCTAATTGCTGTATTGCTTTCTATCATTTGTGGCATAGGTCCTTTGCCCAAAGCAAATTGTTCGAGCATTTTCTCTGAGCGAGGATGTGATCTTTGTCTGAAACTTTTTGATAGTCCGAGTGCCCTTACTGAACATAGAGAAACATGCTGTCTGCCTGCACCTCGTCCATTTGTAAGCAATACTATTAGCAAGTAAAGTTTGAAACTTAGAATGAGGGTGGCTTTAGTAGTTATGATTTTACGAAAATTACCTCAAATGCGGGTAGTCCATTGATCATTAACTTTGTTGACCATCTGCAGGAGACAATTTCTGTATCTTCTATAGACTCTCAGGTCCATATTTCTGATCCAATTGATGGATGCAACTATGATGACCGGCAACAAGGAAGACCTAAGGCAATTGCCCTGGATTGTGAGATGGTGGGTGGTGGTAGTGATGGATCTCTTGACCTTTGTGCTCGGGTATGCCTTGTTGATGAAGATGAAAACTTGGCTCTCCACAGTTATGTACAGCCCGAAATTCCTGTTACTGATTATAGGTACATCTGCACTTGAGATCCTGTGATTTTTCTGATTTGGTTTACTGAGATTTTATTCGGGAAGTAGGGGGAGGTGAGGAAAATGGGAGGTACGTGCAGAAAATGGAGAAGAATTCATAATTTTGTGTGAGAGGAAAAGAGGGGCAAAGTTTTAAATTTTTCTTTCCCTCCTAAAGTTCCCCAATCCCAAAAAGAATGAGTGTCTAATCCTCTGGATATTATGAGTGTTTTCAGATATGAAGTAACTGGGTTAACAGAAGGGCAACTCAGAGACGCCATGCCACTAAAGGAAGTCCAAGAAAGAATATTGGAAATTTTGTACAATGGCGAGTCTATTGGAAAATTAAGGTTAGATGGAGGAAAGGCCATGCTATTGATAGGTCATGACATAGAGCATGACCTGGACTGCTTGAGAATGAACTATCCTGATCACTTGCTGAGGTATGAGGTGTTCTCTTTAGTTTAATTAATGGATAAAAAAGATCATCAGTTTCCATATGGAGGAAGATGTAGGGCAAAAATAAACAAGAATGTGGTGACACATGCATCTTGTTACCTTTACCTTTTCTTAGTTTTAGGTATTGCTTGGATGTCTCTTGAACAGAAAACTGTGTTTGTTATCCTTGGGCTGATAATATCTTTCTGTCACAGCTACTAGTTACTACGAACCAATGTGAGATGCGGTTCTTTGTTATTGTAGCCTTTCTTTACGGAGAAATTGAGTTTTGTCTTAGCGGTAGCTGCTCATCAAAGTATCTTATATTTGGTATATATGCAAGTCCACTTTTCTCTTGGATTCTGTTTTTGGACACATGCATTTGCAGTGCGTGGTCAATTCAAGTAATCAAATTTAAATAGAGAATTTCCTCACCAATTCAGCCAAAACAGAATTGCAGAATTGCATGTGGAGACTATTGCAGAAATCATTTCTCTATTTGAAACAGAATTGTTTGATATGCTGGTCTTGTGGAAATTTAGACCAGATTCTTAGCTGAATTGTATAAAGATAATCTGTTTGATGATAGAAAAACATATCATGGTGCTGAGTGCCAGTGATGGGCACTGATCCTTCAGTAGATTCTGGCGATGGATAACGGAACCTGTGATGGTGGGGCTGAGGAACCAGTGGCTAAGGATGGATGGCAATGGTGATGGTGGGGTCGGTGGCTGTGGTGGTGGAGCTGAGGAATTGGGGTCTTCTAACCTTGCTCTGATACCATGTTTGATGAGAGAAAAACATATTGTGTTATTCTAATCAAAGGGATTACAAGAATATATATAAGTAATCGTCTAAACATAATGTGACTATTCTACCCTCATTAACTTATTTCCTAACATCATCCAATCGTTTTTCATTCAAGCTGGATTAATTTACCTGTTCCCTGCATCTATTTGAATCTGATAGTTGAAAGACAGTCCCAGAAAGCAGTTTGTTGACTTGTGGTGAGCCCTGTGTAGCTGAAGCCACAGGATATCTTGTTGCTGCTGTTTCTGTATTTGTTACCAATTGCAATGCATAATTTACTTTTGACTTCCATACTAGTAACTCATATTCTGTTTTATAATCTACATTACATAGTACTTGTGATGTGACAGCTTTTCATAAATCAAGCAGCGGTGTGCTGCATGTACTTTACATGCCAGGCCATCTGAAAAATGGAAATATTACTATTGAGGTTCTCTTGTGATGAGTGTTCTGAAGCTTTTTTTGTTTATCAATGGAAAAATTATTCCAAAAGGTTACAAGTATCTGAGCTAAGCGGACGAGCCAGTGTGCTTGCATCACTTGCTTTCTGTTAGTTTCCGATGCTTCAGACTGCCTAAGTGGTACTTTGTATTTCAGCTTTTTCAACTAATTTTAAAACACTGTAAATCACTTGAGAAAGCCAGAAGAACATCTCTGGAACTTTTGTTGATTTTTGAGTAATCAGAGGGTTATTTTTCTTCCCTCTTCTGGCAGTTATGATTATTTGGTCTGGTAATCAGGACAGCCCTATGCCTCAATAACAAGTAGTGGGAGCATATTTATTGATTTTGTGCAGTTAAGAGAGAATAAAGAGCTGTATGCTTATCAAACAGTGTTAGCAACCCGGTGGCTGTTTTAGAGCATCTGTTTTGTGCATGAAAAACAAACTGAGTCCCATCTTTTGGCTTTCTCTTAAGTCTTAACTACACTATGATTAATGAACGTACTTTATTTCAATTTAACAGAAGGTATATTGGAGTCTCTTCCCTCCTAAAAGGGAGAATTAAGAACACCATTAACCTGATTATATGAATGTTTCTTTCATTTCAAAGTGAAGTTTGCAATTCCTTTTTTGTTGTACCATTTTTATCTTACAGTTACTTCTTCAAAATTCAGGGATACTGCCAAATATCGTCCATTAATGAAAACAAATTTAGTTAGCCACTCGCTCAAATACCTCACCAAGAAATATCTGGGGTGAGTTTTTCTTTTTCTTTCTTTTTTCCTTTTTGCTTATACTGGTTGTGGAACCCAGCAAATGCCCCTAAGCCCACTCCACCCTCACCAACAGAACCAAATACCTGTTGCCAGATCTAGGGTGAGTTCCTTGTTTAACTGCCCCGGTTGTGGTGGCATCAAATCTTAATTTGTCTACAAGGTAGTCTTGACTTCTTATATTATCATCATGCTCAGAATAGTGTTCAGATACTGACGAATAATCCTTTTCCAAACCTTTGCGATTTATTTGGCTTTCGAGTTTTCTCGCTTTCTTTCTAGAATTTGCAATTCCCTCTTTAAGTTGTAGCGACTCTTGTCACTGATGAAATTATTGTGCGTCTATATGGTTGTAGAAGAAGGGAGATTAACAAAAATTCATATTATAATGCAACATTTGCTCTGGAAATTAACCGTGCATGATGCAATTCGGCATCACACACCACAAAATGAATATGTTATTTGCTTGATAACCAGAGTATTCTATTCACAGATGCTGATAAGTATCAAAAAGTTGCTTTGTCATATGGTTTTAGGGTCTATTCTCTCCACCGTGTAATCTTTCTCGGGTTCTGATTATTCTGCTGCGTCCATGATTATCTTGCTTTGCACTTAACAGGTACGACATTCAGTGCGGTATGCATGACCCATATGAAGATTGTGTCTCCGTGATGAGGATTTACAAGAGAATGCGTGCTCAAGACCATCGATTGGAAGGAGCTAAAGTAGCTACTTTGCTTGATGATGGACACAACTTACTCAGAAACTTCGAATTTTCAAATAAGGAACTCGAGAAGATGTCACCAGATGAGCTTTATGAGATATCCAGATCAAATTATAGATGTTGGTGTCTGGATTCAAAACAGGTGCTATGACAAATAGCTAGCGCTCCTTTTCAGTTTCTTCAAGAAAACTTTGGTCATTGGCATCGTTCACATATATGTTTTTGCCTCATAGATTCCCTTTCAAAGGGATCAAATCCATGCAGTTTAGTACATACCTATTCACTATAGGCTTAAGGCTTCAAAAAGGAACAGATTTCGAGGGGAAAAGTTTTATGATCTTTAGGATTAGGAGTGTAAATAACAGTATTCCATTCTCTCTTATGATTCGTGTTTTGTATCCCTTCTTTCTAACAGTAAACGCTTCATACTGTCATTAACTGTGGTCTGAGATCTGTGATTTGTCTCAGAGACGTCTGGTTATGTACCATGTACTGAGAAGAGCAGGTTGCAACGGAGGCATTAGCTGCTCCGCTCTTTTTGGGTTATTCGCTGAGAATGGGAAGGAAGAAAGCGAATTGGTAAACTGCATCATGAGCTTCGTCTATGTCCCGACCTTGACGTCTTGTCGGAGATGAACTTATATGGAGTGCTCAGAGCGGGTCGATCAATTTATCGGCCTTCTTTTCGTTGTATTACACACTGAAAATCAACATAAAATACACTATCTTCTCTAGTATGTTGAATCCTAGGGGATAGCATACATCTACCTTTTGCACTCTTTGAACGGGGGAGATTATTTTCGACATCGGTGTTTGCACACCTCAGATGATCTTCGTTTCTCGTTTTTTAGCAGTGGTTCTCAGGGCATTTCACCACATATTATGGAGCAAGGGTTCTATAGCTCAAAGGCTTTATCAAGGTTAATTTGTATCTTATCCTAAGTCTGAGATACCTTTTGATTGAGAAAATTGTCCAAAAAGTTGTAAATCTAAATTTGATTATAAATCTTTCAATTTTACCAATTTAATCCTAAATATTTTCATATTTTGCCAATTGAGTTTGCCCAGTCAATTTTGCCAGGAAATTGCTACCGTGAACACCGAATGGCTGTCCTACGTGGCATGGCTTGTGGACATTTTTAAATAATATTTTAATAACTTTTTAGAAATTTTCTTTTTTTTTTTTCCTTTTTTTTCTCTTTTCTTTACTTTTTTTTTTATTTATAGTTTTGGAGAAATGGCCGATGCAACGGTCACTAGGTGTGGGTGGCCCTCACCGGCTCCAAGTGAGGGCCACGATGCCCTCATTAGCCAAAGCAAGGGCATATGAGCCCTTGCCAAGGCTTGGCAACGGCTGTGACGCCTCACCTAGCCAGATTTGGTGAGTGAGGGCACGCGAGCCTTTGCCTAGATCTGGCAAGGGCCACGATGCCCTCACATGGAGTGGGAGAGGTTGCCGGCCATCCCTCCAAACAACAAAAGACAATAAAGAAAAAGAGAAAATTTATTAAAATATTATTAAAATTATTTACGTTAGTGCTGATCGTGCCTTATAAGATGATGGGTGTTCTCTTCAACAATTTTTGGCCAAAATTAATCGAATTGGTTTAATTGGTAAATTGTCAAAATGTTTAGTACTCAATTAACAAAATTGAAAGGTTTAGAGCTGAATTGGTAAAAATACAATAAATTTATGACTTTTTGGACAATATTTTCTATTTGATTCGCTGATTTGTAAACATCTTGTAGAAAACTCGAGGAGAGGAAATACTCAATTGGATTTGGGTCGAGTGGACCAAATAAATCACCAGTGTTATTTCTGTGAGACCAACATGTAGCTTCACATGGGATCCACAAAATCGACGGAGGTGGCGCACCCTATCTAGTAGACCCGAGGTAGGGTGCCCAAAAGTCCAAACCGTGTGAGAAAGGTCAAAGGATTAAGAAGAAAAAGCATTGGATAGGCGGTTCTAAATCCGTGTGCTTCCTTGATGAAGAGTTCTCTGTTGCCTATTCAACTTCTGTAGCTTTGGCATCAGAATTATATCTTTTCAAAAGCATATCGCAATGTTGGAAGGATCATTCCGATATGATTTCACAAATCATCAAATGCAAACAATTTCATATTTCGACCGTCCATCCCATTTCGACCGAATTTTGCCATTCCATGCCATAATGCCCAACGCAATCAATTTTTTTATTTTTTTTTTAAAAATACATATGATCATTCACGGTCCGTCTAAATCGGTGTTTTTTTTAACTTTTTACCTCTTCAAAATGTTGCCGCATGCATTACGATCTTAAAAGCCGGAACATTTGAAATATTTATGCGTATATCTACGCCCGAAGTTCCATATTTATGTGTGTTTTTTTCTTTTATGAAGTTCAATTGCTATTTCAAATTTTGAAAGGAAAACTTTCTTACGCACAAATGAATTTTTCTTGTTGAAGCTAAGTAACTATGAAATGGGGAGCTAAAGCATCGAGAAAAAAAGTCAAACTTCCGTCTAAAAGGCGCAAATTAATTACAAGCTACAAAAAGTAGGGCCAAAAGTGAAAGAGACCTCCATTGATGACCGGTCAAAACCTTCCCACGAAACACAAAGACCCAAATAAATAACGGAAAATGACACTAATGTTGAATTTTTGGCCAATGCTTCAACATCCAGGACTTTCTAGTTTATTTAATATAATTTTTATTTATGAAAATTTTAATTTATTAAATATGATTCTCGAACGTTTACTAAATATTTGATGAAATTCCTAAATTATTTTAAAATATTCACTGTAGAATCTATTTAAAATTTAAAAATTATATTAAATAAATTAAAAGTCACAACGGACATTGAGTTAAGATTTATGTACCGTCCGTATTGATGTACAATAAATAAAAAAAAGTTTAAAAAAAAAAAGAGGAAAGAAAATTTCCCCCGCGCCCCTCAAGACTGACCATCTTGTTCTCTTCCCTCTCTCTCTCTCTCTCCCCACGCCAAAAGATTCACTCTTTCGCCCCCGTTTTCTCTCTCGTGCTTCCTCTCTCTTCCTCCTCCTCCTCCTCCCTCAGCCGCCGCCGCCGCCGCCGCCGCCGCCGATCCCTCGCCTGAAGAAGGAGGATAGGTGTGGGGGAATCGATCGCCGCCGCCGCCGCCGCGAGATGGCCGCCGTGTCGGCGCAGCGCCAGCGGGGGGAGCTGTGGGGCGCGCTGCTGGAGATGACGAGGTCGGCGCAGGAGAAGAACAGCGACCCGGTCCACTGGGCGATCCGGCTGAGCTCCAGCCTCGGCTCCGCCGGCGTACCCCTCCCCTCCGCCGACCTCGCCCACCTCCTCGTCTCCCACATATGCTGGGACAACCACGTCCCCATCGCCTGGAAGTTCCTCGACAAGGCCCTCGCCGTCGGGATCGTCCCCCCCATGCTCGTCCTCGCCGTCCTCTCTTCCAGGTCCCCGCCTCTCTCTCTCTCTCTCTCTCTCTCTCTCCCCTCTTCTTTCTTCCTCGCTCTTTCTTTTCTGGAATTTGCCAGCGTGACGTGCTCGGTTTAGCTGTTACGCCTAGAGTTTAGAGTAGGTCGTGGGAGCGTGGTCATAGGGAGAGCCGCTGATTTTTGGTAGTGTCGCCTTTTGTTTCTTCTTCTGCTTTTCTAGTATAGGTAGAGTTTCTTATGTAGCGATTGATGACAGTTTTAGGGCATATAGCGCGTGGGGACTTTTTTGAGTAGTAGTTAGAGCTCGGTAGTGATGAGCTCTCTTCTCCCTTCCCCGGTTGTGGATATGAATTTATCGTTTTCCTGAAGTGGGTCCTTGTGGGGCGACGATGATTAGCGCTAAAAGTAGAAACTTGATACTCGTTTTGCGTATTTGAGGGACTTGTTATTACAAGAGACCCGATAACGGTTCGTCCTGGTAAAAGAAATCGGCAAACTTGATAGTCAGAGTTCTCGAGTTTGCATATATATCTGCGTTTCGCTGATACGAAAGTGGGAACAAGTCGAATCGAGTTTTTGGTGTTCGACATGAATTCAAGAGGAGTGATATAACACAACCAACAAGTCTACGGTCCTCTGTGATGTTAAGAGCTTGGAAAGCATTTCTGGGAAGCCTTCAGGTTACTGAGTATCGTGGTTGAAGGCTAAGCTTTATTATTATGTTAATACACGTGCTTATTGTGTAGGAGCATAGGGAACTTCTGTTTTCTGGTGCCCGTCGATTTATTTATAATTTGAGGGTTGGTTTACTGTGCACAAGCATGACAGTCTACATGAACCACCTGCAACTTCATTCTTATATTTCCTTGCGGGCATGATGAGTTTTTCTGTGTTACGCTTAATTGTCTGGACAGATCATACCAAATAACATAATTCCCTTTTTATTCTTTTTTTTTTTTCATAACTACAGGGTGATTCCCAGTCGGCGCACCTATCCTACAGCTTATAGGCTCTATATGGAGCTCCTTAAGAGACATGCCTTTTCGTTTGGCACTCTAATAAATGGGCCAGATTATCAGGAGTAAGTGAATACTATCTTACGTAGGTTCAATATTACATCTAATTTGACATATGTCTGGTACACTGTAGTTGAGGTCACTGAAAAATTCTTGTATTCTCTTCTTTCTGTGGCAATTAACTATGCTTTGAATGGAAAAAAAAAAAATTGAAATGATAGCACTCATGATTAGATACTAACATTGACTGGGTTGTATTGAAATGATGATGGTTTTTACGTCGAGCATTTCTAAAACTATAATGAGCATCCTATTGACCTAGAAAAAAAACGATAAAACATGAGAACTCTCTTTAAAGGTAATATGCAGATGATCGGCCCCCGCACTGCACGTTCCATTGCAGAAAGTATAGACACCCTTCTTTTCAATCTCGTCATTGTGCATTTTGTTCGTTTTGCATGTTGTCTATGCAGGGTTGGCTCACGCTACAGTTTTTCCTCTGGAAATATTTCTTTTCTTTCAATAGCTCATACTTTTCAGTGGGGAAGTCGGTTTGACAATTCTTATTACTTTTTGTCTCATAGTTTAGGGTCATTTTCACAGGACAATGGCTATTCATGTCGATCTACTTCCTGGGAATCAAGTAACACCTGTTCTTTTAGAAATCTGTGGCAGTCCTGGAAATTGAAAAAATAGGGATTTCCCATTTGAGTTTCATACTGACTTAAGTACCCAATGTGAATCTTTATGTGCGTAAATGTGGCCGTGATTGTCCGCACAACTTTATAACTTGCTAATGTTCACATCCTTAGCACAACTATATAATTTGATAATGTTCGCATCTTCATGGATTAGGCTTCCTTGAACTCGCGGGGATTCTTGCTGTTTGTATCGTCCTGGGCCTCCGTCCACTCTCTATTAGATGATAAGATTAATCTTGGACTAGGTTGGAGAGTTATGCCACAAGAATTTATTGTTTTAAGGAAGGTTACTATCTTTGGTTCAATGTAATAATTGGCTCCTTAACTAAATAAATGTTGAAAGAAAAATCTTGTATGCAAACTCCCAGTTAATGTGGTTGTCAAGGTGAGTTTGGTTCTACACAATTGGCATATTGAGGGTGTTATCTGCATGTTTAAGAGGGGTAGACTTCTTGCGCTACAGTTTTGAAGTTATTTACATTTGTCTGGTCTTGAATTGTGCAACAGGTTTCCTATCTCATGCTAGTCTTGTGCCTATATATGAAGTGAATGAGTGTTTATATCTCGTGAACCTGCAATGTACTCCAAATTCATGGTCGAGAATTTTCTCTCTTACATTGTTTCTTACTTGTTATTTCAGGGTCATGAAATCAATTGACAACGTTCTTGATCTTTCCCAGATATTTGGTCTTGAAGCGTGTGAGCCTGGGATCCTAGTTATGGAATTTGTTTTTTCACTTGTATGGCAGTTACTTGATGCATCATTAGATGACGAAGGATTGATTGAAATGACTCCAGAAAAGAAGTCTAGATGGGCAACCAAACCACTGGATATGGATATTGATGGTCAAGATACCTTTATTGGAAAGGAAACAGAACGGCAGGAGATGTTGCACAAAGCAAATACTTCAATGGCTATTGAGGTGATTGTAGCGTTTCTCCAGAACCCAGTAACTGCAAGGATAATTTACTTGGCACGACGGAACATGTACTGGTCTATTAGTGCAACTCATCTATTTCTCCTCTTGCATCACAATGTTATTCACCACAAAATGAAGTCATTATCATGTGATGTTAGAAGTATATTGTGTCAGAAGATTGTGAGCTGTGATGATTAAACCGGAAGTAATTCTTCTTCACATGTTCTGTCTGTGTAGGCCACCACATTGGGTTGGTTTTATTCAGCGCCTGCGACTACTAGCAGCAAATTCAGTAGTGCTGAGGAGTTTGAAACACATAACTCCAGAAGCACTTTTGCAGTTGACGTCTGATAACCGTAACGTCTTAACTCGGGAAGGCAAGACCGTATCACAGCAAGAATTTCATGCAGTTACTGCTTCTGGTTCTCTGATATCATCTGCGGGACAATGCCATGGGGCTAGCCAATCTGCTCTTTGGCTTACTATCGATCTTTTTCTGGAAGATTCCATGGATGGTTCGCAAGTTGCAGCTACTAGTGCTGTTGAAACGCTTACCGGTGCAAATCGCTTATTTATTTGTTCGAATTATTAATTATTTTCGGAATTCAAGCATCGTAGAGCCTTTTTCAGTATTTTACTTATATGGAGTTGTTGTCGCTTTGCAGTTTTAGCAAAGGCTCTTCGGTCAGCTAACAATACTACATGGCATGATACATTTCTAGGTTTATGGATTTCAGCATTACGCCTTGTTCAAAGGGTAGGTATTTGGTGCCTTTTCATTAAATTTTGCTGGTGTGATATTCTGACAGAAAATATGTTGAAGGGAAAACTAACACTTAAGCCTTACCTTTATACCAAGAGTCACTTTGGCCTACTGTTTCATTTCTTCTAATTTTGCTTTGAGCTGATTGAGGCTCCATTTGTTTCGTGGAAAATGAATGATTTGGAAGATACTTTCTTAAAAATGATCGAATGTATCACTTACAAAAATGAATAAATGAAAATAATTTCATCGTCCACAAAAATGTTTGGACATAAATTATTGTGGATAGTGAAAATATTTTTTCAACCATAAAGAAATGAAAATATTTTTTATTGACTAATTATTTCAAGCAATATAAGCAATTATTTATGGAAAATGTTTTTCAAATCATTCATTATCCACGAAACAAATGGATCACAAGTCTACATGACTTTTGGAGGGTATAATCTGATTTTGTAGCATCATTGTGGCTTAGGAGGGTCTTTTGATGGCAGGCATCTCCATTATCTGTATGATTTATGCGATTTTTCACCATTATTTAAAATTCTATGGAGCTGAGTTGGGCTCTTTTGTCTGTCCATGCTTACTATAGGGAACTGTCGAGAGATTATAATTTAATATCAAAAGAGAAGTTAAATAAATTGATGCTTTCGACATGTCATATCTTTTCTGATTTACGCATCTGGGCGAAGCATAGGCTTTACTGTGAAATAAGCAAAGGAAGCATCATTTTCAAGACATTAAGAACTTCACGTGCTCCTCATCTCAAGAAATGAAAAATATGCTCATTCAATTCTCTCGTTTGGGTTTTTTTTTTTTTAATTACTATTCTTTTTCAGGAAAGGGATTCCACTGAGGGTCCTGTACCTCGCGTGGACACCTGTTTGTGCATGTTATTGTCTGTCACAACGCTAGCAATTGCTGGCATCATTGAGGAAGAGGAAAGCACTATGGAACATACTGATGTTGTAGTTAGTTATCGAAGGAAAGAGAGGCATTCTCAGGGAAAGCGTCGTAAAGATTTGATTTCAAGTTTACAACAGTTGGGTGACTATGACGGATTGATAACACCTCCTCAGTCTGTTTGTTCTGTAGCCAATCAGGCTGCTGCAAAAGCGATGATGTATATTTCAGGTCTTACTGCAGGGAATGGATTCTATGAGTGCATAAGCATGAATGACATGGCAATGAACTGTTGTAAGTATTAAAGTTTCTTTCTCTAATATGTTGGTGTCATTAGCAGGTTTATACTTTTGGTATGTGGTCAAAATGAATTTAGCAGACATCAATGGACCAGATCAAATAATTGATGATGTAACTTCATTTTCTGAATTAACACCTTACAGAGATCACGATGGGCAGTATCATAATTCTTGGTGTCTGCAGCTGACCAATTTCTCAGTGTTATCCATTCTGGCGCACTGAAATATCTATGTTTCATGGTTGATAGCTTCCCTCTTTGATCTACTTCTTCTGAAATTCATATTGCTTGCAGCTGGAAACATGCGGCATCTGATTGTTGAGGCTTGTATAGCAAGAAATCTACTCGACACGTCTGCATATCTCTGGCCAGGTTATGTGAATGCTCGCAGCAGTCAAATACCTCGAAATATTCCAAGTCAAGCGCCTGGCTGGTCATCATTGATGAAGGGGTCACATCTGGCTCCCTCATTGATAAGTACTTTGGTTTCAGTTCCTGCTTCAAGGTATGCTACTGCCACATCTATGTACCTTTTTATTGTCGACTTTTTATATATGTTTTTATAGTTGCAAATGTGTGTATGTACATAGGCTGTCTGATTTAGTCTCCTATAGCGTTTGTATAGTTCCAGAATGAGCTAACATTTTCCCTTTTGGTAGAGAAATTGTACGTTTCTCCATTATCAAAAATTAAGTTGCTTATTGTCAGTTAACTCAGTTTAGGTTGATGATCCCCTATTTCATAATAAGTTTCAATTTGCATGCTTTTGCACAGATGCTTGATGAAATCGATATATTTCAAGAGGAGAAACTAGGATTTGAAAGTATCATCTTATACTAAAAAAACACATAATAAATAGGTTTTGCTCTATCTAGTTGTCATTGTCAACCTCAACTCAGTGGTCCATTTGGTATCTGTTTACTTGGGAAACTCATGAAAATTGGATTGAGGATGTGGAAAAATTTTTGTGGCAGAGTGGCAGGTATTTGTTTCCTTTTCTTTGCTTCCTTCTTTGATACAAGTTGTTTTATGAAAGGTAATAGCAACTAGAAAAAAAGGAGGGTGTGTATTGTGTGAGGGGTTGGGGTTGGGAAGAAATATGAAATTAACCACGAGTTGCACTGAGAGTTTGGTTGAACCTTGGTTTTCACTATGACGTGGTCTTCAGACTGGCCCATATTTTTGCTAAGCTGATTTATAAGTTATTATCCAGTGGTATGGATTATGGAAACTGATATTAGCTCATGGATTTGATGGAAGCTTAGCAGAGATTGAGAAAATATATGAGATTGCTCTCAATGGCTCTGAAGAGGAGAGGATATCTGCTGCTACCATTCTCTGTGGAGCATCTCTTGTTCGTGGTTGGAATATACAGGTATATGCTGGCAGGCTTTTTTGGTATCGTCAGAGAATTACACTAAAGCACATAATCACATACTTTTCTGTACTAAATCAAGGTTAATGTCTGTCCTTGTTGCCTGCAGGAACACACTGTTATTCTAATTACGAGATTGCTGTCGCCTCCAGTTCCTCCAGATTATTCAGGACCTGAGAGCCATTTGATTGGTTATGCTCCGTTTCTTAATGTTCTTCTTCTCGGAATATCATCAGTGGATTGCGTTCAGATTTTCTCTCTGCATGGTTTGGTAGGTTGAACAAGAGATTTGCATTCTTTTATGCTAGTGTGTGAAAAAGAAAATTAAGTTGAAATCGAATAAAAAATGGATGATTCTTATTTGGACTTGAAAAGGTACTATCGTGACAGAAAGTGATCCAAGGAAATTTTAGGCTGAATGATTGAAAACTTGAAGCTGGGAATTAGTAGTGTGCATTTAGTGGGGAAGTGAGCCACTTTTAACTTTCCAGATAAAATATTTGGCCCATCGCTCTATGTGCCAAAGAGGCATATTCCAGTTAGGAAAGGGTACTTTGAGCATCTTCATGATTTGTGATATGTGATGTTGAAAGCGCAGTACTTGCATGTACTTGGGAAGCATCTGCTTTCTTACGGTATCAGGAACTGATGCCAATCAAACTCAATTCTCTTGCAACAATGCATAAAAGTTGGGATTTGGCATCTTATGTATATGTTGTGCAATTCCCATTTGTGATCAAGTAGTTTATTTTCACATCCATTCAGGTTCCACAGCTTGCTGCTGCATTGATGCCGATCTGTGAAATTTTTGGGTCAACTGTTCCGAATGTGTCATGTGCTGGTATATCAGGGGAGGAACTGTCCTCTCATGCGGTGTTCTCAAATGCATTTACACTTCTGCTGAGGCTGTGGAGATTTGATCACCCACCTCTTGAGCATGTGATGGCAGATGTGCCACCTGTAGGAACCTATTTAAGTCCCGAATATCTCCTATTAGTTCGAAACTCCCAATTAGCATGTTCTGGAAATTCCATGAGCGATCAGGTTACAAGCGAAAGCCTCTCTGGCACTCTGGTCCCATCACCTGTGGAACCTCTTTTTATGGAATCCTTTCCAAAACTTAAACGCTGGTATAGGCAGCATCAGAAATGTATTTCATCCACCCTATCTGGTCTTGTACACGGCACCAATGTACATCAGATTGTAGAAGCCCTCCTCAGTATGATGTTCAGAAAGATAGTTAGAGGTGGTCCTGTGACACCTACAACTTCGGGAAGTAGTAATTCATCTGGGTCTGCAGCAGAGGAATTAGCAATCAGACTCAAAGTTCCTGCTTGGGATATTCTGGAGGCAACTCCATTCGTCCTTGATGCCGCTCTGGCAGCCTGTGCCCATGGAAGGGTCTCCCCTCGCGAGATGGCTACAGGTTTGTCTTCAACTTGTACAACATCTAATCTACACTGGCTTGTTCGATATCCATGCACGGAGTTAAAGGTGCAAATACACATGCTCAGATGTAATGTAGTCATTGTATGAAAGTCTGATATGTCAAAGCCTTGATAATGCAAAGCATAAGGAGACATGACTCTTTAGCCTTTACTTCCTGAGATCTCTAGATTGAAGTCAAAGTCTTTCTTCATGTTCTTGAGATACGGTCTCTTTTCAAGCTAATCTTGGATCTTTTATTCACGTTCCTTAGCTGAGACTCCATTTTCTGGATGTTCACACTTAGTCGCTGCTGGTAAACATGATTTATTATGTTCTCTCTCTGTGCCCTCATGATTGAAGGTCCTCAAGTTAAACTCTAGTCTCATTATGTTTGCCTCCTCTCTGGGGCTAGTTCAATCAAGGCAATACTGATGCAAGAGCAGAATATGGAAGCAACCCTCCTTTGGTCTTGCTAATGTTCTCACTGCTCTGTTTCAGGTCTGAAGGGTCTCGCTGATTTTCTTCCCGCCTCCTTGGCAACAATTGTGAGCTACTTTTCCGCAGAAGTGACCAGGGGTATATGGAAACCAGTTTTTATGAATGGAACTGATTGGCCTAGCCCTGCTGCAAATTTATCAACAGTTGAGCAGCAAATTAAAAAAAATATTGCTGCTATTGGTGTTGATGTTCCGAGTCTTGCTGTGGGTATGCATTCATACTTATTCTTAATGTTATCAGTCCTTGTGCATTAGCTAATTTACTTTTACGTACTTTGACTTTTTTTTGGCTTTTGCCTTCTTTTTTGGTTTTGGCAACTTTAATCTGAAGTGTTAAGGTAAAACTCATGCTATTCGAGTAACCATTTAACCTTTTAGAATGAGTTAATAGTTGGTTGGGCCATGACATAAATTCTTCATGGATATATAATGTATCAGCCACTACATAAATTCTTCATTGCCTGAGGCTCAAACTAAAAATTTTGCAGGGGGAAGCGCTCCAGCTACACTACCTTTGCCGTTGGCTGCACTAGTGAGCCTTACAATAACATACAAGCTTGATAAAGCCTCTGAACGTTTACTAACGTTTATCGGTCCAGCCTTGAATTCCCTGGGTGCTGGCTGCCCCTGGCCTTGCATGCCCATCATAGCCTCCTTGTGGGCCCAAAAGGTGAAGCGCTGGAGCGACTTCCTAATCTTCCGAGCTTCTCAAACTGTCTTCCACCATAATAGTGATGCTGTTGTGCACCTTCTTAAAAGCTGCTTCTCATCAACTCTAGGACTAAGCTCCTCACAAATTTCTAGCGGTGGTGTTGGTGCTCTTCTTGGCCATGGACTCGGTACCCACTTCTCTGGGGGAATTTCCCCAGTTGCCCCAGGAATCCTCTATTTAAGAGTACACCGGTGCGTCAGGGATGTCATGTTCATGTCTGAAGTGATTCTCTCTCTTCTGATGCACTTTGTTAGGGAGATTGCAACTAGTGGGTTGCCAAGAGAGAAAGCGGAGAAACTGAGGAAGACCAAGTATGGAATGAGATATGGGCAAGTCTCTCTCGCTGCGGCTATGACACGTGTTAAGGTGGCTGCTTCCTTGGGGGCTTCATTCGTGTGGATCTCAGGTGGGGTGAGTTTGGTACAGTCCTTGATCAAGGAAACTTTACCCTCTTGGTTCATATCGGGTCACAAGTCGGAGCAGGAAGGAGGCGATATGGGTGGTATGGTTGCCATGCTCAGAGGTTATGCCCTTGCATACTTTGCCCTTCTTTGTGGAGCATTCGCTTGGGGCACAGATTCAGCATCGCCAGCATCGATGCGGCGACCAAAGGTTCTAGGAGCCCACTTGGAATTCCTTGCTAGCGCATTAGATGGTAAAATTTCGCTTGGCTGTGATTCGGCCACTTGGCGATCTTATGTGTCTGGTTTAGTGGGCTTGATGGTGTCCTGTGTGCCTAGATGGGTGCTAGAGGTTGATGTGGATGTCTTGAAGAGGCTGAGCAATGGGTTGAGGCACTGGAATGAAGAAGAATTGGCGGTAGCCCTGCTAGGACAGGGTGGGGTTAAGGCAATGGGCTCGGCTGCTGAACTGATAATCGAAATTGGCTGCTAATTCTTGGGTCAGCCAGGGTGACTCGTCTGTAGCACAGCTGTTTCTGTTAATCTATGGAGATGGCAATTTTGCATCAATTTGCAGTTAGTATAGCTTCCTTAGAGTGAAATCTATTGTATAGTATAAAGTAGGGAGTAGAGGAAAATTGTATTCTTCCGTTCTTGTAATCATAGGTATATTACAGTAAATCGGATCGTATTCTTCTGTATCTTGTAACTATAGATATTTTACACTCGAGTAACTAATTTTAAACCGTCTGTTTGGGTTATTGTGCTAATTTTTGTGTAAATATATGGAGTGAAGTTCTTCATTGGATAAGATAGCCTAGTCGTTGCACGTAGAGGAGCAGCAACATGAGTCATGGTAGTGAGATGAGCTTACGCATCTTTCCGGTTTCGAGTCAATCTCAAGAAAGCTACTTCGGCTTTGATTACTTGTTATTCCTGAATTGTACAGGCCGAGTGAAGTAAAAAGAGCTCCAACATGCAATCTTAGTTAGGGCTTTGCACCCGAGTGTTTCATATTCATTACAATCACTGACCGATAGCACCAGTGGAAACTCCTGCTGGACCAGGAACTGCAGTCCTGTTCGGAACTGACACTTTCGTTGGCTGACTCCGAATCAAGCGTGTCCTTTACATCAAATAAACCAAAAGCTTGAGAAGAATCGTTGGATGACTCCGAATCAAGCAAAGTCTTTTACATCAAATAAGCCAAAATCTTGAGAAGAAGCGATCCATCAGCACGAGAAACGGGCTTCAGGAGCGCCGCCGAAGAACAAGACATCCCCAATGATAGATTAGGTTGCCTGATGAACATACTTTTTGAGATTGCCGTGATATCTTGTTCGACGTGTGGGATTCTACTTCAGAAAATCACTTTCCACGACTCCATCCTTCTTGTTCGACTAAATCCACTTAAATTGAGGCGGCATCAACTTCTGTAACCAGTGCGGAGATGTACTGAAACTTGCTATCTCTGGCTATAGAATCACCAGAATGCTGTATGGTTTTGGTAATGTTCCTTGGAGGCGGCTCCAGCTGGTAGTGTTCCTGGTTTTGATTTTTCAGAAAGGAAAGCGGCGTGGAGTGCTATCACTTCAACATATCGGTCTCTGTATGCAATGAGGAGCGACAGATCAGAAAAGGTCGGTCTTATTGCAGCGATCAACAGAAGAGGCATTGATTCCTAGCTGTCTAGTGCCTAGATGGCTCAAAAACCACCACTGCTTGGTATAGAAGATCATTCTGAATGGACTACTTGGGGACAAAAGTCTGAAGATCCTGTGGTTCGGCAAACAAGCAATCAGTTCCGACATGGTATTTGCAGATGAACTTTCAGCTTTGAAGCTCCGGTCATCTTCAGCACACTTTCCCCCACTTCTCACTCACTCACTCTCTCTCTCTCTCTCTCTCTCTCTCTCTCTCTCTCTCTCTCTCTCTATATATATATATATATATATATATATATATATATCAATTCTCAACAGAAGTATGCTAATTTGTGTTTTATGACTTATTGAAAACACCTGATTATTATCACTTATTAGCTTCACTCAGAGCTTTTTTGCTTTTGCACATGCTACTTCCATAAGGCGCGAAAATGCAACACGCAGGTTGATGCTCCGTTTACATCGTGCACATGCTAAAGAAGAGACCAGATTGCAAACAAGGTAAAGAAGAGACTGAGGAGTTGAACCCAAAGCCAGGTTCTTATTTCGAAACTTCTGTGAAGCGCTGAAGATAGAGAATGGGGACATCAGACGCACTGGAACTTCATTTCTGAATGTTCATATTTCGACCCATCATCTTCTTCGTCAATAAAGCCTCCAGAAATAGCTGCAGATCAGGGAACTTTCGCCGCTGTAGCATCTCGAGAAGTTACTAGATCCACCAGGAAGTTATGCTTGACAAATGAGGAACAATTGAGTTCGGCCATTGATTGATTAATGTAATATAATTCAGTGTTTAGACCCGGCTCTCTGAACTGAGTTTAAGTGCCCTTGCATTCTACATCTGCAAAAAATCGAACGATTCCATGGCCTGTGGCTCCAAAACCAGGCATGATGTCAACCACCGGGATGGCGACGTCGTATAAACCAAACCTTGCGACCTTGAATTCACGAACAATTCATGTCCTTCGGTACCCGACAACCTGGAGTCCGGGTACATTTAGCTTTCCATCTCCCAGTTCTTGATGCCGTTGGCCGGGGGATGTATGTGGCGTTAACCTGCCACGTAATACACCCAGATTCACCTTCCTGCCCATTAGTGTCTAACCAGCCAGGACTCGGAGAAGACACCAACATGGTTTTCAAATGAGAGGAAAACAAGAAAAAAACGAACAACGCCAAAAGTGAGGCCATGCTACCTGTAAAGGGAACCAGAGTACAGATGATAAAAGCCCTAAACGGTAGAAGATGAACTAGAGTTTTGTAGTAGCAGAAATAACATAACCTGAACATACTTAATTAACCTAATATTTGTGGTGCTTTTGATTGGCATTGTCACAAGAGAGGGCATGTAAAATAGGATTGTCTTAAGCTAAGACACGAAAAGGGTCATGGGATTAAAGTTGGATTTACAGAGGACGTTGCAGTTGTAGATTATTAGAATTAGAATAATGCTGCTTATGTCTTGTCTGTCATTGAAGATTTGTTATTCGACAAATGCTTATTGAATTATGGTTGTTCTTTTGCCTCTAAACTGAACAAGAATTGGTTACAACGTATCAATGCACTGATAGAGGTCAAGTGCTGTTGTAGACAACGATGTTGTGGGTGTCAACTCCAAGTGCGATGGTGCTTGGAGTAATTGAAACGTATATTGCCATGATAGATTGAATTTAGTGAATGATAATATCCATTAATGAGAACTCGGGAGGCATAAGCTACATGTGTTTGTTTACACTAAAAGCAAATAAGGCAAACAATATAGTTCTCTAATACAAAAACCCCAAAATTCGCCTTAGAATTCAAAAGACGATCATTAATTAGAAAAAGCAAAGTGAGGTTCCCTCTATTTAATGTGTGCAAGTGCTACTCATGAAACTATACAGTCCAATGAAGTGACCTTGGCGTGCGAGATGGCTTGGAATGGCTAATCCTATCCGAAATTCGGACGGGTACAATCTTTAATAATTTAAATCGAGAACGATTTTTAATGGAGTCCCAAACCCTCGTTTCGATAAGTATATTTGACTAATCGTCTTTGATTCTATATTTATAAGTAAGTCTAATAATCCAAAATGAATAATGTAACCACCTAAATGGCAGTAGTATTTTAGCAGTGTATTTCTAAAGGGGAATCCTAATTCGTTTGGAAACCCAATTATTGAGGGTGAGCGGTTTCCGATCCAATCCGGTCCAGTCCAACCCAAGAACCGAGAAGCGGACTAGGAGGACTAGTTCCTAGTTTTTAGGACTAGGGACCAAACCGACTAGTCTTGGGATCGTAAATCGGACCGGTTCCAATGGGATCAATATTAATATTATTTGTGAATTGGGAATCGATTGTTCCATTTGTTCTTTTGTAGTTATGATTTGATCTCATAAGGCCATGGAAAAAATTACAAATATATATAATATACGAAAAAATTGAACTATCAGTTCCAATGGGACCAATATTAAATATTTTTCATATATATATATATATATTAAATATTGTATATATGAAATAAATTAGAAAAATATACATATTTATCGATCCGGTCCGGTCCGGTTCCCACTCTAAAATTGAGAACCAGATTGCCCGAAAACCGGTTCCACTTTTAGGAACTAGGAACCAGGCCGATATTCCCGAGAACCAGATCAAACAGGTCGGTCCAGTCCAGTCCAGTCCCAGTTTGGGCGGTCCATCTTGCTCACCCCTACCAATTATTACCCAAGAGGGTTTGGCGGTCGACATCTACCCGATTTTGACCCGGCCCATTATCATTCCTAAGGTCGCATTTGGTAATCAGGATAAAAGTTTGGATATGATAACATATATTATATCCTGTCTTTGGTTCTCGCCCAAAAGAGGTTAAAGTTGGATATAAGTGGGATATAAACCGGATAAAATTAGCTCACGAGGGGGTGGGATAAATGTGAATAATATTTCTTATTTATGGTATAAAAGCTATTTTTCTCGAATAACAAAGTTCTCAAATAATAAAAATAAAATAATAAATAATATTTGTATTTTAATATTCAAAAGAAAATTCAAAATAACAATAAAAAAATAATCTTCATTTTATTTGTATATTTGAACTTCTTTCTACTTTACAATATATGCTTTCCGTGTGTGTATAGTATCTATATTATTGCATATTTTTGCTATAATAGTATAATTTATTGTTTGAAATTTTTTTATTAAGGAATGATGGAAGGGAATAAAAAAAAGATGGAAATATATTTAAAGAATAAGTAAATAAAATTGAAGTAGAAGAGTCCAGTAAAATCAAATTTGAAAAGGATCTTTTCAATTCTTGAAGAATGAGGGAAAATGAAAATTCTTAAAAAAAGACCTATCCTCTCTTTCTCCATCTCCTTCTCTTTTCACATCGAACCTTGACGACTCCTCTGTAGTTTTAAGTTCACATCAAAACTTCACGAAAACGGCAAAAGAATCTATTCTTCTACTTCATAGCTCTTTGGTTCACATCAAATGTCCACGGAAGTAGCAAGAGAGTCAGAACTCCTTCTCCTTTGTAAATTTATGATTCATGTTAAAGTTTCACGAAAATAGCGATAGAGTCAAAATACCATACTTTTCGTTAATCGCAGAAGTAAGTGATCATATTTCCTCTCTCTCGCTAGAGATTTTTACAATCTCCGTTCGTGCACTTTCAGGTTCATCTACACAGATGATACCGTAAAATACCAAACAATGGACAGTATAGAATATGAAAATATTCACCTTTATTATTGCGATTCAACAATCAGTAAATAAGATCTAACAAAATCTCGAGATTTCACGTCTTATTTTATTCAATCTTATCCAATTATAAATCCAAACAACTGAACGCAGGCTAAGAGTGAAGGTTCAACAGCGCCATCTGAGTATCTTATCCACGTAGACGAGGAAGCTCTCCTCTTCTTGGTCGCCCGACACAATCCAAGCACGAAGCCTGCTCGGTCATCCTCGGATCCATGTACGATATCGGGTACTACAGTCTCTGCTTCGACGGCCGACGGCGTCACGTCCCGGGCTGCCCGAAGGCTCGCAGGGAGGGAGGGAGGGAGGGACGGATGATGACACGCGTTCTTCGAAGGACGCTATTCGATCGACTGCTGACCTGGTGGAGTCGCGCGTTGAACTAAGCTTTGACTTCTTGAGAAGAACGGGCGATGATGGAAACAGACAAGAATGGCAACACTAATGGAAACCGTCGGTCAAAAGTATTGGGGGGAAGAAGACCGCAACGTTACAAAGGAAATCGCGTCCGTACGATCTCATGGATCGGGAATCACTATGGCGGTCGCCACCTCACTAAATCGCTTCCCACCTACAGTACAGTCACAGAAAGAAAGAGAGAGAGAGAGAGAGAGAGAAAAGGTATGTTCGCCACGCGAGCGGACGGCGAGATCTGATGCATCCCGACACCAATCAACGGCCAGGAAATCATCTCGTCGCTCCGTGGTGCCCCCGCCATTCTCCGACAACCTCTTCCCCCGGGGAGCTCGTGCTCGCATCCGTCGCCGCCCTATCGTCACTCCCGTTGACCGCATCTTGGCCGTCCTGGTCTCCTTCCCTGCCCTCGTCCTCGTCCTCGTCGAACGAGCAGCCGCCGCCCCCGCCGCCGTCCTCGTCGTCCTCGTCGCCGTCGTCGTCGTCGTCGGACGACAGCGGAGCCAGCCAGCAGGTGCCGTGGAGGTGCCCGTTCACGCACACGAAGTACTCGAGCCGCCCGTTCCGCGAGCCGAGCCTCCTCGCCGCGCTCCGCGGCACGAGCCGCGCCGTCGTCATGCTCCACACCCGGGCCCCGCAGTACGGGCACGCCCGGTCCTCGAGCTCCACCCGGCGTCCTATCAGGCAGGCCCGCGTCATCGAGCAGCTGAACTCCTTGAACACCCCTCGGTACACCCCGAGGTCGTCCTGATGCCCCCCGCCCTCCTCCTCCTTCCCCATTTGGTGCTCGCACGGGTCGCTCATGTACAGCACGTCCCCGCGGCACCGCCTCGGCAGGAAGCTCCGCCCCGACGTCTTCGAGAACCGCGACGAGCTCGCGAAGTGCCCCGGCAGCTCCTGCCCCAGCCGGACGTTCCGGCTCGGCTCCGCACCGCAGCAGAAGAACATGAGCTTCGCCACCGCCGGCCACCCCCCGCCGATCCGGCCACCGCCCGGAGCCCCGCCGGTCAATGCCGCCACCATGCGCGGCGCGCGGTGGGCGCAGAGCTCCCGCCACAGCAGCCGCCTCGCGACGGCGCGGAGCTTCCGGTTCACCGAGGACACGAGGCAGAGCACGCGGAGGTCCCACTGGATCGACTTGAGGATGAGCAGGAGCACGCGCTCGTTCAGGATGCCGGGCTCCGGCGAGCCGGTGCAGACGCCGCCGCCGCGGTGGCTCGTTCTGAGTCGCTGGTTCGCACTCATTTCGGCGTCCGTCGGTGAAGAAAGTGGTGCCTACGGGGCCGGATATATACATCGGAAGCAGGGGAGATCTCCAGCGGGAGGACACGTGTCCCGTACGGAATGGGCTGGCAACTTCCGCGGATACCACTCCGGGGGGGATGCGGGGGGGTCACGTGGACGGCCGATATTTGGCCGGGGGTACACGTGTAGGGCGGGCATTGCCCGGGGTTGCCGTGAGTGGGGTAATCGAGGCGGCGCGTCACCGGAGGAGGGGGGGCGCCGGGCCCATCGGTCGCCACGTGTCCGCGGATTCCAGATTCGGACGTATCTCTCTCCTCCTCCTTTTTTTTTTTTTTAAATTATTCCCGCGTCTTCCTCGAAAATATCTGGGGTCCGATGTGTCGGGGTCGTGACGGAGGTCGGGCGGGGGGGTGGGGAGGGGCGCTGGAAATATCTGGGGGCTCTTTTTGCATTATTAAAATTCGGAAATTCCCGAGCACGGTGGAAAAAAATTTAAAAAAAAATAAGAAAAAAAATGAGGGCTATAATTCCTGTCCCTTCTGACAAAGGCTGGGGGGCACGTGGAGGGAGTCTGGATGGGACACGTGTGCTGGTCGCGGGATTCGATGGTGTGTTCGTCCGCTGAAGGTGCGGCCACGTGGTGGCATGCGTGTTTTTCTGACCCGAAAAGTGTCGATCATGGGTGTGGTTTTCGGGTATTTACTTAGTTAATTTTCTGTGCAAAACATTTTTTTTTTGCTCTTTCGGTATTTAATGCTAAAAAATTTTGTCGGACAAATGCCGTTTCGGCATTCGCATTTTGCGCGTTGCGCTTTGATCGGGTTATCAATCCAACAGAGGGTGGGTTCCAAATCATGAGACCAATAACTTTTCCTGTCATAATCGGTTTTTGATTTTTCGAATCGAGAACTGAATTGGTCCAGCCTGGAACCGAAACCAACTGGACCCTCGTCTCAACAAAATATCAGACGGCACACACCAAGCTAATTCATAGATGAATTATATTATTTGTCCTTAGTTGATCACTATTAATTGATTGCGATGGCAAATTTTGGAAATTTTTGCGCGCAATAGAATCTCACGCGCTTGCATGCCAACTCATTCCAATTTAACAACATTAAATTACGATGCGAAAGAACGGTCCGACAGAGAGGCCATGGGATTAGTCACATCTAAAAGTTGGAAAGTAAATGTTTCCTCTTGACAAAAGTCAATTCTTGGTCGGCGACATAACACGTTAACAAGTAACTACACGTTTTGAAAGAGAAAGAGGGCATAAAAAGAAAACCCTCCTAAGGCTATTCAGTGGCCACCCACATCCTCCATTAGACAAAAAGAGCCCAAAACACATTCACACGAGTTGAGATGGGAAGAGAGAGGCACGAGACTAGAGAGAGAGAGAGAGAGAGAGAAGAGAATCTAAACAAGCCCAATGCGTAAACTTTCAAGAAGGAATCGTTCAACCTAAACAAGACACGGATTTAATAGACGGGTCGATTTTCCACAAAGGTTAGAGGATAAGATTTACTTCACATGCTTTCAACATATGGTTAAACCGGTCCCTCCACGTGACATTAACCTTGCAAATTATGAATCGTCCATTCCAGTCTCTTTCCTTTCATGAAATTCAGCAAACACGTTTCATAATTTGCATGCACGCACACTTATGAACTACGGCAATCGGCAGAAGTTACTATCGAATTCGACAAGCGAAGCCGGGGCGAGGTCATCGTACCGGTTCGTGATCCAAAACATCATTAACTCGACACGAATTCAAGCGATTAGAATATTCGTCCCAGGAGATGCTTTCCACAAGATCCCTACGCAAACTCATCAGCGCATGATATTTTTCTGTTCATCGGACGATGTGACCCTGACAAGTTTCTGGGGGGGGATGAGGAAATCAGAGAGACAGGGTCAAGTCAATTCAGTTGATGTCGCTCGTCGATTTCGGGAGGCTAAGGACACTTGTCGGGCGATGGGCGCGTCGTGCTGCGCGACGGTGCGGTGCAGCCTTTGATACCAGCATTCGCCTCGCCCTCTCAGAAGCTGCCGCGTGTCCGGATCCGGCGACCATCCCGATAGTGCATTTGTCCGCCACCCTTCCTTCACGAAGGAGCGTGGCTTAATGGCTGTCGCTTGCCATTGAGACTTTTTTTTTTTTTTTTCTGGTTTTACACGTGGCGCGCGAATAGGGCGGGATGGCTCCCTTGTCAAGGGACACGTGGTGATTCGGGGATTCGGGGGGACCATGCTTTGTGAATTGTGATGAAAACCTCCGATCGTTTTTGTTGATTGTGTTGCTGTGTTTTGTTGTGGGTGTAAATTGTAGAAAATCGTTAGGCGCCGCGAGTGTACCTGAGCCCGATTGACTCGAATTGCCCAATCATATGGAATTCGTCGGATATGTCGGCTGGTGTCGATGTGATTTACTTATGTCCGATTTAATGCATGTATTGCTCGTGATCGTAGGAAAACGATTGCCGCCCTTCGCACACAAGAAGCTCGCTAGTCTACGTTAATGTACAACATGGCAGTTTAGCACAAAATCACATAGCGATGGAGTAGTTTTAGGTGTCGAATGTGTGGCCACAGCATTGCAACCATATAAGGATTTTGTTAGTGTTTCAGAAGCATTTGTCAAGTAAGCAGTAAGGTGGCCAATTATTGAATTCATCAGATGAATTTATTGCTAACTCAAGTAAGGAGTCGATCTTTGAAGGCTTTGGAGAATTTGAAAGCAAAAATCCATTTTCATTACTATTTTATATTAATTATGTCTAAGAAGTATTTCAAGAGCAATCGTTACGACGAGTCATCATATAATACCATTCTATTGAATTTTGAAAATGGGAAAATTCACAAAATCATCCCAATGTTGCACCTTTTATTTTTAGAAATACATTTTTTTTGCACTCTCATTCTTGTATTGAGGGACCAAACTCCATCTCAACACAACACCATTCACGTGAGTTTGCTAACTGAATTGACATTTTTCTTTCCTAGAATAGCACTGCCACCTTTTCTACCAAGCGCCTACTCCCAGAAATCATAGACCCACTTTTCAACCCCTAAGTCCAGCCAATCCCCCCACAGCCTGATTGCTGTCATCGTGTCTGGCCAAATTCCATCACATATTGACCTAGAAGATGGAGCATGCACGACACCCAAGTGGACAATTCCTCCATAAAAGCCTGTACACAAGTGATCTGTCACTAGTTCCACTCGTATAAGGACATGCAATTTTGAATTTGAAGATGGAATGGGGGCTTAGGGTTTGAATTGGCCCTAATCACCCCCGCTGGTTTTAGTGTGATGGGGTGGGTTGGATTGTCCCACCCGCTCCATGCACGATTGTGTTCCACCTACCAAGCGGACAATCGGGATGCACCGGAGGGAGGGCTGATGGGGGGGCTCCGTCCCCACTCGAAAACATAACGCCACCGGTTTTGAAAGTTGTTCACCACAGAGTTTCGCGAAGGATCACCACTTGGTGCCATGCTTGTTGTTGTGGCTCGATAAATTGACTTAGTCATAATCACCAATATATAGCGAGAGCGAGGACTAGTAACCATGCATATCACCACTCGGTCTAACATTACTCGCAATAATTTTTTAACTTGCTAAATTCCCATGCATTGCATGTGTATTGCACGAGTTATAATCTTCTTTTTTTTTTATCGAAATGAAGTTTTGCTGGAAAAGATTACTATGAAAAGGGAAATAATTTATTGATTGTTAGGTATTTAGCAAACCCACTCACCCTTCTTGCTCACCGTAGCCTTGTCCGAAGTCTTCACCTGATGGATATTTAGCAAATACTTTAAGAGATCCAACGGAAGATTTTGGGGTTAGCTAGACAATTGTTAGTGATTCCAATTTTAAATTTAGTTGTTCTTCTTAGTTCTTAATGGCTTGAAATAATTAGTCAATAGAGAATATTTTCTTTATTGACTACAATTTATGTCTAATCATTTTCGTAGATGATGAAAATAATTTTTGTTCTTTTGCTTATGTAAAGAATACAAGCGATCAAGTACAGGAAAGTATTTTTGAAATCATTCATTTTTTATTAAACAAATGGAGCAGAAAAAAGGACTTTGGGATCAAAACTGAATAACAAAACTTCAAAAAAAAAAAAACTATGGAGAAAAAGGATATCAAATACCATCTTTTCCCCTTTCGTTTTTTTTTTTTTCCTTTCCCTTCATCTTTAACCTCTAGCCGATCACTCATCCGGCGATCGGCTAGAGGTGAGGGCCCGCAAGGTCAAGGCAAGCCTCGCCTGCCCCCGGCGAGGCTCGACATGGATGGGCGAGGCTTGACCTCACCTAGCCATTGGCATCGCTGTTGTCGATGGCTAGGTGAGGTCGAGCCTCACCAGATCTAGTGAGTCGAGCCTCGCCCATCCATGGCAAGGCTCACCCTCACCGTCGCTTGTGAGGTTGAGCCTCCCCAGGGGCGGGCGAGGCTCGAGCTTGCCAGTGGCCAGCAGGATCAACCTAGCTAGCCTTTGCCTCTGGCTAGTCGCCGAACTGGCAACCGGCTAGAGGTTGAAGATGTAGGGAGAGAGGAAAAAAGAAAAAAAAAAGGGAAAAATAAAAGAAAAAAATAATAAAAAGATTTGAAAAAAAAATTAAAAAATTGCCACATCAACACCGTCCGGCCAAAATTAGCCAAATGGACTGAGTAGGCTTGAATGTAAAAAGCTTAAGGTTTCATTGGCAAAAATATGATTTAGAACTAAATTGTCATAATTGTAATATATTTATAATTGTTTTGGTAATTTTCCCATCAATTAAAGGCCTTCTTCATTAGATTAGTTCTTAGGCTTATATCTATATTGAAAAGAAAATGATATTTTACCTTTAAGTTGATGTGGCTAGCAAAGATCACCTAGAGAGGGGCGAATAGGTGATTTAAATAAATTCTTTACCAATTTAAAGCGGAAGTAAAAGATCAAGAACAAAGTCTGAACAATAAGCAGATTTTGATCACACTTTGTGACAAATGTTCTTGTGAGCAGTATAAACAATATAATAAGATATTACAGATAGAGAAAATTGCACACACGTTTATAGTGGTTCGGCTTATAGTAAGCCTACGTCCACTCTCCCACGCTAATAGCCTACTGGCTAGATTCCATTAATCAAATCAATGAGAAGTTACAACAAATTATGCCACTTAAACCCAATCACTTTTCCCCGGAGCTGGTGCTGCTTATACCAAGCCGATAGATCACATTATCTCACACCTAAACACACACTTATAACATTGTCTACATCTCTCAAATGATTACAAGTTTAAGCTCATGAAAGACAAGAGATTGAATCGAAATATGCTCAGACTTTGGACTTGTTGATTCTTGATTTCGTTCTCTACCTTTTGCTCCTCACTGATCTCCTTTTATACTCATTTACTTCCAAACTAGGTATTGGGCTGTCTTCAAAGGATCATTTTTCAATATTTACCTTTGGACAGATTTGTATAAAATGGATCGAGTAGCCGTTGGTTGATAAAATCCGAATCCCGTTGATTCTGGTCGTCCATACAATTAGAATCTTGGTTTCCATAAGTAGAGCTTTATCCGTTGTAATGCATACTTGTCATAGTATTTGATTGTCAATCAATAATAGCCTTAGATTGAAACAATCAAAACTTTCATTATGTGAAATCCATACCAGATCACTAGTTGTTATGTTTCGTTCTGAATGAGTTTTGCTTCTGCATCTAAAAGACTTCTGCGTTTGCATCTACAAGACTTCTGCGTCTGTATTTGCATAACTTCTGTGTCTGCGACCGTTTCAGAACTTAGATTAGTGTGGGTATTTGGTAAAGTCTGAACTTCTTATTCTGAGCTTGTCGCGACCGACCTCCCGATTTTTATTGAACATGCAAAAAGGGGGTTCTTCCTGGTACGTGTTAAGTCTAGGTTTGGGATTTAACTCGGGCTTTTTCAAACCCATACCATATCGCGAATTAAGGTTTAGGTTTTTAACATGCAAGTGGTTTATATTAAAGAGTCGCCACTAATCGATTTGGGGTGGTTCGATTAGAAACTCAAATAAGAAAATTGGAGAATCACTCTATTCCTACGAGCTAGAGATTAACTGAGTTTGGGGACTTGATTACACTAGTTGGTTAACTAATGCTCTTTTGGTACCTTTTTATCCTGTTCATTTCTGAAAGCATTTATCAGGCAATTTGAATTGATTTTAGAACCTTTCTTTTAACATGTGAGGTGATCAAACGAGTGCATAAAAAATAATTAGCAGTCCAAAACATATATGCAGCCTAAGGTTATAATCCTAAATAAGGCGACTAACATTTAAAACACAACAAATCATGCAATTAAAGTCTAATTAAAAACATGCATGATGATAACAATAAAACAGTAGTAAAGACAACATGTAAGGAACTACCACATAACTCTATAGGCTTGTCTAATTAAAACATGACGATTTATGCAATTAAAACAACAAGCATAATAACACAACAATAAGTTAATACATTTAGATATATCACATAATTTTTTAAAAAATTATTATTATTATTTTTAAAAATAATAATAATAATAAGAAATAAATACGGAAAGAAAATTTTTTTAAAAAAATTAAAATAATATAATATCAAAACCGGGTCGAGTCGCTAGATCTGGGTTGGTCGAATCCGACCCAGGGCGTTGACCTGGGTTGGATCGGTTGATCCGGGTCGTGTCAATTAATTCGGGTCGATCGGAACCAACCTGGGTCAATAGATTTGACTTAGGGCGTTGACCCAGGTCGGATCGGCTGATCCAGGTTGGGTCGAACCTGCGTGCACAAACACGCGGGGGATGTCGACGGAGCCAAAATTGGCTTTCCGCAGGCCGATCCAGATCGGCGCCGCCCTCAAATCGACCTCTAGAGATCATTCTCGAATCTCCTCTGCTGTCCACTTACCATCCGACGTCCTAGTCGTCGACCGACGGCCAAAAAAAACAAACCAGCCTCTATGAGGCATTTCATCAAGCAAATAGGGAGCGCAACAAAAATCAGAGGATTTTGACCTCCTTAAGCAACCTGATCGACCCTGATGGCTGCGGCTCACATTCGACGGCGAGTGGGGACCTGGACCGACAACGGTATGGGCCAGGATTCGCGCGAAACGATTGGCGCAAGTTCCAGCCAAACCGAACAAGAAAACAGAGGAAAACAGAAGCGGTCGGGACCCGGGGAGGCTCACCAGTCAAAGGTGCGTCTGGGCGGCTTTCCAGCTGCTCTGCAAGCGATGGCGATGCTATTGGTTCTCCATCTCGCTCCGGCGTGACCTCAGTATGCTCTCTCTCTCTCTCTCTCTCTCTCTCTCTCTCTCTCTCTCTCATGGCTAACCTCCTCTCCGTCTCTCTCTCTGGTTTTTATAGCTGGCGACGATGCGTCTCACCTGCTCCATACGCATGCTGACGACGGCATGCACTGGCCTATTTTGGCCGGTGACTTTCGCGGCCATTAGGCCGGTGCAGGGGGCCATTCTGACAAAGGACAAAGAGGTAGGAGAGAAGAGAGGAAAACGAGGGAAGATGGCCGGATTTTCGGGGGAGACGGAACTGGCCATCAATGCATGTCCTAGTGGCGTGCTCCCCTAGCCATTCTCTTGCCCGATAGGGATAGCACGGCCACGCTCAGCCGCTCGTCACCCTATGGCCTAAACAGGAGCGAACAGAGGAAGAGAGCAACAGCCGAGAGGGGGGAAGAAGAAAGGGGCTGGGCCGGCGCGGGGGAGAAGGAAGGAAGGAGAGCTGGGTCGGTGTGGGGGAAAAGAAGAAAAAGGGAGAAGGAGCTGGGCAGGGCCGGACCCAGCTCGCACGGGGAGGAGAAGAAAGGAAAAACGGCGGGCTAGGCCAGCAGGGGGGGAGGGGGGAAGAAGAAAAAGAAAAAAAAAAGGGTCGGGCCCACGCAGGAGGAAGTAAAAAAAGAGGAAAAGGGCCGATCCGGGCCGACCTCGACCCGGCCCAACTCGATTTTTTTATAATTAATTTTTTTTTGAAATTTTTAAATATTTTAATAGACTCTATTAATACAAGTGTGCCTAATTTCTATATGCAATGCATTTAAATAAAAATATTTTTTATTTTAGGAATCAAAGAAAATTAACTCCTAAATTTTGTGCAATTAATTTTGGGCAAATTAAAATAGGTGTCAACTGCTGCCCCTCTTTAAAGATGAGCTTGTAGAGGTTGAGCTCGTGGAGGTTACGTTCAAAAATAAAATGACACCTAAATTTGGCCCATGCATGCTCAATGAATGTTATTTTTTGTGAGACTGTGAGTCCCATTTTTTATTCGATAAGATGATGCGTGTTAAAGCAAATAAAAACATACATGGTGCTACTTACCTTGCCGAAGGGTAGAGTAATTCCAAATAGTTGGAATCATGTGTCGAGGACTCGAACCTATCTTCGGTCGCCTCGATTGAATTTCCTTCATCTGGGGCTCGAACCTATCTTTGATCGCCTCGACGAGGGAAATTGTTTATCTAGAACCCAAACTTTTCTTCAGTCACATTGACTGGGGAAATCGCTTGCCTAGGACCCGAAACTATTTTCGGTCGCCTTGACTGGATTTCGTTTGTCGAGGACCCGAACCTTTCTTCGATAGCCTTGACTAAGGAAATTGTTTGCCCAAGACCCGAACTTATCTTCGATCACTTTGACTGGATTTCATTTGTCTCGGCCCCGAACCTACCTTTGGTTGTCGTGACTAGGGAAATTGCTTGCACATGACCCGAACTTATCTTCGGTCGCGTTGACTAGATTTCGTTTGTCTAGGACCCAAACCTTTCTTCGGTAGCCTTGATTGGGGAAATCGTTTGCCTAGGACCCGAACTTATCTTCGGTCGCCTTAGCTAGATTTCATTTATTTATGACCCGAACCTTTCTTTGGTAGCCTTGACTAGATTTTACTTTGCCAAAGTACCTGCATCTTGTGAGGGGTACCTGAAAAGACTTGATGTGAGCAGAAAGGATTAATCCCATGCTCAGGAGGGGTACCGTAACAATCACAGGTACATGGTGAACGGAGGGGTCAATCCAATGTTCAGATGGTGAAGAGAGGGGTCAGTCCAATGTTCAAAGGGAACCATAACAATCATAGGTACATAGATTTTTGGAACCGAGCATGGGTAGAATATACTTACCTGGGCACGTTCCCGCCTCTTAAGGGCATGTCTCCTGTCAGACAAGTTTTTTGTGCAAAGACAAACGTATTCATCGGAGAAATAGATAACTAAGGCTATTCTAGAATATTGTATGAAATATCTTGACTATAAGTCAAGATGCTTTTCTTTTTCAAAAAAACACATGGTTTACTTTTCGGGTAGTTTGAAAAGAATTCTGATGAAATACCCAGGGTTTCTTACCCGAAGTTTTGATGCATCATCTACTGAATAATCAACCTTTTTCGGAACATCTCTTTTAGGGTGATAATGAGGGCTTCTCCAGTGCCCGAATTTTTGTGTCCTATCACTAGGGTTAAAACTTTGAGCTGTCAAAGACGAATTGCGTAACCATGTATGCATTCAATAAGGATAGACAAGCTAGGCTATTCCAAAATGTTTATTTGAAAGTTCATGCATGATGATTTTGCCATGTTTACATCACCAAACATCTATCGATATTCAGTCAAGACAATTTTCGTTCGCAATGTGGACTTCTCGAGATGCTGAACGAGGGACTTTCAGTCAGAAAGGACTTTGCACTCACTCTCATTGAAAATGGTTGTTTGTCCCGTCCATTAAGGCAGGAATATCGAAAACACTCAACCTGACCGTTATCACATCAATAAGGGTCTGAGTTTTCTCGCAAGCGATACGACGTTGCCAATCTGAGAGGTCTTCTTCAGGGTCGTAATGCTGCCTTAGTCAATGGCTTAACAAATGAGACTGTCCAAGTCAAGGCCATGAAAGAAAATATTCTGCAATCATCTCTAGGTTTACAAGTCAAGAACCCTGTAAAACGATATAGAAGTTGTATTGCTCGCACTTCCTCGAGCATTATTTATAAACATTTGAAATTTCACATTAATTCAAGTGCTCTGATCATAAGAGACTTTACAAGGGATGTGACGTGGGCTTGGTTCACAGGCTTAGGAGCGAAATGATCGTTGGGCTAAAAAATGTGTGTAATGGTGAGAATTAGTAATCATTTTGGCATTGTCACTATTCTTCTTCTCCACTGTCAGGATCTTTTTGGAAAACTCCTTGGGTAAGCCGGTGCTTTGGCTTCTTGCATAGCTTTTTCTTGACGAGTTTCTGCATCAAGCATTTTCCTGGATACCATTCAATCTTTGTCCTACTTGCTTTCTCCAGAATAAGTTCGTTTTCATCTATCATGTGATAGATTTTCATCCAGACAGAGTTCTTAAAGTAGGGGTTTGTATCAAAAAAGAACTCGAGTTTAAATCCTTTGGGGTTGTCTATTCTACACCACTTAATATCTTTGAGATATTTAAGAGCATTTTCAACATGCTCAGAGATCTCCTCAACTAAAACTTCATTGTTTTTCACAACAATTACCCAGAAATTAAGGACTCCTTTCTCTTCATCTTTTTCATTGTTTTTCTTCTTCCTCTTCATGGGCATCTGCCTTGTTTTTATTAAGCACACTATTTTTCCTTGCCCCTAATTTTCAACATTTTTTTTTTGAAATTGTCAAGACTAGCCTAAACAAGTTTGAACAGAACAAAAGTGTTAGGCTCTTGGAATCTTCACCTTTAGTCGGTACTTTGGACCATGATGCTTAAACTATGGTGACTTTTGCCTTACCATATGGGGGATGATCACCATCTAGGTTCGTATGAAATGAAGTTGTCGGCTCAATTGGGCTAGCAAGGGATATAAGTGTATGAGATAGGAGAAGAATTGTTTTTCGTCATCCTAGGGTACTTAAATTATCACAAGAGTTCATCTGTAATAATAATACTCAAAGATTAATGCAAGTGAGTGCAAGAAAATTTCTACTCATCTTTTTCACCTTGTGCGAGCTGTTGCGGCTGATGATCATAGAAAATTTTAGATATTACAAACTCTTCATCATTCTTATCTTGTTTAGTTTCTAGATAAGAACATCACTGTTATCAATGACATGTTGGCATTTTGGATAGGCTCTAATTAGTTTGCTGCTCCTCTTTTGACAAAGCCCTCTTAGTCTCGCCCATCCAGCCGTCGATGGTGTGCTTATCTTGTAGGACTCTGTCAAAGACCACCAGATTCATGAAGACGATGAGGCCAAAGCCGTTGGGGCAGTGATCGAAAGGGAAGGACGCTCTTCTTGCTCCCTCTGAATTTGAATCCTCCCTGTGATGCCGATTTACCTCAAGCTGCCCCAATGTGGGGTGATTCTTGACAGGGTAATTTAAAGGAACCTCCGGATGTATGGGCTAAAAAATGGTCAAGCAAAGGATTAATGGTAGTGCATGGGGCAAAGAAATGAATTGTCTCTCATCATTTTGGCTACCGTACCTTATGCGAGAAATCCCTTTACCTTATAAAAATGAAACCTTTTCGCTTATCTTGCAAGAGTTTGATACGTGAGAATATGTATAGACTAAGGATTGCCTCTCATCTTCTTGACACATCTCATTTAATACATCGAAGCAATTTAACACCGTTCGTCGAATTGTCAAGATTTTCACACGGAATTAGTGAATTAAATAGGTAAAATTACCATGCAAAATTCTTTTCAAAAGATATGCGATGCACTTGGAGAAAGGTTAAGTATTCCTTTGTTTTGACATATTTCCTCTTTCTTTGTTTCTTTGTACTCTTATGAGAAAAGTTTGCAAGGAAAGAGATATTTACCTATGCTACAATAGCGAGGTAAACCTGCAAGGTTATGAGAAAGACCATATTAATAAATGGTTCTTTGATGAACAAGAATTGAGAATGATACAACATTACCCTTCATAATTCCCTTCATTTGAGATTAAATTGACAACTCCTTGGTTTTCTTGGATGTTGACAATTCCCTTCTAATGAAAACATGAGCTTATGTTAGCAATAAGATGATTGAGGGTAAATTGAGAATGATACAAATTACCTTTCTTCCATTTTGCCTTTAAAGCTAGCAGAGTCTTTTCTCCTCTCATGGTTGGTCTCGAAACTTGAATGAAATCCTCTATGATTAGGGGTGCTTCCAGTTAGAAAGTCCTATCATCAGTGCATGCTATGTCAATACGGCTCCAGTTCATCAGGGAGTTTCTCGAGAATCACATGATTCTTGACATGTACAGGGTATGTACAATTGCTTGCATGAGGATCTTTGCAGCAAAGCTAATTGCTTTAAAGGTCTTTGACAAACGTGGGCGTGACTACCATCGATACTTCAATGGTTGTCAGGATCGGCCTTGACGTCAATTTGTCATGTGCGAAATCCTTTTATGGTTAGACTTGCCACTAGGAGTATTCTTATCGATAACTTTTTTGCCAATTCTCTTGTTATCAATAGGAATATAAAAATTATTTCAAGGATAGTACTTCTGCACAGTATCAGAGTTGACCGGGTTAGAGAATTGGCGTCCATCCATCTCAGTCAGAATTAGAGCCCCTTTAGGGAGTATCTTTTTCACAACGTAGGAACCCTTGTAATTTGGAGCTAATTTACCTCCAATTTCGAGGGGTAGTGCTAATACTTTTCTCAGGACAAAATCGCCTGCTTTGAAGTGTCTTGAGTGCACATTTCGGTTGAATGATCTTGCTACCATTTGTTGATAGCATTACCCATGACAAAGAGCCTTTAACCGCTTTTCATCGATCATATTCAGCTGCTCCAGTTTTTGCCTCTTCCACTCTGCATCAGACAATTTCACTTGAGACGATACCCGTAACGAAGAGATTTCTACCTTAACATGCAGGATTGCTTCCATGCCATACACTAAGGAAAAAGGGTTATCCTGGTAGATGTCCGAATTGATGTTCGGTATGCCATTAATGCAAAAGGCAATCTTTCATGCCAATTTCGGTAGTTCTCAGCAGTTTTGGCTAAGATCTTCTTGATATTTTTATTGGCAACCTCAACAGCTCCATTCATTTAGGGACGATAAGGAGATGAATTCAGATGATGGATTTTGAATTCACTGAGTAAATCATCAACAAACTTGTTATTCGGATTTGTCCAATTATTTATAACGATGGCTTCAGGGACGTCATAACGAGCGATTATATCTCGTTTGATGAATTTTGTCACGTTCCGAGCAGTGACATTGGTATATGACGCAGCCTCGATCCATTTGGAAAAATAATCAATTGCGACCAAGATAAAGCAATGTCCATTTGATGCTTTTGAATTAATTGGGCCGATCACATTAATACCCCAAATTAAAAATGGCCATGACTCTGACAACTGGTGTAATTCAGTTGGTGGGGCATTTATCTTGTTTCCATGGATCTGACAACTATAACAATTCCGAACATGTCAGATGCAATCACTTTCTAAGGAAAGCCAGTAATAACCTAATCTTATTATTTTCCTGGCCAACATGTGTCCATTCATGTGTGGACCGCATACTCCTTCATGTAATTCCTGCATGAGTCGTGTTGCTTCAGTTGCATCCACGCATTTGAGCAAAATAGAGTTATAGGACCTCTTGTACAAGTTCTCATCATTGACGAAAAACTTTGTTGCCATTTTCATTATGTATCTTCTGTCTGCAGAGCTAATCCCTTCAGGGAATTGGTGTTTCTTGATGTAATTCATGATATCGTAATACCATGGTTTACCATCAGGTTCCTCGGTCACGGTCATCCAATAGGCCTGTCTAGTCAGGACTTCAATCTTCAGAGGTTCTATTTCTAAACCATTGGTAACTTATAACATGGATGATAGTGTAGCCAGTGCATCGACGAATTGGTTATGAGATCTAGATATGTATTCAAACGAGATCTCATTAAATTCTGAAATCAATTCTTCCAGATAGTCAAAATAGGACACTAGTTTAGTATCCTTAGTCTTCCATTCACCCACAGTCTGGAGTATGATTAAGGCAGAATCGCCGAACACTTTTAGTTTGGCTATTTTCATATCAATTGCTGCTTGTAAACCGAGAATACATGCTTCATACTCGGTAATGTTGTTGGTGCAAGGAAATATCAATTTCGCTGCTACTAGATAATGCTACCCATATGGGGATATCAAGACTGCCCCAGTGCCAGAACCAGACAGGTTTACTACTCTATCGAAAAACATGGTCCATATGTGTTCCTCCATTGATAAAAATGCGGTCATCTAGGAAATTATCCTTACGTATCTCCCCAAGACATTCAGCTAATATATCAGCGATCACTCGACCATTTACTGATTTTTGTGATGATATTTGGATATCAAATTCTGAAATTAGAATTTGCCATTTGGCTAATTTTCCCACTAATGCCGGTCGGTTAAGCAAATACCAGATAAGATCGTTTTCAGTTACAAGGAACATTTGGTGGTGCAAAATATATTGTCGGAGCCTATGTAACACCCGCACCAATGCGACACATGTTTTTTTTGATTCGGAATAATTCTGCTCCGAAATGGTGAATTTCTTGTTCAGATAATAGATGACTTGTTCTTTTCCGTCATCAGGGTGACTCTGGGCCAACAAGGCTTCTAACGATTCACTGTGAATTATTAAATAGAGAGTTAAAGGATACCCTGAGACTGGTGGAACTAGTACCGGGGGATTCATCAAATACTGCTTTAGCTTCTCAAGTGCTTCTCGACAATCCTCATCCCAATTAATCTGAGCGTCTTTCTTGAGAAGTTTGAAGAAAGGCCATGCAGTCTCAGAGAGTTGGGAGATAAATGGAGCAATGTAATTCAACCTTCCCAAAAGGCTTCTGACCTCTCTCACTGTGGACGGGAGTTGCAGTTTACATATTGCTTTGACTTTTGAGGAGTTGACCTTAATCCTCTTGCTACTTATGATGAATCCGAGTAACTTACCAGAGATCGCCCTAAACACCCACTTTGCAGGGTTCAGGTGTAATTTGAACTCGCGCAACCGGCTGAATAGCTTCTTCAAGGCTTCAATGTAGTCCTCTCCGCATCTGGTCTTGGCAATCATGTCATCGACATAGACTTCAATTTCTTTGTGCATCAGGTCATGAAAGAGAGTAACCATAGCACATTGGTATGTTACCCCGGCATTCTTTAAACCAAAAGGCATAACCCTGTAGTAAAAGGTTCTCCATGGAGTGATGAATGCCGTCTTCTCCTTATCTTCATCATTCTTCCTTATCTGGTTGTACCCGGAGAATTCATCCATGAAAGAAAATAATTTGAATCTAGCAATGCTATCCATAAGGACATCTATGTGGGGGAGCGGAAAATCATCTTTTGGACTAGCCTTTTTCAAGTTACGGTAATCAACATAAACTCGAATTCGACCATCCTTTTTCTTCATTGGCACGATGTTCACTACCCAATCAGGGTATTGCGAAATCTTGATGAACCTTACTTTCAACAACTTCATCACTTCCTTTTCGATCTTTTTCGACAGCTCGAGTTTAGTCCGTCATAACCTTTGTTTCTTAGGAGGCATGTCGAGATTGGTAGTCAGACTGTGCTTAACAATCCGAGGGTCTAGTCCTGGCATATCAGAATAAGACCATGCGAAAACGTCTTGATAATCCTTAAGGAGAGCAATCAAGCGTATGGCTTTCTCTTCGGGAAGGTTGGCCCCAATATTTACTTCTTTTGGATCTTGAGTACTGCTCAAATTGATGGTAACAGTATCTTCAGTTGTAAGGGGCTTGAATTGTTCATATTGCTTTCAATTTCTTCGGATTTCAACAGGGTCATCACTTAAATCATCAGAATCGCTACTGTCAGTATCTACATCATCAGGCTGGACCGCACTAACTCTCTCACAAGTTGCAAGATTATACTTGGAACACAAGGTAAATTGATCAAAAAAACAAATGGGGATATGGATTCTTTTCATTGTCATTTTCCTCTTAAAACATTTTTTGAAGAAATAGTAAAAAAATCTTTGATTTTCGAAAACTTTTTAGAAACGAGAAAGCATGAGATAGCCTGGACTTCAGAATACTTTCCTTTTCGTGGCTAGATATCATCAACGGGCCGGTTTGGGATACTACCTCATGCCCTCAAAACATTATTTATTTACAACACATGGTTTTACAACCTTAAAAGAGGGAGAGTTCAAAAAGACATTTCTTCTAACAGAAATGACGACAAAAACAAAATATAAGGATAGCCCATTTTCGAGGGATTCATGTAGAAGAGAGGAGAGGAATCCTACTCAAGCGGGCTTGCACCCATTCCCTCCACTAATCCTTTGTCTATTGCGCCAACGAAGAAATCCTCAAAAGTATCATTCCAGGAATCCAGCTCCTCGGCTCTTCTCTTTAATGGTATCAACTTTTCCATGTTGTCCTATCCGCTAGGAGTGCTATTCAGCTGGTCTTCATAAAAACTTGATGGCATTTAGTAATCAACGTAATAGTCAAACTTACCACTGGGCTCGCCCATTGTATCCATAATTGCCTTCCCCTTACGTGCTTTATAAAAAAGCTTAGGAACAGTGGCACGAATGCTAGGTACCACCAAGATATCATCTTCACCATGACACAACCATAGGGCACGAAAGGTGAATGTCCCGACATCCAGTAGGTCTTGAATTCTATTCTTTAGAGTATCGCAATCATCCAGTGAGTGCCCGATCTCTCCCGAATGATAGTCACAAGATTTGGAGGGATCATAGTTAATGAAATACTCAAGAATAGGGTATTTTGGCTTCATTGTAATTAGCCCCTTCCGTAAAAGGATAGAGAATATCACATCCATGGATTTAAGAACCGGCGAGTATCATCATACATTACCCTGCTACTGTAAGAGTTGGATATCTCACCAAATCATGTCAGGAAGGACTCCTGACAGCGAGTTTCCTCCTGAACCATTTACTTGGGTCACCTGCTCCTAATTAGGCAACGGTGGTAACATGTCCAAGATTTGGCGAATGGTGTTCATTAAGGATGTGAGCAATCTCGTAACTCACCTAACTAATACTACAAACATGCAAACAAATCAGCTGGGTTTGCACTCGTTTCTGAGGCCGAGTCTTCGTGTATGGCCCTTAAGAAGATATCGTTAAATAGGGTGACCACACTATCTAGCGTTTCTTCTTGTCCATAATCTTCTTCAATCGATAGATTGTTTGGGTTTCGATATATCGGTCAACAGTAACATCTACAGGAAGAGTCGAGGAGCTTAGGTGACTTGAACATTCGGCAGGATGCTTGAACCCCTCACCAAATTACCCTGACAGGTTAAGATAAACTTTTTCATCATGCAGCAATTTAGCAGGTGGCAAGAAAGTCGTCTTGATATGGGGAAGTAGCAAGCCAATTTGACCTTTCGTGCCCCTTGTTGACCCGTTGGTTTTCTCCACGATATCCTAGGCCAGCTGTAAAGTGATTCCTGGCTGCCTGAATAAGCTCTCGGATGCCCCGGCCTCCTCTACCAAGTCCTTGGCCTAGGGTGAAGCCATTTCCAACCATAACCTTCTTTACTATAATTGAGGCTTTTAACATATCAGGGACAAGGGGAGAAATTCCTTGATGTCCATGCACGGTTGATATGAGCTCGATGGACTGATAACTAGATTCCATCTTGCCACTTGATTTAACATACGGGATAGCAATTTCTTGATAGATTCGATGGTCCTCCTCTCCAAGGACCGTGATTAGCTTCCCTTAGACTACAAACTTCACACTTAGGTGAAGGTTTGAAGGTATGGCTTCAGCAGAGTGAATCCAAGGACGGCCCAGCAGAAAGTTAAACGCAGTGGGGATGTCCATTACTTGGAATATAATACTGAATACTGTTGGGCCAATCTGGACATCAAGGTTGATTTCACCAACAATGTCTTTTTTCATCCCGTCAAACGCCCGAACGGATGTTTTTGAGGCATATAGCTTAGACGTATCTATATTGAGACGGTGCAAGGTTGCCAGTGGGCAGATATTTAAAGCTGACCCATTGTCTATCAGAATTCGAGCCATATGAGAGTTTCTACATTTAACAGAGATGTAGAGATCCTCAGTATATCCCCTTCCTTCAGCGGGAAATTTATCCTCTGAGAATATTATAAGATCCTTCAAAAGGATGGAGCCCACAAATGTTTCTAACTTGTCATGCTCAATTGTTTCTGGGACGTTTACTTTGCTAAGTAGCTTCGTCAGAGATTTCTAATGCTTCATGGACGTTTGAAGTAGTTCTAATGAAGAAATCTGGAGGGGCAATTTGCGTAACTGGTTCACCACATTGTATTCATTGGCTTTGACGATGGCTAAGAATTCTTTGGCTTCTTCATCAATAACAGGCTTTGGAGGCGGCGCATCAGCTTGGGTATACATTTGTCCGAACCTAGTAACTAGGTCAACATCCAGTTCGTAGGACCATGGGACTGCTTTGTTGTTCTCGTACCGGTAAGACTGAGGTATCTCGATAATACGTGCCCCTCGGTTAGGGGTACCTCAATTGCCAACTCTTTTTCCTCGTCTGAGCTATTAGACAAAGGTTTGTTCACAAGTGTGGGGATGGATCCACCTATTTCGACATTCAATGCTGAGAGTTCTTTGTCCCAGTCGATGATAACCTCAGAGATGGTGGCCACTATGCCGGTACGGTCGGCATACACAATCAAACCTGCTTTCGTCATACTAGCAACTCTTTCTTTCATTAAGGACAAGGGCAGTACTTCACTAGTACAATAATACCCTACTTTTACTAGGGTGTTATAAACGTCAATAGTGTATACCCTCTCACTCTTAATTGACAAGCGTCGAAAGTGGTTATGGCATTAACTACGTTTTCGTGTTTGAGTAGCGGGTTGTTTTGGACATTCGGCTTGGATGTCTGAAACGAAAAAGCTTTGATATTGAGCAAATTTTGGATTCGGTGTTTGAATGTATAACAATTGTCCATCGAATGTCCTATCTCGCCCATGTAATAGTCATACTTCTTGGACTGATCGTAATTTGAAAAGCTTTTTGAGTTATGACGTTTTGGTCCGGCAGAAAACAGGTTTTTCTTCCGAAGTATGGCCAGGACTCGAGAAAGGGATCCAGGCAACGAATTGAATTGTCTTTTCTTATATCGCTTCAGAAGCTGGTGACTTGAGGTCGGTTGCCGCTCACTATTCACTTGGACTGTCTGGGGAGGATGAATAGTCTGGGTATATGCGATGTTCCCATCCGTTAGGGATTCCTTTTCCTTTCTCGTGTTGAGTCTCTTGCTTGTGGAAGCGGGGTCTGTAAATCATCCGTCACGCAATCCCATTTCAATTCGTTCGTCCACGGGAACAAGACGATTAAAGATTCAGCAGTGTCACCAACTAGGGGGTGTCTATATTCATACAGAAGAGACTTAATGAACAACTTCACTTGTTCATGATCAGTGAGTTGTGGGGTAACTTGGGCAGTCAAGTTTCTCCATCTGGTGGCATACTCTTTGAAGGACTCACTCTTCTTCTTTTTAGTGCGCTCTAGGTCGTCACGAGTAAAAGTGACGTCGAGGTTGAATTGATATTGCTTGAGGAATGCATCAACGGCATCATCCCAAGATTTAAAAGTATCAACATCTTTTGATTATACCATGTCAAAACTGGCCCCGTCAGATTTACCTGAAAGGTTTAAATCATGAGGGGTTCATTATCAACGTACTGAGTCATCCGCACATGATACATGTGCAAATGGTGTTTGGGGCATGAAGAGCCTTCATATTTCTCGAATTCTAACATCTTGAACTTTTTTGGTACTTTGACCCATTTGTATATAGACAGGTCAAGTGGGACAGCATGTAGCGGGTCTTGTAGCTGTTTCAGCATCTCCTCGACCTTTGCAAGGCGTTTGTTATGTTCCGTCATCGATGCACTTTCAAGTTCAACCTTCCTAACAGCCAGGAGAAGTGGATCGTCCTCTAGCAGGGGTATTTTATTGTCGATGGTGGAGGTTTTGTCTTTTCCAGTAGACGATGGTGGTAACATAATCTCAATTGCTGCAGGCGAGGGCGTGAGCTTGCCATTGAAGGATTTTATTTGCTTGGTGAGGTTCTCAAGCGCATTGAAAACCATCTTCATTTCGTTTTCTATATTATCGAGACGGACGTTTTCTTTGGCCATTTTTTGTAACTACTTGTGAAAACGTTAAAATGAATGAGTATAATGCCTAATAAAGAATCATTTCATGGTCCAATCATAATATTATTACATATTTTCTTTATTTGCAAAGAAAAAAATGAGAAAAAAAGTTTTTATTAATATCAACATTATAGGCGGCGTCCCCGGGGTTCGAACCCCGGTCGCCTCTGACCGTTTCGCTCATCCCCGGATACCACTAGGCCGAAGGCCACGGTGGTGTCATTAAGGCGCAAAACAATTTATTTATATAATAAAAAGCGGTCCAAGTTATATTAATATTAGTACAACCTATAAACACTTTTAAAGAAGAAAATCAAAACCCCTAAACATAAGTGCTAGGAAAATATAAAAAATAGAGGCTTTTAACAAAAAGGATGCCCTTTCCGGATGCTCATTTTATAAACGATGAGAAAGCTACAGTCTCTCGGAATCCCTTATTTTCACGGACAAGCTCCGCAATAAGCGTATCCTTCGTTCCCACAGTCTTTTCGAGATGATCATTTGTGTTTGGCGACTGGGCTTGTTGATTATATCTGGGACCTTTGGCTGTAGATTTGCCGAGATTTGATGATGTAAAATGTAGAATAGAGAGGCATGGTGGACCTTTTCCTGCCCCTTCAATAACCTCGGCACCAAAATGGTCTCAAGCTGACATTCAGTCCACACCCCCTGGATGGCACGAATTTCGCCAGCATAGTTGTAGTTCGAGCGGGTGAATCGAATTCGAAATAAGTCTGTCTTGAGAGGCAACGAAATCTCCTGAAGGGCCCTGTACTGGCGGGCTAGGGGTAGTATGAAGTGGCGCCAGATAAACCGAGCAGCGGAACAGGGTTGTGGAATCTGTGGGCATAACAAGCTTGACCCTTATGGAACCATTTAGTGTGCCATAAGAATGCTTTGAGATCAAGGTCTTTCATAAAAATTATCCAGGTAGCATAATCCTTATCAGGGGAATTATTTTTTAAGACCTCAAATCTTTATATCGAAAGCATGAGATCGTTGATTTCAAAAAGCTGCATGAGGTGCCCAAATCCTCTCAAATGGGACAAAAACCAAATTTGTAAAATTTCTGGGACGGCCTGCATGATTTTCTCATCATTTTGCTTAAAACGGTTAAAAGACAAAAATGTTTTCGCTAGAACTGAATTAACATAACTCAAGCTGGTGCAAATTTGTTTGGCCACATACGTAATCGAGGGGTTTATTGAATGTTTGCAATAGGGGAAAATGATACACTTGATAAAAGCAAGAATGAAAATCTTGGCTTTTTGGCTCATAGGTTGACTTTCAAAATATTCATTTAAGAAAAACCATGAGCATGCATTACAATAAGCTTTGACGACTCTTTTCACGGTATCGCTTTTGGTTTGCAAAAACTGGGATAATTCGGGTAGAGGGGACACACCCAAAAGTGGTTAATGAGTTCAGATCCCAAAGGCTTTCCCATGACAACACTATATTCTTCCAGAGTCAGGGTCATCTCAAACTTACTAAATATGAAAGTGGATGTCTGTGGGCACCAGAAATGTGCTAATGCTTGCATCATGCCAGAATGGATATTGATTTTGAGTAATGGAAGTAGTCAACTAATCCTCGCTTTAGCATATTGTTGGTCATTCTGATCAAGTTGGTCCTACCATGCTAGAAGTTCTTTATTAAGAGTAGGGACGAATTGGACATCAACTCTTCTCATTGAGTATAAAATGCAATCAATTGGTGGCCTAATAGTAACAAGTCAAATAAATAAGTAGACTGCATAATAAAACAACAAGAGATAAAATATATACCTTTCACTGAACCATGTCAATCACAACAACATACACATAAGGAGTGAGGTTCGATTTCTATTTAGACTGATTTAACAAAATGAAATTAAAAGGGTGCCTGACCGTCGCAGTCTCGCATTGGTATCAAGTCCTTTTAACCTCGGCCAAATCGAAAGGAATATCTTATAGTCACGCGAATAGCGGCTAAAGAGCGGCTAAAGATATTTCTTTATGATTTTTTTAGAAATAAATTTCGAAGAAAAGAAAGGCAATCTCTACATCGCGGGCTTGCGTTCGAAGTCGTATCTTTTTTAACACCATCCTAAAATGCTTTATCGCAGCCCAGATCCGGCAGCGTGGTTGTATGTGCAACAGTATAATGCTAAATCATTAAAGCATGCACAACAAATCATAAACAATCAATTTGAACCTGCAAGAACAAATAACATCTTAATGTTAGGATCATACCTGGAGTTCTCGCTACCAAACAAAAAAAAATATTTTGAACAGGACAAAAAAAATTGGCTCAAGTCCACTTTAAAAAAAAATGCAAGTCCCCAGCGAAGTTGTTAGTCTGTCGCGACCGACCTCCCGATTTTTATCGAACATGCAAAAAGGGGGTTCTGCCTGGTACGTGTTAAGTCTAGGTTCATGACTTAACTCGGGCTCTCTCAAGCTCATACCATGTCGCGACTTATGATTTAGGTTTTTAACATGCAAATGATTTATATCAAAAAGTTGCAACTAATCGATTTAGGATGGGTCGTTTAGAAACCCAAATAAGGAGATGGGAGAATCACAATATTCCCATGAACCAGAGATTAACTGAGTTCAGGGACTTGGTTACATTAGTTGGTTAACTAATACCATTTTGGTATCTTTTTACCTTGTTTATTTCTGAAAACATTTGTCTGGCAATTTAAATTGATTTTAGGACCTTTTTTCCTAACATGTGAGGTAATCAAACGAGTGTATAATAAAAAACGATTAGCAGTCCAAAATAGATATGCAGCCTAAGGTTCTGGCCCTAAATAAAGTGACTAACATTTAAAACACAACAAATCATGCAATTAAAGTCTAATTAAAAACATACATGATGATAACAATAAAGCAGTAGTAAAGACAACATACAATGAACTACCACATAACCCTCTAGGCTTGTCTAATTAAAATATGGCGATTTATGCAATTAAAACAACATGCATAATAATACAACAATAAGTTAATACATTTAGATATATCATATAATTTTAAAAAAATAAATAATAATAAGAAATAAATACGAAAAGAAAAATTATTTTTTAAAAAAATTAAAATAATATAATATTAAAACTGGGTCGAGTCGCCGGATCTGAGTTTGTTAGATCTGACCCAGGGCATTGACCCGAGTCGAATCGGCTGATCCGGGTCGGGTTAACGGATTCGGGTTGGTCGGAACCGACCCGAGTTAACGAATTCGACCAAGGGCGTTGACCCGGGTTAGATCGGCTGATCTGAGTCGGATCGAACTCGTGTGCACAAACACGCGGGGGATGCTGGTGGAGCTAAAATTGGCCTTCTGCCGGCCGACCCAAGCAGCATCGCCCCCAAATCAACCTCTAGAGATTGTTCCCGAACCTCCTCTGCCGTCCACTTACTATCCGACGTCCCGGTTGCTGGCCGGTGGCAAAAAAAAACAAACCAGCCTCTATGAGGCATTTCATCGAGCAGATGGGGGCGCAACAAAAATCAGAGGATTTTGACCTCCTCAAGCAACCTAGTTGACTTCGACGGCTGCGGCTCACATTCGATTGCAAGCAGGGACTTGGGCCGACGACGGTATAGGCTGGGATTTGCGCGAAACGATCAGCACGAGTCTTGGCCAAACCAGACAAGAAAACAGAGGAAAATAGAGGTGTTCGGGGACCCGGAGAGGCTCACCAGTCGACGGCGCGTCTGGGCGGCTTTCCGACTACTCCGCGGGCGACGGCGACGCTATTGATTCTCCTTCTCGCTCCGGCGTGACCTCGGTATGTTCTCTCTCTCTCTCTCTCTCTCTCTCTATTCTCTCCCTTCTCTCTCTGTTCTCTCTCACGGCTAACCCCCTCTCCATCTCTCTCTCTAGTTTTTATAATCGGTGATAGCGCGTCTCACCTGCTCCATACGCATGCTGACGACGGCCTACACCGGACTATTTTGGCCCGTGACTTTCGCAGCCATTAGGCCGATGCAAGGGAATCCATTCTGATGAAGGACAGAGAGGCAGGGGAGAGGAGAGGAAAAACGGGGGGAGATGGCCGGGTTTTCGAAAGAGACAGGACTGGCCATCAATGCTTGTTTCAGTGGCGTGCTCCCCTGGCCATTCTATGGCCTAGTGGGGACAGCGCAGCCACGCTCAGCCGCTCGTCGCCTTGCGGCCGGAACAGGGGCGAACAGGGAAAGAGAGTGACAACCGGAGAGGAGGGAAGGAGAAAGGGGCTAGGCCGGCGTAGGAGAGAAGGAAGGAAGGAGAGCTAGGCCGGCGTGGGGGAAAAGAAGAAGAAGGAAGAAGGAGCTGGGCTGGGCCGGGCTCAACTCACGCGGGGAGGAGAAGAAAGGAAAGAGGGCGGACTGGGCCCGCAGGGGGGAAGAAGAAAAAGAAAAAAGAAAAGGGCCGGGCCCGCGCAGGGGGGAAGAAAAGAAAAGAGGAAAAGGGCTGAACCAAGCCGGCCCCGACCTAGCCCAACTCAATTTTTTTTTATAATTAATTTTTTTAATTTATAATTATTTTTTTGAAAATTTTAAACATTTTAATAGACTCTATTAATACAAATGTGTCTAATTTCTCTATGCAATGCATTTAAATAGAAATATTTTTTTTGTTTTAGGAATTAAAGAAAATTAATTCCTAAATTTTGTGCAATTAATTTTGGGCAAATTAAAATAGGTGTCAACAGAGTTTGAACTTTCTCGTTCTGATTCTGAACTTCTCGTTCTAAGTCTCAACTTCTCATTCTGAGTCTGAATTTCTTTTGCTTGAAGTTCTTTCACAATATGAACACGAACTAGATCAAGATTAACACATGCTTTTTTTCCAAAAATAACTTCCGGAATCAAAATACTTCAAAACATTTATCAGACTTACAAAATACTCATTGACAGTTTTGTCAACTTCAAAATCTATTGGGAATTTTCCTTAACATAAGTAAACATTTATTATTAGAATGAACATGTTGGGTAGGAGACTTTTGGCATAGGACCCATCTTTTTAGGAGTAAGTTGACTCTAATTTAGATTTGATACACTTCATGTGGAAAAAATATCAAAAAGTCTTAAACCTATTGCACTTTTGTCAATTCAGTCCTATATCTTTTCACTTCTTGCCAATTGAGTCCATCCAACCAATTTTGGTCAACCGGTGCTAACGTGACCACCGACAAGAGCTGGCCATCCGGCCAACGCTGACATGGCAATTTTTAAATGTTTTTTTTGAATTTTTGAATTTAATTTAATTTTCTTTTCTTTTTTCTGCCCTTCTTTCCTCTAGTCAATCCGATGACTGGCGACTAGCCAGAGGTGCAGACCGGCGAGGTCGATCTCGCTGGCCTCTGGCGAGGCTCGCCCCCACTGGACATTAACGAGGGTGAGCCTCACCTGCCGCTGCCAAGCCAACCTTGCCCAGCTAAGGCGAGGCCAATTTGTGACGACGTTAGGCAGAAGAAGGCACAAAAAAGAAAAGAAAAAAAATTGAAAAAAATATTGAAAAATTGCCACGTCAGCGTTGGCTGAACGCAGGTGCCGGCAAGCCAAAATTGACCGGATTGACTCAATTGGCAAGAAGTGAAAAGGTTTAGGACTGAATTGACAAACTTAAAAGATTTAGGACTGAACTAGCAAAAGTACAATAAATTTATGATTTTTTGGATAATTTTCTCCACTTCATGTATATCCCTTAATTTGTTTCTAGGTATGCTCGATATGCAATTCTTAACTCTACCTAATGTAATGATCCTAGATTGTTATAAATGATAATACCTTGTTTTAACTTCAAATAGTATAAGCCACTTTGTTAGAAGGTTTATAATGAGGAAGTTTAATAATTGGACGGTCCTAATCCCGCACGTAAAATAAAAAGTTTCTACTATTCCCCCACATAAATTATAAGTGAACCGTTTTTATCTAAATTGCTATTTGGACCTCTCGGGCTTTCTCTATTTCAGGATTTTCGAGTTGGGGTCGCATTATACCTGTCAGAAGGGCAACATCGCGGGACGTTACAATGGAGCTTCCCTGAGCTATTGCTACCAATGAACTGTGCGAGTGAATTGAAAAGTTCCGGGGTTGAAGTAACAAAACGTCGAAAATCCAATTAATGAGAACTCTTGGGAAGTTTTCCTGGAAACAAACCGGAAAAAAAAAAATGTTAGCTTTAAATCAAAGAATATTAATAAATGTGGGATTTCTGAAGATCTTCTATGCAACTATCGCTCGGAGAGCCTTTAAAGAGACAATAATCATGGGATGCAAGGTTTTGGTAAACTTTGTTTAAAAGGGTCTTTGGGCCTTTTACAAAATTTTGGTCCGCGACGTTCCGAACTATCGGCCTGCACCAACTTAGCCTGGCCCGATTGAAATGATTTAAAGCATAATAACGTATGTCTAAAAGATACAAAACTTTAAAGCTGTGTTTAGTCATCTGAATTTCTAAACAGGATAGGGTAGGATAAAATCCAAGGAATTGGCTATACCCTATCTATTGTTTAGTGAATCACAATGATAAGCCGGATATTTTTCTATTATTTGCTATGAACATCATATTAATGTAAATGAACCTAAAAATTGAACAAACTGACACGATGAAAATTTCTCACCACACTTTTACCTACTTCATTTTTTATTATTTTTCCCTTTCTTTTTAAATTCTTTTCTTTTTTTTTATATCTTTTTTCCCCTTCCATTATTCTCTAATAAAATTTTTTTAAATAATAAACTATACTAATATACCTAAAATATGTAGTAAACATAAATACTAAATTTTTATATATATGAAATATATATCACAAGATAGAAAGAAATTTAAATATATAAATACAAATAAGAATAAATAAAAACAAAATTGTTATTTAAAATTTTTATATTAAAATTCAAATATTGTTTATATTCAAATATTATTTTAACAAGTTTGTTATTCTAGAAAAATAACTTTTAGTGGATATTAGAAATCATATTCATCTTTATCTCAGCTCCCTCATGGGATAATTTTATCCAGACTATATCCTTTATATATTCGATTTTGTCCTGTTTTGGTCTAGCGCCAAACACAAGATAAGATAAAATATATCATATCCTAAATTTTATCCTAACTACCAAACGTAGCCTAAAAATTAGCATATGGATATAAATCATGTAAGTCTAACATTACGCTCATTGGTCACGTGGCAAAATTATTTCACGTGGCAAGCACATAAGCATAGAGGTATAGTGAACTGCCGCATGACTAGGGGAAGGCCGAGTGATCTTTATTTATCTCTTGGAATAATGACACAATTGGTGCATAAACTTTTGCCTAATGTGTCATGTCGTCTCCAAACTTTTAATTTGTTCGATATAATCTATTCAACTTAGTCCTTAAACTATATTTAAATGTTTAATATTTTCCTTCTATTATTTCAAATTCAGGGGTAATATTGAACATTTTCATATACTTCAGGACAAAATTGAACATATCTCAAAAGTTCATGGGCCACATCGAATAAATTAAAAATTCAGAAACTATATTGCACATTGAGTTACAGTTTATGGATCATATTGAACAAATTAAAAGTTTGTGAACTACATTGCACATTAGACCAAAGTTCGGAGACCATTTACGTCATTTTCCCTCATTTCTTTTCTTTTTGAAATGAAAAGGTTTGAAGTTTTGAGAATGACGAATCGATACATTAAAACTTACGAATTGATGTCACGGATGATATATGTATCTACATAAATATATTCTCAATTTTTTTCACTAACACATTACTTTTGTAACACCACCCGCTACTCAATTAATGAATTCCGTGCATCCGATGCATAATGAATGCATTTATTTTTCAAATAATTTCGACAGCCCCGATCCATATTTCGTCGATCAATCCTTCCCGATTCACATCTTCGTCGATACAATTTCTTTCGTAATTCCTCACATATTGTCGTGTTACGAAACCGCACGTGGCGCGTCTCGGTCTGGTAAGAGATCATGCGATCGCAGCGAAATTCGAATTCTGACGTGGCACGAAGACCGTCCTTTCCGCGCGCTCCCCCTCGTCCTCGTCCATCCTCGAAGCCATGCAGTTCGATTTCTCGATAGACGGACACAGGGAACCGATCCGTTCCATTTTCGCGAACAGACGAGTAGAAGAAGAAGAAGCAGTGGAAATGGGTGCCGCCCAATCCGCGGACGAGAAATCGCTCCACGAGTTCGTCGTCAAGGTGGGTTGCTGCACAAGATCGTTCGCAAATGGTTCGGGAATATCTCGTTCTCGGCGCTCGAGATTTACCGTCGGATCGGCCGACGTTTTGATGTGGGTGATGATGATGATGATGATGCAGGACAGCAAAGGCGATGAGGTGTATCTCAGAGCTTACGAAGGGAAGGTTCTTCTCGTCGTTAACGTTGCTTCCAATTGGTATCCCAACCGCCTCTCTCTTCTCATCAAATTTCGTCCTTCTTTTTCGCCAATCTCTTTTTCGTTATATTCTGATGCGTTCGCTCTCTAAGTAACCAGATTGATCTCTGTGTGTGTGTGTGTGTGTTTGTGGGTTTGAAACAGTGGGTTTACCGAACAGAATTACACTCAGCTCACTGAACTACACAACAGGTACAAGGATAAAGGTCGGTTCCGTTGCTGTTTACTGTTCCGATGCATTTTGCTGTATGTGAGAATGGGCTCTTTCGTGGATGTCGTACTTGTTATGATGGGCATGTTTCCGTGGTGATTGTCATGGGAATTCCTTCATTTTTCGACTATACAGTGGATGTCAGTATGGCGATCGGTGATTAGCACCTTCGGGTGAGCTTGTAAGTGGGGGAAAGAAAACCATAGAAAAATAATACTGTTAGTTTTTACCCAAACAGAAAGGAAACAATGTAAAATCAACTTGTGCGGGGCTACTCAAACATCCACATGAGAAGCTAAATATTCCGGAACTGTAACTGTTGGCCAAGTGATGCATAACTTGTCTTAATGCTGCTTGTCTGATGAATATTGTGTGACAAGCTCATGAGGATGAGTCGAGTCTACTGCTTTTTTCCATTTTTTTGAGATTTATCGAGTTGCCTTCGTAACTGATCCAATGGTTGATGATGCACAACCTTGCCTCGGCATCTTTGCTGTGGTTGTGGTCACTTCTAGGAGGTTGGCCATGCATGCAAGTTAGAATCAGATAACTCGGGATGATCAAGTCAACCCAAATGATTGCAGATGTCAATTTTGAGCTTCATTTCCTTCAGGAAATCCCTATCCACTCTCGATCCACAGCACTTGTTCTTCTTCTGATGTTGCAATCATTTCTTTTGCTTTGTTCATTGTCTGTTTGGAAATTCATGAACATTTGTATTACTTTGCCCCTAATGCTGTGCCTTGCCATGCAAAGTTGTCTCCACTAGAAACTTTTAAATAGAGAGTAGTCATTTTCTATATGGATAATTCAAAAGATTATTACATGCACCACCGATCTTTCCTTCTTTTCCCCTCCCAAGATGAGTTTAATGAGTTGGAAATTGAAGGAAATAGCTGCTCCCGGGTTTCTCTCAGGATTCGAAATCTTGGCATTTCCATGCAACCAATTTCTTGGACAAGAGCCAACATCTAGTCAGGAGGTGCAAAAATTTGCTTGTGACAGATATAAAGTTGAATTTCCAATTTTCCAGAAGGTATGCTTCTTAGCAGTTCTCTTGCAACTGTTTTAGCTTTTCATATTGATTTTTTGAATCATTATTTCGTCAAATAGGTTCATTTCTTTGTATGTTCCCCTTCTCTTGTATGCTTTTGCCGGGCAGTTATATAGGTTTTCCTAGATCTTTTCTTTTGGGCTCTAATAGGTACTTGTGGCCTGTGACTGAACTGATGGTTTTATCTCTGAATAATAACTTCTTCCACAGGTTGGAATCCCTGAGAAATCATGACTTATCAATTGTGGCCTATGATGTTTATCACAGTTAATAAGCGGGTCGAACTGTCTGTAGACATAAGATTTGTAGCCACTTTGGTTGGAATTCTAGATAGCACTGTGGTTGACTGCTCATTTCTTTATCCCCTTTGGTTGTAGAGCATCGTTAAGACTTGAGGAAATATGTTTCATTGACCACCCCCTAAGAAGTTAGAAGTGGTTGCTCCTAACTTGTAAAGCATACCTGCTTCAAAGTTCGCACAAGGTTCAAGTTACTGAGTCTATATGAGATGGTTTGGTGGCCTTTGTAATATATGCTGGATAGTTCTCTCCCCTGAGTTCCCTGAACTATATAAACATGAGCTATGCAGATTGCATTTTTAATTTGCTGGGAAGTGACATGCTCTGATCTCGTTCTTTTGTCACTTCGTATCAAGACCGGTTAAAATGTTGAACAAGCTTTGTCTAATAGGTCTGGCCATTGTCCAAGTTGACCCGACCGTCATTTAGTAGTTAAAAGTTTTGTCATTACATTTTGCAATCAGCTGTGAAAAATGTTTCAAAAAGTAATTCCAGAAGGATTCTTTTTCCTGGACTCTCGGAGGAAAATCTCCTTGTAGAAGGTTAAGAGTTTTATACCTTGACTGGAGGTTAGGATCACGAGGGACGTAGAAAATCGAATTGTTGAGAGTTCTTAAACCTTTTATTAAAGGTTAGGATCATAAGAATCATAGTACATTCAGTTGTTCCATAATTTTGGAATACTTTTAACTTACCGAAAGTCTCGAACTTTACCAATGTACGCGGACATTGCACAAAAGCTTGTTACTCTTGTTTTTCGTCAGTACTATTTCTACACTGAGCAAATTATGTGGAGGGAGGAAATAAGGAACAAGCCCAAGACATAGCTCTTGATATAAGGAAACCTTGTTCCGCATGTTGTATCTGTAATTTTTAGCCAGAATTAACATCAAGCGGCAGAAAGAAAAGGTGAAAGACAAACTGCCAGAGAGGATGAGGAACAATTAGATTAACCAAAACATAGAAGGTTTCTGGCTAGAAAGTATTGACGAGAAGTTGCAATACTGGTATCCTTTTTGTAACTCTTCCAAAACAGCTGGCTTTGAAACCAAATGTAGAGGAGTACCCAAACACATTACCCAAAATTGAAGTGAACATATCCAAAATTGAAGTAAACATATTACTAACATATTCTTGTTAACAAAGGTCTAATGCGTAAGCTCCATAGCTCGTACATTGACTTACACAAGCTTAGCTTCATTTGTTTTCATATCCACATTTTATTCCATTGGGTGGTATAGCCAAGTCGACTAAGGATTCAGATGACGTTTTAGAAAGTCTTTCAGGAGAAATACTGTGAAACTTCTTACTTGGATTGCGAGTTTTCAACAATTATGATTTTCCCTTTGGTGAAGCTATGTACAAAGAAGTCCATAACCTGATTTCCATCAGAATAGCCCGTCTGTTTTCTTTGTTTACTCAGCCGTTAGTTTGAGCTGAGAATACTACCCAAACATATCATTAATTTTCTGTTAGTACCAGTTACACTCAGACCATTTTTTAGGAAATTCTTAGAGAAAAATAATTCGAAAACATTTCATAGGTTTACAATTCTTAGATTCCTCTCAGGGTATCTTCCGAAGAAGAAGACCACAGCTTGATTTCTCAGATAAGATCAGCCAGTACTTGACCTCAGATGAAGAGAGTCTGGTCTGTTAGTATGTTTGGCAATGGAGTTGTAATGAGTAAAACGCTTCACATGTTTGGCTTCTCGTGTTATTAAAGGCTGTACAACTCCCGGTGGTATAAGATACACGATCCACCTCTTAAGGAGTGTGGCCACAGGGCTACCTTATTGCAGAGCCTACCCTTATCTTGGGACATGTCACATCTGATCGCATTATGAGTGTTTGTTGGGAGATTTTTCTAGTTGTTGATAGTAAACTCAAAAGTTCCCATCTTTAAGAACTTTATCAACTTAGAGACATATTTACTGCTTATAATATCTTGGACAATTTTCCTTGTACTCTACACTGCACGGCTTATTATAGATGTAATAGCTCTGTGGGTATATATACCACAGAATATTGGTTATCTCATACTTATTTTCTCATTTCGTATGACTTGTCCGTATATTTGAAGTTTTCAGTTGGCACCTGTGGTTGTAGGTTTGCGTCAATGGGCAAGAAACAGCGCCCCTCTACAAGTACCTCAAAGCACGTAAAACTGGATTTTTTGGTTCAAGAATAAAATGGAACTTCACCAAGTTTCTAATAGACAAGGAAGGGCGAGTCATCAGCCGCTACGGGACAACCACACCTCCACTAGCCATCGAGGTAACCAGCAGTCTCTTCTGGCCCTCAAGTGCTCACCTCTCTGAACCACTCAGTTCACTTAGCTTTGCAAGATACTTTTCCTAGTTATTCACCGACATTCATGGATATTTTCCATGCAGGAAGACATCCAGAAAGCATTGGGAGTGGCATGATTGTCACTCTGTGGCCTATCGAAGTTATAGAATTTGGTTTAACGTGTCATGACTAGGAGTCAGAATAAAGTATATGAAAGTAGTAGAAGTTTCTGTTGCCGTGACTGATTATTACCATACCAAGTGCTTATTTTCTAAGTTTATCCTCACAATGATTTATTTCTGTTAACATTACCTGGTTGGGTTAACCTGAATATTTGGTTAAACACGTTTTAGATGTGGAAAGAAGGCGCTGTTGTTAGACAAGATTCATTTATTCTTTGAATTTCTACAGATTCGGATTCTGAATGTGGTTAGAGCATATACAGATATTTTCTAGCTCATAATAATTGAAATGCACATTGTGGCCTGCAGTTCAATATGCTAGATACACAAAAGTCAGGATGTTCATAATGATGAATTCCTTTAACACATTGGCTCTTGTACTGTTTTAGATTTTGCTAGGAGTGGGACACTGTGTTTGCAAATGTCGATATAGTGGGGGACAGTTTGTGCTGTGATGGTCCCATTCTTTGAAGACATGAGAAAATTTAGTCATCATCTCATCACAAGTAAGTCGAGTTTTTTTTCGCTAAATCAAGTAAGCCGAGTTAATACATGCAGTTCATGCACATACCTGTGCTGGACAGCATGCTGGTACGATTTTAGCCCTGGCAAGTAATTGCTGAATTGAATATTGTATGGATCTTGTTCTTCTCAAGTTTACATGGACATGGCTTCTGAGCTTAATCCTGCATTAAGTGCTCGACTGACTCATGAGTTGGGACTTGGAACCTTGCTTAATTGTATCGCTTTGCGGCATCAGCGGTGAAGTTCAGCTAGATATTTCCTATGAAGTTCATAAATGCTCGAATTCGCTCATACATGCATGCAAAAGCTCCCTGTTCATTCATTTTTAGATTTATCAGCTCTCTGGGGTTATTGCCTCATTTCTCAGGCGTATAAAAAATTATCAGTTTAAATTGGCTTTAGGCCAGGATAGCGCGACGATGAATAACAAAGCATGTCTTGTGACGTAGTATAAAGGAAACTAATGACGAAGATCCGCTAAGGCAGACGTGCAGATCTGGTTAATTCTAATTACAGTGATTTTTCTTGTTCTTTTTCATCTTTTGCATGCTTATGAGGAATGAAATCTTGGATGCCTCTTAAACTCCAACCAGAAGGAGCAATAACATAATCAAGATTAATAAAGATTCAGGGGCTGTTTTGTTGGAAATGTTCTTGCGACGAAATATAATTCACCGAACTTCGTTCTTCGGCTTTTAATGAAAGGAGGCTAGGTTCTAGATCCAATTCCGGACAGGAGAAATTCAAGCGTGAATAACGAACATGATTTTTTACAGAATATTCAAACGAAACCGTCCAATTACTAGCGGTGTCCAAAGTTCATTGACATGATATAATAAAGCTACTAACTAAGAACCTAAACAACTACAGCTATGGAAACTGAAAGTGCGAAACTGGAAAGTAAGGATAAAAGGCAACATTTGTTTTTGTGATGTGCGCCGGGGGGGGGGCGCGGGCTTCTGTTGATAATCATATGCTATTTATAAGGCAAACTTGGTAACCGTTCTTGGCGTTGTATCTGATACCCATCGTTGATTTCATCTTCACCGTTCATTTAATGACACATGTTGATCAACTGCTATCAATCTTATCTTTTGCACGAAGTGATAATCGCTCTTGAGCTTTCTTTGTGCTGATATATGTCCTTAGTATGATAACTATCACCGAACTCCTTTTTATCTTCTGAATTGATAACCATCATCGAGTCTATTTGTTCTCTAGAACGACAACCGTCATCAAGCCCATTTATTCTCTAAGGCGACAACCGTCATCAAACTTTTCTTTACTTGTCACACGTCCTTTGGGATGGTAACCGTTATCGAGCTTTTCTCCGTTTGACACCTGTCCTTCGGGACGGTAATTGTCATTGAGCTTTTCTCTGTTTAACACCTGTCTTTCAGGATGATAACCATCATCGAGCTTTCCTCCGTTTGACACCTGTCCTCTAAGATGGTAACTGTTAAGAAAAACTCCTAATAGATTTTGAAGCTGACAAAACTCACCATGTGTAACTTGTAAATCTAACATGCATTTCTTACCAAAGTAATGTATTCTGGAAGTTTAGAAGGAATTATCAGACTTTACAAGTTTTCAGAACTAAAAATTCATACTCAGAACCAAAAGTTCAGATTCAGACTTATATTCAGATTTTACCATAAAAGTCATTTAGACATTGAAGTATTCAGATTTTACCGAAGACCCACACTCATCTAAGTTCTGAAGCAGACGCAGACGCAGAAGCAAAACTTATTCAGAACAAAACATAACAGCCAGTGATCTAATATGGATTTCACAGAAGAAAAGTTTTGATTGTTTCAATCTAAGGCTATAATTGATTGATAATCAAATACTATGACAAGTATGCATTACAACGGATAAAACTCTACTTATGGAAATCAAGATTCTGATTGTATGGGCAACCAGAATCAGTGGGATTCAGATTTTGTCAACTAACGGCTACTCAATCCATTTTATACAAATTTGTCCAAGGGTGAATATTAGAAGACGATCCTCTGAAAACTGTCCAATGGCTAGTTTGGTAGTGGAGGAGTATAAAAGGAGATCAATGAGGAGCAGAAGGAAGGAACGAAATCGAGAATCAACAAGTCTAAAGTCTGAGCATACTCCAATCCTTTATCTTGTCTTTCTTGAGCCAAACATTAAGATCTTGAGGGATACTTTGTAAGAGTGATTGTGTGAGATAGAGAGTTCTATCATACACAAGAATGCTATCACTCAGTATTTGTAATTCCTCTTGATTATATAATGAAATCTAGCCAGTAGGCTGTCAGCGTGGGAAAATGGACGTAAGCTTATCAAAAGCCGAACTACTATAAACTTGTGTGCAGTTTTTCTATTCATCTTCTATTACTTTGCACACTGCACATCAGGAGCACTGTCTTTACAAACTGTTTTGAATCTGAATTTTATTCAGACTCAACTGTGATATTTCATTTCCGCTTAAATTTACAAAAATTGTTTAAGATCACCTATTTACCCCCCCTCTAGGTGATCCATGCTAACCACATCAATTGGTATCATAGCAAGGTTGCTCATTTATTGAAGTGTTTTACTTCTAAGTTAACAATCTATATGGCTAGCTTTGGTGCTCCAAGTCTCATTAAAGGTCAAAGTAACAACAAACCACCATATTTCGATGGCAAGGAATATAGTATTTGGAAAAATAAGATAAAGGTATTCATAAAGTCAATTAATCACATGCAATGGGATGTTATCATCAAATGAGTTAGACCAAGACCTTCTTATTCAAAAGAAAAGACGAATGGAAACATGCCAGTAGATCCTTCATTATCTCAAATTAAAATATCAAAAAGAGAAGCCTTAGATTCCAAAGCAATTTATTCTTTTTATTGTGCTTTAACACCTATTGAATATAAAAAAAAATTGCTTCTTGTGAATTAGTTAAGGATATCTGGGATACTCTCTATATCACCTATGAAGGAACAGATCGAGCCAAAGAAACTCAAATCAATCTACTGCTTGGCCAATATGATACCTTCAGAATGAAGCCTGAAGAATCTGTAGTTGATATGTATGACAGATTTACTGACATAGTAAATGGTTTTGCATATCGAGGACAACCTGTCCCAGATGCTATGAAAGTCAATAAACTCTTGAGAGGACTGACGAAACAGTGGGATAATATAAAAAAAGAGAAGCCTTAGATTCCAAAGCAATTTATTCTTTTTATTGTGCTTTAACACCTATTGAATATAAAAAAAAATTGCTTCTTGTGAATTAGTTAAGGATATCTGGGATACTCTCTATATCACCTATGAAGGAACAGATCGAGCCAAAGAAACTCAAATCAATCTACTGCTTGGCCAATATGATACCTTCAGAATGAAGCCTGAAGAATCTGTAGTTGATATGTATGACAGATTTACTGACATAGTAAATGGTTTTGCATATCGAGGACAACCTGTCCCAGATGCTATGAAAGTCAATAAACTCTTGAGAGGACTGACGAAACAGTGGGATAATATCAAAACATCCATTCGAGAAACTCAAAGGATCATACCACTTTCAGTGAATGAGCTAATCGGAACTTTTCAGTCATATGCGATTGAAAAACCGAATGAAGAAAATGAATCCAAAGGTAAAAAGTTAATTGTATTAAAATCTAATATTGATTCTGATGATGCAGATTCTGAAAATGAAGATGTTGATGATGAAGAACTGGCTCTCTTCATAAAGAAGTACAAAAAGATGAAAATCAAATAAAGAAATCTCAAAGGGAAGAAGCCTTTAGAGAAGAAGAAGTCTCTCAATGAATTAGAAAAGTCAAAGGAACTAATTTTCTTTCACTATAGGAAACGTGGACATATCAAGTCAAATTGTCCACTTCTGAAAAAGAAGACTAAATTTGAGAAAGCAAAGAAAGCCCTAAAAGCAAAAACATGGAGTGATACAGAATGTGAAGATAGTGATGAAAATATCTCAAACTTCTGTCCAATGGTTAAGTCGGACTCAGATTCAAATTCAGATGATAAAGTTGAGATTGAGGTAATGCATCCTGAAATGCCTATTGAAGTATTAAATTATATTGATGAATTATGTTTCGAATTCAAGGCTGCTCTTAAAGAATCTCTTCCTTGAAAAAGGAAAATTCATCACTAAGACAACATGATATTTCACAAAAAAAAAAAAAAAAAAATCGATTTCCTTCAAAAAGAATTTCATCAAGTTAAGGAAAGTCGAGATTTTCTTTCCAAATAAAACGCTGTTATGAAAAAGGAAGTTTCAGAAATTACTTCCAAGTTTTCAAAAGGTTCAGAAACCTTGAAGTATATTCTTTCTATACAGATTCCTTATTTCAACAAATCTAGTCTCGGATTTGTGAAGGAAAGTGACAATTTAATTGATTTTCCAAAAGTCAAGGAAAGATTAAGGCAAAGACCTCCCCGACAAGTTTATAAAAATCATTTCAAAAGAAATTTTGTAAAACATGTTGGTCAAAGTGTACTCAAGTGCTCAAAATGTGGAGATCCACAATATTTTGAGAATAAATGTCCTAAGGTCTAGAGACTTATTCGAAAAGACTTTATTAAGACAGCCTATACTAACTCTCAAGGACCCAAACAAATTTGTGTACAAAAAAAAACTTGAGAAGTTATGATTTTTGCAGGTTACCACAAAGAGAAAAAGGAAGTGGTACCTGGACAATTGATGTTCTAGACACATGACATGAGATCCAAGCATATTTGTTAAACTACAAAGTCTGAATGGTGAAAAAGTTTCCTTTTGAGGAAATAACAAAGGAAAAATAGTTGGCAAAAAAAATGGTTGAAATTTGAGGACTCAAGATCAATGACGTGTCATTGGTAAAATGACTCAACTACAACTTGATAAGCATAAGCCAGCTATGTGATTCAAGATTCAGAATCAACTTTCAAGAAGATATATGCTCAGAAACAAGCAAAGATTATTCTCAAACATTCACTGGAAAAAGACATGGCAATATTTATCTTCTAGATGTCAATCCTGACTCTACTCATTGCTTGATCTTAATCAAAGAGGATGAAGATCTATGGCACAGAAGATTGGGGCATATCAGTATGAAACAAATCTCAAAAATCTCAAACAAGAAATTGATTAGAGGTTTGCCAGATTTGAAATACAAGAAAAAATAATTATGCAATGCCTGCAGCTTGCGAAAACAAGTAAGAAGCTCCTTTAAGTCTATACATCATGTTTCTACTAACTGTGCTTTGCAGCTTTTTTATATAGATTTATTTGAACCAACCAGAACACAAAGTACTGGTGATAAGAATTATTATTTAGTCATTGTTGATGACTTCACTAGATTTACATGATTGTTCTTTCTTGCTCATAAAAATGAAGCATTTTCATATTTTTCAAAATTTGCAAAAAAAGTTTAGAATGAGAAGGGCTATACCATTTCCTGCATTAAAACTGATCATGGATGAGAATTTGATAATCAAAGTTTTTCAGATTTCTGTGAGGAAAATGGCTTTCAACACAGTTTTTCTACTTCTTACACACCAGAACAAAACGGTGTTGTGAAAAGGAAATATCATTCTTTGCAAGAAATGGCAAGAACCATGTTGATTGAGAGCAAGATTCCTCTTCATTTTTGGGCAAATACAGTTTTTACATCTTGTTATATCATAAACAGAGCATTTCTCAAACCCATCCTTGAGAAAACCCCCTATGAGCTTTACAAATGTAGAAAGCCCAATATTTCATACTTTCGTGTGTTTGGTTGTAAATGTTTTATTCTTAAAAATCTCAATGATCGCTCTGGTAAGTTTGATGAGAAAACAGATAAAGGATTTCTCATTGGATATTCTACTACAAGTAAGGCATATAGGGTCTTCAACAAGAATTCTCATACCGTGGAAGAAACAATGAATGTAAGGTTTAATGAAAATATTCAAACTCACAAAAATGAATCTGAATTATCTAAAGCTCAACAAGAATATCCAAAGATCGTTGAATATGTAGAAGAAGGAAAAGAAGAAACAATCCAGACTCAATTAGAACCTTCACAGTCTGATGATATTCAGAAAGAAAGATTTGACAGAAACTGAAAATATAAATCCAGTCATCCGAAGAACCTCATCATTGGAGAAATAGAAGATGGTATCAAGACTAGATGTAAATACAAAGAAAACATCAGCAGCTTGGTGTTGATATCAGAAATTGAACCAAAAGAAGTTGGTAAAGCATTATCAGATGAAAGTTAGATCGAAACTATGCAGGAGGAACTTCAACAGTTCAGAATGAATAAAGTATGGGAACTTGTACCTAGACCCAAAAAATCATCCAGTAATTAGAACAAAACGGGTATTCAGAAACAAATTAGATGACAAAGGGAAAGTAACAAGAAACAAAGCAAGATTAGTTGCAAAAGGCTATTCTCAAGAAGAAGGCATTGACTATGATGAAACCTATGCACCAGTTGCCAAGTTAGAAGCCATTATGCTGCTATTAGCTTATGCTTATTTCCATAACTTTAAATTATTTGAGATGGACGTGAAAAGTGCTTTCCTGAATAGCTATATCAAAGAAAAAGTATATGTGGAACAACTATCTGGTTTTGAAGAACCAAGAAAGATTGATTATGTCTATAAACTCAAAAAGGCCCTTTTATGATCTCAAACAAACACTTTGTATTTGATATGAGAGGTTAAGTAACTTCTTTCTGCAAAATGACTTCACTAAAGATAAGGTTGATACAATCTTGTTTATTAAGAGATAAGATAAGGATTTTTTACTTGTTCAAATTTATGTTGATGATATTATTTTTGGATTGTCTAACGAACTACTTTGCAAAGAATTCTCAAAGAATATGCAGAATGAGTTCGAGATGAGTATGATGGGCGAATTGACATTTTTTCTTAGCTTACAAGTGAAACAAACCAAAGATGGTACATTCATTTGCTAAGAGAAGTACGCAAAGGGGATTGTCAAGAAGTTTTTTTTTTTTTTTGGTAAAGAGATTGTCAAGAAGTTTGGATTGCAGAATTGTAAGAAAACAGATATTCCAATGTCTCAATCATCCAAATTGGACAAAGATGAAAATGATAAAACGGTTGATCAGAAGGTATATAGAAGCATGATAGGATTATTGTTATATCTTATTACATCTAAACCTGATATATTGTTTAGTATCTGTATGCGTGCAAGATTTCAATTTGACCCAAGATAATCACATCTTTCTGTAGTTAAGAGAATAATTAAATACATTGGAACTTATCCAATGTTAGGTTTTTAGCATTCCAAAGATTCAGATTTTACTCTTACTGATTATTCTGATGCTGATTTAGCTGGTTGTAAAGTGGACAGGAAAAGTACTATAGGTACATGTCAACTACTTAGAAATATGTTGATGCCCCGGTATCAATTGTACTTTCTACAGCAAAAGCAGAATATGTAGCTTTGGGAAGTTGTTGTGTACAGATTCTGTAGATGAAGCAACAGTTACGAGACTTTACTATTGAAGATTCAAATGTTGCAATCAAATATTGCAACACAAGTGCTATCAATTAGACCAAGAACCCCATTCTTCATTCACGTGCCAAGCATATTAAAATCAAGCATCACTTTATTAGAGACCATGTTCATAATGGTGATGTGAATATTTAATTCATTGATTCTAAGAATCAATTAGTTGATATATTCACAAAATCACTTGATAAGTCTTCATTTAAGTATATTAGAAATGAGCTGTGCATTACTTATCTATTTTCTTGAAGTGTCTGTTAGACAGAAATTTTTCAAACTCAAATATTCTCCGTTTGAATGTTCAATTCAAACTCAAAAGAAAGGTATGTCCTAATTTTAAATTTTAGCGGGAATATTTTTGGTATTTCTAGCAGGATATTTTCGTATTTGTCACTTTTGGAAAGCAAATCAAGTATATATTCCAATCAATCTGTTTGATTATTTATGCTTAACATATATATTTTGTTTAAATACGATTGCCTATTATACCTTTTATTAGTATCTTATTTCCAATAAAACCATCATTCTCCCTTTATAAAACCCTATCGGTACAAATCTTTGTTATTCTCGACCATCTCAACACTCCAAAGACTACTTCTTCTCCTTCTCCAAGATCAAAACTTTTTGCTCCAAACCTGATCAAAATGCCTTTCAAGAGACGATCTACCCTTATTCTCAATCAAGAATCAAAGTCTTCAATACCACCAGAATTCTTGAAAATTTCAAATACAGAGTGCGATCATCAGAGCCCTTCGGAAGCGACTCAACAGGAACATCAGCCATCTTCTACACCAAAACCCTTGGGTAAAATAGATTTTTGTTTCAAAAACATCAAACTGGTATGGAAAGCATATGAACGGATGAAACGCAACAATGCTTCAGCATCTGTTCTTCGTGCATGTCTGAAAGACAATGGCTTTCTCACAGAAGCACGTCTTATACAAAGTTATTCTCAGTCTTGCTCTAGTACTGATCATGAATAGGTAGTGGAAGTTTATTCAGAAGCACAGAGCACAGTGTCTATTATCGGTTGCTGCTTGCTCGAGGGGTTATGAATCATCAGACTATTGATTTTGAATATCTTGAAAATGTTGGTATCTCTGTGAAGCATCTGTTTCAAATATTGGGTCTTTATGAATTTTGTCTGCAATCAGCAAATGTAAATGCAGAACAAACTGCATATTTTTACTCCAACCTTTCTATTTTGTCACCAAACTGGCTTCAGGTCACTGTTGGTGATAAAAAGTATGACTTGAAAGTTGAAGAACTGGCTTTGATTATTGGAACTAAAAAGTCCACATTTATTCCTTTGGAAGTAAGTCTAGAAGATGCTTCTAAATCGGCTTCAGAAAATCAGAACCTTGCTTCAAAACGCCACATCACCTATTCTGATCTAACCAGAACGTCTGTAATTTTGCATAAGATCATCATCAACTGTTTGAAGCCCAAAGCAACATCCAAAACAGACTTATCCAAATTAGAAATCAAGCTCATTTGGGCTATTCTTAATGGAAAGTCTTTTTCTTTTCCACATATCATCATCTTCCACATGTACAAAGCACTCCAAAAGGACAAGGGATAGCTTCCATATGGTGCACTCATCTCTCGCATCTTTTTCTTTTTAAATATATCTGTTCCTGATGAGTTGCGCAAAATTGTTGTACCTTGTATGTTTGTTGGGGAAAAGATGCTTCATAAGATGAAGAATTTTGATGAAATACGGGAAAAAGCAAGCACAACCAAGGGAAAAGATGCTCAGCCTTCAGAAACTAAATCTACTAGGAAGAAGAATGACAAGGAAAAAGGGGAAAGGAAAAGAACAGAACCAGAAAGAAAGCAGACTGTTTCTTCCAGCCCATTCAAGGTGTACAGAAAGAAAAGAATAATTCTTCTTCAAGATGAAAATGATGAACACCTTAAAACATGACAACATGTTGGTCCAGAACTTGTTTCAGAACCTAGTACAAGGGTTTTAGAACTAGTTTCCGGAGACTCACATCTGCATAAACAAGATGATATTCAACATAGAACAGATGTCAGTCAATCCCCAATCAATTCTGAGGAACCTAGAAATGCAAATCCTTCTGCAGATCACACAGGTTTTTAGGGGGAGATTCCAACAGAAATAGAGGACAGGTTCGAACAGCCCGCACAAAAAAATGTCCAGAGACAGACTTCTGAGAACATGACCATTATGACCCTTCTGCTGGAAATCAAACAAAAGTAAGCTACACTTGAAAACGATGTGAAGAATCTTCACAAAATTGTTGAGGAAAATAATTGGACTCAACATCTTCAAGCAGAGAAAGACAAGACAGAATTAAGGGAGACTATTGCTCAATGTTCTACAAACATGGAGAAAGCTATGGGTCAATGCTCTATAAAGATTGATGAAGTTGTTTCCATTCTGGATAACTTTCAATTTATTCGAACCCTTTTCAAGAAATGACCTGCTTTTCATTCTCTCTTTCTAAAACCACTCTGGATTTGTATTCATAACATTTGCTTCTAATACATTACTTGAATGGTCTATATCAATTTTTTTATTTTGCTCATTATTATTTTTGTTGATAACAAAAAAGATGAGAAATTATGCAGATAATGTCATACTAACACTTTGATTTGCAGGTTATACAGGTTATACTCAAAGCACAAGAGAAATACACATATCTTATAAATTTGCACATTTATATATCTGTATTTCATGTGCTTAAAATGTTTATTCCTTTCATTTTTAATTGATATTAATTGAATCTGCATAGAAGTTTTATCACCATAAAAAAGGGAGAGATTATTAAGGAAAACTCCTAATGGATTTTGAAGTTGACAAAACTCTCCATGTGTAACTTGTAAATCTAACATACATTTCTTACTAGGTTAATGTATTCTGGAAGTTCAGAAGGAATTATCAGACTTTATAAGTTTTCAAAACTAAAAGTTCAGACTCAGAGCCAAAAGTTCAGACGCAGAACTAAAAGTTCAAATTCAGATTTATGATCTTCAGATTTTACCATAAAAGTCATTCAGACACTGAAGTATTCGAATTTTACCGAAGACCCACACTCATCTAAGTTCTAAAGCAGACGCAGACGCAGAAGTTATGCAGACGCAAACACAGAAGTTTTTCAAACGCAAATGCAAAACTTATTCAGAACGAAACATGACAGCTAGTGATTTAGTATGGATTTCATAGAAGGAAAGTTTTGATTGTTTCAATCTAAGGCTATAATTAATTGACAATCAAATATTATGACAAGTATGCATTACAATAGATAAAACTCTACTTATGGAAACTAAAATTCTGATTGTACGGGCGACCATGAATCAGCGGGATTTAGATTTTGTCAACCAATAGCTACTCAATCAATTTTATACAAATCTGTCCAAGGGTGAATATTGGAAGATGATCCTCTGAAAACTATCCAACAGCTAGTTTGGTAGTGGAGGAGTATAAAAGGAGATCAACGAGGAGTAGAAGGAAGGAACGAAATCGAGAATCAACAAATCTAAAGTCTAAGCATATTCCGATCCTTTATCTTGTCTTTCTTGAGCTAAATATTAAGATCTTAAGGGATACTTTGTAAGAGTGATTATGTGAGATAGAGAATCCTATCATATACAAGAGAGTTGTCACTTAGTATTTGTAATTCCTCTTGATTACATAGTGAAATCTAGCCGGTAGGCTGTTAGCGTGGGAGAGTAGACGTAGGCTTATCAAAAGCCGAACCACTATAAACTTGTATGCACTTTTCTATCCCTCTTTTATTACTTTGCACACTGCACATCAGGAGCACTGTCTTTATAAACTGTTTTAAATCTAAATTTTATTCAAACTCAACTATGATCTTTTATTTCAGCTTCAATTTACAAAAATTATTTAAAATCACATATTCACCCCCCTCTAAATGATCTCTGCTAGCCACATCAGTAGCCATCATCGAGCTTTTCTCCATCTGACACCTGTCTTTTAGGATGGTAACCATCATCGAACTTTCCTCCGTTTGACACCTGTCCTTTATGATAGTAACCATCATCCAACTTTTCTACATCTGACACTTGTCCTCCGGAAATAGGGACTTTCGTCGAGCTTTTCTGACTTGACACTCATCATCCTTTTTATCGATTTCCTTGATGAAAAATACCTCTGGCACTTTTAGTCCAATCTTTCCTAGTTTGACACCTGCTCTTCTGGAGCAAAGGCCTTCATCAAGTCCTTCCTAGCTTGGCATTCACTCTTCTCCTTGTTGACATCCTCGATGAAAATACCTTCGGCACTTTTGGTCCCCATTCATCTAAATTTCAAATTTCCCGCTTATGACTGTCAGTACTTATCAGCTGTCTTACGTGGACGATCTTAGTACGGGTGATGTCATCTTTTATCGTTTATTCATCTATCCTAAGCGTCGACAACCCTAATTAATTTTAGGTGTCAACAGGGGCTCTTTTTCAGTTGGGTTAAGATTTTGATCAAGTAAAACCTGACCCAGGAATCTAAGACTAAAAGCACCTGATTTTGCCAAGATTTATATTCTCTTGACCATTTATGCTGATGTTAACAAATACAGCAAGGCAACGAATTTACCATGTGAACAGAACACAGGTCGGGTGGTAATGTTGGATCGATTTTGCACACCAATCTAATACCGCCTCTCAAATCCGGTTAAAGGCATGCTAGATTAGGAAATTCGCAAGGAAGTAATTCTCTGTGACCTCGATCAAAGGGATTGGGCCGAGTAAGAATCGAATTTGAAATCTCAAGACGGATTCAATCTTTTACTTTTATACCAGAGAGAGAGCTCACTATATCCACTTTGCATGTTGAACTAATTTTTGAAAGAAGGCATTTCACTTTCGAATGCTTTGACTACACAGGCATCAAACATCTTGGCAAAAATGAAATGATTGGATTTTAGAGGAAGAGAGATGCATGAAATTGATTATATATAGAGAGATACACACACCCAGAGATTTTGATTGGAGAAAGTATCCATTTAATATGTCATGGCATTTGCAAAAAAAGGTTTAAAAAGAAAAAAAAATAAAAAAAATATAATTGTTGAAAATCCTCTGGAGACCCTTGCCTAATAGCCCCCTATTTTTAACAACTTAAAATTTACCCTCCTAAACTTTGGCATTGGTGCATAATAGCCCTTGAATTTTGAAAAATTACAGATTACTCCATTTGACATTTGATTTTACTTTGTCCAGCTGCTAGGTTTTCTGTCAGGTAACTATTAAGTGTTAAACCTCTCTGCCACATTGTTAATGCTATTTAAAATAGAGAGTAAGACATGGTTAATGAAATTGCAAAAAAATACATACTGTAGATGTTATCTTGGTTCAAAAAATTTGAGTTATCCCGCCTTTACGTAATACTTAAGGATTATATACAGATGGATGCATCAAAAATCGAAGTTCAGGGGTTAATGAGTCACGATTCAAATTACCGGACCAGCGCGTGCGACGCCAAAAATTTACGAGAGTAAACCTGTAACTTTTCAATGTATGGAAGCCGCGGCACAAGGTTTTGCCAAAATTCGGAGGGATCTCGAATGATCATCCCCAGAAGAAATTCATACTGGATGCCAAGCCAACACAGGGCTGTGCAGTGAAGCCGGTGATCAATCTCTCTCACGATCCGCACGTGCAGGAGGATCACGAGAGACAGATGAAAAAAGAAAAAGGGCTTAAGGAGATGGGGTATGCCTGCTGTTCTTCTATGGTTCGCTCGCTCGAGCTGTACTAGTGAATCTCTCTCACTCGTCGAAAAAGAACAAAGTTCCCACCCGACAGCATGGATTTTTCTCTTCATTTCTTCCCCCCCTTTTTTTTTAAAAGTTTCTCGGAACTTCATATCATTGAAATCCCTGTTGGAATAGTATTCAAGCGACAGACATCCCATAAAATAAATCATTCTGACACCAGATAAATCTTTTCTTTCCCAAAAATAGAAAAAAAAAAGATCCCCATTTGGGGTGGGGGGTCAAAACTTAAACACCTACTCTGCTGACTTCATCGCATAAACATTCCCATCTTATCTGAATGAACGCCGTCCTCCTTAAACCGACCTCTAACCAGAGCCACACGAATTCGACATACCGGTACGGGCGCCGGAACCATACATGGATGGATGGCAGGCGCTTCGAGCCTCGCATGTCGCGTTGCGGGAGCTCCCGTCCATCTATAAAAGCTTATTGTATTTTATTTTATTTATTGAAGCGATTTCAAGCGATTGGAAATGAATGAGACTGGCCAATTCCCCCATGATTCTTCATTTTCCTTGGCCCCCGACTTGGGCTGTGATTGGGATGTGAGCCGAAGGAGCTTTCCCCCTTGCCAATCTTTACCCCAACAGATGGGCCAGGGCTCAGCACGTGGGCTTTGGGCCCACATGCCACATGGTGAGGTGCAGACTTCATTTCCTTCAGCAGAGTGGGTTGACCCGGCTGTCCCCCCAAATGTAGGTCACATTGATGGACCATGTTGGGCTAATGTTGAGGGTTAGGGTTCCAATTTCAGTGTCAAGTTGTACTGTGCAATGTCTGAATAATGCGCGCCACGTGTGCGCGGTGCCAGCTATCATGTATGATATCGATCGATTCGGTGTCTCCCCGATCGTGTGTTAGATGATACTAACCATACGCTCTCGAAAATGATAACTCTTGATCGGTTCGCCCGACAACTTTTTCGACGCACCTATAAAGAATAATTGAAGGTATGAGGAGGGTGATGTTAGGTGGCTCTCGACTAATTTGAGTTAATGTGTAGTATTCTGCAATTACATGGTGCTATTCTAAATCATACCTTATGAGATCAATAGGGTTCAAAATTTGAGGATTGTTCCTTTGTATGCTTGTAAAAGAAAAGAGGATGTTGAAAGATTAGGATCTGTCTGAATGACTTTGTTGCGTAATATCAATATAGTTATCAGAATTGGTGGATTCTCGATTCATTTTGTATAATCTTCGATATCAATACATTTTTATTAGGTGTATCGATAATCTCATAAATAGCGGGCGAATCTACCAATTTATTAGTGAATCCACGATCTGGTATGTATCTATCGATTTCAGCAATTCAATTTTTTTTTTTTTTTGTTGAGAATTTACCTATCAAATGATGTCACTTTAGTCGTACGTTATGATGTATGTAACATTTTGATGGTTAGAAGATAGTTGACAAACTATAATAACCAAACAATGAAAAATCATGTCTGTTTATGCATGGGAATCATCACATGTTCCTTGAACATAGATTATAAATCTTACTCAACATTTATGTCTATATAAAATACAAATGACTATACACAAGTTGCTAATTTTAGATACTTTACCGAATCTTACGATTCGATTTGATTCTCGATTCGCAATCTATAAATTTGAGGTTTGGATTCAATAATGTCATCATAAATGGTTGGCAATGTGGGGTCAATGCATTTCTATCTAAATTGTTCTTGAAGCGTCGATTGGGAATAGACTCTATTTTGCCCTTCACATTAGGTTACTAACATTAAGTGAAACGACACTAAATATAGGTTAGGAACTTGCCAAGATTAATTGAATCGGATTCCTAATCTTAATTCAACCATGGCGTGTTGTTTTATGTAACAATGACATCCTCATTTCTATCCAAGCATCATAGGAATTGAATCATCTCAAAACGGTCCATGGCTGTTCTGTCTCTCAGCCGTGCCATCACCAGCCCCGTCGTGCTGCCTCCGTGTTCATCTTGGTTGCCAGCAATGGTGTTCGTCCCCAAGCAGGCTCTCTCTCTCTCACGACGAGCTCGAATTGGTAAAACATGTCGTGTTTAGCTATTCCTAGGTATAGGAATATATAAATTGTTGTTTCGCAACAACATGTAGATATGTTAAGGAGAAAAAGACCATACGAACTCTCAGTCGTTTTTATGTGCAAGACATTCGGGATGATAGCACAAGTCAATTCATGTAATTAAGACGTGTCGGAAGTGAGTCGACGGGAGATAGTATTTTTATCAATTAAAAGGAGGAGAAGAGGCGACCAGGACGACCCACTGAGAGTTACCACAGGAGTTCCACACCAGCAATCGAAGTGAGCTTGTCATCGCCATTCCAACCAAGGTGCTAATACGAGTAGAGCTGAGATTATCATACGCAATAGCAGAGTCAAATCTACGCTGCAGGCAAACCAAGGCTTTCTGAGACCCAAGAGCGATCGGAGGATCCGAACCTACAACGAGAGGGGCTCCGAACCCTCTGAAAAGTTAGCCTAGACCAACCACAAGCCTATACTTAGTTGTTGACGCGAGGAGAACATGTACTACACGCCTAGAAACAAGACAAACCGAAGTAGAATTCTCTGATCCTAAGAAGAAAGCGTCGTTCTTCTTTTTCCCTACACCCAAGTGGATAACAGTAACCATCGTGCTATCTTGAGAACGGAAATGACAGTGTCACACGTAATGATGAATCAGGGGCGAGGCCTATCGAAGGTTTGGCCGATGGAGAGACAGGGGAGGACCCTCTTTGACAGAGATGAGCCTATCAGAGAAGAAGATGACAAGTCCTTTTCATGGGGACATGACCAGCAGACAAAAAATCAAAAGCTTGAACCACCACCTCCTCCTCCGACAACGACGCCATCTTCCATTTTTGCTGATTAAACTCATGCAAAACTTCCTAACTCGGACCTGACTCGCCAGTCCGACTCGGTGGGCCCTCTTTCATCGCCCGCCACAGGGTCTCCTCCTCCATATCTCCTCCTCCTCTACTCTCTCTCGCTCTATATATTAGCCCAGAAGCCTCCGTTGCTCACTGCCTCGGCGCAAGAAGAGCAAAACAACTGTTACTCGAAAAAAGAATCGAAACCCGCCTTCTTTTCCGCTTCAATCTCTGTGGGTGTTTGCTTGTTGGTGAGACAGAGAAAGAGAGAGGATGGGGAGGACTAACTCAAGCGCGAGCACGGTGAGGACGAGCTTGAAGCTGCGTTCATGGCAGAGGTGCTGCTCCAAGCACATCAGGGAGCAGAGGGCGCGCCTCTACCTCATCTGGAGGTGCACGGTCATGCTCATCTGCTGGGAAGATTGATCGAGAACAGAACAGAGAGAAAGAATCGTAGATAGAGAGAGATCAGGATCACAGTGTGAGAAGAAGTGAAGCTGTTGAGCAGGGGAAGCTTTTTCTTCTCAAGTGCAGAAAGCTCTGAAAGTTTGAATGAATGTACAGCCTCTTTTTTTTTCTTTTTCTTTTAAAGTGTAGTTGGTTAAGGTTGACTCAATGGGAAAAAATAATTTAGCTTCTTCTTCTTCTTCTTCCTCCTCCTTTCTTCATTTTCATTTTTAATGTATTTTGCTGATATACAGTTGAGCAAACTTTGATAAAAAAAAATTCTTACTATCTTCACAAAGTTTCTGAAAAATAATGAATGAGCATACTATAAATCTTAGAAAATTATGAAAGGAATCATGACTTTATATCTCATATATATTGGTAGGTCGATGAAAAATCGAATTAGTAGCCATGACTCATGAGGTTCTAATTTGAAAAATATTGAGTAACAAACATCAAATAAAAAGTCGAAATTCAGATGTCATAAATAAAAGAAGAAATTGAAAAGCAATCGTAACGGGTTATTTGAGAATACTTTATGACCCTTCTCGAGAGATCAATCGTTTATTAGTGTACTTTATTCTAATTTTCAGTACAAAGTATCACATGAATACTTACAAGTTCGAAATAATCGATCCAAATGACCGCGGATCTCTCCTCAATAAATTGGAAACCCTCAGAGTTACTTGAACCTGTTGGTGGGTTTGTTCATCCCAATCAGCTTTAGATAAAGAGCAATGGTTGGTTTAGTGATTAAAATAGAGGGTTCGTGTGTGTGGTTTTTGAGCATACAACATAATTTTTTCTTTATTTTCACTCCCCCATATGTGAGCAAGCTCTATAAGTCATATCTTGTGAAATTTAATGAATTTACTCTTTTTATATAATGAAAATTTGATCATTATTTTTCCATCCTCTCAACTCATATCCCTCTTAGACATATAATTCTTGAGATCAATGGGGGTATTTTATTATTCAGTTTTGGCCATAATTAGGTCTGTTTAATAATTTAAAAGAAAAAAAAGGGGGGGGGGGGGGGGGGGGGAGGGCTAGTGAGTTATATTAAAACCTAATTCAGATTCCCCCAAAAACAAAAAGACTATTAAAGCCTAATTCAACTTCCTGCGCTGTGTAAGTGACAAAGAAAATATTAGAGAGAGGAGAGTTAGAAATTGGACATGCCAAAAAAAAAAAACGTATGAGATTAGGTTTGGTTAATTAATCCCACAATTAACACCCTATGTTCAATGACTAGTGCTCCAATGTCACGAAAACCATACCGAACTAGCCACCTGTTCGATATGATAGCGGCTGGTCCGAAAAAGGACGTCCGGTTTCTGTCCCGCACTTTAGACCGATTCGACCAATTCAATCGAGTAAGAGTCACTAAATCCGGCATCGTTTTTGACACGGCTTTGGAAACATTAGACCTCACTTTGGGGTCCCTACCCTGGTCACCACCTAATTTTTTGTCATCTCAAATGGCCAACCATCTCGTACTTAAGCAAAATTTCAATCGAGACAGCCATGGAGGTAAGAAAGATGAGTCGACAACTCGCGCTTTTACTACTCTAGAGCTTCCCATGGGCGAATTCTCATAGATTCACGGCTTAACAGACCGACCCCAAGATGTGAATTGCGCAAGAGAATCATGCAGCAACGTAGATCGTTCCATTCTGAATCGTCATAACATCCTAAGTTGCTTGCCATATTTCACTTCAAATTACAGTTTCTAGTGTTCCTCGTGGAACTACCCTGCTTCGACACGGTATGAAGACGAGTCTGAACTTCAAATGACCCATAACAACAAACTCTCATCGATTCATCTACCTCAAAAGATTCGCATCTCGGAGGCTCGGAAGGTTATCACTTACCTTCTATTATCACAAGGACGCCAAGGTTATAACCTCTTTCTGGCTTTCAACTTTGGTTCCCCTTGTGGCAAGATCATAGCTTTTCAGGCTTCAATCTTTTCCTGCACTCCGCGTGGCAGACATGATGAATACACTTGTATCAATTGGAACAAGCTCAATTAAGAAGAAATATCGAGGGCGTCGAGTAAATTGACGGTTCTTGAAAAGGATCTAATAAGTGACATACTCTCAAGTACGTATGCAACGATTGTAAGGATATACCATCCAAAAACCTGTACCGAGAAGAATTACCGGTATTGACTATTAAAACTGCAAAAGCATGAAGAGAAGATTGAACACCATGGTAGGTTTTCCAAAAGTTGAGTTGTGCTAAGGTTTACCGAATAGTAACTATAGGAATGCTGTACAGCAATATTCAGAGTATTCGTCCTTATTTAAGCTACATACATAAAGAGTAAGAGAGCCGCACCTAAAGTCCTATACCATGGTTTCTCGCAGGGTGCTAACTGCTAAGATTTCTACCAGTATATCCAAAACAACCAGATTATCCAATTACTCAGCAAAAGCAACCGAAAAATAAAGAACAATTAAAAAAGTTCCCTGAGTTCATCAATGCCACCATGGATGTCGGATTTGGAGCCCCTATATTCTCCATTAGCAGTTGGGCTCGGACCCCCACTGCAGAATTCAGTGTCCTTATCAAAGAACTCCCACCCTAAATCTGTAAGCTCTTTCAGATCGACTCTGCTTTTTTCCTCATCGAAAGGCAAAAGGTCCTTGATCATGGCTGTCTCAGCAATCTTGCTTGGTGTCCCGTAAGTTTCAGCTTCGTTGAGAATAGGATTTGAGGATGTGCTTTTCCGAGAAGAGCTTGATGAGGCCAAAAGGCAACTGGTTTGACTAGAGGAAACAGATTTACTCAGAGGAACCCGCTCATCAAACTTCTCTTTAAGGAACTTCACATCCAGACAAATAACCGATATTTCACCTCTGCAGATATGACTCAATGAGTTTCTTCAAAACTCTAAATCTTCGGTATAAGATAATGCTCACAACATGAGGAGCTGCAGGCATCTAAGGGATGTGTGGCTAGTAATATTTTATGCACATCAACATCCTAATTGCTAAGCCCAACTCAATCCACCAAAAGAGCACACAAAAATCGAGTATGACTTGAGTGCCCTGCTAAGGCAAAATAGGTAAATGCAAAAACAGAGAAACAAGCATCACTTGACTTCATGAACTGAAAAAAACATAAATTTGAAGATGAACAGAGACTTGGAAGCAATATCAGCACAGGCATTTATCAAAAGTGCCCACTAATAGTTACTCTTTCACAGACAACATCAACCCTAAAGTTATCCATGCCAAAGAAGTGCGCTATTCATACATTACAGAGGATTGTTTATACTTCATAGTCTATATCAGAAGATAGGAAGAGCATTTTAAAACCAGGAATGTTAAGCTGGCACCTAATTATAAGTACTTATGATTCAGCATATGCCCGTAGGAGACCAAGACAGAAAGTGAAAGATGTAAGAAAGACCCCATAACCAACTGTAATGCTGCAACACTTTTAACTTTTATATAATCAAGGACAGAACAGCCACCAGATAACGCCCACAGAAATTCACAAGCACTCGTACAGCAGTTTAGAAATTGTAAGTCCAGATTCTCAATCCGTATTCACAAATTCACATATATAAGGTGCTGATTCAAGGCAGAACGTTTAATTGAGACATCCATACAAGTATTGGCCTACTAAACTGACAGCTGATAGAGTCCACAGAGCAATGAGAATACCACACCCACATTCACATGCAAATTCCACTTAAGATATGTATGTGCATGAAATTAAGCATTATATGCTTACTGCAATATATCAACAATTCGCCCCTTCTCCATAAGAAACTCCCTTAGCTGCAGTGATGAGATGAAATACGTGCCAGTCAGTAGGTTATTTATTGGTCAAATATTAAAATTCAGAATTCAAACAACAGTTCTCAAAAAAGGATTTACCTTGGAATTCTCCTCTGCCTCTTCTTGTAGTACTTTTGATTCTTGAACCACCTTCTCCATTATGGCTTCCTGTTCGGCTTGAGCACTTCGTGCCAATTCTTCTTTTTCCAGCTTTTCATTCTCAGCAGCTTTCATCACCTCCTCCACAGCAGCAAGTCTAGATTCAAGAGCTTCACGCATCTTCCAGTACAAACATAACAAAACAAAACAAAACAAATGAAGGCAGCAGACATGCCAATATGAAGCCCATAATATGAAAAACATGAGGATTGCAGGCATATGAAAACCATTAACTGATAAAACAGAATATGTTATCCTTATATGAATATCTGCTACATGTATGTGGCTAGAATATAAGGCAAGTCGTAGGCCAAAGATCAGCAAGTTATATACAATTATCCAAAAACCTGTTTTGCATAACAGTGGCTAAATTTTAACTGTATTATATTGTAACTATGCTTTGAAACACTAAAATGTTTGGTAGTAATATTTACAGCTACAAAACGTTAAAGATAAGTGAGGCAGATTTCTAAAACTATTGTTAACCTCTTGGAATTTTGGAGATGTCGCAGCTATGAGATGTTTGCCAAACACCTTAGTAAAGCTACAACAACCATTTTCACAATTGAAACTGCTGCGGAAAACCTATACCAAACAGTTTCTAAATCTACCATGATAGTCAACTGAACTCACATACATACAACATCATATTTATGGTGTCTTATACATTGTTTTGATCCAGAACAAGATCTTATGATCTTCACATCCCAAAATTTGAATCTCGAAGAACTCCTAATCATAAGCAAGATAGCTGCTTTAAGAAGCATATTCGCTGGTCAAATGCTTCACAAAACCAATGAGAGGCATACATGAATTTCTCTAAAGCACACCCACTCTGTTTGCAGAGATTTTAATTTCATTGATTGGTGGAATGTGTGATACAAATTTATTTTACAATTAGTCCATTAGATTCTGCGACAGGAGCTTGACTTCACAAAACGTGACAGTGTGGTCAACTTGGATCCATTAACTCCCAACAGAGGATTAGCTTTACACATGATGAATTTAACAAAAGATACCTCGTCAAGAATAGCAAGAGACTTATCTCTTTCATCTGACAAGCTGCGCAAACGGGACTGTAGCTCCCCGACTTCAGTTGCTAAAACCGCCTTCTCCCCATACACTTCTCCAGCACGCTGCAAATATAAAATATAATAAGCTATTCTATCCACTCTTGAAGAAAATCCTCTCACATACTGCAATTTAAAGAAGGCACAACCATATCGTTAGCTTCCTTGGCATGTGCCAGCATCTGTTTCAGTTCTTCAACCTTGCTAAAAATAACAAGACCTCCCATAACAGCTTCCTCTTTGGCTACTTCTGCAGCTTGCTCCTGCTCTTCAACTTCCTTCATCATGTCCATAACCGATTCCATTGCTGAGAACAAGGTTTTCTGCAACAGCAGTACAACTACCGATCAGTGCTTCCAACTAACATAGAGCAAATACTAACAATTCGGTTTTAGATAATGTTGAGCACCTTATTATTCTTCGCATCCTTGATGATCTCTTCAAGAAGTTCAACACTACAAATCTGTCCAGAGCGAGTCATGTTCAGTGGAAGATCATCATCCATTTCAACAGTGTCAGTGCAACTGAGGTCTAGTTTCTGAGCAACAGTACTAGATTCTAATTCTACATTCCCATCAGCATAGTTATTTACGTAAGCATCAGTATCAACTTCAGAGACCCAGCTTGGAGCCTCTGACAAATGCTCTTTGGGAGCCAGCAACGCCAGTTCAACATCAGCATTCTCAACCTCAGACAAAAATGTTTCCAAGTTAGAGCTCTTTTCACCAACACCAATACCAACATCAGAATAACTGGAACCTCTCAAACCGATATGCAAACTGCTGCTCAACCTGCCACTTTGAAAGTTTGAAGTGAGTGGCACCAGATCAGAACTTGAAGTGGTGCCATAACTAGGGCCAGGCTCCTGAGCTTTCTCAGATACTGGCATAGGCTCCTGAACTTTCTTGGACACTGGCATAGGTTCCTGAACTTTCTCCATGCCTAACAAAATTAACTCTTCACCATCAGCATTTCCATCACATGGATGCAAACCAGAATGTTTCCAGACTTCAGAATTGCCATCTGCTTGATCAACACTCGTTTCTTGACTATTTTCAGATACAATCATGGCTTCATTATCAACAACTCTACATGGTTGATCGTTCCCATCATTTGCATCATAGAAAGGACCCTCATCACCGAGTGTTGAATCAGCATCCACAGAATTGCCTGCATTGTTAGCAGCATTACCACCTCCGCTAGACACCTCTTTCGTCTCCAAAGAATTGACAGTTGCCCTCTTAGACATATGTCGGCGCCTTGATAATGAAGTTTGCTCCTCAGATTCAACTTCACCAAGATAAGCACAGAAGTAGGAGAAGTTAGGCACAATATGGTATTAAAACACACAGAAAGGTTGGAAAAGCAGTGGACCGGACAATTGTTTTAGGACATTTTAGTGACAACTGATTGCCATGTTGAAAAGGAAAATTGTGTCACCTTCTGCATCTGATTGGCCAAGAGAACTCATATTCTCAGAGCAAGAATCAGTAATTTTCGCCTTTTGTACCATATGAGGAAGAACTTCAGAAAGAATAACTTCCACAGCTGCATCAGCATCTTTAGGATGTTCAATAGCAACAGCTTTCAGCAAGCGCGCATCGAGCTGCGGATTGGAGAGTGAAAAAGATTGGGAATGATGAACAAGGACGTGAGAAATATGATGCTCCCAACAAAATCATATCCAGTAGACAGCATGGACAAAATGATTTAACTAAAAGAAATGTCCAAATCGCAAAATTTGACTGCACCAAAATTTCATTCCATAAGGAAAACACAGACATCCAAAAAATCAAGAAAATCGACTTTTGAGCTGATCAATATTTTCAATGAACATATCCAAAACCTGTTTGCAAAAAAAACAGAGGAGTCTACAGATTTCTAAAAGTATAAATGCTCCGAATTACGTAAAACGCAATATGCACCTGTGGGAATAGTTCCTGCAGGCATTGGTAAACAGCAGCAAAACCCATCTTCAAACGCTACTGCCTGCATTATATGAAATCCAGATCGCAATGAGAATTGACAATCAAAAGATCGAGAAACACATAGCAAGCAACAAGCTGAAAGTGCTAAGCCATAGCAACAAAACAACTCAAAAAAATAAAAAATAAAAAATAAAAAACCCAAGGGTCTGATCCCAAAAAAGACTGTAAGAAAGAAATACAAGTGCAAAAGGCAAAAGTAAGCACAAAGGAGCACAAGAACAACATCTACATAGAGATTACACACAACCCATAAGGGGAAAAGTAACGTTACTTTACACGCCCATAATTTTATAATGACAAGAAAAACATAAAGCATAATAAAAACTCTAAGCCTCACTGCGGCAATCCAAGAAAAACTCCAAATTCAGAAAAACCCCATCCGAAAATCTACCGGCCCAGGTCACCAAAACCATCGAACTCGAGCAAAACCGCATTGGAGAAACAGATTGACCTATGAAACACCCAAAATTCACTCGCCCACACCCACCAAACATAATCTCAAGCAAGCAAGAAAGAAACCAACCAACGATCACAAACAGGAACAACCTCCCGAACCCAGGAAAAAAAACAGGACATCAGCAATCAAAGCAAATCCTCCGAGAACGATCGAAACCACGGACGAGGAACGAGGCGGCGATTTGCGATCACCACCCTCAAGAGCGAAAGCTCCCCCAAAGAAAAAAAAAGCAACGAAATTTAGTCCCGACTTCCGCTCTTTCGCACGCGAAACTCCAGCCCACGACGCGCTCTTCTCCTCCGAATGGAAAAAGCGGAAACCACATGGAAAGCGAGAGAAGTCGTACTGACCTTCAGGAGCCACCCACGCACGGCACAGCAGTCTTGTGGACAGAAAGAGAAAGAGAGAGAGACAGACAGACAGACCATTTTGTATTGTAGTGATCGGGTCGGGGCCGTCTCGTAATTACGGGGCCTCGCCGAGGGCATTTTCGTCAGAGGCGATGCTACGAGACCGACATCGATCGCGCCTCTGTTTCGGCTCTTTTGCTTCGGGATTAAGGCTTGCGGGGTCTCCCGTTGACCTGGTCTCGCGATCGATTTCCCCCGGTCAACGCGAAACAAAATATACAATAGTGCGTTTGTTCGGGAGAAAGTGCTTCATCGAGAACTTCACCCGCTTAGCTTGCCTAAAATAATCCGTTAACAGAAAATATTTTCCTGTCAAGAAAATTATTCATGCATAAAATTAGAAAGGTAAATTCTTGAATTTAAGTAGGTTGTAACACTTTCCGAAATTACTTCTCTTCAATGTCTCATTCTTTTGTCTTTTCTTTCTTTTCCTTCTGACTCCTCCGCCGGTCGCCGGCTCACCGGGACGGTCAGCAGCCGGCCACAAGTGCTGGTCGGGCCGGCCTCGGGCGAGGCTCGAGCCTCACAAGCCTTGAGCGAGGTCAAGCTCACCCGAGGCCCGCCAAGTTGGCCCTCGCTAGTGGCCTGTTGCAAACGTCGCCAAGGCTAGGCCACCAGCGGAGGAGAAAAAAGGAAAAGAAAATAAAGAAAATAAAAAAAATAAGAGAAAATAAAAAATATTTTAGAAATTTGATTTTTTTTTTTTTTGAGATAAAGTCGTGAGATTGAAATCATTTTCCATATGAGATCCAAATACTTAAAAAAATGTTTTTGGTCACATATAACCTAACAAATGAAAGGTAACTATTTTCTAAAAAAATAATTTTCCTAAAAATATTTTCCTTTATCATAGAGTTTTTCCATTAAAACGAACGCACCCTATATAGCACTTTGGTCTTAGGTGTCAATTAATGATCCAATGGTCGTAAATTTATCTATGCTTTCCATTGAGGTTTTCACGTCATGATGATGTCATAAATTCACGCAACACTGGTGCTCATAAATTTGGGGTTGTTATTCATTAAAAGTAGGAAATGCTAAGTAATAGTCTTTGTCGATATGGACATGAAAGATGTTGCCTTATAGATTAAACTTGAAATTTTGATAAAATAGATGGGTAATAGAAAAATTGTTTGGGTGCTCATATTATAGAATTAGAAAAGAGGATTTTGTATACCAATTTGGGCTTTTTATGGTCAAGCTAAAGAAGGGTAAGTTTATCACAAGTGTACCAATTTGGGATTTTTATGGTTAAAAAATTAATTTATGATAAATTTATCACATGTGTACCAATTTGGAATTTTTCGTGATATTAACTCTAATATAAAACTTCATGTCATCTCTCCTATTCCACTTTTAAATTTTATTTGAAATGTAAGATTAAAAAGACACTTTCAACGATAAGATAATAAATTAAAGCCTCTGGCTTCTCTCTTATCTATTTATTAAAATCAGTTTCAAACTAAGCCGATTTTGGATAAAATGATTATATTATTGTTAATTTTTGTCTCCATTTTTATTCATTATAAGCGTACTTGTTTTGATATACATAAACTTAGATCAAGATCCATTGGTTTAATTGCCTACTAAGAATCTTTCACAATTATTTAATTGCCTGATGACAATCTTTCACATCATTATGACGTCCTAAATTTTTATTTCATATACTAATTTTAGTATAACTGCACTGGTCCATCAACTTTATCGGCTCGTTCATGATGCAAAAAGATCAGCAGCATCGCACGCTATTTCACCATCATCGTCCACCACTATCATCATCGTTCACGTTGCTTCTTTTGCCACCTTCGTCACATATGATCGTCGGTCGTGAAGTTGAAATCGGCACAAGTGGTCCCCCGCAGCAGCACCGAGGAACTAAACCCCAGCCTCATCGACCCGAGGTCGAACTGCAGCAGGTTGTCCTCCATCTGGTGCCCTCCGATCACCACCGCTGCCCGCGCCTCAGCCCCGCTGTCCACGACCCCCAGGCACCACATGTCCGTCCCCTTCCTCGTGATCCTCACCATCGAATTCGCCCCTGACACCCTCCAGAACACGTCCTCACTCTGCATCACCAGGTCAATCGCCGGCACGACCGGGCCTGCGCAGTTGCTGGCCACGTCTCCGGCGGAGTAGCACAAGCTGAACGGCTTCACCGGCCGTGTCGCAGGGAGGTGGAATGTGGCGGAGGCCTCCCGCGCGAATGCCTCCGTGACCGCCCTGTAGATGGAGGTCTGGAGCGCGGTGTAAGGCACGACGGTGCTGATCATGGTCCCGCCGCGACCGCTCTCCTGGTCGATCGCCAGCAGAGTGGCGTTCAGCGGTACGGCCTTCCCGTTGACCCTGACAGCTGTCAAGCCGACGTAGTACTCCGCTGCCGGCTCCCGCGCGTACGTGATCACGGTGTCTCCCTGTGGGTTCAGGAGGATCGGCGTGTAGGTGAGGCCCTTGGAGAGGTCTATCCCGGGGATGAAGTTGTAGGGGCCGGCCGTGCCCACGAAGGCGACGCCGGCAGCCGACCGAGACCCAGACATGCACAACGCGAAGCACCGCGGCAGGGACAGGGCCTTGGTGACCAGCACGGGAAGGGAGACATTGGAGAACCCGAGCGCGGCGAGGCCGGAGGTCCCCTTCGGGAATTCGGCAAGCAGGTCGGCCTTGGCGCAGGAGAAGAGGAAGTCGGGCACGACCTCCACCCGCCCCAGGCTCGACCCGTCCGTGGAAGGGAGGCCGAGGGCGTCCAGGAGGGCGTTCTCGAGGCCGACCTTCCGGTTGATGGGGTTCTCGGGGAAGTACTCGCAGGTGTCGTTGGAGCAAGTGGGGCCGGCTGGGCGGTCGTAGCAGTAGCCGCAGGCGAGGGAGTCGAGGGGGACACAGACGGAGAAGTTGCAGGGGATGTTGCGGTAGGTGGCGGAGGAGTAGCCACCGGAGTAGCAGTCGACCCAGGAGAAGCGGCCGCCGAGGTGGAGGAGGAGGTCGAGGCGTTGGGGAGGGGTCTTCAGGTAAGCCGAGAGGGTGTAGCGGAGGGTCGTGTGGTCCTTCCGGATCGGGGCGAGCAAGGGCAAGAACGGCGACAGCGGTGGCGGCGGCGGCGGCGAGGTTGAGAGTGAGAGCGTTGGAGAAGGAGTGACAGTGATGATGGGGATGAGGAAGAGGACGAGGAGGAGGACGTGGAGCGGCATCGCATTCGGATTCGTTGCGTTGAGCTTCTGTCGGCGAGAGAAAAAGGTTTGAACGAGCTCGATTAAAAGGGAATGAGCGCAACACGACAAAATCCTATTCAACGTGCGCTGACACACACCGGATTGGCAACATGTTGGGGATCTTATCTCTCTGGCTTTTGGACTTTTTGGATCGAATTCGCCTTAGATTTTGGCTTGAATTCTTTGACCAAGCACTGGAGAGCACAGAGCATCCAAAGTCCACTCCATGTACCTGGCGTGATAACTTCGTTCGAGGTTTCATGCTCGACCGCTGGACGTGCTGTATTCACGAAGGATCTGAGTGAGTCCGCGGGCGTGACGAGAGGAGATCGTGTGAACACAAGGACAAATCTCGCACGTCCAATGGGAGCTCTTATCAGTATGCTACAGCAATATACGTTTGGTAAAGACAAAAGGGCATGCACATAAACTAATCGGGCACTAAATGCAGAAGCTTTGTATGCTGTTTCCGCAGGGACCATGGCCATGTAATGATTAAATTACTCGTGCTTTGAATGTCGACTGGGAAGGATAGAGAAAGTGGAAGCGAGGGGTGGGTCTGATGGGTTTTTCATTAAGTTTAGAGTTACGTATGGGCGATGTTAAATTAAGATAGAGATGGACAATCCAAAATTGGAGAGCATAAGAATCTCCACCAAATTGAGTGTGAGTGAAAGACTTGCCCCGTTTTTATTTTGAGCCATGTTTCGACGATTCTTGTCAGGGGAAATTTTTCGTATCCCTTTTTGTGGGTTAAGAACGTATACACCGCTTCATATTTTGTCTGTATAGTTTAGTTTAGATGCAGGTGATATACAATCAATTAGATACATGGATTGGGGAAAATATAGCTCTTTTATTTTTCAAATAGTAGCCGTACTTATAATAGAGGTTGTGCTTTCTTCTATCTCTAGTTAGAGGAAAGATTTTTTGTTAGCACATTACGTATATTCGCATGATCCAAACTTAAACTTAACCAAACGTAAATGTAAGTACATCTATTTTTATAGCTCACCAATCGTCAAAAGCATTTCCCCAATCAAGGATGGGAAAAAAATCCTCATAACAAATTGAAGTTTCAATTCAAGATTTGCTTGTACTTTACTGCTAGGGTTAATGAAATAAAAAAAATATCATTTTTCTCTTACCAACATTCAGATCGGTGAGTTACATATTGTGGACATCATTCACAGGGACAATATTTTTCTCCAGCCACGCTCTTCTAATTGGTGTGTCACGAGTTTTGGATATCATTCACATGCAAAAGTAATCAAATATAAATATAGGCAATATTCACAATTATAACTTACATGCAAAAGGGTGATTGGAGGAATTTTCTCCAATTAAAGTTTGAGAAAAACATGAATCGATGCAATATTTTTTAAACATACGTGTGATGTCCATGATTGTGATTAATCAAAGGGGTCATGGGTTGAAGGAAAGTATGACCATATAAAACCCTGACAGCAATCTCTTTGTCCGAGACATTAATTATTTATTTATCTGGTTCAAACAGGCCATGTGCGTGGACATTTAATGAGGAAATTGTACTGAAACATAAGATAATGTCAAAGAGCATGGGATCCTAAATGATTCTTTTCTAAGATTGGAACCTTGACATTTAATAATGTCAACGGTTCCCTTCTTCCTTGACCGTTCCTCACGTGCATAGTAAAATAAAACAAGATAAAAAGCTCTTCCCTTCATACATAGATACATCTCCCATGAACATTGTTCAAACAGGTAAAAAAAAGGTAGATTGACCTTCTAATGGTGAAGCGTTGCCGATCAATTCTTTTGCAATTAGAGAAAGACTTTAATCTAAAATGTATAAAATTACTAATTAAGAGGCACAATGAAAACAAACGATGACCTTCAATAATGGAATACGATATAAGGTTGAAATCAGAAGAGCTTGCACTAATATTTCTGGCCAGTTTCAATCATCGAAGCTCTAAAATGAATGTAATGCCTGTCTTTAATTCCTTACACATGCATGCATTGCCTCAAGGAAACTGTAGACTCGAAGGCGTGAAATTGAAGTTAGAGCATGTGGTCTGACGGAACAACAGCGACGAACTAAACCCAAGCTTTTGCCCAACCAGATCAAACAACAAGAAGTTGTTCTCCATCTGATACGACCCTACCACCATTGCTTGCTCGGCCCTCTCCCCGCCATCAACGAACGCGAGGCACGCCACGTCGTCGCTCACTTGCTTCATTGAGTTTCCCCCGACGATTGTCCAGTTCCTCCCGTTCCCGAGCACAAGATCGATCCAAGGCACGGGCAACCCAACCCTCGTCGACCCTAGTGCACTCGTGTTGAGGCACTGATCGAAAGGCTTCACCTTCTGCGCGCGTGGCATCCCTCTCGTTGACCAGGCAAAGAGCTTAAGGAAAGGCCGGTACACGTGGCTCCGGAGCGTTGTGTACGGAGCCACCGTGCTCAGCTTGACCCCGCCATGGCCAAGAGAGTCAAACTCGAGCATGCGCTGCAAGAACGAAGCCGGCTCACCGTTGATGCAGATGGATCGGATGTCGACGTAGTAGTCGAGATTGTTCTCCGTCATGGGGTTCTTTAGCAATGTAGTGAAGGAGAGGAACTGTGTGACGTCTGTACCTGGCGGCGGAAGCAAGTAAAACGGCCCGTTTCCGAAGAAGCTCACTCCCGGGGATGAAGAACTGCCGGGCAAGCAAATTGCGAACTGCTTGTTGACCACCGTGGCTCCAATAGCGTTCTTGAATCGCAAGGGGAGGGAGAACGAACCGGGGGAGAGGCTTGCCATTCCTGAAGATCCAGACGGGAGAGAACGAAACAACGATTCTGGAGCGCAAGCGAACAGGACGCCATTCACCAAAATATTTGCTTTCGGGACATGGCCATCCGTCGACGGAATCACTACGTCGTGGGCTGACAGCTTCGACAACGCACACGACTCGGCGACGGGGTTCGATGCTGTCACCGTACACGCGCAATCTTGATGACTGGAGCTCGAGCTATTCGCACCATCGATTTGGAGCCTACTCGGATGATGACAAGACTCCGGATCAGGCTGGTGGTGTCTTGCTGCGACACATTGCTGGGAGGCACAGGGAATGAGAGGATCTCGCGGGTTGCAGCGACGCCATGAAAATGGGGACGAGAGGTCGATGACGAAGCCGCCGCCATCGTTCGGACCGAGGGTGATGGAGTAGAGAGAAGTGGACGAGTCTTTGATGACGGGTGAAACTAGGGCATGGTAGGGTTGGGCCGAAGAAGCAATGGTACCAAGAGCGAGCTGAAGCATGAAGATGACGGTGAGAGGAGGAAGAAGCACCATTGTGTTTTAGCTTGAGGGTCAAATGGGTTGAGAATGAGCCAATTTAGAAGGGTTGTGAGGGGCAGCAATGGAACGTTGACTTAAACTAGTGTAGTCCATCAATAACAAGATCTACAAATTTAAATGATTTTAATATGCACATCCCGCATTGTCTGTTGTATATATGAGCAGCCTATCTATCATCTTGATTCTGATAGATATGGGATGTAGAATATTGTGATTACTAAGCAATATTTCCCCTTAACTAGGGATCGTGCTTAGCTATACAAATGTATCATTATTAGGTACACGAAATGACGTAACATAATGTTTTTGGATGTTCGATATGAGCTCACTTGCAGTTTGTTGTACCAATTAACACACTAAGTTGATAGACCGATCTCAATATACATAATATTGCCATTCCAAACTATTTTGAAGTGCTTTAATGGCTAGTAAAAAATGTGTTACCGAAAAATTAATGTTGTTAAGTTCATTAATTCACTGATGGGAACTCGAAGTTTAGTATACAAGATCTAATAGATCTAGCATTTTTTTTAGTCTAGTCAAATTTGCTGGGATCTCGATGCAATTAACTATTCCATGCAACAATGTCAAAGTTGAGAGGAGTAAGGTGCAATTTTCGGCTTTGAATATCTCGTTTGGACTGCCCTAGCTGCATTAAATAGTTTCATGATCATGTTTCTTATCTGGGTAGTTTAGAAGGGTCACGACTATGACATGTGAAACCCACAATCTTATCACGATGCAAGCTTGATGCTTATATTAGGGTGCGTTTATTTCACGGAAAGTTCAAGATTTGAAAAATGTTTTCTGAAAAATAATCACTCGTATTACTTATAAAAATGAATGAATATAAAATATTTTCATCACCTTCTAAAATAATTGGGTATAAATTATTGTCAATAATGGAGATATTTTCCCATGACTAATTTTTTTAAGCAATATAACCATTCATTTTTTGAAAATATTTTTCAAACCTCGAGTTTTCTACGAAATAAACACACCCTTGATGTTTTTAAATCCAAACCTCCCCCATTGTTTGCTAAGCATAGCTAGGACCGTTTTATCTTAGCTCCTCGAGCGCTTTCAGTTGAACCTTTCCAAAAGAAAGAGCTACGAAAGTCGCTTTTTTTGCTCAAGGAAAGTGCGAAATCAAATGGGATTCACAATTTTCGAAGTTAGTCTCAAAATCGAAAAGGCTCCTTAACATTGTTCAGTACGGGAAACAAATTTAGAGCACTAGCACAACGATAAGAAGCAACGCTTGGAGAAACAATCAACATTTGATACCCGAAATGCGAAATACCGACTGTTATTGAGGAGTAAAGGTGGTGAGGAAAGTCCAATCTGTACTATGGTTTTGGGTTTAGTATAGACGAGAGATCTTAATGTATTGGGCTTAATGAAAACTGACTTACCCTTGGCTCGTAACGAAAAACAAATCCATATTACCTTCTTTTGATCATCTCCAAAATTACACTTTTCAAGCAATACTGCATCATCCATTGAAAGGAATATATCAATTGGATTCAAATATCATGTTGTTAGCAATGGGAGAGTACTTAAATCGTCTTCAAAATAACAGTACAGAGGCTAACATCGTCATGAAACATAATATCGAGACCAAAATCACACATCTTTCGAACTACACGAGTGAAAATTTATTTTCTTTAATTTAGTGGTTTGGGTCAATAAATGCAAAGCACCACATAATCAATCTTTAGACTGAGGAGAATTCGTGGGCACTCTCAAAAAATCCATTATCAACCCTGAACCTCAAATCAATATCCAACAATTTCCTAAATTAGTGTGAGCAATGCTACTTAGCCAATGAAAACTCAGTCATATGAAGCTGAATCTTTACACCATGCAGCATTAATGAAAAAATCTGCGAAGTACTATGACTACCCGAAAGAATCGACCTATCAAACTGGAAGAAAAAACTAGGAAACTTCAAGAAATCACTTGGCACTAGAATACCATGTAAGTAGTTTCCTCAAGGCAACTCAAGCAAAAATAGACAAGCACTAAACGGTTCTGTGACCTTGTGCTTTTGATACCTTCTCAAACTTTCGCCATTTCCAAAAGGGATAATGACACAAATAGCCCATGAACTTTAATTCAATATGCAATTTGATCGGTGAACTTTTAATTTGTTTAATATAGTCCTTGAATTTTAGCATAATGTTCAATGTTGTCCCTAAACTTTTAATTTGTTTAATGTAGTCCCTAAACATTTTGGTAAATATTCGATTTAGTTCCTGAACTATATAAAAATATTCAATATAACCCTTACATTAATTCAAGTTCATGGACTACATTGAACATTTTCATTTAGTTCAGGGACTAAATTGAACATGTACCAAAAGTTCAGGGATGACATTGAACAAATTGAAAGTTTAGGAACCACATTACACATTGGGTTAAAGTTCATAGACTAGATTGAACAAATTAAAAATTTAGAAACAAAATTGAACATTAAACTAAAGTTCAGAAACTATTTATGTCATTTACCCTTTTCGAAAGTGAAGCAAGTAGACACACTCGAACCGGAAGACGGATTACAAATCCCTCAATTGAGTGCGGATCCACCGCTATAATCATAAGCGAAACCATTGCATACGTGAAACACCATAGACACGATGCTATAAGAGTTTAAAGCCCAGGTGAAAGGGAAATGATCACCTGCGGGCTGAGATGTCGGCGGTGGCAAGATCCAAAGGCGGAGCTCGCCGTCCCAAGAGCTAGAGAGGGCCAATTGGCAGTTGGAGGAGAGGACGATGTCCTGAACGAAGTGGGAGTGGCCGGTGAGGCGGTGGCGCTGTAGGGCGTAGACCTTGTCCAGGGGACAATTGCCAAAAAAGTCTTAAGCCTATTATTACACTTGTGCCAATTTAATTATAAACCTTTCAATTATGCCAATTCAATCTTAAATCTTTCACATTTTTCTAATTTTGGCCCGAAAATTGTTGACTTGGATGCCGGTTGATGTGAACATTTTTTTAATAAATGTTTTAATAATTTTTTTTTCTCTCTAATACTTTGCAGGAATACACGCCTTTTTCAAGAGCAAAGTAAGATCCGAAGGAGGGGAGGGGGGGGGGGAATGAATTTCATGCTCGGTTTAATAATCGCGCCTGGGGTCTTTTCCGCCTTCCTCACATCACGCCATTGGTTGAAGTTCGATCAATATCCAGACATGTACGTGATCATGTATAATTACAGTGATATTGTAATAATCGAGCTTTGTCCATTTTCTCAAATAAATAAAAAGAGAGAGAGAGGGTATAATTGCATTGACAATGAAAGCCCAAGCCCAAGCCCAAGCCCAAGCCCAAACGTTAACTAAGTGTGTGACCCGCCTCTCCTCCAGGTCTCCCTCTCTGCTAACCAGTAGAGAAACTGGTGAGTAAAAGCCCTAGCGATCGTCTTCCTCGCCAGCGGGTAGACGATGAAGCTGGTCAGGTTTTTGATGAAGCTGAACAACGAGACCGTCTCCATCGAGCTCAAGAACGGGACCGTCGTTCATGGCACCATCACAGGTCTCCCCTCTTTCTCTCTCTCGGTCGACTCTTTTTCCCCTGCATAGTTCAACATATGTCGCTGCGTTCAGTAGATAATGCCTAGAGCAGTGCCAGACCTGTGTCGCGAGATGGATGGTTAGGTGACCCTTTGAGCGGGGCAGGAGCGGGAAAAAAACGAATGTAATTCGCATTGGCTGTGACGTCTCTGGAGTTTGGTGGCAGTGATGGCTGCTCAATCTATGACTTTCGAGTGCTCTAGATGTTTGGACCCATTGATAGAACCTTGAGCTCGTGGACATGTATCGGCAAGTATGTTGGTGGGCATTGCCTAGGAACGGTGCGCCGATGCTGTGAATTGGGTTGAGGGTGACTTTTTAAGTTGCGGGGTTTAGTTCTTCCCCTGTGAAAGAGGTCCTAAGTGGCCTTTGAATTGCATCGACAAGCGACTAGTTTGTGTCTTTACGTTTGGAGCGAGTGTCATGGATAGGCTGAGTTGTTTTCCAGTTTCCTACGGACAAGATGTAGTACTTGCTTTTTTCGGCTACACTAGCTACTGCTCATTCCAGGAAATGGGAAAAATGCTATTTTCATGTTCTTTTTGTTGTTTTCCTCATCTTCTCGTGCATTTTTCCTTCCTCTTACAACAAATCACCCGCTAGTAATGACTCATGACGTGTGGTGTCGTGTTTAGTGTTAGGAGAATGTATGAAAATGTTCTCCAGTTAAGATCTTTGAACCTTATGGTACACTTTGTGTATGTGTAAGTGTTGCATTCAAGAGTTATCCTGTTATTTCAGACGTTTGTGAGTGAGTTACCTTTGTGTAAAGTTCTTTTGATTTCCAGTACTAGCTGTCATACTGAATTCTGTACATTGGTTTGTATGAGGACTGGTCCAAAAGGAATGCTTATGCTAGATTTGTCAACATAGTAGTTCCAGTTTATTAGCCGAAGAAATAAATAATTAAATTAACAGTTTATTGTCATATTTCAGCACGATTATCCTGGAGTCAATGGCTGAAATTCTTTTGCTACTTGATTTTGTGAATCAGAAAAGTCCCTCTCTCTGATGTTGGTCATGAATGACAATGTGTCTTCATGGAACTTTTAGAAGCACGATAAACGTAGGTACAGTTGGGAGTATAGGAACATGTCCATACCTTTATGAGAATCCTACATGTAAGGATGCACATGTCCGTACATGAGTTATCATTTTTCAAGTTCAAGTCTGCCAAATAAAATGGACTGCCATTTGATTGCTTTAGTGATGGGTTGAGTTGAAGATGCTATTGCTCCTCAGTAATGGGACATGAAGTTATACTACTTCTTTGGCCTTGGGATCATATTATATCGAAAATTGTTTGAGTGGATGTGATCTCTGAAATATGTTAGTTCTCAATTAATTTCTGCGGAACCTGGAAGAAAATTTACCGGGGTTGATTATATTATCTTGGACTAAAAGACATTCCTGTTCTGATGATAAAATCTGTTGTTGTAGTGTCATTCGTTGAATGGATAGCTGAATGTTCGATGTAGGATACAATTTTGATGACCTCTAGACCTGAGATAAGTTGGTGCTCTTTTCTTGCAGGACCTTTTTTTCTAATTATTTAAACCTCAGTATCAAAAGTGATGATTGAAACATGGCTAAATTGGAGTTGAATCCTCCATGTTTTTACTGAACAAAAAATTGACACACTGGAAAGTGAAAGGACCATAATTGAAATGGGAGCGGAAGTTATAGATTGTAGAATACATTTGGCCAGAGAACTTGTACATTTGGGTTATTAAGGTCTTTGTTTCATATGTTTTTTTTTAATAAGGAGGAGTTATGCTGAGTGGTATTGGCTTAGATCACTCAAGCATACCGAAGTTCTGGCATTTGTTTGAAGTTCTACTGTTTCTGCTCCTCTAGATTGAAGAAGTTGATGAAACTTTGTAATGGTGGTTCCGTGTCATGCCTTAACCTTCACTCATTATCAAATGATATTTTGATTCAATTTCTTGTACTTTAGACTATTTGTCCTAATTTATTAACTACTTGCTACAAGTGTGCAAACTTTCGTGTACCGATGGTTATATAGCAGTAAAAGGTTTTATCTCACCTGCTTCTAAAGTTATGATGAGATCAATGACTGTTCTGACCAGAATACATTGTTGGGTCATTACAGGTGTTGATATCAGCATGAACACACATCTGAAGACTGTGAAGCTTACTCTGAAGGGGAAAAATCCTGTGACTCTTGATCACTTGAGTGTGAGGGGTAACAACATTCGCTACTACATCCTTCCTGACAGTTTGAATCTAGAGACCCTATTGGTAGAAGAGACACCAAGGGTCAAGCCCAAGAAGCCAACTGCAGGTATGTGAACTACATTTTTAATACATTTTGAAATCATTCTTAACTTTACCTGCCTCGATCCTCATTCCCTTTTACATTCTGCTATGCCACGAACAACTGTGCTACTTGCTATGTCAGGGAGGGCTGTGGGACGTGGTCGAGGCCGAGGACGAGGCCGCGGACGGGGGCGTGGACGTTAACTTGTCCCTGCCGACTTACATTGCTTCTTTGGGAACTAGTCTTGTGAACAACAGGCAAATGCTGGTTATATTGCCTTTGTGGTTTGCAGGTGTCTTCGTTGTTGATTCAGGTGTGAAAACTTTGGAGTTGCAATTCTTTTCATTGATCTGCTCCGCTGAAACTGTAGTCTCCCTTGAATATGGATCTTAATATGCTTAAGCTTGTAATGTAGAGTACAACTTAGCCTCTTTTGTGCAACAATTAGCTATGATAGACAAGGATTCTAAATCTGTGGCGGCTCATTCTTCTTGTGCCCATGCCTTCCTCACCAGAACGAAGTCTCCATATCAAGGGTATGGTGAAGACAATTGGCTTAATTTTTGCTTGATCATGTTGCCTAAACTGATAACGACAGTGGTCTACAGGTCGATCATTTGGTCGATTGAGAAGGCAGTGGGCATTCTCCAGTCGAATATTGAACTCATGAATCGCTGAGGCGCAATACTGTAGCCACTGGTGAGGAATTTCAAAATTCTCCTTTTTGTTTTTCGCAGCTAGATTTGCAAGTAGCCTTACTGACTTAGATCCTTGCTTGTATAGATTAGGCTAGAGATCTCGGGCCTTATCACTATGAAATTGCCATGGGGTTCAAAACAATTCTTACATGAATTCAGTGCACATTGACCCAACGCATTTGGATCATCGAATACGGAGAAGTCGGTTGATTTCCACTAGGTCCAGTGGCTCGGTTTCTAATTCTTAGTCCTTCATTTCTCTATATTACCAAGCCACGTGTTAGTAGCTTCTGCCGACTCATGTCATTTTCTTTCAGTATGCGATAAAGGGCAATGAAATGAGTAGTAGCTCGAGGTGCAATCGTTTATTAGACGAATTTTAACAGAACACGGCCTTGCTAAAGTTTCCACTTTTACTAAACTGGTGTGGAAAATTTCTACATCAGGAGGTGCAGAAACATTTGGTCGGCCCGGCCCCCCATTGCATCGTTTTCATTAATTTGCATGTGTACGACCGAGCTGTTGATGTGGATGGAAGCAAAACCTAGAAAGGACCGAGGGAGGAAAAGTCATTCATGCGCAGGTTGTTGGTGAGGAGTCAAGTTTTTAAGGGTCATGGCCGAAACGATCTTGAACCGGACAGATGATGGATTTGGTTAGGTGGACTGTCTCTTGCGCAAAATCAGAATATTTTGAGGGACCTCCTCCTAAGATCTCTCCTGTCCAATTGAAGTTTAGCTCTAAGTCTCTACGTGACCTACAGGAGCAAAATAAATGTGAAAGGATGTCTGAATGCGTCTATGGGATCTGTCACTTGCATTGAAATTTTGAAAATTTGACTAGCATATTTATGATCCTGATATTTTCATTCACTAAAATTTCTGGATAGGGACGTGTTTCCCTTGGACGGAAAAACCTAACATGAACTCGGGGGTAGACGTGTGGTGATTTGATCGCTCGATCGGGCGAAGTTCCATGCGTGATTTATAAAACTCGATCATCTAGATGTATTCGATGCACATGCACTTGATGTGAGAAAATTTATTAGGTTTCTAAGTAGTGATGCTTGTGGCGGATTTACTAAGGTCTCGTTTGGTTCGTCGACAAGGAAATTATAAGTTGATTTTCGTTCCGAATAATCACATTCCGCGGAGTACCTTTATATTGAAGTCTTAAGGGAAAAGCACAACTGAACCATTGAATGCTATAAGTTCTACTTTTCCCGTCTTTTTCCCCACTCTCTTCTTCCCCTCTAGAAATGGACCATACGACCGGATCGTCGGCCGGCCGCCACAAAGCCACAAAGCAACCATCGGTCCGCCGACAAAGCAACCATCGGTCTGCCACAAGTTTCGTTCCATCGATGGTATCATCATTCTCGTTTAAAATGCTCATTATTGATCTCAACACGACACCAAAGAATGAAATGAAACTGGAAAAACGAACCCCAGTAATTCCTTCTATCATAAATATCCTTGATTATGTCCATTTACTCTCTATTTCCTTGTGCCTTGTAGAGCTTGTAAAAATTTGGTTCATTCAGAGAGAAGGATCTAAATTTCTGCCAAATGAGAAATATTTAACTTACCAAAGATAAAGAAAATTTTCAATTTTAATTTGGAAATTGGTAGAGATTTAGGTTATGCATGTTAGAGAAGATTGTGAAAGAAGAGAAAGGCTCTTAAAGATGTCATCTTATTTGGATGGAGGGAAAATTCGAAAGGATTGATGTAGCTAATGTTATGTGTTTCTTTGGAATCCCTCCAAATCCGTCTCAATATGGAGGATTTAATGTGCTTAATAAATAAAATTTTCTCCTTTCTTTTTATAGTTATATCCTGGTATTATTTTACATTTTAAGTACATAAGAAGGCCGATTAATTCATGACGCATTCCTTTCTGTTCTTCTCAATCGTAACATTCGAACGATATTGCAACTTAAATTCTCTCCATTTCGTTTCTCTTCTTCTCTCTCATAATTACTTGATCTCTTCTTTTCTTTTCGATCACCTCTACCGACACATTGTGTCGAGGAACCATGATTTGAAGTGATAAAAAAATCTAGTTTAATTTTGAATTGGGATTGTATCCTTTGTTTGCAATTGCACCATTATAATCTACCATGGACTTTTCATGGTCGTGGAATTTATTGGGAAAAAAAATTTGAGGATGAGCCATCCTCAAATTTTGCTTTATTATTATATAGAGAGATTTTTTTTCCCTCAAAATACTAACCTGTTAAGGGCGACTTCTTCTCTTAACTTTGGCTTTTGTCGTAAATTTTGTAAAACTCGATATATTTATTTAACTTAAGACACTTAAAGCCTCCGAGAATGTTCAAACTTTGATCATATATAATTTCCCGATGAATTTTTTTTTTCAAAATCAAAACATGAACAACATACTTTTAATTGTCAAAAATTTCAGACGAAAAAATAAGTACGTGAGATTAGCGGAAAAATTGTTTAGAAAGTTTTAAACCTATTACACTTTTGCTAATTCAGTCATAAACTTTTCAATCTTGCGAATTCAGTCCTATACCTTTTCATATTTTGCCAATTGAGTCCATTCGGTCAATTTTGACTGGAAATTACAAAAAATTTCAATGTTAGCACTGGTGTGTGATGTAGGACGGCTGACGTTCTCATCGGCAATATTCTGTCAAAATGGCTAGACAAATTTAATTGGCAAAACGTGAAAATGTTTAAGATTGAATTAGCAAAATTGAAAAGTATACGATTGAATTGGCAAAAGTGCAATAAGTTTAAGACTTTTTGGATAATTTTCCTTGGAGATCAGCAATAGCATCTTACCACATGAATTTGAGATTAACTTATTTCAAACGAGCATCTTATCATAAATGGAAAACGCAAAAGGGCGAAAAATCATTACTGAAAATCAGAATATGCTACACGAGCAAGGACATAAAACTCAATTCACATTTCATTAAACTTAACGCGCTCATTCCATTCTAGTCCACTGCTCAAAGAAATTTTTGCAATATATATATTTTTAAAAAAAAAAAAGCCCGACAATGATACTAGGTCGGGTCGGGTCGGGTCGGGCTGCGATTTTTTTGGACCCGGTGGCTTTGACCCAGAGCCCAGACCAGAGCGCACGTCGAACACCGTCCCCCGAAATCGCGGAGTGATTGCTTCGCCTTCGCCATCACGTTGACAATTTCTTTTGTCCATCCGCAATCACGACCATTTTACCATAATTTTCTTGTCTCTCTCTTTCTCTCTCTCTCTCTCTCCCTGACTCGGTCAATTGCCGTATCTTTGCTCCACCCCCATTTTCCGATCGAAGAAAGATAAAGAAAAGGAAACAAAATTCGAGAATATAGGAGGGCGGCGGTGGGGGAGATATGGAATCATTGGATGCTCCGAGTCACAGTCGCGTACCATCGAAGGGCACGCAATACGACGGCGCCCACGACCCGACCAGAAACATTAAAAAAAAACCACGACACCCACGTCTGGCACGAGCCACACGTTCGACTAAAAAATGTGTTCTTGAATTTTGCCTAGACCGCCCCCCGAATCTAACGTTATGGCCCGAAAAAGTTTTCATCTTTTTTCGTTCTTTTTCGGTTTTGGTTTTTCGGGTCGATGAATCTGCTGATTGGGGTAGTTTTGTTTCTCTTCTTTCCATTTTTCTATCTGTGGATATTCGCTTGGAATCCCCAATTCAAGATTTGGAGACGAACTTGACATGTTGGGCTGGTCGGTCTTTGCAGTTTCTTGCGCTTTTTCTGTCTTCCGGGCGCCGGGTTTCGAATTCAGTTTCGTTTTCTTTTTCTTTGGTTCTTCCCAAATTTTCCTAGGGGACAAATCTCTCTCTCTCTCTCAGAAGAAGAAGAAGGAGAAGGAGAAAATTCTCGAGAGCTACTTCTCTTTCTTGCTATATTAGGTACCCGAGTCAGACAAGCATGAAATCCCCATAATTCAACTCGGCATATTTTATGCTCTTTCCGGTCGTAGTTGTTTGTGAGACCCACCACTCGAGAAGAAGAAGAAGAAGAAGCAGCAATCACATAAACGCGTACACCCATCTCTCTCTCTCTCTCTGAAGCCGACTTTTTAGGCCTGTTTTTGCACCTTGTCGTTTCGCAGCTCCTATGAATCTTCTTCATCTCTATCCCCCGAAATGCCCAAGGATAAATCATCATAAATCATCAGGGTGCTCAGAAATGGTGACCCACTTGAGCGTATTGAACAAATTTAAGCGCTTGAAGAACCCTCTTGAGCCTTCTTCAGGAATAGTTGGGTTCCTGTTTGTCGCTGCCCTCTTCATTGGCTCTTGCTTCTACTTGGACTACAGGGCAGTAACTCAGAGGCTACGAAACACTGGGCAGTCCTGGCTCCACGGAGACCGGGTGCTGCCGGATAAGGCGGCGGCGGCCGGGCGGGCCGGGTTTCTCGACGAGGGCGGCGGCGGGGGCGGGTGCGACGTGTTTGATGGGAATTGGGTGTGGGATGAGAGGTATCCTCTGTATGAGAGTAGAGATTGTGCCTTGATTGATGAAGGTTTCAGGTGTACTGAGAATGGGAGGCCTGATAGTTTCTACACCAAGTGGAGATGGCAACCCAAGATGTGTGACTTGCCCAGGTTTCTTCACTCGCATCTTTTGATGTTGTCGTTGTATCTATTTTTGAATAAATTTATAATATTTGATTTGCCAATTTATTGCTTTTAATTGTTTGTCTTAATTGTTGGAGGAGTTTGTATTATGATTAGCTGTTTCTGAAATGTATGTCCCATGCTGTGTGTTGCTTGTTGAAGGGTGATTGCATTTATCGTTCATGTATTGGTTTTCTTGATTGGTGCTTTTGTCTCCATTTGGGGTTGTTGGGAATTTTATAAGGTAAGGCAGGTTTTGAATGCTCACCGTCCAGTCATTCGATAGGTTTTGAACTTGTGAGTGTGGATTTTCTCGTGAAGTGGTACAAAATTGATGAAATTTCTGTTCATGCTTTGTTGTTTCTATCTTCATAGGAATTCTAGCTCGGTGATTTACTCTCGGGCAATGATGTTTCAAACTTGACTTTTTTTCACTGTTGTATTGACATTTATTCAATCCTAATTTGGAAGAGGAGAAATGATTCAATTCCCTTTTTTCAAATAGTTCGTCCGTATGGGATGGTTACTTAGCATTGGTTTAGAGGAAAGACTATGAGCTAAATTTAATTGAGGAGCGAATGACGGGAAAAAGGATAAACTTTCTTCCGAATAACTTATATGGTGTTGTAAAGGGAAGGCTTCATGGAGCTTGAGGAAATGAAGATCGATGTTCAACTCGTTTGATGAGCAGGGGGGAGTTTTATGAGAAGGGATGGGTTCGATATAGAATGCTAACACATACCACATGCATAGTTGAAGGGTTTGTCCTAAGATTTTTATTTTTTTCGGTCTGAAGTTTGTTTGTCCTAAGATTGAAACGTGAAATTGATCATATTGAGGGGTCTGGGGAGATTTGAGCATAAGACTTCTGTTTTGATACTATGCAGAGTTATAGAAGACCATCAGACATAAGTAGTTTAAGAGCGAATACTATGCTTAAGTTCCGTCTTACATAAAGAATAAAGATTATAAGTTGAATTGCTGCTGCACAGGTCCAGTACATGTAGAGTCTTGTTTGTAATCAAATTTATTGTTTTTGGGCAAATTACACACAATCCAGTTTAGATGTTGAAACATGATGAAGGTGTCTCCAGCGTGTGGTAAGGTATGTCATTGCCGTGCTCTGTTTGTTCTTTTTGCCACTTTCTTTTGGATGACCTAGTGGATGTAATTATGGTTTTTATCCAATAGCCAACTTTATCTTCGTGCCCTAACAGGCATCTGGTAGGAGATTCTCTTTTGCCCTTGAATTTTCTTGGTCTGTCTGTCAACTGCAGAGCCTGTAACAGATCTAGTCTACTTATGCCGCATAATTCCAATTCAACCCATGATATGGAAGAGTGCTCGATTAGTTGTACCAATTGGAAAATCGAGACTGACTGAAGGCCATTAAATGAACTTTAGGCAGTAAGGGGTCAATCTAAGTTTTATGATGATTGAACTTGTAATTCATTTGGTGGTATGATATCATCTTTCATTAAATTCTGTACTATCAGAATTACCTTGGAATAATTCTTTTTCCTTGTTCTAATTAGATGGCGATGGATAAAATATTTAATTGGTATTTTGTTTGGCAATACTATCTGAGGTTAATTTTACATGATCAGAATCGTCTTTGATTAGTTCTTTTTCCTTCTTTTAATTGGGTGGTGATGAATACATCCAATATCAGAGCATTTCTTACATGTATCTTGTCGTTGATTTCCCACTAGAAAACAAATATACCAACATTTCTCTCTGTCTAATTGAGTACAGATTTGATGCAAAGATGATGCTGGAAAGGTTGCACAACAAAAGGGTCGTGTTTGTCGGCGACTCAATTGGTCGGAACCAATGGGAATCCCTCCTCTGCATGCTCTCCTCTGCTCTTTCAGATAAGGGCGCAGTCTATGAAGTGAATGGTAGACCAATCACCAAGCACAATGGGTTCTTGGTGTACAAGTTCAGAGACTTCAACTGCACAGTTGAATATTACAGATCTCCATTTCTAGTGGTCCAGGGCCGAGCTCCAGTTGGATCTCCAGAAGATGTGAAGGTTACCCTGAAGTTGGATCAGATTGACTGGACTTCTAACCAGTGGGCAGATGCTGATTTGCTGGTTCTCAATACCGGGCATTGGTGGAATTATGAGAAGACTGTACGCGGGTAAGTATGTTCTTTCATCCCGTTGTAAGCTCATATTTTCTCCCGTCAAGTGGTTGACCCCTAAAAATATAGGGACTTTGTTCCAAGCACTACTCTTGGAATTGCAAACTGCAAAATGACCCTTCACTTGCTACTTTTAGGCAGGTTCATCATGTGGCTAAATGATACATTGGTCTAGGTTGCACACTGACAAGTTTCCCTTTAATCTCTCCCCCTGCACCACCTTTACTAGTGTGGCCTTCAATTCAAACGGGAAGTCATTGCTGTGGCTGCATTATATATTAGGTCGTTTGGCCATGTTTTTGTTAAATAGATGGTCTGTGAATGTACTAATTCCCTCCCATTCTGGGTTGTCGGTTATGAGTGCGATATAGGAAGCTAAAAGGCTTTTCATAGATAATGTTCCTATGCTTGCCAGATGTTTCTCCTGTTTCCTTAACAAACCATGTTTTCTTGGTTCTTTTACAATCAGTCGTAAGACTCATAGTCCAGCCATTGACTAAGGAAGCCCCTCTCTCCCTGCCTTTGGCCTTACTTTTGCCCTATGTTTCTCTGAGAAAAGGTTCCATTTTCCACAATGAATGTTATTAACTTAGTTCTGATCTCTCTGAATGTCTGTGGCAGGGGCTCTTACTTCCAGGTTGGAAATGAGGTGAAGATGAATATGACTGTTGAAGATGCTTATCGGAGATCGCTAGAGACAGTAGTTGACTGGATCAGTGCTCATGTGAATATGAGCAAGAGTCAGGTCTACTTTCGATCTTTTGCACCTGTACATTTTAGGTAAGTTAATTTCTATTAACCTCAGTGATTTCACTCATCATCTTCGCATCAGAAGAGCGTTATTTTCTTATATTTTGACATTGAATATTTATTTCTCTCTTTCTGTTGCTTAGAAGCAGCATCTAAACTGATGACCACTTGACCACTGGTACAAGATTCTTTGACAAAAAGTTCAACTAAATATTGTTCTACCATATTTTTTCTTGAAAGACGAAGCAACCTGTTTTTCTCTTGTTGACTATTTTTATCCTTTCAAATTTAGTACAAGCAATTTGTTCCTAACCCGTGGCATTTATTCCCATTAGGCTAGATGGAAATGAGGTTGTGTGGTTCCATGTTAGTACTATGGCAGTTTCTTTTCTCTCGGATGTGACTTACGTCTTTTGGATCGTGGCTTATCTGCAGCTTTCCTCCTTATGTTCGAAGTAGCGCAGCTGATTCTCTATAATTAGAAGCATTTTCTTTTCTTAAAACTTTGACAAATATTCGAGACTGGTGGTTGAATTGTGTTATCATGCCCTTTGGATACAGCATTGCTGTAAAGAGTGCTTGAGATGCAAGCACTTGGTTTGGAAGATAAGGGAGATAATTTTGACACTCTCGAGCGTATCAAACTTCACTTTATAGTCAGTTATATGATGCTGCTTATCTGTTGTTAGTATTGCCGCTTTATTATTATTCAAAGTAACCGCGGCATGTATGTTCTTAACAGAGGTGGAGACTGGAAGTCCGGAGGAACATGTCACTTGGAGACTCTGCCCGACTTGGGCTCCTCCCCAGTTTCGTCGGTCCATTTGAAAATTCTTACCAATCTGTTAACTGATTGGTCCAACCAAACAGTAAACAATAACCTTGACGTGCTGAATATCACAGCTATGACTGCGCGCAGAAAAGATGGCCATTCCTCTCTATATTACCTGGGGCCTGAGTTGGGTCCTGCTTCGCTCCACAGGCAGGATTGTAGCCATTGGTGCTTGCCTGGTGTTCCGGATGTGTGGAATGAGCTTCTTTATGCCTTTTTCCTCAAGCATGACTCTGTGCGGTCGCGGGATTTGACAAATGCCTCGTAAGTTTCGTGCTGAACAAGTATAATGTGGTGGTGTTTATACCAACATGAAGAGCTTTACGTCGTAGGAGTTGCGACAGCAAATTGATCACATAGCTTTTAGTTCACTCTTTATCCTCGATTACCCGCACGTCCCAGAATTTTGGGAAGTCGATGGGAAGCCACACAACTGGACAGGATTCAACCACAGGTGGAAAGTTTTTACCATTCTTGTTTTCACTTTCATCTTTTACTTGTCTTTCATCTTTTACTTTCTTTTTTTGGGGATTTGGATATGACTACATAGATGTCAAAAAGCAGGACAGGGGCTACAAAGAAAGTAGGTACACACATTTTCATTGTACATGCCATAAATATACATGATTGAAATAAAATGATGAAAGGAGTGTTTTTGTTAGAGCTTTTAGGATATCAACTATGCTCGAGATGAGAACATTATCCCTAACTTCCTACGGTATTTATTTGAGTGTCATAATTTGTTTTTTCCCGATCACTTGTGTGCTATATTGATGAAAAATAATTTACTTGAGTGCCTATTCAAGCAATTCGTGTTACGCGGCTTTTTAAAATAAATTTTGAGTCAGATGTGGTCTTTTTAATAGAAATTCATGTCTAAAGTGGAAATGGAATTTCAAGTCCAAAATTTTGAGTTCGACGTGCCATACCTGCTCTTCTGCTTCTTCTTGTACTCATCTTCATCTTCTTCGCCGGAGACTTGGAATGAAGAGGAAACCAAAACACATAGCTCTCTCTCCCTCGATTCGCGCCGACGATTGAATGGCCGTGGTGGCAATGTCAGAGCGAGTCGGCTTGCCAACCTCTACACCTCTTACGATTAGTCCGGGGCAATCCGAGTCCTCGACTCGCTTGGCTTTGTTGCCTGCAATCCGAGACATTTGGCGAAAAACTCATTTTTCATTTTGCCTTGACAAAAACAGAGAAGCACCGAGGCCACGCTCCTCTGTTCGATCATCTGAAGGTGTGTATTACCTTTTATGTAAGACTTCTCGTGGCCTCTCCAATCCGACGTAGGACTTTGAAATCCATTGTGATTTTGCGATTCTCAAGAGGTTGTAGTAGAACAGAAGTAACGGAACTGGCTTGTCCTGCGTAGGTTGCGTTGCCTCTTGATTCCGTAAGCACAACCACGTTCAAAACAATTTCCAAGCCGTATATCTAATTACAAAAGATACTCTAATACAAGATCTTGACTGTTTGAGAAAGCTAAGGAAGTGCCTCCTCCTTAGTGATGAATGATGAAGATATTTTGATAAGGCAACACAAATCATATCAATAAGATGAAGGATTAAGAAGAATCCCTAGCTACTCAGTTCTTCCAATCTTCAATTAGTGAAGTCTCTTTCGGAAGCAACATTCATAAATAGAGAGATCCGAAGAGAAGGTGGGGAGCTCTATATGGCTTAATCTTTCGCAAGAATTGCTTTGATTGTTGCTGTGATTTTCTGTACTTGCAATGTTGCGAGAAGCGTTCCGGGCACGAACTTGGTTGAGAAAATATGCAATGGGCAAACATTCGGACCGTTGGATTCTTTCCATGACAGTCGCTACGATGTCCCATATGGTTTGGCGGACAAGACGGCGGCTTCGGGTTTCGCCTATTACAGTCGATCCACCGCCGGCCGGGGGTCCATATTACAGTCACGCGGCGTGCAACGAACCCCAGATTGTAGTGCTCTCTTGTCAGGGACTTTCGACTATACCGTGAAGCTATGTGAAATGGAGTATGGGGTTCGGTTTCAGCTTAAGCATCGCCGGATCCGATACGAGGATTATCCATTCCCGGAATAAACGCGCGGCTTTTCGATGTCGGATCTGATTCCAAAGTGTGTCCGTGTACGTGCATGTGCTGCCACCATGGACAATGTGAGTTGAGTTGCAGACGAGACATGCTCAAGTTTCTCTTGATGCCCGTAGTAACGCAGTCATGTTTCTCTATTAAATATGTCGTAATTTATGCTGTTAATCTTCTCAAGACAAATTATAAATGAACCAAGGAATGCACCGTGAAAACTAAAACGTGATAGCTTGCCAATTGATTCGAGAAGGCCTAACCTCCTTAAGTCAGCTCAATACTTGTATCTGTGTCATACTAAAACTGAGGATATACCATGTGATGAATCAGCCTTTATCAACCTTCAGCCCTCGCCGGTGGCCGGAGTTGGAAAAAAAAGAAAAAAAAATTCAGAAAATTTTTAAAAAAATTATCCACATCAATACTGACTGTGCCGCGTAATTTAGGACTGAATTGGTCAAATTAAAATGTTTAGGATTGAATTGGCACGAGCACGATATGTTTAAGACTTTTTTGGTAATTTCCTCCCGCATCGGAGCGCCTTTGGACGAAAGACTTCAACATCGAGTGTCCGGAGGCGGTCTTTAACAATGCATACATTTGTATTCGCGAAAAGCATTCCCGATGTGAACTCGGTGCACCCGCGAAGAATCTCTATGATGCTCGCGATAAGCATTCCAGATGCGAATTCGGTGCGCCCACAGAGAATCCCTTTGACGCTCTTCCTGAATTGGAGGACAAGACAAGACAACAGATTAAGGTTCGATTCTGACGTTTTCGATGACTCGATCCAAATGGATTTGTTCGAGCTTCACTTCAACTTAGAAGAGTGCACCTCCCTTAAGTATCAAAATTTACAAGATAACGTAAGATGATGCGATTTCTGCTGACATGTTCCCCATTTTCCGAGTACCAACTGTATCTAGAATCCCTGTGCCCGCGAAACTATGTATATTTAAATACACACTAGTTTTTATATACTTTGATTGTTGAAAAAAGTATAAAGAACATCTTAAATCTATTGCATTGATATCAATTCAGTTCTAAACCTATTGAATAATTTGTGACTAAATTGATAAATCGTCAAAAGGTTAAGAACTCGATTGGTCAAGTTGAAAGATTTACGATTGAATTGGTACGAGTATAATATGTTCATGACTTTTTTTGGTAATTTCTCCCGCACTAGTGCGTCTTTGGACGAAGATGTCAACATTGACTCTCCGGAAGCATTCTTTAACAACGTATACGTTTGTAATGTCGTGGAAACCATTCCAGATGCGAACTCGGTGTGCCGACAAGGAATCCGTTGGATGCTTCGCCTGATTTGGAGGACAAGACAAGACAAGACAAGACAACAGAATAAGGTTCGACCGCGACAGAGTCAGCACTCCACTCGCCCGTCGATTCGTGATGCTTGTGGCTGACTTTATGCAAAATGTATTTGTTCGAGCTCAACTTCGAATGAGAAGATCGCACCTCCATGAGGTATCAAAGTTCACGAGACATCCTGTTCTCCGAGTGCCAACAGTATCTTTTCGACTTAGAATCCGTGTACCCCGCGAAACTATGCACATTTAAATACATAGTGGTTATCATATACTTGATTATGCCAAGTAGGTTTGCTCTCGATTAGAGCTGTGCGACCGGACCAGACCGTCTTGAATACCGGTCTACTTTCCAAGTTCCTGATTCCAAATTGTTGGAACCGGTTCGGTTCTTGATTTTCGGTTCCGAGTGAAAATTTATATGGAAATTGAACCGAATATGGAACCGATTTCATAAAGTCTAAAAACTTTAGTTTTTCTTTTAGCATCCTTTTCTCTATCTCTCTATTTTTCTCTATTTTCTCCAACCGCACTTTTCCACTCTCTCTCTCATCCTGGATCGCTCGCGGCTCACCCTCGTCCTCGGTTGCTCGCGGCTCGTCCTCGTTCGTTCGAGCCTCGAAACCCTTGCTCATTCATGACTTGCCTTTGCTCGCTCGCTCTTGTTTATCTTTTACTTTAAAACGTTTTATTGCTCATATTATTTTTTTTTATAAAAAAATGAAATAAAAAAAGGAACAAAAGAAAAACAGGTTCTTTAATAGACCTTAGAACTGGGTCCAATTTTAATAGGGTAGGTTTCAGGCTTGAAACTACCCACCATGAAATCAGGACACCTACTCTTAATTAGGGGTATGCAACACGGATTGCCCGGATCGGGAATCGTTTGGACCGGACAGAACCGGCTGGTTTAGTTTGGTTCCCGGTTCTTAAAAGTATAATCGGTGTTCGGATAGTCTAGTTCCCGATTCGAAGGGGGAACCAGATCTACTATATATGCTTTTTTATTTTTTTTAAAAAAATTAGTAAAATATAAACTAATCCTACGTACAACGCTTTCTCCTTATCGTCGCACCACAATGAATCTTCACTTATCGTTGTTTCCGTCAATATATTAAAATTTATCACTCTCTCTTGTTCTGGCAGGACAAAATAAAAAAGTGGCCGATTCCATTGGACCGGACTAGATCAATCACCCTTACTCTTGATGTCCCTTTTCCTTGTAGGAAGATTAGCATCAAACACAAGTTTGATGGAGCGCAACTTTTCGAATTCGCGAAAAAAAAAAGAAGAAAATCCATTTATGCGTTATGCCAGAGATTTGTTTACAAATAAATTCAAGTGAAAAAGCAGAAAAGAATTGCTAGAGATTTTATCGAAATAACAGTTAAGGTGCATTTTAAAATCTGTAATTCATGACTTGAATTGCCACTAAATCTCCAATTTCTTTTTCCTCCTTCCCGAAGAATTCGTTCGAAGGGCTCTTATGGCACGATCTCCGACTCAATTCGGCCATTTGGAAATTTGCAAAGGCTCTAGCGACTCCGGTTTGCAGTCGAACTTCGATGAAATATTTTTTTGTTCAGAAACTCATCCTTTATGATCTAACGGTGTTCGTTGTCGAGTGGAAATTTTTTTCTTTTCGACAAATTTTTATTTTTTCAGAAATCAGTTTCAGCCGAAAAGAAAAAGGAAATTGGAGGGACACAATGAAAATAAAATAAATGATTAATACCACGAAAAATCTCAAATTTGACAATTAAAAACCCCAAATTGATATACTTGTAATAAATTTATCCTCCGTTAAATTAAGATTAATATCACGAAAATTCATAAATTGCCAGATTTGCGAAACCCTAAATTGGTACATTTTCAAGATAAAATTTGACGGTAACTAGTGGATGATAAATTTATTACAAGTGTATCAATTTGAGATTTTTGGTGATCAAAAAAATTATTTTTTGAGTAAATCTGTTATAAGCGTACGGATTTGGAGATTTTGGTAGTATTAATCCGAACAAAACAAAAGTTTCGGGGGGTTGAAAACGACAAAACAATGGACCGTCAAATCTGTAGCGTCCACGCACGCACGTCCAGTCTTCTGCAGCCGTCGGATCGGGGTTAAGAGGGTTTCCCGTTCTCGCATTCTTCTTCACGCAGCATCTCCTCCTCTGAAAGCCTTTCTATTCGCAGCCGTTCGCCGAGGCAAAAATCTCATCGGTCTCCCACCTCCATTTCGCAGCGCCGCCCGTCCTTCCTCCGCTCCGCCGCCGCTTACCGGCGACCGCGCGGCAGCCGAGCGGGCGAGCTCGCCCGGTAGGTCCCCCCGTTTTGCGCTTCCTTTCGGTTTTGGCCTCCTCGGAGCTGTTCGCACGAGATTGACGAGCTCCGGCGCCGTTTTCGGGTGCAGGGGGAAGAAGCAGCGGCCGGTCGGAATCTTCAACGTCGTCGGGAAAGCTGTGAGACTGGTGCCGTGAGGTGCGGCGGAGTTGTCAGGTGAAATTTGAATTGCTATTCCTCCGCGAAATCTGCCATTCGAGCTTATTGCCGTTAGAAAGTGAGTGCTAGGAGGCGAGCGGAAGAATTGTTAATGCCGTTCGATTTGCGATTCAGCTTGAGATGAGCTGCTGCCGCTCGTTCTGGTTGAAAACGGGTTTGATTGAAACGGAGCCGTTCGATTCCAGATCGAATGGGGCTATGGTAGGCGGCTTAAGAACGTTCGCATGTATTTGTAGCTTATCGCTGCGAAAGATGTTCATTTGTTGATGAAAAATTTGGAAGTGGTTTGTGTTCTTGGGCCTTTTGCAGCTGCTGTTATGTCGAAAAATTTGAATTTTTTTGTGAATTAAATGAGTCGCTTTAGAAAATTCCCATACTTTTTATAGTTTTTATGGCAGGTTTGGTTAAGTCTTATACTGGAATCACCTTGCTCTGTGGTGGCAGCATTTTGTCCTCATTCATACTGTCCCTGCAGTTCAATAACCGGTTCAGTTTTCAGATCATTGGTTTTTTTTTTTTCCTGCAGATATATTGATCAAGTTTAGTTTTTTCTGCTTTTAAATCGTTGAGCCAGCTGGAAGAAGCACAGCATTTTCATAACCAAATGAGTGTTATGTCTAACTGGTTAAACCTTTTTGAGTAAAATATTTACACACGATGCATGGATATTTTGTTGTGTAGGTACTTCATACCCAAGACTTTCTTTTTGGCGTAGCGCACAATGTTTCACTGTGTTATTGGCATAATTTGTTTTCCTCTTGGCACTTGTGGGAATTGTTCATTCCTACTGCGGTAGAGTGCTTTTCCTTGAATAAGGTAGTCTAGTGCATCTCATGTAGAGCTTGATACACTGGCTATTTGGTGCTGGTCAAAATACCCAACTGAATGGCTGCAAAGTATTCAATCTTTACACTTCTCGTCGCACCTCTGAGTTAAAGCTCTAATTTTTCTCTTGCGTCAATGCCTCCCAGCTGTAGCTAGTCTAAGCAACTCATTGAGATGCTGCAAGATGCATCCGTAGAGTTTAGTTCTTTTTTTCAAGTTGTTGTCAAGTCTTCATATGAGGCTTGAGTAATTAATTATAGTGATTACTAAATTGTTTGTTCATTCTCAAACACATTTCCACTTTAGAGCATATCTTATTTCCTTCCTCAAGTACGGTAAATCTCTCTTTCAATTATTGATAATCTGCATTCCTTAGCTTTAAGCCTCTCTCTTCACTCAAGATCGAGGTTGATAGTGATGATGAGTTGATTTTGTGTTTTGGCAATTGTTTTTTTGTTTATTCTATATTAGTCATATGAGATGTTTTTCCTCCCTTCATTTTTGGTATTCTAGGAGAAGATGGTAGAGTGGGTTTGGTAATTACATGCATTATAGAAGGAGCCCTATCGTTTTGTCTCCCCGTATTTCTTTTCGGTGAGTTGTTTCATGTTCTTTTCTTTTTCTTATTTTCTTTCACATCTGATTGTTTGGTTTTGGATGATGATACATTTACTCTTAATGAATCCTCATATTATGGTATGAGACGTAATCTTGACTGCTTTTACCACACAGAAATGCTTTCTTGTTGGGTAAGATGAAAAATGGAATTTGCTGAATAACAGCTCTACATAATATGAAACCCCATGTAAAAGTCATCAAAGCCCATCACACGTAGCTGTGGTCTGCCTTCCACATGTATTCATCTTTAAAGGAAACAAAATCGGAGCGCCACTTAAAGATAAATGAGCATCAAACTGAAGATGCCTTAACAAAAGATGATTAAGCTGTTATGAAGACCTATAAAGGTTGTCTTTCCTTCCCAAATATCTACTCATCATCTTCCTTCCCTCACAACTTTCCTTGTATTTCTCTTTTTTCACCTAAGAGATAGACTTTCTGGACTCACCATCTTCTATTGTATTTTCAGTTGTCTATTGTTGTAAGCTAATATTGAGGAATTCAGTAATGATGATAATGTATGTGGTGTTTGCTTAAAGGATATAAATCTCTAAATGTATTTCCAAGTTGATATATCTTATCCGGTATAAAATAGGTTGACAGGAAAACACAAAGCTCTCTGGCAATTTTTTTTTTATGTTGTGTATTTTGAAAATCACTTTTATGGTTATTAATGCCATATTAACCATGTCGCTTTTCGATTTTGGTTGTCCAGTCTGGGTAAAATTTTTTCTTTTTATATATTGTATGTTTTGAAAATCACTCTGATGGTTGCTGATGACATGTTGTTTGTGTGACATTTTCTCTTTTGTTTTGTCTGTTCTGTAGTGGATCTCTCTCTCTCTCTCCATAGACAAAAATATGGTGGCATCTTCAGTGGATGACCATGTACTAGCCACTGTTTTTTTCAATGACGATTCTCTCTCTATCTGCTTTTCAAGTTGATGTGTTTTGTTTGTTTCTTCATTATGCGTGATTCTTGTGGACTACCGGGCTACCTTGTGTTTGCCATTGGAAGTTTCATTTTAGAACCTGAAGTACTTAATCTATTTGTCAATGTAAACTCTATAGGTTCTCTCGTTTTATTGGGATGACGACTGAGGGAGGGAAAAGCTTTGCAAGAAGGGATCGTCTGTTGGAGATTGAGGCTACGGTGCGAACCTGGTGGACAGAAAAAGACATTTTTAGTGCTGAATCTTGTGAAAAACTTCCTGAACAGGGTGAAAAGTTTTTTGGCAATTTTCCATTTCCCTATATGAATGGGTTTTTGCATCTTGGACACGCATTTTCGCTTTCGAAGCTTGAATTTGCTGCAGCCTATCACAGACTAAGAGGGGCAAATGTGCTTTTGCCATTTGCTTTTCATTGCACTGGTATGCCCATCAAGGCAGCGGCTGACAAACTGGCCAGGGAGATCCAACAGTTCGGTGATCCTCCAGCATTTCCAAGTGAAGCAGAGAATCAGGTCAACCAAGAATTGGAAGCAGAGGAGCAAAATGCATCTGAACCAGCCATGAAAGACAAGTTCAAAGGGAAGAAATCTAAGGCTGCATCAAAATCAGGTGGGCAGATGTATCAGTGGGAGATTATGCGTACTCTTGGCCTCTCAGATAGTGAAATATCAAGATTTCAGGATCCGTACAACTGGTTGAGTTTCTTTCCTCCATTAGCTATGGATGATCTCAAGGCTTTTGGGTTGGGTTGTGATTGGAGACGTGCCTTCATCACCACAGATATGAACCCATTTTTTGACTCCTTTGTAAGGTGGCAAATGAGGAAGTTGAAATCTATGGGTAAGATTGTGAAAGATCTGCGGTACACAATTTACTCTCCTCTAGATGGCCAACCATGTGCTGATCATGACCGGGCAACTGGTGAAGGAGTTCAGCCTCAGGATTACACTCTAATAAAGATGGAGGTAGTTCCACCATTTCCACCAAAAATGGGAGTTTTAAAAGGGAAAAGAGTGTTCTTGGCTGCTGCAACTTTGAGACCGGAGACCATGTATGGGCAAACAAATGCATGGGTATTGCCTGATGGCAAATACGGAGCTTTTGAAATCAATGATACCGATGTGTTTATTGTTGCACACAGGGCAGCCCTCAACCTGGCCTACCAGAGATTTTCCAAGATTCCAGAGAAGCCTACTTGCTTGGTGGAGCTGACGGGTTATGATCTTATTGGTCTTCCCTTGAAGTCACCACTTTCATTTAATGAGATTATCCATGCTCTACCCATGCTGACTATCCTTATGGACAAAGGAACTGGGATTGTGACTAGTGTACCCAGTGATGCTCCCGACGACTACATGGCGTTGCATGATTTGAAAGCAAAGCGAGGTCTCAGGGAAAAGTTTGGTGTGAAGGATGACTGGGTATTGCCCTTTGAGATTGTGCCAATCATTAATATTCCAGAATATGGAGATAAGGCTGCGGAAAAAGTCTGCAAAGATATGAAAATTAAGAGTCAGAATGAAAAAGATAAGCTTGCAGAAGCAAAGCAGAAGACGTACTTGAAAGGATTTACTGAAGGAACTATGCTCGTGGGGGAATATGCTGGAATGAAAGTGCAAGAAGCAAAGCCATTGATCAGAAGCATGCTTATAGAGACTGGACAGGGTATTATGTACAGTGAACCTGAAAAAAGGGTTATGTCAAGGTCAGGTGATGAATGTGTTGTTGCTCTTACAGATCAGTGGTACATCACTTATGGGGAATCTGAATGGAAGAAGTTGGCTGAGGAATGCCTAACTAACATGAATCTGTATTCCGATGAGACGCGACACGGCTTTGAGCATACTTTGGGCTGGCTTAACCAGTGGGCTTGCTCACGATCTTTTGGCCTTGGCACTCGCATCCCTTGGGACGAGCAATTCCTTGTGGAGTCGTTATCCGACTCTACTGTTTACATGGCTTACTACACAATAGCCCACCTCTTACATGAAAATGATATGTATGGTTCTAGCACTTCAATGAAACCTGAACAAATGATCGATGAGGTGTGGGATTTTGTTTTCTGTGGTGGTCCCCAACCTCAATCATCTGATATTCCATCATCTGTGCTTAACCAGATGAAGCAGGAGTTTGAATATTGGTATCCTTTTGATCTAAGGGTATCTGGCAAGGACCTCATCCAGAATCATTTGACATTCTGCATTTACAATCACACGGCAATCATGTCTAAGCGACATTGGCCTCGTGGATTCAGGTGCAATGGTCACCTCATGCTCAATTCTGAAAAGATGTCGAAGTCTACAGGGAATTTCAAAACATTGCGCCAGTCCATTGAGGAATTTTCTGCAGATGCCACACGATTTTCTCTGGCTGATGCTGGTGACGGTGTTGATGATGCCAACTTTGTATCTGAGACTGCAAATGCTGCAATTTTGAGGCTCACGAAGGAACTTTCATGGATGGAAGAAGTTCTGGAGGCAGAATCTTCTTTGAGAACTGGTCCGCCATCTACTTATGCCGATAGAGTGTTTGCTAATGACATGAATATCGCTGTCAAACTGACTGAACAGCAATACCAGGATTTTATGTTCCGCGAAGCTCTCAAGACTGGCTTTTATGATCTTCAGGCTGCTAGAGATGAATACAGACTGTCGTGTGGTACTGGTGGCATGAACCGAGATCTGTTGTGGAGGTTTATGGATGTGCAAACACGGCTTATTGCTCCTATTTGTCCTCATTATGCAGAATACGTGTGGAGGGTACTTCTCAAAAAGGATGGTTTCGTGGTGAAAGCAGGCTGGCCTCTTGCTGAGTCTCCAGATCTAACCCTCAGGAGCGCCAATAAGTATTTGCAAGACTCGATTGTCTTGATGAGGAAGCTGCTTCAGAAACAAATTTTTGGCTCGAAAAAGGCAAACAAGGGAGCCCCAGTTACCTCACAAACTGAAGAAAAGCTAAGAGGTTTGATTTATGTAAACGAACAGTATGATGGATGGAAAGCTGAGTGCCTAAGGATACTGCAGAACAAGTACAACAGGACAACCCGTTCCTTTGCGTCGGATGGTGAGATAATGGATGCTCTGAAGCAGAGCAGTGTAGGCCAGGCCAGCGATTTCAAGAAAATCCAAAAGCTGTGCATGCCCTTTTTGAAGTTCAAGAAAGATGAAGCAATAACTCTTGGCGCTCAAGCTCTGGATCTGAAGCTCCCCTTTGGAGAGATTGATGTTCTTCAAGAAAACCTGGACTTAATTAGAAGGCAGCTTGGTCTTGAAGAAGTGGAAGTTTTGTCAGCGACGGACCCCAATGCTCTAACAATGTCTGGTAATCTTGTCTCACTACTGCAACAGAATCCGCCATCTCCTGGAAATCCTACCGCCATCTTTTTGGCTAGGTAAAGCTGCGCTTTGAATACTTTGATCCAGTGTTAGCTTGAGCAGTTCCAATTTGTTTCGTAGCAGCAATGGATTGGGATTTGAAGTTTTATGTTTTATGCATTTACAAGAGAAAACCATAGGTTCTGAACCTCCCCTTCCCCTCTTTTTTTGTTGGGTTTTTTTTTTGTTATCCCTTGGTATAAACTATAAACTCAATAGTCCTTACCAAAAAAAAAACTATAAACTCAATAGTTCTTCCTTACCGAAAAAAACTATAAACTCAATAGTTCTGAATTCGAGCGAAGATGAGGATGCAATACTATGCTAGCGGTGTCGCTTGTCAGTTGTAGATAGGACTCGGCTCCACGCCACTGTTGTCCTTATATATCCTCGAACAATAATGCAACCGGCATTTCTCCATGATTGTGGTTCCATCTCTCTCTCTCCCTCCCTCCCTCCCTCCCTCCCCCAAACATACAAACCTTCCTCGCAAGTTTTTTCATTTCGCAGGTGAGGCGATGGATTTCCCCAAGCCCTGTGTATTTGAGTGCTCTGTCTTATGCACAAGGATTGAGCGTGACCCGAGTTATTCCGTACAGCGAATACCAAGTTGCAGGCTTTGGGCCTCGTCTGTCTTTCATTTCTCTATTTTCATTACGAAGTGGTAAGGTCTGATGAGTTCGTTTATCGTCGGGAAGTCTTTTCACTTAGAGGCTCGAATGCCCAAGAGGCAGATGGTGGTAAGCTTGCAACAATTTGTGGTGAGAAGAAAGAGTAATTATAGGATGACTATTTTCTAGAACGATATGTTGGGACGAGTATAATGTTATAGGCATATGCGTTCGTGTTTTAACCAGTCAACAACAGAGTGAGTTGTCGATTCTTCTTCGCCCTTGTATGGTAGAACGAATGGAGAAGAGATGAGATTGCGATACTTCATGGGACGATCCATGACGTGCAGAATTGAGCGTATGCAGAGACTCGGCCGATCTATTACTGAATGCAACCAACTCTTGACTCCATCTAAATTTTGTTGGTCACTTTTGGACTTTTATTTGGTTCGAAACACTTAAATAAAACTACTCAAAATATTCAAATTTGGACATGTAAAACGATAGTTTCTATTCAATACAATTTTTTCTATTGTCAGAAAAGTCGTGGTCAGAAGTGAAAAGAAGTTGAAAAATGCACGCTAACAAATAATTTCTCACAGATCTAAAGTTGAATGACCTGTTACCTCGTCGGAGAGAACGTACAAGGAGAGTGAAAGGATGAACTGAAATATATTAACTAATATAGACGGTAAGACACAAGATGTATAGTTGTTGTAAATATTACGATAAAAATGGTAAATAAGTTAAAAATTATAAATTATGGCTACGAGAATACCAACGAACATCCTATATATAGTCATGTTTAGGAAAAATTACCGAAGGTACTAAACTTTTTATCCGGTAGCCAATTTATTCCTAAATTTTTCAATTGTGCCAATTTAATTCTAAACATTTTGACAATTTGTCAAATGTAGTCATTTTGGCTAATTTTGATCGGAAATCGTTGACGTGAGCGTCGGTCATTTTATTTGGCACTGCTGGCCGGCGTTGATGTGGACAAAATTTTCAATTTTTTAAAAACGTTTTTTGAGTATTTTTGTTTTCTTTTGTTTTTTTTTTCCAACTCTGCATTGGTGAGGTCACCGGACAACCATCGCCTTCAACATTTCTCTATGAAGGCAGGAACCAAGGAAGGGTCATCTAAAATCAATGAATTTTAATCAGGATTTCTCATGATGATCTCTCCAACGAACAATGTTTTCAGCAAAAACGCATGAAATTGTTATATTCAGACCACCAAGAGAAGTGAAAACTATAGATAAGATTAGAGACATCAAGATTTGGGTGTGTCAGTAGTTATGCCTACATTCTTGAGCGAAGAATGGGTCACCTTGAGTAGTACGATAAAAGAAGTATAAGAGCTCGTTTGGTAACGTGCCAAACAGTGAAAATTTCTGTTCTTTTGTTCTCAGAAATAGTTTGGGAACAGAAATGTGTTTGGTAAATTTTTTGTTCCCAGGCACATTGTTGCAAAAATTTGTGCCCAGAAATAGTTTTGGAAGAGAAACAAGAAGTAAAAAAAAGTTGCTTCTTGTTTCTCGGCACAATTTTAAGAATGAGTTCTTGTTCTTCTTTTTCTTTTTTTTCTTTTCTTCTTTGTGTTGTTCTTCTCTAAGCTGTGGCCAGTCGCTAGCAGCCATGAAAAAAAATATATTATTAATAAAAAATATTTTATTTGCCATGGCTGGCGATATGACAAAAAAAAGGAAAAAAATATTTTAATAAAAAATATTATTAATAAAAAAAATGTTAATAAAAAAAATATTTTACCGGCCATGGCCGGCGACCAGGCCATGGGAAAAAAAAGGAAAAAAATATTTTAATAAAAAAAATGTTTTACCAGCCATGGCCGGCGATCAGGCCATGGAAAAAAAAGGAAAAAAATATTTTAATAAAAAATATTAATAAAAAAATATTTTACCGGCCATGTCCGGCGATGAGGCCATGGGAAAAAAAGGAAAAAAATATTTTAATAAAAAACATTATTAATAAAAAAAGAATTTTACCAGCCATGGTCGGCGACCAGGCCATTGGAAAAAAAAGGAAAAAATATTTTAATAAAAAATATTATTAATAAAAAAATGTTAATAAAAAAAATATTTTACCTGCCATGGCCGGCGACCAGGCTATGGGAAAAAAGGAAAAAAAATATTTAATAAAAAAATGTTAATAAAAAAATATTTTACCTGCCATGGCCAGCCACCAAGTCATGAGAAAAAAAGGAAAAAAAATATTATTAATAAAAAATGTTAATAAAAAAATTATTTTACCGGCCATGGCCGGCGACTAGCCCATGGAAAAAAATATTATTAATAAAAAAAATATTTTACTGGCCATGGCTGGTGACCAGGCCATGAGAGAAAAAAGAAAAAAATATTATTAATAAAAAAATGTTAATAAAAAATATTTTACCGGTCATGGCCGACGACCAGGCCATGGGAAAAAAAGGAAAAATATTATTAATAAAAAAATTTTAATAAAAAAATATTTTACCAGCTATGACCGGCAATCAGGCCATGGAAAAAAAATTAAAAATATATTTTCAATAAAAAATATTTTACCAGCCATGGCCAAAAAAAAGAAAAAAAAATTATTAATAAAGAAATTTTATAGGCCATGGCCAAAAATAATAAAAAAATTATTTTTGAATAAAAGTATATTAATAAAAGAAATTTTTTACCAGCATTGGCCAAAAAAAATAAAAAATTATTTTTAATAAAAGTATTATTAATTAAAAAATATTTTACTGGCCATGGCCAAGAAGGAGGAGAAGAAAAAAAGAAAAGAAAGAAATATTAGAATATCATTAATAAAAAGAAATTTTATACCGTTATCAAACTCATTTCTGTTCTTTTATTATTTCAGGAATAAAAATTTTAAGCCGTTACTAAACACCTTCAAATGCTCAGAATCAGTTCCCGGGCACAGAATTAAAAAGAAAAATTTCTGTTTAAAAATAGTTCCCGGGTACAGAATGATTGTCATGCGCAGCCTAAATGAAAATCAATTTATGGCGCCATGGCCATTGTGGATCCCCATTGTCCCCCATTCTTAGATGTGTGTGTCCACGCAAAACCTCAAACCATGACCAATTCGAGGTAGCCCGTTTTGTGACCACAAAACAACCTTGACCCGAAGTTTGCGATCCTTGTGGTGATGAGAATGAACGTCGGTGGTGACGAAGGGACGAGAGTCATAGATGGCAAGGGACGGCCACAAGGCGGTGGCGGGGTCGCGCATAGTGCATCTAACTTTCTCAAGTCCAAGCAAATGAATTAACTAAATTCCCCAGCCGAATGATCAGCAATAACTTCAGCATAAGAAGTTCAGTTCAACTTCGATAGGGTTAAGGAAGCACTTCCCATTCAGAATATGTGGTTAGTGCCAGTGCTTAGATTCAATAAAATAAAAGAGCAGAAAAAGGGCAAATGATAGCAGTAGGATTTCGCTGACTAACCTAATTTGGATGTCTGTGGAGATAATTTCAAGAACAACGACTTTGAGATGGCCAAGCTGATTTGCCATAGATACAAAAACAAGGCAACAAATGGCCGCTTTTCAATAACATATTCACCATTAAGTTCCTACGATTAGAACTTCGCTATAGTTCTCTAGTGTTTGGATGATTATATTTTCATTACCAGTTTACAGACATTGAGATGGCTGTTACGGTCAACTGGTGTGCAGCAACTGGAGTGGGCTACATCAATGCGTTCCTTATTTCAAAGTGTCGGTTTTCGCACGCCCTAGTCCACCCATGTTGAAATAGTTTCTTTTTCTTGCCCTATCCCCGATGATACCCTCTTATTTCTTTACATCCCGAGGTCTAGATGGAGCCTTTTAGCGACATGCTAAGGTCCGTCGGTCATGCGGTGTGCAATGGGGCGCTTTGTCATGACGATTGCAGTGCATGCCCGAGAGGCTATTGGAAAAGAATAGGTAAAGACTGAAGATAAAGACCACTGATTTCAATTCCAAGATTGCTTGATCCGATATAGACATTATTTTTTTATCTATTGAATCGTTCTTGATAAAGGCCAACGATTTAACAAATTGTTCATTGTAATTCTCGCTGTAGAGTCGCACATTCAAAAAGAATGACATCCGGTGAATACCCAAATATCGGATTTACTACACCTTCGCACTTCGTTTGCATTTTCTGACTATTGATTTCCGTGTGTCGAGCATTTCAACTTTTCTCTCGTACTTGAGGTTTTCTAGTTGGCTTTGCTTGAGTGTATTCTGTGCAGACTGAACTGCCGATTCTTCATCGCGCTCGTATGATAGAAGAGATGAGATTTCAATGGAAAGTTGTACGGAACAGAGTTGATTTTCACTGTGAAGATGGCAAATAGTGGCAAGCAAAAGAGAGTATGGTTAGAGCATGATCAGAGTATCCATGACACACAGGATTGAGTGTACGTAGAGACTCGGCCGATCTATTATCGAATGGAACCAACTCTAGACTCTATGTCACTTTCGCGGAGCTCAATTTTTGACTTTTATTTGGTTCGAAACACTTGCAACCACTCAAAATATTCAAATTTTGACACGTAGAACAATCTATAGTTTCTACTTATCTTTTGCAGCATAGATGATATTTACAATATCTTATTGTGATGGACCTAATGTTGTGCCTCGTAACCTCGTCGGAGGGAACGTACAAGGGGAGAGAAATGATGTACTGAGTTGAATATATAAACTAATATAGATAGTGAGATAAATATGTCAGGATTCGGCGTACAAATACAACGAAATAGAGAATAAAGACGAGAAAGAGAAATCAAGACATGATATTGCACCGATTTAGACTATGCTCTCCCAATCTTGGTCCACGTGGCATGCAACAAGGAGCTTTTTGAATATGATTGCACCAATATCCTAAAGAGGAAATTATCAAAAAGGTTATAAACCTATTATAGTTGTACCAATTCAGTCCTAAACATTTTATATTTGTGTCAATTCAGTTAATCCGACCAATTTTGACATCCATCCTACGTGGTGCAGCTAGTGCTGGTATGGACATTTTTATATATTTATTCTCTTTTTCCTTTTTTTTTTCTTTCTCTTTCTTTTTTATTTTTCCCTTCCTTCTTTCTCCAGCTGGTCGTCAAGAAGGCAAGGACTAGCAAGGTCTTACCGGCCACTAGCGAGGCCGAGCCTCATCCATGACACAAGAAACCATCCTTTACGATAACATACACAATTAAAAATTCCAACAAAAACATCTATGGACGCAGCTATGATAGTTTCAGGAACGTAGGCATCGACTTGTGATGGCAATGGGCAGGTAATGGCACACAAGGGCTCTTCGATTTTCTTGAAAAAATAAGAAGAGAGAAGGAAGAAAGAGAAAAGAAAGAAAGAAAGAAAATTAAAAAGGCACATAATCTCTTCATTAAATATTGAGCATACGGATTTGTCCTTGTTGGCTTAGCAATAAAAGGATTAGCTATCTTTCACGAGATCACAAGTTCGATGGATGTTAGGAGGCAACTTCTAAACAACTCTTACTGTGTTGCCTAAGTATGTCATATCTTGTATGAAAAGACTTATTGACAGCAAGCATCTTGGCCTGGTTGTGGTGATGGGCTTGCTAATTTGAGACCTTTGGATTGCGGGTGAAGCAGAGTAACTGCATCTAAAAATGAACATTCCATAATAGGTGTGTAACGCCTAAAAGGGATGGCTAGCTCTGGTCACTCCTCTCTTATCTTTTTTTTTATATAACAACATAGGTAGCGAAGTAATGCACAACTAAAAACGGAATATTAAGGAGTGGATGAATAATTGTTGTACATAGTGCATCTAAGTTTCGCTAGGGAAATTGTCCAATAAGTCCTTTAGTCTTAAACTTTTCAATTTTGATAATTTAGTCATAAATCTTTGCGTGAAATTACATAAAAGTCATTCCAATTTATTTCACTAGAAATCATTGACGTGATGGTGTGCCATGTAGGATGGTTAGCAATAACTAGATTGCTGCTAAAAATTTGATCTAATTTAGCTGTAGAGACCATGTATAGAAAGATATATATGACATAAACTTCTACTCTCATAAGAACAAAAAAAAATTAAAAATACTCAAGCCTATCAAGATTTATAACATTATGAGGGAAATTTAGGAAATGTACCAAATGTCAACAAAGGATCAGATGAAGCATGTAAATGCTGATAACTCATAACATCACTTGAAATCTTGTCGTTCGGATAAGATGTGCTGATTATTTGAAGAGACGGTGAACCTTGACTAAAAAGAGTCTTTTCTCAGACATTCTTTTCATTTGACTACATGTTGAGTGTCTATGGGCGATTAAAGTTCTAACTACACCATCCAGCATGATTGTAGATAGATTAACTACAATTGTTTAGATTTACATACATTTTCTTGTCTTATTTTCTTATTTCCTAAAAAAAATAAAAAGAGTGTCAAATACCCTATTGTAACTCTACGGATGGATGGGATTTTGCATGTTCTGTATAACTTCCTTCAAGGAGTTTAACATATACTTCTTGAATTTTCACCTGTATTACTACCCAATAATGGATTTTTTTTTTTTTTTGGTAAAGACTACCCAATAATGGATTGATTTGCAAAATTCTCAATAAAAAACTACTTTATTTGGTTACGATGTAATCATGAACCGCTTGATACATTTTGTTCCGAATTTTAAATTTGCGACTCGCTTATCTTAAATTTTTTAAATGGCAATAAGAGAGGGCGATGGATACTCGTATTTAAATTAATCCTGAATTGTTAATGATCTGGAAAGCACAACAATGTACACATATCTTAGTTATTAGCTAATCTACTTCATAAGCGTAATCTTGACTTAGAAGGTGCAAGATGAGTGTACACATCAATAAATAGTGAGAAGTACAAGTTGAAGAAATAAATGGACTGTGTTTTTAATATTGAGGCGAACTTGTTGGGAACACGCCTAGGTTTGACCAGTCTCATTTCACACTCCTTTGAATTCTTTAGCCCGACCACTATTGGCCAACACATAAGATTTAGAATCACTTGGACACACAGAATAAGACAAAGCAAAGATGATGCCGAGTTCGAAGCGACCTGGCATTATTGGTTAATGCGTGGCTAGAATTTCTAGAAAGATTAATACAATCAGAAATCTCAAATTGGTACATACACGATAAATTTACTCAAAACTAATTTTTTGATTATAAAAATCTTAAATTGATACATCTGTGATAAGTTTACCAAACTGGTACATCGGGCGACCTCAAGTGAGGTTGGCCATTGGTAGTTGGCCGGTGGAGGTTGGCCAGCGGTGGCTAAGTTCTTTGCTAATTTTTTTTTTAAATATTAGCAAAATTCCTTTACAAAATTAGTTTTTACCAAATGGTATTCAGACCAAAGTCGCTTTCAAATGTGATTTTAAAATATAATTTACCAAACACTACTTGCATTTCGGAAAACCCTTTTAGCTCAAAGGCCTTTCCATTTTGCCAAAAGCATTCCCCCGAAGCCGAACCAAATAGGCCTGTTGTATGGTGACGTGGCAAGTCCACGTGGAAATTCATAGGGTTAATACCACGATAAACCCCAAACTAGTTCAATCAATTTGTCACATGTGTACCGGTTTGAGATTTTTCGTGGTATTAACTTTATGAATTTTCATGCAGACTTGTCACGTGACCATATCACGTCACCATGTGTCATCCAGATTAGCAAATTTAACGATAAAATTTGACGGAAGCTAACTAAGGATAAATTTATTGCATGCCTATCAATTTGAGATTTTTTGTGATCAATATTAGTTTATGATAAATTTATTACATGAGTTTTTTGTGGTATAACCTTTTCTAGTAACCCTAATGTTAGCTGTCATTCTTCATTCATTCTTCTTGTGATGCAGGGTAAGCTACAACCGGAAAAAAGCTTTCCAAAGTAATTTTGAAATTCAATTGATAGTAGTCTCTTTATCTTATTCATCGTAGCATCCTTTTATAGGCAAGTAAGGAACAACCCTCCAAGCTAGGAAAATAGAGAACTTAATAAATTCCTAGAAGACAAATCACAATTAATAAAGACTTTGGAAATCTAAAACTATTCAACTACTGTCGAAAATATAAGATATCATTAATGACCTTCGACGTCTTCGAGGAATGCTCCGGCATTAGTCACGGTCGCGTCGGTTTCTGGCGATCACGTTTGTCAAGATAATCACATGCCATTCATTCCACATCATTCTCTCCTTCTTCAAAAGAACTCGTCATCGAGTTATCATCACGATAAAGCGGAATGTCTGGAGAGTAATACTCGAATAGGTCCACCACGTTGAATGTTGAAGAGATATTAAGATCACCAGGAAGATCAATAATATAGGCATTGTCGTTGATATTTTTGATAATTCGGCAAGGGCCAATCTTCTTGTTCTTCAACTTATTATATGTACCAACGGAAAATCGCTTCTTGCATAGAAAGACCATGACTTCATTGCCTACATCAAAAGTTTTGGAACGACATCGCTTGTTGGCATGATCATTATACTTGGCATTGGACTCAACAAGTTGGCGTGCAACGTCAGCTTGAACCTCCATAATTTTTGTCGCCAAATTTTCTGTTGCTACACTATAACTAGGAATCTTAGACAGAGGGACCATATCAAGTGTACACTGAGGCACACAACCATAAATAACTTCAAATGGAGACTTCCCAGCGGACCGATTAACCGTATTGTTGAAAGAAAATTCTGTCGGGGCAAGATATCGATCCCACTGTTTTGGCGTGTTACTGCAAAGACAACGGATGATGTCCGCCATTGTCCGATTAACCACTTCGGTTTGTCCATCAGTCTGAGGATGGAAGGAACTACTAGATTGCAAATTAGTTCCAAACAACTTCCATAAAGTCCTCCAGAAGTGACTGAGGAACTTAGTATCTCGATCAGAATTAATCGTCTTTGGAACACCATGCAAACAAACAACTTCGCAGAAGAAAATGCTAGAAACATGAGAAGCATCGGATGTCTTCTTACAAGGTATAAAGTGTGACATCTTTGTAAATCGATCCACTACCACAAAGACAAAATCCATACCTTGTTGAGTTCGCGGAAGTCCCAGAACAAAATCCATAGATATATCCACCCAAGGTCCGGTTGGAATTGGCAATGTCGTATAAAAGCCAGTATTCTGTGAATGCCCCTTTGCAACCTCACAAACAGGACACTTCTGCACAAAATGCCCAACGTCCTGCTCAATTGTGGCAAAAAATATCGCTCCTCCACCAAGGCGATGGACTTATCACGGTCGAGATGTCCCCTGAGACTTCTTCCATGTAGCTCTCGAATCAGTTTCTCTCGAAGAGAACTTCAGGGAATATATAACCTGTTGCCATTAAACAAGAATTTATCGCATATAATCATATCACCAGCAGAACCAGCAGCTTGACACTTTGTCCAAGTGTCTCGAAAATCCTCATCGTCTGGATAAAGATCGCATAAAGACTCAAAACCCACTACTTCGTTTTTCATGGTAACTAGTAATGTAGCTCGGCGGCTTAAAGCATCCGCCACTTTGTTCAAATGATCTGTTTTATGTCGAAGCACAAAATTAAATTGCTCCAAGAAAGAAACCTAGCATTCATGCATTTTATTTTAATGCTTTTGGCCCTTGATGTATTTGAATGCTTGGTGATTAGTATTGAGTATAAACTCACGCTGATAGAGAAAGGGCTGCCAATTCTTATTAGCTTGAACCACAGCATAAAATTCTTGCTCATAAGTAGACCATCGGCGTCGAGCTTCATTCAATTTTTCACTGAAATAAGCAATCGGTTTACCTTCTTGCGAGAGTATTGCACCAATTCCGACTCCTGAAGCATCACAATCTAGCTTGAACAATTTATCAAAATTCGACAAAGTTAGAACAAGAGCAGTAGACAATTTCTCTTTTATCAAGGCAAAGCTTGCCTCAGCCACATCATCCCAGCAAAATTGCCCACTCTTCAAACATTTTGTGATAGATGCTAAGATAGTATTGAAATTACGAATGAACTTGCGATAGAATGTCGCTAGTCCATGAAAACTCCACACCTCTCCATTAGTCTTGGGTGTAGGCCACTCTTGAATCATGGCAACCTTTGCCTCATCAACTCGAAGGCCATCTGCATTAACAATATATCCCAAAAATAGCAATTCACTTGTCATAAAACTACATTTAGGTAAGTTGATATAGAGTTGATTGTTCTCCAAAACCTGCAAAACATCTCGAAGGTGGTCTACAGGTTGCTGCTCATCGGGACTATAGACAAGTATATTATTGAAATAAACCACCATGAACTTTCCCAAGAAAGGTTTAAGGACTTGCGTCATCATGCGCATAAAAGTGCGAGGAGCATTGGTAAGTCCAAAGGGCATGACTAACTACTCATAAAGTCCTTTGCTAGTTTTGAACATCATTTTCCATTCATCCTCGGGCCTCATACGAATCTGATGGTACCCAATCCGCAAATCGATCTTCGAAAAGATCTTTGATCCAGACAACCTGTCAAGCATATCATCCAAACGGGGAATAAGGAAGTGGTACCTCAGGGTAATTTTATTAATTGCTCGACCATCCACACACATTCGCATGCTCCCATCTTTCTTTGGTGTAAGTAAAGCAGGAACTGCATAAGAACTCATGCTCTCTTGTATAAATTCCTTCCGAAAAAGTTCTTCCACCTTTTTCCGTAATATCTGATTCTCCTTCGGGTCATGCGATAGTGGGGCAATTTGGAAGACTGGCACCCGGTAAGAAATTAATTTGGTGCTAAATGTCTCGCATCGGTGGTAGTCCATTCGGTAGATCCTCAGGAATAAGACTAGAAAAAGCCTTCAGTAATGATTGAAGTGCTTTTGGAATATCGATGGTTTCCTTCTTAGATCTACTATCCACGATTAAGTACATATCATTCTTCTTGCGAACATTAAGTAAAACACCAGCCTTGTCCTTGTCCTGTTTTTGAGTAGTTCACGGAACACGAGTAACTTCATTCAAGGGACGAAGGGTAATTTTCGTCCTATCCCACACAAATGAATAAACATTCTCACGTGCTCGGTGAGTAACATTAACATCATACGACCATGGTCGTCCTGGCAAGACGTGGCATGCATCCATCTCAACAACATCCCAGATTATTGTATCTTTGTACGTTTTTCCAATAAAAATAAGCAAATGACAAATCTGAGTTACCTTTAATTTCGGCCTCTTACAAATCTAGCCAATCGTATAGGGCGAGGGATGAACTTCAGTCTTTAGTTGGAGATGATCGACAAACGCCTGCGATACAATATTCTTGCAACTTCTGCTATCAATGATGACGTCGCAGACCTTTCCACTGATAGTGCAATTGGTGCGGAAAAGGTTATTCTGCTATGAATCTTCCTTCCATGGGGCTAACAGCAGTCGTCTAACCACGCAATTAACATATTCTCCTTCTTCGTTGACTATCTCTTCTTCGTTCCCCCAATCGTCCTCATTAAGCTCATCTTTAGGTTCGACTAGATTCGCTATCTTCCGCCGCAGACAGCCACTCAAACGGTGCCCAGGCTCATTACATTTAAAGCACTTTCCTAGATAAGGCTTGGCATAAGGATTCGGAACAACATTATGAGCCTTTGATGCATGGCATTCTAAAGGTTTGGAAGCCTCAACATTACTCCCCGAATTTCGGTTTGTATTGTTGAATTGCCAATTAGAAGACTCAGCACCCTCCTGCGATTTTCCTCGCCCGAATTGTCCTCAAGGAGCATAATTTCCCGTTCTGCTTGAGTAATTGTTTCACTCCTACTGCAATTCCACTTTCCTGGCCATCTCTTGCGCATCCTCGACAGAGTATAAACGATGCAATGAAACACGATCTTGAATATTCAAACGTAGACCATTGATATACCTGACAGTTTGTTGTGCTTCATATTGGGCAAGATTATTGCTGGTTGAAAGTCGAAGGAATTCCTTCGTGTAAGTTTGAACCGTCCGACTTCCTTGTTTGCAAGCTTGAAATTGTTGGAACAAAACTTGCTCAAAGTCAGCAGGAAGGAATCGAAGCTTCAACAATTGCTTCATACGATTCCAAGTTCGAATAGGTGCTTTCCCTTGTCGACATTGGGAAAGTTGTGTCTGCTCTCACCAGGCGAAGGCGTTGCCCTTCAATTTATACACCACGAGCTTTGCTTGGCGGTTCTCTTTGATCTCCATGGCAACGAAGAACTTCTCAACCTCCCAGAGCCAATCTAGAAAGTCTTTGATGTTTAAGTTGCCATTGAAGGTAGGAAGGTCGACTTTCAATTGATACTGTTCATGTTCTCGTCGATATCCTCCATGTTGACGACCCCCACGAACATGCTCTCCTTGGAATCCTCCACAATAGCGACCTTCCCAAATAGGCATGTCCTGGAAATCCTCTTCATCTTCTTCTTCAGAATCCTCAACATAGTCTTAACGCCTTTGTCGGGGATTCTCCCTTTGCTCCATAGCTACTTCGAGGACTCGAGTGATATGAATTCGCTTGGCTGGAAGATCACCAGGATTAGGGTTAGGGTTTGCGGACAACCGTTGGATGGCGGCAAGTAATTCTTGCATCATTCGTTGGTGGTCTCACAGAGTTTGTCGAGTTTCCTTGGCAAACTAGTTAAATTCCTCACGTGTAACAGGGTCAATGTCCTCAGCTACGGAGGTATTTCGATTCACGTTATGAGACATCGTCGTAGGGAAAAATCTTGCTTTGATACCAAATGACGCAGAGTAAGCTATAACTAGAAAAAAGCTTTCCAAAGTAATTTTGAAATTCAATTAATAGTTGTCATCTCATTCATCGTAATATCCTTTTATAGGCGAGTAAGGAACAACCCTCCAAGCTTGGAAAATAGAGAATTTAATAAATTCCTAGAAGACAAATCACAATTAATAAGGACTCTGAAAATCTAAAACTATTCAACTACTCTAAAAAATATAAGAGATCATTAATGGCCTTCGATGTTTTCGAGGAATGATTTGGCATCAGTCACGGTCAAATCACGTTGGTTTCTAACGATCACATTTGTCAAGATAATCACATGCCAATTGTTTTACATCATCTTATCACGTTCAATTCTTGATAGACCATTCATTTATTTTCCTCCTATTTCTTGTTTTTCGTTGTTCCATTTTGCCCGCCATTTTGCCTGCCGTGAAGGGCAACTTTGACTAGCTTAGGGACCTACATGGGACACTAATAACAGCCCAACACAACATAACCCCCAGTAAAGAACAAAAAAATCAATATGACCATAGAATTCATTGATTGCTCGATTAGGACTCTTCCATAATGTCCGTCTCATTCATAATAGCAAACACATCCGGAGTCGCGTGAAAAGTCTAACGTTGGACATAGTTTGTTTTCATTTCCAATTTTTCGCTATATTTCCATTCTCAAGTGTAAGAAAAAACCTCTTTCTAAGCACTCTCAAGGGTTCCTCACCTCCTTCTAACTCTTCTTCTCTCCCCGACATGATTCCCCTCTAAAACCAAACCTAATCCGCTGAAAAGGGTAGCTGAAGGAAACTTGCTCTCTCGGACAGTTACTGGTCCTTCCTCACTCTCCTCGTTCATAATACCAACCCACAATCTTACTCCACTCAATCCACAACAATCTCTTGATCAACTTCTTTTCACTCGACACTGCGTCCAGGTCAGATCGATGTGCCCGATGATGCCGAAGACCGCTCTGTCCATGCTTCTCCTCTCGGCCAGCATGGTCTTACCGGTCCTCGCGGCTGCAGCGCATAAAGCCGTCCACCCTCCCTGCAGCCAGACCTGCGGCACTGGCGTGCCTGCGAAGCAGAACCTGACGTACCCGTTCGGGTTCTCGCCAGGCTGCCCAATCCAGCTCAACTGCTCCGAGGATGGGGGCGCCCTCATCGGGGAGTTCCTGGTGCAGTCCGCGTCCCCAGACACCATCACCATCACCACTGAGGCCAACTGCAACCGCCCGATCGGGTCCATAGACCAGCTCTATGGCCGCAATTACGCCCCGATGGGGAATAACGCGGTCCTGCTCAACAATTGCACGCAGACCTCCGCATGCGATGTGCCCAAGACGCAGGTCATCCAGGCCCAATTCCAGTCCCTCTGTGAGCCTAGGAACAAGACCAACACCAGCATGAGCTGCTACTCCGAGATGGCGAACCGCTACAACGCGATGTTTCTCAACCACAGCAGGCTCTTCGCCCTCTGCTGCCAGTGCTTTCTGTCGTCGATATCGCTGGAGGAGCCGAACAACGTGTCGGTGTCGCTGGGCGTCCAAATGTTACGTCTGTCGTGGTGGGTGAATGGCGACGAGTGTGAGTGCTCCCAGGATGCAGACTGCGTTCGGCTCTTGGGGCTGCCGAACGGCAGCGGAAATGGGTTCCGATGCAACTGCAGAGACAGGTTCCTCGGCGACGGGTTCTTGGCCGGCACCGGCTGCCGGAGAGGTTAGTTGGAAGGTTTTATTATCGTCGACTGTTTTGAACAATTATCTTCTGCGATCAAATTAAAAATTGGTGCTAAGAATGCTAAGAGGGTATCCAATATTAACGTGCGAACTCTTATGGCGGACTTTTAGTCGGCTAACAATTTGATCCGTTTACTCAACTTCTAATCGTAGTTTACCATTGTGACAGAGGCAATTTATTTCGTGAAAAGTAAGTAATTTGAAAAATATTTTTTTAAACATAATTATTTATATTATTTTAAAAATTTAATCAAATAATTTCTTTTTTCATTTATTTTTTAAAATAATATAAAGGTATTTTTTTAAAAAATAGTTTTTAAATTATTAATTTTTCGTGAAATGAACGCATTCTTAATTACATACTCCAGAGCACTTTTATGTGGCCCAAATTAGCAGCCGGCGCGGCAGCCACTATGGACTATTGGGGGCTGATTCCCAGGTGTCGTCCACCGATTGGTGTTCCTTATTATTTTTCTGCAGACCTAATGGCACCACATAATTCCACACATCACCTGTCTCTTCATCTTTTTGGCCGCACTGCCTCTATCTCGTCTCTCCTCTCTGTTACAAAATCGAGTCCCATCACAGTAGCTCAGCCCCGGCCATCTCTCGTAGCCACACATGTCGCCGCCGTCCACCAAAAACCACATGATGAAACGCTCTCTCTTTTTGTACCACAGCGAAATCGTCGCCAAAGGGGGAGAAAGAGGAGACGTTGAAAGTACTGACTATCGTGTTACCACTGATGGTTCTTTTAATCGTATCAATGCTGATCTTGAGTGGAGTTTACGTGACAACAAGGAAAAGGAAATTCGCCGAGGTCCTCGAAGATTGGGAGAGGGACTACGGCCTGCACCGGTTCAAGTACAAAGATCTTTACGTTGCGACGAAAGGATTCCGGGACCAAGAGTTATTAGGGGCCGGAGGGTTCGGCTGGGTCTATAGATGAATCTTACCCACATCGAATATAGAGGTTGCGGTGAAGAGGGTCTCCCATGAATCGAAACAAGGCATGAGAGAATTTGTAGCAGAGATCATCAGCATAGGTCGGCTCCGTCACCGCAACTTAGTGTCGCTCCTCGGTTACAGCAGTCGGAAAAGGATGTTGCTCTTGGTTTACGACTACATGCCCAATGGGAGCCTCGACAGGTACCTCTATAACCAACCAAAGGTCACACTCAGTTGGATGCAAAGATTTAGGGTGATCAAAGGAGTGGCATCTGGGCTGCTTTATCTGCATGAAGGGTGGGAGCAAGTGGTGATCCACAGGGATATAAAGGCGAGTAACATCATGCTAGACGCTGAACTAAATGGAAGACTCGGAGATTTTGGGCTTGCGAGACTATACGACCATGGAACTGACCCTCAAACGACTCACGTCGTAGGAACGCTCGGTTATCTTGCCCCCGAGCACATGCGAACCGGCAAGGCCACTAGGAGCACCGACGTGTTCGCGTTTGGAGCATTTTTGCTCGAGGTCGCCTGCGGGAGAAGGCCGATAAAGCATGGGGACACGGAGGACGTGATATTAGTGGATTGGGTATTTTCTTGCTGGGACAGAGGTGACATTCTCGAGGTAAGTGATCCGAAATTGGGGGCGGAGTTCGTGGAAGGAGAGATGGAGCTGGTGCTGAAACTCGGGTTGATGTGCTCCCACTCCAATCCTTTGATGAGGCCAAGCATGCGTCAGGTATTGCAGTACTTGGAGGGCGATCTTCCGATGCCTGAACTGTCGTCCACCGGCGTTTCGTCCAGCGGGTTAACATTTGCTCATCGCGAAGGTTTCGACAATTTGGCCAGGTCCTTTCCGTCCTCCATGGGCAAAGCATTTACCCACTCGTCTTCTGTCGCAGAATCGCTTCTCTCAGGTGGGCGTTGAGACTCCTGGTTTAGTGTGTGTTTGTTTCATTGAAATAACTTTTAGCAAATTAGTTTTCTATATTTTCACATGTGTGGTTTGTTTAAAATGATTAGTCAACGGAAGAATATTTACTATAAATGAAAACATGTACATTTAAAACTTGAAAAATGAATACTTAATTCTAGATAATGGGCAATCACTTTCAATATGCCACCAATCAAATGAAAACTAACCATTTTTGTGAGAATAATTTTCATGAAATAAAGTTTTTCGCGAAATAATCACACCCCGTATTCTTGTTTTTGATTTAATTCCAACCTCTATATTTGGAGAACATTGATGTGCTCGAACTGTCGTTTTTCTGCTTTTGTATAAAGCATTAGCGGCAAGACGAGATAATGTACAGATCTAAAACCCATAGGCTCTGTGAGTCATTTTAGTATTGGTCGGTGTAAGTATCGCTAAATGCACGTTCTTATTTAAAAAGGGCTCAAATTAGCTACTGATCGAGACTGCCGCTCTCCAGACGTCGTTCACCAACGTTGTTTTTTATTATTCGTTTGTAGACCTAATCACAACCCATAATTTCACACATCACCAAAAAAAATTTCATTTTTCTTTCTCCTCCTATGTTTTTCCTTTACTCCCTCTCAGTTTCTTCATTCATTTGGTGGAGAGAGAGAGTGTCTCACACGTCGAAAACAACAAGAAAGGAAGATGGCACGGCTGTCTTTTTACACGAAGGACGCAACCTCAAACATAACTAAAAACATGTTATCAACATATATATTTCCAAGCATTTATATATAAGATAAACCAACATGTTAATTACAATATCAGAGTTTTTATAATCCACCCAAAAAAATGTGCAACTATAATTTAGCCAACCCAACAAACTAAAACTACCATCAACTCCCAAAAACCATACCCAAAATTTAGCTCTCAAAAGTTCCTGCGTTAGCGCTCTTATACTAACGATTGATAGCTGAGGAGCCCAAAAAACAAGAAAAACGAGTGGAATGAGCAATCACAGTCTAGTAAGTAGTACATATCTTCTAAGCAGATCAAGCAATTACTATGCATATATACAAATCAATACCAAAGATTCATAACCCAAACTTGAGGTATAAAATACATATCAAATCACATATGAGTTATTTCATTTCAACAAAACTTTATATAAGTCATATATACTCATTTAATTACCATCACAATTCAAACGTTAACGGTCAAGTCCATTGATGAATTTCTATGAAAAAAAACTATGTCAATGGTCCATTCTATTGATTAATTTATTGCTCAATTTTAAACAATGGTCACGACACAACTACTGGGTTAAATCCTAAACAAAATCAGAATAATTACACAGATAATAGAAAAAATTGACACATGAGTTTACCCAAATTCACCCCAGAATATGGCTACGTCTTGCAAAGGGATTCCACTATGATATTTAGGTTTTACAACTACAACCACTCGTCACAATGATTTCTCATACGAGTACAATATATATAACTTAAAATGGGCACAAATCCTAAGCCCAAGCCCATCCGAATGTCTTTAATCCCATAACAAACGTGTTAGCAAACCCGATGTTGCTTCGCTGGCGTTGCCCTCGAGCCCTTGTCCGCTCACGAGGGAGCAGAACCCCTGCCCGCTATTCAGGCAGCAGGACCCCCGACATTCCGTGCATAGGGATCACTTATCGTCGGTTTATACTTCAGTTTTTCTAATCTCATGTGGGCATGCCTAGTATGAGAAATAAGAGTTTTCGAAATATTCACCAACTCTAACAATGTCTTGTGATAAGGCAATCAAGATTTCCCCTCTTGACAAGGTCTCCGCCTACAAAACTAGTGGCTTGGCCCATAATGATATTTTATCACCAGTATGCATACTTAGAAACCCATACCCGAGTTCACAATCATATTGACCATCAAAACAATCATCCTCAAATATTAGAAATTCAATGTAGAATCAATCTCATAAACCATAACACATTTATAAACCAAAACAGATAACCTTTTCGTAACACATCTCATCCGCTATAAATACCTCTCTCAAAACATTTCTCATATAATGCAAAAATCATTTTATAATCCAGTTCGCAAAGCAATACATACATATATATATATATATATTTCTTCAAAATACCTTACGCAACATGTTTTCTAAAACATTCATAAATAAACAAGGTATACTAAATGTTCGATTCGGCTTTTTATGCAACTATAATGCCATTTTGTAACTCATACTATATATAATTTATATTGCTTTTAAAATATGAATTTACAAACTCGAACAAGAAATAACACCACTCACTTGGGAATACCCAAAACTAAACAACACGCAGCTAAACGAGCTGATAATCTTGTAATCTTAACAATAAAATGAGAAACGATGTCAAAACCAAGTAAAATACTATACCCAACTACGAATTGGCTAAACGACACTTAAACGCTAATAAAATAACTCGTATGCATTAATAAATTGCATCCAAAGTGATTATTCAAGTTGTTTGCAATGCGGTAATTGCACTCAAAACCCTAAAATTCTCTCTCCGATCAAACCATTGCTTCCAAACGACTCTTGCCAAACCCCATGGCTCCACAACACCATAAAACACCATTTTCATGAAATTTTATAACTCAACAACTCAAAAATTGGACTTCAAGGCTTGAATCTTATATAATTCCGAATTTAAGCCCCAACCCCGAAAACTACTCCGATTGAAAAAATGAAGGGCACGAGCACTTATCAGGCATTACAAAACGGAAATAAATAGGCTTGGTGAGGCATCCGTTCTGAGGCATCTTTCTTTTCTTTTCTCATACTTTTCCCTTTCTTGCGTGCGTCTCTCGGCCTCTTAAGACTGAAGGCGTCCAATTTCCCTCTTCTTTTTCCTTTTTCTTTTTTTGTCTTTTCTTGTGGGTCCCACCACTACTAACTTTTTGACCTGGTAAAAAACGATGCAAATATTACAGTGTGTGTGGGTGGTGGCGCTCATGGTCTCAAGTCAGATCAAGAAGCGAGGGGGTGAGGTGGAAGAAGAAACGACCGTATAGGCAGAAGGAGAAGAGAAGACGGGTGAAAGAGGATTGGATTTTCTAGGTGCATGTGGGTTATAATCAAAGTGTAGTGTAGGTGCATGTTTCCTTATTAGTTCAGTGATCGCATGATTTCTGATCTTTTGCATGTTCTCTTCGCGAGTCATGGGCGCAAGGTACTTCGTGGCCCTTCAAATTTGACTTGGCTTGAAGCAAGTGAACAATGAAATTCTCATGGCACATTATGCATATGATGGACTTCCTCCCCTGAAAGCTGAATAGATAGATTAACATAGCCTCAGAGCCGAGAATGTCATGTAGCAGAAGTTTCCATGATTTTAAAATTCAAAAACTCCCGCGGTATACACTACTAAGAATCGGAAGATGAACGCATGTCTTGATTTAGGGTTCATTAAAGGATAAGGGTATGAAAGTTTCTCAATAAAATTTAGGGGTAGATACTGGGCGGGATGGTTTTGCCTTTAGAGGGTGATGGGCCCGTGGGCCTCCACCCTAGAATGAATTGTTTCTCAAAAACAACTAATACCATGATGACTCTTTAACTCAAATAATCGATGACATGAACATCGACAACTCAAATTATCGACAATATGAACATCGACACTCAAATAAACAATCAAATACTCAGCTAGTAATTCGATTATTACAAAAATATCATTTCTAGGTTTAGTTCCACCATCTCCACACTTTTCACAGTTAAAACAAATCCTCACATCTCACAGAATGAATAAAATATCCTGGAGGAAATCAATCAAATATAGCCTAGGCATGTAACAAGCTTATTGATCCAATTCAAGTGAACATAAAGATTTCACATGCCATCATTGGAACTTACCTACACTTGACAACAAAGTCAAACAAAAATTAACAATCATCAACCAATCAAGTCAAGAGTACTTAGTAGATCAATTTAACTTAACTTCTAAAGTTTTCACTTACCTTGAATAAAATGCTTGAGCAAAATCAAAGCTTTAATTACCTTCAAAGTAAAATAATAAAAAACACGGATCAACAACTTTTAATATTCTTAAGCAACAAAACTAGTTTAATAAATGGGGAATAAAGCCTCCAAAATCACCTTGTAAACACTTGAAATATCGATTTTGAAACTTCGATCAACACAAGAGTGGAAGCCTAGCTTCTACTCGAAAGATTGCAAAGTGAAAATAGAAAAGAAAAGTGACGGAAGATCTATTTTCTTTATAAGAACAAGTAGAAGCTTTCTCGTAAAACTTGAGCACGTATAAAGGCTTGTTTGATCAGGAAGGGAATGTATATGGTAAACTATACAAGAGTTACAACTAGATGAGATTTATTAAATAAGGTTAAAAGAAATGATGACTTTGAGTTTAAAACACTTGGTGGAGGATGACTTGAGGGAGATGTGTTCAAGTTTAAAAAGCTACAAGTGACACAATCACATGGTTTCAAAGTAGATATTTTGATAAGTTACCAAGATATCTAGTATATCAGTATGTAAACAAGGATATCAATGTCCGTTTTAAATACTAATAAATCAGAAAAATATTTTGAGCCTACTAAAATTATTAGTGAACAATATCGGATGCTAGAAATATCTCAATTTAGTAAATTTAAAACTTGAAAACTATCAAATAAGTAATTTGACGCATATCGGTCCCCTTTCTACATCTAATATGGCGGTAAATCAATTATCATCACTCCACATTATTAACATGCATGTTAGCATCTATCAATTTAGGCTTGACACATCAGCCTCCGGGCGATTATTGTTGCGGAAGAATCATCCGTCGTACTTCTGAACCTCACAAAATTAATGACCCACTTTGAGATTCCATATGAGCCATCCAACACTCTAAGCTACTTAATTTTTATTTTATTATCAAAATAAAAATTTTGGATGTCACATTTGATCCACAGGACATAGATTCCTTGCGACATTTGACCAATGCCCATCCCTAATAGGTAGGGCTGCGGTGATAAGTGCCGTGAATAGTTTTGACTTCTCTGGTAAGAAAATTTATTTGCATAGTGAACTAACTGGTGTGCAAATGACACAAACAGTCCCTGAACTTTAGACTAATGTGCAATGTGATCCATAAACTTTTAATTTATTCAATGTAGTCCCTAAACTTTAATCTAAAGTGCAATGTGATCCCTGAACTTTTTGTATATATTCAATTTAGTTTTTGAATTATATGAAAATGTTTAATGTCGTCCTTGAATTTGAATTAATAGAATGACTATATTGAACATTTTCATATGGTTCAAGAACTACATTGAATATGTATCAAAAGTCCGGAGACAATATTGAACAAATTAAAAGTTCGAGGATCACATTAAACATTAGGCTAAAGTTTGAGAACTAAATTAAATAAATTAAAACTTTATGGACGAAATTGCATATTGGATCAAAGTTTAAGGATTATTTATATCATTATCCCGTAAATTGATGGACGACTTCAATTCTTGGTATCAAAGGCATGCCATTGCATTTTCTGTATCTGCAAGGGAGTCCCATTATAGAGTTTGTTCGTACGGATGAATTGCATAGAGATAATTCCACTTTCAAGATGCATTTGGGAGAGTATTTAAAGCAGCTTCAGGTCCAGTGTACTTTGGAGTCGAATATTATGTTTGGTAAATTTTTTTTAAAACAATTTGGACCGAACGCTGCCTTGATAGAGCCCAAAGCTCAAGGCAAGTGCCCATTTGTCTTAGATTTTCAACAATTCCGAAAGGCAAATAGAGGAGATTAAAAATTTTCTTTCCGCCTTCAATCTTGTCCTCACTAAATTATTATACTTTCAGTTGTACCCCCTCAATTTATATATTATTCATGAAAACCTTATTCATGATAGAGCTTTACAAACCTGAGAAAAAAATTAGCTGAAATGGTAGTAAATACTACTGTTATTCTCATTGGATCGACGATACACGTGCACCGCAAGTTTATCAACTAAACTCCGCAGCCGATTGATCGACAAGAAGTTTAGCATAAGAAGTTGAACTTCGATAAAAGTCAAGGAAGCATTTCTCGTAACAGCTGATAAAAGTAATTTGGTAATTTGTGGAGATAATTTCAAGAACAACGCCTTTATATATATAGCCAAGCTGATTAGGTATAGACGCAAAATCCAGGGTCAGCAAAATGGTCACTTTTCAAGGGATTGCGGCAGCAGTCATAGCTGCGCTTTTTCTCATTCTCGGTGCTGCGAGGAGTGCTCCACACACCACTCTAGCGAGCAAAACATGCAACGGAGCAACATATGACCCATTCAGTACCTACGCTACTAACGTCGCCCAAGTTCTCCTGTGTCTACCTGATGCGGCATATTCGGGTTTCAATAAGTGCTGCCAAAGCACGGAAAGTAACGACGATTGTCATGGCGATGCGGCATGCAACGGGGCGCTTTATCAACCGGATTGTGCCACATGCCTGGAGGCAATTGTGAACAGGATAAATAATGAATGTATGTTGAGCATTGGGTTTCAATATCAGCTTAAAGACTGCAGACTTCGGTACGAGCATTATCCATTTACCGAGTAGCCATATTTACTTCTTTGTAAAGAGCTCCCACTACAAAAAAATAACCTTATTCCGACGAAATTTCTAAAGAAAAATTTGGAAAAATTTGTAACAAAACGAATTTCCAACGAAATTTGTGACGAATAAAAATTCGTCGGTAATTCGTCATTGCAAATTTTTCCTACAAAAAATTTCAATTTTCGTTGGTAATTTGCGACGAAATTTTTTCGAAGCAACATTCGTGGCAAAATTTGTGGCTAAATTCGTTGCAAAATTCGTCGTTAATTATTCGTTGCAAAAATCGTGGCAAACTTCGTCAGTAATTATTCGTGGTAAAATTCATGGCAAAATGAATTTCCGACAAATTAGCGACGAAAAAAAATTCGTCGCTAATTCAGCGTCAGAAAATTTTTGAGACCAAAAATTTTAATTTTTCGTTGGTAATTTCCGACGAAAAGAGAGTCGTGGCAAAATTTGTGGCAACATTCATAGATAAATTCGTGACTAAATTCGTTACAAAATTCGTCACTAATTATTCGTTGTAAAAATCATGGCAAAATTCATCGTTAATTGTTCGTGGCAAAAAGAATTTCCTGTGAAATTAGCAACGAAAAAAAAAATTCGTTGCAAATTTTTTGTCGCAAATTTTCGCAAAAAATATTTAAATTTTCGTTAGTAATTTGTGACAAAAACAAATTTGTGGCTAATTATTCGTCGCAAAGTTTGTGGCAAAATTCGTCGCTAATTATTCGTTGTAAAAGTCATTTCCAAATTCGTCGGTAATTATTTGGGGCAAAATTCATGGCACAACGAATTTCCCACGAAATTAGAGATGAAAAAAAATTCGTCGGTTCGCGAATTTTTGCGACAAAAAAATTCAATTTTCGTTGGTAATTTGTGATGAAAATAAAATTCGTGGCTAAATTCATTGGAAAATTAGTTGCAAAATTTGTCGCTAAATTTTCGTTGCAAATATTGTAGGAAATTGTATAATTTTCCGACAAAAATTTTCAATTTTCGTTGATAATTTGAGACGAAAAAAAATTCATGGGTAAATTAGTTGCAAAATTTGTCGCTAATTATTTGTTGAAAAATTAGTGGGAAATCGTGAATTTTTCCGACAAAAAATTTCAATTTTCATTGGTAATTTGCGACAAAAAAAAGTTCGTGGCAAAATTCATCACTAATTGTTCGTTGCAAAAATCGTTGCAAAACGAATTTTTCACGAAATTACAGACGAAAAAAAATTAGCGACGTCGCAAATTTTTATGACGAAAAAAATCGTGACAAAATTTGTCGCTAATAATTTGTTGCAAATTTCGTCGCTAATAATCTGTGACAAAATTCATAGGTAATTATTCGTGAAAAAATTCGTCGCTAAATTTCCATGAACTGTATTCGTCGCTAATTTGCGAAGCAATTTTTTTTTGGGTCACTAAATTGTGACGAAATCTATTCGTGACAAAATTCGTCGCTACGTTTGCGACGAATTTCGTTTAGGGACAATTTCGATTTGAAATCTAATTAGCAGCAATATTAATTTCTACAATGCATAAGTTGCAAAGTCTCACATGATGGTATTTGATATTCAATCTCATAATACATAGAGGTAGCTAAGCAGTAATGAACATCATGTAATACATTCAAAACATTGAAAGGATGTGAGACAACCATAAAACGTTGGCAACTTTGGTACTGGGCATGATATCAGGAACAATCACCTTTATCGACACTTGATGAAATATGGATACATAAAGAAAGATATCGAATTTGTCCAAAATATAAAAAAATCATTTATGCATGGACGTGAAACTAGCTATAAATAAATGTTCTTACCTTTGAATATAAGTCAACTTTCACATCCATTAGAAAACCATATGAAACCAGTAGCAATGTCACAATTCTAACTCGTAAAGTCAAAAGATGAGAACATCACCCGAAGCTTGTCCTCGGACTGACGAGGCAGCTCGTCGGGAGGGGACGACGACAACGACTGGTCGGCCCTAAAGAGAATGAGCTATGAAGGACTGACAATAAAAGCATCATCATCATCATCACCAATCACCGCATAATTGTGTGGTTCATCATTATGCCCACCACCTATTAGATTAATACGAGGTACATAAGGAATCCCATTGCGATCGATGTCGAGGTGTCGCATGATAATTTGCATTTGTTGTTGCATCACTCTTATTTCTTCGTCATTTTGTCCAAGTAAAAGCTTCGGTTCTTCGTTCTTTTGTGCAAGCAACTGTTTCAGTTAGCTCAATTTTTGGGTCATTTGCTCCTCATGTCGTGTTCTCCTTGAAGCAGTCGCATTGGAGAATGAAGTTGCAGCAGCCTTCATTTTGTACATCTTTGACAAGGATTTCATCCCAAATATTTTTCCTCTTTTCATTCCACCCGTTGCCTCCACCTATAATACCATATTGTCAACTGATGGCTTAGACACAATAACACCATCACCACCACCACCATCACCACTAGCAGTGCTCATTAAAAGTTTATCATATTTTTCCTATATTAACAGTATAGATGGAAATAAAATAAATTCATATATATTACCATAAATATTAAAAACATTTATGATTTTCATTCTAGTTTCCATAAAGTCCAAACTATAACCTTACATACCTTAATAGCTTCTGCTCAAGCGTCAGTCCATATCTTATCCTTTTTCTGAAATGTGCGTTCAAATGTAACTGTAAATGTGAGTTTCGTCCCCAATTCATCTACCTACAAAATTTAAAAATAAATAAGTAATCATTGAATTAAATGAATTAACAAGTTTAAACAGACTTACCGTTCTTCTTTTATGCTGGCCGATACTGATAAAGCCCCCAGCATATGTGGCAGACGCAGACCTGTCACTAGAACTAGAAGCTCAATTCTTCTTGTTCTGTTCACACCTTTGCTTATGCTTCTCAGTTTCCCAAGTTCTCGTCATTTCGGTCCAATTGTCAACTGTAATGAAATCCGGCTTTTCTTTTGTTTTCTTCGCTCTATTTATCACATATCGCATGTGATCACCAACTTTCTTCTTAAAAATTCTTCTAACCTCTGCCTCTTCCATTTCATCTCACGTGAACTTACGCTATAATCAATAGCAAAAGCAACTGAAAGTTATTAAGAGGGTCACAGGTGACATATCCATTACAATGCACTAGACAATTCGTGACAAAATTCGTTATTGACCATCAGTATGCTACACCGAACTTAGGTTGTGAGAAAATAGAAGGACAATACTAACCTTGAACTCATTCCACCACAAAGTCTTTACTTTTTTAGGAGCGCTGCTGAAAGTAGTAAACTGCCCTATCTAATAGTTATTGACTATTCTATTAAGTTTCCTCACAATACACGTAGAATCCGTGAATTTGAAAACATGTTATAACAATATAGACAATAAGATAATGAAGCATATGAAAAATTCGCAACATGGACAATTTTGTTTACATTTATAATTTACATATACATAAAAAACATGAAGTACTTACGAATCTCCACTTGGGCATATAATGAATCGGCTATCTTCTTTATCATTCGAGTGTTGTACTGAAGAAGAAGGTGGAATCAAAGGAGATGGAACTGAAGTAAATTCAGTTCGCATGTCCCCTAGTTCTCCCCTAATATGTTGTTGAGGGTCGGAGGATGGGCTAATGTGTCTGTGTTGTTCACAAACATGTGGTGGTTGAGGGTTAGATGAAAGGGTAGGAGAAGAGGAGAGGAACGGGGACGAGGACGAGGAAGCGGAAGGGGCTAGTCTTCTTTGTGAAACCGCATCACACATGTGACCTCCACGTTTATACTGACAAATAAAAATGTTAAACAAATATAATAAAAAATATGAACATGTATTAGGGATGGAAAATAAAATCATTTTCCTTACCATTTTGTTTTAGAGAGTAAGAAATAAACTTGCGAAAATGAAACAAACAGACTATCGCATTTGATAAATAGCCAAGTCACTAGTTCTCGTCGGAAGAACCTATTGCAATTTTGACCACATCAAATTCCACTAAACTGCTTAAGGAAGCATATTAAATGTGCAAAACGAATTACAACAAGTATCAAGTCTAATGCCAAATTTGTGCAAATTTATACCCTGAAATCCCATTTCGCAAAGTTCTAGTACAGCCCCAGAAAAAAGATCACAAATTACGTTCAACAAGCAAATTTGCCACAAATACAACCCATTAATTTGTTTCCTGTTTAAGCTTCCTTTTACCTAAATTTTGATCTTAGCAGAAAAATCATTAACAAAAATCGACTACAGTGCATGTCATGCATATCAGCAAGTGTAGAAGCCAGATTTCATGAGAAATCTGGTATGAATTATCCTCTCTAAGCCTACCTTCTTTCCATTGACCCACAAAAACAAAACAAACAAACAGCAACTAATTGCGGCTGCGGGGGGGGGGGGGGGGGGGGGAATCGGGGCCGCGACCACCCCTCCTCGGAATCGCGGCCACAACCCCCCGGAATCCCAGCGGCGACACTATTTTATTCAAGGAATGGAGGTCGATTACTTACCATGCCGGGCGAAGTGGACGGCGAGGTGAACGGCTCGGTGGACGGCGACGGCGGCGGCGGCGAGGAAGACGACGTCGACTCTGGGAGAACTCGACGACGACGACGAGGACGGCGAGGTGGACGGCAAAGAGGATAGCGAGAACGAGATTTGGTTCGGCCAAAATTACTCGGCAGACACGAAGTGGTCGGCCGAAGAATATAAACATGTATTTCTATTTTCGTCGCAAAATTCGTGGCAATTGCCATGAATTTTGCAACAAAAATAGTATATATAAGAATAATTGCAACAAGGTTTTAAAATTCGTGGCAAAATTCGTGGGAAATTCCCACAAATTTTGCCTTAAAATTCAAATACTCGGTAATGTGGCGGCTTTTCATTTCGTTAAAAGAAGCCGTAGCCTACCGGGTGTATTATTTTCGCGGCAAAATTCGTGGAAAATTTCTTACGAATTTTGCAACGAAATTCAAATTTCTTGTATAGGCACCTTTTTCAAAATTGTGGCAAAATTCATGAGAAATTTCCCACGAATTTTGTTACGAAAATAGTACATAGTATTATTTAACCTTGGGTATTTGAATTTTGTGGCAAAATTCGTGGGAAATTTCCCACGAATTTGGCCACCAAATTTGAATACCGAGTATTGTGCGGCTTGTTTTCAATTCGTGGCAAAATTCATGGGAAATTTCTCACGAATTTTGCCACGAATTTGAAAAAGGCGCATATACTAGAAATTTGAATTTCGTTGCAAAATTTGTGAGAAATTTCCCACGAATTTTGCCACGAAAATAGTACATATTGCAATAATTGCCCGGAAACTTGAAATTCGTGAAAAAATTTCCCACGAATTTTGCAACGAAAATAGTACATATTGCAATAATTGCCCGGAAACTTAAAATTCGTGGGAAAATTCATTGGACATTTCCTACGAATTTTGCCACGAATTTAAAATATGCCGCATCATACCTGGGCCTTCATCATTTCTTCCTACTCTCCGCCTTTTGCACTGTACATGCGGCTCAAAATAGTATGATGCAAATATTGTCACTTCTTCCACAATATATGCATTACAAATTGAAGCTTCGACATATGCCTTATTGTTCACTTTTTTCTTCAAATGATATAAGAACCTAGTTGTAATAGAAAAAAAGTTTATTGGAACGTAATATGTAATGAAGTAATTTTAAATTTATTTTTAAAAAAATTTACCTCTCAAATGGATACATCCATCGAAATTGGATGGGACCTGCAACTTTGATCTCATAAAACAAGTGAACTAAGAGATGTTCCATTGAATCAAAGAACGATGGAGGAAAAATCCTTTTTAAATTGCAAAGAATAATTGGAATATCTCTTTCTAGTTTTTCCATGTGTGATGCTTTCAACGTTGTTGAGCAAATATCATGGAAGAAATTACTTAACTCTGTAATGGCGCTCCACACAAAGTTTGATAGAACTTCTTTGAAAACTATTGGAATTAGTCTTTCCATAAATATGTGACAATCATGACTCTTCAGACTTGTTAATTTGCATTTATTCAAATCAACGCATCTCCCAAGTTTGGAAACATATCCATCAAGAAATCGCACCGATTTCAACCATTGACAAACGATCCGTCTCTGCTCCTTATCCATTGTATAAACTGCTTTTGGTTTTGGTTCTCTACTGCTTACATCCGCATCTAGTGTTAATCGATCGCAAATATTCATCATATCTTTTCTTGCCTTCAAGTTGTTTTTTGTTTTTCTAGTGACATCCATCACAATATTTATGATATTGTCGAAAACGTTCTTCTCTATGTGCGTGACGTTAAGATTATGATGAATAAGATGAGCTTTTCAATATGGTAGATTCCAAAATATACTGCGTTTAGTCCACTTATGTGTACTTCCGTACGCAAAAGTTGTGCCGTGAGGGTTTTCAACAACAGTTAGAAACTCTTGTACTCGCTCTCAAATTTGATGACTAGTCAACCTCAATGGTGGATGTGTTCTTTTGATCATATTCTTGATGAATTTTGTTTTATTCCTTCTGAACTTATGACTTAACGGCAAAAATTGCCTGTGACAATTAAAATAACTGGGCTTTTTACCATGTTTTAATCTGAATGACTTCGATTTCTCCATACATATCGGACATCCTAACATCCCAGCTGTACTTCATCCAGATAACATTCCATAAGCTGGAAAGTTATTTATCGTCCAAAGAAGAGCAGCTTTCATTACAAATGTTTGATCGGTAGAAATGTCATATGTAGGGATACCTTCAACCCATAGCTGTTATAACTCTTTAATCAATGGTTGCATATAAACATCTATCAATTTTTTCGGATTTTGCAAGCCATTTACGATCAATGTCAAAAACATATAAGGTGTTTTCATGCACATACCGGGTGAAAGATTGTATGGAGTTAAGATAACTGACTAACATGAATAACTTTTTTCTGATTTCCCAAATGGGGTAAATCCATCAGCACACAAACCTAACCTGATGTTTGGAGGCTCTATCGCAAACTCGGGGCATATTCTATCAAAATGTTTCCATGCCTCTGTATCTAAAGGATAACACATTAGATCATCTTCTGTTTCATGATTTGTATGCCAAGTCATGTGTTCAGCAGTGGCTTGAGACGCATAAAGCCTTTGCAACCTGGGGATCAAGGGCAAATAAAACATTTGCTTGCATGGTCTACGCTTCTGATTACGATCTTGCCTCCTGTTAATCTTGTACCTAGGTTGGCTACAGAATGTGCATGATTTTACATTTTCATCATCTCTTTAATATAACATATAACCCATACTACATACATCAATCCTTACAACATGAAGACCTAAGTTATCCACTAGCTTTTTCATATTGTAAAAGTCACTTAGCATGATGTTATCACGAGGCATTGTTTCCCGCATTACTTCAACAAAAGAGTTAAAGCAATCCACAGACACATTATGCTCTGCCTTGATATTTAACAGTCTTGCTATTATTGATACCTTTGTGTGATTGTCACAACCTGCTCATAAAGGTTCATTTGCTGTTTTCAACACTTCCCAGAATTAATTAGATTGAAAAGTTCCATCACACACATTCTTATTAAAACCTGTAACTCTTATTTCTTCCAATTGTGATGCATGACTAATTCTCACTTATTCAGGTGTAGGAGTAAAACTAGTACTTGCATGACTCGATTTTGAAACAAAATTATGACCGGCTTCATCAAACACCATCATCTGGTATGGATTCAATTGGTCATAATAGCTACATTCTTCCCTAACTAAAACTGGTCGCTTCTTCGATGTCCATTATCAGATATAAACGGTTCACTATGACAAGTCCAATTATAATAGTTCGGAGTAAACCTAAATCTACAAAGATATTTCTAACTTTATCAATGTCTTGAAATTTTCTATTACTGCACTTTTTACATGGACATCTTAATTTAGGGAAAATTCCAATTAAGGACCCCAAATGGGGTCAAATTCTCAAAAAGGGGTCCAAAGTGAACGTTGTGTCAAATAAGGGCATGAAGTGCTCAATCAATCTAAAATAAGGACCCGAAGTGCTTAAAAAGTCTCAAATAAGGACCTGGGTCCTTGACCGGCCAAAATACCTGCCGAGCCGGCGAGAAAGTTACTGTTCCGTCACCGGAATAGTAACTTTTTAATTATTTAATTATTTAATTTCTGTTTTTCCTTTTTTGTTTTTTTTCTTTTCCTTTTCCTTTTCTTTTTGTTTTCTTTTCTTCCTCCGTCAGCTGTGGCTTGGGCTGACGAAGGTTGTCGGCCTCAGGTGAGACCGCCCTCGCCGGCGTCGGGCGAGACCGACGAGGTCGAACCCTCGCTAGATCTGGCGAGGCTCGACCTTGCCGGCGTCGGGCGAGGCCGACCTTGCCTGTAACTGGCAAGGTTGGCCTTGCTCGACGCCGGCGAGGCTCGACCTTGCCTGTAACTGGCGAGGCCGGCCCTCGCCCGACATTGGCGAGGTCGGCCTCGCCTGAGGCCGGCAACCTTCGCCGGCCTCGGCTATGGCCGGCGGAGGAAGAAAGGAAAAAAAAAAGAAAAGGAAAAGGAAAAGAAAAAAAAACAGAAAGAAAATAATAAAAAAAATTAAAAAGTTACTGTTCCGGTTTCTCGTTGGCCTGGAGGGTATTTGGGCCGGCTAGGGACCCAGATCCTTTTTTGAAACTTTTTAAGCATTTCGGGTCCTTATTTGAGACTGATTGAGTACTTCAGGCTCTTATTTGACACAATGTTCACTTTGGGCCTCCTTTTTGAGAATTTGACCCCACTTGGGGTCCTTAATTGGAATTTTCCCCCTTAATTTATTTCCATCAATGAACTCATATTTACTACTAGCAAAGTTCAAAAATAGTTCCAATCCGATACGAAACTCATCGGTCAATTCTCGATGTCCATGTAAGTTCTTATTACGCATCCAACCATTATCTCTTTGCATTGTGTCTGTATAAAAATAAAAAAAAATTCTCCTAAAATATTAAAAATATCATATCTATTGTTTAATATTGTTAATTAAAACCATAAAATTCAAAAAATTAATTTTTTTTTATGAAACAATTACTTTGAACTTGAAAAAAATGAAAAAATTATCATGTCAAGAAGACTTATCAAGTATTTGACTGAAATCTTTGTAATAGAAAGTTGTCAATTTAATGAAAATTATAATGTTTACTTGGATTGCGAGACTTTCAAATGGACATGTACCTAAAATAAAAGCAAATTACTTAAGATTCATTTATTAAATATCTTTTATTTTTTCCTTTCTTTTTCTTTTCTTTTTTTTTTTCCTTTCTTTATGGCCGGTCGCTGGTCCAGCGACTGACGAGCTCACTTGGGCAAGTTTTGGGCGAGCTCGAGCTCGCCCAGAACTCATCCAGATTTGGGCGAGCTCGGCCCTCGTCGTCGGCCCATACGAGGCTAGCTCTCGCCGGCACTGGCGAGGCCCATGCGAGGCTAGCCAACCTAGGCGTTGGCGAGGTTGACTGGCGGCCATGGCCATGCTGCTAGACCTCGGCCCATGGCCAATGATGTCTCCGGTGACCACCCAAACTAGTAAGGAAGGGAAAAAAAAATTTCAATAACACCAAAACATACAAATCCAACGAGGAATAGTTTTGCGACGAACTGTTTTTGTCGCCAATTGGTCACGAAATTAGTTATGACATTTACCGGCGGAAAAGCTTTACCGAAATTGATTTGCGCGTGCACAAATAGGTAAATCGAGAAAAACGAAAGAGAGAGAACAACGAGGGGATATGAGGAATCAATCGAGAGAGAGAAATTGGGGGTGGGGATGGATATCACAAAAAATTTTTTCCGTTGCAAATTAGTCACGAATAATTTTTCGTTGCAAATTTGCCACGAATATATTTCTGTGCCAAAATTTGTCGGAAATTAGCGACGAAAAATTTTTCATCGCAAAAATCATCAGAAATTTGCGGCGAAAAGTTTTTTGTCGCAAATTTCCAACGAAAAATTTTTCGGCGCTAATTTCCGACGAATTTTGCGACGAATTTTTTGTCGCTAATTTCTAATGAATTTTAGTTTTCGTTGCAAAAGTTGTCGCAAATTTACGATGAAAAATTTTTCGTCACAAATTTTCGTGGCAAAAATCCAGTTTTTTTGTAGTGTCCAAGCTATGCTCCTGCCCAAATATTTATACTCACGTGGGGACTGCTATATCTCCCCTTTGAAATAAGTGATAAGTACTTGTGCGTAGTTTTTGGCGGCTTGGGTCACGTGAATCAGATAATGAAACTTTTTCGTGAAGAATGAAGTGTTATTAGGCTCAATTTGTAGCTGCCTCAATGGAAAATCCACCATCTCAAAGTCCAAGCAATCTGAGAGAGACTTTCTTCAAATGTTTCGACGGGCTTGTATTTTAATTTGGCAATTTAGCATGTCTTATTCTAATTTCTTAAGCTTCGATTGCTCTACGATTTAATCTTCAAAATATTGGTGATGAAAAATACCGTTGACCGGTCAAACTTATCCAAAAGAAGCTTGAGTTTTCTTTTTGTTGAGTCCATCCAAATCCAATTTGCGCTGTGACTTTTATGTAGCTTTAGTGTTTTATCAAGAAAACGGCGATTCCCCTGTCGCTCCGGACGACATGGCGATCTACGAATTTGAATGCCAAGTCCTTTAACTAAATGTCTTATCATTTGGCCTTTACTTCTTTTTTTAGTGTTTGAGATTTCTCATTTATCTACTATATATCTTAAACCTCGTATGTAACATCGTCGAAGACCACATGAAATTTTTATACAATATTCCGGTAATTTAATCTAATAATAGAACTGGGTTCCTTTTCGAAAGTTCTCTTAACATACCTTTGCGGGAAATGGAACGATCTTCATGACCCGCAGTTTTCTCTCTTTTGAAAGAGTTAAAAAATAATTTTATTCTTTCTTAGGAAAGACAAATAAGATTAATTCTTTAATTCGAAAAAGAACAAATGAATCGGCACCAAGGATTTTTCACGTTCTTGTCAGGACACTCCTGTTCAGTGCTCTAGAACGCTAACGAGGTCTATAGAATGTATTTAACTCTCGCCAAATGTTGTGGTGTTTTGTAGTAGAGAACCATATTACTTCAGTACAATCTTCTTTCGGACAAGGCCTATCGAACGGGTGTGTCAAGTCGGGTTAGACTTGGATTAGGTAAAACATAGTCTGATTGAAATTAAGCAATTTAACTTGTTTTGACCCATAGTCATCCCATACTTGACCCAACCCCACCAAAGATCCATTAGAAGCAAATTTTTTTCTTTAGTTGTTACTTTTAAAGAATGGTTAGCTCCGTAGACCAGCCCATTGAGTTAGTAAGGGAGCTCGGGGGTCGGGGTTTGGACAGGGGCATGAAGTAAGTGGTAAAAGTCCAGCCTAGGTCATCCCTCAATCATGAAATGTGTTCGTACTTTGGGCCTATGCTAACATGGCCTTTTTTTTAATCTTATGGTTCACTTAATTGTAGCACCGTTATTTTCCTTTTTTTTTTTTTTGTTTAGAAGGCATATTATACTTCATTTTTTAGTACTTTCAATTATACTTTCCAATTATCTGACTCTTTAAAAGTTGATCCGCAAGAGTCAAAAGTAGAAATCGCCGCATTGAGACGCTCTGCTGATACTTTTCAGTCATGCATTTGCATTAGAAAATTAGCACATGTTTTAATTATAGTAATCACGCTCTAAATAGCGTATCTTTAGTCAAATAAGCGAGATGGTGTCATAGAATGCAAATCAATCATTAACAAATTTATAAAAAAATTGCGATCAGGAACAGCCAGGATCCCACCATACCAATTGCTTCTGAAATTATATGCCTGCGCACCGTAGGATATATAATTGCCCATGGAAACATAGGGACAACACTAGCCGACAGATTTTAATTTATTTTCCCAGTAGTCACGCATTCTTAATTAAGGGTAATCGGTTCCTAGGCGATTTGGTTCTCACCCAGGAATCGGAAACCGGACCATTTAGTCCTGAAACTAGACCGGACCAATTCCCTGGTGGGTAAATGGAATCGGTGACTCTCCTCACCGTCGCCAGCAGCGAAGCACCTCTCATGCTTCCAAGCTGAGCCACTGCTTTCGGTGTCGCTTGTGATCGTCCTACTCATTGCCCGTCCAAATTTGGCCTCGTCCGTGGCTTGCATGGTGGCTCGTCCACAGATCTGACAAGCATGGACGATAGAGAAGTGGCTCAAAGTTGGACGAGTCTCTGGTCCAGCTTTGGAGTTGTGCCTCAAGATCTGGCTTGTGAACTGCCAGCTGGTGGGTCGACCATGGCTGTAAGCGACGACGGAGAGGGCTCGGCTTGGACACGCAAGCCTGGACAATCACGCTGGCTACTCCGCTAATCTAGATGTGGAGTCTGCGAACTTCCAAACTAGAGCTAGCGAAGATAGCTCCTTCATGGCCGCAAGGGACGACGGAGAGGATGGAAGGGGTGGCTCGGCTTAGATGAGCGACGCCAGTGATGACCATGGACGAACAGATTTCTCTGGGCAACAAAGCGAAGAAGCTAACTCTCTGGGCAAGGAATCAGGGAGTAGTGAGTAGGGTTTTTCTTTTCAAATTTATAAGAAATAAAAAATAACAATTGGTTCGATCCGGGGTGGGCAATTTCACCCGTGAAACCACAAGGACGGGTGACCCTGAAAATCGTCCAGAACCAGTTAGTTCAATCCGATTCCTTTTGCTCACCCCTATATGTTAAGTGGTAAAAAGAAGTCAAAATCATAAATGTTAAAAAGCTAATTTCCTAAAAGAAATTGAGTAGCCCCATCTTCTTCCCCAACCGGTGTGTAAGCCAACTCCTCTGTCACGCCAAGACCACGCTCGCTGCTCCACCGCCTGGTTGGGCCGCAGCCTTTGCCAACTCGAATTTTAAGGACCTCCGGAGAACCGAGCTCCACACATACCATCCGTATCCGCAGTCAATTCACTCTGAAAATCCACCCTCTGTGACATCATCCGGTGCCCTTCGCCCATAAACCTGAGCTCCTCCCTGTCGAGGTTGCAGGGAAGCAAGATACTTGTGACCACTTGCATCCACTCAGTTGCAGAGGTGACAGGTGCGAAATCAGTTCATGTTCTTCATGGCTTATCTGAAGATCAGTCTTGGGACTTTTCCAAGAAAACTGCTTTTGAAGATGGGGACGAATCATTGGACCCAGGAGATAGGTCGAGATATAGTTTTAAAAAATGCGCTGGTGTTCCCCTTGCCATCATAACCGTATGCTGCCGTTTATACAAGAAAAACACAAAAAGGAGTGGCTCATTTCAAAGAGCGTGAACTTCAGAATTAGATAAGTTGAATGTATACGCTTACACATACTTGATACCAGATGATTTTCTGCCCATCATTGAATTCAAAAGATAGGTTTAAATCGACAGACATTTTCTTTTAGTTTCAAAGTGGAAAATATGCCTCTTTCTGTTTTTTAAGTTGATCCAAAGCAAACAGACACTGCTGAGCAGCTATGCTGATGGCATGCCCCTTCTGGGATCACACTCGCGTGCCAATGTTTTTGGGGCGCTATGCATTTTATTTATCTTATAACGTCAATGCAGATTGTTTCCCGAGCCAGATGGTTGTTCAGTGCGGATTTTTTCGTCTTCGATTGCTTTACCGGGGGGGGAAATTGGTCTGCTTGTTCTTGCTAGAACACAAGGTAAATGGAGGTGACTCAAAGCCCCACTTTCAACTTTGTGGTCTGACTGTTCCCTGCACCACCCAGGATAAGTCGAGACAATATTTTCTCGGAAAGGAGGTTTATGTGGTTAATGTCACGGCTCAGATGAGTGCTACTGATATCATCTTGTCGACTATTATGCTTGTCCTACAAAGAATTATTCATTCTAGTCTTCTGATCTCCAGATACATCACTTCTGTTTCTTGACATTTTAATTTGTTCCTGTCTGCTTCTGCATAAGCACGCATGATTTAAAAACAAACAAAAGAAATGACTGAAAATGGTTCGAACAACAGAAATCGTGCAATCTCTGAGTCAAATGTAGCTACAGATTTTGATACTGCGAATTATATGTTCTTTCTCGTTCCGCTTTGCTGTCATAGTGTTAGCCATGGTTATCTTATCTTCTTCCTTTCAAGTTATTTTTTTCTTACCAACCTTTCAAGTTATTTGACAGTGTCTTGAAAGATCTCTGGGATGCCAGAAACTTTCGCTCGAATGTCTCCCTGTTTTTGCGGAAATGTACCGGGGATTGGGTATTTTGAACTCTCCAATACTGTTGGCAACTAAATGTTCTTCTTTTACAGAATTGTGGTTGTGCAAGTTGAACCAACAATATGAGCTCCTAATTGGAAAGGAATTGCTTCTTCCTTGTCAAGTACGTCTGGCTGACACAGTTATCTTTGAAAGAAACAGATTTGTATCCTGGAAAATGAGAACATAATCTATAGTGTCGGTGGAGGAATTAGTTTGATAAGGGAAAGACTTTGTTGCAAGAAGGTTCTCCCGGTTCTTGATGATGTTGACCAGTGGCGTTAACTAAATGCGTTAGCTGGAGGAGATGATTGGTTTGGCAAAGACAGTAGAATCTTTGTAACACCGAGGGATAAACATTTGCTTACTTACCACCACCTGCCTGGGTGGCGCTGCTGGAGCGCGTACTCTTCCTCTCGCAAAAGGTTGAGTGTTCGAATCCCGGGCGCCGCAGGGTGACTTAACCGGTGGCACGTGTGTGGTGGCTAGCACGTGTCGCCTCCAGGGTTTACTCCCCGGCTGTCGGCCGTGCGGGGGTTCCTTGGGTTATCAAAAAAAAAAACATTTGCTTACTTACCTTACCAAAAAAAAAAAAAAAAAAAACATTTGCTTACTTCTCGTGGCATAAATCATGTGTATGAAGTTAAAACTTTAAAGAACGATGAGGCACTAGACCTTTTTGTTTGGCACGCCTTTCCAATAGCAAGAAAGTTGAAATAAGAAGGGATCTCATATATAGAGCACTGCATTATGCAAGTGGCCTTCCGTTAGCCCTCGAAGTGTTGGGCTCATTCTTATGTCGAAGAAACGAACCAGCATGGGAAAGTGCACTGCACAAACTCTCCAAAAGTCCTGACCAAACTATCAATCGAGTTCTGAAGACGAGCTTTGAAGGATTGGAGGACAATGAGAGGGAGATTTTCCTCGACATTGCTTGTTTCTTTAAGGGAAAAAGTATAAAATACATCAAGGAAGTTCTTGACAGCCGTGACTTTGACACAATTGTAGGAATAGAAATTCTTATTGAGAGGTCCTTGAAACGAAATGAGTATGACACCCTGCAAATGCATGATTTGGTTCAGTTGATGGGTAAGGATATTGTTAATCAAGAATGTCCCGACGATTCCGGCAAACGCAGTAGATTATGGCTTTTTGAAGATGTTCTAGGCATTCTATGTGAAGATACGGTAAATGTTGTTTAAGTAAATCTTGCTACATCTCAGTTTTTATATTACTCTGATTTGGTTAATGTAAATCTCAATGAAATTTTTTTTTGTGACGACTGCATTTGCTCCGTTATGGATAGGGAACGAATGCAGTAAAGGCCGTAGTATTGGACTTGCCCGCACTAGAAGAGAGAACTGTGAGTCCTGAAGAGATCACCATAAGTCCTTATGCTTTCAGAAACATGAAAATGTTGAGAATGCTCATTTTGCCTGAAGTGCATATCTCTTCGCAAGGTCATGTCGGTCTCCCTAACAATCTAAGATGGCTTAAACGGCCCAATGCACCGTGTCTAGAATTTGGCCTTGGTCTAAAGAAACTCATTGGACTTGATGTCCTGAAAAGTCATATCACACAATTAGGAGGCGAATTTAAGGTTAGCGCTTCTAATGATTAGCCTTTTCCCTTTTTACAACTACAAATATTTACGGAATTTGATGAGGTATTTTGTCTTTTTTGCAGAATTTTAGAAAGTTGAAGTAGATCAATTTCAGTCAATGCGAGTCTCTGGTTAGTGTTCCCGACCTTTCATTGGTTCCAAATCTAGAGAGCTTGATTCTTGATGGGTCCAACGGCTTGGTGGAGGTTCCCCAATCCGTCGCATGCATGGACAAGTTAAAAATTTTATTGCTAGAGTATTGCTCTAACCTCAGTATCTGTCCTAACACACTCAAGACAAAATCTCTTCGAACCTTGATCTCTATGGTTGCTCTAAACTTGAGAAGTTCCTTGATATACCAGGAAAGATGGAACATCTGGAAGAACTTAATATAGGACAGACGGCTATCAAAGAACTCCCTACATCAATTGAGAATCTTCTCTCTGTGAAGAAAATGCATTTAAGAAATTGCAAAAAACTCACAAAGCTCCCATCAGGTGTTTATAAGTTGCAAAATCTTGAGCATCCGAGTCTTCGAGGCTGCTCCAATTTTAATTCCTGTTTATTTTATTATTTTGTTTTTCTTTATGAAATTCGGAATTAATAAAAAAATATAATATTATTATTATTTGTTGTTATCGTTTTATTTTGAATTTTTATATATCATTTTCAACGTGACTTTTGACTTCGTATCAATTCACTGTACATCTTTTCGATAAAGGGACGCCTTTGATCGAAATGGTGTGATTAGTGAGTCAGTTTTTGCATGGTTCAAGATTAAGTCTCTTCATTCAAAATTTTAGGACACCTTTTCATTCAGAAAACTATAGCCATTCTTTTTAATTATTTTTCTAAAGAGACCCTGGAGATATACCGAAATTTTTATTTAGTATTCTCAATTGAGACTTCGTTGTATCTTGGAGGAAATTTGCCAGTGACCATTACCAACTTCGTGGGGCAAATAATTCATTAAAGAAAGTGATATCACGCCTCAAAGTCTGACTTCGTTGTTTATTCTGTTTGAAATTGAAGTTTCTTTTCTTCTACAATTCGGAGGAGCATATTTTCCAACAGCAGATTCGTTAAATTCGATTCATGCTGTGTGGATAATAAGAACTTTTTGTCTTCAATAAAAGTGTGGTTAATAGTTCCTTAGTCATTATTGTCTTCAGGCGCGTGTTCTTGTCATTTTCCTTGAGCAGATATGTTGGCCTTATTTAGATAGATGTTTGTAAGTAAACAAAACTAAATCTGACGACGCTACGTTACATGTTACATTACACATTAAAGTAATCAAAGAGGTCACAAAGTCCGACATGCATGCCAAGTTTAATGACACGAAGATAATCTTGTCGTTGGAATTATATTTGGCCACATTTTTACATGAAGAGCTTAGAATGGATTAAATAGGTAAGTATGAGGTTTTCTGGATGAGTTAAGTATGGATGTATTTAGAGATATGAGTTGGGCCGGGTATGATTGCGTTTGGATCGGGTCGGGTGTAGGTCACTAAATTTGTATTACATAAAAATTGGTCAATATGGATTAAATGGGTCAATTAGGGTCGGACCACTTTTTTATCCGACCCCTACTATCGGCACATGTGATCCCTAAATTTTTTGAATGCATGAATGATGTTTTAGTTGAAAATTTAGGTGTCAATGGTGACCATCTAAAAACAGTTTTTACTTGTAAATTACTTCCCAAGACTTCCCTCAATCTGTCCGAATATTATACACTTAATTTGTAATAGCCTTCGCCAACTTTCATTGTGTAGCAAAGAAATGATAATGATGGCGGGTTGGAACTATAAGAGCAACATGCACAATTGATCATTTTGTTACATCTTAATTAAATTGCACAATTACCACGTCCATCTTTCATTACGAAAAAGTACTCATTTACTTAAAAGGGCAGACACAATCATTTACACATATGAAAGATAAAGTTTGATGGAAGAGGAGCGCCAAGCGCTTTACAAGGGGTTAAATATAGCTATTCAGTAAATGGTTAATTTTTGTATCGGATTCTACAATCTTGAAATTGAAACTGAAGCCGGATGCTGTAATGACAATCTTTACATATACTTTTCTTTTTAATTTTTTTTCTAAAGAGACCCTAGAGATATATCGAAATTATTATTCAGTATTCTCAATCGAGACTTCGTTGTATCTTGAAGAAAATTTGCCGGTGACCATTACTAACTTCGTGGGGCAAATAATTCATTAAAGAAAGTGATATCAAGCCTTAAAGTCTGACTTCATTGTTTATTCCGTTTGAAATTGAAGTTTCTTTTCTTCTACAATTCGGAGGAGCATATTTTCCAACAGCAGATTCGTTAAATTCGATTCATGCTGTGTGGATAATAAGAACTTTTTGTCTTCAATAAAAGTGTGGTTAATAGTTCCTTAGTCATTATTGTCTTCAGGCGCGTGTTCTTGTCATTTTCCTTGAGCAGATGTTGGCCTTATTTAGATAGATGTTTGTAAGTAAACAAAACTAAATCTGACGACGCTACGTTACATGTTACATTACACATTAAAGTAATCAAAGAGGTCACAAAGTCCGACATGCATGCCAAGTTTAATGACACGAAGATCATCTTGTCGTTGGAATTATATTTGGCCACATTTTTACATGAAGAGCTTAGAATGGATTAAATAGGTAAGTATGAGGTTTTCTGGATGAGTTAAGTATGGATGTATTTAGAGATATGAGTTGGACCGGGTATGATTGCGTTTGGATCGGGTCGGGTGTAGGTCACTAAATTTGTATTACATAAAAATTGGTCAATATGGATTAAATGGGTCAATTAGGGTCGGACCACTTTTTTATCCGACCCCTACTATCGGCACATGTGATCCCTAAATTTTTCGAATCCATGAATGATGTTTTAGTTGAAAATTTAGGTGTCAACGGTGACCATCTAAAAATCAGTTTTTACTTGTAAATTACTTCCCAAGACTTCCCTCAATCTGTCTGAATATTATACACTTAATTTGTAATAGCCTTCGCCAACTTTCATTGTGTAGCAAAGAAATGATAATGATGGCGGGTTGGAACTATAAGAACAACATGTGCAATTGATCATTTTGTTACATCTTAATTAAATTGCACAATTACCACGTCCATCTTTCATTACGAAAAGGTACTCATTTACTTGAAAGGGCAGACGCAATCATTTACACATATGAAAGATAAAGTTTGATGGAAGAGGAGCGCCAAGCGCTTTACAAGGGGTTAAATATAGCTATTCAGTAAATGGTTAATTTTTGTATCGGATTCTACAGTCTTGAAATTGAAACTGAAGCCGGATGCTGTAATGACAATCTTTACATATCCTTTTCCAAATTGCATCCAAGCATGAGGTGCAATCTGCATGAGAAAGCGTCCCGTTATACACTGCATGACTGTAACAACCTTCCTGACCTTATGTAAACCGGTTATAATAAATGTAACCTGTATCCACAGTAAAATCATGCGAACACTGGCGAACTCTATCTACAAGATACTCATAGCTGCTGAACGGGGAATATGTTTCTCCATTGCATATTTTGCTCGCCAGAGTCATGTCAGGATTGCTCCTAGCAACACTGCAAATAGAAAGAATAACACTAACTAAATAGTGGCCATTTGTCGTCTTTTGATTTTTGTATCTATGGCTAATTAGCTTGGGTATATAGTGGGGTTTTCCATGAATTTATCGCCTGAAATTTTGGTCTTTTCAATTACTAGCACTCGCCAGTTTGGGAAGTGCTCCCTTAAAACCTTATCGAAGTTCATCTTCTTGTGCAGGACTCATTGTTGATCATTCGGCTGGGAATTTCTAATTGACTGTGAAACTTAGATACACTGTCCGACAGGAGTACATATGCAAGAGTACCACGCTGTTAAGGTTCCCAAGATGCAGCAACCACGTTCGAAAAAGAACGGTGATTGGCCCAGAAATTGTGGAATTAAAAAGGCATCAAGAGAGACAACTATAAGAAACAAGCCGATGAGACTTCTACGATGATCTAAAATCAATTCTGGAGACACGAGTTCGCGAATGAGTTAGGTAAGACTCGAAACCAATCACTACTGACGTAACTGATTGGGCGAAAATTACGCAGGCTGGAGAAATGCCCGGCATGCCTCGTCCGTGTCGCTTGATTTCTTTTTCTTTTTGGTCATTCCTATAACTAACTCCCCTTACTCTCAGACTTTTGTTTTGCCTTATACAGAGCGCGGGAGTCGAAGCTCACGCCTATGATACTAGCGTCCCCATCCCCCCCACTAAAATCCCTTTATTAGCAGGGTTGCATGTCTATTGGCTGTGTTGCTTGATTTCAATGAATCGAAAACTTTGGTGCAACCACCGTTTTTGTTTGTTAAACAGACTATTACGATCGAGAGAGGAACACAAACTTGAGACACCAAAACCGATAGCACTCACATAAACTCGTTAAATGTAACTTCTCTATTGACAATAGAAAATTTAATTTTAGACACTGAAATCGATAGCACCTCTCACTTTGTGCAAGCAAGCAATAGAACACAATAGTAGATAAGAAAATAAATCAAACTCCAAATTTACGTGGTTCAGTATTTCCCAACCTCAATTACACCAATGAGGTCCCTTAGTGTTTCTGTCGGAGTCTCTTGCGAAAGAACAAAAGTGGAGATGAGCTAAATACTAGCTTTGACAATCTTAGATTGTAACTTCAGATGTCGTACCAACAACTCTTGCTAGTGAGATCTCTATGGCCCCGTTTGGTTCGGTTTTGCAAATGAGCCTTGGGGATATGTAAATACCTTTTAAGTTAAAGTTTCTTGGGAAAATGCAAATGGCGTTTAGTAAAAAATGTCTTGTAAAGCTACTTTGTCCAAGTAGTGTTTGGCAAAAAAGATTTTTCAAAAGGCTTTGGGTTTATTTTTTTTTATTAAAGAAAAACAAACCCTTCACTAGAGCCGACGAAGGGCTACGGCCATTAACGAGCTAGATCTAGTGCCAACGATCATCGCCCAAGGTCTTGCGACCCCCCCCCCCCCCCCAGAGGGTCGCACAACCCCAGGTGACAAGGCCTAAGGTTGCGCGACCCGGGCAATCGTTGTTGGGGTTGTGCGACCCTAGGTGATGAGGCTTGGGTCACACGACCAAGGCAACAAAGCTTGAGGTCACGTGACCCAAGCTGCAACGGTTGCCTAAGGTCGTGTGACCCAAGCCGCCATCGCCTAGGGTCATGTGACCAGGTGACCGTTGCTCAGGTGGTTGTGCAATCTCAGGCGGCCGTTGCCAGGGTTGGGCGACTTCGCCGGCCCTTCATCGTCTCGATCTAGCCTCGTCGAGTTTGGCCGATTGCCCTCGCGCAAAGAAGATGAACTGTAACAAATGAGAGGCAAAATTGGAATATTAAATAATTAGCAAGGATAGTTTGGGCAGAAAAAAATTAGTTTCAGCATTCCCATTGCTGGTTTTAGGCCGAAAGCCCATTGAAAACGATTGCCAAATGCCCTAGAATTTCCCAAAGCCCCTTGCCTCCAAAGCCCCCTGGGAAAGCTGAACTAAATAGGGCCCTAGGTCCAACCGTTTCAAGCGACAAAACAGGGTTTTGGCTTCTTCGGCTTCTTCTTGATGCAAGGCACTAAAACCAATGAGCAGCATTTTCTGCACACCGATTATTGCTTGAAGACAAAACAGCCAAGAACATACTAACACATTTGAAAACATGTAGCCGAATCCAACAAGGAAATAGATTCCGTGTTTTGCCTATTTTGCATCAAATCACCGACTTGTACATGGTTGGATACAAAATCCAAGTCCTAATTGGACTTTCCACATATTATCCAACGTATGTCATGATAGTTATGCGTAAAAGAAGCCGACCCTTTTTGGTTGTGCAGATATACATCTGGATTGTAACCTGAACTAGTTCAGTTACAAACAAGAACTACAAAATTTGGATTTCTGCCTCTATTGTTGCGCAGCTTGCACTACCGTTTTCCTCGATAGCCACGGCAACCAATTCCTCCATGTCTGCTTTGGCCTTCCACGTGTGCAGATCGAAGGAGTCCTAGAGAGGAGGTGATGGTTTGATTGTAGAGGCATAGTTGCTAGTGCTCCGAGCTTCTTGATTGAGGGGTAGGGCCAAAGGCTCTTCCGCGGACATCGTTCCAAGGAGGGAAGAAGAACAAGGTCAAAAGATTCCCATTCAGAGCCAACACCCGAATCAATGCGTCGGATGTGGACAGACCAACTAGATTGGAGCCAACTTCCTTGGTCACAGATAGCATTAAGCTACCCAATCCTGAATGAATCACGCTTCATATTCGGGGGTTGACTCATGCAAGTTGAGATGTTTCTTTAACTGTGATGTAATCGTTTTCCGCGGGGCTAAGATAGAACCATCAGCATAGTTGAGAAGTCAATATGCTCTAGTAAAAATAATTCTGTTCATCCAGTTTGCCTGGTATGTTAGCAAGATCGGATGGCACGGTAAGGCCAGAGGAAGACGATGAGTTCGGGGGTTGCCATGAGTGCATTAGAAGTGCTCGATGAACCTAGAAAGAGGAACCGCAGTAGGCTCTGATACCATAAAAAGAACAGAGACAAATTTGAGTTTTCTCACCGTATCAGAAGTGGAAAGAACCAATGCATTAATTTATGGATGTTACGGCTGATCATTAAAGGATATAAATCAGACTAACAAATCAAATATTGATGCAATGATATCGTGACAATGAACCTAATAATATCGAATCAAAACTTTCTGTTTGTGTTGTTTTCTCTGTTTATAAAGTAAAAAGTCGGCTTTTCTATTCCAAATGATGAAAAATTAATGTCATTCTCATTTCATGGGTTTGGCCAAACCCCGAAAAATGCAGTCATTTTCCTTAGAAATGACCCCTTGAAAACCAACTTTGAGACCCATCAAGTTTTTCACGACATAAACTAATACGTTTGTTTTGTGAAAAAAAATAATTATTCTCTTGTTTGGTAATGTACGTCAAAAGGAGAAGTAAGCAATTTCCGGATATCAGGTTTGCAATTTTTGAGAAGGCATCTGTTGCATAGTAAGAGTTATACATTAGATTGGCCATTTATTTTCAAGTCGGCCATTTTCAATAGGAACAATTCCTCCATCGTTTCAAGTAGGCCATTTATTTTCCATGTACCAAATACTAAAAATCAACTTTAAACATTTTCCCAAAAAAATACTTTCGGTGAAACAAACATATCCTAATTGTAACACTTGATTCTTCGGGGAAAAGTTTCATGGTTTGTTATTGCAACGACTAGGCTCGATTCATGTGGTCTAATCAACCAAAAGGAGTAATCAAGTGTCATCAATTAATACGATGACCATTTTGAATTGGGTAGTTATAAATCACTTTCCCGAACCATTTTATGATTGTTATGGGATTTGGAGAAGTAAAGTTTCACTAATAATATTCTTCAACACCGAGAATTTCAAATTCCATTGTGGGCAACACAAAAATAATAACGCTTTTGCTTTGGAACTCCTAGAGCAAGAACCACAATGACCGCTTTTCTTATGTCTTTATTGAAATCATACATTCACTGAGTCGTACTTTGGCTATAAAACTACACTAAAGTGCTTATCTCACTTATTTCAAAAGGAAGACACAGAGTCGTCCACACACGTGAGGATTAAAACTTGGTAAGATGAGCTCCAAGCTCTTTATTAAGAAGTAAAAACGGCTAATCGGTAAATAGATAATGTTCATATCTGATTCTGCAATCTTTTAACTGAACCTGAGCTCCGATACTGTGCATACAATCATCATATACGTGCCTATGAGCTTGAGAAAATTTCAAATAAGGATCTGAAGTGGAACCGTTTTCTTAAAAGAGGGCATGAAGTGGATTTTATCCCAAATAAATGCCTGAAGTGGCCAACCTAGTATCAAATAAGGACCTCAACTTATAAATCAGCCAAATCTTATTTGCAGCCAGGGGTATTTTTGTGTAAGGACTTTTTTTACTCTTTCTTTCTTCTTTTATTTCTTTCCTCTCTTTTTCTTCCTTTCTCTTCTGTTCTCTCCTCTTCTCTTCATCAGACCGATCAAATCAGTCTTCTTCCCTCTACAGATGGCCGTCTCTAGAGTCCGTGTCTATCTCTCCGCCGACCTTGCCATCCTCGTCCGCCACCGTCCTCAACAGCAATTCCAGTTTCCTTTGTCGAAAGATAGAGGTCGCTCCGAGCCCTAGATCGAGCACGAGCGAGCCAGGACGTGACGCTCTGCTCGATTTGACCATCACATCTCATGGTCATGGTCGAGCACGACAAGCTGTAAGCCGTTAGCTCACTGTCCTCATCGTCGTCGATGCTCGAACTCAGATTCGTCCCCACACGGCTCTGATTTGATCGGTCTCGGCGAAGAGAAGCCGGATTGAAGTCCCTAAGCCAGTTTTTTTTTTTGTGAAATCTCTACTATCCTCATGGGCACCGACTCGTTCAGTGAAATGCTCGATTTTGGGGATTTATGAGCGATTTTGCAATTATTTTTTTTTGAATCCCCAATAACTAGATTCATCTGTTATAGACTAAGTTCCACACAATTGGACCCTCTCGAGAAGCCACATATTCTGCCTCAATGCAAACTGCGTCTACGAATGTTATGAATCATCCAACCCAGACCCAACAGAACATTCCCAGGAAACTGTAAGTGAAAGTTCTCACGCAAGGCCAATTTCATTAGCAGGGAGAAACATGAAACTGTTGCTTTAATTACCAGAATAAGTTCTTCCAAGCAAAGAGTATAAAAACAAAACCCATGTATCAATATTTCTCGATTCTCAAGTTCATCTTCATCGCCAGTCTCCTCGGGGCAATGCTAGAAAGTCGATCCTGAAGTGGCGCCCAAGAGGCTGTTCGACTGGGAGTTCCCGGGCATCCTGAAGATTTCATCGTCGGAGAAGGCGACTGGTGGTGAATAACTTCAATCCGACTTCTGCCGAAATCGATGAGCGCCTGCGCGAGGATGCGAAATTGCATAATGTACAGCACGCACTTTCAAGTTCGCTGATGGGGAGGCTGCAAAACTGAAGCACACAGAAAACTTCTCGAATATCTTTCCATTTTCGTCTCTCAAATTTGTGTTCTGCACATGTGCAAGCTCGCCGGTGAGAAGGCTGATGCTGTTGTCAAGAAGGAGGCGATGCAGAATGAAGTAGCCGTGAGCAAGATGAAGAAAGAAAGAAAAGAACAACAAAAAGGAGAGAGAACAAAAGAAGCAAGAGTAAAAATGGTCCTCAGACGAAAATACCCTTAGCTACAAATAAGATTTGGCTGGTTTTTAAGTTGAGGTCCTTATTTGAGACCATGTTGAATCACTTCAGATCATTTTTTGAGACGAGCTCCACTTCAAGCCCTCTTTTGAGAAAATAGCTCCATTTCGGATCCTCAATTGAAATTTTCCCTATAAGCTTCACGTTGGCGTGTGGTGCAATCTTGATGAGAAATCGCCCCCATTGCATGCCGCATGGCCGTAACAATTGTCATTACCCTCTGTGGACTGGCAGTACCTATTGTAACCCGAATCTGCTGTGGAATCAAATAGACACTGGAGAACTTGATCAATGGTGTAATCGTAGAGACTCCACGGGGAAAATGTTGCTCCGTTACATATTTTGGTCACAAGAGTTGTGTCGGGATCACTACTCGCAACATGAAAAGTGAAAAGAATCGCGTCAAGGATTGCTTCGTTCCTTTGAAAAGTGGCCATTTTGCTGAATCTCGATTTTGCGTCTATAGCTAGTCAGTTCCACTATATGAAGGGATTGTTCTTGAAATTATCTACCCAAAAATCCAGACGAGGAGAATCAGCGGAATCCTGGCAGCCATTGTTCTACCTTTTTCTGTTGTTTTATGCTATTGATTCCAAGCACCGGCACTTCCCACTTCGACGATATGAGAAACGCTGCGTTAAACCATATCGAAGTTCAACCTCTTATGCCGAACTAGTAGTTGTCCATTCGGCTGGGAATTTTAATGGATTAACTAGCAGTCCACGCATGCCTTTGTCACAATGACAACCACAATAGTAATAAATACAATTATTTCGACGAAACTTTTCTTTCGACAAGTAAAGTTTTATCATTTTTGTCCAAAAATATTTCGTATTTTGCAATGACTAACATTAAAAGTGTATTTCCTGTCAGCAGAGGATGAGGGAGTTCGAGTTAGGAGGAACGGAATTAAATGGTCCTACAATCACGAAATATCAAATGTCGCTTTGACAACATGGCATATTTGAACTTTTGGCTCGACAAATTCTTAGGATGCATGCAAATCACCGTGTTCATGTACATTGGGTAAACGTTCCACCCACAATGTTGCAGATTTCCCTAAATTCGCCAAATGAACGTTACCCCCTCGATAAAGACTTTTCAATGAAGACCAAACTTGAAATTGGCAAAGTGAGAACACACGGAGTTCTTGTGTTATTGATGAGACGATAACAGTCTAGATAGGAACATGAACTAGACTTAAGGATGAATCGGAGCTAAAACGACAACACAAACTCAAATCAAACTCACAAGAGCGAGAGTTTGGTAGAATGGAATAAAAGAAACAAGAAGTTGAACAACAATAACTAAATTCTGCGATTCGATTGAGTGTGTCTTTCTTCTCTCCTAACACACCCTTAGTCAAAGTCATGAGTTTTTAGGATTTCATTCCACTTTCTAAAACTTTTCCCAACATTTTGGACGTGTTTCCATAGTTCAGACGTGTCATCCATGTTTGGGACAAGGGTCCCACGCACTAGTTTCAGTTTTAGGCATTAGGTTTAGTATCCATGCGGCTTCTCCATGCATGCTAATCCACATCTATCATGTGTCTGGCCACAATCTCCATCACTCCTATATTTTAAAGATAACTTTGACTAGAAAATTACCGTTCTCGCGGTTTTCTTGAACTTTAACCGGTTTGGCATCATGCCAACCGCTTATCCATATCTAGCAATTTGCTTCGCCACTTGGCCGACCGTCATCTCTATCACTCTTATATTTGAGGGACATTATTTGACCAGAAAATAATCATTCTCGCACTTTTCTCGGACTTTTAATTGGGTTGACATCATGCTAACCGCATGTATGCCGATCGCCTATGTCATGTGTCTACTGTCTAGCCATGATCCGCACATCCCAAGATTCTAGAGTTGTGGCCCAATTGTCCATACTTCTCTTTTTCCATGTTGGCATCGTGATAATTGGTCAATGTCGATCTCGCACAAGTCAAACCTCCGTTGATCAAACCTATGCAAATCACAACCTAGTTGCCATAATTGTATGTCTAATAATATAAGAGGCATTAAATTCATAAATTATGATTGACTATTAAAGCGGTAATTATTATATTCAGTCTAATTCTGATTTTAGGGGTTATTTTGGAAATTCTGATGCTATTTCCCCCTTGATACGAATCACGTTCATGAAAAAAAAAAACAGCGTAATAAGTATTACATTACTTAAAGCAAACATCAAAATAGTCATGACAGCTTTACTGCATTTCAATTAGCTATTGCATCATAGCTTTATTCCAATCCTGTAACCAAACGAGCTGCTAGGTTCATTTCCTTTTGCTTATCATTTTTCCTATTTGTTCTCAAATATCCTATTGCAAATTAAATAACCGACCAACCAAGGATTAGCGGAGCATTCCATGACTTGATGTGCGAGTCGAAAGTTGTAGGTTCGATTCCCCAATCCATCATCGGCCTCAGAAAACTTTGGTTAGTCTGAGAAACACAAACCTGGATTTAAATGTATCGTCCGTCTTAGGCTTCTCCACAGGCTTGGTGAGCCTATGGTGACAGTAGAAACCCTAGCAGCCCAAGCCCATCCAATTCTCTTTTGCTTCTTCTGTCTTTTACCTCCAAAGGCCCAAATGGACGCCTATTAAACAGAGAAACCCGCTCGTTCGCTTACAGATTTTCTTGCCACCGTCGTTGAACTCCGCAACGAGCAGCGACGCCATGCCACCGCAGCCCTTGTCGTCGTCGCCGGATGTCAGGAACCCCAGCAATCCGACTGGTTCTCTCTGTTTGTGGAGTGTGTGTGTGGGAACTAAGGGAATATGAGTTTAGACGTCACATACCCTAGTTGGAGGGTTTTCAAGGTCAGGCCAAGTGACTAGGTGAGCGCCACGACCCTCGCTTGCGGCCAGCAAGGGCCGGGCACACCAACCACAATATTAAATAAAATAAAGAAGAAAAAGCATCATTAAAAATTGTTCACATTAGCGCTAGTCGTGCCACGTAGAACAGCAAGTATTTTCATCAATGAATTCCAGTCAAAATTGATCGAATGGACTCAATTGGCAAAATGAGAAAAATTTTATAACTTAATTGATAAAATCAAAAGGTTTATGACTGAATTGGTAAAAGTGCAACAGATTTAAGACTTTTGGACAATTTTCCCCTATGCATTCTCTCTATTCTTTTTTTATGTGTATATGTGCCTCCTCTCTTTGAAAGAACAAAGTGTCTATTGGCATAAGATTACGGTTGCAATCATAGTTTCCTAATTTAGATTGAAAGAATTTGTCAGTATATCCATGCTAGGAAATTAAAATATCCCTCCTTTCTTATTCCCATGTAATTGAAATTTTCAAGGATAATAGCCTTATTGCCTCCAAATTTGAGCAAAGAATGCAATCTTTCCCAGTTTAGAACACCCCATGTGCTATGCACATGCTCGGTCACATCGGGAAGACTATGGGCATGGCTGAATTTTCAACTCGTGGCTCAGTCCTGAAAATTCAATTAAGTTTAGAGCCCCCTTCCTTAAACCCACGTAGCACTCTTGTAACCAGACTAATTAAAATGCAATTTCTGTGGGCCTATTATTCAATGTTTCTAATTTAGAAATACAAATTATATTAATGATACTTTTTTATCTAGGGTCGAAGTCAACTCCTAATTTTCTTATGCAATATATGAAGAAATAAGGTAACCAAAATATAGGTGTCAACACTTACCACGTAAGAAGGTAGATTCTTTTTTATATATATAATATGTGTAATTAATTATCTACTTTCAATATGTAAATTATCAATTTAAATAAGTGGTATCTCTAACTTTTTTAAAGAACGTACTAAAAAAAACCTTTTGCTCACAAGATTAGAGAACAATATGCTTAATGCATGTCCACTCATTTTGCTAATAAAAATAGGCAGTACATGCAAAACACGGAACATTTCCAAACAAGAATGAGAATAATATCAATTCTTTACTCATCTCTTATTTTCTTGCTTCTAGATGTTCACTAAAAAAAATTGTTTATTTACTAAGCTCAGAAAATATCAGGATAATTACATTAGAAGTCCTAAAATTGATTACGAAAATGCAATTAAGTCATAAAATGCAATTAAGTCATAAAACTATCAAAAAGTATAATTAAGTCATAAAACTTGTCTATTTGGTCCAATCAAGTCTTCCATTGATTGTACTTTTTAAAAATTTTAGGACTCGATTGAACTTTCTTGACAAGTTTTAAAACTTGATTGCATATTTTGAAAATTTTAGGACTTGATTGCACTTTTGTAACAAGTTTTTGGACTTGGTTGCATTTTTCGAAAATTTTAGGACTCAATTGCACTTTCACGACGAGTTTTAGGACTTTTTGTGGACTTTTTCCGAAAATATTTGGCTGAGATGGCAGTATACGTTAGTATCATTCACATTGGGTCGACGACACACATGCACCCCTAGTTAATCAACTAAATTCTGCAGTCGAACAATCGACAAGGAGTTGAGCATAAGAAGCTAAACTTCGATAAAAGTCAAGGAAAGCATTCCTCGTGACTGCCGATTATAGTAACTTTGTAATATGTAGAGATAATTTCCAAGAACAACCCCTCTACATTATATATATATAGCCAAGCTGATTAGCTATAGTAGCAAAACTCAAAGTCAGCAAAATGGCCACTTTTCAAAGGATTGCAGCAGCAGCCATGACTGCGCTTTTCCTCATTCTCGGTGCTGCGAGGAGTGATCCGGACGCAACTCTAGTGAGCAAAATATGCAGCCTAGCAACATTCGCGGCCTTCAGTTACTACCGTTACAACAACGAACAAGTTATCCAGTGTTCGATTGATTCTACGGCAGATTCGGGTTTCGACCATTACTGTCATCAGGCCACCGGGCATAATGACGGTTGTTTATGGCCATGCGGCGCGCAATGGGGCGCTTTCTCATCCAGATTGCCGAGGCTGCCTCTATGATATTTCGACGAGCATAGGGGAAGAATGTGGGAATAGCATCGGGGCTCAGATTCAGTTTAAAGACTGCAGAACGAGATACGAGCATTATCCATTTACCGAATAGCCATATTTACTTCTTTGTAAAGAGCTCCGAGCTCTCCTCCTACCCGAAAATTTATGCTCACATGGGGACTGCTATGTCTCCCCGTTGAAATTAGTGATAAGCATTTGCGCGTAATTTTTGGGAGGTCGATTGGGTCACGTGAATCGGGCCAAGTAGTTATAATACCACATAAAGGAACATTTTTTTTTTTTTTTTATGAAGAATGAAGTGTTAATTAGGCTCAATTAGTTGATGCCTTAAATGGAAAATCCACCATGTAAAAGTCCAAGTAATTTCATGGAGACTTTCTTCAAATGTTTCAACGGGCCCTGTATTTCGATTTGTCTTGGTATAATTTCTCAAGTTTCAGGTGCTCCATAATTTAGCCTTCAAGAAATTTGTGGTGAAATATACCGTTGACCGGTCAAACTTATCCCGAAGAAGTTTTGAGTTTTCTTTTATATGATTTCCAGGCTTTTGAACTATTTTATAACCGAACTCATCAATTAGAGGCGTGGTTGGTGAAATCTCTCTACTAAAGGCAGAGGGAATATAGCCCGAAGGTCATCGCCCTTCAACCTTTGCATGAAGTTTGTTTTAGACATTAGTATTCAAGCACTATTAGATGTATCAAGACCAGTGTCGCGATCTAAAATTTCTGAAGCTAATGAATTATTAAAACTAAGCTTAACTAGAGCCCTCCCAAGCCCTACCAATTCACAACTTAGGGTTTAAGTTTTTAACATGCAAAAGTTTTCATATTTGGAATCACTACTAATCTATTTGTGGTAGGTCGAGTAAAAACCTAAATAAAATATAAAGAGATATGTTTTATTCCTACAAACCAGAGATTTTAAGTTCGAGGACTTGGTTCCGCTAGATCTAGTCTAACGCTCTTTCGGTACCTTTTCTTTACAAAAATATTTATGCAGGCAATCTGGATCCATTTTATTACCTAATCACTAATATGTAAGGTGTTCATGCGGGTATGCAAACCACCAATTTAACACCCAAGAAAGCAACAAATAGATTGCAAGATTGGGAGAATGACGTACCTTAATGCAATGCAAGTATCTGCATTGTTAGTTTGAAAATCATACAGACAATTCTAATATGATTTCTAATTAGCAAAGCAAAGCACTCGAGGTGTTCTTTAAGGTTTGCGTTTTATTAAAATGCAAATTAACTTATATACAATGACGTGCAAAAAAATGACATGCGATTAATGCAACCTAGCATGCGAACTATATGTCATGCAACCACGTGACCTAATTCTAATGACGGACAAATGATTTATTTTTGGTATTTTTCCAATGAAATTTGGAATTAAAAAAATGCCTAAAATAACATGCAATCTAACAACTTTTTTTTGATATTTTTTTATTAAAATTCGAAATTAAAAGTTACTCAAATTAAGAATGCAATTTATCCTAATCTATCCTAAAGTAACTCAATCTTTTTTTTTTTTTTTTGGGATTTTCATGGAAATTCGGAATCTAAAAATAACCTAAATAATCTATTAGGATTAGAATAATACCTAATTTAAACTAGGAAATAAATTGTCTTAAGTCCTAATTTAAATTAAATAATTATCCTATCTTCTAGATACACTTAGGATTCCCTAAACATGCAAAACTTCTAATTGAAATCCTAACTAACATATTTTTGGATTTTCTTTATTAAAAAAAATCAAACGACACCATATCACAAAATATTACCGACATCCATTTTAATTTAGAAACAATAGTTTGACAAATCATATCTTGGGCATGAGGATCGGATTGGCCAATTTTTCACGCAATTGCGAATCATATCTGGGGCGAGAGATCGGATTGACGATTTTCCGTGCGATCGCGAGTCATATTTCGGGTATGAAATCGGATTGTCGATCATATGCACGTTGTGAAATTAGGAAAATATCCCAATTCACGGACTTCGAAAAGATTTTTGGATACGACAATATCGACATAGCATATAATTGAGATCATAATAAACTCAAATTAGGCAATTTAATATATCGAAATTGAATCGAATAATGTATTACCTAATTCGAAATATTGCACGGGCGACGTTTCTGAATTCGAATGACCGACGAGACTCGTGGTGCTCAATGGCAGTGCGTCAGATGACACTTGATTCTTGACAAGGAGGGCATGCCAATGGACTGGACGACGGGACGGCGATGAGGCTTGACTTGGTTGCGGTTAGCAACTCGACTTGGGCTGCTCGCAATGGGGTGCTCACAACGGAGCTCGGCTTGGATCAGTAGCTCGTCATCTTGGCATGCGGTGTGGACGATTCACGGTAGTGAGTCGGGTGGAACTGTGATGAATGTTGCTCACGGTGCTGCAAGGAAATTTATTGGACTCCCAGCGAGACCCAAACAAACCTGCAATAAAAGAAAACTCCAAGGTCGTGAAAAGAACGTCAGGCCGCCACTGTGACTTTCTAGGCTTGCTCCCTTGTAGCAATGCAAAGCTATGTTGTGGCCTGAAAGTGCATAGGGGAATCTCCACGATCAGGACGACTCACTAACAGCAGCAACAGCAAAGGGAATCGTCGGATTAGAGTAGCTAGTCGTCAGCAGGGCTTCATGATAGCAGCGTCATCGAGCTAGCAGGACCAGCTTGTCTTCTCGGTTGGGTGAAGTTGTCGCGGTGAAGCAATCTTCGTGGAGCAGCAACAGCACAAAGGCAGCAAGGGATCGCTGTTGGGGCTCACAGCTAGCTGGTGATGGTGTCAAGCGGCGGAGGTACGGGAGCAAGGCGCGGCCAGGAGGATCTCGACCACGGGCCCTCCTCTTCTCTCTTTTCTTTTGTTTGTGTCTTGTGTGAAGCTCTCTCAATTGCTGACCACTCTCTTCTTTCTCTGACTTTTCGTGCCCCTTGTGTTCTAAAAAGCTCTTCTTTTATAAGCAAGGTATTATAATTTTGCTCTTTCCCATTCTTCTTCCACCAATGGACGCGTGAAGCTCCTTGACAATATACTCTTTCTTGTTTTGAGAAAGATATATTGCTCAAATAATATATGCCCGCACGTGAATATTTCTTTCCTAGTTGCCCTTCTTTTTTAACTATTTTCCATTGACCGACGAAATCTTGCTTGCTCCACAAATATCCGAAAAAATAAAGCTTATGAAATCATGGACATCTTCAGCAAATCATGAAAGATATGTTTGCACATGTGCCTAACCAAAAATATATTGACCAAGAATTACGTACCAAAATTTGGGAAAGTTTAACATGCACACAAATGGAGATTTCTTGCACGTTATATATTCCACTCATGATCGCATCTCTCAAACCTCCATCAATATATTCCGGAAATTCTTCATAACCTTTCTAAGTGTAGCATCCCACGTGCAAAAATTTCAACCATGATAATGAACAAGTTTGGCAAAAATCTTTATCCATGGGCTCAATCCACAATTTAGTTCAAAACCTTTCAATTAAGTTTATTCCCCGCTGATCTAATGCAAATGCAATTATGTGAGCTTATCACTATAAATGCTCCTAGAATCTATATGCAATTCAATTATTATTTTTGCTAGGTGTCGAGATCGATCCCTAATTTTTCTGTGTGATTAATCACTAAATTGTTAGTCAAAATTTAGGTGTCAACAACCAGATTGTTGGTGGCCATCTGCACAAACCTATCATATCTTATCATAATTTACCACTTCATTAAATTTGATGTAAATATATTCTATATTTTGAGGACATATAATGAATTGATCTAATGAAAAGTCATTGTTATGACCATATAAGACGAATGTAGAATAGTGGAACATATAAGTAATTTCTTGACTAAATTAATATGTAGGAACTCTATACGAATGATTATTTCAAGCTACAATTTAGATGGTAGAACTGAAATTTCCATATTGATATACCATGTTGACTTTAATGAACTCTAACAGAATAATGAGAAAAAAAGAGAAAAACCTGCCCAAAAATGTTAGGTGAGGAGACAAAATAGAAAACTAAACTCACGTGACTTTTACTTTCTGCTTTTTACTTAATCAAAATTTTGCAAATCATGCCATGTTTTTTTCCTAAATCTATAACTCTCGAAATTTTCAAAATTCTCAAATGTTATACCGTTTTTTTTTATTAGAAACTGAAATACTTCGTTAAACTAGTTAAAAGTGATAGGGTCCGAGAGAGTTTCGGCCTGGTCAATGCCTTAAGGAGTTCAAATCAATTCGCATGAGATGCTCACGGCCTTATCATGCAGTGCATTGATATGTTACTCTCCTTTCCAAACATTCAAGTAGCCCAATGCTTTAGAGAGGCCAATTTAGTTGCAGATTGAGTTGCTAAAGCCCGCAGGAGAAACTATTTACCTCTGAACTGGGTTTTATCCCCTTCTCCGGATGTGCGGAAGCCCCTCAAATGTTATGCTTTGTTCATATATGATTTCTTCATAATTTCCTGAAATTACAGTAATATCTAAATTTGACGGGAAAGCAAAAAAAAAAGGGAAAAGAACAAAGATTACCATCTCCAGCAGAGTTTCTGGTCATTTTCATATCAACAATGTGCATAGACCTCAGGGCTATCGCTTCAAGGACAGCAGCTTCGTCTATGCCTTCAGATTCGTCCCTTTACAGCTTCGATGTTTGCTTGAAGGCTTACGGCATCATATCTCCCTGCGGCGACCGTAATTTTTCACTTCTTGGAACAGCTACTGCAACTCCCTCTCAAAGTCATGCCTGCCTCCCAAGGAATCCCCACGGAGCTCCGGCAAATTTTTCCAGACATCAATGACCGCGTTCGTCATGCCTCGAGCAATCCCAAACTACACATTCTCAGGACATCTTCTATTCGCAGAATTTGAACCGTCTACATAGCATCACAAGCCGAGCAGAAGGAGATGGAACTACCTCCTCAAGTCGGCCATTGTTCCACCACCTTGATCTTTCCTCGTCATAATAGAACGAACAGCGACTCTACTCGGACATACAATGATGCTGCCCCTGAATGTCAGTCCCTCGAGGCCCATAGCAAAGCGCACGTTGTTCCTGGGCGAACGTCTTGAAGGAGCAACCGGAAATGGGATACTTGTCCTGGCAGCCATCGTAAAGCACAGAGAACGAGGAAAGGCCTTTGGCAACATATTTAGAAGACGTAAGAACTTTGGTGTCCCAATATACTGAACTGCAGATAGTTTGTATACTTTTGGCGAGCTTAATAACCCATTGCTTCATACAATCTACCTCTCCTTCATCCAAATCGCCGTAGACTATCTTCATTGACCAACAACCTGGGAATCCCAATAAAGGGTAAGAGAAAATAGACAGGGAAATGATATTACTATCTAGGGGCACTTCAATAACTCAAGATGTCTCATAAACGAAGAACATCGTGCGATTGCCACATACATGAATTTGAATTTCTCGAATTCTGTTTGCGATTTTCATTTTCTCACTTTGCTGAAAATTTTTTTGGCGATACTTGTCCGCTAGATGTTGGGAAAACGAGTCATAATGGAGGATTCTCAGACTATGAGCAAGTACAAGCAAGAACCAAGAGACAAAAAAGCGAAGTAAACCAGAATACTGAGAGAGCAATAACCATATGACGATCCCAGAGAAATTCATGTGCAGCCAGCAGCAAATAAACAAATGATACAGAATAACTTGTTTCCTCGTAGTGCTTGCTCACAATACAAATTTTGGGGCACAAGAGAAAACGCCCGAGGATCTCATTAAATCGAAAGTGTCGGCTTCATTTGCATCGTACTTTGACATTAAGGGTCCACTGGATCTTCCCCTCTGGGAGAGGGATGGATTTCGGCAGACGTAGGGGCACCTCATACTCTCCCACATTTGTTAGTGGACTCGGCAAATGGATGTTTTCGGGGTCAATTTGCACGCAAAGTTGCCTCGCCACCTGAGAGAAGTACAAATGGTTGCATTAAGTGAGGGGAAGGAGGCCAACCAGAAAAATATGATTTACTTTTCCAGCCTCTCTCATTCACGGTGATATACCAATCACAAATATCGACTTGCAAATAGGTAGACAGATAATGGAGAATGAAATTCATCGGACTCGGCCGCGAAGTTTACAATCAAAGAGCACCAAAAGAATGAGCTTCAAGGTCATCTCAGAATTTCCCTGCTCAGTCGACTCATAAACATAACAGCAATGTTCTCTATCCTGACCAGAGTAAAGAGCAACAGCTCTCCTAACTCTTCGTCATGCTAACAAATATGAGATGAAGCAGCCCATGTCTTTACGATCGATCATGTGTAATGGATTCCTAAAATTAAAGTTACACAATTATCTTGGTTCCACATATAATTATCAGTATGCATAGTGAATGAAAACAGACACCCGCTTCCATTGCGTCCTTTTTTTCCCTTTTGCTTGATAAACCAGTGTACACCTTGAAAAATTTGAATAAAACTAGGTACATCAGGACTAATTTGCAAAACTAGCATATTAAGTGATGCGTGTGATGTACTCCTATTGAGTCATGAGTATGGCCGACTTAGTTCAATTATAACTTGCAAATCTAGTACATTACTTAGTATACCAATTTTGAATACTGGTATTAGTACGCCTAGCATTGGTTTGAAACAATTAGTCTGATGGCACAAGGTGCTCATAACTCAACAGGCATTCTCCCATGATACGGACAAGCTAAGAGCACTGAAAGCTGCATTTCCAAATCAAATATACTTTCATAGAATCCTATAAATTGCTCCAAACATCACTTCAATACACGTAATATTTGCTAATGATTATGCCAAGTGAACAACAAGATGCAAACTACTTTCCATACAACAAAGAAACCTTTGTAGACAGGACAGAGAAGCCTGGGACATACCTCGGAGACAAGCTCTTCTTTCATTACGGGTGACCTCAATTCTATTGGCTCATCTATTGTAGCACGCGTACGTAATTTCTCGACATTAATGAACCTCCTCAGTACCTACACAAAGCGAAATATATAAGCCATCTGGGAAACAAAAGTCAGAAGCAAATATTCCAAATGCAATATGGAAAATGATCCAAAACTTGTTCACTGGTGATGATTGTGTATCTTCCATACATAACAGAAAGTCAACTGGACACAATCTATACTGAAATTTCTTGTTGAATCTGATCTACATTTGACCATCGTCCCAGATGTACAAGAGCTTAGATCTACACATTAAACAATGCTCCCTCAAGTTTCTCAAGGCCTTTTCATACTTGATTCATCTAAAAATGCAATCTGAGCATTTAGATAAAAGTTTATTTGCGTAAATGGAGAATCTGAAATTCTGAATTATAATGGGTTGTTTATCACCACAATCAAGAGCATCAAAGATCAGTTACAAACCAGCTGCGCATTGTCTAGACGTTTTGCAGCTGCCTCATATTCTTTCATCCTATCTTCCGCAGTCTCAGTGACTACTTTGACCTCCTCTACTTCCTGAGGCTGGTAAATCTGCCAATTAATAAAGGAGAAACATCATTAGCTCGTTGTCAAATATACGAAAAGTGTATTCTACTAACAACTCAGATTTAGATAAGTTTCATTTAAATATATTATCAGTAATCTGCTAATTATTCAGATATTAGGTAACAGCAACAGAACCGTGATCTATTCTCAACAAAGTTTTCTTTCTTTTTTATGCAGATCATGGGGTGCGTATTAGTATTTGCAACCAGCTAAATTATCAATTTCACTAGTGTAACTGGAATGAACCTTGCGCTGCTCCCTAATGAGATAAGCAAACTTCTCAATGTTCGGGACAGCCAACAACTTGGGCATGAGATGGTTTCGGAAATATCCTGGAGCAACCTTCACAGTTTCACCTGCTTTTCCAAGCTTCTCTATGCTCTGAAAAAAATACAAAAGGAGTTCATATATAGATGGCAAGAATCCAATAGAAAATGCAATAACTCCGCGTTTCAACCCTCTCACCGTGGTGAGTATAACTTCCAACTTCCTGTATCTGACTCCTTGACAGGCATGGAAGAGTGGATGCACTGCGCCATCAGAACTCCGGACAGAAGCACCTTGGACAATCTGCCGAATGGCATTTCTCCCACATTGCATAGAGGACATTTTATGGTGTCTCTCCAAAACCACCTTTTTCCAGCCTGAAACAAACTTACAGTCTAGAATAACAAGTTTTAAGTGCAAGAACTCATAAGCAGCTCGAAACGCTAGAACATACACACAATAATTAACTCGCAGCATAACAACGGATTGTCTACGTAGAAATAATGCAGTCAAACTACTAATTAAACCGAGGATATCACTATTTAGATCTAAGTTTCCCGGTTAGTCATCTAACCGATGTCCACTTATGCACAAACTGAAATAGATGGATATTAGCAACATCAATCTCCTCGGAAACGCGGATAATGCATTGTTCTGGACAATCACCTTCCTACCAAGGGATGGGCATGGGGAGGAGCGAGGACAGGGATCACGTCCCCTGTTCCTGCGCCGGAGGCGGGGCAGCTCGGCTCGGGCTTTGGCGCCCCGCCCCGTCGTGGGCAAAATTCCAGCCATAAGTTTCCATTCAGCCATGGAAGCTCCGTTGCTTCATTGACACCCCTCTTATTTCATCTCTTGCCTTTCACTTTCACACAATCACGGAGGCCCAGAAACCAAATATATAACCGACCCATCGAAAAACCATGGTTCCACATTCATAACCTCTCGGAAACTCAGAGAGACAAATCGCACACCCACATGCCAAGCTTCGAACTTTCCCACAAACTCAAATTCCCAAACACACACAAACACAGACACTCCGCAAACAGAGAGAACCGGCCAACTCACCCACGCCAGACGTAGAGAGAGAACGGCGAGATAGGGAGCGAGAAAGAGAGAGGGAACGATCGAATTGCCGGGGTACCTGATGGCGACGGCGACGGCGACGGCGAGGTGGTGTGGCGTCGCTGCTTGCTGCCGAGTTCGACGACGGTGGCAAAAAAAAGCGAGCGTGTCTCTCTGTCTAAGAGGCGTTCGTTTGGGCCTTAGGAGGCGAAAGAGAGAAGAAGCAAAAGAGAATTGGATGGGCTTGGGCCGCTAGGGTTTCTATTGTCACCTTAGGCTCACCAAGCCTAGGTGGAGAAGGCTAAGACCGACGATACATCTAAATCCAATCCCGCCCTTCTCAGACTAACCAAAGTTTTCTGAGATCCATGATGATAGACTGGGAAATCGAACCTATTGACGTTCAACTCGTCCATCAAGTCGTGTACCACTCGACCAATCCTTGGTCGGTCCATTATTTAGTTAGCAATAGCATACTCGAGAACAAATGGTAAACATGATAAGCAATAGGAAATGAACCTGGCGGTTGGTTTGGTTACAGGGAATGGAATAAAGTTATGGCGTAATAGCTATAACATTTTAATGCAGTAGAGCTGTCAAAACTATTATGATGTCTATTTTTAAGTAATGTAATACTTATTATGCTGTTTTGTTTCATGACCGACGTGCGTGACAAGGGGAAAATAGCATCAGAATTTTCAAAATAACCCCTGAAATCACATAATTAGACCGAATATAATAATTACGCTTTAATAGTCAATCATAGTTTATGAATTTAATGCCACATTTATATTATTAGACATATAATTATGGCAACTAGGTTGTGACTTGCATAGATCAACAGGAGGTTTGATATGTACGAAATGACCAGTTACGACGATGTTGACTTGGAAAAAGAGGAGTATCGACAATTGGGCATTAACTGTGGAATCTTGTGATTTGCGAATCATGGCTAGACGCATGCCATAGGCGAACATCATACATGTGGTTAAAGTGGTCAGCATGATGTCAAACCGATTAAAAGTCCGAGAAAAGTGCGAGAATGGTTATTTTCTGGTCAAATGGCTTCCCTCAAATGTAAGTGTGATGGAGATCACGGTCGGGCAAGTGGCGAAGCAAATTGGTACATACGGATAAACGGTTGGCATGATGCCAAACCGGTTAAAGTCCAAGAAAACTGCGGGAATGGTAATTTTCTAGTCAAGGTTATCTCTACAATATAGGAGTGATGGAGATTGTGGTTAGACACATGATAGATGCAGATTAGCATGCATGGAGAAGCGGTAGCATGGATACTAAACCTAATGCCTGAAGCTAAAACTAATGCATGGGACCCTTGTCCCAAACGTAGGGACGCGTCTAAAACTATGGAAAAACGTCCAGTACGTTGGGAAAAGTTTTAGAAAGTGGAGTGAAATGATAAAAACTCATGATTTTGAAAAAGGGCGTGTTAGGAGAGAAGAAATAGACACTCTAGCAAATTGCAAAATTGAGTTATCGTAATTCAACTTATTGTTTCTTTCATTTCATTTTACCAAACTCTTTCTCGTGCGAGTTTGATTTGAGTTTGTGTTGTCGTTTTGCTTTGATTCATCCTTAAGTCTACTTCATGTCCCTTTCTAGACCATTGTAGTCTCATCAATAATACACGAATTCCGTGTGTTTTCACATTTGCCAATTCCGAGTTTGGTCTTCATTGAAAAGTCTTTATCGGGGGCGCTAACATTCATCTGGCGAATTTAGGGAAATCTGCAACATTGTGGGTGGACCTTTTACCCAATGGACGTGGACACGGTGATTTGCATGCATCCTAAGAATTTGTCAAGCCAAAAGTTCCAATATGCCATGTTGTCAAAGCGACATTTGACATTTCGTGATTTTAGGACCATTTGTGTCCGTTCCCCCCTAGCTCGAACTCCCTCATCCTCTGTTGACAGAAAGTACACTTTTAATGTTGGTCATTTCAAAATACGCAATATTTCCAGACATAAGTGATAGAACTTTACTTTTCTTAAGAAAAATTTTGTCGAAATAATTGTATGTATTACTATTGTGGTTGTCGTTGTGACAAAGGCATGCGTGGACTGCTAGTTAATCCATTAAATTTCCCAGCCGAATGGACGACTACAAGTTCAGCGTAAGAGGTTGAGCTTCGATATGGTTTAAGGCAGCATTTCTCATATCGTCGAAGTGGGAAGTGCCGGTGCTTAGAATCAACAGCATAAAACGACAGAAAAAGGTAGAACAATGGCTGCCGGTATTCTGATGATCCTCCTCATCCGGATTTTTGTGGAGAAAATTTCAAGAACAATCCCTTTATATAGCGGAACTGATTAAATGGCCACTTTTCAAAGGATCGCAGCAATCCTTATTGTGATTGTTTTCACTTTTCATGTTGCGAGTAGTGACAATCACCTAGAGGAGGTGAATAGGTGATCTAAAACTTTTGATCAACTTTTAAAGTGGAAACAAATGATCAAGATTAAAGTCTGCAAGACATTTAGATTCTAAGCAGACTTTATAAACAATGTGCTAGTGTGCAGTATAAAAGATTAAATAAGAGTTTAGGGATAAAGAAACTGCACATAAAAAATTATAGTGGTTCGGCTTAAATCAAACCTACGTCCACTCTCCCATACTGACAGCCTACTGGCTGGATTTTACTATGTGATAAAAAAAGATTACAAGTTCTAAGTAATATCACTCGATGAATAATAGAACTTTCTGTCTCTTACAATCACTTTTACAAAATATCCCTAGAAATCTCAGTGTTTTGCTCAGAAAAGACAAGTAGTAGAATCGAAGTATGCTCAGACTTTGGACTTGTTGATTCTTGATTTCGTTTAGTACCGTCTGCTCCTCGTTAATCTCCTTTTATACTCCTTCACTTCCAAACTAGTTGTTGGACAGTTTTCAGATGATCATCTTCCAATCTACATTGGATAGATTTGTATAAAATTGATTAAGTAGCCGTTAGTTGACAAAGTCTGAATATCGTTGAATCTGGTCATCCATATAACCAAAATCTTGGTTCCCATAAGTAGTGCTTTATCCATTGTGATATATATTTGCCATAATGTTTGATTGTCAATCAATTATAGCCTTAGATTGAGTTAATCAAAACTTTCCTTCTGTGAAATTCACGTTAGATCACTAGCCAGTATGTTTTATTCTGAATAATTTCTGAGTCTGAATAACTTTTGGTTCTTACTTTATATTCAAAACTTAAGTTAGTGTTGGTCTTCAGTAAGATCTGAACCTTTTATAAGTAAGGTTTGAAGTTTTCTGTCTACTTAAAATAGAGTTTGAGTGACATTTATGGTAGAGTCTGAACTTCTTACTTTGAATTCCGTAAAGCCGGAAGTCTTTCTTATGAATCTCGTAAAGTCTGAGGTCTTCCAGAAAGTTTAGTTCTCTCAAAGTATTAAAGTTGCCACTTCCAGAATACATCTACTTGAATCAAAATACTTTAGAGTATATGTCAGATTTACAATATTAACATTGATAGTTTTGTCAACATCAAAATCTATTAGGAGGTTTCCTCAACAAGTTGTAATCCCGACACAACTCTTGTGACCAAAATATGTAACGGAGCAACATTTTTGCCATGGAGTCTCTACGATTGTAACATCAATCAAGTTCTCCAGTGTTTATTTGATTCTATGGCAGATTTGGGTTACAATAAGTACTGCCAGTCCATAGTGGGTGACGACGATTGTTACGGCCATGCGGCATGCAATGTGGTGATTTCATATCCATATTGCACCACATGTCTGCGTGAAGCTTATAAACACATATATGATGACTATGAGGAAAAGTGTCAAAAAAGTCTTAAACCTTTTGCATTTATGCCAATTTAGTGCTAAACCTTTTTTTGGTGCCAATTCAATTCTAAATCTTTTGCTTTTGTGCTAATTGAGTCATAAACTTTTTTTTTGTGCTAATTCAATCCTAAACCTTTTGCATTTATGTTAATTCAGTCATAAACCTTTTGCATTTGTGTTAATTTAATCCTATACATTTTTTTTATGTCAATTCAATCCTAAACCATTTGGATTGGTGTAAATTCAGTCCTAAACTTTTTATAATTGTGCCAATTCAGTCCTTCGACACGTGAATAGTTATTAGCAGGAATGATTGAATTGGCACAAATGCAAAAAGTTTAGAACTTAAATGGCATAAAAAAAAAGGTTTAGGACTGAAGTGACACAAATGTAAAAAGTTTATGGCTGAATTGGCACAAATGTAAAAGGTTTAAGACTGAATTAGTACCAAAAAAATGTTTATGACTAAATTGACACAAATGCAAAAATGTTTATAATTAAATCGACACCAAAAAAAGATTTATGACTTTTTTGACACTTTTCTTGATGATTGTGTGCCCAGAATCGAGCCTCAAGTTCAATTAAAAGATTGCAGAATCCGATATGAACATTATTCATTTACCGGGTAGCTGTATTTACTTCTTCATAAAGAGCTTGGAGCCCATCTTGCCAAGTTTTAATCCTCACGTGTGTGGACGACTGCGTCTTCCCTTTGAAATAAGTGATTAGCACTTTAGTGTAGTTTTATGGCCGAAGTACAACTCAGTGAATGTATGATTTCAATAAAGATATAAGAAAAGCGGTCATTGTGGTTCTTGCTTGCATTATTATTTTTGTGCTGCACACAATGGAATTTGAAATTTCTGGTGTTGAAGAATATTATTAGTGAAATTTTACATCTCCAAATCCCATAACAATCAGAAAAATGGTTCGGGAAAGTGATTTATAACTTCCCAATTCAAAATGGTCGTCGTATTAATTGATGACACTTCTTGAATGCTCCTTTTGGTTGATTGGGTCACATGAATCGAGCCTAGTCGTTGCAATAACAAACCATGAAACTTTTCCACGAAGAATCAAGTGTTACAGTTAGGATATGTCTGTTTTGCCGAAAGTGTATTTTTTTTTTTTGGAAAATGTTTAAAGTTGATTTTTAGAATTTGGTACACGGAAAATAAATGGCCTACTTGAAACGATGGAGGAATTGGTCCTCTTGAAAATAGCCAACTTGAAAATAAATGCCCAATCCAATGTATAACTCTTACTATGCAACAGGTGCCTTTCAAAAATTGCAAACCTGATATCCGGAAATTGCTTTCGTCTCCTTTTGAGGTACACTACCAGACAAGAGAATAATTTATTTTTTTTTCACGAAACAAATGTATTCGTTTATGTCGTGAAAAACTTGACGGGTCTCAAAGTTGGTTTTTCAAGGGGTTATTTCCAAGGAAAATGACCGCATTTTTGGGGGTTTGTTAAAGTCATGAAATGAGAATGAAATCATTTTTCATCGTTCCGAATAGAAAAACCGAATTTTATTTTATATGCAGAAAAAAAATACAAACAGGAAGTTCCGATTGGATATTATTGTGTTCATTGTCATGATATCATTGTATCAAAATTTGATTTGTTAGTTTGATTTATATCCTTTTATGATCAGCAGTAACATCCATAAATTAATCAATTGGCTCTTTCCACTTGTGATGTGGTGAGATAACTCAAATTAGTCTCTGTTCTTTTGTGGTTTGAGAGCCTACTGCGGGTTCCTCTTTCTAGGGTTCATCAAGCACTTCTTATCCACTCTGGCAACCCCCAGACTTATCATCTTCCTCTGGCCTTACCCTGCCATCCGATCTTGCTAACATACCTTTCAAACTGGATGAGCAGAACTATTTTTACTGTAGCATATCGACTTCTCAACTACGCTGATGGTTCTATCTTAGCCCCGCCGAAAACGACCACATCACAGTTAAAGAAACATCTCAACTTGCATGAGTCAACCTCGCATGAGTCATTCAGGATTAGGTAGCTTAATGCTATCTGTGACCAAGGAAGTTGGCTCCAATCTAGTTGGTCTCTTCGCATCCTGACGCATTGATTTGGGTGTTGGCTCTGAATGGAAATCTCTCGACCTCGTTCTTCCCTCCTTGCAACGATGTCCACAGAAGAGGCTTTTGCCCTACTCCTCAATCAAGAAGCTCATCGCACCTATGCCTCTACAACCGAACCGTCACCTCCTCTCTAGGACTCCACAGATCTGCACTCGTGGAAGGCCAAAGCAGACACGGAGGAACTGGTCATAGTGGCTATCGAGGAAAATGGGTGTGCAAGCCGCGCAAAAATAGCGGCAAAAATCCAAACTTCGTAGTTCTTGCTTATAACTCGACTAGTTCAGCCTGCAATCCAGATGGATCTCTCCACAACCAAAATGGGTCGGCTTCTTTTCCGCATAACTATCATGGCAGTTGGTAGATAATGTCTCCAGTTAGAACTCTTGAACAAAATCCAACTCGAATGATGTGTTAGGAAGTCGCCGCATAAAATTGGAATAGTCCAAGTAGGACTTGGATGTTGTATTCGAGAAAATTACCAAAAAAGTCATAAACATTTTTTTTAGCCATTTCAATTCTAAACCTTTTGCAATTGTGCCAATTCAGTCCATCCGTTTACTTTTGGCCGGCCGGTGCTGACGTAGATGCCTGCCAGTGCCGGCCGGCTGACGTGGCATTATTTTAATATTTTTTTCCTTTTTATTTTCTTTCCTTCTTCCCCCTGGCCAAACCAGCCAGGGGGAGGCTCGCCGGCAAGGTGACCTTGCCAGCCATGGCGAGGCCGACCTCGCCGGCCATGGGCGAGCTCGACCTCGCCCGGCCATGGTGAGGTTGAACTCGTCGGCCATGGGCGAGATCGAGCTCGCCCGATGACGGCGACGAGGTCTCGCCAGGTCTGGGTGAGGCCTCACCGTTGCCGGGCGAGCTCGACCTCGCCATGGCCGGGTGAGGTCGAGCTCGCCCAACAACAGCGAGGCCTCACCCAAATCTAGCGAGGCCTCGCCGTCGCTAGGTGAGCTCGACCTCACCTGTCAATGGCGAGGTCGAGCTCGCCAGCCATGGGCGAGGTTAAGCTCGCCCGGTGACGGCAAGGCCTTGCCTAAATCTAGCGGGACCTCGCCGTCACCGGGCAAGGTCTTGCTAGATCTGGGCAAGGCCTCGCTATCGCCATGCGAGCTCAACCTCGCCCATGACCGGCAAGCTAAACCTCGCCTAGCGACAGTGAGGCCTGGCCCAGATCTGGCTTGACCATGCCCATGGTCGGTGAATTCACCTCACCGGCGAGCCTCTCCCTGGCCGGACCGGCTAGGGGGGAAGAAGGAAAGAAAAAAATATTAAAATAATGCCACTTCAGTCGGCCGGCGTCCACGTCAATGTCGGCCGGCCAAAAGTGGCTGGATAGACTGAATTGGTACAATTGCAAAAGGTTTAGAATTGAAATGGCAAAAAAAAAAGGTTTATGACTGAATTGGCACTATTACAAAGGGTTTATGATTTTTTTGGTAATTTTCCCCAACCATGGATAAGTTGGTGATTTGATGCAAACTAGGCAAAACACGGAATCTGTTTCCTTGTTGGATTCGGCTGCACGGTCTCAAAATTGTTAGTATTCCTGGGTGTTTTGTCTTCAAGCAATTATTGGTGTGCGGAAATACTTCTCATTCGTTTTGTCTTCAAGCATCGAGAAGAAGCCAAAACTTTGTTTTGTCGCTTGAAACGGTTCAACCTAGAGGTCTCGCAAGCAGAAGTTGTTGGCACAACATCTGAAGTTACAATCTAAGATCATCAAAGCTAGTATTTAGCGCATCTCAACTTGTGTTCTTTAGTGAGAGACTGTGATGGAAACACTAAGGGACGTCATGGGTGTAATTGAGGTTGGGAAATACTGAACAACGCAAATTTGGGATTCGATTTATTTTCTTGTCTATTATTGTGTTCTTTTACTTGCTTACATAACAATTGGTATCAAAGTCGTACTTGGTTGACTTGAAGTGTATCAATGGTTATAGAAGATGTAAAAGGTAAAATTGATTGATGATTGGAAAGATTTTGGTTTATGAAATATGCAATTGAGATTTTTTGTATTATATGAACTTGTGTTTACCCATGTCTAAGAGAAGTAAGAGTCGATGAAGCAAGCTAACTGGATTTAGTAAATAGACAAGTATTGGATATTATTCGGCTAACATTATCTTGTAATGTCGCGTTTAACACTGTGAAAGAGAAGATCACTATGAAACTGATGAAGATGTTGTCAAACATGCATTGGGAAGCCCCCTTTTGATTAAGGTCTATTCAATACGACATCTTTTTTATATAAAGATGGGAAAGGACACTTGGTTGTAAATGACATCAACGAATTCAATGCAATCATAAGCTAGTTAATTTCAATTGAGATTAATTTTGATGATAAGGTGTGTGCTTTCATACTAATACTTTCATTGCATGATAGTTACGATGCTGCTGCTGCTACTATTAGTAGTTTTTTGAGGTCATCGAAATTAACGTTTGATGAGGTTCACTATCTGATATTGAGTGAGGACGTCCTTATGATAGAATCTGGTGAAACCATGCCAACTAGTTTAGCACGTGAAGGTAGAGTAGCAACTAGTACTTGTATTAGCAGGAGTTGCATGAATATAAACATACGTAATCAGTCTAAGACTGGTGGTGTTGTCTATTAGAACTTTAGCAAAATGGAGCATCTTAGAAGTAATTACCCAAAGTTTAGAAATAAGAAGCGTAAGGGAGTTAGAGTTAAGTTATAGATGTTGTTGCGGCTATAGCAGATATTAACTCAAATGGTGCTCATTATGTCTTGTTTGTCACTAAGGATTTATTATCTAACATATGGTTCTTGGATTCTAGTTGTTGTTTCACGTTACACCAAATAGAAACTGGTTTAACACTCATCAATGCAATGATAGTAAAATGCACTTGGGAAATAACATAGAATGTGATGTTGTTGATGTTAGCGATTGCAGAATTCAAAATGCATTATAGTATCATGAAGACATTGATGGGTGTGAGCCACATTCTAAAGATGATCAAGACTTTGATTTGTTTTTGCGTGGATTCAACTTAGTATCACTGCACTTAAGAGGGTGGAGTTTTAAAGGTCATTCAAGGTGCCCCTATGATAATGAGAGTAATCTAGCGTAATGGCCTTTACTAGTTCCAAGGGCAGATAATGGGGGATTTTGTCACTAAGGTGTCGGATGCATCTGTTCGAGAGTTTGAATTGTGAAAGATACATTTTGGGCATATTGGCTGGAGAAGCCAAAAGGTTCTTAGTGAAATAAATCCATTGGGTACTTACATTAATGAGGAACTGAATGCACGCTTATGTTGTAACTTGAGCAAATTGCAAAAAGTGTAGTACCATGCCACTGTCAAAGAAATCACGGAGACTGTAGAGTTGATTCACTTAGATATTCACAGGCTGTCGCAATTCCTTCAAGAAAGAGTGTTATAGTTTTGCTTATAATTTTGTATGACTACTTGAGGAAGACCTAGGTATTTGTGCTAAGGCACAATTTAATGTGTTGTCAAGCTTTGGCTATTGAGAGTTTTGACTGAAACCAAAAGTGGCAAGACGATCAAGCATATGCCACTAACAGTAGCATGAGATATGCTTCAAGCTGTTTAATGAATTTTAAAGGAAGAAGGCATAGTGAGACACTGCATTAGGGCTAGTGAACCACAACAATCTACAAAGTTGATGAGCATTCGAGACAACTCACAAAATGCACTAGTGCTAGTATGGCTATGAGGGTCTTAAGGGATGCGTTTAGTACAATAAGCTAACTGGTGATAAGATCCCAATTGATAGTAATCGGATGTTGCAACACCCGAAAAAGTGTAGTCAGATAACGTTGTCGATTATTCTATTTTTGAAATATTTGGTTGCTCATATTATGTTTGAATGAGTGGTAATAAGCAAGATAGGAGGGCAAGCAAGTGCATATTCTTAGATTGTGCACCAAGTAAGCGGCACTATCGATTTTGGTGTCTGAAATTAAATTCTATATTTTCAATAGAAGTTACATTTAACAAATTTATGTGAGTGCTATCGGTTTTGATGTCTCGAGTTCGTGTCCCTCTCTCAATCGTGGTAGTCTGTTTAACAAACAAGAACAGTGGTTGCGCCAAACTTTTCAATTCGTTCAAGCGACACCAAAGTGGCATGCCTGGCATTTCTCCAACCTGCGTAATTTTTGCCCAATCAGTTATGTTAATAGTGATCAGTTTCGAGTCTTACCTAAGTCATTCGCGAACTCATGTCTCCAAAATTAATTTTAGATCATCGTAGAAGTCTCTTCGGTTTGTTTCTTATAGTTGACTCTGTCGATGCCTTTTTAATTCCTCAATTTCTAGGCCAATCACGGTTCTTTTTCGAACGTGGTTGCTGAATCTTGAAAACCTTAACAGCGTGGTACTCTTGCATATGTACTCTTGTCGGACAGTGTATCTAAGTTTCACTGTCAATTAAAAATCCCCAGCCGAATGATCAACAATGAGTCCTGCACAAGAAGATGAACATCGATGAAGTTTAAGGAAGCACTTCGCAAACGGGTAAGTGCTAGTGATTGAAAAGACCAAAATTTCAGGAGATGAATTCAAGGAAAAACCCTCTATTATACACCCAAGCTAATTAGCTATGGATGCAAAATCAAAAGGCAACAAATGGCTACTATTCGAAGGATTAGTTCAATGATTAGTGTTATTCTTTCTATTTGCAGTGTTGCAAGGAGCAATCCTGACATGACTCTGGTGAGCAAAATTTGCAAAGGAGAAACATATTCCACATTCAGCAGTTATAAGTATTACGTGGAGAGTGTTCTCCAGTGTTGGCATGATTTTACAGCAGATACGGGTTACAGTTGTTATTGCGGGTTTACATAAGGTCTGGAAGGTTATTACGGTAATGCGGCGTGTAACGAGACGCTTTCTCATGCAGATTGCACCTCATGTTTGGATGCAATTTGGAAAAGGATATATAAAGATTGTCATCACAGCATTGGGCTTCAGTTTCAATTTCAAGACTGTAGAATCCAATGCGAAAATTATCCATTTATTGAATAACTATATTTAACCCCTAGTTTTTTAACCATCTCAGGTATTGTTCATGCGAGCTGCAAATCCTCTCTCTTCGGTTCTTCATGGGTATTGTTCACCCAGCGGTGTTTTGCTGATTCCGGTGGATTTCGGTGGTGGCTGGAACTGATTTTTGGAGGTTAGATCCCTTGGACTCTCCTCTTTCTTCCCCACAAAGGGCTCCTTCTCTCTCTCGGCATAGAAGCTGGGCCATCAAATCTGAGTCTTTTGTATGGTGCATGGTTCTTCTCTGAGAAATCTAACTAAGCTGAGTGATTGCTGCTGGTACGTACGCTTGGAGAGTGTTTTCCCATCCAGTAAATACTCTCTCTTTGGTGTCTCTTCCTTTGTGGTGGGATTGGATGTGGTGATTCTAGTGGGTGCATTTAAATTGAGTTAAAAGAGACTTGTTGTCGCTATTTTCTGAGTTGGTTTAATGCTGCTATTCTGGGTTGACTGGTTGGTAAAATTGGGGTGTTAGTTTGCTACTTATCGACCCTATGGAGGAGATTACGAACCCCTCCCCTGGCGCCTCCCCCGTTGCTGAACCATCTCTGGCGATAGATGGATCTGCTGAAACCCTGAAGGCAGTAGAGCCCAAATCAACCATCCTTTCTCATGCGGTTGAACCTCCTACTGGCCCTAGAGTGTTCCTCAAAGGTAATTCCAATCATAGCCAAAGTAGGGGCCGACCGAAGTTTAGAAGCCGATCTATTCGGCGTGCCCACAATGCAGCTCCCTCAACTCATTTCATTCCCAGGCAAAATAATGATGGGAAAACGAATGTGGCGGGACAGAAATCTAGCCGTACTCAATGTCAACCTACCCCTGTACCCGTGGGAACATGGGCGAATGTGGCGAAGGTATTGACTAAAGGTTACAACCTTGCATATGTTCCACCGTTGGTGGAGGATGGTGAAGTTATTGTACACATTACACCAGAGGTAGTAGCTGAAGAAAATCCAATTTGGCTGGAATGTATTGTTGGCCAGATGCTCCAACAATGGCACTCCAAATTGAGACTTAAGAAAGGTACTCTGGACACTCTGCTGGTCTGGGTCAAGCTAAGAGATATTCCGTTCTCTTTATGGTCTCCGGCTGGAATTGGAAAAATAGCCAGCACCATTGGGAAACCATTATATGTCAATGTGCAAACAGAACAGATGGCCGGGATTTCTTATGCACGTATATGTGTGGAAATTAAGGCCACAAAACCCCGAGTTAAAGCGGTGAAGTTTTGCTGGGACGGTGAAGTGAATTTGATCAACATTGAATATGAATGGAAACCTTTGGCGTGTTCTGCTTGTGGTATTTTTAGGCATAAATTGGGCTCCACTGGTTTTGAATGTGCCTCTGCATGTACTGAAGTTAGAACAAAGACCATTGTTCGACCTCAACGAGCGGATGACTGGACTCAGGTCAGCAGGAAAAAAGGTAAGTCTCCAGCAGGCAAACCATACAACCAGCCCTTACCTGCACCAGATACACATCCGGTACTGAACCTGGCGAAGGAAGAACCCCAGCCTCTAGTTCGGGAATCCTTTGTGAATCCTGGTCTGAGGGGAACTGATCTGAACCATTCCAAGCATTCTAAGGCTGGTCCGAGCCACTCCCCAGCTCCAACTCCGTCAGTTCTGATTGACCAGCAGATTGAGGATCCCTCTCAAAATTCCCTATCATTCACAGATGACACCTCAGACTCCAGGCTAGTATTTGAAAAGAATAGTGCTTCGGAAGATTTGGTGGAGGAGGAACCAGCTATTATTTCCCCCCCCCTCAACACTCGTTCACGAACTATGGTGTTTGGTGCCACGGATGAGATTAATAAGGCCTCTCCCGGTTCTACACCTAGCTCGATCTGTCCTACAAAGGCATGTAGCCCGTCCTCCTCGAAAAAGAAATCAAAGAGGAGGAAGGCTAAGAAATCTCAGAGGTAACATTCCTCCCCTTTTGATATGCTTTTTGGTGTATGGAATATCAGGGGTCTTATTGATCCCCTTAGACAAGCAGAAATTTGGGCTTTTATTAGGATTAACCGTCTTTCTTGTATTGGTATTGTTGAAACAAAAGCCAAAGCCTCTCTTTTTGCTGATATATCTAGAGGCTTAAATGTTAACTGGCGGTAGATTTCCAACCATGAATTCTCCCCCCTTGGCAAAATATGGTTTGGATGGGACCCGAATGAGATGGAGATGAGTCTTTTATTCTCTTCTTCCCAAATGATAAATGCTCAGTTCAGGCTATTGAACATACAAAAATCCTGTCTTCTCACAATTGTATATGGAGATCATACCTTTGTGAATCGGCATTCACTTTGGGCTGACCTTATTCGGCTATCTTCATGTGAATTACCTTGGATTGTTGCTGATGATTTTAATGCCATCAGAGACCCGGCTAATAGAGTGGGTAGCACAACTCCGTGGATTCCGGCCTTTGATGAATTTGGAGATAGCTTAAACCAAGCGGGACTAGATGATCTTTGGTATGTGGGATGTGGATACACTTGGACCTTTTCTTCATGTGATAATCGGAAACTTAGGAAGATTGATCGAGTGCTCATCAACGACTTGTGGAATCAACATTTCTCCTTCTCTGAAGCCACTTTCCTTGCGCATGGTATCTCCGATCACTCCCCTATGGTGGTTAAAATTTTACCGCCACAAAGATCTAAGAAACCTTTCAAGTTTTTCAACTTTTGGACTACACATCCAAATTTTTTGGACTTAGTAGCTCAAGCTTGGCAAACTCTTATAGTGGGCACACCCATGTATATGATTTGCTGCAAACTTAGACTTCTTAAAACCAAGTTGAAGCACTTAAATCAAAGTTCCTTCTCAGCTATTTCCACAAGGACTGAACAAGCTAGGTCAGACCTCTTCGCTGTCCAGGCAGCTTTGGAACGTCAGCCCTTTGATTAGAGCCTTCTTGCTACTGAATTGGAACACACTCGAACTTTCTCGGCCTTGAGATTATAGGAGGAATCCTTCTTCAGACAGAAATCCAGAATATGTTGGCTTAAGGAGGAGGACTTGAATACAAAGTATTTCCTCTAGTTTGTGAACAAAAGGTGGTTACAAAAATCGAATCATCTCGGTGTCCACATATGATGGTGTGTTACTAACCGACCCTCAAGCAATCAGGAATCACATTGTTAATCACTTTCTGGTGCTACTCAACGGTAATTCAGCTTCTTCCCAGCCTTCTATTCGGGAGATTGGGGCTTTCATTGGCAAAGGCCTTGATGAGAATCGGAGGAACTTACTAGCACAACCGGTTTCGGATGAGGAAATATAGTTTACCCTTTTTTCGCTGGCTAAAGGCAAAGTCCCTGGGCCGGATGGGTTTAATGTTGACTTCTTCAAATCTACTTGGGAGATCATTGGACCATCCATTCTCACGGCAATAAGAGATTTCTGTCAATCTGGTCGCATGCTTAAGGAGCTAAACAATACCATCTTAACTTTAGTGCTGAAGTCTCCTAATGCCTCGGTTATGAATGACTTCCATTCCATTGCTTGTTGCAATACCCTATGCATCTCTAAAATTTTGGCTAGGCAAATTGCACAAGTCTTACCAACTCTGATTGGCTCTTCTCAAATGGCTTTTGTTAAAGGACGCAGAATTAGTGACAATATTATGATTGCTCAAGAGTTGTTTGCGGACTTTCATCATGACGCCTACCTTCCTAAGTGCGCCATAAAAGTGGATTTTCAGAAAGCTTATGACACTGTTGACTGGAATTTCATTGAGAAGACTTTAACGGCTTTCAAATTTCTTGAATTCTTCATCAAGCTGGTTATGGCTTGTATTTCAACACCCAAATTCTCGGTGTCAATTAACGGGGAACTACATGGTTTTTTTGCTAGTTGTCGAGGTATACACCTTGTTATCGCCGTATCTTTTCATAATGGTTATGAAAGTCCTCTCTGGTATTCTAAAGGCCAAAACAGACAACCCGGATTTCCATTGGTTTTGCCGATGCAAAAAAACCCGTTTATCTCATCTTTTCTTTGCGGATGATGTTCTCCTATTTTCTGAAGCTCACTTGAGGTCGGTTGCTCTAATCAAGGAATCTCTTGATCTGTTTTCTGACTGGTCTGGCTTAAAACCTAAGAACAGCAAAAGCAATATCTTCCTCTCGAGAGGGAATCCGGATCTTCATGGCCAACTACTTCATTGCCTCGGCTTTTAACAAGGTACTCTCCCCTTTCGTTACCTAGGTGTACCTGTTATTTCGTCTAGACTACGTAAAGAGGACTGTAAAATCTTGATTAATTCTATTACTGCTCGAGCTCGCTCCTGGACAGAACGCTTTTTGTCCTTTGCTGGTCGGATACAACTCATAAAATCAGTTCTACATTCCATTCAAGTGTATTGGGCCTCTGCATTCTCTCTTCTGAAATCAGTGTTGTATAGAATTGAGGCTATTTTGCGGCAATTTTTATGGAAAGGTCCTGATATAGGGATGGGTGGAGCTAAAGTAATATGGAAAACTGTATGTTTACCCAAAGAAGAAGGTGGCCTTGGGATACGGCGACTTGTAGAAAATAATAGAGCAATGACTCTTAAACACATATGGCTCCTCTTCTCTGATAAGGAATCCATGTGGTGCAAATGAATACACTCAACCTTCTTAAAAAAATCAAACTTTTGTGTTATATCCAGACCTACAATATGCTCCTGGACATGGAAGAAGATTTTGGATATGCAAGTCTTCGCTCAGGCTTTTTTTCGGTGGAAGATTGGCAATGGATGTTCGATGTCCTTGTGGTTTGATTGGTGGCATAACAAAGGCCCCCTCTACCTTTTATTCAGCAATATGGACATATACCAGTCGCGGATCCCCCGGGACACTTCAGTTCAGGATTTCTATGATTGTGTATGGCAACCTTCTGCCACGCTGGATGCTATTCTCAGTTGGACGGAATCACCACCTATCTTTGCGGAAACTTCTTCGGACAAATTCATATGGACTCCTCATTCGTCTGGCTCCTTCTCGGTAGCGCTAGCTTGGAATCACATTAGGACGAAAGGGCGGCCAACCCCTTGGCACTCTTTCATCTGGGATCAACATATGGATCCCCGGCATGCCTTCCTTTTGTGGTTAGCATCTCTCAACCGGCTGCCTACCCAGGTATATCTCTTACAAAATCGTAGGATTGACACTGCATTATGTGCGTTTTGTGCTACTACACCGGATTCGGTCAACCACCTCTTCTTTCAATGTGCATTTACTGGTAGACTGGCTTCCTTCTGGGCAACAAAATGCAACCTCCCCTGGCGCAACCGACCTTGGCAAGAGAATATTATATAAGCAATGAAAGTTTGCGGTGGATCTTCCTTTGCCCACTGCCTTTCCAGATTCTCCTTTGGTGCATTATGTCACATCATTTGAATGGAAAGGAATAACACCATCTTCAGGAACAAGAGTGTTTACATCTCGGGTATGCATAAACATCTTATCAAAGTGGTGAAGGATAAAGCCATATCCATTGGAGGAATTGCGGATACTCCTAGGAATCACAAACTACAAAGGAATTGGGGACTCCCACCATCAATTTTTGAAGCTATGGCCATGACACATTAGTTTCGGTGTTCTAGTTCCTTTTGTCGTTTTTTTGTGCCGCCTCTTGGCTTCTTGTATAGTTCTTGCTGAGGCATCTTTGACCTCATTCGGACAGTTTATGTCCTTCTTGGGTCGAGGTTTGTCTTTGGTGCTATTTTGTATTTGGTGCTTTGAAAAGTAATATATAGTCTTACATTTACCAAAAAAATATTTTACCCCTTGTAAAGAGCTTGGCGCTCCTCTTCTATCAAATTTTGTCCTTCATATGTGTAAATGACTGCGTCTGCCCTTTCAAGTAAATGAGTGCTTTTTCGTAATGAAAGCTGGACGTGGTAATTGTGTAATTTAATTAAGATGTAACAAAATGATTAATTGTGCTTGTTGTTCTTATAGTTCCAAGCCGCCATCATTATCATTTTTTTGCTCCACATAACGAAATTTCGATTTCCCTATGGCGAAGACTATTACAAATTAAATATATGACATTCAGACGGATTGAGGGAAGTCTTGGGAAGTAATTTACAAGTAAGAACTATCTTCAAATAGTCATCGTTGACACATAAATTTTCGATTAAAAAATCATTCGTGCATTCGAAAATTTTAGGGATCACATGCGTCTAGAATAGGGTCGGATAAAAAAATGGTTTCACCCGAATTGACCTATTTAACCTATATCGACCAATTTTTATATAATACAAATTTAGTGACCCATACCCAATCCGATCCAAATACAACCATACCCGGCCCAACTCATATCTGTAAATACATCCACATTTAACTTGTCTAGAAAACCTCGCACTTATCTATTTAATCCATTTTAAGCTCTTCATGTAAAAATGTGGCCAAATATAATTCTAACTTCACAGGATGATCTTCGTGTCATTAAACTTGGCATGTCAGACTTTGTGAACTCTTCCATTACTTTAATCTGTAATGTAACATGTAAAGTAGTGTTGTCAGATTTAGTATTGTTCACTTATAAACATCTATCTAAATAAGGTAAACATAATAGAAGAATTGCTTTTAAGCTTCATGTTTAATCCAACAATATGTTTTACTCATTTGGATTAGGCAAGATTTATCGATCATCTTCCTCGTGTCGGCCAGGATTTAAACTCTAGAGCCGCCACCGTCGGCCCTCATGTTCTCCTAAAAGGAGGAGAGAGAGAGAGAGATGGAAAAGTGTAGGAAAGTAATTATCGAGGCTACATGGAAATGACAAGGAAGAGTTTGGGAAATTTTCACTTCATAATTATGAGCCTTTTTTGACAAGCTATTTTGAGGAAGCGGACAAGGGAAAATTGAATGTTAGTTTTTTTATCGGAAAATTGAATGTTAAGTTAAATTACATAATATTTATTGTATTTATTTATTGCTATTTGTTAAGTATTTATTAATATTGAAAAATCTGATGGAAGGGTTTTAGAGCGACGGGGTCCATTTCTGAAGAGAATGAAAAGTCAAGGGCGGAGCCCTTGCAAATTGAGAAACTTCGATTTTTTTTTTCTAATTTATTTTGATGATGCCACTAAAATGGAGGGCACTCGAGGGCATTATTCCATGCTTCCCTCCATGTAGAGGTGTCAATATGGATTAGAAATCCATTTTTAGTGGGCCGGATTGTAAATGGGTCACTCAAAAAATTTTGCAAATGGGTAAAAATGGGTTTAAGATATCTAAGCCTAACTTTATGTGGCTCTATATGGGTTTACACAAGATCCAGATTCAACCCATTTAGTTTACCAGATCCAACCATATAGACAATTTCTTTTCTGTCTTCATCTTACTCGATCATGAGTCACTAAAAAATCACTGCTCGAGGACAAAATGGGTTCAGCCAATTCAACGCATGGTCGACACTCATGCTCCGGGACCCGCAGCTCTTATGCAGGCTGCATCGAAACTAGCCGAAATGCGTCTTCAGCAAGCACATGCTCGACCAGACGAGAGGGAGCGGAGAACTGGCCTGCTCGGCCCGGGTAGGTTCTTCTTCACGGTCGCCGCCATAATTTTTGTTACAGTAGGGAGAGAACGTGGAGGGTTTCTTGAAAAGAAAGAGAAAGAAAGAACAATTTTTTGTCAAATACTTTTTCAAAAGAAGGGGTTTGGGTGGTGAGTTTAGCAAATCTTGGTTCCCTCGATCTATGTATTTTTTAAAGGGGATAAATACATTGAAAGCCCTTATCTTTTACTAAAGTACAATTGAGTTCTCAAACTTTTAAAAAGTTCAATTAAGTTATAAAACTTATCATAAAAGTGCAACTAAATCCTAAAACTTGCAAAAAATGCAATCAAGTTTTGAAATTTATTAAATTAGTCCAATTGAGTCATTTCGTTAATTGTACTTTTTGAAAGTTTTGGAACTCGATTGCACTCTTTGAAAGTTTTAAAACTCGATTATACTTTCATAATAAATTTTAGGACATGATTATACTTTTTGAAAGTTTTCGAACTCGTAACAAGTTTTAGGACTTCCAGTGCACCTTATCCCTTTTTAAAAAGATGGAGTTTTTCGTTTTCTTTTCTATCTTGGCTTGATTGTGGCTCACGTACTTAATGGAAGAAGATGAAATTTTTAAATTTTTTTCCATATTTCAATATATTAGATTTTTTTTAATTTTAAATTTCTATAAAAATTTTATGTTTTATATTAGTTTGTTGGAAAAATATGCGTAGCTATTGTTAGTCCCGTGTTGAAACGTACTAGAGTGGCAGTTATAATTTTTTTTTTTGGTCGAAATTGGCAGTTATATTCAATCTCCATTTTTTTTAGCTCGATTTGTAAATTATCTAAACATTATTTTTGTTTTTATAGATATAAGTTCTAAAATTTGTAAATGTCTTTCATTTAAGTCTTGCATTTGTAACTTTCGATCTGAGTCTTTCCGTTGGACTCACTGTAAATACCAGCTCATTTATGACTCATTTCACACCCACTAACTTGCTTGAGTGGTTTCTGACCAAAAAAAAAAAAAAAAACTTGCTTGAGTGGGTATGGGCTTTTGAAAATGGGTTAAAATATGGATCACTTTTATGACTTATTTTTTTTGGGTTTTATTTTTCTCAACTCATTTATAACCCATTTTTGAAAAAAAAAAACAGTTACCCGTATGAAATTGGGCTCATTAAATCTGTGCCGCAAAATGGGTCCAACCCTAAGTTCTTTATAAGTATTTCAATTTGTAGAGTTTTCACATTGTTTATTTTATTTGCTAATGTTTTTATTGTTTAATTTTCTTTTTTTAATTTGATGTGAAGGTTTTATCCAAGCAACATATACACTTGAAGAGCTTAAAGTGAATTACATAAGTGGGTTGGGTTTTCCTAGAGTATTAATATGTTTTGATAATATGGGTTGGGTATGGATTATTAAATTTACATTGCATGGAAATGGGTCAAACCATTTTGAATTCGACTCAGGGAAAATTACTAAAACAATTCTAAACATATTGCAATTATGCCAATTTAATCCTAAATCTTTTTTTTGTGTCAATTCAGTTATAAAATTTTTACATTTGTACCAATTCAATCCATCTGGCCAATTTTGACCAGCCGGCGCTAATGTGGCAATTTTTTAATATTATTTTTATTTTTTTTGAAATTTTATTAATTTATTTTCTTTTATTTTTTTCCTCTTTTTTTTCATCTTCATTTTCAACTTCTAGCCGACGAGATCGGCTTTGCCAGCCACTGGGGAGGTCAGCCTCCCCCAACAACGGTGAGGTCAACGAGGGCTCATCCTCATCGTCGTTGGGCGAGGCCGACTTCGCCAAGGGCAGGCGAGGTTGGCCGGCCTCTCCTAGTAGCAGTGAGGTCGAGCCTCGCCAATGGTGGGCGAGGTCGACCTCGCTAGCAATGGCAAGGATGAGCCCTCACCCAATGCTGTCAAGGTCAAAGTATTGAGAAATTAGTTTATTCTAAGGTTGCTGTTACAACAGCAGTTAAATCAATAAACCTTGAATGAAAGACAAGGCTTACACACATCTCCCTAATCACCAAATGAATCGCTCGATTTATTTATTTATTTATTTGGTTTTTCTCAAAGCACGAACCAGCGAAAATAAGAGATCACTTCGTTCCAATGGCCCGCATGAAATGCTGTTTTCTCTAGAAATTGATTATTCAACAGCAGTAGCCGTCAACCACGACATGCTTCGGTGATGTTCAGTCTTGAACTGTCGAGAATTGAAAGTGACGGTTCGATTTGCATTACGTGTTACTTTTCTAATCCAATCCAGACAAATATCCCTCGCTGTTGTTTTCTCCTTTTGACTATAAAGATCAGTAAATAGTGGCTATCACCTTTTCAATGACAAGTGCGCCATATATTCATTCATCTATAGTAATCGATCTCATCTTTCCCATCTTGGAGCACACTCAAACGTCGAATAAAGTCCAAAATTTGCCATCACTTTGGTAAATCCTTCGTAAGGCGACAAAACTACTGCACCTAAGTGCATGCTCTAATTTTTCATAAATCGAATTTTGAACATAATTGGCCATGTTTTAGGCAGCCAATAATAATTTGTTACGTCAATTTGTGAAACAAATTCATATGTGCACACCATATATGAACTCATAAGCCATATTTGTTTTTCTAGCATCATACATATTTTTTCTTGGAAAATTACCAAAAAAGTCATAAACCTAATACAGTTGAGTCAATTCAGTTCTAAACTTTTTTTTTTTTTTGCAAATTGAGTCTTAAACGTTTTACATTTGTGTCAATTCAATTCATCCGGCTAATTTTAGCCGGGAATCGCTGACATGGACATTGGCCATCCTACGTGGCGCAGACGATGCTGATGTGGACAATTTTTAATAATATTTTTTTTAATTTTTTATTTCTTTTTATTTTATGTTTCTTTTTATTTCTTTTCTTTATCTTTCTTTCTCTTTTCTTCCCTTCTTCCTCTAGCTAGTTGCTAGACCTCGGTGACTGGCCATACGCGAGGGCTAGCGAGGTCAACCTCATTGGCAACTGACTTGAGGAAGAAGAGAAGAAAAAAAAGGATAGAGAAAGTAAAAAATCAAAAAGAAAATCAAAAAATAAAAAAATATATTAATATATTTTAAAAATTATCTATGTCAATACCAGCCACGCCATATAGGACAGCTGACATTCATGTTAGTGATTTAAGGCTAAAATTGGCCGATTGAATTGAATTTGCACAAATATAAAAGGTTATGAGTCAATTGGTAAAAAAAAAAAAATGCTTATTCTGAATTGACACAATTTTAATAGGTTTAGGACTTTTTAGGTAATTTTCCCAATTTTTTGTACATCATTTTAAAGAAAATTTATAAATCATTTTTTACTAACCTAGCAATAGCATTACATTTGCAAAAATGAGTTAGGCAAATGAATTGGCATGCATCTCAAAATTTTGGCGCTTGTTAATATTTTATAAGCGGCAATGAAGTTTGAACTAGTAGCTTTTCGACATTAATACCTACTCCTTAGGAAACTTTATAAAAAGCCAAACCAACATAACTCCTCTAATAAAATTGAAAAAGGATGAGTGAGTCGAGGAACTTGCTAGGCATATTCGATTTGGAATAATTCACTTTCAAAAGCAGTGATTTCACATTACATGATAGTAATTAATGCATTGACAACCGTAAAATTTTCTTAATTAGTTTCTTAACCAGTGGCCCCAAGCACTCTTTAAGAAAATCCAATTGCAAAATAAGAGCTAAAAAATTATGTACTGAATTTTGAATGTTGACAATCTTAAGTGCGTAAATAAAAATAAAAATTTGGTGCAATTGAAAATTTATCATTGAATGTTATTCATTTACTACCAAACATGGAATTGTGATTCCTATTGATAGGTTTTAGCAATATAATCAGGAAGAGTCTAATTATCATTAATTATTTTTTTAAGTGAACGAATTAAGTAACCATTTTCTTAATTACTTAACACATTAATTGAATTTCTCTCTTAATTCAATGTTTCAAGTGAATATGATAAATAGGGTTGTCAAAGAAACTTAAATTCAATAACCACTGAACTTTTCTTTGATAAGCTAGGGATATGGGCTTAGAGACCCAGTTATCCAAAGGCTTATGAAACACCCTCAAAGCCGCATGAACCGATTAAGTTCAAACATTTTAACCTATGCAAGTAGCCATGACTTTGTGCAATTTGCACGAAGTTAATGGAATTTAAGCAGATGACCCCCAGCTCTTCACTTGAATTTTTTTTACCGAAACTCCAACTGATTTTGCTAACTTGAGGGTAGGCGAGGTTATTGCTGAATGTTCATTTTCAGCACCAGATACAATTATCAAATAGGCCCTAAGTTCACAGTGAAAACAATAAACTGATTGGCTGCAATCCAAGAGTATATATGTAGTAACAAATATTATCACTTCATCATTGGTGAGATTACAAGGTTAGAATTTCTAATCAGGCGTCTTCGTGCACTCACAAAAACTACAAATAGGTATCACGATCGCAACCATTTTCATGTTCCTATCGTAGCACACCATACACTGGTTTCTTCTCCTTCTAATCATCTTCCTCGTATATATGCATATACATAGGGAAACACGGCGCGAACGATCGGCAAAATGCTCATTCGAGTCAATATAATCATTCGGGTGTTCGATCCTTATGGAATATTTCCGACTATAGATCATTTAGTCTTGAATTCAGCGAGCTTGCCGAGCTCTTCCACCTCCTTTGCTAGCCCCTCCAGCTTCTCCACCATGTCCGTGAGCAAAAACACGAAGGTTGAGATGGCGAGATCCTCGCCTGAGTTGCACGCCTGGGCGAGCTTGGAGGGAGACATGAAGTGCCTCAGTTCAAGCCTCGTTGACTTGAGCTTTGGCAAGAGCAGTGCTTCTGATTGGCATCTTCTCATCTTCATGAAGCTCTCCCCAAGCTCTCGGAGAGTCCATGTGAGGGATGATGCGACCGATTCACAAGGTTCCTTGATCGACTGTCTTAGATCGGTGGCCGGCTGATAACATGAACGGTTGGTTCAGTCAGACAAGAAACTTTCGAAATCAAAGGAAGAACTTCTATGAATTGGAATTTGAAACCGCATGACGGATTAATTTTTTCAAAAATTTGTCAGTCAACTAATATGGTGTTAGAGCAACGTGTTGAATTCAAATCTTGACGCTCCTCATCTTTCTCTTCCTTTATTCCAGTTGAAATTAGGAAAAAAAACCAATGGGAGGAAGAAGAAGAAGACAGTTGAGGGTCAGGTGAAGTACCTGCCTAGAAGACTGAATGCAAATTTCAAGTGAAACAATGATGGCTGCTAACTCCCTAAGAAGCTCTCCAATCTGTAGATACTTGTCCCATGGATAACACAGCCCAAACTTCCCGTGCCACGGTTCCCATTTCGCAAAATTCACCTGCGAAAGCATTGCCAATTCTATAAATTCTCAAGCTCGAGCAAGCACGCTAGAGTAAGCTTGAGATGATTCGACCCAGCTGCAAAAGATTGGGAAATTAAAGAGGGAAAAGAAGACCTACCAGGGACTCGTCCTTTGCTTTTGAATGCAGAACCAATTTGCAGATTTTGAAGCTTCCGTCGGCCTTGTTTTCCTTATCGGCCACCACCTCAAAGTACTTATCCAATAGTCCTGCCATTAAAGTCGACAGACAATAGTCAATCATATGTCACATTACAATCCCCCTGTCGTGAGATGTTTTAAACTTATATTGCTGATGTAGTCACAATTTGATTACCTTCAATCGAACAAGCAAGGTGTTCGAATTTGCAGGCGATAGATACGTGAAGTTCGTCACTAGCCCAGTTAGGGAGGACGAGAAAGCTCGTGAAAATGCAGATCACGAACCCCATCACAATCGATAAGAGGCGCTCACGGGCGATTATCATGACCTCTCCGGCTCGCAAGCCGGACACAACCACCAGATTGAAGGTGAGGATGAAGATCATGACACCGTAGTCATACTTCTTCTTTATGCTAGGAACCGACCGAACATATGTAGCCGCAGCACCTGAGATTTAGCATTTTATTGAACCATATCAAAACCGTTAAAACTCTCAAAATATCGGAAATGCATACTTACGTACAGTAAGAGTACATAGGACTATGCCATATATGCAACAGCACGACATAATCTTGACACACTTAAGAGGGCTAATTTTATGTAAGTTTCTAGCTAATAAATGGTGTTTCGTCGTCACGTTTGTTTCAGTATTCTGAACGTCTTACCAAAGATGAATATTGCGTTGCCAACGACAACAGCGTTCCCTACCCCGCCGATCTCTTGAGCAAAGACTGCTGCTATGCATCCGACCCCGCCACCCAATATAGTCCCCATACCGCGATTCAATCCCTTGCTCAATGTCGCACCTGATGAATCATACAATAAATCTCATTAGAACTTACTCCAATCAACATCACGAGCACAGGAGTTCGTTAATCCATGGCTAAATAATGGGTACCGAACCTGCAGAGAACTCGAAGATGACGACAACGGTCATGCTAGCCCACATGGCATTATCCCCGACTTGGTTGTAGAGAGGATCGAGGAGGAAGAGAAGCGAGACCAGAACGAGCGCGACCCCGACCTTGACGCTATGTACCACTCTTCTCACGTCATGCTCGCCCTTCATTCCTCTCAGGAAACACACGACGGCCGAGAGATTATCCTCAAGGCTCTCCTTTTTTGCCATCTTTGGAGCTGCCTCTTCTCCTCCATCTTGAATCGGGATCACCACGGAAGGGCTCATCGTGCAACCCAACCCTCTCGTGATTTTTCGTTTTTTTTTTTTGCTCTGTTTCCTCTGTGCTCCGACGCTCACTTGGTTTGATGGTGATGAGACCTCGAGTTGGTGATCGACCATTTATATATACACAATGCTTGAGCTCCCATAAATATATATTAAAAGAAAAAATCAAGAAAGATAATATAACTTTATATCTCGAACTCCATAGTGGACGCAGGCCTATGTTGCACTTCGCTCCACCGCAAATAGCCCAATGACTTGAAACATGGAAGCAAATTATTCATGCCCCTTATATTTATCTGATTATTCGCCAAGCTTTTTAGTGACAGAAACGGAGTGGAACATGCTCGCCTGGCACGAGTGTACCTTCGTCAGTTCAGTAATGTTGGGCGATGGTCTTTGGCGACACTCACATCGCGCACGGGCGCACGCATACAAAATGTTGTAATTGCTCAAAATTCGTCGAATCACAATCGAGCTTTAGGTTCGAGAGTTGGATTTCACGTTTGCCAAACCACTGCAAGTAGACGCTGGCGTGGCACGAGTGTATCTTCGACAGTACACTAATGTTGGGCGATGGTCTTTGGCAACATTCCCATCGCACACGGGGCGCACGCACACAAAATGCTGTAATTGCTCAAAATGCGTCCAATCACAATCGAGCTTTAGGTTCGAGAGTTGGATTTCACGTTTGCCAAACTACTGCAAGTAGGGTTTCAAGATAGACCCCGCACGCATTCCAGCCCATTGAGCCATGATTTTGGTCTCACAAGCGGGGACCATGACCCGACTGACGCAACTGCACTAAGGTGTCCTGCAAAATGAGCCAATTCTAAAGTGTAATTGACTTGTGTGTGCTAACGGTTGCATGAGTGGTACGTTGTGTCACGTCGTGCGAGATGTCTCGGTACGTGCGTGATTGTGTGGCCTGCGCTAGTATGAAGAACTTCTCGGTCGGTGCACGATTACGTGGCTTGCGCTACTACAAAGGATCGAAGATGAGAGAGGAACACCTGAGAGTACTGGTGTGCACCAATTTTTGTTAGTATTCGATATCGAAATGTTGAATTTTGAGTCAAACTTGATTCGTCGATTGCTTCTTTTTCTTTGAGGTTCTTGTACCATCTTCGTTGCATAAATCTGGTTATAGCGAAAGGTATAACAATATGAATTGCACCTTACCAAATTATATCCGCTTCCTGTAATAATCTACCAAATTATGCGAAGTTTACCCTCATGGTTTTATTATCGAAATTGGGAATATGCCTCAACGATCTCATTAGTCACTTTCCAACCTTGTCCACTGTTATGCAAATATCGGATACTGTTACTAATAAACCGGTTTAAATTGGGGAACTGGCTTTCAACCGGTTTTTAGCTTCTTCTTTTTTGTTACTGCGTTTAGGAAAAGTATATACTAGAGATCGGTTTCTTACGTGGGAAGCCTAAAATTCATCAATGCCTTAATCATTATGCCTTGTTCACATAAAATATTTTCCTAAAATTATAGTTATATTACTTAAAGTTGTTTTTCTAATATGTAGGCCCGGTTCGAAAGGTCAACCTTGGAACCGGCTGGTTCGATTCTCGAGGGATCCGGCTGTGACGGACCGGAATCTACCCACCCTAAAACGATTGCCCCCGTAACCTATTACTTGTTATGCTTATTAGTTAAAGGTTTTTTTATTTTATTTTTTTGGTCTGTTCTTACTTGTGCTTTTAGTATTAACTATTCCTTTAACTTTTATCCTCTTGATATTACTAAGCCACTATTGGTCCCTGCTCGTTTTGGATCTTAAGCATCAGCATTAACCACTAATTCTCTAACAACCACCATCAGCTTGCACCCCTCCACTTGTCTTGTCCACCACAGGCTCTGATCTTACCCTTCTAATATCATGATGACCACACGAAATGCAAAAACTTGATGTTATCCATTTCACAAAAAGGTAGAAGTAGATAGGCATTAAGGTCGCCGATTCGACTGGACGAGAAAACCTAAAATGATCTAGTGTCCAATATGGTGTCTAGCTTACAACAATTTACGCATGTCTATCATCTTCATGCACTGTTTTTTAATTATAAAAATATGCTGAGAATGCTTCTAGGATGGTGTTTTTCCTTGCGACGATAAATTCGGAAAATTGATTCGATCTAATATGAAGAAATGGGACCGATCTAAACTTTTTCCCCAGTATAGACAACTTAATAGTTGATTATAAATTTAGAAATTGTATTGATTCAAGAATTGTATTGATCCAGACACAAGAAATGGAAATGCAGCTTGCAAATCAGACGTAATTACAATATTTTTTCTAAATATCGAAAAATTTTAGTAGTGTTTATTTTATTAAGTGATGGAGCATCATCTCGTGAATAGGTTAGACAGCGAGCTCGTGCAATGAACTCTTTCATCTGAAATTTTAATGAGGAGGCGCATCTTAGTGAACCAATTTCGACGAATTATCTCAAATATCAGTAGCATTAAATATCAAACTAGGTTTTCTAACTGTTGCCAAAGCTTGCAGATCTAAAGTAATTCATCTTCTGGCTAAAGTGATTGGCTATTGACCTCTGTTGATCCACTTAGGATAGAAAGATTACCTTAATTTATCAAAAGGAAAACTGACAAGTCAAAAGGTAAATTAATTACCTTATGCTTTAATCGTTTTATGATATTATCCAGGAAAGTGCGTGAAAGAAGGGACAAAAGTTACCAAGTGCTGAATGATCTCATCTTTGAGATGAAGAACAATGATGAATTAATTAATCATTTATTAATAAAGGAAGTTAAAATAGTGAGGCCAATAACGAGGTAGTGACAGCACTTGCAATCTTTAGTGGGCGAACGCTATCTCCAGATGGGCCACTGAGATAGCGTTTTATGATATTGTTCTTACGTGATCATGTTTGCTGCTCCTTTGGTGTGTATGGAACGTGTTTGGTGGTGTGTTTTCTTTGTGTAAACCCAATGGCAAATATCATCTATCCAATTATTAGCGGTAGACAAATTGGCCGAAAAATTTTCATTTCATTTCTAGAGAAATCTGACTGCCTTCGTTGATAGGGTGATGTTGAAATATATGTGTGAATTGTGCTCAAAAAATAGTCCTACATAAGATCATACAAAAAAGATGCCTGAGTGATGAGATATTCTCTCCTGAAATGCTTCCCTCTCAAACTTCTTGCAACAAGACAAGTTCTAGGCGATGTGTTCTAATAGCTTATTATTCGTATTTTCTGGTAAATTCGTCTTTGCCAGGAGATTCCTCTCTAAAAGTTATGAGCACTCGAGAATAATATTCGGTAGACTCTTTTCACCAAACAAAAAATATGGAATGGCCACCAAAATTGTTTCCTTTTTCCTTTTATAAAATCCAAATAATTCTACTTACATTTTGCATTAGACATTACATAGGCCATCAATTCAGCATTGGCCAAGATTAAAAAAAAAAGTGAAAATTGATATGATATGAAATAATTAATATATCATAATTTGTTTATAACTCATTAGCTCAAACTTTTAAGTGAAGGTAAATCCAATTAGATATATTGACATACTCGGATTTGGGATCCCTCCTTAGGATCTCCCCGGGTGAACGTATTGCATTTCTACTGTGCATTCCCAATGAATGGATCAAAGCCAATGGTTGATTATTGGCCCACTTCTAATGTATATTGATGTGTGGTGAATATCTTAAGGAAGAAATTTCATGACTCATACAGTTTCCAAGCAGCCCTTATGATTCGGTCTGGCAAAATAAATCAAGGTGAAGGTTCGCATTGTTGTGTATCAACACAGTCCCCGATGGTAGTTTTCATGATTTGGTCTAAAGAAAGAGACCGAGAATGAATGTGAGGTTTATTATTTCGGTCCCTGCATGTAACAAAATGGAGATTCAAGTCGAGACATGTTTATACAAAAGGATACATGAATTAAGGGAGAGTAGGTCTACCACTGAGCTCATATCTAAGAGGAAGATTATTGAGATCCAAGCATGAGTTCTATTAGAAAAAGTCTCGCATCAGAGATTTTTTTTTTTCTCGAACACATCAAAGAATTGGTGTGATGTAAAATAGTTAACATATTCTAGTTAGTCTATAATTCATTGGCATTAGCTTTTAATGAAATTATATCCAACTAGATATATTGACAAGCTCAACGTTGGGCCCTCTCTTAACAATCTCCTCGAGTAAAAGTATCATATTTCTACGACACTCTCTCAACAGGTGATGCATTGAGAAAATTTAACCAATTTTGGGTTATGAAGCAAAGTCTTATGTAGTTAATGTGGGTCTCTAAGTTAATGGTTAAATTAAAACCTATAATTTCTTTTTCTGAAAATATGATCCATCGGCACATCGAATTTCAACGACGGAGATGCATTTTTTTTTCTTATTAATTTTTCTCTTTTCCCTCTCCTCTTTCTTCCTCGAGCAATAGACCACCATGTCGTCGCCACTTCCACTACCCTATTACCACTTCCATACTTCTCCTTCACCAACCCTCCACCACAACCAGAATCATCACCGCATGTTCTCTCTCTCTGACTTACTACGCGCGCCCGTTCACATATACAATCCTCAGGTGACCTTCTTTTTCTCCCATAACTATGTCCCCTTAATGGACGATAGATTGTGTCAATTCAGTGAATTTGGTTTGAAGCAATCTCAAGATGTGAGTCAGTTAAGCTCGATCTGGATATTGATTTCCTTTTCACTCAAATTAAGCTTTAAAAGCACGTTTAACACTCGTACCTTCAACTTATCTAGTCATGTTGGTCTTCCAAGATCAGTGGCTTTGCAAGTTTCTTACCGGCTCCTGACTAAACATCGTTCATCTATGAAAAAAGATATGTAACCCACAGTAATTCTTCCTAGAGTATTGCAAAGCCTCTTGCAGTGAATCTCATATCACTATAAAAAATAAAAAAAAAACGAACTCCTTTTCATCAAAGTGTGCTCTCCACTTCGCATCATCCTCGAACCTTCATCTCATTATAAAAAATTGAGGGCTATTCCAGCCACCAAGTGTTTTTTCTATAAGTCCAGCCACCAAGTGTAAACGAGGCAAGTGGAATGCAACGTCTCCAGATTATTACATATTTTATTCGAGCATGATGAATCATTATCAACTTTGTTGTGTACGAAAATGGTACGAACTGATGGGGTACCCAAGCCACCCACTTCGAAGGAGGAGATTGGAGAATAGTCAAATTTGTTAGGTAAAGCAATCATACCTTCTTTCGCGATCAAATCAGCCAGTCAATGCGTCCTATTTTGGCGAGCGACATATGTGAATTGCCCTAAAGTGTTTGACCTATTCGAACGTGCAATTCCGGGAGAGCTTATCGTTTTGACATTGACAGAAACCGGTTTCTTGAAAAGTCTAATGGCAATTTCTTTAGGGAATTAGTCAAAAGATCAGGTACTTTTCTTTTAGAAAATGTTTCCAGAATCATAGTTGATTTTACTCTTCATATCTATTTACGCTCTCAATTTTAAAACTTTTCAATTTGCATGTCGAGACAAAATTAATGCGTCCTATTTTGGCAAGCGACGTGTGTGAATTGCCCTAAAGTGTTTGGCCTATTCGAACGTGCAATTCCGAGAGAGCTTATCGTTTTGACATTGACAGAAACCGGTTTCTTGAAAAGTCTAATGGCAATTTCTTTAGGGAATTAGTCTAAAGATCAGGTACTTTTCTTTTAGAAAATGTTTCCAGAATCATAGTTGATTTAACTCTTCATATCTATTCACGCTCTCAATTTTAAAACTTTTCAATTTGCATGTCGAGACAAAATTCACGAGCTAAAAAGACCAAATTGCCCCTCGGATCCACCCACACTATAAATCCACTTCTCTCTCTCTCTCTCTCTCAAGATTGGACTTGTTTGTTGGAAAATTTTGAAAAAAAAGGAAAATACAATCAATTGTTTGAGGCGTGCAAGCATTATTCTTAAAAATAATCTCGCCTCACAAAATATGAAACTTGGTGCAGGAAGTCCTATCGGCTATCCTCCCAATATACAATAGACATTCCATGCTACTCTGCACAAAATAACAGAAAAAACGGGAACAGTAAAATTATATGTAAAACCTAGCTAAGAAAGAAAGAAATGAAATGAGAAGAGAGAATTTTCTTTTTGAGGTGTGTTTTATTTGGATTGTGGTTTAGAGATTTTATTTATAGGCAAATGAAAGAGAGGGTTTGATGCCGAAGCGTAAAAGAAATTAAGCTAAACAGAAAAATCGAAATGATAAAGAGGAACAAATTGTTCTCTCAATCGATTAACAATTAAAAAATCTAAAGTCTACTCAAATGAAACCCTAAAACAAGCTTATATATCCTCAAACCTAACTCTACTAGGATTAATAAACATCAAAATGCAAAATTACGAAACTACCCTTTACTAAATTAACCCATAAAAAATACTAAAATAATATAAAAACCCATCTAAACGACCCTGAGGCATGAAAATCCATCATTACTCACAGCCAACAGCAGTGAATATTGATCAGCACGCTGTTTTGTTTTAGCGGACCAAATTTGAGTTCAATCCGAGATAGTTGACTTCGAGCCCGTCGGTTTATCTATTCGCATAACAGGTCTGCCAGTCCCCTAGGTGCATCATCCTCCCCTGCTAAAGAAAGATTCATCCTTGAATCTGCTTCGTTATCATTGTTATCAATCTCTTCAGCATCTTCTTCATCTTCAGTGTAGTAAGGTGACAAATCTGTTACATTAAAAGTTCCCGATACATTATACTTATCCGGCAAATCGATCTTATAAACATTGTCACTAATTTGCTCCAAAACTCTGAAGGGTCCATCAACTCTAGGTTGAAACTTGTCAAACCTACCCGCTGGAAATCATTCTTTCCTAAGGTGAATCCAAACTAGATCACCTTCCTTAAAGACAACACTTTTCCTGCATATATCCACGCGCTGCTTATACTTCATATTCTGCTTGTTGATCTGATTATGGACCTAGGAATGCAGCTCTTTGATATGTTTTGCATGTTCTTCAGCTTCCGAACTAAATTGCTTAAGAACTGGTATCGGTATAAGATCCAATGGAGTAATTGGATTACACCCATAAACCACCTCAAAAGGAGTCTTGCCTATAGTTCGGTTCTCGATATGTTATATGCAAATTCTGTCTGAGGCAATACCAAGTCCCACTATCGTGGATTATTTCCAATCAAACTCCGCAGCAAATTCCCTAAACATTGATTGATAACTTATGTCTGACCATCAGTCTGAGGATGATGAGAGGAACTAAACTTCAAATTTGTGCCCATGTACCTCCAAAGAGTGCACTAGAAGTGATTCACAAACTTCACATCACGATCTGAGGTTATGGACTTAAGAATTACATGCAGCTTAACAATCTCCTACATAAACAATTGAGCAACCTGTGAAGCATCATAGGACTTGCTACACGGAACAAAGTGGGCCATCTTCGAGAACCTATCGACAACCACCATTATTGAATCCTTACTCCGCTGCGTTCTTGGTAAACCCAAGACAAAGTCAATATTGACATCTTCCCACGGTGCAACTGGAATAGGTAGAGGTATATACAACCTAGCATTAGTACTCTTGGTCCTTGCCAAATGACATACCCTGCACCTCTCTATAAAACATGTCACGTCACTCCCCATCCGAAGCCAATAAAATAATTCACTCAACAAGGCTTTCGTCTTATCCACGCCAAAGTGCCTAGCTAAACTGCCTGCATATCCCTCAATAATGAAAGATTCCCTCAAAGAACATTGAGGAATGCACAATTTGTTACCTTTAAATAGATAACCCTCCACGATATGAAATTGCTGAAAAAGCTCCATTTTGCTCCTCCTCCAAATATCCCCAAAATGAGGATCATCAACATATAAATTTTTAAAAGTATCAAAGCTTAGAACTTTTATTTGCATTGTAGACAGTAAAGAGTGTTTTCTGCTCAATGCATCTGCCACACTATTAAGCACTTCCGCTTTATGCTTGATGAAAAAACTAAAAGCTTGAAGGAACTCCACCCACTTTGCATGCCTTGCATTCAATTTGTGTTGCCCATTGATGTATTTCAAGGCTTCGCAATCATAAAGTAAGATAAACTCTTTCAAAATAAGATAATATCTCCAATGCTCCAAACTCCTCACAATAGCATAAAATTCTTTATTATAAGTTGAATACTTCCTTTTCGCCTCATTCAACTTCTCACTAAAGAATGTTATAGATTTACATTTTTGACTCAGGACACTCCCAATACCAACACCTGAAGTATCACAAATGCACCTAAAAAATTTCATTAAAGTCAGGAAGCACGAGAACAGGTGCTTCGTCACCTTCTTCTTTAATAATTGAAAGGTAGCTTCGGCCTCCTTAGTCCACACAAATTTACTTCCTTTCAAACAATCTGTCAGAGGTACAATAATAGTACTGAAATCCCGAACAAATCTTCGATAAAAAAATATAAGCCCATGAAAGCTACATACCTCATGAATATTTTTCGGAATCTCCCAATTTGTAATAGCCTCAACCTTAGTTGGGTCCATTTGAATGCCTTCCTTGGTTACTATATATCCCAAAACGGTCACACGATCAGTTAGGAAGTGACACTTCTTGATATTAGCATATAATTTCTGCTCCCTCAATGTCTCGAACACCCTTCTCACATGCTGCAAGTGTTGATCAGTCAATGCACTATAAACCAAAATATCATCGAAATATACGACAACAAACTGGCCAATAAAAAGATGAAACACCTGATTCATCAGTCTCATAAAGGTGCTCAGCGCATTAGATAACCCGAAAGGCATCACCATCCACTCATACAGACCATCTCGAGTTTTAAAAGCGGTCTTCCACTCATCTCCTGGACGCACCTTAATCTGATGATATCCATTCCTCAAGTCTATCTTCAAAAAGATAATCGCTCCATATAGCTGATCAATTAAATCATCAAATCCCGGGATATAAAAGTGATACCTGATCATGATCTTGTTGACAGTTTCACGCACATTTTCCATGCACATCACAACGTATCCGCAAATTAAATCAACTAGCTGTGATATTTAAAAATCAAGCATTTTGTTCTTCATCAACCGTTGCATCATCCATTGTTCCCCAAATTTAAAAATCAAGCCGTTTTTCATCAAATTAACAGTTGTCAAAACCGTTACAAAATAATTATCAGCCATCAAACTAATGGCTATTAGGAACGTTTCAAAATCATTATAAAATAATAGATTTCAAATTTTCATAACTATTGAAATATTTATCAATCTCCCACATCTTTAATAAGGTTTTGAAAAGAAAAGATAACTATGCTGGATTAAACTCAATTGAATGTAATGCATCAAAACTAGTGTCTTTTTAGCTATGAACCAAACCTCGAAAGAATGAAATGTAATTCATAAAATTATTGGGGAAGTTTGAAACTTCTATGAACCAAGAATTTTTTCTTTTATGAATCATAATTTTCATCTATCACATTACACCCCCATAATTTTTTGTTATTCAATGTGTTTTTACACTAATAGGCCATGTGTGTGCCTGGTTTATTCCTAAGTACTCTAGGGATTTTGCCAAAATTTCGTAGAAGCAGCCATACTCCACACTTATATAGTAATTCCATCAAGTGCATATCGTCAGGACCTTCCTCAAGGTAAACCATCGGGGGAAAGCTATTGGATTACTAGATGGACACAAATAGTTGCTAATTAAAGCTGTGTTTGGTCGTCTAGATTTTTAGTCATGATAGAATTAGATATGATATAATTTGAAATTTAAGGGATTTGCTGTATTCTATCTACTGTTTGATGAATCACGGAAATAAAGCCGGATATTTTCACATCTTACCATGTTCATTCTTTGCTATGAACGTCATATTAATCTAAATAAACCCAAGAATTGCATAAGTGGAGATTATAAAAACCTCTCTCACGATACTCTTACCTATTTCATTTTTATTTGCTTATTTTTTTATTATTTTTGCCTCTCTTTTTAATTATTTTTTTAATATCTTTTTCCCCTTCCATCATTCTCTAATAAAATTTTATTAAATGGTAAACTATACTAATATACCTAAAATATATAATAAATATAAATACATTAGTATTGATTTATATATGAAATTTATATCACAAGATATAAATAAATTTTGAATGCATAAATAAAAATAAGAATAAATAAAAAAATGAAATTATTGTTATTTTTTGTTATTTTGAATTTTTTATATTAAAATTCATATATTATTTATATTCAAATATTATTTTAATTTTATTAATTTAACAAGTTTTTTATTCGACAAAATTAACTTTTATATTATGAATATTAGAAATCATATCCACCTTTATTCCACTTCCCCCATGGTATAATTTTATCTGGATTATATCCCTTATATATCCAATTTTATCCTATCTTGGACAGACATCAAATACGGAATAGGATAAAATTTATCAAATCCCGAATTTATCCCGACCACCAAACGTAGCCTTAGAGAGATAGTGTCGTTGCCTAGCACAGGCTCACCCAAGCCCGTACCAATCCCAACTTGGGATCTCAATTCAATCTCATAATTAAATTTACCTATTGAAGCCTCCACTAATAAATTATGGGTCGATTAAACACCCAAGTTACTTATGCAAATTGGAGATTCTGAATACACCCAAGATTTGGTTATGCTAGATTAATCTAACGCCTCAGTACTTCTCTCTTTATTTTGAAAGTGTTTATGCATGCGGTCTTTGTCGATTTATCACATGCCAATAGTATGTGAATGGTGATCATGCGGATGCGCAAACACTAAAAGTAACACTTAATAATCAAAAAATAAATAAATTATGAACAGAGTAAAGAATCTGAGATACATGAGCAAGTGCAAGCATACCCTGTTTTGTCCCTTGGAATGGGGCCTCTGCAAACTCAAAAGCAAATATGTAATGACATTATAAATGCAACACCATATGAAATGCATAAATGAAATGAGTGATTATGTATGAATATGCAATTATGACGCAAAACTAATTAGTAAAACTTTTACTAAACTTTTTGGCATTTTCTCATTTAACAAATATGTAAATGAGCCCTAGATCACTACATGATCGCAACCTACATACATGCATAAATTAAATTGCTAAATGACAAGCATAAATTAAATTACGACGTGACATGCATAAGTAATATTAAACAATATGCAATGTGGTTAAACATGCATTAACTCTAAACGAAATCTATATGAAAAGTCAATAAAAATTAAATCCTAAGGACATGCAAATCACTAAGTAATATGCAATTTGCAACGTGAGCATTATGGAACTAAACATGAATTAATTCTATGATTAAATGCAATCTATATGAGATATTAACAAAGTAGTTTCTGGACTTTTCTTTATGAATTAAAAATTGGAAACCACCCTAAATCTATGTAATATCATTAATTAACTAGAAATAAACATTTATTAATTCCTAATCATGCCAGCAATTCATTCCAAATTTCCATTTTTAGAGGACAAATTTCACATTTAGATTATGTGTCGTTTCCTTCTATTCAAATTTTATTTTGGAAGCTATTGAATCGACATGATCAACTATGGGTGTAGTCCTTTATTGGCTTATGAATAAGGTGAGGACAAGGCCCCTAGAGATGGGGGGAAAGAAAAGGGAGGGAAGATAAGATCCAGTTCTTCTTTTTTTTTTTCACTTTGAATCAAATTCGAAACCAACGTGGTGCTGCTGGATGCTTTTGATCAATAGAATAGGAAGAGGAGCCAAAAATTAGCATCGGCATCAAATCAAATCTAAGGCTGTTTAGCTCTTTGTCCAAGCACAATGTCCTAATTGCTAGAGTCGTGAACAGTAAATGAAAATTCTTGGTATCCCCTTGCATCAACAAGAAGTCCCGCGCTAGCAGCATAGGAGCCGACTCGGCATCGGTGGCTTCGTGCCGCACTAGAGTAATCCAATATGTGGTTCCGCACATTCCACCACTTCACAATTCATTTCCAATACTCTTTTGTTTCATTTCTTCTGGAACAATCACAAATACTCTTTTGATTATGGATGCTGCAAGACGAGAGAACAAAGTTAAGTTTTCTTGCCCAGGAGGTGGGAAGAGCTTAGAACAAAGTGACAAATGGGCACATAAGGCATGGGAACTTGTCAAATAGTTAGGTAGCTAGTTGAATGGCACCGGCATCTCATCTAGTCTAGATCAATTCCCTGAGGCTACATTTGGTCATCTGGATTTTAGGTCAGAATAGGACTAGATAGGATAGAAAATGAAATTTAGGAATTTTGTTATATCCTAACCACTATTTGGAGACTCGTTGTAATAAAGCCAGATATTTTCATATCTTATCATATCCATTGTTTGTTATGAATGACATGTCAATGTAAATGAATCTAAAAATTGCACAAACAGAAATGGTAAGAATCTCTCACGACACTCTTGCCTACGTCATTTTTATTTGTTTATTTTTTTTTATTTTTCCCTCTCTTTTTTTTTCTTTTCTCCCCTTCCATCATTTGTTAACAAAATTTTATTAAATGGTAAACTATACTAATATACTTAAAATATGTAATAAATATAAATATTAAATAAATATTTATTTATATATATGGAATTTATATCATAAGATAGAAAGAAATTTGAATATATAAATAAAAGTAGGAATAAAAACGAACTTGTTATTATTTTTTGTTTTATTGAATTTTTTATATTAGAATTAGCATGTTATTTATATTCAAATTTTATTTTAATTTTATTAATTTAACAAGTTTGTTCTTCAATAAAAATAACTTTTATATTATGGATATTGAAAATCATATCCACCTTTATCCCACCTCCTCAATTGGATAATTTTATCCAAGCTATATTTCTATTATATCCGACTTTGTTCTGTCTTGGGCAGGCATGAAACACAGGATAGGATATATGTTATTCTATCATGAATTTTATTCTGACTGCCAAACATAGCCTAAGAGTTTTTGTCACGCTCCGAACCCCACGGCACACGAGAACCCAACTGAGGTCGATTCGATTGCGACGTCCCAGGACGCATCGCCGACCCAACGCTCAACACAACAGAGATTAAAGCACATGCGGAAGTATTATAGCACCCGTACAGCATAATAATATATGACCAAGAATAGCCACACAACCAACAACATGAACAAATATACACTTGCATTGATAATGGGAACTATATACAACATCCATCTACAGCTTACACTCTAAAAATCAAAAGCGGGTCAATAGTCACCATAAACAAAAAGAGGTAAGTGATCCGGGCAGTCAGGGATTACTAAAACTAGAAGGGTTGCAGTCAAAAAGGTGTTGGCCCTATCTACCTTGGACTAAGGCTAGACCTACAAAACCCAGTCCGAATTTGATCCCGATGACTCGAAAGAACTATTAGATAGCTCAACCTCATAATCTAGGGAATTTCGCTCGGACTCGGCCACAGCTAACTCCTCCTCAGAATCCATCAACTCGGCCTCGTCCTCCTACTCCATGTCCTGCTCCATGGGCTCTGGCTCCTTATCCTCCGAATCCATCGGCTCCGGATTTGAATCCCCATTCTCCGGCGCCCCGTCAGGGCTCGCAAATTCCCCATCGGGACACTGAGGATCAACATCCCCCGAATCGCTAAGTGAAACCTCAAAAGATCGAAAAGGCTCGTAAGTCCCGGCATGGTCCCTAATACACCACGCTATATATCTGTAGGCCTGGTCTAGCTGCTCGCCCGCATCAACCCAAATTATAGACAGATATCTAACCCAAAAATCCTCGTTCCCTGCGGGGTACACCATCTCCTTCCGGTCTATCCGGTAAGGGATCCCAAAACGAACAGGCACTGCGGACATCTCAAGGCCAGGGGTCTGAAAAATTGGGTTTATACAACAGTGAGAATAAATCTTAGCGAGTAGGTTCCCTAAACCTAAACTAGACTAACGTGCACCTCCTAACGAGCACTAAACAACACACAATCCAAATCATAACTAACTTAGGCCATTGGGACTAAATCCAATACTTACCTTGACCCTGCAGGTTAGACACTTAAAATTCACAATAATAACACAGAACCCGATCACGGCACATGCACACATCCCTTGGTCACAATGCATGATATACATATGCTCACACTCATGTTCATGCCTCATCAATGCGCTTTTGCACACTTGCACTTTTGCACACTTGCAATTTATCAATTCCTTCAGACCCGCGTAAAACGCATCAGGTCTATCACTTCAAGATCGATCCATGGCTCACGTAAAACGCATCAGGCTCATGACACATAACCCACGTAAAACGCATCAGGTTGGTCATCTTCTAGTAGTCCGAGCATCATCCCGCGTAACACACCTCAAGACCAGTTCAATACCCCACGTAACACGTATCAAGGTTTTATGTAATCACACACTCACATACACCAGTTATTATCTAAACCCCGCATAAAACACATTATGGCATTTTAGGTGATCAAATGTTCATGCCATTCGTGCACTCACGCATAATGTACATGATATGCCTATACTCAGTATGCACGCATAGGGCCACAATGTCACACTCGGCATTCGTGAATTTCACACTGAGCGCTCAACATGATTTGATTACATACTCGATTCGCATCTCAATATGCCCAATGAAACAGCCAAATCCAAATCAATCACAGCATATAGTTTAGCACCCAATTTCACGCAATTAAACACCAAAACCACACATGCCAATTGCCTACCAAGCATTGCACAAATTGGCTATGCCAAGCATATCACAGAGCATCACACAACCACATTCCAATCACATTTAATTTAGCATCCTCACGAGCCGTTCATCGTTCCCTAAGCAATTCGCCATAATACCTCGATAAACCAAATATGGCCCGAATCGACCCGATACCTAATCAGCCATGAATAGTCCATCTTGGGCCATCAAATTACCACAATAGACCGCAAGAATCGCTACGAAAATAGCCACCACTCGGTCCTCAAATCACACTTGCCAATTTCACATTTTCGCCCAAATCAATGCACCTAAGCACAGTCACCGTATAGCACTATATGGGCCACTAAACCTCATTAGATTGTCACACTAAACCACCAAATCAGCCACAATAACAGCCCCTAACATCATTCGCACGTTAACCCCTAATTTACCCTAATTAACCCCTAAAACTCATCTAAAAACACACATTAGCCTAATTAGAGTTTAGGGTTGTACTCACTTGGATTCCTAAGCTCCCAACAAGGCTAAACAAGTGGGGAAAATGGGCGGGCTGCGCTGATTCCACGGTGGCGCAAACGGCGGTGACGGGTGGCCTCCACGGCGACGGCTTATGGACGACGATCCACGGGGGGGGGGGGGGGCTGCTCACGCGGCTGAGGGAAGGGAGAGAGAGAGAGGGGGGACGGCTGGATGGTGGTGGTGCTAGGCGTGGAACGGCGGCACACGGCGATGGCACGGGCGAATGGCGGCGCTCCGGCTTGGCTTGGTCTTCCACGGCCAAACAAAAAGAAAAAGAGGAAGTTAGCGTGGGAGGGGAAGATGGCCGGCTAAGGTGAGGGTGGAAATGAGGGAGAGAGAGAGAATGGGAGAGTTAAAGCACAAATGGACTTAGTGGGAGTTGGTGAACAACTACTCAAAATTGACCATCATGCCCTCAAAATCTAGGGTTGGGATTAAATCTATCTAAAATATCTAGAGGTAACTTTGGCCAATAAATCCAGCATTATTGGGCTGAGATACACCCATTTAAAATTCCAAAATTCGGAATCCAAGCTTTGGAGTCCATAGGCAAAACGGTAATTTTCCGGTCCCAGGTCAAATTTCCAATTTTCGGCTCTACTGTCCCAAATATGATTGGCCATGCTTATACAATGTTGTCCTTGCAAAAATAGTCACGTACGCCCATGAAATCTGACACCGAAGTCCGGACTTAATTCCATGATCGATTTCGTTCAATTTGCAGTTTTAGCGTCTCTCACTAACGGGTGGCTATTTAAGGGCCACCCATATCGACCTAGGGCTACTCAAGTCGTGACGATGTCAATTTTCCAGAGAACACAAGGATTTATCGCTAGTTCCAAGGGTTGCGGTCGTTCGGAATAAGTTCAAGATCGATCGCCGCGCGTACTCTCAGTCGTGTGAAATCACCCGCTATCCGATCATACGTCGTCGGTCGAACCAAATCCGTCACTCTCCTTAGATCGGCCCATATTGGCACAAAATATCCTCTCGTCATATCTCGGAATCGAACTCAATTCACGGTCAAGTTCTTGGGTCCACGTACCGTTTTTCCTAGTTAGCCTTTCCCTATTAGTTAGTATCTCGAGATTGATCAGATCCGGGCAAGACTTACTGAAACGCAATAAGAAATAATATCAATTTCATTGATCACGAGAGTGGGTCGAATTTCAGGACGTTACAGTTTCTTCTCCATAAAGCAATTTGGGTTGTAATAGATCAACTTTTAGGCTAGTTCTTGCTTAAGCATGAAAGTTCCATTTCAGGAAAGGACAACGTACCGTGATACTTTCTATTTTGTCAAGCCTTGCTTTTGTTTTTGGTTTGATGGTTGCACGTGCTAAAAATTCCGTGCATTCCATTTTGTTTCCCATCCCAGTCTTTTGCAACACTTTAGGGTTACTTCTTTTATTAGGTCTCGACTTCTTTGCTATGATCTTCCCAGTAGTTCATATAGGAGCTGTAGCTATTTCGTAAGCACTGAGCGAGCCAACTTGTCTACGAAGCTTCGCTATTCCGCCTGCAGTAGTTCCTTATTCTTTCATTCATGAATAGTAGAGGCCTTCATCAATTATCTTCATTCAAATTCCATCCCTTAAAAGGATTCGCGGTACTTGCTTTATGCCTTTCCTTCTGAATTTCTTGAGTGAGGAAGGGAATCGATCAAGCCTAGCCCTTAAGGCTTCTAGCTCTCCTCCTCTTGACCTCACAAAGCTCACCTCCCATCTTTCGTTTGACTTTCAACTATGCAAATAAAGAGGCTATACTTATCATTGCCTTAAACTGCCTAAGGAAGTAGGCTTCTTCATACTGTGCTGGATAACGAGGCCACCTCCACAACCTTCTCCCTTCTGTCTCTACATCTGTTTCTTCCTCGTTTTCCTCCCTTTTTTCCGTTTCTGGGGTTTCTTTGAATCATAATGGCGAGTCTATTTTCTTATAGTCGCGACTGTTGTCATAGTCAACGTTCAATAATCCCAGGGGCTTTCACATCGACACGCCTTCGTCCGTTAACTCGGAGACTTAGGACCTTGGCTTAGAAAGGGATGGAAGGAAAGCTATTACATTTTTCTCCATCAGCAGCTTATGTAGTGGTTGGCCTTCTATAAGTGACTTGTCGAGTCTAAGAAGCGGACTTGAACCTGGTGATCTATCCATGACCAGGATGAAACTTGGGTGAAACTAAGTGTAGGTTTGAACTATTGATACAATCAGATAGAAAGCCCCAAGGGCTCATTTGGTGCAGAAGCTAGGAATCGAGAAAGGTGGAAAGACTACTACTTTCACTATTGTCATTGTATATTTATGGAGACTACTACATTAAGAAGACATCCAATCCAAACTTATGCCGATAATACGCTGCTAGAAAAAGTTGTTTGAAAGCCAAAGTTTGGTTTTTAAGGAGTGATAGTGGAAAGTTGATAGATAAGTCATTCTTACTGCCACTCTATAAAACAGTACATGAGATTTTCACCTCATATGGCTCCTCGTTCAGTTTTCTTGAAGTCATTGGGCCCTTTTCCCTGTTCAAGAATCTTCTCCATTGGAGGTCCTTGACCAATTCAACAGGAGCTACTGATAATAACGATTCACATGAAAGAGTTGTACAATCCAAATTACTACTCAATTTCTAATGCATCATATATATGAAATCCTAAATTAGGAAACATACATAGATGCATATGATATAAAATAAGCAACATACATTAATATCTGATAAAAACACAAAATCTGATAAAAGCGCAAACTATCTGAAGGAAGCACAAACTAGCTTCATAAATTATTCTTATGCATCACTGCTCAAGGAAATTATGCAATATTATTCAAGAATCATCAATATCTATCAAAGATATACAATACTTTTAAATTTTGACATTATAATGCAGAGATAATATTTTGATTAATTTTATATGCAAGTTACTCTATGCAATGCATGAATATCATAATTGAGGGTTCGACCTTTTGTCTCAAAGGTCCGATGACCCAATATTCGTCAGGTTTAATGCAAGTTATAAATCAAAGAGAATCAAACTAACCTAAGGTTTGACAACTATGTAATATGCAACTGAATCTTAACATAAAGTAAATCTAATACATTATTCAAATACCCTACCAATCCTATCTTGATTAGGACTAACCCCAGGACACCAAAGGAGGACTCATGGCCAAGAGGGATAGAGGTGGAGCTTCAGGAGCCGTCGGTGTGCAAAAGAGACCACTGGTGGAGGATTTGAGGGTTGGTGATGGATAGACCTATTAAACGGGTGAGTCGGATTGGATTTGAGTCAAGTCATAAATAGTCCAACCCAAATTAACACATTAACCCGTTTATAACCCATTTATTTGTAATATAAATATCATGACCCAACCCAACTCATATTAGAAAAGCACTTCTATATTTAACTAAAAATAGGAAAACTTGTTTCTTATGACTTTTTTTAAAAATTATACTACTAAAACATTTTCATACAATACAAAGCTAGTGAACAATTTTTATAATTTTTTTTTAAATTGAGGCTATGTTTGTTTCGTGAAAATTGCAACATTTTTATAAAATATTTTCATGAAGTCATTTTCCAAGAAAATAAAAAAATTTCCAATGTTTGGCTGAAACTTGAAAATGAATTAGAAAATATTTGCTGATGTTTGATATATAAAATCTGATTAGATTTTACTTCATGCATTCATTTTAATAAATTTAATAATTTTTCATTTTATTTTATTTTTAAAATCAAAATTTTTAATTATTTTTTTTTTGTTTCCTTTATTTTTGGCCAGCGATCAACCATGGCGACAGCCAGCAATCGGCCACCAACCACTGGCGAGGATGAGCTCACCAATTTGGTGAGACTGAAGCCTCGCCGACCTCAGGTGAGCCTCAAGCTCGCCCGATTCTGGCAAGCTGAGCCTCGCTAGCCTCGGGCGAGTCTCCACCTCGCCAGATTTGGCAAGGCCGAACTCGCCTGATTCCGACGAGCCCGAGGCCTTGCCGACCTTCGGCGAGGTCGTTCCTCCCCCTGTGGCCGGTGGGCGACCACCGGCTGAATATAAAGAAAAAAGAAAGAAAAGAAAAGAAATAAAAATAAAAATAAAAAAAGGAATAAATAAAAATAATTTCGATTTTAAAAATATTTTTTTTCATAAAAAGGGGGTGAAATTAATGGGTGGGTTGGAAATGGGTTCCACACTCAACCCATTAAAACCTATTTATGATAAACTTAAAACTTTAAGACCAATTTAAGATAGGCTCTTCAAAATTGTATTGACCCATTTATGACTTAAATGGGTTATATATGGGTTTTAAGACCCATTTAACAACAGGTCTATCGATGGACAAGCAGAGACCATGAACACACAAATCGAAGAGAGAGAGCACTTTTCGAAATTGAAGGAAATCTGTCAATTATCTCTAATGTGCACAATATTGGATGAAAAGTCAAGATCAAAATGAAAATAGGAAGGACAGTAAGCGATATATAAAGTAGCCAATCAAACCGGGAAGATAAGATTGCAATTTTATCTAATAGTGTGATCATATGGGGAGAGTTAAGCAGCTGAAAGCAACCTTGGATTAATTGACAATTAAGAAATCAAATCTTATTAATAATGCGCAGCATATCAAAGGGAAATCTCCCTACATGGCTGGCCACCTGAACTTGATTGTGCGTGCGACGGTTCGCAGTAGCACCCACAGAGAGGCCACGTGATTTACATGTGAGAAAGGCATGTGTGTGGCAAGGCATGTGATTAGCACATAAACTCATATGCTATGCTCCTATTCCAATGTGTGAAGGTTCAAGGAGATGTAGGGGAATAGCCATGTGAATGGCACATAATCTTGGCATGTAATTGGCACATGATCGAGTCATGTGTGAGGCATGTAAGCATACGTGAGATGTACATGTGGCCATGAATTAAGATAATGTGAGCGAGATTCTGACATTCTTGGAAAGTATATTCTCGAGTTCATCAAGTTGGTTTCGAGCTCTCAGAATGTGGGAAATTTAATTCTAGGCTCGCCTGACCTTTTAGATCCGAATTTGAACTCCAAGAATATTGGAAATTCAAATCCCTACCTCATCTTTAATGTTTGGGTTCCAAGAATGTTGGAATTCTCAGTTTCGAGCTCATTTCTCCTCTTTGATTACGAATGTCACTCGAGGCTACTCATCATCTTCACCTCTAGTTCCCTGTAACATGGGTTAATCTTAAAATGCAATGAAATAAATCCAAGAATCTAGATGTAATGCAAATGGGGATGATGTAAATGATACTTTTGTTTAGAGATCAGGGTTGATACCTAATTTTTTAGATACAATACATGGGCGAGCCAAAAGCTAGGTGTCAACATATACTGCAATGTAATACACCACCAATAATGGATATAGAATTCACTAAGAGTTTAACTAAACCTCTCTTTCGTTGTAATCTTGCACTATCTCACCTTAGGCAGGACAATAATTTTTAACAGTGCATTACTAGATCAACAAGTGATTTATCATTACCATATAAAACTCATTTATGGGATAACCAATTACATAGGTTGGGTTATCATCATTGTTGATTTTTCTCAATTGGAATAAGTCTCATTCACTTCAATGTATCACTAATTAATTTTCTTCCCAAAAGTTTAGTTAGAGGATCAGCCAAATTTACTTTTGACTTCACATAATCAATAGACATAAGTCCATCGTTAAGCAGCTACTTTACCACATCATGTCTCAACTGGATGTGTCTATTTTAACCATTGAAAGTTTTATTCTTTGCAATGGCTATTGCCGCTTGACAATCACAATGCATAGACACATAAGGTGTCGGTTTCATTCCCAAAGGAATATCTGCCAAGAAGTTTCTTAACCACTCAGCCTCATTGGCAACCAATTATAGAGCTACAAACTCTGATTCCATGGTTGATTTAGCAATTATTGTCTATTTGGCTTATTTCCAAGTTACAATAACCATTTCCCACAAAGATATTATTAGTTGTTATGACAATCTTGTCGGATTTGAACGACACCTTCACCCAAACCTTTCCCAATAGAGCTAAAGAAACATCATTCGCACTTATACTAGGGACATGCAATATCATCTGGAGCCAAAGTCTTGCCGGATGTAAGTTTGAGAAAGAACTTTCCTTTTCCTAAGAACTTAGGCAATCTTCGAATCACCAAGATAATGTCTTCTCCCTCCCCTATAGGAATGTCGAATGCAAAGGCATTTTTGTTTGCATGTATATTCCTAGTAGTACCAAAGTTACCACCCATTTTTTCATATTGGCCACAATATTGGCTTGGTAAATGATCGTAACAATTATGCCATCATAGTTGTCTGCTTCAACCAAGTTGACTTTTGATTTAGCAGGTTGTCATTTCTCATTTTTATCTTTCTACATGATGACCTGGTTTACCACAAACAATGCCTTTCTTTTTTAAGGTGGGGCGACCAACTTTAGGTTTATAATTAGGTCTTTTGTTATCATACCCGTTTTAGCGACATAAAGGTCTACTTTGCACCAAATTTACCCTGGTAGTAATCTCCTTAGCTTAGGCAGCCTTGATCTTCCACTACAAAAAAACATGTTTTTTCCGACGAAATTTTCAACGAAAAATTTGGAGAAATTCGTTGGAAAACGAATTTCCAACGAATTTTCCAATGAAAAAAATTCGTTGGTTATAAGTCGTCGGAAATTTTTCCAACGAAAAATTTCAATTTTCGTTGGAAATTTGCGATAAATTTTTTTTCATTGGAAAATTTCGTTGGAAAACTCGCGACTAGATTCATTGAAAACGAATTTTTTTTTCCGACGAATTTTTTTCGTTGGAAATTACAAATTTTTTTTTGGTCAAGCTAAAAATCATGGAAATTTTTTTTCCATTGAAAAACATTTTTATTTTGGTCAAAAAAATTTATTTTTTATCGAAAAATAGCCCTCGCCGCCGGCGAGGGCAAGCCTCGTCGCCGGCGAGGGCCAAGCTCGCCCAGATCTGGGCGAGCTCGAGCTCGAGCTCGCCGGCCATGGCGAGCACGGCCCTCGCCATGGCCGGCGAGGGCAAGCCTCGTCGCCGGCGAGGGCCGAGCTCGCCCAGATCTGGGCGAGCTCGAGCTCGCCGGCCATGGCGAGCTCGGCCCTCGCCATGGCCGAAGATGAAGAAGAAGAAGCAGCAGGGGTAGGAGCAGGCTTCGGGGCCACCGCTCGTCAAGTCCGTCGTCGTCTCCTAGCCTCGCCGGCGACGAGGCTTGATGGCGTCGGGGGCGTCGGAGGCTTGGTGTCCATGACGCCGGAGTCGGAGCCGAACCCGGAGGAGGAGGGGGGGCGGCGGGGGAGGAGTCGGAGGGGGAGGCGGAGACGGAAGGAGAAGGTGAAGGCGAAGGAGAGAGAGAGAGAGAGAGAGAGAGAGAGAGTGTGTGTGTGTGTGTGTGTGTGTGTGTGTGGAAATTGAAAGTTGTGGGAATAACGAGCGCGAAAATATTGAATTCGTTGGGTTTTTTTTGGAATTCGTTGGAAAAGTCGTTAGAAATTTCCAACGAAAAAAAATTCGTTAGAAATTTCCAACGAATTTTTTTTTCGTTGGAAATTTCCAACGAATTTTTTTTCGTTGGAAATTTCCAACGAATTTTCCAACGAAAATTGTACACACTGAAATAATTGTTCGGAAAATTGAAATACGTTGGAAAATTCGTTGGAAATTTCCAACGAATTTTCCAACGAATTTAAAAAATGCCGAATAGTAATGGGTTTTTTTGTAATTCGTTGGAAAATTCGTTGGAAATTTCCAATGAATTTTTTTTTGTTGGAAATTTCCAACGAATTTTTTTTCGTTGGAAATTTCCAACGAATTTTCCAACGAAAATTGTACACACTGAAATAATTGTTCGGAAAATTGAAATTCGTTGGAAATTTCCAACGAATTTTCCAACGAATTTAAAAAATGCCGAATAGTAATGGGTTTTTTTGTAATTCGTTGGAAAATTCGTTGGAAATTTCCAATGAATTTTTTTTTGTTGGAAATTTCCAACGAATTTTCCAACGAATTTTTTTTCGTTGGAAATTTCCAACGAATTTTCCAACGAAAATTGTACACACTGAAATAATTGTTCGGAAAATCGAAATTCGTTGGAAAATTCGTTGGAAATTTCCAACGAATTTTCCAACGAATATAAAAAATGCCGAATAGTAATGGGTTTTTTTGTAATTCGTTGGAAAATTCGTTGGAAATTTCCAACGAATTTTTTTTTGTTGGAAATTTCCAACGAATTTTCCAACGAATTTTTTTTCGTTGGAAATTTCCAACGAATTTTCCAACGAATTTAAAAAATGCCGAATAGTAATGGGTTTTTTTGTAATTCGTTGGAAAATTCGTTGGAAATTTCCAACGAATTTTTTTTTGTTGGAAATTTCCAACGAATTTTCCAACGAATTTTTTTTCGTTGGAAATTTCCAACGAATTTTCCAACGAAAATTGTACACACTGAAATAATTGTTCGGAAAATCGAAATTCGTTGGAAAATTCGTTGGAAATTTCCAACGAATTTTCCAACGAATATAAAAAATGCCGAATAGTAATGGGTTTTTTTGTAATTCGTTGGAAAATTCGTTGGAAATTTCCAACGAAAATTGTACAAACTGAAATAATGGCTCGAAAAATTGAAATTTGTTGGAAAATTCGTTGGAAATTTTCAACGAATTTTCCAACAAATATAAAAAATGCCGAACAATACCGGGTTTTTTTGAATTCGTCGGAAAATTCGTTGGAAATTTCCAACGAATTTTCCGACGAAAATTGTTTCGTTGGAAATTTACAACGAATTTTGCGACGAAAAATTTTTCGTTGGAAATTTCCAACGAAATGTGCGACGAAAACGTTTTCGTTGGAAATTTCCAACGAATTTTAATTTTCGTTGGAAAATTTGTCGCAAATTTGCAACGAAAATTTTTTCGTCGCAAATTTTCGTAGCAAAAATCCAGTTTTTTTGTAGTGAATTCTTACGATAAGTGTTCTCAATAATGTTATGCATGACGAGATCGGCTAGTGACAGTTGCTTGTCTTTATGCTTGAGTTGTTGCATGTAGTCACTAAGGCTTATTTTTAAGATTGATGAAAAAAATTGGAGAAAATGAAAATAAGATCAATTACTTGAGGCATGTCAGCACACGGTCATTAAGGATAATTCCATTGTTCGAAGTATGAAGCTCGATGCAATAGGCTCTAGCAGCTATTCTTCAAGGATAAAATAGACCTTTCTTATTATTCTACATAGAATAATAGAGAGAGCATGAACTACAAAATTATATGTGAAGCCCGACAAAGATAGAAAAGAAATGGAAGGAGAACGGAGAAATTTCTTGTGGAGGTATGTTTTACTTGGACTGTGGTTTGGAGGTTCTATCTCTAAGCAAATGAAAGTGATGGTTGGTGTCTGGTGAGAAACGAATTAAATCAACGGGCTGTGATTTTAAAAATCAAGCCGTTTGTTCTTCATCAATTCTTGCATCATCCGTTATTCACCAAGTTTACAAATCAAGCCGTTTTTATCAAATTGATGGTACGTTACAAAACAATTGATAATTGTCAAATTAATGGCTGTCAAAACTGTTACAAAACAATGGTTTTCAAAATTTCAAAACTGTTGAAATATTCAACATTGTCGAGCTCGACCTAAGATCAAGCTCCAAGTCAAGGTGGAGATGGATCCATTTGAACCTCGAGCTCGATGCCTGTGGCAGAGTACAGGCATTCTAGATTAAGGTTTTGATCTCGACGTCACGATAAAGCTCAAGGCTGCTGTGTTTGGCCGAGATCTCGATGGCCATGAGGGTGCTGTTGAGCTTAACTGATGCACCTACGGGACCGGCAGACCTGTTATACGACTGGACGAACCGGCGGGCTTGAAGTCAAAGATGGCACATTTAGGCAGTTTCCTATATTACCATTTAGGCAGTTTCCTATATTACCATTTAGGCAGTTTCTTATATTACCATTAAGGCAGTTTTCTATATTACTATTTAAGCAGTTTTCTATATTAGGAAATTAGATGTTATCTTTAATTATTCGGTTTCCATTAGTATTAGGAGTCCTATCTCTATATATAAGATGTCCATCTTGTAATCAAGACACAGTATTATTGAATAAAAATTTCGAGTTCTTTGGAGTTGTTCCAAATTTACGCTTTCTCTCTGCGTCAATTGGAAAACGAATTGTTCTTCCGTCGAATTTTCTTGTTCAGTCAATTTTTCTATCACGTTTCGGCATCAATTGGTATCAGAGCAATTGATGCCGAATAATTACGTCTTTAGTTTCCTATATTACCATTTTCTAATAGGAGATTACACATTTGTGTGGCTAGGCATTCTCATCTAAATGATCTTTTTGTGGCTTACAGACCATGTTCGGCTTATCTGCGCATCTGTATCCAGGTGGAAGCTCCATATAGATCTCCTCCTCTAAATCTCCATGAAGAAATGCATTCTTCACATCAAATTGATGCAAAGGCCAGTCCAAGTTTGCAGCAAGAGATAACAACACTCTTATAGTGTCTAACTTTGCAACTGGAGAGAATGTTTCCTGATAATCCACCCCATAAGTCTGTGTATACCCTTTAGCTACCAGTCGTGCCTTATACCTCTCAATAGTGCCGTCTGTCTTATGTTTGACTGTAAACACCCACCTACATCCAACCGGCTTTTTATCCTTTGGTAGTTCCACAAGTTTCCAAGTTCGATTTTTCTCCAACGCCTTCATCTCTACCTCCATCGCTTGAAGCCATTTCGGATCCTTCATGGCATCTTCAACCCTGTTTGGAACTTGAACTGAGGAAATCGTAAACACGAAGGCTTGTAGTGGTGTGGACAGCCTCTTGGCAGACACATAGTTTGCAATAGGGTATCAAGACCGGCGGTCCTCTACATCTTGAGAATATCGATTCGGTGGTTTACCCCTATTATGCCTATCGGGTAGCTTATAACCAGTAAGCACATCAGTATCTTCAAAAAAATCAAGTACAGTAGAAGTACTTACCTCAGGTACATTCTCAAGAGCATAGAGTGGTACTAAAGAGGGCGAAGACAAGGAGGGCTATTGCAGCTGTGCATCTGTTGACACCTGTTCGGACCCATGTCGTAATTCAGTGTTGTCTGGTTGTGCAGCCTCAGAATCATGCAGCAGTAGCTCAAAATCTTCAGCCTCAGTAGCCTTAGAATCACGTGGCTGTGTGCACCCATCCGTCGCTCCTGCAATTCTATTGATGCCGAAACGCGATAGAAAAATTGACTGAACAAGAAAATTCGACGGAAGAACAATTCGTTTTCCAATTGATGCAGAGAGAAAGCGTAAATTTGGAACAACTCCAAAGAACTCGAAATTTTTATTCAATAATAATGTGTCTTGATTACAAGACGGACATCTTATATATAGAGATAAGACTCCTAATACTAATGAAAACCAAATAATTAAAGATAATATCTAATTTCTTAATATAGAAAACTGCTTAAATAGTAATATAGGAAACTGCCTTAATGGTAATATAAGAAACTGCCTAAATGGTAATATAAGAAACTGCTTAAATGGTAATATAGGAAATTGCCTAAATGCACCATCTTTGACTTCAAGTCCGCCGGTTCGTTTAGTCGTATAACAGGTCCACCGGTCCCCTAGGTGCATCATCCTCCCCTACTAGAGAAAGATTCATCCTCGAATCTGCTTCGCCTTCATTGCCGTCATCAATCTCCTTAGGACCTTCTTCCTCTTCAAGGTAGTAAGGTGATAAATCCGCTACATTAAAAGTTCTGGATACATTATACTTACCCGGCAATTCGATCATGTAAGCATTGTCACTAATTCGCTCCAAAACTTTGAAGGGTCCATCAGCTCTAGGTTGAAGCTTGCCAAATCTACCCGCTGGAAATCGTTCCTTCCTAAGGTGAATCCAAACTAGATCACCTTCCTTGAAGACGACTCTTTTCTTGCGCATATCCACGCGTTACTTATACTTCATGTTCTGCCTGTTGATCTGATTATGGACCTGAGGATGCAACTCTTTGATATGTTTTGCATGTTCTTCAGCTTCCGAACTAAATTGCTTGAGAACTGGTATCGGTATGAGATCTAATGGAGTAATTAGATTACGTCCATAAACCACCTCAAAAGGAGTCTTGCTTGTAGTTCGGTTCTCTGATCTGTTATATGCAAATTCTGCCTGAGGCAATGCCAAGTCCCATTGTCGTGGATTATCTCCAATCAAACTCCGCAGCAAATTCCCTAAGCTTCGATTGACAACTTCGGTTTGACCATCAATCTGAGGATGATGAAATAAACTAAACTTCAAACTTGTACCCATGTACCTCCAAAGAGTGCGCCAGAAGTGACTCACAAATTTCACATCACGATCTGAGGTAATGGACTTAGGAATTTCATACAGCTTAACAATCTCCTGCAGAAATAATCGTACAACCTGTGAAGCATCATAGGACTTGCTACACGGGACAAAGTGGGCCATCTTCGAGAATCTATCGACAACCACCATTATTGAATCCTTACCCCGCCGCGTTCTCGGCAAACCCAAGACAAAGTCAAGACTGACATCCTCCCACGGTGCAACTGGAACAGGTATAGGCATATACAATCCTGCATTAGTACTCTTGGTCTTTGCCACATGATATACCCTGTACCTCTCTATAAAACGTGTCACGTCACGCTCCATCCGAGGCCAATAAAAGTGTTCACTCAACAAGGCCTTCGTCTTATCCACGCCAAAGTGCCCAGCTAAACCGCTTGCATGTCCCTCAATAATAATAGATTCCCTTAAAGAACATTGAAGAATGCACAATCTGTTACCTTTAAATAGGTAACCTTTCACAATCTGAAATTGCTGAAAAGGCTCCGTTTTGCTCTTCCTCCAGATATCCCCAAAATAAGGATCATCAATATATAATTTTTTAAAAGTATCAAAGCCTAGAACCTTGACCTACATTGTAGACAGCAAAGAGTGTTTTCTGCTCAATGCATCCGCCACACTATTTAGCACTCATGCTTTATGTTTGATGGAAAAACTGAAAACTTGAAGGAACTCCACCCACTTTGCATGTCTTGCATTCAATTTGTGTTGCCCATTGATGTATTTCAAGGCTTCATGATCAGAAAATAAGATAAACTCTTTCGAAATAAGATAGTGTCTTCAATGCTCCAAATTCCTCACAATAGCATAAAATTCTTTATCATAAGTTGAATATTTCCTTTTCGCCTCGTTCAACTTCTCACTAAAGAATGCCACAGGTTTACATTTTTGACTTAGGACACCCCCAATACCAACACTTAAAGCATCACAATGCACCTCAAAAATCTCATTAAAATCAAGAAGCACGAGAACAGGTCCTTCAGTTACCTTCTTCTTTAATAGTTGGAAGGCAACTTCTGCCTCCTTAGTCCACACAAATTTACTTCCTTTCAGACAATCTGTCAAAGGTGCAATAATAGTACTGAAATCCCAAATAAATCTCCGATAAAAAGACGCAAGCCTATGAAAGCTACGTACCTCATGAATATTTTTCGGAATCTCCCAATTTGTAATAGCCTCAACCTTAGCTGAGTCCATATGAATGCCCTCCTTAGTTACTATATATCCCAAAAAGGTCACACGATCAGTCAAGAAGTGACACTTCTTGGTATTAGCATATAATTTATGTTCCCTCAATGTCTCGAACACCCTTCTCAAATGCTGCAAGTGTTGATCAATCGATGCACTATAAACCAATATATCATCGAAATATACGACGACAAACTGGCCAATAAAAGGACGAAACACCTGATTCATCAGTCTCATAAAGGTGCTCGATGCGTTAGATAACTCGAAAGGCATCACCATCCGCTCATACAGACCATCTCGAGTTTTAAAAGCGGTCTTCCATTCATCTCCAGGACGCACCCTAATCTGATGATATCCACTCCTCAAGTCTATCTTCGAAAAGATAGTCGCTCCATGCAGTTGATCAATTAAATCATCAAATCTCGGGATAGGAAAGCAATACCTGATCGTGATCTTGTTAACAGCTTTGCTATCCACGCACATTCTCCACGACCCGTCTTTTTTAGGAATCAATAAAGCTGGCACTGCACAAGGGCTCATGCTCTCTCGAATTGCACTTTTTTCTAATAGTTCCTGCACTTGCCTCTGCATCTCCTCATGCTTCTTAGGATTCATTTTGTAAGCTGCCTTATTAGGAATAGCAGCTCCTGGAACGAGATATATACAATGCTGTATGTCCCTCATGGGTGGTAATCCAGGTGGCAATTCCTCTGGCACGACATCAGCAAACTCCTCAAGTATAGGCAGAACTTGAGTTGAAATATCTGGACTATCAAGATTCTGCTCCACGACTACGACAGCAAAAAGCTCTGGGGCATTCACCGCCTCCTCCTGGAACTCTGATTTGGAAAGCAGATTACTTTTTCCTTCTTTTCTCAAATCTGAAGGACCCAGAGTAATGGTCCGGCCATCCTTCTTGAAGGCGTATGTGTTTTTGAATCCGTCATGCTGTGTTTTCCTATCAAACTGCCAAGGTCTTCCTAATAGGATATGACAGGCATCCATTGGAACTACGTCACCCCACACTTCATCAACATATTTCTTCCCAATCGAGAACTGCACTAAACATCTCTTGTTCACTTTTACCTCATTCCCCTTCCTAAGTCAGGACAGCTTATATGGTTGAGGATGTTCGACAGTTTTCAACCCCAACTTTTCTACCATAGTGGTAGATATTACATTATCGCAACTTCCCCCGTCAATTATCATACTACACACATTTCCCCCACTAGTGCACTTAGTATGAAAGATATTATGCCTGAGCCACAATTCATCATCTACCTCAGCAATATTTAAAACCCGACACACAACTAAAGATTCACCAGAATCGGCATAGACAATGTCCTCCGGATCTGGATCCGCATCTGCTTGTTCGCCATCAGATTCGTCATAAGTTGGGTCTTCATCAAAAGTTGGATTATCTACAAATGTCACAAACTGTCGGTTCGGACAATCAGTAGCAAAATATCCGAATCCTTGACACTTAAAACATCGTTTGTCTGCAGCTCCTCCCCTGCTAGATTCTGCACTACCCTGCTCTCCTTTTGTTGCAGATTTTGAACCAGCGCTCTTAACTGCTGCCGAGGTCGAAGAACTCCCTGCTTTCCCCCAGGACTCTTTATCTGACCACTTAGAACTGCTGCCTGTCCACTTAGAACCGCTGCTAGACCACTTGGACTTACTGCTTTTTCTTTTAAACTGCCCCTCCACCTTTAGGGCTAGTCTGCACACATCCTCATATGTCCAATACTGTTGTAATTGGACAACATCAGAGATCTCATATCGCAGCCCTGCCAGATATCGTGCAATCGTCTGCTCGTCTTCCTCCGCCACATCACAACGCATCCATAAACGATCAAATTCTTCGGTAAATTCTTCAATTGTTTTATCACATTGCTTGACGTTATGATACTCAATAAACGCCTCTTGGCTATAATGGGTAGGCAAAAAAAAATTTTGCAATAACTTTTTCATCTTCTCCCAGCGATCCACCTTCGGCTTCCCCTCTCTAGCGCGTTGCTTTTTCACGTGTTCCCACCAAATTGAAGCATGTTTTCGCAGCCTAATAGCCACTAACTTCACTTTTTGCCCCTCAGTTAGGTCTTTAAGATCAAAAATCCGTTCTACCGTATGCAACCAATCAATAACTCATCAAGATGAGCCTTACCATTAAACTCAGGAATCTCGATCTTCATTCCGAAATTTTGAGAAGAACGTTGATTTCCAGATCGTACTCCTCGATTCCGCCCCTGGCTCAGAACCCCGAAAGGGTTTACGTCTTCTTCTTCATCATCGGATGAATCCTCAGATTCCGCTCCTTCTTTGGATTGAACGCCCAACCTCGCCTCCGCAAGTTATCGCTCCAAATCCTGGATTCTTCTTCTCTGTTCTTCAATTTCTACGTCTCGCAGATCTCTTAGACGCGGTTGGTCGTCTGCTTCAGGAACGCCTCCACGCCCCCGACCACCACGAGCCCGCCGTCCACGACCACGATTCTGTTCAGCCATTGAATCAAGCAACCTGGCTCTGATACCAATTGATGCCGAAACGCGATAGAAAAATTGACTGAACAAGAAATTTTGACGGAAGAACAATTCGTTTTCCAATTGACGCAGAAAGAAAGCATAAATTTGGAACAACTCCAAAGAACTTGAAATTTTTATTCAATAATACTATGTCTTGATTACAAGACGGACATCTTATATATAGAGATAGGACTCCTAATACTAATGGAAACCAAATAATTAAAGATAACATCTAATTTCCTAATATAGAAAACTGCTTAAATAGTAATATAGGAAACTGCCTTAATGGTAATACAAGAAACTGTCTAAATGGTAATATAGGAAACTGCCTAAATGGTAATATAGGAAACTGCCTAAATGCGCCATCTTTGACTTCAAGCCCACCGGTTCGTCCAGTCGTATAACAGGTCCGCCGGTCCCCTAGGTGCATCATTAACGATAGGAAGGACACGGTGGATGGAACCTCGACCATGGCCGATGGGGGTGGCTCTACTAAGGGTGGCAACAACAGGTGGCAACGGCACAACAGACGACTTTGGAAGCTGAGATGGTTTAGGCAATGGTTGCACGGGCTAGGATTTTGTGTAAGTGGGTATTTATAGTGGGTGGATTTAAAATGGCGGGGGCCAAAATTGAAAGGATAATGACAAATCTGTAAGTACAACAAATATTTTAGATGAAATTTCAAATGGAATGGCAAAAAGAATACTGATTGTACGTTTTCAGAACCGGGAATACCAATTGATATTTGCATACAAATGTGAGGATGGTTCTTGAAATTTTCTTTTTTTCATTTATCTTAGTATGAATTATACTGAGGGTCATGTTTTCCTCCATCCCTGATTAGAGGAAACTTCCTCCAATTATTCTTCTCATAGGTCGGTTACATATACGTGAACATCACATATATTTAAATTTAGTGATGAATTATTTACATTACTTAATATCACCAATGATAGGCATGTTGATGGAAGTTTCCTTCAACCTGAGATGGTAGCGCTAGGGTTAGTTCACACTTACAACTGTCGTCACCAGACGGGAAAAATTAGTCTCCTATCCGAAAGAATCGGTAGTTAACTAGTTACCAATTGAGGAATAACAATCTATTTTAAAAGATTAAGAAAAACATTATTTGAAATTTAAAATCGTATATGATTTAGCTATCTAAAATTTGATTTTAGTTGCTTTAATCTATCGATAGTTTCTCAACCCTCTTGGATGTCAGGGAATTCCAAGCTCGAGAACTAAAAGGGTACCACGTATCCATCAATTGCATGCAAAATGTTTTGTATTAGAATCACTTGCACATGCCAAAGGCCTAAATTCATGAGGGTTATAAGGTGCTCCTACGCCTCTCGGTAGCAAGACTTCTACAGTCCTGCCTAGGACTATAAGGGAAGAAAATCTATTAATAGTTCTTCTCTTGCTTTTACATCAAGGATAATTAGAAATATTAAGATATAGAGTATGCTTCCTTCGTCCTCTAGACGCTTTAAATATTTTTAACAAACGTTGGCACAATCTAACTTCAAGAAAAGGCCGCTACTATCTTTTTTTTTCAATCATGCATGCTTCCCATCGATTATCTATGCAGCTAAAAAGTATCGGATTGTTTTCCTTTTAGAGGCCCCAGGGCAAAAGGCCCTCATCAATCATGTCTTGGATGTCTAGCGGTTTCCTTCATCCATAGTGTGACAAATCTCCACTCTACGTTGACAATTTTTCCTTCTACCCCTGGTCAATGAAAGATATCTTCACTATCGATAATGGTTTATGTCTAAACATTTTTTTGGATGATGAAAATATTTTTCGTTCATTCATTTTTGTAAACGATTTAAGCGATCATTTTCAGAAAATTATTTTATAAATTATTCATTTTATGCAAAACAAATGGAGCCTCAATATAAGAAAACACTTCATGGTATTTGATGTTATCATCTAAGTTTTTCAAAAATAGGTTATAGCATCATTTGTATTTTAACTCATAGCACTATATGCACTTTAATTAAGTTACGAGCAAGCTCTATACAAAATGTTTTCACTCCGTCAAATTTCTATATGGAAAAGAAGATTCGGCATTAGAGAACTTTTAAATTTGGCCTTCAAATTACAAGACTAGTAGTGCCAGGGTACCGAAACTTGTCTAGCTTGTGATCTACTCGAGTCAATATTGCTTATCTCTTAACTTGTTACATCTTACATCTTACTTTACAATAACATTGATATTTTTTTCTAAAATAGCACCTGCAAACATTGTTTATTTCAGTTTTGCAATAGTTCGAAAAACTCATTCCATCACATGCCATGAGATTGATATGTGGGTGTCAATCAAACGATTGTACAAGTCTATGTTCTCACACGATCCAGTTTAAACATTCACTTGGTGGGGCCAACTCTACTAGAGTTTTGAACCATGACTCACATTGTTTATGCAGTTCATGAAAGAGTTCATTGCCCTCTATTGGAAATTTGTATTTCATCTAGCATCCATGACAATCATGAAGTTTATTTATTAGAATTCATTTTGTCCTGTAAAATAATTTTTTTTATTTTTACGTAACCAATCTTCATCGCCGTTGAGACGGGCGATACAATCTTTTCAATTTAACTCATTGTTCAAATCCAATGAGATAAAAATGATTCTCGCAACAGCAAAAAAGAAGAAGAAATTACCCTTTTATTGAAAAGTCTCCTAAGATAGAAAGACAAATACATTTTGCCCTTTTCTTGCTTTAATTGACGGACGTCACGCCGGCGTAAAGGCGCACTTGGATGATTCCGCGTACGAACCAAAATGAGTCCCCAACGAGTTTTAACTTTCCCAAGTCCGTTTTAACTTTCCCAAGTCCGTGGCACGGGATCGTCCGTACACCTTTTTCTTGTTATTTTGTTTGAGCTCTTTGATTCTGTCTGCAAAAAAGCAGCTTTTCTCGTCTGGCGACCCCATTCGTGTCGTGTCCAAATCTAGTTGATTCACAGTCATCAACCAACAGTACAGGAACTGTACTCGCTATGAAATCACACGCCATGTTTTTGTTGAGAGAGACCGGAAGAAGATTGGAAAGAACGCGGTGGGTGATCCGCACGTCTCTCACACGGATCGTAGAGGGAACGAATGCTTTCTAGATGCTGCACAGGAGGTAGAGGATCCAGTCAAGAATTTATCAAACGTGGAGGAACGAAAGATTATGCACACACATACCATGGTGAATTTGTCATGGAGTGGAGGTTCATGATGATCGAGCGGAACTGCTCATAGAGGCGACAAGGTAACCCACGAATACCTAGATCATTCTTATATCTAGCGTTAATTAATCAACCTAGTACATTCTTGAAGATAGTTTTGGAATCATGCATACTTGATTTCTAGAGTATTCTTTGATAATTTTGGAATTGCGCATTTGCCTGCGAGCCCCTACTATGGCCGATGAGGACATCGCAACCCTCACCTAGATTCAACAAGAGCGTCCTAGCCCTCGCCTATGGCCAACAACCTCTGCCGGCCCTCTCGGCAATCTACGAAGGAAAATAAAAATAAAAATAAAAGGGAAAAAAGAAAAAATTCTGAAAATTTAAAAGAATTGCAAAATTCATCCTCGTCGATACCAACCATACTTCTGAGGTCCACGTCAACGATTCCCAATTAAAATTGACCGAAATGACTATATTAAAAAATCGTCAAAAAATTTAGGACTAAATTGATAAAATTAAAAAGTTTATAACTGAATTGGCCGTCATACAATATGTTTAAAACTTTTTGAGCAATTGTTGTAGAGAAACACAATACTCGTGTGTATATGAGATTGTCATCCTCCTCATTTGTATCCGTATCACCTAATTCAATCTTCCTCATTTAATTTTTTCTGGACACTCAGCCAACTGATATAGGCCAAGAGGAACCTACTTCTTTTCTAACAAATTTCATACATCCAAAACATGAAACTTCCTATTTTAGCTCGATTCCCTCCATTCAACAAGATGCACTCAACTGGAGTTTAAACAAGCGCAGCCACTCTGTTTCTTTTTCCTTTTCTATTTCACATGCGACTATTCTTGTGTGACCAAGCCATCAAAGTAGGCGAAGTGAGGACAGGTCATAAGTGGCGACACCACTGTCTACTCGTGCACCGTTATCAGCGGTGAGCAGCTTTCATAAGTTGCTCCCGCCACATTCCCTTTTTAGCACAAGACAACATGGTAGTTGCGGCAAGGATATTTTTATTCCGGGGATGCGCAAACACGTCATCAAAGTAGTGAAGGACAAAGCTCCAACCTTTGGAAGAGTCGCCGACACGCCTTTGAATAGGATATTACAAAGAAACTGGGGACTTTCACCTTTCATTTTTTCTTAATTTGGTTGTGTTTAGTCCTTTGCTTAGCTTGCTATTGCTCCTGTTGTAAAGTTTTTGCTTAGTTTCCTTATCCCCTTGGACTATTGTCCCTATTGGGATTTGGATAGTTTTTAGCTTCCCTTTGTATTTGGTGGTTTGAAAAGTTATATACACTCTTACCTTTACCAAAAAAAGAAAAACATGATAGTTGCGGCCTTGAAACCGGTCCTTCGACTGCCTTATCATGGCAAAACAAAATTGCCAATGTATTCAATTTTCATCATAGTGATCCACTGAGGAAAAATAACACAGTATCTTGCCGAATATGAAAAGGGGGACAGGTGTGACTTTTTATAAAATTGATTTCGTACATGCTCAAGCACTGATCGGCCCTCCATCGATGATCATTCCTTGGACGCAAGTGCCCCGGACAATATGCGCTCCTGGAGCAAAATAGGAGGAGGACCATAGAATTTCCGATCTGAGAAACAAGTCTGGTTTAGAGACCTTTTCCCGCTAGGGGTGTGCTGAAAGGAAAAATGGAGAACCCAAAAGCTCGATCCGGACTGATTATTTTCGAGCCTGGATAAGCTCGAGCCTGCATACGGTAGGGTTTTTTTTATCTTGTTTTTTTCTGCTGGGGTCAATCCAAGTCTCCGGGCCCGAGAAGCTCCGCCTTGGAAAAGCGGGCAAAATTTTTCTTTAAAAATGACACACGCGTTTATATGGAAACAATTCGATGATAGGGGTCAAAAATAAGTTCGATTACATATGTGAACATCGAATGAGTGATAAGTGATGGGGGTGGTAGGAATGGAAAACGCGTTGGAAAAGCGATTTTTAGGCTGAAGACGGCATTGATCTCATTTGGCTTTCAATTTCATGCTGACGAGCTATCGACGAGCTTTCCATGTTGTGCTTATGGGTCTCGCGACTCTACCGGATTAAAGAATTTTTCCTCGTTAAAGTTGAGGGGAGTGAGATTTTTAAGTAGTGCACCGTTAATCATGATATGATTGGATGTTTGAACCTGGGTTATGAATGCTTTGTTTGTTGCAAACTTATAAATTAGTCAAAAATGCATTCCTGGCAGATATCTAATGTTACTTAATTGTTAAAAAATTATGAAAAACTACGTACGAACACACGTAGATCCTATTAGTGATATAACCAAATCCATTGGAACAATTATGCAAAGTGGTTATCGATTCACTAAGCAAGTTGTTGATTTCAAGGTTGCCGATTAGTTACCTCGTTGTCAATTTTACAAAATTGATGTCAATGTCTGTTTGGCTTCAAAGATTGGTGCACAAATTAAGAAAAGTCTTTATTATATTGTTGTTATCAAGAGACTGTTCGTATTTCTATTTTCTTGGAATGATGGATATATTTATGAGCCATTTAAGAGTAGGAGCCATATAATAACCACAAGTCTTGTAATCGTTTATGAAAAGGTGAAATAAAAATAAGTAAAAGGCCCTTTCGTCTCATTCTCTTGAGTTGTGAGTGTTATACCATCAAACATCTCGAATGGACAACTCTCTTCCTAAATTGACGATTCACCTTCAAATTATTCCCATCAGATCCTCTAAATTTATGGGCAAATTTTACATATTAAAGTTACTTCCTAAGAGATCGACATATCAGCACAACCACATTTGCATAACCGCATCGATTTTCCCTATAATTTTATCTTTGTTGTCCTCTTCTTTTCTTTCTTTTTTTTTTCACCTTTCTCTATTTGTCCCATATTGCCCTCCTTCATTTTTCACGTGCACGATCGGTGTTGTCGACCAACGACCCACTAGCAAGCCACCACTGTCCACCATTGCTATCGTGCCATGGCCGCCAAGTTGCCATCGTCGTCAACCAGTATGGGCCACTGCAGGCTTGGCCGGCCGTGCCCGGCCCCATCGTAGCCTCTCTCTCTCTCTCTCTCTCTCTCTCAAAACCATCAGGCTGGTACAAGCATGGTCCAACATAAACAGCCTCGGATCTGAGGCTTGCTACCTCGCCAAACCAAAAAAGCCTTCAGACCCGATAAGCCCAGTTTTTGCTCACCCTCAATTCCAAGCTGAAACGGGCTTATACTTGGGCTTTGAGATCAAGTAGCAAGTGGTCATCTTGTGAATTAAATACATAGGCAATCGATATCCAGTCACTTGAACATGATCCTGGCCCGTCATATTGTTTCATTCTTGACTTCAATTAACCATGGCTTTTGCATAGTGCCCACCAATAGGACCTCACCAAGATTTATCTATGCTTATATCTACCACCCACCACTCCGAAAACTTTAAACGCCCTTTGAATTTGGGACACATTCATCTCTTTTTTCTATTAACATCACAACATAAAAATTCTTATATGTAACAACATATGTCGACTTATGGATTTGTCCAATAAAACCAGCCTTAATGTAAATTAGAGGCGACATCATCACATCAGGAAATTTGATTGAATACGAAAACCATCGATCTGTGAATTTGATGGACATCTTTTACCATTAGCGGAGTCATGTGCATATATAGGAGGGGAAAAGAGCACCGGAAGTACCAAATAACTTACTTTATTATGACTTGATTATATTTCGAACACAAGGTTTAGAATTTGTAGAGTAATTCTTGTTAAATATGAGTATTTTGTATAGAGAAGAACAACACAAGCTTAAAAACATAGAAATGTCTAAACCTTGTGTTCGAACGGGGGAGCAACTCATGACTAGTGTCCTTGCAAAGAAGCATTCAACAAAATGATTGTCTAACATGACAGACCAGATAAGTCAGACCCAAACAAAAACCCAAACCTATGCAAGCACCAAAACTTGTCCAAGCACTGTAATGGGACTTTCAATAAAAGCACTATACCCTACTTTGAGAGAAACCTGAGAGGGAGATTGAATCCGAGCTTATCAACGCCTCCAATTAGACCTATGTTTCTATTAAATCACCAAGTTATAAGACAAGCAGATACATTAAGCACTCCATTTCCCGTCAATGAGATAAGGGGTTTCTTGTACTAATAACACACTCACACACACCCTCCCCATATTCATTTGCCCCCCCCCCCCCCCCCCCCCCCCCCCCCCCACACAAAATCTGATCCCTGCGAACCTAATCTCTCTGCTCCGTCTGTCGCTTGATTTGGTATACCTTTGGAACTCTCAAGAGTTCATCGGATTTGCCAATAGGGTTGAAAACACGCCGATCAAGTTGGGCTTCCGATTGGAGTTCCCCCTCTCTTTAGTGTACCTTATAACTCAATGTCTTAGGATTAGTCAACACATCCTTTAGGCGTTTCCGCCCTCAATGCCTGTTAGTAAGTTTTTTTATTTATTTTTTTTGGTTAATGAAAAACTGGGCTCCCGGTAAAATTCAAGCCCGGCTTGACCATATCGGACTCATGTCTCTCAGCACGAATGGCTAGCTCGAACAAAAGGCAAACTATATTGGCCCGAATCGAATTGGACTGGGCCAATTATAAAGAGATATATATTAATTATAGCTCGTTTATTAATGTCATTTGTATAATGATAATGACGCTCACAGCAATTATTTCGACATAAACATATATTATAAAATCAATATAATAGCCAATCACGAATCATGGGTTATATACTTAATAGTACGTAATAATTAATTCGATAGATTATGTTATCTTCAAAAAAAAAATTTCTGTATTCTCGAAAATATATTCAAATTACAATAATTAACATCAGTTGCTCATTAATAAGTATGATTATCTAAACTTTCAATTAAACGTAACATTACATAATAAGATTATTATCTCAATTGCTAATTATATTTGTTAATTCTCCAATTGATACACAATTATTATTTCATCATATTGTTAATTATGCAATGATGTCAAGTTTATTCCGATATAATCACATGCTATACGATTAACTGTAAATCGCAACCATAATGGTTAATAAATAAATGGGGTATTACACTCATGATTTTCTCGTAAAGTGACAAATTAATATGATATAGGAAAAATTATCCAAAAAATCTTAAACCTATTGTACGACGGCTAATTCAGTCATAAACCTTTCAATTGTACCAATTTAATTATAAACTTTTTAATTGTGTCAATTTAGTCCTAAAACCTTCAATGATTTACCAATTTACTTCTAAACCTTTAAACGATTTGTTAATTTAGTCTTTCCAGCCAAGTTTGATCGGAAATTATTGACGTAGCGGTCTAGTACATGCCAGCCATCTTACGTGTCACAGTTGATTTTGACATGGACAATTTTTGCAATTTTTTCCTTTTCTATTCTTTTCTTTTTTCTCTTTTTCTTTTTTTATTTTTTTTTTATTTTTGCCCTTTTTGCCTCCACCATCCATCACCAGGCCTCGTTGGTGGCCAACAAAGGCTGCTGGCCTCATGCAAGGGCCACCCTTGACAGCCTTGAGCAAGGGACACTTGGGCCTGGGCTAGCGAGGGTCGTGCTCGCCAAATTCTGGGTAGCCCTCACTTGGGCAAGGTCGCCCTCCGAAGGCCGACAAAGGAAAAAAGAATAAAGAATAAAGAAACATAAAAGAAAATGAAAAGAAAGGAAAAAAAAGAAAAAAAATTCACAAAACTGTAAAAATTGTCCACGTTAGCCCCAACCATGCCACATAGGATGGCCATTGTTGATTAGATCGCCACATCAGTAATTTTTGAGTAAAAATGACCGAAATGACTAAATTGGCAAATCATTAAAAGGATTAGGATTAACTTGGCAAATCATCAAAATATTTAAAACTAAATTAGCGCAATTGAAAAGTTTAGGACTAAGTTGACAAGTTGTCAAAAGGTTTAAGACTAAACTAGTACAATTGAAAGGTTTATGACTGAACTGGCCACTGTACAGCAGGTTTAAGATTTTTTGGACAATTTCCCCCTATGATATAATATTTACTTTAAGATAATCACATGATAAGCTTTTAACCTTAAATTATAATCATAAACAAGTGTTTTCAAAAAGGAATAAACATTTGATATAATGAAGTGTAAAATTTGATGATTTATATAAGGAATTTAACTCATGATTGACTATTACAGTGATAAATATTGTATTCTACATTATTCAGATTTTAGTGGTATTTTGGAATTGTGATTTTATTTCCTCCTTATTACATATGCTACTCATGAGATCAAACAGTTTAAGAGTTATTGCATTACTTAAATCAATCATCATAACAGTTATTATAACTCTATCATATTACAACGCACTAAATATGACATTACAGCCTAACTCCATTTCCACAACCCGAACGGGCTATAAGTAACCGTACATTAAACCCATCGACTCTATACCAATTTGCTAGGTCAACGGAAGAATAAAAGCACTACGAACTTTAGTAAGCTATGCTATGCAGAAAGATTAAAAGAATCTATGGAATAGATAAACAATAACACCAAACACCAAAAAAGTACATCAAAATCCACGGACGGTTTACACGAATCGAAATATAACCTAGTTTCTCTATCAATTCGATTCTTTGACAATAACTTAAACTAATGTACGACATATAAGAAGTGCACGTAACATGGTTTGAACTTCACGAAGATCCGAAAGAATGGGTTTCTTCTAAATTCGGCGTTTAAAGTTATTCATTCAGAAAGTTTTCTTGCGGTTTAATGGAGTTGACCAATGAAAGCTTTCGCACCACTCGAGAAAGGCCTTAATTTAGTGTTTTCCACTGTGGGCACTTTTTTGACTATTTGCTAAGCAGATTAAAAGCAAAGAGAACTAATCTCAACAAGGATCGTTTTGTCGAAAAAAGTGTCAAAAAAGTCCTAAACTTTTTATATTAGTATCAATTTAGTCCTAAACCTTTTTTTAGTGCCAATTCAATTTTAAACCTTTTGCATTAGTGCCAATTCAGTTCTAAACTTTTTTTTAGTACTAATTAAATCCTAAACATTTTAAATTAATGTCAATTCAGTCCTAAGTCTTTTGTTTTTTGCGCCAATTTAGTTCTTCCGGTCAATTTTGATTGGAATTTGCTAACATGGATGCCGGCCGGCCAGCGATCAGTCACCGGCGCCAACGTGACGCTAACGTGGACAAATTAAATAATATTTTAATATTTTTTTGAATTTTTTTCCTTTTTTTTTTTATCTTCTCCTTCCTCTGGCCGATCGCCGATCGGGCAACCGGCTAGAGGCCAGAGGCCAACGAGGTCGCCCTAGCCGACCACTGGCGAGGGCGATCTCGTCTTGGTTGGGCGAGGCTCGAGCCCTCGCCGGAAGCCGCAGCGAGGGCGAGCTTCGCCATGATCGAGCGAGGCTCGACCTCGCCGGATCCGGCAAGGTCGAGCCTCGCCTAGCTGCCGGCGAGGCGAACCTCGCCTCGCCCGACCATGGCGAGGCTTGCCCTCACCGTGGCCTCGCTAGTGGCTAGGCGAGGCTCGACCTCGCCAGATCTGGCGAGGTCGGGCCTCGCTCAACCATGGCGAAGCTCGCCCTCGCCGCGGCCTCGCTAACGGCTAGGAAAGACTCGACCTCGCCAGATCCGACAAGGCCCGACCTCGCCGGATCTGGCGAGGTCAAGCCTCGCCCAACCAAGGCGAGGCCACCCTCGCCGCCTCTAGCCTTTGGCCGATCGCCGGATCGGCGATCGGCCAGAAGAAAGAGAAGATCAAAAAAAAAAAATTTAAAAAGGAAAATAAAAATAAAAATTCAAAAAAATATTAAAATATTATTTAATCTGTCCACGTCAGCGCCACGTCGATGCTGGTGACAGGTCACCAACTAGCCTGCATTCACGTCGGCAAATTCCGATCAAAATTGACCGAAATGACTAAATTGGCACAAAAACAAAAGGTTTATGACTGAATTGGCACCAATTTAAAAGGTTTAGGACTTAATTGGCACAAAAAAAATCGATTTATGACTAAATTGGCACCAATGCGAAAGGTTTAGGACTGAATTGGCATCAAAAAAAGGTTTAGGATTAAATTGGTACTAATGTAAAAGGTTTAGAACTTTTTTGGCACTTTTCCCTCGTTTCGTCGGGTGCTATCTTCTGTTGTTATTGGATTCTCTAGCTCATCTCAAAACTCTCAACCCAAAAAGAAAAACTAAGGCCGGTAAATATATCCATTGTTCTTTTCTGATCTAGAGAAAACCTGATTCACGAGTCATATATGGGAGGCGCATGAGCCGTCTTGTGCTCACATATTGTGATCTTGAGGGGCCGCGCGCACAATGAGGGGAAAAGTACCAAAAAAGGGGAAAATTATTAAAACAGTCATACACTTATTACAATCGTGCTAATTCAGTTCTAAACATTTTTTTACTATCAATTCAGTCCTAAACATTTTGCATTTGTGCCAATTCAGTCAATCCGGCCAATTTTGACTTGTCGGTGCTGATGCGGATGCCGGCCATCAAGCGTGATAATTTTTAAATATTTTTCTTTATTTTTTTGATTTATTTTTCCTTTCTTTTTTTTTCCCCTTTCCTTCTTCCCCTTGGCTGGTGGCCAAACCGACTATGAGCTAGGGCTGGTGAGGCCCTTGCTAGCCATTGGTGAGGCTCGCCCTCACCGTTGCTAGACGAGCTCAACCTCGCCCAAATTTGGCGAGGTCGAGCCTTGCCATGGCCAAGTCAAGCTTGCTTAGTGCCCAACTGACCTCACCAGATTTGGGCGAGGTCGAGCTCGTCCAGCCATAGTAAGCTCTACCTTGCCCGCAACGGCAAGACTAGCCCTCGCCAATGCTAGCGAGGGTGAGCCTCACCAGTGGCCGATGAGGACATTGCCAACCCTAGCCCCTGGCCAATCCAACCACAGGCCAAGGGAAGAAGGAAAGGGAAAAATAAATATTTATATATTAAAAAAATTGCCACATCAGTACCGGCCGGCTAAAATTAGCCGGATAAACTGAATTGGTACAAATGCAAAATGTTTAGGATTGAATTGACACAAAAAAATGTTTAAGACTAAATTGATATAATTGCAATAAGTTTATGACTATTTTGGCAATTTTCTCCCAAAAAAGTCCTAAATTTATTGTGCTTGTGACAATTCAGTCCTAAATTTTTCAATTGTATTAATTTTTTGTTTTGTTTGGTTCTATCATATTTCTATTTTACAAGCTACTGTGTGTGTTATATGTTGTGCAGGTTTCGAAACCCTACTCCCTTACTTACGCATCCCCACCCCCAACCACTTTGAGAATGTGAGGAATTGAACTCTCCACATTTCCCTTCTCAAGTGGGAAAGATGGCTACTAAGGCAACCCCCAATGGTCTAATTGTACCAATTAAGTCTTAAGTCTTATGATAATTTATCAATATCATCCAATTTTTGGCTAAAAATCACTGATATTGAAGTCAACCACCGTCCTACGTAACACAACTAGCATTGACGCACATAAAATTTACCATTTTTAATATTTTTTCCTTCATTTTTTAATTCTACTTAAATTTTCATATCGTATAAATGATAACATAAATCTGCTAATAAATTTTGAAGATAAATTAATATTCTCCGAAAAGCAAAAAGAAAGTGCTTTATTTATTTATTGAATCCTCAACAAAATGCACTATCGACCTTACCAAGAAAAAACAAAATGCACTATCGTGAAGTCTATTGATGCACCCGCTTAATATCACATATAAGGCACAAACTTTCTCCCTATACTTTTGTTGGACAATATTTCTACTGATAAAGTATTTGAGTAAATGATTGGAATCCTCTAAAATTAGAAGGATAAATTTTATGTCTTAATTACATCATCATTGGGGATTAGGGGTGATCAGTTTTAGGGCAGATAGATTTCAGACGAGTAACTTAAACTTACCTTGTTAGAGTTGATTCTCCATTTTTTGTATCGGCCAACCTAGTTGGTTCTAGCCCGTTCCAAGGTAGATTCGAGAACTATGTTGGAATTTCCTCCGTTGAAGATTTTTCTCCAGTGTTTGTACTCTTGTCTTTGGCCATGGTCTCTCTGGTTTGAATTCCTATCCAAGTGCTGATTTGTTTTGCAGGAGTTTGTTCTGCAACAACAATTCAAAAAAAAAAAAAAAAAAAAGAACTGAGCCAATTTGAGGGTTTGCGGAAGCCAGGCCAGGAAGACAAGCTCTGATACCATGACAGAAAGTGAAAGAAGTTTGGAGAAAAACTGTATTGTATTGATTTGCCTCATATACATGTACATTGATCTATTTATAATGTAAAAAATATAAAGAAAACAGGAAATAATATACAGGGATTACAATTTCCTATTTTCAGAACCAATAAGTGATTCTCTGGATCAATCAATCGTCCATCGAGAACGACGATATAATCAGAATTTCCAACACAAATTCTAGACTCACCTCATATTGCCTGTTCACATCACGGTGATCAAACTGAAGACCAACAATCAACAGCTCAAGATCCTGCCCTTGCTCCAGTTCACGTTTCCAGCTCGGTCCAATGGGCACTGATCCACTGGGTTCCGGTGCAAGGGCCCTGGGCCATCGGGCAAAATCAACCATGGGCCCAATATGGCACAACTGGAGAAGAAGTAGCTTCAAACCTTGGAACTCATGCTACTGAAGGTGGGCCAACCTCCTCCAACGTAGGGATGGGCTGGACGGGTCCAAACCAGAGACCCGGATCCATTCCACCGGGACCAGGGCCGAATCCCTACCCAGGACTGGGACTCGGATTCTTGTCCTATGCGGTCGCAACCAGCGGTGGCCACCCTGAGCCCGGTGGCCCGCTCTACACGTCGCCGACCGACGGCCTAGAATTGCGTCTCATCAATTTACAATTGACTGGACCAAAAAACTGCATCAATTGGTCTCAGGATTTCCGGCGAGCTCTCGTTACCAAGGATAAAGAAGGGTTTCTTGATGGAACCATACCCATCCCGTCCGATGACCGCTTACAGCGTCACTGGCATAAATGTAACCAGCTTGTGCGCACATGGATCGGGAACTATTTGGCTCCTAAAGTCGCCACCGAACTCCCACCGACTGAAGATTCAAAAACGATTTGGGATAATATCCGTGAAATGTACGAAAAACTCAACCGAGCAAAAATTTTTTCGCTCACCCAGGCTTTGTCGGAGTTGAAGCAAGGAAACCTATCGGTCACCACTTGCTGAAACCGACTCTCTGCCTTATGGAATGAACTCGAAGCAGCCGAAGAAAAACTTGAAGGGCCCGATGAAACCCTCTGGCAATATAAAGCAATTCGAGAAAGGGAGAAAGCTACAAGATTTTTACTGATTCTAAACGAAAATTACTCACACCTCAGGTCGCAAATCCTCATGATGGAACTCGCGCCGCCGCTCGGTTGGATCTATTAGTTAGCTGTCCAAGAGGAGAGCCACTAGATAGTCGCGGCTGAGCGTGGACGAGTGAGTGATGCCGTTGCTCTCGCCGCCATGTCACCTAGCTTCGCTCCAGCTGGACGGACAAGCAGAGACCTCACCGGAAATTTTGAAGCTCTCAGGAGTCTAGGGAACAAAGGAATGGCTGCTGCAGTGGAAATGAAAGAAACTTTAGGGTTTCTCACATGGACGATCGTGATCAACAAGAGGATCGAATGGTTCTTATTCGGCCATCAACTCAGCTGAATCTAACAACCACGATCAGACCACAATAGCGCCAAGTTATAAGGGATCGTATGGCTCACACAGTGCCACGTCATCAAAGAAGGTTAGTGGGCAAAACTCAAAATTTAAAAATAAATATTGTGAGTATTGCAAGCGTCCACACCATACCATTGATATGTGCTGGAAATTACATGAGAAGCCAAATGATAAAGACAAAAAAGAGAAAGAATTTTCTACTTATCAGGTCTCTACACAAAAAATTGACGGAGCATGTGAGACAATTAGTAAGGAACAGTACCAAAATATTATGAAAATGCTGAGTCAATTGAAGATCGATGACAAGAATGCAAGCTTCTCAGGTACTTTTATCTACAAGGCGAATTCTATTTCAGTTAATGCATGGATAATCGACTCAGAGGCCAATGACCACATAATTTGCAATGAGCATTTCTTTTCCCATATTGATACAGATGCACAATCTTCCGTGTCAATACATCTTCCAAACGGAACTATCACCTATGTTACTAAAATGGGCACCGTTCATCTTGGTCCAAACTTTGTCCTCAGAAATGTCCTATATATTCCTGATTTTGAATTCAATCTGTTTTCTGTCTCGAAAGTCTGTGAGGATAATTCCTGTCGTGCCATATTCAATTTCAAAAATTGTTTCTTTCAGGACCATTCGACTGGCAAACTGATAGGCTTGGGTAAATTGCATAAGGATTGTATTTCTGGATTGATTCCCCAGGAGATTTGAATTTATTCAATAAAAGCATTTCTTGTAATGCCATTACTCATAATAAAAATCTCATTTCCCATAAACGATTGGGTCATAGTGCAGTTTTTCCCCACCCAAAATGTCCAATATGTCCTTTGGCTAAACAATCTCGAGTATCTTTTCCAATTAGCACATCTCATGCTAACCATGTTTTTTCATTGCTTCATATGGACATCTGGAGACCTTATCATACCTCTCACCGTGACAGTTCCCGATTCTTCCTCACAATTATGGATGATTACACCCATACCACTTGGGTTTTCCTCATGCAATCAAAAAGTTAAACATTTTCTCATTTATTGAATTTTCTTTCCATGATTAGAAATCAATTCAATAAACATGTTTAAAGAATTCGTACAGATAATGGGCGCGAATTCTTTAATTCTGATTGCATAACACTTCTGTCTTCTCATGGGATACTTCGTGAAAGTTCTTGCACTTATACTCCACAACAAAACGGAATTGTTGAACGCAAACATAGACATCTCTTGGAAGTAGCACGAGCATTAAAATATCAAACTTCCATTCCGGAAAATCTTTGGGGAGATTGTGTGGTTACGGCTGCCTATTTGATTAATCGTATGCCCACCAGAATTCTTGAAGGCATAACTCCTTTTGAAACGCTTTGCAGAAAACAGCCTGATATTCATCATCTTAAAGTATTTGGATGTCTATGTTATGCAACGACCATGGGCCCTCGGGATAAAATAGATCCCCGTGCCACTCAATGTGTTTTCATGGGATATCCCCCTCTCCATAAAGGATATCGAGTTATGGAGATCACTACAGGGCATTTCTTTATAAGCAGGGATGTTATATTTCATGAAGATGTATTTCCGTTTCAACAAACGACATCTTCATCTTCAGAATCACAACACCACCGTCATTTTCTATCCGATGACGACTTATCCATGGCTCAATATGTTGCGATTGCACCACAACCATCTATGCTTGTTATAAGAGAATCTTTGAGCCAAGCAAATGAATCCCCATTATATGAGAATATTCTTTCGCCTATCCCACCTATGGCGACTTCACCGCAGCTTGCTCAAGAATCCTCATCAAAAATATCTGAACATGTACCAACTAAGCAACCTCAACGTTCTGGACGCAATATTCGTCCACCTACATGAACCAAAGATTACATATGCTCCGCATTGGGCTCTCCAGGTACACAATATCATGTATCTTCATATGTCTCATTTAATAGACTCTCACCAGAACATATGTGTGGCATTAGTCGTATTTCAGAAGAACAGGAGCCCTCTTCATATCATGAAGCAGCACGCGACCCTCGATGGCAAGATGCAATGGCAATCGAAATCAAAGCCCTAATTGATAACCACATTTTGAATATTGTTTCCTTACCCCCACATCGGAAACCGATTGGATGTAAATGAGTATACAAAATTAAATTCAAGGCTAACGGTTCTGTTGAACGTTACAAAGCTCGTTTGGTTGCTAAAGGATACACACAACGAGAAGGTTTAGATTATCATGAAACATTCTCCCATGTTGCCAAAGAAGTAACTGTACATTCATTCTTATCCATTACTGCCGTTTGTAATTGGCCACTGCATCAGATAGATGTTCACACTGCATTTCTTCATGGGAATTTGGATGAAGAAATTTATATGGAACTTCCACATGGTTTACGCAGACAAGGGGAGTCTCGAGTATGTCGTCTTCGTAAATCTCTATACAGGCTTAAATAGGCTTCTAGGCAGTGGTATGCCAAGTTCACAATTGCACTTACAGGTGTAGGATTTCATCAATCCAAACATGATTATGCTTTATTCACGTAGACTGCAGGTACTTCATTAATTTATTTGTTGATATATGTTGATGATATCCTTATCATGGGGAATGATGACTCTCATATTGCGAAATTCAAAGAATATTTGCATTCCACATTCCACATTAAGGACTTGGGACCTCCTAAATACTTTCTTGGGATTGAAATCGCTCGATCCGACAAGGGAATTAACCTCAGTCAACGAAAATTCATTTTGGAAATTATTTCAGAAACAGAAATGTCATGATGTAAACTAGCTATCATACCAATTGAACAGAATACCAAGTTGACAACACATGAATATGATATGAGTTCATCTTCATCTATCAAAGATCCGTTACTTGAGTATCCATCGGGATATCAGCGGCTTGTGGGAAAATTGATATATTTTACCATGACAAGGCCTGACATATGTTATGCAGTACAAATACTTAGCCAATTCATGCATAACCCAAAACAGTCCCATATGAATGCAGCATTAAAGGTGGTAAAATATTTGAAGGGATGTCGAGGACTTGGTCTATTCTTGTCTCGTAACAGCAACATGAAGATGACAGCTTATTGTGATACAAACTATGCTACTTGCCCAATGATCAGAAGATCCATCACTGGTTATTGTATCAAACTAGGAAGATCATTAATTTCATGGAAAACGAAGAAGCAGTCAACGGTATTATTATCATCAGCCGAATCAGAGTATCAAGCCATGGCAAAAACTGTTTGTGAAATAGTTTGGCTACGAGGACTGTTGTCAGATCTTGGAGTGCAAATCGATGGATCGAGTGAACTATTTTGCGATAATGATGTTGCACTCAAACTAGCAGCAAATCCAGTTTTTCATGAGAAAACAAAACATATAGAAGTCGACTGTCATTTTGTTCGGGACAAGATTCAAGAGAGGATTATCGTGACAAGAGGAATTAGAACTGTCGAACAACCTGCAGACATCTTCACTAAGCCACTATGTCAAAAACAACATACTTACCTGCTATGCAAGCTAGATGTCCTTGACATATATAGGCCACCAGCTTGAGGGGGAGTGTTGGAAATACAATTTGATATTGTTGGAGATATGGTTTGATTCTGATTATATCGTCAATCTCGATGGACGATTGATTGATCCACAAAATCACTTATCGGTTCTGAAAATAGGAAATCGTAATCCTTGTATATTATTTTCTGTTTTCTTTATATTTTTTACATTATAAATAGATCAATGTACATGTATATGAGGCAGATCAATACAATACAGTTTTTCTCCAAACTTCTTTCACTTTCTGTCAAACTAGCCAACAACTTTTTATTTTTTAATTAACCTATACCATTAGACTCTGACGGAACAAAGTTGGAGAAGTTCACTTTACTCCTTGAATGTATAGACCTTCTAGGCAAACAACTCCTCTTCCATAGATACAGATTGCTGCATAGAATGACCGCTCACAGTGCAAAACCAAAGTTATTTGCAACTTCAACGAAAAAGCCACAAAAAATCTCAAACTATATTTTTTATAACATATTTATCCTAAATTTTTTTCTTGTGACATAAAAATCCCAAACTTGTATTTATGTGACATATTTACCTTCCATTAAGGTTCTGTTAATTGATTTTTCAACTAAAATAACATCGTTTTTATTTCACTTAAGGTATATGGGTGCCATGTCAATACCGTTTGCTTTCTGGTGTCCATGTAGGCAAATTTTTAACAAGTCACATTGATAGAACTTTGATGGAAAGCAAATGTGTTATACAAGTACAAGTTTGGGATTTTTTGCGCCACAGAAAAAAGTTCTATGATAAATGTGTCACAGTGGACATAATTTAGGATTTTTGGTTGCTTTTACCCCAACTTCAATATACGAACATAATTTCTTTTATTCAAACACCAGAGGTCTTATATTGATAGGTTAATAGCTTCTCTCTTCTTCTTTTTGCAAGAATGTCAGTTGACAACTTAGATTTGCGTTGATTATTTCCCTCACTCACCAATGCAAAATCGGTTCTACCCTAGAGTCGGCCTTACAAGACCTGTTTCCTGGTAGAACCGGCCGATTCATGTATGCAACTGGGAATCGAGCCGGTCAAGGTCGGTTCCCAATTTTTTTACTCGGGCACTGGACCCATCCCTGTGCAAACCAACCTAATACCAGGTGGGTGAGACCGTTTTCGTCCGATTCTCGAGTTGAACCGACCCAGTTGCTCGCCCATATTGAGGACGTGTTGGACTATTGAATGCTGACAACTAATATGTTCTTCTCATTTTTTTACTCTTTATTTGCTTTTATTGTTTTTCACAATTTTCTTTCTTCCCTTCTCTTTTCTTCCTCTACCTGCTTCCCCGATCAGCTCCTCCACCCTCATGTGGTTGTCGTCCCTGCATGCTAGCCATCGTTGTGCTGTGGCCAAGTCGCTGTTATCACCGCTCCCTCCGCCACTGGGGCCTCCCTCCCATGTCCAGCGACCGTCGAGCTCGTGCTTCGCATGTGTGCATAGGAAAGAGAGAGCGTAGCATCCCTATTGTTCGCAGCCGAGGCTGGGCACGACGGAGGTGGAGGCATAGACCCGAGAGAGGAGAGAGAGGTTTCGGGGATTAGGATTTCGATAGGGTGTGAGTATATGTGTGCGTGATTCTTTTCCGACTTGTGAGGTCGCATTTTTGTCATAGTCACGCTAAATGAGGCGATGTAGCCGTAATCCCGAGCCCTTAGCTAGTTATGTCAATTATCGCTAGATAATGAAAATCGAAAATTTTTCTCTAAATTTAGAGGACCCAACACGTACATACATATTCCGGCAAGGAAAAAAAAAACAAGTTCACACATGTTGATGGCCAATGAAAAATCCATGTAAATATTGGGTATGGTTGGACACACAAGTAGTAATCGTTAGTGGCTATATTTTGGGATGATTACCAAAAAATTTATCAATCTATTATACGAATGCCAATTCAGTTTTAAATTTTTTAATTTGGCCAATTGAGTCATATACATTTTAACGATTTGCCAATGTAGTAATTCTAGCCAATTTTGATCAGAAATTGCTTACGTTAACGATTTTTGTAATTTTTTTAAAATTTTCCGAATTTATTAATTTTTCCTTTGTTTTTTCTTTTTTTTTCTTTTTCTTCTTCTTCCGCTGGTCACCGGGCCTTAGCGATGGCCAACCACAAGTAAGGGTCCCTCTCGCTAGATTTAGCCATAGCCCAACAAAGTTGTCCATTACCAAATACGGTGAGGGAGACCCCCACCAAATCTAACAAGGGCATCATGACCAGCATAAAAGGAAAAAAAATTAGAAATTTTTTAATAAATTGCAAAAATCATCACGTCAATGTCAACAGCCACTCTAACACCATGAAAGGGGCTATGTTTGGAATGAGAACTTAGCAAATGCAGGTATTCAGTCCCCTTGCGGTACCTCTTTTAGGCCTTACCTTATGGGGACTGACTTTTAGCATCCGCTAAACCCTCATTCTGAACTTAAGGCCTTATGGCGATGTACAAGATCCTTATGGAGGCGAGTGCGAAACATAATACTAAGATAAGATGCTATCTTACCATTCTAAAATCTATAAAACCGAATATGAATTTGAAGAGAAGAAGGGAGAATTAGCTTTGCATGGTTTAGGCATTCAAATGGCAGTCAGCGATGATCGAACCACCGCATCGGCGATTTTCAATAAAAATTGGCCGGATGACAACATTGGCAAAGCGCCATAAGATTCAGGGCTCAACTGGACAAACCGAAAGGCTTATAACTAAACTGACGTCCGCACAATACGTTTACAACTCTATTTTTGGTAATCATCCCCTCAAATTTCGGATGGCTCAAAAGTTTTGCGAAACCGCCACCAGCTATTTGAAAAGTTTAAATCGCTAGATGAAGGCCTAATCTTAGCATCAGAATACCTTCAAATAATGGGCTCAATAATACTCGACCGTGGGCGGCAATGAGCTGTGCACGCATACGCATCAAAAAGCTTTCGAGAGCCCCCTCATGACTGCAAGGGAGGAGGAGTTAAAGAGTTGGTTGTACTTTTGACAAAACCCTCGTGGGCTGTGGGGAAACAAAGTTATACTTTAACACCACCGAAATCCAATCGATTCAAGCTCAACAATAATCGAAGAGGGCAATCATCATCCTCCTCTCCATCCATCGCCAAAACAAAGAGGGGGAAGGAGGGAAGGGACGCTGCGGGGTTCGCCACCCTTTGGTCAGACACCGTTCACGGGTCACGTGCCCCATACATCGTTTTCCTTCTTGATCAGCCGGTGAGGAAATATAGGTAAAAGAAGCCACAGAAGAGAGAGAAAAGAGGGGAGAGAGAGAGAGAGGGAGAGAGATTAGGTGGCGAAGACCGGACGTTGGAGAAGGAAGGAAGGAACGAGGACTTTCTCTCTCCTCTCGGACAAGGCGACGCACGCGCGGGCGCGTGGCCCCGCTAGCGGGGGCGACCACGCGCGACCGTGGGGGTTGACAGATGCGAACTGTCCGGTGAACCAACCAGTCAAAACCTCCAGTGCCTTTGCCTCGTCTCACGAACGACGCTCGAATCCGGGAATAATAAACCCTAGCGGCAGCAGCAAAGTGAAACCACGACAACTAGTACTACTACTACTCTCTCTCTCTCTCTCTCTCGTTCTTGGTTTTCTTGGTTTTCTTGTTTTTTTCTTACCGTTCAACTTTCAGAGCTAACGACCCTTCAAATTCTTGATCGCCGTCGTCATCATGGGGTGATGATAATAAGTTGGAGTTGGAGTTGGAGTTGGCAATTTCTTGGGCTACTCTCTCTCCTCCTCCTCAAAGTCATCATCTAACTTTTTCTCTCTTTCGTCACCTGCAGGTCTCTCTCTCTCTCTTCTCTCTGTGGGTGCCATGTCTACCTTCTCTTCAACCTCTTAAAATATCTCTCCCTCTCTCTCTGGAGCTATCTATCTATCCACCTTCTCTTCTTCTTCTTTTTGTCAGTTAGATAAAGGATCGGATTACTTGGAATTCAATCTCCCACGTTTGCCTCTCCTCCCTCTCTCTGCCTTCCCCTTCTATTTACATGTCTTTGTAACCCCAATAGTTGATTTTTTTTCTTCTCTCTTCTCTCCCTGATTTTGGCCTTTTTCTTGCGCTCCTTTTATTACTTCCTTCACATCTAAGCTGAGTGTGTGTAGAGAGAGAGAGAGAGAGAGAGAGAGAGCGAGCGAGCCAGAAAGAGTGTCGGTCAGCGTAACGACATGGTGACACCGCCGAGCAGCCGGCTTCAGTCCATGTTGCAGTCCGCGGTGCAATCCGTGAAGTGGACTTACAGTCTGTTCTGGCAAATCTGCCCACAACAAGGGTAAACCACTTATTTTTTCGGTCTTCTTCGTTAACTTCATTCATCAAGATCGAATTATTACCCCGTCCCGATCTTATCTTTGCTCGCTATTGATTTGATGGAAGAAGGAAGAAAAAAAAGCGATGCTCCGATGAGTTAACTAATTCTCATTAGCTTCAGCAGCGAATTCGCTTGAAAAATCATCTTCGTATTATGCGTTTCTAAATGTAATTGGGTATAATTAACCAGGATATTGATATGGGGAGATGGGTACTACAATGGGCCAATCAAGACCCGAAAAACCGTCCAGCCGATGGAGGTCAGCGCGGAGGAGGCCTCCCTCCAGCGGAGCCAGCAGCTCCGGGAGCTCTATGAGTCGCTCTCCGCCAGCGAGACAAACCAGCCGGCACGCCGCCCATGTGCAGCCCTCTCGCCAGAGGACTTGACCGAGACCGAGTGGTTCTACTTGATGTGCGTCTCTTTCTCATTTCCTCCTGGGGCTGGGTAAGTGCTCTCTCTCTCTCTCTCTCTCTCTCTCTCTCTCTCAGCATAGCATAGCTAATCATGCTGCACATTATTAGTGCTTTCATTAATTACCCTCTTTTTTGCCACCAAAGTTGGAATGGGTGTGCGTGTGTTTCTTTGGCTCTTCTTCTTTTTCCATCTTCTGCAATCTGCTTTTGAACGTAAGAAATTTCTTGTGTAGCGAAGGAAAACTGGAAGCCAAAAGTAGACAAAATAGAAGTTGCTCATAGAATTTGAGATTCTCACTTTTGTTTTTACACTCCTTGTCACGTTGTTTACATAGATACGGTTCTTTCCAACATTAAACCCCTCCTTCGGTGACCAAACCCAAAACAGAAAAAAGAAAAAGATAAATTTATTAGCGAGTTGCCTTAGACAGTTCTCAAGTGACTGACTAATCAGTGTAATGAGTCCATACATATCTTCATAGATTCTTCACATTGACTGTTCTTGTGAAGAGCGTAGTCAGTGTTCCAAAATTTAAAACATCTCTCCTAACATATGTTTGACAAGACCGTAAAAAAACTACTTTTCCCGCTTTCATCGCCTTGAAGACTCAATTATATCTGTTAAGTTACAGGGGGGCCATTTATTGTGGGGGGAGGCGCAGAATTCAATTCCATGCTATAAAAGGACTGCGAAAGCAAATAATGGCCTTAACCGCCCAACTCCTTCCTTGTTCAGTGATAAAAAAACAAAAAACGAGAGGCTCACGCGCACACACAAACAAGATAGTAGGAATTAAATGAGCACACCGTTCGTACTCAGAGATCAAGACCTAAAAAAGTGGATTGAAGTAATGCGATCCACGACACTTCCCTATCTATCGCAGACCCGGCGTTTGTAAGTTTGTACAGACGATGGTGTGACCACTCCAAGGCTCTTGGAAACCAAACCTAAGCCTCCTTCAAGCTGAGTGAGCGAGCGAGTGACATTATTGTTGTTATGGCTCTCGTTAGGAAAGAAATACACTCAATGAGGGTTTGTCGGATTGAGAATGGCATATCAATTAGGGAACGAAAATAGTGTTGCACTAGCTTCTGATATAGATTATCAGCAGGTCAAAATCAGGAGAGAGAGAGAGAGAGAGAGAGAGAGAGAGAGAGATTGTTGGGCCTTCCTTCTAGATTTGTCTGCTGAGGGAAGCTCTCTCTACTTCTTTGGAAAAAGTGAAGCGACAATGGGGGATCGACCATTTTCACATGCAGCTGTAAGCTCCTCCAGAACTATAGGATTTTAGAGTGCTTCTTAGACTTAGTATAGGATTTAAAATGAAAACGCTTGGACAGTCCCTCGATTTTGGCTCGTATTTTACTTTGTCGACAAGATCGGTGCATTATTATAGTGGTCCTGAATTTAACCACTTATGGTGAGTTTCCTCTTATAAAAGAAAAAATCAAAAAAAAAAATAATAATTCGTGTAGCTATGGTAAGGTATATGGGGTCATTTTTTCGCATATAGTTGACCAAGTTCGTGTTTCAAGTTTGGTCGTGGGTAAAACAATCCATGTAAAAACTAGTCAATCCATTACCCTGATTGAAGAAGGTAACGCGAGTTTAACCGAGTTTCGCTAAAAGAAAATTAATTTCTTTACCAATGCAATGAATATCAAATTTCTCAAGCTGTTATAGGACATGGCAAGAAATAAGTAGCATAGATATCTTTTTATTGGAAATCCATATATATACAAGCTTTAAAAGAAATGATGTATATTACATGATTCTCTTACAGATCTTTTGATGCAGAAATCGACCATTCATTATCCCTTAACATTTTACTAAAGGCAAAGTTGCTCAATACTCCAGTTTTCTGACACCCAGCTGTCAAATAGTCTCAATTTTCACTAGAAAGACTCCTAAGTTTCTATTAACTCTTTTATTCAGAATGTTCTCATGCCTAGCACCGGTTATATTTGTCATTTCATTGGTGATCATCCCCACACTCTCTAATATTACTATTTTACCTGCAATGTGTTCAGACAAGTTTCTTTTATGCATGTCTCGAATTTCTATGTACACGAACATAGTTGAATTGAATAAGCGAGTTTACTAGGGCTAATCAAGTACCCGAGACCATGAACTGTATAAAACTATCCATATATTTCTCGTCGTTTTTCAGTAAGGTCAATCGAGCTGCACACTCGACCACATAGGCCGCGGTATTCATGCATAGCGTCATCGAGTTACTAAAATGAAGCTTCGATGACTGTGTGGTTCCTAAGAATCACCTCATTTTATCATTATCGAAGTTTGCATAAGTCTTGAGAGTTTAACTGTGCTAGGCATTGATTGGTCTCTGAACACTGACTCTCCTAGAAGTCAGAACCAATGAGCATAGACTCTAAGCGTCGGATGCAAATTAACTCTGCAAAACCTTGGAGAAAACCCATATAGGAATCTTAGGTTTTTAATGAAAAAAATCGCCTTTATGTATATGTTATTGTCGTAACAGAGGCAATAATGATGATTATTCGAACGATTGATGATGATGATGAATAAAAAATGCTTATTGCAATGCAGCTTACCTGGAAAAGCATACGCGAGGAGGCAGCACACGTGGCTCACCGGAGCTAACGAGGTTGATAGCAAGACTTTTTCGAGAGCTATTCTTGCTAAGGTATGCATTGAAGTTGCGTATGTGCATTTCTGAGATAATAATGTACATTAGTATACAGTTGCAGAAGACAATAATATCTATTTATGCAGTAGTTTGCTCCTCTTGCGTTATTTTAACGTTGTGTTCATTTGGCCTATGTCGTGCTGCCGCTTCGGTCTCTATTGCAATTGCACCAGAGTGCTCGTATCCAGGTAAGATAGATCTCGGGTATTTTTAATCTTATTTTATCAAATTTCTTTTCCTTTTTTCTGAAAAGTCCATGTCGAGTTGACTTTGATATTCTTCCTTTTTTTGACCAATTTGGCAGACCGTGGTATGCATCCCCCTTCTAGACGGCGTAGTGGAATTTGGCACCACGGAAAGGGTGATCACAAATTATTTCCATTAACAAAACTCTGATTAAACCTATCACGACCCTTGTCAACAAGCAACTGATCTTTCTTTCTGTATTTTAAATGTTAGTCGTACGGCCTTGAAAAATGCTTAGAATCCCAATTTTCTTTTGTTGAATTTCAGGTTCAAGAGGACATTTCACTCGTCAACCATGTCAAAACCTTCTTCGTTGACCACCACCCACCTCACCCACCGAAACCCGCCCTTTCCGAACACTCGACCTCCAACCCCGCCACCTCGTCCGGCCACCACGGCTTCCACTCCCCTCCTGTCCCCACCATCTACGCCCTGGCTGATCCGCCCGCTGCAGCCAACCAAGGGGACGACGAGGAAGAGGACGAGGACGAGGAGGACGAGGGAGAGTCCGACTCCGAGACCGAGACAGGCCGCCAGGGGGCGGGGCCTGCGGCGGCGGTGGCGCAGAACCCTCATGGCGCAGGGCCAGCAAACAACGCTGAGCCCAGCGAGTTCGAGATGTCCGAGGACATCCGGCTCGGCTCGCCGGACGACGGGTCGAACAACCTCGACTCGGACTTCCCCATGTTGACCATAAACTCGACGGCGGTGGACCACCAGCGCCAGGTCAACTCATTCCGGGCCGGGACGACCCGAAGGTGGCAAATGATGCAAGATCCGATGAGGAGTGGTCTTCAAACCCCGCCGTCAGGTAAATCATCTACTTGTGTACTTTGAAGTTGAGATCTGCATTTTTGCATGGCTCACTTATCACAATTTATCTGCACTTGCTCGCGTTTGGAATGGCAAGTACCAAATGTCACTAGCCAGCGGGGCCAATGGTCATTGAATGATTGTCTGTTTGGCGCACAGAAGCTTTAGATAGAAATAGGTAGGCCAATGTCCTGAGGCATGCAATGGTGGACCTCCAACTTCCATATCTGTGAAGCTGATCTCCTGAATACCATTAACTGAAAAGGGGTGAAAAACAAAAAAAAAGTTACATGCATGCACTCGGATTTTAATATGCATAGGACATTTACCAAGTAAAATTTGTAAATCATTTTCTAGTCCTTCCAAATTTTTGACACATACAAGCAAATTTAGGCACAGTAAATCTTTTAATTTGATGGTTCTCCATGGGATTCTCAAATGCATTTCTGCTTTATTCATTCATGCACACAAATAGACACCAAGAGAAATCGTATATTTAGTAGAATATTTCATTTACGCCTCGATAAAGGAAGTTTGTCTTTTCCAATGCACCGTCTTTCTCATATGATCAATGCATTGGTAACGAAAACTTTTTCATATCAAGGCTCCGTTCGTTTAGCGGAAAATATTATATTTTTGAAAAATATTTTCTCAGAAGTTATTTTCTTGGAAAATGTTTTCCCGGAACATAATTTTCCGGTGTTCGGCAATCAATATGAAAAAATTTCAAAAAATATTTTTTGTTGGCTGTGGCGGCGGCAACTGGCGACCGGCGGCGGCGGCTCGCTGCGGCGGCAGACAAGCGGCGGGCAGCCGGCGACCGGAGGGTAGAAGGAGGAGTTTGGCGGAAAATGATTTCCAATTTTCAAAAGTAGAAATCATTTTCCTCAAAACAATGAAGGATTTGGGGGTGGGGAAGGAAAATGTTTTCCCACGGAAAACATTTTCCGCCCCTGAACACCAGAAAACACAGAAAATGTTTTCCGAAAAAATATTTTTCCTGAAACGAACGGAGTCTTATATGATTAGCAAGTACGTTGGACATTCGTTAACAAGACCATTTTGTAAGCACATAAAGTCTTTTGATTCTAGCATGCAAGTCCAAAACTCACCTTGCGATTCCAATTTAACTCCTAAATATAGCGGTCCTCGAAGTTTCGAAATATTTTCGCTCTTTTTTTTTTCTCACCGGTGCGGTCCAAATTGAGTTAAAACAAGATAATTTTATAATTTTTATAAAGTGCAAGTTCCCATATGGAGCATGGGACATTGCACCTAACTAATTTTCAAAACTAACAACAGACCCAAGGGCTACATTTTATTATAGTTTATGCATTTTTAACATTTACATTTTTTACATATCCTAGACATTATGGCAAGTGCACATGGTTCGTCATCTCATGTTAAATGGCCTCATTTCATGTGCCTCCGCATCCTACGCCAATGCATGCGCAAAAGGACTGACAGGCGCGCCCCCATGTGAGAACACGTGTCTTTCATCGAGAGGGCGACTTTGTTGGCTCCAATATTATTAAAATCAAATTCCTGGACAAAAGGGAAAAAAAATCAAATCATTTTTCGAAATTTTGTGCAAGATGCAACGGTCCACGCGACACGTGGACAGTTTACCGAAATTTCCCTGCTTTATTACCGGTAAACTTCAACTAATCCCACTTGGAAGAAAAGTTGGGTATCAAAGCTCACTTTTCGAGTGGTCCACTGACCTCATGAGATCTCACTTTTCCGCCTTGGATTTTCAAGCTGATCATTAGTGTTATCATTGCTCGTCGGTCCGTGGGAAGGAGTTTGTGTTCAGGCAACACTAATCATAATAAAGATTAATCAAGATTTGTGTGCTTAATCGAAATTAACGTGGTGTTGCCTTTTACTACTTGTGGTGACTGGACATGATTTTGGCATGCTGATCTCCTTTGGCTGATTTCATGGGAAGCCAAAATGCTTGCGGAATTGCCGTAAAATCTGCCCGCCGCTAGCAGTATTCTGTTTTAGATATGAAGTGTCGTTGTTTATGGTTTTTGATGGATGCGCAGTTGCTCCAGCGCTGGACGAGCTGTCGCAAGAGGACACCCACTACTCCCAGACCGTCTCCACCATCCTCCAGAACCAGCTGCGGTGGGCCGAGTCCTCGGCTAGCTACGTCTCCTACTCCACCCAGTCGGCGTTCTCCAAGTGGACTAACCGCTCCGACCACCTCCTCCATGTCCCCGCCGAGGGCACCTCCCAGTGGCTCCTCAAGTACATCCTGTTCACCATACCTTTCCTGCACACCAAGTACCGCGACGAGAACTCGCCCAAGTCCCGGGACGGCGACTCCAGCTCGCGATTCCGCAAGGGGAACCCGCAAGACGAGCTCAGCGCCAACCACGTCCTGGCGGAGCGCCGCCGCCGCGAGAAGCTCAACGAGAGGTTTATTATACTGAGGTCGCTCGTGCCATTTGTGACCAAGATGGATAAGGCCTCAATATTAGGAGATACCATAGAATATGTGAAGCAACTTAGGAAAAAGATCCAAGATCTCGAGTCCAGGAATAGACAAATGGAGGCCGAGCAGAGGACGAAACAAGGGGAGCTGCAGAGGACAACTAGTTTGAAGGATTTAAGAAGCGCAGTCACATCAGTAGAACGGTCCCGAGCAAGCCTGCCTGGGTCCGATAAGAGGAAAATGAGGATCGTCGAAGGTGGCAGTGGGGCCAAGCCCAAGGTCGTGGAATCACCACCGCCTCCTCCCCTGCCCCCGCCGACCGAGACCAGCGTGCAAGTGTCGATCATCGAGAGCGACGCATTGTTGGAGCTCCAGTGCCCACATAGAGAAGGGTTGTTGCTCGACCTAATGCAAATGCTCCGAGATTTGAGGATCGAGACGACGGCGGTCCAGTCCACATTGACGAACGGGTTCTTCGTAGCCGAATTGAGAGCCAAGGTAATGCTACGTTTTCAGAGTTCTAAGTTTTTCTTGGCTCTTTCCTTCTCGAATGGCTCCTGATTATTCTGTCCATAACTCCAGGTGAAGGAAAATGTCAATGGGAAGAAGACGAGTATTGTTGAGGTAAAGCGAGCAATTCAACAGCTCATTCCCCACACAGACTCCTAAATATATCAGATGTCATGTGTCAGGCAAAAATCCACCAAGATCTGACCATTTCGGATGATTCTGTGTAGGCATGTACAACATAAGAACGTTCTGACAGATGATGTAGTATTCGAGAACCGTAATCTAACATAGTAATGACGCAGACGCATAAAATTTTCACCAAAACATGCGGGATAAAATAACAAGAGCTCTACTTCTTTCAGCTTCAACAGTTCCTACTTATGACCGGCGATTCCCTCGTATGCATCCGTGCTTGTTTGCAACAACAAAACCGTGAAGAAGCTAATGGGAACATACCAGCTGCGAAATACAACCGCTACTATACTCGGCCATTATTAACTGATTCTTCGGCTACCAAGAAGAGGTACATAAGAGAAAGATGCATGCCCAAAGAAAATGGTCAAGAAGCAAGACAAAAGGTTATCATATCAGCACGAAATAATTCTAATCTACAAAAACCAGAAAAAGAAAACTACTCGTGGAACACCTCAACAATATTTGATGAGGATCTTGGTAAGTTTCCTTGATACTCGAAACTCATGAGCCATCATCAAGTGGAGAACTGATTAGTTCAGGTAACTCTAACCAAGTCGAGCATCCAGCAAGCAAGACAGGAACTTTATCCTGTTAGGCCACGCAGCTGCTTGAACACCTTAAATGAATTGGAGCAGCCTCATTCCAGTCCGTGTCACTTACGCCTTAACATGAGATACAGATACGAGCTCTAAGTGATAATTCACTCGCCTGAGCACTTGCACATTTAATGATCGGTTGGTTGCTCTCTTGATTCTTAAAAACAATCAAAAGGAAGAGAAGAAAAGGCAGTCTAACGCAGGAATCAAGAATCAGACAGAGCTTGCATAGCTAAGAACTAAAATTCAGGGTGAAACTTAACACCGAAGATGAGGATTTGTACAAAGCCATCTACTAGGCAATAAATCAAAAAAGAGGAAGAACTCAATATCATGCCAAGCCAGATCAATTACAGGTACCAAACATGGGTGTAGAAGTAATTAATACCAGATATGGGCCATGACAATCATCAAGGAAAAATAGGAGTACTAAAGAAGCCCCGAAGAAAAACTGACTTGTATGGACAACATTTCTCAATATAAGTTGTATCATTCTTCTGCTGATGGTACTGTGGACGTGAGACCCTTTATAACATGCCGGCATTGGAACCTGCTATGCACACATAAAAGTATCACTAGGTAAGGTGCCTCCTTTAAATATAAGAATGTGGACACTGTTGTTAATAGAACAGCACACTTACACCTCAAAAAATCCAACCGAAGTATCTCGTCTTCCCATTTCCGTTAATTCCCTGTTCTTCCCATTGTTACCGAATTAGCTTAGACTAAGCTAGGAGTAACTACCATGTTAAGCCATGGAATAATGTACTAGGCCATGTTGTTTCCTCATGTACCCCAAAGAAATTTAAGCAGTGAGAACCATTAACTTGGGTTGACTTAGCTAAACAGCTACATATTTTATTCACAAGCACCAAAGCCTTAGAACTTAAAAAATAGGACCTGAGTAATTTGACAATTAAAGCCCATTATTGGGCTTAATAAAAAAGCCAGACCCAAAGACATTCTTCAAGCCAAGTTCTAGATACACATTGATGAGAGCATTGCCTCAGCCTTCTCTTCCCCATCACCACTTTTCAACCTTTGAAGTGTGTGTGTGTGTGTGTGTGTGTGTGTGTGTGTGTGTGTGTGTATATATATATATATATATATTATTTTATTTATTTATTTTTTTTTTTTTTTGGGGGATACTTTGAAATACATTGGATCACCATAACTTTTGCAAGAAAAGAGTTAAATATTTTATTATAAAAAAAATGATATGTCTCACTACTAACATACTCAACTTTCACGTACCAAATCAAATCATCAGACCCGCAATCCTTCAAGCTAACACTCATGCCTGTCTGAGGATCTTGATTAATCTCAGTTTTCTCCTGATGCTGGCCTTTGCACTTAACTCGTAGGCAAAATGGTACAATCTACCAAAACCAATCAATATTTGTAAATGGATCACCCATATAATTGTGTCAATAAAAAGAAACCTTAACAAAGAATGAAGATATGATATAGGCAGCAAAGGACATGGAACACCGCATGGCAATGACCAACACCAATGCTTTGAGCGGTAAAATTATGAGCTGACAAAATCACTTTAAAGCTAATGCAACAATAATTGCTGAGCATTGTTAGGCTATGTTCTTCTTCAATGGCATATAGGCATGAGACATTATTAATTTATTAGATGGAAAGATGAACTCAATAAAGATGCTATAACAGATAAAGAAAGAGGTTGTTTGGTTGCAATCCAACCGTAGCAGGACCCATCTATGATGCAATATTCAATTTGACATTCTAGGCGTTGCCTACTTCTTGGAAAGGCCAAAACAGGATAAGGAGCAGAGAAGAAGAAAACTCGTCAAAGCTCAAAACTCGACCTCAAATGTCCCAGCAGAAAAGGAGAAAGCAGATGAGCGCGCGTTGCACTAACCTTCCTGTTGTATCTGAAGTCACGTTTTGGAAGAAAATATAAAGGTTGATTAAAAGAAGTTGGAGCTTTGACCAAGAGAAACAACTTGGTTGGACCTATTCAAATTGAGGAAAAGAAAAGCTTCTTCAGATGCAGCATAATCCCCTCAACCAAACTTTGATGGACTGATCATGGCCATCTATCTACCTGGATAGCCACCAGACCCTGCACCTCTAGAGATCAATGCCCGAATAGCCTGTTCAATTTAAGTATGCAACATTAAGTCCTGTCCAAGTACAAGACGAACTTAAGAAGCTAAAGCTCACCTTTCTCGAAAGCACTTCCGCCGCCCTGTTCTTTGCGAAATCACTTGCGTCTCTTGATATTATCTTCCCGTGCGAAAAGCACAACCGGTAGACGTACCGAGGCCGCAATGGACTACCTCCGAGAATCAGAAGAATTTCCCGGATGCGCGGGTTCTTGCTAACCACGAGCCGCAAGGCATCTTGGAGACCGGAGATGGCGCTCATCAGCTTCTCCGAACTCCTAAATCCCCGCTTAAGCTCTCTCATCCTTCCACTATGCTTCCTCCTCAATGACGCCCTCATTTCGCCCCGCGCCAGCTCGGCCTCCTATAATCGAACTCGCTTAGGAAAATTACTAATCGAGCCGAAAAGGGGGTTAAAGGGGCAAAGGGGCCATGTTCATCTCACGTACCATCTCCTCGTATTCACCACGCATCGAATCGAACTCAAGGCTCACATCCTGCAAAATCCTGCCAATTTACGGATACCCAACGTGAGCTACCGGCAGAAACACAGCGCTCGTTCTTATGTCCACCCAAAATCAAGAAGATTCGCACGAATTTCTCCCCGGCGGAACTCAATCCATCCGAGAGAACGGAGCTAGGCTACCGCAGCATCTAACACCAACAAGTATCCGAATCGGGGCGGCAACAATGCCGGCGCCGGCGGGTAAGGGACAAGTTCCGGCGAACGAGCCGAAGACCTGACGCGGAACGGACAATGCTATCCAGGCAGGAGCCGCGACGGCGTCGATTGTCGGAAGGGAGGGGAAAGGGACAGGAAAAGAAGGCGGAACGAGGTGAGGATTGTCGGAGAGAGGGCTCACGAGGGGATCTGCTGGTGCATGTAGAGGACGAAGCCGAGGATGTCGTTGGCGAGGTGGAAGACCAGGGAGGCGTCCATGGAGTCCGCGCTCGTCTCGATCTCCGCATCTTCTTCCATCTCCGTATGATGCAGTTTGGAGCAGAGCGAGAGAGAGAGAGAGAGAGAGAGAGGCGAGTGCCGCTTTCGTTTTTTCGAAATTCCGGGTCGGGAAGACGCGCCCCCACCCCCCCCCCCCCCCCCAATCCGACGACCCGGCCCGCGGGAAGATCCGAATCCGACCCGAACGAAGCGCGGGCTCCCCGGAACTTCCTCGGATCGCGGCTTTTCGGACCTCTCACGTGGGCTTTCCATCATCGGGTTGCCGATCACGAGCTGTCTCGTTGGTTGTCTGTGCGCAAACGAGAAAGCACGAAAACTTTTCGCCCGCAAAATTGGGCTTGTTCCTTCGCCTCTTTTCACATCGCGAGCCGGCAGTGTTTTGGCGATCGGGATCGAATTGGTCCGGTTCGTGTGATTGGACCGGTTTTTCGGCCTCTTATTAAGGTATCGGGAGCGGGCCTTGAAACAATCGAGTTAATCGGTCCAATTTCCAATCTCCATATTGCCTAATTCTCTTTCAAGAAAAACCCCCTCGACTCTAAGTTCGATCTCAATCCTGCCCTGAACTTTTTTACATCTAAAAGAAAAAAAAAAAGCTCCAACTTCCACTCTAACCCTAAATCTGCCCGCGCGTTTAAAAAGCGTCCCGGATCATTAAGGGAAAAAAATGCGGAGTAAATAATTTTAAACAGTATTTCAGTTGCATTATTTTTGTTTTCATATTTTGGGCTTCCATCGCTTCGCTGTCGGGCCCTGTAGTGTTCCCTTAGTTGGACTCATCTCTCTAGTATTTAGACCAATTAAAGTCTAATCTCTTTTCACAGCTTCACCGTTTTGCATACCCCCGTTTTAATGAAACTACCAGGACTTGCACCTTCAGTCCTATCCTACAAAACTGAAATGATCAAATTGTCTTTCCCTTGACAAAAAGGAAGCCCTAATGTTATGACCTGGGGTTGAGGTTGACACGCCATGGAAGACCCTAGCTCCGAGGAGGATGCGATGCTATTTGAGGCCGTGGACCGGGAGCGTTCTAGCCAATGGTGAACTTCATGATGCTGTCCATGGTGTCCACGACATTGAGACAAGGGAACGACGTCACGGGCAATCTTTGGGAAAATTGTCCAAACAGTCTTAAATCTATTACACTTTTGCCAATTGAGTCATAAACCTTTCAAGTTTGCCAATTGAGTCATAAACCTTTAAATTTCTTACCAATTAAGTCTATCCGGTCAATTTTAAATAATATTTTAATAATTTTTCGAATTTTTTTATGGTCTTTTTTCTTTTTTTTCCTTTTCTCTGTTTTTTTTTTTTTTTAGGTTTTAGAGTTGGCCGGCGAGGTTGGCCGGCCGACCCTCGCTGGCCAACTCCAAAACCCAAAAAAACAAAAAACAGAGAAAAGGAAAAAAAAAAAAAAACCATAGAAAAAATTTTAGAAAATTATTAAAATATCATTTTAAAATGTCCACGTCAACGCCACGTGGCCTGCCGGCATCCACGTCAGCGATTTTCGATCAAAATTAGCTGGATGAACTCAATTGGCAAAAAATGCAAAGGTTTAAGACTCAATTGACAAACTTAAAAAGTTTAGGACTGAATTGATAAAAGTACAATAGGCTTATGACTTTTTGGACAATTTTCCCGGCAATCTTCGGTCGAGGTAAAACAAGGCGACAGCGTCATGAGGCTTGTCGGGTGTTCCATGAACCTCCGGATTGCCCGGCCTCCTCACATGTGCCCCTTGATTAACGAAAGAAAAAGGAAAGCGAAAAGTTAAAAGCTAAAAAATTGGAATTGGAGGCACCACTAAGGGAGTGATGAAATGGAGTTCAATTTGGTTAATCAAAAATCTCTAACCTAAATTTCTAATATGGAGATCAATTGTTTGGGTCTAATTATTTTCTAGTGCAATCATCATAATATACTTTTCCTCTTTGAAATTTGAGAGGTACACAACTCATGGTATCCCTAATGCGCAAATTATGCTCCATCCAGCAGCCGTAGCTTTCTGGGGTGTTCGTGCTAAATGTGCATCGAGAGAGGTTTCGCAGACTGTTATATGAACATCAACATTAATTATCCAGCTTCTAAGATGGAATTCCACGTTCAAGATCACTTACTTTGGCATAAGAGCCTGATAAATTAACCCTTCAGAACAGCAAACTCCATCGGATCGGCATGTCTTCTCCGTCCTTAAGCCACGATGCTCGTCGCTCTCTCTATTTTTTAACATCTTTCCAAGTATTTTCGTGTTGCTAAAGAAGATGTACCTAATCTGATCTAATGTAAAGTACATAAAGCCAATCTTACTAGTATCACGAAATTTTCTTTCTTTTGCCCATTTGGATTCTGTTTAGCTTGAATTGTGTTTGAGATGTATGTTGTCTGGTCATCCTCGTTAATCCTCGAATTTGCATGCCATTCCATCCATTGCAACACTGGTGTCATAGTTTTCAACTTTTCACTCGTTACAAAAAGTCATTGTATTTAAAAAAAAATAACATGCGGTTTTATGGCCCGTTTATTTGAAGAAAAACTGTTTCCGGGAAATTATTTTCCGACTTTCCAGTGTTTTGATAACGAAAACTTGATCGACCTACGGAAAAATTTTTCCGTAGACCAAAAACAACTAGCTGAACTTTCCCTAATCCGCCAAACAAATGAAAACTAATCATTTCCTTTGAAAATGATTTTCACAAAAATATTTTCTTTTATCACGAAATTTTCAATGAAATAAATATACTCACTAAAAGTGATTTCCTTCTTGTCAAAAGGGGAAGCCGTTTCCCTAAATCGTGGTATTGTTTTCAGTCCAAGGAAAACATTTTCCCTAGATCGATAAGTTTTCCATCGTCCATACACTGGAAAATTGAAAAACAGTTTTTCAAAAACAGTTTTCTTTCAAAGAAACAGATCCTAAGCATCATTCTAAGACAAATCAAGAACAAAACCAGGTGTTTCACAGCAGCTAATATCAAGGAGAGTAATAAATCATCTCGTTCATTCCATGCATGCAAGCACCACCTCTCTCTCTCTCTCTCTCTCTCTCTCTCTCTCTCTCTCTCTCTCTCTCTCTCTCTCTGAAGCTGCATATGATCAGAATCTATTCCTGGACTTCTGCTTTAAAATATTTTCTTATGACGGAAGACTCCTGCGCTGTGATCTTTGGTCATGTAGCAAATCTCTGCCTCGCGCATCTCGTGCATCGGCATGCATGAGAGAGAGAGAGAGAGCCTGACTTCCACAAGGGGGCTTGTCTCGAGTGGATGATGGAGAATACTTGAATACTGTAGTGGATGAATTTTACATGTCATGTTAACAAGTGCTTTCCGAGCGTAAATCAAATATATACCACGCGAAAATATAGGGTTTTTTTAAAATATTAATTATGTACATCACGAGAAAAGTTAGTGCATTAAAATCACATTATTTCTTTACATAATTGCTTAACAAGCGCCCCTTCGAAAGTATTCCCTCACAAGATTCACATTATATTGTTTAACTAGCGGCTTTTGATTGCTTGACAAGCGCCATTCGGCCCATTCTTCAATAATATTCAAATTATATTGTCTACGCTCATTTTACAGTTGACGTTGTGAATGGAACCAACTGTGGTAGCGGCTGTTCATCTAATTTTTCTTTTGAAACGTAGTGTAAGCCTCGCAATCTGTCAAAACATGCATTCATTCAGATCTCATTCAATCTATACGTGCACTAGAATGATGTGAATCCAAACGCGGCCCAGTTCATGGATACACAAACGTTTCAAAGCTATACTTATTACAAGGAGACAAGAGAGTGTCTCATGACTTGAAAGGGAATGGACCGCAGAATATGTATTTCAGGATTCCGAAGAGCTACAGGATTCGTGGGTCCTCCGAATCAAACACCATGCTGGATTTTCTGAATCTCCGCGTACAGTTGCTTGCTTCCACTTTCACCTGCCGACCATTATGATTATGAGAGAGGACCTACTTGGCCAGCCTTCTTAACTGAAGTTATTCAACCCTACTAGGATCGGTTGCGCTCAACTTGCTTGCGCTGTAGCTGTAGCTCCACCACTACACTCCGCTCCAAAGCTGATGCAGCGGTGCATGACCTGCGTGCAGAAGAAAAGACCCATGGCACCAACACGATGGCTCAGCTAGGGTTGAGGGTATCTGCCCATTAATTACATTTTCTTCATTTTAGCACGAGTTAAAGATGCGGCGTCGGAGCTTTTCCTGAGCATCTGATTATTCTTCAATAATGTTAGGGAAAAGTACCAAAACTTTCTTAAACCTACTCCATTTATACCAATTCAATTCTAAACATTTTAATGATTTGTCAATATAGTCTATCTTGCCAATTTTAACCAAAAATCGGTAACATAAATGCTGACAGTTTTACGTGACATAACTGACTTTAACGTGGACAAATGTAACAATTTTTAATATTTTTTTCTGAATTTGTTTAAAAAAATTTCTTTTCTTTGTTTTTTTTACAATTTTGGCCAGCGAGGGTCGCTAGCCCTTGCCTATTGGCCAACAAGGGCCTTCGTCCCCTTGCCAAGATCCAAGCAAGAGCATCGGGCCCTTGCCTAGATCCAAGTGAGGGCCATGACCAGGTGAGGGCGAGGGTCACTAGTCGTTGCTTGTGGCTAGCGATGGTCAGTCGCCGGACCACAGTTGGGAAAAAATAGGAAGAAAAGAAGAAAAAGTAAAGAAAAAGAAAAAAAATTAGAAATGTAAAAAAAATTAGCAATTTTTTTAAAAAAAATTGTCCACATCACTGCCGTATATGCCATGTAAGACAAAAGATGTCTATGTTAGCAATTTCTGATCAAAATTGGCTAAATGGGCTACATTGACAAATCATCAAAAGGTTTAGGACTAAATTAATTCGATTAAAAGGTTTAAGACTAAATTAATACCGCTGCAATGGGTTTATGACTTTTTTTATACTTTTCCTTGAATGTTATGGTCTCCCCTTATGATGTGTTAGTGATATTAGGATATTTATATAATTTTGCATATCACTCAAGATTATGCATATATCTCCTTTCATAATGCATATCCTCAATTGATTATATTTGATATTGTGTTCATCTTATTACCTTAGATAGCGATCTCATAAAATCTAAAAATAAGCTATTCATGTAGTCTTTTCCAGATATCGAATTATACACAAATTACCCAATTCTCTCTTCCGCATTATTTTCAACTTGGGATCAGAGCCTCTTTTCCTGAGACAACCCGAGTAGCAAAATAAATACATCCCCGCTCGACAGTGTACATCCGAGTACCTCATTCTCATCTAGGTAAGCGCCATGGTGGTCATGTTATATCACATCGTAAAGTCGAGCTTTTCTTTTTCTTGGAGGTATTTTTCAACGCCGCGAAGATGCATCTTCGCACAATAACTTTTGTTCAATAGTGCCTAGCTTATTTCGCTTGCTGTTACCACATCAACCATATCGACCACGTTTGTTAAGTTACTATACCAGTTGCAAAGTCAACCGCAAAGAACGCATGCTGTTGGCTCTAATGTCCCCGATTTTCGAATTTCACTTCTCATTAGAGAAGCCGACACCACTGTACTCACCGCCATGAGACGATCCAAATATTGAAATCTCATCGTCAATGGAAGCTTGGAGCCACCACATGCACCTTACGTGCAGCCACGCCACACATCCTCCATGCCCGACTATGTAGTGCTAGTTCCGTTGTCTGATTTCATGTCAATTGAAGGTTTTGGGAAATTGTTCAAATTAATTTCCAAACTCAAGTTAACTTGTTCCAATTCATCTTGCGTTGAGGGGATGTTAATGATATTAGGATATATACCTGATTATATCTTTCAGGATTAGGCATATATCTCCTTTGATAGTACATATATATTTGACGTTGTGTTTATCTTATTACTTTAGATAGTCATCTTATAAAGCATATAAATAGGCTCTTCACGTAGTATTTGCCAAATATCGAATCATACACAAATTAGTCAATTCTCTTTTCCGCATTATTATTTTCAACTCGATGCATTACAAGATAATTGTTGAACCCAACTTAATTAGTTCATTGCCCTTTAATTAGAGTAAGAACCACCACTTAAGCCCCTTTAATTTATCCTTTACTCAATACATTAAAATCTTCAATTTACCCGTCCAAATGGCAGGTCTTTTTCAAGGGTTGAGATTATTTATTTTATCATTTTTCCCCATCTTCTTCAATGATTAACTTTCAGTGTACAAAATTAAGAGAAACTGGCGGCTCAAAACCCCTCAGTGTGCTTTGAACTTTTTTCTTGACAAATCAAATCTTTATATGTTTCAGTTTCATGAATTTTTCGACTAGTAAACTAAGGTTTAATGCTAATTTTCTGCTATTTTTAAGGCTCTCTCTCTCTCTCTCTCTCTCTCTCTCTCTCTCTCTCTCTCTCTCTCTGTCTTCTGGCCTTCATTCAAGGACAACATTTTCATGGGCCCTTTCAATTCCGTGTGGCATGGTCTCCAAAACGAGATGCTCCTTTTCCTATCCATTCTTTTCCTTTTCATGGTTTCGTAATAAGCATGCACCTCTAGCTTTTTTCGTTTTTGAGTTGGTGTCGACCATATAACATGCACATGACGTTTCATTCCTTTAGAAAATAATATATCTCATCCCCAAGTAGTGGTCACTGTATATATAGGACTTCTTGCGCCAAGATTGCCCATGAAAGCTCATCTAAACCATTGTTTACAGCTTGCGAATCTTGACTAACTCTCCTAAATTATTTCCCCATCTTCAACAAAAGAGAAGATTATACCCTAAATTCTTGCAAAATGGACTGACCATATCAAACATTCCTTTCATATGTCAAGTTAGTCATGTACCCCAGAGAGAGAGAGAGAGAGAGAGAGAGAGAGAGAGAGAGGATTAGGATGGTGGCATGGATGTCCAACAGCGATGATTAGTCAAGTAATTTGAAGGGGTGGTGTGTGTGGCGAAAAGCGAAGCAGGACACGTAGGAAAAAAGTATGCACATTAATTGTTGACAAAAGTAAGTGGATAACCACAAAAACAAACAAGAAGGGGTGGTGGGGACCAGAAATCTCGATTTATGTACGTTGGCACGATGAGCTCGACCAAGGACCATGTCTCTCGCGATCAACACTCAAGCGCCTACACATATGTGACTCTGTATCCCGCTTGTGTATGTGGCTCATCTCTCAAGTATGCCTCCGTCATCCACAAGCAGAAAGTGACATCTTATGCAGCATGTTGAAAGGCCAAGTCATTGTTAAATGGCATAAGAGAAAAAGGGTCCATTTCTCGATAGAATGCTTTTCTTTTTGGTGCTTGTAGTGTCCATGGTTGGGCAGACAGGAGTGGTAGGGCTGCGACGACTAATTCTTGCGGTTGCTGCCAATTATAATTGGTAGACCCAACAAAGACAATGCTTTTTCGCGTCATCTTATGTTCTTGTTTTCCTAGTTTCTTTCTCCTTTGATTTGTTCTTTTCCCTGTTTAATTTCGTTTCCTACGCACATTGCATTATCATGCAGCTACCTTCGTCCCGACCAATTGAACCTCATTTCAGCTCCGCAACTTTTGGGATTTACTCTCCCTTTCTCTCTCGCTTATATTACGTGTCAAATCGCGTGAAAATAGTACCGGCCATTTGACCTTTTCGTTTCGTCTTCCTCGTGCAGGATGACATTTTTCTTCGTCCACGCTGTTTGCTAATGTTAAGATTAGAATATGAACTGTTGATCAGTGAGTAGCCTCTACTCTGGAAGCTGAAATGCAACAATATTCTATCTAGCTATCTAGCTATTTGAATTGCTCGAAACGATATAAACTCGCTCAGCAATGCTAGGTATACTATCAAGTTTGGTATGTCTTCTTAGTACGCTAAGGAGATTATCCTAGGTAGAAATATTTATGTGCTACCATGCCCGTGGAGAATTTTGTCTTAATGATCTTGCCCTCGGCCAGGCAAATCTGAATATCTCCATTGATTTGCCAATGTCTTGAATCTCTTTAAAAATTGTCCCTGATATTATTAGGGAATGCCATATTAGGGTTATCATTTTCTCCAAATCTCATTAATTAGAGGAAATTTTGTCCAACTCAACTTTTGATTCTGTAGCCTTGTGCCATCCACATGTAACTTTTTTTTTTTGAAAAACAGGTCAAGTGCATAAATAAGACTTAACTTGCTAGTGGTCGTCTAGATTTTTAGTCAAAATAAGACTCGATAGGATAGGATATTATATGAAATCCATGGATTTTTGCTATATTTTATCCACCGTTTGGTGAATTGCGGTAATAAAACCATATATTTTTACATCCTGTCATGTCCATTGTTCGGTATGAATGCCATATCAGTGTAAATGAGCCTAAAAATTGCACAAACAGAAATAGTAAAAATCTCTCACATTACTCTCGCCTACTTCATTTTTATTTGCTTGTTTTTTTTATTTTTTCCCCTCTCTCTTTTTTATTTCTTTTCTTCTTCCTTTTCTTTTCCCCCTTCCATCATTCTCTAATAAAATTTTATTAAATAGCGAACTATACTAGTATACCTAAAATACATAAAATATGTACTAAATATAAATACTAGATATATATTTATATAGTGAATTTATATTATATTTATTTTTCATATTTTTATTTTTTATATTAAAATTCAAATATTTTTATATTCAAATATTGTTTTAATTTTATTAATTTAAGAAGTTTGTTATTTGAGAAAAAAAAATAACTTTTATATTATGTATTTTAAAAATCTTATTCACCTTTATTCCACTTCAATCATGAGATAATTTTATCAGAGTTATATCTCTATCTCTCTTGTATCCGATTTTATCCTATCTTGGGTAGAAACGAAACATAAGATAGGATAAATTTTTTCTTGACTACCAAATGCAGCTGGTCAATTGAAGATTTGAGATTTTATTTTTGTCATCAATTGAGAATTAAGTTTTAAAGGCCCTAATCAAGGCTCCAGCTCACCCATGGTGAAATTCGGGTGTCGGAAATTCAACGTGACTCCCAGGTGGAGTGTTCGATCAAACATGGACTTGCTCTTTAATTTTGATGCGGACAAACCAGCCATACAACACTAAAGAATACAAACGAAAGCATTTTAAATGAGGAACGGTGAAGTAAAACCTACTAGGATTTATGCGGCTCGATCAATATGTCATACTTCTACAGGAAAAGCACTAACAAAGTTCCACCATAGCTGGAGAATTATACACCTCAATGTTTTGTCAATTATTCTTCACGACCAGTTACAACTAAAATCATTTAGCTTATCTTACAATTTCTTATAAAGAACTCTCCATAACTCGTAATGTGAAACCATAAGCACTCTTGAAAGTAATATGTAGTAAAACAGAACCCTCTAAAAATTGCCTAAGAGTCAATCGGGCCACAGCCCCCACACTTCTTGTTTTCTTTAATATAACAAGGAGATCAATGGACCAACAATATAGTTCAGTCAATAGATCATTATGAAAAATGTAGGATTCATAGTTGAATGTAATTTTATTGGGACAATTTCACCCGGAGTTTTAAAACTCGTCATGATATTATATTTAAATTCTGAAATTTTCATTTAGTTATTTGAGTAAGCGTACATAAAAAAATGTGATTGAAGAATTCTCTTGACTTCTTCAATCTTCTTTGGGCCAAAAATGTATGTGAGATTTTTATTTTATTTTTTGCTTTTTCCATCCGACATGATGCCATGTCAAAGTTAGAGTAAAAACTAACACGATTGAAGACTTAAAAAAATAAAAATAATAAAAAAAGAGACTGAAAATTAGAACAAAGCCCGAATGAGATCGCAAGGCATAATATGGAGCGGCAGTGTTGCGCTTTAGAGGGTGAGGGCGGACGACCCTTGTCGAGGTCATAGCAAAGGCAACCACAAGCTGGCAAGGGTTAGGACTCTCACGCCATATCAATGTAAATGAACCTAAAAATGGCACAAACGGAAATAGTTAGAATTTCTTATGACACTCTTCCCTACTTCATTTTACTTGCTTATTTTTTATTATTTTTCCCTCAGTTTTTTTTCTTTTTTTTTCTTTTCTTTTTTTCCCTTCCATCATTCTCTAATAAAATTTTATTAAATAGTAAACTATACAAGTATACCTAAAATACCTAAAATATGTAATAACTATAAATACTAAATATATATTAATATATATTGAATTTATATTATAAGATAGAAAGAAATTTGAATATATAAACAAAAATAGGAATAAATAAATAACTATGTTGTTATTTTGAATATTTACTATTAAAATTCAAACATTATTTTAATTTTATTGGTTTAAGAGTTAAGTTTGTTATTCGAGAAAATAACTTTTATAGTATGGATTAACCCATATTTATCCCACCTCCGCCATGAAATAATTTATCATTTATATCTCTCTTATATCCTACTTTATCCTGTCTTGGGCGGAAAGCAAACACAAGATATGATAAATTTTATCATATCATGAATTTTATCCCTACTACCAAAAGTACCTGGTCAATTGAGGATTTGAGGTTTATTTTTGTCATCAACTGAGGATTTAAGATTTAAAGGGCCTAATCCGGGCTTGAGCTCACCCATAGTGAAATTCAGGTGTCGGAAATTCAGTGTGACTCCCACGTGGAATGTTCGATCAAACATGAACTCGCTCTTTAATTTTGATGCGGACAAACCAGCCATCCAACGATAAAGAACTACAAATGAAGGCATTTTAAATGAGAAATGGTAAAATTATACACCTCAATGTTTTGTCGAGTATTCTTCACCACCGGTAACAACTGAAATCAGTTAGTTTATCTCACGATCTCTTATAAAGAACTCTCCGTAACTCATAAAGTGTGGCCATAAGTACTCTTGAAAGTAATATGTAGTAAAACAGAACCCTCTAAAAATTGCCTGAGTCGAACGGGCCACAGCCCCCCACTTCTTATTTTCTTTAATATTTGAAGGAGATCAATGGACCAACAATATAGTTTAGTCAATAGAACATCGTGAAAAATGTACGATTAACATTTGAATATAATTTTATCGGAACAATTTCACCCAGAGTTTTAAAACTTGTCGCGATGGTATATTTAAAATCTGAAATTTTCATTTAGTTATTTTGTTGTAAAATAAATGGTTTCGAATCAAAAGAGTAATCAAGTCGGACTTTGAGGCGTGATATCATTTTCCTTAAGAATTTATTTGCCCTACAATGTTGCTAATAGTCACCGGCAAAAATCCTTTAGCACACAACAAAGTTTCAAAATGAGAACACTAGATAGTAATTCTAGTATTTCTCCATGATCTTTCTAGAAAACAATTGAAAATGATGGTTGTAGTTTTGAAAGAAGACTTGAAATTGATTTCTATTTCTTGTTTTTGGAAAAACTGACATTTATAGAAATCGGTCATAAGCAACTCTTCACGAAAGGTTGCAAAGCTAACAAAGATTTTCTTTCGAAAGAAGTTGCAAACTGAACAAATGCAACCCTTCGGGAAAGATTGAAAACTGAACAAGTATAACATCCAAAGGTTGTCTTGAAAAGACATATGTAAAATTCGGAATAAAATGAAATATATATAAATAAAATTCCGAATTTTCATAATTTTGAAAATTATTTAATAAACAAAAACAACCTTTCAACTAATAAAGATTAATGAGATAACCTTACGAAATAAAATAAATAAATAAATAAAGGGATTAGTGCTAATTAAACCGCGGCCGCGCAAGCGTGCAACGTGCTAAGTACGCCTAATAATCATGCCAAAATCGCGCAATTATTCGCGCACCCGCACGCGGGTATTGTGTGGACTAGCACACACCTCATTATCTTCACTTTAAAGAGCAAAAAAATATTCGCAGTTATAAAGTTACCCACTTTCTCAAAACTTTCCTACGTGGGACAAAGGAAAGAGTTTTATTTTGTTTGTTTTACAAACAAACATCCAACAATCCTCCACTTTGTTTGTAAAACAAAGATTTCATGAATAAAAATCTCTTTTTTTAAATAAATAAATAAATAAAAACCATACAGCCAAGATTTCGGTGAGATTAATATACATGCATAAAGGTCTCTTTCGAGTTAAACCTTTACTTAGTGCAAGTATCTCAAAACTCTATCAAAGGGACAAGTAGCTCGGCTTTAAACTTGTACTTTTAAATAATAGAATCGGACATACCGCACATATACTAACCTCTTGTTTCAGCGAGAAGTTCTATATTACTCCGAACTATTATGGCCTTGTGCTTGATCCTGTTTAATGAGCTCTCTAGAAAGCAACCCAAACTTTCGTAAGAAGCGGCACCACTTCTAAGCTCATATAGGTGAAGTATCTACCATGTGTTTTTGTTACTATTAACACATTACAAGTTTGTACTATACTTCATTAAGAATTCAATTCATCATCTAAAACGTAACAGACAATACTAACTTCTCATATTAGGGCTAGCGTTAGTATCAAACAATCACATTCAATAACTTGTTCTTACACATTAAATCTTGTAACTAGTGATGTTCTAGAAAAAGGTTGGGTTACCATTATTAGTGATTTTAATTAAAGGGTTTCAACCCCATTTCTTTCGAGGTCGTAATTACCATCTGTCTTAGTAAAGCCTTTGTAAGAGGATCAGCTAAATTATTACTTGACCTCACGTAAACAATTGTTATAGTACCATCTTGAATCAAGTATCTCACGTACTCGTGTCTTAGACTAATATGTCTAGACTTACCATTATAAGTGTTATTATAAGCTCTTGCCAAAGTAGCTTGACTATCACAATGAATAGAGATAGGAGGCATAGGACTAGGCCATAATTTGATATCCAACAACAAATTCCTAATCCATTTAGCCTCTTTCCCAGTTGCCGCTAACGCAACGAATTCGGATTCCATCGTTGAGTGAGTTATACACGTTTGTTTCTTGCTCGCCCAAGAAACAGCACCTCCGCCAAGTATGAAAATCCATCCAGAAGTGAAATGTTTATCACCCACACTTGTAATCCAACTAGCATCGGTATATCCTTCTAATACAGCCAGATAATTATTATAAAACAGACCTAAATTTTTAGTTCTCTTAAGATAACCAAAAATTCTGATAATAGCTCTCCAATGTTCTATACTTGGATTACTAGTATACCTACTCAACTTGCACACAGAATAAGCAATATCGGGTCTAGTACAATGCATCGCATACATTAAAGACCCTATAGCACTCGCATATTCAAGTTGTGCTACCGCTCTACCGGTATTATAATTTAACTTAACACTGGAATCAAATGGAGTACTTATTTCCTTGAAACCAAGATGCTGAAATTTACTTAGCATTTTTTCAACATAATCACATTGGCTCAAAGAATAACCTCTACCATGCTTTTTAACTTTAATATCTAAGATAGTATCTACTTCACCTAAATCCTTCATTTTAAACATGGAGGTTAGATACTTCTTAGTCTCAATTATTCCAGTCATATTCGTTCCAAAGATAAGCATATCATCAACATACAAGCACACTAAGACACCATAGTCTTTAGTGAATTTAGAATATATACACTTATCAGCACTATTGTGGATGAAACCATTAGACAATATGACTGAATCAAATTTTTCATGCCATTGCTTAGGAGCTTACTTAAGCCCATAAAGAGACTTCATCAATTACATACTTTCCTTTCATTTCCAAGAAGAACGAAACCCTCTGGTTGTTCCATGTAAATTTCCTCATTTAAGTCTCCATTCAAGAAAGCAATCTTGACATCCATTTGATGAACACAAAGATCATAAATGAAAGCTATAGCAAAAAGAATTCGAATAGAAGTAATACGTGCAACAGGAGCAGACGTATCAAAATAATCTATTCCTTCCTTTTGTCTATACCCCTTTGCCACTAGTCTAGCCTTAAAAGCTTGGATAGAACCATCAAAATGATATTTTCTTCTAAAAATCCATTTGCAATCAATAGGCTTGAATCCTTTTGGTAAGTCTACTAATACTCAAGTATTATTGGACATAATTGAGTCCATTTCATCATTTACAGCTTCTTTCCAAAAAGAAGCATCTCTAGAAGACATAACATCACTAAAGCTTTTAAGATCGTCTTCTAAATTTAATACTAAGGGGTATTTATTTATTACATTATTATCTCTATCTCCTTCAATAAGGAAAACGTGAGTAATATAATCTGGACCTAAATCCTTAGATTTTCTTGCTCTAGTGCTTCTCCTCAATTCAGTCGTGTCTCTAGAATCATTTGTTCCTTTCTCATGAGAATTTGCTTAAGTTTCTATGGGTTTTGAATTATTTTCAATTATTTCAAAACCCATAAAATATTTATTCTCAAAGAATTCAACATCTCTTGATTCCGCAGTGACATTGGACTCTAAATCATGAAGTCTATAGGCTTTACTATTTTCAGCATATCCAGCGAAAACACTCTTGATTGCTCTGGGACCAAGTTTCATCCTCTTGGGGTCTGGTACTCAGTAATATGCCAAGCACCCCCACACTTTAAGGTACGACGTATTCGGTTTTCTACCTTTCCATAATTCATAAGGGCTCACGTTATTTCTCTTAGATGGTATTCTATTATGAATATAACATGCAGTAAGCAATACTTCTCCCCAAAGATTAATTGGTAGCTTTGAATTCGAAAGCATACAATTAACCATTTCTCCGAGAGATCGATTTTTCCTTTCAGCCATACTATTTTGTTGTGGAGTGTATGGTGCGGAAACTTGATGAATAATACCATGTTCTTCACAAAATGAAGAAAATTCATTTAAGAAATATTCTCCACCTCTGTCTGAACGTAGAACTTTGATTTTCCTTTCTAATTGATTTTCTACTTCACCTTTATATTTCTTGAACATGGTAAAAGCTTCATCCTTCGACCTTATGAGATAAACATAAAGATATCTACTGCAATCATCCACAAAGGTAATGAAATACATTTTACCACCACGAGTTAACATGCCATTGAATTCGCATATATCACTATGCACCAAATCCAACAAATTCGAATTTCTATTAACACCGGGGAATGATTTCTTTATGAGCTTAGACTTAGCACATATTTCACATTTGTCTAATTCGCCATTAAAATTAATCAAGTCTAACTTTTTCATATTTGTTAAATAGCGAAAATTTATATGTGCTAATCTACTATGCCATAAAGAAGTAGACTCAATAGTATAAGCAGAAGATACGAAAATATTATTGATACTTAGTTGATACATGCCGTCATTGGCATAGCCCTTCCCCATAAACATCCCATTCTTCAACAGGATTGCCTTGTCGGATTCAAACAAAATTCGAAAACCCCTCTTACAAAGTAAATCAATTGAAACTAGGTTTTTCCTAATTTCGGGTACATAAAAAACATTAAGAAGAGTAATCTTGTTTCTAGAAGTAAGGTCAAGTTCCACAGTGCCTTTGCCAGTAACCTTTGCAAGAGCATTATTCGCCATTAGGACCTCTTGAACATTTGCGTCGACAGTCTCTTCAAATTGCTTGAACATGTATTTGTCCTTGCACACATGGACTGTCGCTCCAGAATCTAACCACCAACCGGATTGGACAGTAATAGAATTGATCTTAGAAACCATAGCCATCGAACCATTGATTTCAGCAATGTTCATATTTGAAAACATGGTTGACATCATGGCCACATAGTTCTCTTCAACCAAATTTGCATCTACCTTCACCGTTGGAATGTTCTTGTTCTTTGATATGCTATTGCAGTGAATGCAGTCCTTGGCATAGTGTCCCTGTTTGCTACAAACAAAACAACAACCCTTCTTCTTCTTGTGCGTCTTCTTAAATGTATGCCCGTTCTTTACTTTAAAGTTATGGCCGATTTTTCTTTTGCTCTCCACAACATTTACCTTGGAATCATACAAAACAGAATTATCACGTATACGTGACTCTTCCTCAATATGAAGATGTTTTTTGTATTTGCTCCAAGGTGAAGTCCTTCAACTTATGCATCAGCCTTTTTCCGTAGTCTTTCCAAGTTCAAGGCAATTTTGCAATAATTGCTCCAACTTGAAAGGTTTCTGGAATTTCAATTTTGAGGGCACGAATTTTGTTGACGAGCACTTGTAATTCGTGGACTTGTTCCAACAAGGGCTTAGTATCAATAAACTTGAAATCAAAATACTTTGCAATCAAATACTTATTGGTACCTTGCTCCTCTGCTTTGTACTTGAATTCCAGTGCATTCCAAATTTCTCTGGCCGACTTCATCTCAGTGAATAAGTCATACAATCTATCAGATAGTGTATTCAGAATGTGTCCACGACATAGCAATTCGTCCTCCTCACGTTTCCTCTTTTCCTTGTTAATCCTTTCAACAGCTTCCGCACTTGACTGTCCTCCCTTAATGGTAGGCTTCAAATCTTCAATAGGCGCCAATTTTGGATCCAGAATATAGGATATCTTCAGGGCAGTGAGTAGGAACATCATCTTGTCCCTCCAGCAAGCATAGTTGTTCCCATCGAATCAATCCAGTTTGACCATGTCTTGGTTCATGATTTTAATTGTCTCCGACTCCATTGTTGAATAGAAATAAATCCTTAAGAATGTTGTAAAATAAATGGTTTCGAATCAAAAGAGCAATCAAGTCGGACTTTGAGGCGTGATATTACTTTCCTTAAGGATTTATTTGCCCTCCAATGTTGCTAACATTCACCGACAAAAATCCTCCATGATACAACAAAGTCTCAAAATGAGAACACTATATAGCAATTCTAGTATTTCTCCAGGATCTCTTTAGGAAACAATTGAAAATGATGGATGTAGTTTTGAAAGAAGACTTGAAATTGATTTCTATTTCTTGTTTTTGGAAAAACTGACATTTATAGAAATCGATCTTAAAGAATATAAGCAACTCTTCATGAAAGGTTGCAAAGCTAATAAAGATGTTCCTTTGAAAGAAGTTGCAAACTGAATAGATGCAACCCTTTGTGAAAGATTGAAAACTGAATAAGTATAACATCCAAAAGTTGTCTTGAAAAAACACAAGTAAAATTCGGAATAAAATGAAATATATATAAATAAAATTCCAAATTTTCATAATTTTGAAAATTATTTAATAAACAAAAACAACCTTTCAACTAATAAAGATTAATGAGATAACCTTACGAAATAAAATAAATAAATAAATAAAGGGATTAGTGCTAATTAAATCGCGGCCGCCCAAGCGTGCAACGTGCTAAGCGCGTCTAATAATCGTGCAATTATTCGCGCACCCGCACGCGGGTATTGTGTGGACCAGCACACACTCCATTGTCTTCATTCTAAAGAGCAAGAAAATATTCACAGTTATAAAGTGATCCATTTTCTCAAAACTTTCCCATGTAGGACAAAAGAAAGAGTTTTATTTTGTTTGTTTTGCAAACAAACATCCAACATATTTGAGTAAGCTTGCATAAGAAAATGTGATTGAAGAATCTCTTGACTTTGTCAATTTTGTTTGGGCTAAAAGTGTACGTGAGATTTTGTTTTCTTTTTCTGCCTGACGTGACGCCATATCAGACTTAGATAAAAAAACTAGCATGATTGAAGATTTAAAAAATCAAATAAATAAATAAATAAAGAGATTGAAAATTAGAACAAATCCAAAATGAGATCGCAGGGCACATCAAGTAAACTATCACTCGATGTCCATGAACGAAAAAGAAAATAGATTAAAGAACATCAATCAAAATTTTCGTCCAGGAATAGCTAACAGGATCCCCCTTGTCGTCAAAGTACATGACAGGGCAAGTTTCAGGATCGAAACGAACGGAATAAAAGTCCTAATCCACGATCGTAACAAGTTTTAACACTCCGAGCATAATCGTTACTAACTTAACTGGACGCACCAACCTTACCCTTAGGTGAACTGGTCATGGAAAAAGTCCTCATGAAACAAAGCCCTCGCGCACATTCACTTTCCATTTCCATGCATGTTTTAACAATCATCTAACCAAACGAAAGGAAAGAAGGAAAAAAACAATCAAAGCTAGGGCTCTCTCCTCTAAATCGATCCCGTAGAGAACATTCACCGAGGGGATCTTCATGACGTGAACGAGCACGATGATTGACGGCAAAGAAAATGTACGAATTATTCTCGGACGGCACGTCTTGCTTCGCCTAAGTACGTAGGCATGTGCCCCCGCTAAGGGCTTTTCGCATCATCGCGGAGCAATATCGAGTGGCAATATAAAAAATTAATAATAATTAAATAAAGACGGTGTTTTGATTTTGTTTTTTTTTTTTTCTTACGGAAAACGAATGGTTTGAAAAGTAACATCCTAAAAACGATCACTTGTATCGAAATGAATGAACCAGAAAATATATTCATCGTGCACGAAAACATATACACATAAGTTGTTGCAGATAATGCAAATATTTTTACATCAACTAATTATTACAAGCGATAAAACCGATCATTTTCAAGAATATACTTTCTGGATCATTCATTTTCCGCATAATGAACGGAGCCTTTGTAAGGGGGACTCATTTCAGTTGCCGACGCATGAATTTGAAACAGTCGTGCGTAAAGAAATATAGCTATGGGGTTACTCGCAGTCTTTTATGTTGGTTCTAGCTGGGATCGATCTTCGACTTTTTCGGAACTGGTATTGAATTTGGTGTGGCTACTACGATATGTCCTAGGCAACATAGGCCTAATGAGTCCGGTACCCAAATCCGCTAGCCCGATTTGGTTGCCGGTATCTTATGATGTTCGAGACAAGATGGTACAGGCGCGTATGTGGAATTGGGCGAGGTTGATTGGATTGACTAGGACTTACACTCGAAACAAAATTTCAACTCGGGCATTGATTTCCTTCGAGAGATTCCACACTAGGGTTTGGATACCTTCCTGATTTCCCGTTTGCATGGGAGGATCTCCCTGACGTCATAAAAAAAAAAAACTTTAGTAGGCAATCGGTTAACCTTATGAACAAATCGCAAGCTTACAGAGCTTAATCGAATTTTTCAAAATTCAATTGTAAGATTTTACGCAGATTGTGTATACCACAAACCTTCAAGAAAAGAGACAGGAGAAATTATCCGATCAATCCTGAATATATTATACGGATGTCGATTTAATCCTAAATTTTTTAATTTCTTCAATTTTGTTATAAATCTCTACGGGAAAATTTCAATGTAGACCTTCCGGCAAATTTACGTCAAAAATCGTGACAGTGTGCCATAGAGGAAGGTTAACAATTTTTCGATGAATTAAACGGAAGATCTACATTAGAATTTCGTGCAAAAGTTGAAGACTAAATTATTGAAATTGAAAAGTGTAAAACTAAATTGGCATTTGTACAATAAAAGCGTGTTTGGTAACATTTCTGTTCTCGGGAACAATTTCTTCTCAAAAATAGCTTTTTCTATTTGTATTCCCCGGACGAGTTTTTAAGCAGAAGAATGCGTTTGATAACTACACAAATTTTTTTATTTTCTGAATAGAAAAGGAATTAAAAAGTGTTTGATATGACCCTAAAAAAATTTTGTGACGTAAAACTTTTTAGTTTTTTGATAATTTTGTGACATTTTTCTAATATTTTGATTATTTTTCTTTTCTTTTTTTTCCTCCCTTCATCTTCCTCCTCTAGCCAGTCGCCAAGCCTCAGTGATGGCAAGTGACCAGCTAGAGACAAGGACCTCGCCGGCCTCGAGTGAGCCTTAAGTTGACCTCGCGATGGCTAAGCGAGGTGCCTCGCCAACCATCGCCAAGGCTTAGAGACTAGTTAGAGGAAGAAGAAAAAGGAAGGAATAAAAGAAAAGAAACGACTTTGTTTTCAGAACTTGTTCCTGGAGATAAAGAAGTAGATTGTTTTTTTACTTCTTATTTCTGTTCTAAATCCATTGCGTGGCCACTTTTATGTTCCGGGGAATAGAAAAATCAACCAACGTTACCAAACAAGTTTCTGTTTTGGGGAACAAAACAACAAAAAAAATATGGAGAATTAGAAGTGTTACCAAACAGGCCCTTAGGACTTTCGTGCGAAGAAGTTTCTTATCGACAAATTGCTTTCTTTTTTCCTTCTCTTCTTCTTTTCATTTTGGGAAAATCGGAAAGAAAATAGGGGGAGGGGGTGTGGTGCACGTGCATGTCGACAACGCCATCCCCATCACAAGCTAAAACGCTAAAAGCACCAACGAATGGCCGGCCAGACTCCACGATCGGACACTGGCCTCCTCTTTTCGGGGAATGTTTACCCCACTATCATGTGACGGGCTCATGTAACATGTAACCAACCAGAGCGCAGTGTTCTCTGTCTCTCAAAAAATGTCCTTTCCCCATAGTTCTCGCGAGGGTCCCCTCCCCTTCTCTTTGATATTCACTTTTCACCCCCTGCAAATCCCAATATTTACCATTCTGTCACGTCCTGACATTGGACATCCGTGTACGGTCCCCGAAAGGAATCGCTATTCCGGAAGTCGGGATCGACCGGAGGGAATTCAGATGAGAATTAAGGACGTGATGTACCCGCGCGAGTTGTAATCTATCTAGATTTGACACTCGAGGAGGGATGATTAATTTGACGATAAGCATACGCCGCGGCAGTCGTCCAACCGCCGCCGCCATCTTCGTTGCTCCAGTCGTCGACCCACTGTCTCTGTCGCTCCTCCATCTTTGTTGTCGGGACGCGCTAAGGTTGCTCGAGGGCCACGACGACGGACCTACTCGGTTGGAGGTAGGGTTGCAATGCTGCTCGAGCAGGGAGAGAGAGATATGTCTGTTGCCTAAATGGACGACGAGGACAAGCGTTAAAGACAGCAATCGACCGACGGGCGATACTGCCGAACGGTGGAGGGGCAGTGCTGAGAGAGAGAGAGAGAGAGAAAAGCAGAGAGAATAGGGAGAGGGTGAGTTCGATTCTCTCGCGTGCTTAAGCTAAGTTTACGTGCGCGAGATGCATGTCTTTGTTACCCCCACACTGAAGGCTTATTCGGAGAGAATTCTCCGGTCAGCGGACCGGAGGATGATACGATAAGTTAACACGGTGATTACCGGCACCCGATTCACAAAGAGATCACGTCCAGTCCGCTCTCGACAACCATCCATCGATTCCTAAGCCCGGAATGGCAAAACAGGTAAAGGACATCGAGAGAAAAGATTGACGAGAGGAGGAGGTAGGAGGCGGGTTTTGCAATTTCCAAGAAGTAGAGGGATCAGATTCTCAAGAACCGGGTAGGAATATAGATCAATTCATCCTCGCGTGCTTTCAAGAATCTGGGGAGGACTGGGGCAAAAGAAAAGTAAGTCACATGGCGGATGAAATCGGCGATGAGGTCAGTCTCAGCGGATGATGCCCCCTTCGTGCGTGGGCCTCCGACCTGATCGTTACCAGACGTTCGTTCGTACCGTCCCTGCTCCGATGCCCGATGGGAATTCTTCCCCACCCCTTCCCTTTTCGTACACGTGAGGCGTTTCTGTCTCAGATCAAGGACATCATCTCTCAGCTTTTGTTTACGTCCAACGTTACGGCATGGACCTTTGTCTCGGCGCAGTTTGTATGTCTGTTTCGCGAATTCGAACCGAGCGAGCGACCTCCGGTTCCCGAGCTGCGCGGGCAAACTGATCATGTGAAGCTTTGTTTTGGAGCTCACTTTCAAGTTTTCGTTTTGGTTCTGGTTTGGGAGGATGGAGGGAGGACCACTGAGGCGAATACCTGTAGTTATACACGTCCTGATAGTAGTAAAGGAGCTAGGTCCTCAAAGCAAATGCAGTTTTTGATGCCTCCTGCACATTTAAACTCCCCTTGTCGTCCAGGAAAATAGTCGAGTTCATGAAGGACGCGGTTCACAGGAATTCCACATGTCAAATGGAGTCGTGATCGAAATATTAGTTGAGATCAATGTTCGCCATCCATCCGTTTCATTGTTGCGGTCATTAAGCCTGAAGAGCAATTGCGCACGGCCCCATAAGAACCGGCAAAAGGGATCGAATTAACATATCCATAGCAGAGGCATCTCATGAAAGCAACTCGATAGCAGAACCTCTAAGGGGACATAACTAATGTTATTATTGACGACGAGGCACATCGCCTCGTCGAACCAGTTAACAAGTACATCCCTAATCCTTAGCAAATCGCCGTAGTCGACTACAACCGCCCCGAACCTCACATTACACATAAGAAGGTCGCAACATGGAAGCGAGAGAGAGAGAGAGAGTATGAGCTTAGTTAGGATAGTGATTGGTGTCTGATAGGGAGAGAGGTCTCTCAAGTAGCCACCCAACATGGCTTGGGCTTCCAATTCATGGCTGCACCTTCCTTGCACCACACCATGCTTGGCCTCAAGCACTTTCCGTTTCCGATTTCACCCCCGGCAAACCCGCCATTTCCCTCCATGCCCTTACCTTCCTCCTCCTCCTCCTCAAACTCTTCATAGTCAAAGTCTTCTCCTTCCACCGTCACATTCTCCTCTTCTTCTTCCTCAGCCTCCTCACTCTCTGCCTCCACTTCCTCTTCTTCCTCGTCCTCCTCCTCTTCTTCAGCTTTGGTTTCGGGGGCATCACTCTTCTCCGAGAAGCGAACCCTGAGACGGCCGTGGCTCCTCTCCACTTGGAAGAAGTTGCAGGGGGACGACACCACCACCGCCTCCACCACCAGCCTCCCCCCCTCCCTGCGGGACCGCACCTCGACCCCCATGGAGCCGCTGACAGACGTGAGTGGGGGCGGGAACGAGCGGCTCTGGCTAGGCTTCTTCCTCGCCGGCTGAATTGCCGGGCGATGGTAGCCGTCCCTGCCTCCTCCCGGCGAGAGGAGCGGGGCATCGCCATCGCTGACGTCGCTGCCGGTCTCGCTTCCAAGCGACTCAGTGCACATCTCGAGGCTCCGGCCGCTGAGGAACGAGGAGGAGCATTTCACGAGCGGGTGGACGTAGACAGCGCCTTGCTCGCCCTCGCCCTCGCCCTTCTCTTCCGCGTTGGCGAAAGCGTGCAGGAAGCTCCGGACAGCGGCATCAGCGCCCGGCTGGGCCTCCACCACCGCTGCTGCCTTCATCTTGGCCGCAGCGTCGGAGTCGGCGGAGGGTCTGCGCGGGGCGAGCTTGAGCCTGAGAACGCGCGGCTCGACGCGCCTTGACTCGAGGCATGATTGCAGCCCCTGGCACACGCTTGAGGACATTTGTTCTTGTGTTTTTTAGAGGCTCTGTTTGCTCCTTATCCACAAAATTACTTAGTCTGGTTAACCGATGGGAAACTAGAGCGTGAGAGAAACAGGGGAGATGCAGAGCAGGCCTTGCGGTTGGAATCGGGTTGAAAAAAAAAGGGCTTCTTTGGACTTATGTGATGGAAATTGAAGTAAGACAGCAGGGCATTCTTTAGAGAGAGGAAGAGAGAGGAGAGAGAGGAGAGGTGGGCTGGGGAAAGAGAGGAAGGAGTGAACATGAGAGACGAGTGAAAGGGGTTGGAGGCTGAATTTATAGGTAAAAGACGGGGAGGGAGAAGGGCGGTTGCAATGGAGCTCCTTTTTGGCCTGTTGCCTCTCCGGCTCTTTTACCATGGTCCATGGTGAATGGAGGAGGAGAGAGGCTGAACATTTCATGGTAGCATTCATCTATGTGTTCTAGCCTATGTGGTCTAGTAATCACGACGACCAAACGGGTCGTAAAGCCAGTATCTCTCCACTAGATTTGCCGCGGCTCGAACCGATCCTTGCTTGTTAATCGACCCAAAGTGAGTATCGAGGATTGCGACATTTGCAAGTATGATTCGTTGCGGGAATCGGTAGATATCTCAAGTGAATTTAAAGAGTTCACACGATATAAAATTATCATAAAGGTAAAAAGGTAACTCTAAGAGTATACAGGGTTTTGATCTACCACCTTAGACCGGGAGTAGTGCTACTACAATTGCTCAGAGCATTGTCTGGTATTTGGGTTTGTGCGGTGGTAAAGCGGGAACATGATGAAGGTGGATCAGTTACTTTTCTTTTCTTGGAAAGAAGTGGGGTTAAGAAAATCAAAAGGAAAACAAAACCAGTCTTCGATAGAACTTGCCTCTTGTTGAAAATAACTTCGAGGATTCCACATCAATTCATCTATCAAACCCAAATAGTTACCATGAGAAAAATTCTAGCAGTGGTGATAGTGTCCGTGTTTTATTCTTCTGAAGGTGGCAGAAAAGTTAAAACTAAGCACACCGATTAATTAATGAAGTTTGAAACTTTATAAAGTGAACCTCTTTTGCTTTTTGGTTTACTTAAGAAGTAAAAAAGGGGCATCGCGAGAATGAGCAGTGAGGTAGGAATCTCTTTGGTACGGAACTAAGGGAGTGAATTGACTGTGGTAGAATAAGGGCCCATTTGTCAAGTTATCAAATAGTTAAAATTTTTATTTTTTTATTTTCAAAATCAGTTTGAAAATATAAATTCGTTTGTTAAATTTTTTGTGTCCGGGCACAAATTTACAAAAAATTATTTTCAAAATTAGTTGTGGAACAAAATCAAGAAAGCAAAAAAAAAAAGTAACTTCTTGATTCTGGAACAATTTTTTCATTTCTGATTCTTCTTGATTTTCTTCTTTTTTCTTGGTTTGTTCTTCTTCTTCTTTCCGGCCTGCCGTCGACTACTGGCCACCAACAACCAGCCACAAGCCAAAGCCGGCGAGGGCGCCGCGCCAACCCTGGCCTGTGGCTGATCGCTTGCGCCGGCAACTGGCCATGGCCAAGGAACAAAAGGGAAAGAAAGAAAAAAATAAGAAAGAAATATTTAAAATTTTAAAATATTATTAATTAAAAGAAATTTTGTATAGTTACCAAACACAATTCTGTTATTTTTCTATTCTAAGAAAAGAAATTTTGGGCAGTTACCAAATACCTTCAAATACTTAAAAATTGTTCCTGGGCACAGAATAAAAAAGAATCATTTCTTAGCAGAATCAGTTCCCGAGCACAAAATTATTACTATGAGCACCCTAAACCGCCTCTCTCTTAGCCGCTCTCTTAGATGGGTGATCCATAGAAATGATCATAGGACAGGCTCGAACGAGGCCTAAAGGTTGTGTCTAACATGTTGCCCAATCCTGCCCGCTACATAAAATTTACATAGAAGTTTGCACGCTAGGTCAGGCTCGGCCTTGGCCAAAGTTGGGCAGCCAAGGCTTTCTCATGTAAGAACGTTGCTTGAGCGTGTCCATTTACCTCTCAGGCTTCAGAGGGGCAACCCCTCATCAACCACCTCTTGTACACAAACTTACCCATATACTAGTTGTTTATACCGTGTTTTACTTGGGGTCATGCTTCCATTTCTTATTTTTTCTCAATATCTTAGAATAGAAAGAGGTGGATGTTATTCATATATTGATCCATGCTATGGCTAGATTAAGCATAGAGAATTGAAAACTTTGAATAAGGCTTATCATTTTCCACGTACAATCTTGGTAAGAATGCCAGTTTCGGAATTCCAGTGTTTTATGGTTATGAAAAATTGTATGTACAACTGAATCGGCAATCAGGGCAATAGGCTGATGACAATTTTAGAAAAACAAAATTTTATCTTAGGCTATAAAGTTTGTAAGTCGATAAGGTAATAAATTTTTTATTAGCCTAATAATTTTATGCATGTAAGTGCATTCCGGGTACGATTGAATACTCTAAAATTTGGCAGCAAAGCCAAAAAGTATATTTTGTTTATTTTTAATTATAAACAAAGAACCCCTTAAGTTGATTAACATCTACTGTATCTTCATTAAAATCATCCATGTGATTAATTAATGTATCGTTTATTATGCTAAACAATGAAACTTCCTGGCCAGTACCATCGGTATCATTCTTCTAGAAAAATTAACCATTTCGTCCCTTTATCAGCCAAAATAATTGTAATAAAAATGCATCACACCATAGAGTGATGATTTCTAGTTATGCAGCTATAGGTTTGCATTCTTACCCAATATCGAAAGCGACATCTCACCCGCCTCATGACATCCAAGTTAGAGAGACATAAATTGAACAGGGCAATCGATATACATCGTTTCCCCATACTATCCTACAGAGATAAATGTCTTTGGCTCGAACGGAAGATAATCGGTTAAAACCATAGAGATTATTGTGTTGCCGAGAATTTGTTTCGAAGGACTCTTGGACATCCACAGCTCAATCATATATTTCATATTGCCTCGAGACCCAACATTAAATGTTTTTGTCATGTTAACGAGGGTCGAAGAAGCATAAATTATAGAGAGAAACTTCTAAACCCTAATTACTATACCCATCACTGAACCCTCATCTAAATTAACTCTCTTTTTTTGTCAACTTATGTTGGGTCGCTATCTCATGGTCCTACGGATCGAAACATCAGATTAAATTAGCCTTCCAAATTTAGTCAAAGACAAAACATTAACTAACGTAGGGACCACGAGAATCACTTTCTTGATCCTACACACTTGATCTTAGGTTTGACCAAAAATGCCTAGGGGTCGAAAACCTTACATAGAGGGAGCAAGCAAAGCCAACTAGCAATGCGAATGACAGTGGGGAAAAAAACTTAGATTTGGGCCGCGAGTTCTATGTTGGAAAGAAGACAAGAATCTCTCTCTCTCTCTCTCTCTCTCTCTCTCTCTCTCTCTCTCTCCTTTAAACCAAACATCATGTCATACACCCTCTAAACCTTCTCGTTTCCTGGCATGAAATAAGAACTTGAGCTCAAAATCTATGCACCGTATATACTGTCTGCTGCATTGGGAGCTGACGCACTGATAATGGACTGGCTTAGCTCTTTGGCCCAACAACACTGCCATGTGAAGGTAGGAAAAGCTCCCTGACAGATTTCTAAGTATAAGAAAGTGGTTGCACCCCCATTGAGCCAATGAGCACTTTAATTTCCATCTTCGTACGTAACTAAAAATGGGTCAGGTTAATACGACCGCTGGATTACCGATATCATATCGAATCTCGGCCGTACATCATTGACATGTGAAATTTTAAAACCGTGATCCAACATTGCTAAACTATAAAGACATAATGTCGTCGGGGAATGATAGACTGTCAATTTAAAAACACCCACAATAGAATATTTAAAAGCACCGACCATATGCAAACCGAGCCATAGGTGCACTCCAATGTCTAAGAATATCTCTTGCTTTTTGGATGAGCCAGTGCATGAAGTTTCGCCACATTCTTTAAATAATGATGGGTCTTATGAGGGCATAATGTAACTTAAATTCCAAAACTTGCACAGCATTCTATTAAGAGCAAAAGTTATCAGCATGCCCTTGTTCTATAGCTTTATTGATGGGGAAAAGAATACTAGAAGTGTCAAAAGTTGTGTACGGCGCTCACTTTGATACCAAAAGTTTCAATCGGATCACTTAAGTGCCAAAAATTGTGAAAAACGATCACTTAAATGCCACTTCGCCGGAAATCGGACTTGGCATTTTTTTATTAATTTATCAAGCCGATGTGGCTCGCCAGAGGTTGATGTGGCTCGCCGGAGGCTGATATGGCATTTCTTTTCTTTTTTTTTTCCTTTTCTTTCTTTTTTCCTTACTTTTCTTTTTTTTCTTTTCTTTCTTCTTATTTTCGATGGCCAGCGTCCGGCCACCGGCCATGACCGGCCTCGCCGGGCGTCGCCTTCCTCCGAGCGAGGGCCGACGAGGCCGTCGTGGCCTGGGCGAGGGCTGGCCTCGCCGGATCTGGCGATGCGAGCCCTCGCCGGGGCTCGCCCTACACAGGCGAGGGTCGACCCCGCCTGGGTAGGGCTAGCCCTAGCAAGGGCTCGCCTCGCCAGATCAGGCAAGGCCGACGCTCGCCGAGGCCACGACAGCCTCGTCGGCCCTCGCCGAGCCTCACCCGGAGGAAGGTGACGCCCGACGAGGCCAACTACCCGCCATAATAGAAGAAGAAGAAGAAAAAAGAAAGAAAAAAATCAAAAAAATATTTAAAAAATTGAATTATACACATGGAAATGCCACGTGTCATTAAAATTTAAATATAAAAGCCACGTATTAAATTTGATCCGAATTTCTCACCGTTAGCACTTAAGTGATCGTTTTTTTTCCGATTTGGCACTTAAGTAATCGTTGGCATAAACTTTTGGCACTTAAGGGTGCGCATGACAATGTTTCTATGCCTGAGAACAATTTCTGAACAGAAATGATTTTTTTTTATTCTGTGCCCGGAAATAATTTCTAAGTATTTTAAGGCGTTTGGTAATTGTCCAAAATTTCTATTCCTAGACTAGAAAAAAATAGAAATGTGTTTGGTAACTACACAAAATTTTTGTTCCTAAATAATATTTTAATAATATTTTGAATTATTTTTTTTTAGCCATTTTTTAATTTGGCCATGGCCGGTCGCCGACGACCGGCCACAGCCCAGGGTCGGCGAGGGCGTCACGGCCCTCGCCGGCGAGGCTCGGCTTCGCGCAGAGACAGCGAGGCTCGGCCTCGCCAGATCTGGGCGAGGCCGAGCCTCGCCGTCTCTGGGCGAGGCCGCCTCGCCCAGGCGGCGAGGGTCCAGCCCTCGCCGGCGAGGGCCGTGACGCCCTTGCCAGCCCTAGGCTGTGGCCGGTCGAACGAAGAACAACACAAAAATAAGTAAAGAAGAAAAAGAAAAAAAACTGATTCTCAAAATTATGTCGAGAAACAAGAAGCAACTTTTTTTTACTTCTTGTTTCTCTTCCAAAACTGTTTGTTTGCACAAATTTTTGCAAAAATGTGCCCGGGAACAAATGCGTTTACCAAACGCATTTCTGTTCCCAAACTATTTCTAGGAATAAAAGAACAGAAATTTTTACTATTTGGCACATTGCCAAACGCACCCTAAGTAATTCAAATGAAACTTTTGGCATCAAAGTGAGCACCGTACACAACTTTTGGCACTTCTAGTGTCATTCCCCCTTTTTGATGTCTTTTTTGAAATAGAAAATTTCTGTCACCTGATGTCTTAATAGAATGCTGTGCAAGTTTTGGAATTTAAGATACATTATGCCCTCTTAAGACCCATCATTATTTGAAGAATGTGGCGAAATTTCATGCACTGGCTCATCCAAAAAGCAAAAGATATTCCAAAACTTGCACAGCATTCTATTGAGAGCAAAAGTTATCAGCATGCCCTTGTTCTTTAGCTTTATTGATGTCTCTTTTGAAATAGAAAATTTCTGTCACCTGAATGGCCAAGTAAATGCCAAATGTGTACGGAACAGCTCATTAGTTGAAGATATTCAAAGCTTTGTTTATCTAATTTATGGATGCCAATGGTTATTAAAGAACATAAATTTCCAACTAACAAGGAATTTTTCTCAGTGTTGGGCACATGGAAAGTGTATTTTGTTCCCACTTGCAAGCAGCGGTGCATCTAGTTTGATATTCCCAATTTTCAAAACCAAAAAAGTTCAAGAATTGCTTGGACGTCAGCGTTATAAAATAATCTCAATTGAGTTTGGTCGCGAGCATGACTTGGCCACGGTACACCTGACACTATTTCACGGTCCAAATCATCAAAGATAAATGTAATCCACATTGGGATTGCCCTTGCCCTTGTGGTAAAGGCTGTCGTTTCGATTCTTGCCTTGGCTAACTCATATTAAAGTAAGGGGTCATGATGATGGATTGTTGTGGATTAAAATCAACTGCATAGTTCAAAGACCTAAACTTAACTAGTATCTAGAGTTTATAGGACGTTTCATGAGCCTCCAAATAACTGAATCTCTGTGCCAGTACCCCTAGCTTATAAAAAACAATCAGCATCTAATTTCTCAAACCGTATGACATTGCATTCGAATTCCGAAAGCCGAGGGGAAAGTACAAAATTATACATGAAACGAGTGGAAGTTGCAAGTTCGATCATACACTTCCTAGTGCATTTAGTTTTGCTCTCCCGTTCTTGTTCTTGTCTTGATTCTACCAAAAACAGATGGTGCTTCGTTTGTTTATGTTTCCTATGCTGCCCATGGTGTATAGTGCAGGAAACAAAACACAGGTGTTTACTCTCTTTTGTCTTATTTTAAATGAGATATAAAGAAAATACGGAAAAAGTGCCAAAGAAGTCCTAAACCTTTTGTATTAGTGCCAATTTAGTCTTAACATTTTTTTTTATGCCAATTCAGTTCTAAACTTTTTGCATTTGTGCCAATTCAATCCTAAACCTTTTTATGATGTCAATTTAGTCATAAACTTTTTATTTTTGTGCTAATTTTGGCTGGATTTTGCTGACGTGGACATCGACCAGCCGGCGGCCAGTCACCAGCGCTAACGTGGACAACTTTAATAATATTTTAATATTTTTTGAATTTTTATTTCTTCTTTTCTTTTTTTTAATAATAAATAAATAAATATTCAAAAAAATATTAAAATATTATTAAAATTGTCCACGTCAGCGCTGATGACCGGTTGGCGTCCATGTCAGCAAAATCCGATCAAAATTGGTCAGAATGACTGAAGTGGCATAAAAACAAAAGGTTTAGGATTGAATTAGCACAAATACAAAAGATTTAGGACTAAATTGACACAAAAAAAAGCTTAGGACTAAATTGACACTAATGTAAAAGATTTATGACTGAATTAGCACAAAAAAAAGTTTAGGACTAAATTAGCACCAATGCAAAAGGTTTATGAATTTTTTGGTACTTTTTCCAAGAAAATATGCAGCCCCAGCAGATATATAGTTGCACCAAAGTAACTGTAGGGACCTGTCGAAGGAAGTATCATTATACAGGAGAAAAAATAATTTCTATAGATGATGTAGTGAAATTGAACTAGCCATTTTGTAGGAAATATATTGGAATTTAGTTTTATGAATTCCGATGTAGGCCTCCTTTTTTTTTTTTAAACATGATTGGTGTCATTTAATAGAAAAATAAGAAGTTAAGATATATATGATCAACGTTATACACGTTCAAGCAAAATGGTTCTTCAAGTTTATGTATTAATGTTCTCTCAGAACTCAAGTTCGAGTTCGATGCACGAGCTCAAATTATAGCTTGAGTTCCGCGCAAACTTAGAGTAGAATTTACATTCCGGTGATCAAATGGAGTTGAGTCGAGGTTTAGCGGATCATATATAGTTTAATCGAGCTTGACTTTTCAAGCTTACATAGGGTATCCAGCTTTGAACGTCCGAGTCGAATCAAGGGCAATCAGCGAACTACATGGCGTCAGCGCGACTCAGCTCGATTACGCCCATTGGTGGGAATTAAAGGGCATGCATGTAGTGTTGCAGAAAGTGAAAGGAGATTGGGTGCTTTTGGAGGGCGAAAACAGTGCAGACAGGAATATGTGCCTCTCCCTCTCAGCCCAGCCCGGGCCACCAATGGTGCTCTCACAGTCCCCCTTTTGCTTCTTTCCTTCTGTCATGACAATTAGCCCAACCATTGGAAAAGGGACACCCTTATAGACTAAGGAAAAGGGACCTTTTTCCCCTCTTTGCCACCGTCTCCCCCTCTTTGGTCCAAGATAATGTGACTAAAGTTGGGTCTGATTACTCATTCCATCTTCTCCTTTTCTTTTTCTGTTCTGTTTTTTTTTTTTTGTTTTACCTTACAGTCCATCTATGAAGAATGAAGAATATCTACAAAGGCCTGCATCGATGCCTAATTGCATACAGACCCCATTTGGATTTTGTTCAAAGAACCTGCAAAATTTTGCAAGCTAGTACACTGTTGATCCCAATCTTCTATTTTGATAGAGTCCAATTAGCAAGAGAAACGGACTGACAAGAGCACCTCTCACCAAAATGGCAAAGCATCATCTAACAATAATAATATATAAAAATAATAACGGTATTAGCAATTATAATAATACCGATGATAACAACACGAACAACAATTATTAATTATTTTTATCATTGCTGTTGTCATTAACTATGTGAAGTGGTCAAAGTGCTTGCTTGCAGTTCTCTCTCTCTTCTTTTTCCATGTTTTTTATTGTCTGTTCCCGAGTTGCAAGGTTCGGGGAGAAAGGTGGTGGCATCAAATTCATGGCCTACACAGCCTACAGGACATGTCGAGAATGCAGCATTTTTTCTGTTTAATAACTTTTGACCACCATAGCTTAGCTTCAACCTTTTTCTTTTGTGTTTTTGTACTGATATGAATATGAGGGATTCATTGAGAGCTCTACGTTATTATGCAGACATGTCGTGACATCAACGGTCGCTCCCTTGTTAATTGCAAAAGGTAAAGGAGGGACACAAAGCGACCAAGCACAAAGTGATCTTTATGGACGGTTACATACAAATTTTTCGCAGCCTCCGCTTTTCCGATTGGTGTCCGGACGTGGAGAAGAGAATCTCTCCATCGTGTCCCTTGTTTGTTTACGATAGCGATACGCTAAACGATGGGATAAACTATTATCGGTATTTGAACATGAGCGAGAGAATGTCTCTCTCGGTGACTAAAAATTTCGAGAGACGGGCCTCCATGTTCTCTGTTTTTTGCATGCTGACGATTACATCTTCACGTAATTGTTTTGGTTTATAACCCAAGAGGAGGCCTAATTACAAAAAAAAAAAAAAAAAAAAACACCAATTTTAGCTTGAGTGACACATCTAGCCCGAAATTTTTTTTGTCTCGTTAAAAATTACTAACTTTTACTTAAATTCCAAATTTGGCCCCTTTAATTTGAAAATCGTTAATTGTCCAACGTGATTATTAGGGATGAGCATGGTTCCAAGATAAAACCTGGAACCAAAAAATTGGACAAATGGGTCCAAGATATAGAGGGTAAGTTTCAAGTTCCAAAAATTGGGGAACTTATTTTAACGAGTAGGTTCTAATATCTAGGTAAGTAGAACTTATAACCTGAAACAAGTATTTGTGTTTTTTCTGGTCTATGTCTTCGTGTGATCCTGTAATATTTTATGATATCTGATTATGAGTGTATAATTTGAAATCACTAGTCTATTCTTCCAATTTATGATTAGGACTCTTGCTTTGTTAATGTTTTATATTTTTTTGTGTCTAAATATAAATTGTGATCAGTGCATTGTAGCAGCAAGTGATGGTCATTGAAGATGAATTCACTCCAATCGTTCAAATTATAATACAAGTGGAACCTAAGTAGACCCTGAAATCGACCTTGGAATTTATAATAGGGTAAGTACTAGGTTTCAAAAAATGAGGAACCTATTTTAACATATAAATTTCAGGTTCCAGGTAGAATTTATACGGAACTTGAAACCGCTCACCCCTAATGACTATTCCACCTCAATAATAATTTCACATTGCTTGTAAGCTAGATTTAAAGCAATATTTATTATCTTTTTTTCTAAGCCACTCCTTCTATTTACTAGCAAGTAAAAAATATCTCCAGATTGAATCTCTCCGGCCGGCCTCCACCGTTTTGCCATAATCCAAAGTTGTAAATCACCACCCATCAAGAGACGCCATGTATAAGATTTGCCAAGCCCATGAGTCAGAACTTTTTTCCTGAAATTTCGAAGTCTTTGTCAAATGGACATTAATCAATTGATATCATTTAATATATCGGGCTCTAATGATGAACATTAATAAATGGATTTGTTGGGAAGTATAGTGAAGGAGATTGTAAAGTCGTATCTTGCCAAAGTGCTTGTAACAATCTACAAGATCCCAAGCTTTGATTAATGAGGGCCAGATTTGGGACTCGAGTAGAAATTAGTTATCTTATTGAGACAAAAAAAGGTTCAAACTAGAATTATCGCTCAAGATAAAATCGGTGCTTTTTTTTAATTAGCCCGCCAAGAGGGACATAAATCTTTAGGAAGCAAAAATAGGGTGTAAACAATTCAAGCCAAGCCTACGTTATTAGTCTAAAGAAAGAGCAGATGAAGTGCCAAGCAATAGCTCGACTGGACAAGATACTGGTGTAGCTCGAGCTCGACTTCCCTCGAGCTTCACGTAAAATTAGGGAAGTCGAACTCAAGTAATGATCAAGTCGAACCCGAGCTACGAGCAAGTAGGGTTTCGAACCTGCGCAGGATTTACTCAGCTCGCACAAAAACACCTGATGCAGCTTCAGGTTTGATTCATCAAGGAAAGGCTCGTGTAGAAAGGAAGACCGACAGTGAATTTGTGTCCTGCCAATCACTACAATGATTCAAACGTCTCATGCTGGTCGATAACTCCCTCTCACTAGTAACGACGACGTAACAAAAACGAGTGTTTTGCTGTTTTATTTATGCAAATATTCAGAAACCACAATGTCCAAAACCAATTTCCTTGAACATTTCAATATATTAAATGAATATGCTGATATTCATACATTCAGAAGGAAAAAAAATTACACAGCGGAGTAGTTCTTGAATGCAATGCTCAAATACACTGGCCTAACTTCACTTCACTCCTGTAAAAAGAAAATCTACGTCTTCATTGCAAATCGCGCCCCCCTCTCGTGTCTTGAAATGTGGCAAACAAAACCCAGAAAAATCTCATGATGTGTAAAGATTTTGAATTTCTACTTGCAGCATGCAAAGTCTATTCTGAACAGCCGACAGTTCATCCTGCATTTTTAATATCTTATCCAGTCTACTTTGTGCTGCCTCTTGATGAGGCTTGCTGATGTTGTTTATGAAGTTCTCCATATTCATGACAGTATCGAGGAGATCCTTCTGCATGGCCTCTTCAAGATCGCGTGCCAAAGCATCGACAGTCTTGTTCACCTTATTCACCAGCACTTGCCTGCGGGCTGGGAAGTTTGAAATTGCTAATAGCCTGTCATTGAAAAGTAAGATTAGATAGAAGATAAAAAAAGGAATAGAGGACCACAATAATTTCAGAACTTCTGTTTCAGCCAAGAAAAGATGAGTTGCAGACACACGACAACGACACCCAGATGATACAGGATTCAAAGGCAGGGACATCATTTTCACGTTATCCAATTCAACATCACCCCTCTTTATCAGTCCATGAGGAACTACCCCCAACTCATTGATGCTTAAATACCAAAGTCCCACTTTACCACTTTTCTGAAATAAGGCATTGATTTTTCAAGTAACATCGCGATCATCCATACTTTGTAGTTCAAGAGCTTTATGAGCTGGGCATGAGTCAATAGGAATACCTCGCATTGAGTAAACGTTACTTCATCTCATATGCAAAAAAATATATATATAAAAGTAAAATATAACTAACATGTGTATCCGCAATGGAAAGTCCTAATAGAACACAAAATTTTCTAAATGAAGGAGTGGCAAGGAACTTAATCTATTTATGCCTTTCTGAGATTAGGTGGAAAGGAACTTCCAAAGCCACATTACAGACAAAAAATGAGGTGCAAGTGATATTTTAATGTTTGTGGCCGAGCATATAAGAGGGACAAGAGTGGAACATGAACTGTCAAGCACAACAAGGTGCTGCCCACATTGAGAAGAGAGTCAAATGGAACTTTGAAAAAGAGAGACTGAGATTTTGAAGACAAAATATAAATGATGTGGTTCAAATTGGAAGGAGATCCATTACCCGCCAGCTGAGCAAAGGCCAAGTGCCAGAAGATCTTCCAGAGTTGTAGGTAACACAGATGTCAACAGGGAAGCAGACAACCCTGCTGCTCCTAGCCCACCAAAAGTCCCCAGAAACTGAATCAAAGGCATATCCCACATTAGCTTAAGTGTATGGCAATGTCAAATAAAATGAAGAAAATGTTCTTTTTTATGGTCAAAAAATGAAGAGAAACAAATGTTAAATCACTAATTTTGTGACATATCCAGTCAATTAACAGGTATTAAATGTCAAAAAGTTTTTAGGAGAGGAAAGGAATCCCAGTTTAATTAGAGGGTATTTGCATCTGAATCAGGGAGGTTCTCCGATAGGAGAAAGAAAGGTTCAGCAAACTGATTATGGCGGAACTGCCAAAACAAACTGATTACTAGGGAAACTTTGAGGTATGCTTCCCTGACTCTGCATATCCGAGAATAGTACATACCTATGCAGAAATACTAATTACATAGATTCTGAACAGTCAGTGATTAGATATGAATGAATTGAGTACCAATTACACCGCATTTTTTCAGGCAATTCATAAGAACATATAGCACTTGAACAAAAGGAATTGCCCACCAAATCTAACAGTCCAGTAGAAAAAAGATCCTTAAAAAAGGGCATTGGCGTAGATGAATAGCACAACACATCTAATAGATTGATGTGATCCAAGCTAAATTTCCATTTGCTTGGCAAAAGAATGTAATACGAGTAGTCGCAACAACCCATTCATGCAGGTGTTGAGCTCAAGAATAGTGGGAAACAGAACTCACCACTTCTCGAATTTCTTGGTCGAATGTCTTAGAAGCAGAACTGGCACTGAAATTTTCTATGACTTCCAGACAGTGTTCATCTAACTTCCGCAGCAAGTCAAACCTCTCCAATGTCATCTGAGTGTTCGAATATACTAATGATGGCCATCTTTTTTCAAAAGATTCCCTGTAAAGCCTGCCTTGACTGTCATTGCTCGAGTGTAACCAACTCACATAGTCTATTAGAAGTTTCTACACAGTAAAACATCCAAAGCACACCAATAAATGCTAATTTGAGCCAGCTACTCCTACAAAAATAAGTAGAAACAACGGCAGGATATATGTATGCTTTACTTCATCGTTAAAATAGTACATTAGTTAAATTACATGAGATTAAGCTGAAAAGCCGGCACCTAGATCTTCTCAGACTAAAGAATTTAGAATAATTAAAAAACTAAAAGATAGATGATCCTAACAAAGAGCTGAAATGTATTCTGTGATCTAAAGGGATCCTCAGCAGAGAAGATTTAACTTACATTTGCATCAAGTAGAGCAGGGCCGAGTATGTCATTTTGCACCCTAGAAGTTGCTGGCATTGTAGCTGACTTTTCTCCCTTAAAAACATATGTTGCGACAAGATCTAAATTTGATAACTGTAGGCTGGATTCAGTCAGCTCCACAACACGTGCTTTTGTTGTGTCAACCTGCAATGTGACATACGGTACTTATAACAGAAGGAATAACATGATAGGGTAATAAGAAAGATGGGTTTCTGTGGGGGTACCAGTGATAAGATTTTTCTTCTCCAAGAGATGCTATCTCTTTCCATTTTCATTGCATACTCTTTAACACTACTAACTATGCCAAGTACGGTGTTCAAATCCTGGTTGGCATCTTCAAAGTCTTGTCTCAGAACAGTTTCACATGAAGAAACTAACTGCTCAGCAATTCCAATTGGTGTTTCTAGTTTAAGCTTTATTCTTTCCATTCCCATGCTTGTTGAACCATCTAAGAAACTGTACAAGAAATTCTCGAATTTGTAAAAGCTACCGACTCTCCATCGAGAATCAGAGACCAACAAATTTGTATACTCTTTGGCACTCTCATAGGAAGCCGAAAGCTTTGATTCAAGAGCAGATCGTGCAGATATAGGATATAATGCCACATTCTCTGCATTAAGTAACTTCTGCACATTTTCACTGATGAAAGACATAGCTTCCTGAAGCTGCTCCAGTAGCATAGTAAAAGTAGTCCTCAATTAGAGAAGCATAGATTTTACTAAAGTGTCACTGAAATTAAAATAAATAAATGCATAACAAAAAGTCAAGGCATTGAATGGACATTTATACCTCAAGATCATTCTGATAAATGTCAGATTTATTCAGAACAAAGACAACTTTCTTCCTCCATTGCTGAGTGTACCGGAGGAAAGTTACCTAAGAAACATGAACAAAGCATCAAGTCAGTTATTGTTGCAGACTAACATTATAAATAAGTATCTAGCTGTTAAAGTTGCTAAGAAAGCCATTACAAAAGACTTATGAGAAATGGATGTGCATATTACAAAGAATGACAATGACTAGAGAAATGATTATCAAAAGCTGAAATGGCTAACATAAGGATCTATCAACCGATCAGAAAATTAGATATATAGAAAATAAATGGGCACATTAGTGCGATAAACCTTGGTTTGTTGTTGTTTCGTTGTTACGTAGACAATAAATGATCAAGTAGTAAGTTAAGGATGCTGAGAACATTACACAGTACAGAAAACTAATTTTCTTACAAAGATCTATCCCAACACTCTCATTGACTTCATTCCTGAAAAGCTAACAGATCCAAATGACACATGCTATTTTCCACACTGCAAGGAGGAGGAGGTTTACTTGACCCTTCAAAGAGCTTGTTGCTTTCATAAGATGATATAATACCATGATCAGAATTTAGAGTGACTATCGTCTCCTACATGACTCACAGACACATCAGAAAATTAATTCTAGAACCAAAGTTCAAACTCATCAAAGACAATCATGACATCTTTTTTCAATGCAATGATGAACTGTACAAAGATAATTACTTTATCTTGAACTTACCTCACTTTCAGTCAATGGACGATCAGCAGAGATTACGAAAATTAGCAAATCTGCACGAGGTATAAATTCCTCAGTGAGGCGTTGCTGTCTTTGGAGAATCACATTTGTTCCAGGAGTATCCACAATAATCATCTGCACCCAAAATACATGGATAAATTAGTTTAATGAGGTAAATAATAACAACTGTGAATTATTTGATGAGATAAATAAATCACAATTGTGTGAATTTCTAATTAAATCACAATTGTGTGAATTTCTAATTAAATCACATGTCCGGCATGGTAATGAGAAAAAATACACCAGAAAATTGTGGACTTTTGGTGGGTGGAGGGGGGTGAGGGTAGCACTGGTGCCCCCTACCACCAAACTTACTTTAATTATCAAGAAAAAGTTTCAACTGTATACTTGAAATTTCAGTTGAGATTTTTCATCACACACCCACAACCTAAATTCTGCGTCCCTCACTCCACAAGATCTGAGATAGCTGCAACATTAAGCGTTTCTTTCTCAAACAATCAAACCAGCAGCTTTTCCTTTTAATCAACTGCTCTTTATTTCCTGATCATTGACATCTGATATCAGAAAATAGATCTTGATTTCTCTCAGATTTCTTGGAAAAGAATCTTTATTTTATATAGTTGGATTTTGAAATGATGGCCCAGGGCACTTCGTCAGTATCCAAAGGAGGAAATATTACAGTTTTCGATACCTTAACTTTTCTTGTAAAGTGTGTAATTAGAGTTTTGAAAGTGAAACTTTCTTTACAAAAATATGCTTATTACCTTATTCATTTGGCAGCCACGAAGATGACACTAGCAACTGATGCACTGAACATCAACCCAGCTACCATATTTTCATAAAATACAACACCGAATTAATTTAATAGGCATTAATTGACGACTTTATGGAGTGTCATTGGGAGAGAAATTAACTTTTAACTTTGGCTTTCAGGTCTAAAGTTTTACAGCAAAAGATTGGAAAATGACTAGCATAAGTACTTAAAATTTAAGTGGGAGAAAATTAATAAACAATAGAAATCATTTCTCACCATTCGGAGCCACTCAGCAGAAGAATTTTTTAATGAATAACACATAAAAGTACTATAAAAGAAGATGGAATGTTCACATAATGCACAGCATTAAGCATATGATGAAGACAGATTAGATTTGCTTACTTCTTTAAGGATACGAGCAGGAATATAACATATGTACTGACCATCCGGATGCCTCTCGCAACGCTGTGTCTCATCAGAATCAGATTCGGAATACCGTAAAAAGGTGATCTCATTTGTTGTGGGAACAACTCCCTCTTTCAGATATCTCTTCCCAAGAAGTGCATTGATAAAAGTTGATTTACCAGAGTTAAATTCACCCTGGTGATAAAACACGGAATGAAGAAATCAGAACCAAATCCTCAAGAAAGACTCTGATATAGTCTACAGCACAATGGCCAAGCCAACGTATACTAAGAGGCTTCTAATTTGGAATATAATGTTATTAATTTTTGTAAGGTAAGCGCTCGTACTTCCAGAAGATCAAGTTTTACAGTCACCTTCCTCATCAGGTTTCTTTTTAAATAGTTGTAAATTTTTGTCGTCTTATTTTGTGGAGCCTCCATTGCATGCCACCGGTCTGCTTGCATTCAACTTTATATTTGCGATGCTTACAGAAGTTCTCATTTGCCATGGAAACAAAAATACAAATTTGAATAGCATTAAAACGTATTAAATGTAAGTGCTTTTGGTTGGCACGTTTGCCACTGTAAAACAAGTAAGACTTGGGAAAGACAGAACTGTGGGAGATAAGGGTGCAAAACAACCCCGGTGTTGAAGATTTTCGTGATAATAATGGAAGTACATTGTCTGCTCCAAGTAAAATTATTCTCAAGATCATGTCATCCAGACAAAAACATCAAATGAAATGTGCAAAAAGACTCTAGAAAAAAAAAAAATAGCATATTGGTCCTACAGAAAGAAAATTACGATATGAGCAGCTTAATCAATTTATAATTGATTGCAAGGATATCATATCTCACCATTCCCTTTATTTTGCAATTCGCACTACTATTTGCTAAGACAACATCGAATACATTTGGATACGGCAACAGTAAATTACCAAATTCCAACAGATAATGGTAACTTAACTTGGAGTTTAGTATGCACTGATTTAAAATCAGGATTTCCTTGAAAGTGTTGTTATCTTTGTTCATAAGCAAACATTTGTACTTATATCACTCTTATTCTCTTCCAACTGCAAATTTTAGAGCTAAAAAAAATGCTCAGGCCCCCCAAACTGCAACTGAAAAATAGTGTCCCCATCGGCACCAGATAAATCTACTTCAAGTTCAACTTCAACACATCTTATTACTAGCTCAATGCAAAATTAAGGCCAAAAGTAGTGTCACAAAGAATTCATAGCTAGCCAGATGTATTCACCTCTGTTATATAATATCATTTATATCTCTCCACGAAGAAAAGGCCAACGAAATTCCTCAACCAACCCTGATAATCAGGACAACTTCAGTTAACTTGGTTGGCTTGCATTTTATTTTATTCATCAAGCAGCTTTGTCATGCAAAATAAAACATGACCCTGACAAGCCAAGAAACCTTTACGCCCTGTTGCATTTACATACTTTTATTTCAGTTTAAAAACTTGTAGAGCAAAATGCAGGAAAAACGAAAAACGATGTTAAGCAAAAAGTCTTTCAAATAATAAAATAACTTGTTTGAAATTAAGAGCTAATACCAATGTATACCGTGGAACCAGAATTTGTCGAAGTTCAGCACACAATTACCACTATAACCAGCAAAAATGGCTCATCAATTTGAGAAGTTGCATCAACAAGTAGCGAAACCTCCTCCATCTGTCATTGACAACCAGCAGAATTAGCTTTAGGCAGATACTGGAAAACTGTAAGAACTGATTATGGCTGTGCCTATTTAAAGAGTGATATCAATGACTTGTTCATGTTTTGGCCATAAGCTTCCTTCTAATTATCAAGGACCTCACCTGCGGAGCAGCTTTCTGGATAACATTTACTGCTTCCAGCAACACTACTTTCTCGGTTTCTATTAGCTGCTTTTCTTTGTCCTCCAACTTCAAGAAGCCAGCAACTCTCTCATTTCCGAAAAAATCATTCCCGATATCCTCCAATCTGACCTTATTGGGGATGCCTTGTTCAACTTTTGTGTCCTTCGTTGATGCACTTACAGTCCCGAATAATTGGTTCAGCAAACCATCAGTAAACAAGTCCAAATCTTTCAATCCAATCACCAAACCACAGGCACCATATTTGATCCACCTCGATGCCTCATCCAATGTTATGCCATTACCACTAAAACGAAGCTTAACGAATATCGGTATCTTGACATCTTCAAACATGGATGACCCAAGGTTATCCACGTGCTTCCCTTCACCAATGTCACATATAATAAAATCAGCACCGTCAGAAGTAGATGCACTTGATGCAGCACTTGCAGTCTGCACATTCCTGGCCACCAATGGGAGAACCACTGATTCAGACTTAGAATCTGCCATCATGCTTCTGGCCACAATAGCAGGAAGTCCTGTAAAAAACGACAGAAACAAAATGGACCTTGTTCTATGATGATCTTCATTTGTATCCATATGTCAAAATACTTTAAAGCATGATGCAGTTATAGCATAGGTCATAAAAGCACCAGTGTAAATGTCTTCAAAAGATGTGTATATTTATAACAAAGATGTTTCCCAAGAGGCAAAAGTTCAATACTGCCCAAATTATAAAGTAGGTCAACATTTTGTTAGAAGCTGAGTCAATACATGTGGAAAAAGATAAATAATTCTCTTAAATCCCCTTTAAAATCTGGTCAACCTTATTAAAGACCAAAGATCAAAAGAGACCTCTTCGACCTCTTTTTAACCGAATACAATCATCTGCCACGAACATTTAAATGAAGCGAAGATAAAGAAATAAACCCTACTTCAAAGAATTGCAATAAATTTGTAATAGGCTTCATTAACGTCTCTACCTTCCATTCAAAAAATGATGAATACGCACAATGCAAGTGTAGAAAAGAGAATAACTCCCATCAAACCATATTTTCGCGGCAAAGCAGAACTTTCTTTTGGGCTTTACTGATTGATGTACAGCTTGTGAAGAAAAAGGGAGAGAGAGAGAGAGAGAGAATAACTCCCATCAAAACCCAATTTTTATGGCAAAGCAGAACTTTTATTTGAGCTTTACTAATTGTTGTACAGCTTTTCAAAGGAGTAGTATCATAAAAGGCTGAATATTTTTGTCCTTGATAAATATCTTTAAAAGAGCAGTCAATGATCACTGCAGTGCATATCATTGTGCATAGGCGTGTAGGAGTGTGCTTAATAACCTTGCTTTTCCAGTAACCAAAGAGGGCGGTCAATTCACCCACCTTGGCCAAATGCATCGGCCCATCACAGACGCTAACACCAAGGCACTAGAGAAACAGAAACCAAATTATCCAGGTTCAATTGCAAACGAAACAGGTTGCCCAAACACGCTTTTTATAGCCTAGGCTAAGAACAACTTCAAGTATTCCGGCCTTAAATTAACTTCTCTTGAAAAAGCACAAAGGAAGAGAGCATAAGGAGGCCTTCATAACCGACCACAGAGCAGGACAGACCATTGCAACTAGCTAACTGCACTAACTCACAGATTAAGCATTTCTCTCAACATTTCCACCTATTAAAAATCCACTTCGTGAGGATCTCCAAGCAATAGTACTTCTACAGCGTTTTTACAGAAAATTCATTGTCCAAGTCCTAAACCACACTCTAGGACTATGAATTTCAAACACCGAGGACATGTTGACCGCTTCTACCAAGACCAATTGCTAGGCCAAATCAAATTCAAATGCACAACCTCTTCAGCAACAATTAAAGCGGCCTCATCAGTCAATCACTAACCTTGATCAGACAGCAGAACACCGCTGGCATTGATCGCGGAGACGATGTCGACCCGCTCGGCGATCAGCAAGTAAGCCCGGCCCCTCACGACCGACTTCAACAGGCAAGCCGCCTCGTAGAGCCTCTTCCCGGTGCCCTCGCCGCCGCCGAGGACGACGATGCCGACCCTGCCCGACACCGCCTCGTCGATCGAGTCGAGCGCCGCCGCCGCGGCAGAGGAGGAGGAGGAGCCATCGAGGACGTCGTCGGGGTCGAGCTGGAGGACGAGGGTGGGGACCTTGATCTCCGGCCGCTTGTAGCCGCCGGGGAAGAGCGTCCGGGCCTGCGGGAGCTGGGACCGACCGCCGACCGACCGGAACCGGTCGCTCGAGAGCGAGCTGCTCGGGGGGAGGAGGCGGCGGGCCCCGCGGTGCGCGGAGAGGTAGCGAGAGAGGCGCGAGGAGAGAGAAGGGGATCTGGGGATGAAGAGAGGGGCGGAGGCAGCGGCGGCGGCGGCGGCGGAGGCGGCGTGGAGGGAGAGGAGAGGTACCATCGGAGGTGAGAGAGAGACAGAGATAGTGGTGCTCGTCTGCTTCGATTGTGTGTGGCTTTCGCTGTCTTATCTTCTTATCCATCGGAAGTCGGACGACGGGACCTGCCGCCGCCGCCGCCGACGCCTCGTCTCCCGCCGGCCGCCGCTGGTAAATATTGCGAATTTACGGCACGAGGCGGTGATTTCTTTTCATACGCAGCATGAAGTTAAAACACGAGGTAATTAGTTGATTATTTGACCGATAAACGTGGGAAAAAATTTGAATTTTGCTAATGTAAAGTCAATCGCCGACTCGCGACCGTAAGAATTTATTCCAACTAGCGATCTGCCTGCTGCTACATATGCACGACAAGGTCATCCACGACAAGGTTACCGATTTTCATTCGACTTATCAATGTGCAATTGACAAGTGAGCCTCAGCGGTGGCTATCAACATTTTTTGGGCATTATTTAAGTTATACCAAAGAATAAATAAAATTTGTAAAAAATACGAAAAAAAAAAAACAAGCCAAGTCCTCATCATCACCGCCCCCACCATCGCCAGGAAGGGTCAACAGACCCTCGCCTGCAGTTGGCCACCGGCCAAAGCCCCACTGACCACCGCCTACCATTCCCCTAGTATTGTTGGCCTTTCCGGGCAGTAGCCCTCACCTGAGTTTTCCTTTTTTTGTGTTTTTTTTTTTTAAGGTTGCTTAGTTCTAATATAATTTAAACAAATTTTGTATTAAAAAATTGGATTTGGACTAAAATGACATCATTTTAATATTATGTTTCATATTTTACCCATGTCATCGCGACATAGGAGAGAGAAAATAATACAAAAGGTCATGTCGACATTGTTTGTTACCCAAGTTAAATGGAGTGAACGGAATAATTTGATTGCACCAACTTGACAAGTTTTAAGACTTAATTGTACTTTGTGAAAGTTTTAGAACTGGATCATACATTCATAACAAGTTTTAAGACTTAATTGCAATTTTTTAAAATTTTAGAACCGAATCACACTTTTATAACAAGTTTAAGGATTTTGATTATACTTTTAAAAGTTATAGAATTGAATTGCACTTTTATAACAAGTTTTAAAACTTTTTGCTCGGAAAGAGAGAGGCGGAGAGTTCGAATTCCCACCTTTTGAGGGAATTAGGAGTAAGGACGTTTAGTTTCAGAGAAGGGGTTCAATTCTCACGCTCTTCAAAAAGGCAAAACAAAAGTTTGAAAAGCAAAACAAAAGTTTAAAAGTGAAATAAGAGTTAGAGTAAAACAAATAAAAAAAGTAAACAAAAATTGTTAGAGAAGAAAAGACGAGGGATTTTGCAAATCTTGGCAGTTATTTTGAGTTCATTACGATTTTATCCAAAAAAGTCATAAACTTATTACAATTGTACTTAATTCAATCCTAAACATATTGTATTTATATCAATTTAGTCCATCCGGTCAGTTTTTGCTGGCCGGTGCTAGCCGTTAGGCTAACGTTGATATGACAATTTATAAAAACATTATGATTTTTTATTAAATTTTTTATTTTTCTTTTTTTCCTTCTCTTCTTTTTTTCCCCACGAGCTTGCCAACCACTAGGCTAGACTTAGATGAACCTAATCGATAAAATTAAAAAATTTATGATTAAATTGACAAAAGTGCAATGGATTTATTACTTTCGAGATAATTTTTAATAATATATGAAATGGCTTTTCAAGGAATGGTTCTAGTAAAAGTGTAAAGTTGAACTCATTGTCCCGTTTATTCAATCATTAGCATAATTTAATAGCATGCGTATAGATTAAGATGCAAATTAGGATAAAGAGAGTATCGAGATATTTCTATGTTTAATGTATTATAAGTCCTGTCAAAAGGGTGATTTGGGTCGGGTATAATCCAACCCAAATGAATCTATTTAATCCGTTTTGACTCATTTTCGTATAATACAAATTTAATGATTCATATCCGACTCGACTCATACCCGACCTATATTACTCAAAAAATTCAATGTTTAATTTAATCTCGGAAAACACATACCCAAATTAAGATAAGAGTGTTGAATGAGTGAGTACGAGATTGAGTAAGGGTGAGAGAAATGGGTTGAGTTTAAATAAGTTGTAAATTCATTTACGACCCATTTATGATTCATTTAATACCCATATTATGTTTATACCTATTTATGACCTATTTAGTGAAAATAACTAACTATTTTATAACCTATTTATTGATATATGGGTTACGAAATGGATTTATGACTCATTTTAACAGGTCCACGTATTGGAAATGACAACTTTGACGGAGGTCGTTGTTATTGAAATCTTTTTTTTTTTTGTAAATTATGATTAAATTTCGTAATTTGATTTTATTTGGACCAAAGCACCGATGGCCAGAGAGAGAGAGAGAGAGAGAGAGAGCGGGAAACAGCCGAGGCCCAATCCAGCCTTCGAACGGAACCAACGGCCGAGATCATCGCTCGCGACCGGACAGCGGCAGCCGCGCCGTCCGATCAGGAGAGCGCACGTACGGGGATACGATTACGGAGACGTATCAAATGCCCGATGCGTCATTTCTGGTCTGGTTTCGTTCGAATAGCGCTGCGATACGTGGACGACCGCGATCGCCGCCGTCGCCGCCGTCGCCGTCTCCGAAGCTCCGCGAACGCCACTAAAGACCTCCTGGTTTTCGCAGAACGGGAGAGGGAGAGAGAGAGAGGGCGCCATGAGGAGGAAACCGAAGGTCGCGAAGGCTGGAGAGAAGCCTCAGCTGGTAAAGCGCGCTCCCTTCAGCTCTGCTGCCATGTCTTCCCGCGGTGTCGCTTGTCTGGTTCCTCGTCGTCCTCGTCCGTCGACGGACGCTGGCTTTCCTGTTTTGGCCTTTGAATGGGTCGAACGCTCGTCTTCCCGACAAGGGTTTCCGACTCACGTGTGCCGCCGTCCGTCGATCTTCCTTTTCGTTTCGTGATGTGGGATGCGCGTCGCGTCTCTCCGCCGGCGCCTGTAGGATCTGTTCGAGATTGTTAGGCTGCTCTGGCGGCAGCGGTGGGGGGCGAATGTGTGTAGGTTTCGTGGGTCTTGGAAATAGGAAGTGAAGGCGTGAAGTTACTGAAAGAGGACGGGTTCTGTAGGGTGGTTTGTTTGTTTGTTTACTCGTGGTTGAAAGTGTGGTCGCGCGATGCTCGGATGGCTCATGCCTCCAAGGTCCTGTTTTCATGTTCTTTTCTCTCTGCTCACCGTTACTGTGCTAAGTAAGTGTTTGTTTGGATATCGAATGGTGTTAGAGGCTGCTTGCAGAAATGCCCACATTTCAAGGCATGCTAAAATGGTTGTTGAGATTGTGTTTATAGTAAAATGAGAAAAATGTGGGCATTTCAAGAGGTCTCTAGGGAATTCTTTTGTCATCCGCGCACGGGGGAAACACAAATCTTGGAGGATTTTGTCAACAGGTGCCCTCTGGTAACTGAATTTCCGAGCTTATGGGTTTTCTTGTGATATGTGCAATCAGTGCTTCGAAAAGTCGATTTCTTCTTTATCTAATATGCTTGGCAAGTGCCGTGGAATAATGAACTTAAAAAGTAGTCAACTTGTTAAGTTTTGCAGGTGTTGATTTGCTACAGTATCAGAAATTATCTGGTCATGGTAATCTGGGGCCTGGTCAAGTAAATGTTGTTAATTTTTGCCAACTCAACCTCCGAGCTGTTTATCATGACTTGTCAACACTTTTTTTTGCATGCATCAAATAAATTGCAGCACAAATCATATGTTAAGTGGCTTGTTTTTGCATGGCTTTATTGAAAGCTTGGAAGCAGAATTGTCCCTGAGAGAAAGGAAGAGTTGCCGCCTGAAGGTACAAAATCGCCACCAAATGGACTACAAATGCAGTCTGCAAATCCAAATCCTCTGCTGGAAAAAGCGGAACCCATGCCACCGAGTGCAGATTCTTCTGTGGAAAAAACATCAAAGCCTAAAAGGAAAGCATCTGCCGGCTTGTCTGCCTATAAGAAGTCGAGAGAGAAGTATGGTTCAGTCCGCCGATCTGGACGTCTTCAAAATGCTGTAGTTCCTGCTAGGACTAAGGATATAGGACCTGTTTTCGAAGACATAACTGCCACTGACAGTGAGAACGAAGATGGGCCACCTTCACCTGAAGAAGATCCATTGCAAAAGCTAAGTTTGAGTGAAATGAGCTTGGAGGCAAAAGTCAATTACCTGCTCAAACAAGTGGAACTACTAGCAAGTTTCACAGAACCTTCCAATTCTAAGGTCCAATATACCTTTATTTACTTGGTCTAGTAGAAAACTCTTTACACTTTTTATGCTGTCTTGTGGAATGATTTTGATGATATTTGTGAACATCATGTTTATTATAATGGTACAGGTGGCTGGGGAATTTTTTCTGAGTGGAAGTGCTTCCAATGCAGATCCTAGATACAAAATTTTGCATATGGATTGTGATAAGAAGGTTGTTGTGATGGCTGCATTGCCAATTCTCCTGTTTCTAGCAAAACAATAGTTCAACTACACTTTTGCTTTCAGCTTATTTATTTTTTTGACTATGAATGCAGATTGAAGCCCTACTACATGAGAATCATCTCCTTACCGTGAAGCTAGAAAATGCTGTCAGCAAACTTGAAATGGTATGGTTTGTGATCCATGGATCTTTGTCTTGTGGCTTGTTTGAATTTCCAAAACCTTGCTGCATATGATAAAATTGCTGTTTCAATTAATAGCTTTTTGAACTGCCGCTATTATTGAACCGCGAGCCTTCCCAAGACACTAACCTGTTTCACTGAAAGAGTCAGGTTTGTTTTTGTTTGCATTTCAGTGAAAGACATGAATTTGCATTACGTTATTCCCCTTCTGACCATTTCAAGGTGACCTTAGCTTAAATTTGCATCTGCTAATTAGCATGCTTAATATCACTTGGTGTTTGTTTGCTTTCCATAGTTTGAGTAGCATAGAATCTCGAATTGGGCTTCTGGTTTTTTCTCGCAAAGGCTAGAATTTTCTTGATTTATACGTGCTTTTATAAAGTCTGGAAGCATTTGCTTACAAGTCAGCATGCTTCAGTAAGAACTTTTGACTTTGGCCTTTTGGTCTATTTTGAATTGAGAGCTTTTACGGTTTCGACTGACTACTTTAATTAATATGCATATGAGATCTGCATATGGCATTGTTCTACTCGATCTCACTCGTGGAGTTGCTCTTTTTTTTGTTTTTTTAAATAGTGCACTGTTGTTAAGATTTCTCTTGTATCCTTTCTATGCTGCATGACTCATGCTCTGATAAAATCGGAGTAATTGAGCATTATGCTGGAAACTTGTCCAGTAATTGATCTTTCTGTTCATTTAATTCAAATTTTGGAATCACCCGAAAACACAGTTCTATGTGTCCTTTACTGATTGTGCTTCTTCTTGCTTGGTACTTGAACTTTTGTTCTTCTACGTGCAGTATGAGCAAGGGAACCGCATATTCAGCGAAGTATTGGATAAACTGAAACAAATGGTCGTGCTATTCGATCTGACTAAACCTGCTGAAACAGTTGCTCATGGGAAGCAAACCACACGGGATGGTTCTTTGTCTCCGGGTGCAGTCGGGAATGCTACTTCTCCTAAGAGGAAGATGCGTGATGGTTCTTTTTCTCCAGATGCAGTCGGAAATACTGCATCTCCCAAGAGGAAGAGAGGAGACCGATAGGTGAAACCAAGAAGAGCTGAGTTTCTCAATGGCATGCCAAGCCAAAAATAAAAGAAGAAAAGAGTTCCTCAATGGCATTAGGTTATCCTTACGTTAGCATGTCGGTTAACTGACTATGGTACCTCACATTAGATGCTGACTCTATCAGAGCGCAACTCGGTTTCTAGTTGAGATCTCTTTATGCTTTTTAGCTGGTTTTGTTTATGGTGCGTGCATTGTTAAGACATCTTGTGTATCCGCCTTCCCTCAGTTTCTAGTTGAGATCTCTTTTGGCTTTTCACTCAATTTTACTATTATCATCATGTCGACAAGAGTTCGATACGACCTTACCAATTTGATTGGTCTTTTACGATAATCATAATATAGACTTGGTCAACGGCTTAGCAAAAGGATAATGCCATTCAAGATTTTGAAAGAAATATTCTTCATCATCTTCGTTGTGTTTACAAGTCAAAACAATCTAAAGAGTCTTTGTAAATGAGTTTTCAGTTAATAAGTTGAGAAACGAAATTTTATTAGTAGTTACGGTTTTTTTTTAATTCCAAAATTTATTATTTTTGTCTAAGAGTGATTATGCGCTTTTAAAATTTTTGGAAGGTTGTGTCTGTTTGGATATAACTTCTTCATAACTTCTTACTTAATCTTTGATAGATTGTATCCGTTTAAATATATTTATTCGCTATTATGTATTCTATATTTCGGTTCATTACTTTTAACTTCCATTTTCGTTTCTTACAATTTTCTTTCCAATTATTTCCTTTTTTGAGAGTTATTGGAGAAATACCAAAATTGCTATGAGACTTTGTTATATCCTGGAAGATTTTTACTAGTAAGTATTAGTAACGTTATAGGGTAGATAATTCCTTAATAGAGAGTATTATCGCACCTCAAAGTCCAACTCAATTCCTCTTCCTGATGGCCTGATTTTTCCCCCAACACTAGATATGCACATTTCCTGCATTTGGATTGGTTGTCAAAGCTGGAGTCCAGAATGCAAGTGCTGATGTTTATCAATCAAAAGATGAAGCAAATGCGCATATGCTTCTTCACATTATGATTGCAGCACTTATAACAGTGTCTTGAATCACCAAAGCTTTGGCGGATATTTAAAAGGTTTTAACAGCGCACGTATCAGAAACAAAACCAACTAAAAAGAAACAGGAGATGTCAACTAGCAACCAAGTCTGCTCTCATAGAGTTAGCATCTACTGAGAAAGTCAGGGGCTATATCAGTTAAACGATGCGGCAAAGGTCAGTCAGAGAGCTTACATGGAGGTGTAAGTCAGCTTGGTTCTCATGGCTTTTAACAAATATCCGACTCGCTAACAGTTTGATATCCGGGAGATTCTCAGGCCATCTCCGCATCAAGTTCTACAGGATATAATGTATGGAGGGTACATATTCATTATGAGACGCAAATGGCGAAACATTTCGCCTTTAAAATTTTCTGCTTGATTTGCTACATTCTGTGGTAGTAGATATATCCACCGGCATTTGGATGGGCTGGCAAAACTAGAGTCCGGAATGCAACTGCTGATGTCGATCAATCAAAACATGGAGGATGGTGCATGCGTACACTTCTCGTTCAAGTTCATGAAGAACTTTATTGATATTGCCTAGTACAAAAGTCTGACTTTATCACTTGTGGAAAGGGCGATCCACCAAATTCCCAATTCGAAATCAAAATTAGGCAACAAAAACCATTGTTGCCACACTTCTGGGGCTTCCGATACAATGAACACTTCACTTCCTACAACTGTTCCTGTTGGAAACTCTCGTGGAGAGAAGTGTTAAAACTGAAAACGTCATTCCCGGGAGTTCCAGGAGTTCCATCATCGCCATCTTCTGCCTCATCTTCGGCTATGGGAGGCGGTGGAGACGAGAAGTCTAAACAGATGCCCTGCATGACTTGCTCATATGACTCCGAGAGGTCTTGCGAGGTGAGCTGGTGATATGCGACCAGCTGATTGAGGCACTGGTTTTCTCGAATCAGATTCGCGTTTTCGTTCGCCAATCTGGATTTCTCGGCCAGTAGGGTTTCCAGCTGAAGCCTCACCTGCCAAAAGCACAATTCGCCATGTTTTAGCATATCAGCAATATCTGCGCTTGCAAATTCTGCTCTCTCTCAGCCTTTTCTTTTTCACCATTCAATGTCGATTGCAGCAACAAGTGCTTAAACTGGGAAGCAGTTTGGAGAATTGGTAGATGGCATTTTCTAACTCCAACTCATGTTTATAGTTCTAGCCAAGTTGATTTCCTCTTCTTATGAGTGAAAGAATCAGAACCGAGCAAGACCAAATCAAACTACATCTCTGTAATTTCCACTTCCTTAAACAGACGCATAATCTTTGGTTTTTGGTCCCAAGATAGAGAGACTCTAGTTGTGTTGAAGAGACTGATTGTGTGTGTTCAGAAACAACAGACAAGACCAAGCACTGTGAGACACTCGCATAATTCGAATTAAGATGTGTAACGAAACCCCAAGTACCAGATCATCTTCCTCAGGCCTAATCCCCTTCGAAAATCCATCTCTGAGCCTTCTGTTCTCCTCCTCAAGCAGAGCACATCGCTCTTGCATGAAGCACAGGTCCGACTTGATCGAGTTCAGTTCTCTCGCGAGCGAAGCTGCTTTCGTTGCCATAGACACCGCAAGCTGAAGAAAAAATCCCAAACCAACGAACAGCTTTAAGTCCAGCTCAAAGCTTACCAACAAATCAGATGGTTCAATTTAAGATAACGCAGGAGAGGGAAAAAAATCGGCATTTACCGACATTTTTGGCTTTCTTCAGCTTTGTGAGTTTTGGGCTTGGACCATTTTCTTCCTGCGAATCGCCTTCTTCGGAGGAATTGCTGGAATCGAACTTTCTTTTCTCTGCTTTCTTCCTTTCTTCTTCTTCTTCTTCTTCGTCTCGGGAATGTCGTTTTATTTCCCTGCTGTCATCTGAACTCTTCTTCAGATTGCTATGGAAAATGGACGTCAGAGTGGGTGGCTTTGCCAGATCTCTAGCTCCCTGATATAAAACAGAGCAAAAGCAGAGGGAAGAATCAGCTGTGAAAGCCCCCGAAATTCACGCAACCGCCATCGTCCAACGCTCTGAAACTCTTCAGATCAAGAACGAGAACGGTCCAAAAATTTCACCTGAAGGGCGTTGTCGATGTTGTCGGAGAGCTGAGACAGAGCGTGGGCGACGGAGTCGAACCCTCTGCGCAGGAGCAACGAGTCTTCCTTCATCCCCATGCCCCGCCCCGTTTCCCCGCCGCCGGTGGCGGCAGCAGCCCCGCGGTCCCGATCCGCGAGGATAGCGTCGACCCGGCACCGCAGGCTGCTCCAGAAGCGCTTGTCCGAGGAAGGGCTGAACAGGGCAGAGGCGGAGAGGAGGGCAGTAGGAGAAGAGCCGCCCGCGAAGCCCGCGCCCTCCTGCAAAATCAATCAAACCGACACGCCCGGTTCAGCGAAGAGCTCGTAACACGAGACGGAAGGGGGAGCGGAATCCGCTTGGCGAAAAGGAAAAAAAATCACGGCGAGAAGGATGAGATGGAGATACGTCGATGCGGGGAGGTGGCGGCGAGTCTACTGAAGCAGCCATGGGAGCGTTAGAGAGAGAGAGAGAGAGAGAGAGAGAGAGAGAGAGAGAGAGAGAGAGAGAGAGACGGACAGAGAGACAGGGAGAGTAACGGCTAGTTTCAGCTTGCCTGACTTGAGAGAGAGAGAGAGAGAGAGAGAGAGAGAGAGAGAGAGAGTGATGAAGAAGGTGGTTTTTAAATGGAGGGCGGCGCCGATTTGGGTAACGTTCTGAAATCCGAAATTCCTAAGAAATAAAAAATTGCGTTTCTTTTTCCTCTTTATATTAAATTCATCTAACTAAAAGCCCCGTGAATTCCGCACCCAAAATAGAAGAAAAGCCCCGTGAATTCGGCTATAAATCAGACATCCCAAAAAAAAAAAACAAAATAAAAGAAAGAGAAATCGGTTATGAGAAAATTCGGTCCAAAGTCTCAAAAAGTCAAAAAGATAAATGAAGTAAAAAGGTTCACTCGTGAGCGCGCCTACGGAGGGAGCCTCGTTGATCCAACGGGTTGCGATCTTCTCGTATCATAGTTTCGCGGGTTTTCTTTTGGGTGGACGCCACGAAAAATTTCAAATTAATACGCATATGTCACATTTATCCTAAAATAAATTTTCCTGTCATGAAAATTCTAAAGCAGGTACATGCGTGCCGCATTTACCTCACTTTTGTCCGAGTACTCATGGTGGTGGCACAAGTGCAATTGTTTTTATTTGTCAGAACGTCGGAGTCTGTGTTGCCTCATTTAGTCGGAGAGTAAATCGGTTTCTACAAACTAATGTATTTGTGACAAATGAAGTGTAAAAGCCCAAATCGGTACACCCCTTAATTGTCATGTGTCATCTAACTCAGCAATTTGATAATAAAATTTAACGAAAACTAACACAAAGTAAATTTGTCACGGGTGTACTAGTTTGGGGTTTTTGATAATTAAAAAATTAATTTGAGGTAAATTTATCATATATGTACTAATTTGAGGGTTTTTGGTGGTATTAACCCTTAATAACGTGGGTGTTCGCATTGAATTTGTTCAAAATTAGAGTAATTTCTTGGGTAATGCGGATTTTGAAAACCTTTGATAGGGTGGAGAAAGAAAAGAATGGAGGGAAATTTTGAGATATGTTATATTTTCCTTTCTTTTACTCATACGAAATTTTCAAATTTCTGTCAACTTTCCACCCTCATCTGGCTCCCCCCCTTTCTCTAGTTTCCCAAACAGACGGAAAATCGAATTAGAGATTGTGGGCAAAGTTGAAGATATTTTCTATACAGATTTAGGTATAGTCTAAACCGTAAATCCAACAATATGCATTTAAATAAATTCGTCAAACCCACTCAATCTACGCTAACTTGAACCGACATATTTAGGAATGACCAATGTTATACTTACTAAAATTGTTGACAAAATCGGTTTACTAAGAGATGTGTTGGACCGTGCTGGTGACTCTCCAAACTAGTGAGACATGTCCAAGAACCAATAATAACTTATAACAAATGACCTGACATACCAATATTTGTAAACAAAGTTTAATATATGTAGCTTTTTCCTCGAGGAAATATCCCTATATATAAAATTGAATTTTGACCCAAACTTAACTCGATCTCGTAACTAAAGTGTGACCTTTTTTATTTCGATAGGCAGACTCGGAGTAACAAAATTAGGGCCAACGACAAGCCCGGCATGACCCGCTCAAGCCTAGGCGGGTCTGCTTTGAATTTCTTAGTAAAACACGGAATTTACTGCTCTCGAAGAGTTTTGGACCCCGTTTGGACAAACGCGAGTGACGTAGTTTCGGAAAGACAACACGAGAACGAGGCCAACATTGCCTTTTGGGCCAGGTTTTGCACCTCCCCCCAATGGCGAAACCTGGCTATTTTCATGTTACATCAATGAACCGTGCATTTTGTTTTCATTCGACATTTTCGCACTTGGTTACAACAATACGTCGTACAAGCACAGAAGAGAAACAATAAACAGATCGCGGTATTCCTTGTTCTTTGCACTTTGTACGTCAAAAACTGTACATCTGTATACCAACGAAGTGTCACAATGATAATTTTGTCATGCACTAGGAGGCCGAAGCTCCTCAGCTGGAGGTGGTTGTTCCGAGGGGTGTCGATGGGTCTGATCGGATCGGGTTTCCATGCTACCCGACTTGAAACCATAAAGAGATACGTGTTCTTTGAAAGTTTGGAGGAAGGGAAGAAGATTAGCAGAAGTTTCCTTTCGAGTAAATGAGATGAGGTGGGGGTGAATTGGCTCAATAGTTTGCGGACTAATGGTTTCATTTTGGACGGTGCAGTTATGATATTCTAAGAAAGGCAGACATTCGCATTCCATGAGCCATGGTAAAGATCGAGTTCAAGGCCATTTATGAGCTTTGCTTGATCTGCATGTTTTTTTTTTCTTTTTTTTGGTAAGATAAGTAGTGCTTGATCTGTATGTTCGCGCCAGTCTACTTTAAAAAAAAGGTCAGTAGAACACGGGCTTATTGTTTTCAAAGATTTCAATGCCACTCGAATAAAGTGTGTATGTAAAAAGGTAAAACTATCGGTCCAATCGTTAATGATACTAAAGTCTCCGAACCTTGTTTGGTCAAATGTCTAATGTCGTCTCCTATATTTTCTGTGGGCTACATTTGAATTGTCCAAGAATGGGCAGTCACGACCCAAGTGCCTGAAGGTAGCTACAACAGCTAGTCAAAGTTGTCAACACAAGGATCTGAATTGGGTCTTGCGAGCCTCTCTTTCTTCATTTTCTTTTCCTTATGTTTTCCTTCTCTTCTTCTGATGTGGTGCGTGAAGCACAACATTTAGATTTGTCACTGTCGCACAACGTTTAAATTTGTCTCTTGACGGTTTTTCGGGCGTAAGTAATCAGGTACCGAAAAACTTGATCGCACAAAGCGAGTGAATCAAATCGAGTGGGTTAGAACTGTTGATTGCTAGAACAAATTTGAGGAATTAAAATTACTAAGATACAAGAAATTAGACGACCTGAATTTCACTCTTTTCGAAAATGGAAAAGCCTACAATTTCCTCAATTTTATGTTATACATAGATAAGGAAAAAGGAAGAAGAAAAAAAATATGACATTCTTTATGCTAGAGGTGATGAAGTTGTCCATTGGGCCTAATTGCCCCAGCTTGACCTGCTCAAGTTTGTCCATGCTCTTTTTTTTAATTTAAAATTCAGCTTTTTTTTTTTCTAAATCACGGACAAGCTTGGACAATGATTTTTGAAGATACAATTCTCACATTGATCAATTCTATTTTAACACATTTGATATCATTGCACGTACAATCTTAGCGCAGTGCTGTTTGACAGCTTTTGAATATAAAAAACACAATGCATTTCATCTGTGCTGTCATTCTTATTAGGACTTCCTTTAAGCATATCTAGTCTCGAGGATTGTTCAAGATCTATTTTCCAATGATCAGGAAATAAAGCGCGGTTGATTCAATGGAAAAACTGCAGAGATCTCTTGATAAAGATGGTTGATTTGATTTGTATTGAGAAGACAACGCTTAACATTAAGACGTTGCAGTTGTCTCAAACGGTACATGGACAGACAGAGTTATCCAAATACTCGTAGTGGCACAAGCGGGACTTTTGGATAAGTGCATTAGAAATCCTAAAATTTATCGTGAAAGTATAATTGAGTTCTAAAACTTTCAAAAAGTGTAATTAAATCTTACGACTTATCAAATTGATTCAATCAAGTCCTTCCATTAACTTAGTCTAACTGGGCTAACGGGAAATATTGACGTGACATTTTTATTACTTTCTCTCTCCTACATGGTATTTTTTATTATTTTCTTTTTCAGATTTTATTTAAATTAAATTAAATTAATTAAAAGGGATAAAAAAAATTAAAAACTAAGTACCAAAATAAAAAGGGCGGAACAAGCCCTTAATAGTGGCCGCCACCACCTATAGCTCAAAAAGGCCAACGGAGGTCACCTAGGCCTTACCAGAGCTCGACGACCCTTGCAGGCCCCAGGCAAGTCCTCGGCAGCCCTTAGCGAGACCTCACCCGAGGTCGGGCGGGCATCACCCATCCCAAGTGAGGTCTCACGGGCCCCAGCAAGGGCCTTGCTACCCTCACTTAAACCTAGGGCGAGAGTCGCACCCTCCTTCAGATCTGGATTACCAGGCCCTCATTGAGGGCTATCGAGGCCTCGCTCAAGGCTGGCGCGGCCCAAGCAACCTCTGTCGGCCCTTTCCGGCAATGGGTTGCATCATTAGTAGGAGAGGGCCTTAGTTTGTCTTATTTTAGTTTGTTTTTTTTTTACTTTTAGTTTTTTTTTGTTTTTTAATCTAATTTAATTTAATTTATGCTTTTAATTTTTAAATATTTTTCTGACGTGGGACACCACCACTGATCCTAAGAAAATAATGATAAAAATGTCATGTTAACATTTTTCGTTAGCCTAGTTGGACGAAATTAATAAAAGGATTTAATTGAACTAACTTAATGAGTTTTATGACTCAAATACACTTTCATGATAAGTTTTAAGACTTTCAGTACACTTATTCCTTTATTTTATCACATAATTTAATAATAGATACCGAGGGTCAAAGCTTCTAACACGGTTTTTTGATTGTTCCCATTAAATTGCCTAAATTGGAGTGAACTCTTATTCGAGAAGGTAATTCAAAAACCTTTTGATAGGGTACAGAAAGAAAAGAAAATGGAGAAAAAATTTCGAGAATCTATAAGTCATATTCAATAAAAGGGAGTAGGAGTTAAGAGTTTGTGTCTTAATGTGATTCACCCTTTAAACAAATGAGTCATATTTAACCATTTATGACAACTTATTAAATCATTATGCAAACAGACATTAATAAATGTACCATTTTCCTTTAGGAAATATCTCTATATGGGCCCAAAGTGAACGAAGTTAACAGAAAGATTTTATTACACTAATTTAACAAGTTTTATGACTCAATTATATATTTGCAACAAATTTTTCGGACTTTTAGTGCACTTATCTCTCTAATTATTTTTTGGGTCAAAACTTATCCATATAATTAAAAGGGCTTGAGTAAGATTTTGACTCCGTATGAACAAAGTGAGTAACGTGGTTTTCAAAAGAGAAAATGAGAATGAGGCTAATTGGAACAAAGTTTCCCTTGAGTAAATGAGATGGGATGAGGTGAATTGTCCAGATTGTTTGTGGACTAGCGGTTTCATTTTGGAATAAAGTGTGTTTGCATTGTGCTCGAAAGATAAAAGCTGCAATTGTTGATGATACCAAGATCACCGAATTTTCTTTTCTCGAATATCTAATGTCGTCTTTATACTTTACACGAGTTCCACTGTATCCTCGAATTATTCTAAACTTTTAAATTCGTCACTTGACAGTTTTTTCTGCTGTGCAAGTTATCAAGCGACCGAGAAATTTGATTGCACAAACCGAGTGGCTTAGAAGTGTCGATTGCAAACGACAAAAATGAGGAACGAAACTTACAAAAATACGATGAATGAGAGGACCTGAATTTTCTTCTTTCGGTCGAGTAGAGCACTGAATTGGATGAAATGCATAACTTTTTCCTTTTTTGGGCGAATATCTTAGCCTTTGCCCATGCTCTTTTAGTTGAAAATCCAATTTTTCTTATCATTTTAGAAATCACAGACAGGCTTGGAGAATGATTTTTAGAAATAATTCGGTCAAATATTTTTTTTTAAACGTAAAATGCATTTTATTCGCATCGTCATCATCGAAACTTCCTTCAACCATATCTGATCTCAGGAATCGGTTAAAAAATACAGGCCTATTCAATCATCGCGGGTTCAAATGGTTGCACTAACTCAATCTCCCGAGCACACTTGCGTATTTAGTAATTAGCAGCCGCCACATGCGCGACTGCGTGAAATGTGGAGATCCTCACTTTTGGTGCAGCATTAGCTAATTACTACCCGACATCGAATACCTCAAAAATACACACACACATAGAAGTTGCCAAAATGCTGAAAGCTTGATGGATCTAAAGCTAACTTACACATTTCCATGTGATTTTCAAACTCAAAAAAAAAAAAAAAACAGAAAGAAAGAAAGAGAGAGAGAGAGAGATGGGGACAAACTGTATTAACTGAACCGGACAGGGAGTCAGTTAAGTTAGGTTCCGGTCCGGCTCGCCAACCGAATCATTCCTCCTATCTATCCAGAACAAACAGAAACCGCTGGCTCTGAATTCTCCGGAGCAGTGAGAGAAGCAGGAGGAAGAATCATCATCAATGGCTGCTGCTGCTCTCGCTTCCTCATCCTCCTCTCTCCTCTTGTCCTCTCCACCTTCTCTCTCCTCCTCCTCTCCTCATCATCCTCCTCCGCGCCTCTTCTCTCTCCCACGCTCCTCTCCTTCTCTCTCCTTCTCCACCTCCATCTCCACCTCCCCTTCTTTCCTCCTCAAGCCTCGCTCCACTCCCCACTCTGCCTCCTCCTTCTCTGTAAATAATGCCGCTGCCGCCGCCGAGAAGAAGAAGGTGCTCATCGTCAACGCCAACAGCGGCGGGCATGCCGTCATCGGCTTCTACTTCGCCAAGGAGCTCCTCGCCTCCGGCCACTCCGTCACCGTCCTCACCGTCGGCGAGGAGGGCTCTGACATGATGAAGAAGCCCCCTTTCACCCGATTCTCGGTCTGGTTCAATTTTCGCAAATTTCGACGCTTTCCTCAATGCCCTCTCACTGTTGGGGTCACTTGGTATTAGCAATAGCCGGCACTTAGTGCCAGCAATAGCGTTGCACTGCTCCTGCATAACTTTGTGGCAATGTGTGTTGTGCTGCAGTGTCTGTGCTTGCGGGACTTCGTAATGAGTCGTGATCTTTTGGATATTCTTGATTGGGTTTAATCATTCATATGTTGAATCGCAGGAAATTGTGAGTGGAGGGGGGAAAACAGTGTGGGGAGACCCAGGGGATGTGGGGAATGTGGTGGGAGGAGAAGCATTTGATGTAGTTCTTGATAATAATGGCAAGGACTTGGATGCTGTCAGGTTTGTTCTTGTTATGGTTATGATCTTTCTCTTTTGTAGTTTTCTTTGACACCAAATTAGCGGTGTCGACTGGCTCCATGCCTGACTACTAACTAGTCATCACCAATCATCACTTTCTTATTTATCTCGAACATTGATCAAATAAGTGAAAATGGATGATTGAGAATGACTGATACTTTGAAAATTGCTTGCACACGCTTGTCATGCTTCGTTTCCCCTCTTACTTATCACAATATCTTTGATGAAGTTTGATGCTTTGAATGCTGGAATTTCGGTCTACTGCATTGCTTTGCAAGCATTTGAAAAAGAAGTCGAAGAGGGATACGATATCACTATAGGCAGACGCTCTTGCACACTCTATAGGACCCAAAGCGGTATTTTCTAAACAGCTCTTTTCACGTGCGCATATAGGCCAGTAGCAGATTGGGCGAAGAGCATCGGAGTGAAGCAATTCCTCTTCATCAGCAGCGCTGGAATCTATAAGCCGACTGATGAACCGCCACATGTTGAAGGGGTATGTTCAAACTTGGGGATGAGGGCATAGATTCACATACGAGACATAGGATATCCCACTGAACTGATTCAAACTGAACCTATTACAGGATGTTGTGAAAGCTGATGCCGGTCATGTTGGAGTAGAGAAGTACATTTCAGAGATTTTCGACAACTGGGCATCATTCCGTCCACAGTACATGACTGGATCAGGCAACAACAAAGATTGCGAGGAGTGGTTCTTCGATCGTAAGTATCTCAAAGACTTTGTTCAGAAATTTATAAATGACGACATTTCTGCATATTTGGCCTAAAAAGGAGTTGTATCCATGTACGAAGCATCCAGCAGAATTATTCAGACACTTTTTTTAACCACCCCTGCCCTGGTTTCTGTCGTATACTTGATAAAAATACCTTTGTGATATATCTATAATCTAGATGAAGCTAAAACAATTCTCTCTGGTGTTTGACAAACATGAACGTGCTGGGTCTTCAAAAAGACCATGCCTAGACTCACCAATTAGCTCTTCTAGGGGATGGAAATGTAGATTTTGACAGTAAAAGAGTAGAGTCCTGTCACTTAACGGTTCATCCTAGCATCTATTCTCTCGTTTGTCCAGTGCTCATTTTGGTTAGACTATTTTCACGTCCAAACGTCATTAAGACTGGCTAAATTTTGTTAAGACCAATCCTGCTCCAAAAGCTAGCTGTACTCATAGGTTTCAAACATGCGCAGATGAAATCAGAGGCAAGCCCGACACAAGTAACCACCTTTTTTGTTGTGCTCGTATACTTTGTATTTAGTGAGTGGCGATTCTGCATTGCAGCAAAGTGAAATTTTATGACAAGAATCTAACTTTCATGGTGGTAAAACAGGAATTGTCCGAGACAGGCCCGTACCAATCCCCGGTTCAGGGATGCAGCTGACTAACATTTCCCATGTTAGGGATCTCTCATCTATGCTCACTCTAGCCGTTGAGAACCCAACTGCTGCATCTGGAAACATCTTCAACTGTGTCAGCGACCGAACTGTTACATTGGACGGAATGGCAAGGCTATGTGCTAAGGCTGCTGGCCGAGAAGTCAAAATTGTGCACTACGATCCCAAGACAATTGGAGCAGATGCCAAGAAAGCCTTTCCCTTCCGTAACATGGTATGTTACAATAATTATCAGAGCAGCCCCCTTTATGCGATGATAGGAATGTGTGCAACGAATTTTTGGTACGAATTAATTAGCATGTAGTGAGAGAGACCTCGTCCTGTGACAGATATACTTCACATGAAATTGTTTACAGCCTGACAATGTCATCAGTTCGGAATCGCAGCCTGTTTGTGTCCTTGATTGTGTAATTATCTGACGTTGTCTCTCGTTGTGCAGCACTTCTATGCAGAACCAAGAGCAGCGAAAGAGATTCTGGGGTGGAAAGGTACCACAAACCTTCCTGAAGATTTGAAGGAACGGTTCGAGGAGTATGTGAAGATCGGGAGAGACAAGAAGCCAATGGAATTTCCAATAGACGATAAGATACTCGAGTCTCTTAAAGTTCCAGTAGTTGTGTAAAAAGGATGCATATCGCGAAATTTTCCCCCTACATGTCATATCCATTTGCACAAAGTACCCCTTTTTGGCTTAGACCCTTCCTTGTAACTCTAGTATTGGCTTATTGAAGACGTATGTCGCTTGTTAAGGTCGAACTCCAGCTTCTTTAACAGCGCAAGACTCGAAGAGAGAACTAACATAGACACTTGATGGTTCGCAATTATTTCTTGCGTAAGTTCTCCGCATGTACACTCTCAAAGGCGATAAGACGCCAGTATTTATGCAAATATTATCCCATCCAAATCAACTTCCTAGAATTTTAACATGAAACTACAGCCCATTAGATTTGCGCATATAAAGGAATCTATACATAGAGAAATGCACAAAGGATATCCAGTCAATTTAGGCTCCCACAGTGCCAGTACCACTATCTTTTCTAAGTGTCGACCATTTTCACCATAGAGAAATGCACAAGGATATACAAGACTACAAAACATGCTTAAAATTTTCCCAAGTCACCGTATCATATACCCTTCAGATGCAACTTTGCTATGATGATCTGCTAAACTTGGCAGCAAGAAAAATCATCTTACATGTTTCTTAACTTCACATAAAATGACAGATTTGACAAGAACACCGCCTAACTAACCTACAAACAAGTAACTAGACATTGCAAATAGAGCTGAACCAGTTTAAAAATTACTAGGAACTCTCTCACTGGAACAATCAGAGAATCAACAAAACTATTCCTCATGCTTTATTTCCAGATCCTTGAGCTTGGCTTCCAATTCATCCTCATTACCAGCACCTTCCTCATCAGCCTCCTCATCAAGATCTTCGCCTTCAGGGTCGTTCTCATCAAGTGGACCAAGCGTATTAGGAGAGCTTTTAAATATATCCTTTACCTCATCAAGGCCTTCCTCAGAAATGAAATTAGCATTTATATTCAGCATTTTAAAACCAGGTTTCTGCACAACAGCCTGGGCTAGGACTCTTGCTCCGACCCTTCTAATCGCATTTGTGCTGAAATCAACTTCAACCAACTGTCCATGACCCTCTTCCAAAGCCTTACCAATCAATATTGCACCTTCATCCTTCAATTCATTCTCAGACAGATTTAACTTGGTCAAAAACTGCTTTGCTGCAATACAGGCTGCTAAAGCGGCACCAGCTTTTGCAGTAATGTCATTCCCTGCCATTTCCAAAACTTCAAGGGAAGGTGCAGATTCCTTGAGAGCGTGGGCAAGAGCTTTTGTGCCCTCATCCTCCAAGTTTAGATAACTAAAATATACCTCTGTTAGGTCAGCAAATGAAGGGATAGCCTTGCTCAAAGCAACTCCAGCTTCGACACCAAACATGTTATCCCGAAGATCAAGCTTCTTGATCCGGGAACACGTGCTGAGTGCCTCACACAGAGAAACTCCACCATCTGAGCCTATCCTTGTAGAAGAACATTGAAAGTCCTCCAACACAGGAGAATGCTTCACAATCTCAGAAATGGCAAGCGCTCCCTCATCTCCAGTCATGTTATTATGGAAGTGAAGGATCCTAAGCTTCTCAGTAGAAGGAAGTAACTCACAAAATGCCAGAGCAGCTTCCTCAGAGATACCATCATTCATCAAATAAAGTTCCTCGAGATTATTTTGAGATTTTAAAAGTGCTCCAAATGCCCTGACACCCTTTTCTCCCAATGCATTGCTGGATAGGTCCAGACACCTCAATTTGCAACCTTCAAGGGCTGACGAAAAAATATTCATCACTTCAAGAGCTTCTGCTTCCGGTCTTCCTGCAACAAAATCTGATAGATCAACTTCTGTCAATTTATCCTTGACAGATACTAAAAAAGGCTCAGCAACTCGGGCAGCATCTAAGCCAAAGCTTCTGTTGCTGAAACATATTTTCTTGTAGGAGTTCCCTGGCGCCTTCAATGGCTGTAGAAGCTCCTCAGCTTCTTCCGCATCAATAAAGGCCCGTCGACCTCCAGAGATGTCAAAGACATTTTCACTTGCAGCAATAGCTTTTTCTGGTAAAATGGCCTCGCCATCAACCTTCGTCCTAGGGCCTCTCTTAATGACTTCCAGCATAAGTTTACTGGATTGTGTAGCATAAACTTGTACTGCAGAACTCCCATCACCATCTGGTTCCTTCTCATAGTGTTGATTGGCGATAGCAAATGCACTCTCTTCAATGCGCTTGGAATCCTCCTCGGCCTCTTCCTTACTCAGAAGGCCATACTTTCTAGACAATACGGATGGAGCTGTTAGATTTTTTGTCATACGCTCCATGAGCATAATCCTGGTACTTTGGCTAGGCGGCCAGAGTTTTATTGATAGTGGCCGACGCTGGAAACTCTGTGTGGTCAAATCCATCCTAAGGAATCCTGCACATTGAGTCACAACATTACTACAATTATGCAAATCTGAGCTTTTCAAGTCAGATGCCATGGAAGAAGATCAACCTGATCTGTTTTACCGGATTTATATGGATCAAAGATTGAAATGACTGTAGATGTCATGATTCTATTATTCTTACCAATTCAAATACAGGCAATTCAACTCAATTGACAATTTCTAATATCATTCAGCAAAAATTTTAGTGCATATTAGTGAAGAAATAGTTAAATTTTGCGGTGTACGCAAATGTTCTCAGATGCCCATGTGCAGTTATCCTTGGAAATTCTCAAACTAACCAGAGGAGTCTCTTGTTGACTAGGCCTACAGCCACCTAACCAAATGAGAATAGCATATCCTGACTCTCTAAGATGCTAAAGATCATAATCCAATTATTCATTAGTCGAAAAGCAAACACCCCTGACCAGATATCAAGAGCAGCATGTCAAATTATTTCCAATGTTAATTCCTTTAGCTACATGAATGGACTCTTCTCAAGAAACCAACTTGGCCAAGAATAGGATCGAGTAGTTTATATTATGAGATATCCTTTATAGATCTTACAGATTCCTAAAGGCCCATTCAATTGATAAATGATTTCCTCTACTCCGCCCGAGGCGAACCAATCCCAATAACACAGGAGGGCAAAAGGCATCTTTTTACAAAAAGCATACACATTAATTTCAAGTATTTGGAAACCAAAGTTACTCTTCCCCGAGCCAAGTAAAACCCAATAGCAAACAACCCCTGCCACACATTCAAGCGGAAATGTTCATAATCTTGAAAAACTGCATGTTCCAATTTCTTTACTAGAAAAGACTGTACAAATGCAATGAGTAGTTCTGAAATTAGAAGACAAAAGCTAACAATAGAAGACTCAACACTCATAGAGCAAACAAATAGAAGGAAAATTCACCTAATTGGCCGGTACACCGGGGACATAGACCAAGTAACCTCTAGAACCCCCCCAAAAAAAACCCTTTTGCCCAAATACCACAAGAACTTCGCACCAGTACCGTAAACGCATCAATGACAACATCAATAGCACCCCCATAATCACGCCACAACGAAAACTCTGCTTGAAAGGAAAAAAACAAGATTTTTTTGCTCATTCCACTAGCAAACCAGTCCCGGAAGCAACCCAGGTGCAAACAACCGACAGATCCGACAAGAACAGCCATGATAACCGCCCCCAAAAGAAAGAAAACGAGGAAATGTAAACCCTAAGACCGAGAAAGAGGGAGACAGAGACGGAGAGAGACCTTGTTGGAAAAAAAAAAACAAAGCAATTCCAAGGTTGGTCGGATTCGAAAGAGAGGGGACGCCCCTGCGCTCGGAATGGTGGGTTTTGGGAGAGGGAAATGGAGGGAAGTCAAGAAAGTGGCGGAAGAAGCCAAGCCATTGATTTGCGCTTCTTGCCCCTCTCCAACTTCAAAAAATTGAAAGATTGGGAGCGAAGCTGCGTGCGTTGTCAGTTTCCTCGAAACAGTGACAAAAGCATTGTCAATGGGCTCTCTCCTGGGCTGGAGCTCGGCCCTTCTACTTTGCTTTCACCTATGATGAGGCTGTCTTAGCCCGGACAAGGGCCGACCTCGTCAGATCTAATGAGAAAATAAAACGTTGAACCTCGCCAAAACTCGCCTTACTGCCGACCATGAGCCACAGCCCATGGTCGGCGACTAGCCATCGGCACCAGCAAAAAGAAAAAGGGAAAAATATAAAAAAATCAAAATTTTATTTTAAAAAATTTAAAAATATTATTAAAAATGTTTACATTAATATCGGTCGTCGGCCATGCCACGTAAGATGGCTAGTGTCAACATCACCAATTTCCAATCTAAATTGGCCAGATAGATTGAATTGGTACAAATGGGAAATGTTAAAGATTAAATTGGTCAAATTGAAAAGTTTAGAATTGAAATGATACTTAGGTTTAGGACATTTTTGATACTTTTCCCTGTACCATGAGATAAGAGGTAACGAGATGCATTTGTTATCGGCAATTCAACATCCATCGTGTACCGTCGCCGTGGTCGCAAATGGCCCTCAACGTCGGGCTTGCTTTTTTTATGTGGTTTGAGGTAGATCATTCGAGCGATGGAGACCCAGGATGAGATATCCGAGCTCTTATAGAACCTAACTTAGGCATATGCGATCCGAGGCGGGATAACAAACACGAGATGGAATAAATTATAATCAACCTTAATGCAATGGATGTAACATCCTGAATTTTGACCCAATTATGAGATCAATGAAATGGATATTATTTCTTATTTAATTTTAGTAAGTCTCGCCCGGAGCTAATCACTCTTGGGATACTAACCAAGGGGGAATGACTAACTAGGAAAACGGCATGTGGACCAAGAACTCGATCGCGAATTGAGCACCGATTTCGAGAAACGACGAGGAAATATTTTGGGCCAATGTGAGCCGATCCTAGGAAAATGACGGATTTAGTTTGGCCAACGATGTACGATTAGATCGCGAGTGATTCTGCATGACCGAGAGTACGCGTGGCGAACAAATCCCAAACTTGATCCGAACAATCGCGACCTCTGGAACTAGTAATAATTCCTCGCATTTTCCTGATAATCGAGATTGTCACGACTCGAGTACCTCTAGGTCGATACGTGTAACCCCTAAACAACCACCCGTTAGTAAGAGACCTTAAAATTGGAATTGAGCAATTGTAATCATGAAATTGGATCCAAACTTGGACGTCGATTTTCATGGACATACACGACTATTTTGCAAGGACAATGTCGTATTATGTTGGCCAACTATGTTAGGGATCAGGGGAGCCAAAAAATGGAAATTCGACCCGGAATCGGAAAATTACCATTTTGCCCCTAAGCCCTATTTTGGTATTCCGAAATTTGGAATTCAATTGGAGATTATTTGGATATTTTAATGGGTAGTTCAACCCAATAATTCAGCCCCAATGGAAAGACTAGATTGCCCCTTTATTATTGGATAAGAATGAATATAAGCCTTTGGATCAAAGGGCAAAATGAGCAAGATGAGGAGATGTGGACACTTGGATTCCACTAAACCCCCCAATTATACCCCCCTAATCACTCTCTCTCCCCCTCACTCTCTCCCTCACGCTAGCTCTCTCCTCTCTCGACCAATTGGTCACCATTGCCCGCCGGAGCATGCCACCGCACGAGTCCACCGTCTCGCCTCACCACCACCCTCATCCGACCGTTCCATCTCTCTCCTCTCCCCTCACTCTCTCGCCGTTCTCTTTCTCTTTCAGCCGTGAGAGTCGCCGCTCGTCAGAAGCCAAACCGCAGCCGCCGACCGCCGAGTGCCGCCATTCCACACTGCCTTACCACTACTCGACCATCTCTCTCTCCCCATCCAACACCGACCAGCCTCACCTCACCCTCGCCGTCGTGATCACTGTGATTGCTGTGAGTCGCCGCCGCACGCGCTGCCGTGCCCGCCACCAAGAGCCACCGTTGGCCGCCTATTCGGTTTGTCTTTGGAGTGTAGGATTAAGTGAGTATTACCCTCTAAATCCTAATTAGAACAATTATGCGTTTCTAGACGGGATTAGGGTATATTGTGCGATTTAAGAGTAATTGTTGGACTATTGAGCACTGCTGATGTTGGGATGATTTTGGTGGAATATTATGTTGATCTGGAGGTGGATTGGAAGCCGAGAAAGTGTTGAATAGTGGCTGTCTATATCGGGGAGTTATTGGACTAAGATCAATTTTTTGGGATTTAAATGGTATAAGTGCCGGAAGGGCCTAGATTTACCGATTTTTTTTGGCTAATTGGTGTTTGATGGTGCTCAATTGTGTATTGCCATGCCGCGTGTTCGTGTGGCCAATTAATGCGGTATGTGATTGGCCAATAATTGGCGTGAATTATATTACCCAAGTTTGTAAATTGTGAGTGCCAATTGTGTGTTGTGTCACATGGTATTAAATTGGCCAAATAAGCATGTTGATGCGGTTTGATTGGGCATGTTGTTGTGGCATTTATTTGATTAAGTGCCTTTGTGAATTTAATGCTCATCGTACATTGCATTATTGCCCAAGTGCGGGAAATGCATAGCCACGCATTTCGTATGCTAAGTATGGGCATGAGATGAAAATTGTGCGAGTATGCATGCCTGACATGAGCATGTGATCACCTAATATGCCCTGATGCGTTTTACGCGGGGTTAAGATAAAACTGGTTATGTGGATGTGTGATCACTAACAGCCCTAATGCGTTTTATGCGGGGTTGAACCCATCCTGATGCGTTTTACGCGGGATGATGCCCAGTTCATCTGGAAGACCACTAGCCTGATGCGTTTTGCGTGGGTTTTGGTTAGTAAGGAGATCGGTGTTGCGTCTGATGCGTTTTATGCAGGCTAGAGACATTGGGCCTGATGCATTTTACGTGGGCCAGGAAGTGTTGGTATTCATTATAGATCTAATGTGTTTTACGCGGGTCGAGCTCTAATTGAGAATTGAGCAGAGTGCCAGTGTGCAGTGTTGAGTCGGATCATGAGCATAGCATATTGATAGCACGTGTGCCTAAGTGTGAGTATATGTGATTCAGTAACTTGCGTGCGGTACGAACACTAATGGGTATGAGCATGCGTATGGTGTACGTGTGATTTGGTGTGATCGCGTATGTGCCGTGATTATTATTAATTGGCTAACCTGCAGGGTCAGTGACGTGATCGATCTAGGCCCGAGGGCCTAGGTCAATTATTGTTGTTTGGCTATTTGTTTGTATTGTTTGCCTGTCAGGAGGTATATGTTAGCTTAATTTATGTTTATGGATTTTTACTCGCTGAGATTCGTCTCATTATTGTATAAACTCAACTTTTCAAACCCCCGGCTCTGAGAATGCTAAAGGTTCCTGTTCGTTATGGGATCCCTTACCGGAGAAATCGGGAGGAGACGAAGCACCCCGCAAGAAACGGGGGTAAATTTGTTAGGTATTTTACTACAATATGGGTTGATGTGGAAGAGCAGCAAGACGAGGCACATGAGTATATTTGCTAGTGTTTTAGAGACGATACCGAGACCTATGGACCTCTTAGGTCTTTTGAGATTCCGTTTAACGAGTTAGGGGATCTTAACCCTCAGTGTCCCGATGGGGACTTGGAGAGTCCTGACCTTACGCCCGAGGGGAGTTCTAGTACGGATGTCGGACCTGCTGTTTGGGAGATGGACGAGCCGAATCCGATGGACGAGGAGCCTGCAGATGGGGAGTCAGATCCGGAGCCGATGGACTTAGACGAGGAGCCGGAGCCCATGGAGCAGGAGCTTATGGAGCTGTACCCCGAGTTGGAGGACAAGCCTGAGGAGATGGATTCAGAGCAGGAGTCGATAGAGACCGAGTCCGAGTTGGATTCCCTAGATTCCGAGGTTGAGTTGTCTGATAGTTCCTCCGAGTCCTCAAAATCTGACTCGGACTGGGTCCCATAAGTTTACCTTAGCTCTTCTTAGGTCAGGCCGGTACCTTTTTTACCGGAGCCTCACCTAGTTTTAGTACCCTAACCGCCCTGGCCACCTACCCCTTTTTGTTGTAGCAGCCATCAACCCGTTTTAATGTAGTGGGTGTTCTTTGTAAATGGATATTGTATAAGTTTCTTTGTGGTTAATGAAAGTATATATATTTGATATCCTGTTGTTGTTTAATGTGGTGCTATCCATGGTCATGTGTTTTATTTGTACAGGTGATTTCTATATTGCTTCCACATATGTAATGATCTATGTGTTGGGTATTGGGTCGGCGACGCGTCCTGAGACGTCGCATCAATTCGACCTCGGTTGGGATGCCTGCGCACCGTGGGGTTCGGGGCGTGACAAAGGATAAGATGAATTATATCCTATCTATTTTTATAGGTCATCATCCTTGTTACCAAAACGAGGTCGTAGACAGTGTTTTCTAAATAAAAAAAAAATGTTATGTAAATAGGAAAGAAAAATGGGCATATGTGACGGGGAAGCGGAATGAGTGAAAAGCTAAAATGTCAAAATCTATTTGTAAAAAACATATATTTATCTAACCTCATTTTGCATTTATATCAATTAAGAAAATTATCCAAAAAGTCATAAACCTATTGCACTTTTGTCAATTCAGTCATAAACCTTTTAAGTTTGCCAATTGAGTCATAAACATTTAAAATTTTTGCCAATTAAATTCATCTGGTTAATTTTAGCTGGAAATCGCTAATGTGAATGCTGGTCAACACGTTGACATTTTTAAATAATATTTTAATAATTTTCTAAATTTTTTATGGTTTTTTTCCTTCTTTTTTTTTTTCCTTTTCTCTATTTTTTATGGGTGTTTTGGAGTTGGCCGACGAAGGTGGCCAACCGACCCTCGCCAGCTCTGGGTGAGGGCTGCAATGCCCTCGCCGGCCAAAGTGAGGGAGCGCGAGCCCTCGCCTAGATTTGGCGAGGCCACAATGCCCTCGCTAGATCTGGCTAGGCGAGGGTCGGCGGCCCTCGCCAACGCCAGGCGAGGGCATGGGGTCGCTAAGCACCTCGCCTGGGCCAACGAGGGCGTCGCGGCCCTTGCCGGAGCTGGACAAAGGCTCGCGCGCCCTCGCTTTGGCCAATGAGGGTGTCGTAGCCCTCGCCCAAAGCTGGTGAGGGTCAACCAACCACCCTCTATCACACCTCGAGACAAGGTCGTGGCACTTGTTCCCAGCTCGGCTGTGATTCATGTAGGTTTCAAGGACATATCTTAACGTCTCGTTATTATTTTCTTCATTAAGCACAAGCGGAAGCAATCAACAAATAATAACGAGAACACAAGTGAGTCACGCAACATATTATACAAACACACTATATTTACATGATAGTGGATTATGTATTTTATAAGCCCTTCTTACTTCGGACCTTTCCTACTACACATACATCCGTATCTACTCACATACTCCGCATGGCCGGGTTACACTTAGCTTCACTAACGTCCCTTCACAAAAACAAAAATGTTAGGCTCCTTCATGAGCTTAGTCATCTCCCTACGATTCCTCCACTTCGGCCCCAGGTGGTCCATCATACCTCACAATGGGTCTGACCATTTCTCCGTCCATCAAAACAAACCAGGCGATATAATGGTAGGGGACTATGTCATTTGCATTCACTTGGACCCATATGGTCGTGCTATTTTTTCGAATGGTGACATTGGCTTCTACGTCAACAATATCTACCACTTGAACATGCATTTCTACGGGTCGACCAAAACGAACGGGAGGTGGCGTGGCCATACCTACAAAGCTGAACATAATAAAAGTGAGTCAACACTCAGTAAGTTAAATTTACTATGCTCCGGCTAGGATAGCCTCGCATAGGACAAGAGAATACACGTTATCAGTAGCTTATCGATGGTAAATCAATAGCAAATGTATTTTACCTTGCCTTGTAGTAAACATGGCATGTTCAACAAATAAGAAAACATTAAGCAAGGTTTTCAAAGTTACATGCAAAGATTAACACACGGGATTCATCATTTCATGACCGAAATCCATTGATCCTTCCGACTTACCATCGGGCATCCAAGTACTCCCTCGGGCATCGCCTTGAAATCCATTGAATAGTGGCATCGTCCCAAAATCCATCAAAGACGGCATCGCTCCGAAATCTTTCGGCGGCGGCAACGTCCCGAAATCCATCAATGATGGCCATAGTCCCTCGTGTGATCATGCAACAAACAACACATATTTCCAGTTCTGATTTTGATCTTATTAGCCCATGCAAACACATGGTGCTCATGTAATTCATGCTTTCTAAGACAACTTGCCCAACATGCGAGACGTGGTTGAGGCCACGTGACTCAATCCATCATGCCGAGTGCTAGCTCGGAGCAAAACTTAGCTCGATTTTACACGTCTCAATGTAAAACTCGTACCAAGTCGAGCTTGTCTCAGAACACTACAACATGAGTACGAGACATACAATATCCCGTTTTGTGCCTCGGTTGTGCTATGACTCACAACCACATACGAAATAAAAAAACATGTGCAAACCCCAAGCATCACAAACATAAGCACTCCTCGAATCCAAACGCGTAACACTAAGCCCTAACTAAAGTATAAGGAATTCACTTACTACTCGGAGGCTCTAGGGTATTTAGTGACGGTGCGGTGGTGAGAATGAGTGACCGGAGAAGAGATGGTCGAGAACAATAGCGATGGTGACCGAGAAAGAGAGAAGCCAAGAGAGTAGGGAGAGAGAGAGACTTGTTCAGTTTTTGGAGAAAAATGAGCATGTCATGGTGTCTCTTTATTTATAGGCCAAGATCTCAATTATTGCCATGCCAAGTGATCCAATGAAATGCATTCAAGTGGCACATAATTATTAGAGGCAATCTTGGAAAATCTTAGAGAATCTTGACCAAATCTTAGGCTTCATTATTTGAAGGCCTAATTGAATTCTAAGTGTCCATCTAGGGTCATAATGCCCTATCTTAGACTATATGAATCACCATATGCATTAAATATCTAGGGGACACTAAACCTACCTAGGGGACACTTGAGCCTACACTCCTCTGTTATTGGTTTCTTTATTAATGGCTCTTGTCTTAGACTCCCATTAATGCTCTATCTCTAGAGATTGCAAGATCTCATGTATTAATGAAGAAGAACATATGCATTAATGAAGATTTTATCTTATAAAATTCTCTTAATAATGACTTTTCCAATTATTGGTCCCAATTTTCACTTGGTCAACTTTGGCTTCTTGTTCCCTATGCTAGGCCCAAACTTGCTGATTTTTCCCTAAAGATCATTGGCTTGCGTTACCTGGGAGTCATTTTACTGTCAATCCCTAGGCCAATTTATGACTAATCTTTTGATTGCACCAGGACAACCCGTAGTATACACATTCCGACCATATTATCCATTCCATTACCGACCATCGGTTCGATTGCTCGCCCATTTTATCATCATTTACCTTTGGCTATCTTGGTCCCAAATTTGTGGATGTCACACCCTCGCTAGCCAACTCTAAAACCCAAAGAAAAACAGAGAAAAGGAAAAAAAGAAGAAGAAAAAAATCATAAAAAATTGAAAATATTATTTAAAAATATCCACGTCAGCATCATGTGGTCGGCTGGCATCCACATCAGCGATTTTCAGCAAAAATTGGCCGGATAGACTCAATTGGCAATAAGTATAAAAATTTAGGACTCAATTGTCAAATTTGAAAAGTTTAGGACTTAATTGGCAAAAGTATAATAGGTTTATGACTTTTTAGACAATTTTCCCTGTATCAATTACCATCCCTAATTTTGAATCCTACAACATTCAATCATTTTGCTACTGTTCGACTAAGTCTATTGCTTATCAATTATCACCAAAAGTTGGTCATTTTTTGGTGCCGACACTTTTTAATTTTTGCAATTCCATTTTTCCGTTCCATAACTCGCTCGCCTCTCCTCCTTGTCTGTGCCGCCTTTCCTTAGTCTGTCTATGTCATGAACCTCTATCTCTACAGCCCTCTCTCTCTCTCTCTGTCTTCCCTACCAAGCAGCTCGATGGTGGTGTAGCTTAGAGAGGGGTGGTTCCCCTTGATCGCGGCATTGGGGTCGTCGTGTCGTCGTCGCAGATGGCAGCATTAGTTGGAAGCTACACTAGTAGTGGTTGAAGAGGGAGAGAGAGAGAGAGAGGCGTTTGGAATTTGGAAGTGGTTGATAGTAGTTGGGTTTTTTCATTTCTTGGGGTTCTTTTCTGAAGATGTATTACTATGGATTTCAGAATTGGGGCATACAAGGAAGCTTGAACTCTTGCTCATTTCTTCTTTAGACTCCAGATGGACCTTAACATCCCCTTTCAGCACAGGACAAGAAGTGAGTAGTTGGGTCCATCAAGCTTTCAAATGAAATGCATTTTTTGTTATTTTATGTGCACGTTCAGAATATTTAGGAGCATGTAATAATTTATTAAACCTTAAACATTCATGCTGCACACTCGCGCACGATGATCCTGTACATTTGCCCCTCTTCCCAACGTCTGTCGAAATTGCCCTTTAAGGTCTCCACGATTGGATCGCACTCGCTTGCATTAAACTAAACTCTGGAATTTGATCTTGAATGTCTACCAGGAAAAATGTCCTCGATGGCCTGTGGTGGATGCACAAACTGCATAGTTTGATTTTTGTTAGTGCGTGGATCGTGTGGATCTGGCATGGAAGCCACATAAAGCTTTAGTGCACGGGACTTTTGCTCGCCTGATATACCTAATAATAGTTTGAGAAGACAGCAACCTTGCTAGATGCCCCATGGAACGACGAGGTGGTGGCCAGACGGCGGTCCACGCATCAAGCAATTGGAGTCGACCGGGCAAGTCATTCCAACATGTCTTGAGATTTCACATGATTTAGGCGTTGTCATTTTATTTCAAAGCGGAAACAAAGAGGATGGCCACCCTCTGTGATTGACAGATATCAACAAAATTTGGGAAAACTATCCAAAATGTGTTAAATTTATTGTACTTTTACCAATTCAATCCCTAATATTTCAATTTTATCAATTGAGTTTCTAAACATTTTTGCGTTTTTCCAATTAAGTCTATTCAATCCATTTTAATTGGAAATCGCTGACGTGGATAATTTTTTATAATTTTTATTTGAAATTTTGATTTTTATTATTTTCTTTCCCTTTTTCTTTCTCTTTCTTTTTTTCTTTTTTTTCTATCAAATTCGATGAGGGTCGCCAGCTGACCCTTGCCGACCACAGGCAAGGGCCGCTATGCCCTTGTCAACAGTAAGCAAGTATCGTGGCCTTGCCCAAAACCCATGATCCCTAGTGAGCTTGGAAGAAGAAAACGAAGAAAAAAATAATAATCAAAAAATTCGGAAAATATTAAAATATTATTAAAAATTGTCCACAAAAAAACCGGTCGTGCCGCGTAGAATGGCTGGCGTCCACGTCATCGATTTTTAGTTAAAATTGACCGGATTGACTCGATTGGCAAAACGTAAAAAATTTTAAGACTCAATTAACAAAATTAAAATGTTTAAAATTGAATTAACAAAAGTATAATTTATTTAAGACTTTTCGGACAATTTTCCCCAATAAATTTACATGACTTTTTATTTTAGCAATCAATAAATGCTATCCTCCCGATGTATATACATAATCATATCTTTATTTATTGGTTCGCCCCATAAAATATTGATGGACAAATGACCTCACTTAGGGTTGAGTCTTGCCAAAGCTCTGCCGACATAAATTAAGTCTCAAAATGCTTAGTGGCACGTTCTCTTGTTGCGGTGGAATGGGACAATCGTAAGGATGCAACGTCTAACCTACAATAAAGTCCGGGAGATATCTTATATGCCATTAAACATATGCTTATACATGTATTTCTTCTAATAAATCGAATTAGTGCAATCCTATGACAGGCCACCGCCAGGGGAGGGGGACAGAAAAGTGGTCCACCTCATCATGCACACCAAACACGTCCATCCTCTCATGTTTGGTGGAATAAAGCTTTCATTTGGGTGGCAAATGATTGGACCATGATGGTGAAATTAAGCTTATATATTCACGGCAGATTACTATAATCTCTCTCGAAAGACCATTCGTCATGACTCATAATGGGTAGATTTCGGAGTAATAATTCTTATCTCCTTGAAAACTTTTGAATTACGAGAAACTGTCATGTTACTACGATAAGTTATTCTTTAAAGGACCATGAAAGTTTCATGAATTCAGAATCCTATTTCTATGATGTATGTTTATCTGATATGTAATTCATGGAATTGATCCTTTCCCCCTTATTAGATCCCCCTTATTAGAAGTTCAGTAAATATCGCTTTCAAAGAAAAGATGGGATGAGTTGGATTTGAATGCATCATGGCACAACATTGGGGCGTTAATTAGTGAAGTCACATGGGGGTGCTTCAGGATCCTGTGGAAGTAGCATTATAAATCTTCTATCTCCACTAAATTTAATATCTAAGGATCGGCATAAAATACCACTTGATTGTAATATGTTCTAGTAAAAGCTCGGAATCCCGTCACGCCTATGAACTTCATAATCTACCATGTTAATTTATGTATCAAACACGGTTGACTTTCGCATCTTTGGCTCGCGCGTGCCAGAGCTCCCCATGGCCTCGAGCCACAAGCTCTGGTGAGTGACAAGAGAGGGGGCCTGGCGGCAACGACCACGGTGGCCGAGAGAGAAATAGCTCTTGTTGAGGACATAGTAGCCTAACCCATACAATCTCAAAACGAGAAAGAATATCTTGCTTCATTTGACCGTGAGATCCTCGGAGGCGCACTAGTTTAGCAAGTTGGTAAAGCTTCTTCTCAAGATATGTGATTTAGTACTCGTACTGATTGTCCTCGATAATCCATCTATTGTACCATATGCAGAGCGTACATCTAGCTATTATTATTATTTTTGTTTTGGCAAAAAGCTATTATTATTTACTAATAGTCTATTTACGTGAGAGACCATAATTGCCATGAAGTCGAATTGCAGATAATTTACATGGCATTTGATGCCACATTACCGAATTAATCATCCTATTTGGGATGATCTTCGTCTTGCATGTCCCCATTTAGTTACATGTTATGAAGAATTAGAACACTCGTGGTGTCATAAATAGCCCGTCGGCCATTTCTTTGTGCTCCCGAAACATATGAGCTCAAGCCGATGAATTTTATGGGTCCTATATGAGGTCCGCATTATTTGACGATTGAAATTTAGTAGACTCACAACTGTCGAGAACCGTTCCGAAATTATCACGCTATCTTTTCCTCAGCGTAAATTTCTTCATTCGCATAATGGACAAAAGGTGCGCGTCTAGTAAAATCAATTACCTCTCCAAATGCTCGGCCTGTCATTCTGGGAAACTCTTGAAAAGAAGGTAAGAAACTAGGAGTAGATTACGCGAGTTCATTGCTTTATTGACCTTAAAAGAAGCAAATCAGGGAAACTTCTTTGTCTTCGCCAGCGAAAGATTGGAGAAGAGAGGGATACCAATCTTGCACCGCAACACCAGCGAGCAGGGTGTTTTCGTGGGTCCCTGTGTTGAACCACCAAGAAAGCCAAGGATCCAAGAATTCCACCCCACCAAGAATTACAAGCAAGTGTTGCTTCCGCTGCCGACACTGCCTTCTACATAAAGTAACTGGAGGTTGAGAGAGAGAGAGAGAGAGAGAGAGAGAGAGAGAGGGGGGGAGAGAAGGGAAATGCTGAAAAGTAGAATAGCGGAACAGTAGGAGGTTCCATGTGAAGGGAGAGTGTGAGACACATGTGAAGGGATAGATAAAAGAGAAGCAATCTCTCTCTCTGTCTCTCGATCTCTGGGCGGGTGGCAAGCTAGTGCAGAAGAGACATGCCCGAGAAATTGGGGTGAAAGATGTGAGAGTCTGATGGAACACGAATGATCTATCCAGGTGCTCTGTATCTTGTTCTTGCTCGCCTCCACATATGCTTGTGCAGGTAGAGGATGAAGCAACGAGATACAGAGCCCTCAAGAACAAGTAAGACCCTCAAACTTCTTTCTCTTCTTTTTCGCTCCCAGCCCTCTTTTCTGTGGTTTAGATGGGTTATATTAGCCTTCCGGGTTAGGTTTGATCTTGCTGAACTGGCGTTTGCTCGGCTGCTGTCTTGGAATCTGATCTTCGCGATGGGAAGATCGATCTTGGTTAGCTGAGTTTCTGGCATGAAGTAGTGCGAAATGTCTCTGCTTTTCGCTTCTATTGTCAAGTGGGCAATTCGGGTGTGGGCGTTCTTAGACAGATCTAGTCAATTTCATTTTCTTGAACTGGGGATTTTGGATTTCTTGATATCCTGTTTTGATATCTTGAGAATTTTCTTGTTTCGGCTTTTTAAGGTTTTGTTTAACTACTTATTTGGACAACTTAATCAAGCTTGTTGGGTAAAAACCCATTTCTTTTGTGGAGCATTTTAGTACCTTTTGAAGTACTCCGGAGAATGAGCGATGTGGGTATGAATTCTATGCATAGCGAGGTAGCAAAGTTGAATTTTCAAAATAGCCATGTTAAGTCTTGTTTTTGCGTAAGTTTCCAAGTTTGTAGTGCAAAACTTCGGGGAGATCCTTGGGCATTTATCAGGAAAAGCATAGCGATATGATTTAGACTTAAGTAATGTCAAATGGCTTCATCTTGTCTAGAGGAGGAAACTTCATCTTTGCCATGTCAAGTTCTGTAGAAGGGACGGAATGTACAGTTCTGTTAAGCCAGGTTAGACTCTGTTCCTAGATTGCTGGCTAGGTGGATTCTCCAGTCACACAATGTTTAAATGCACTCTTTTTAAGTGTTATTGACAAAAAAAAAAAAAAAACCATTAATTAGGTCATAAGCATGGCATGGGTATTTTATAATCTATCCGTTCCATATTGAGCTTTGGATTGTATGCTTGGCCCAAGCAGCTTCATCCCTTCTGAAATTTTTTGAATCCTGAGAAAGTTTTTCTGTGGTTTTTCCAAATCATTGTACCCCAAGCAAAATTTGAATACCTACATTAATTAATGTAAGTATGCGTTTGTGTATGTTGGTGCTTGTAACTACATTTGTATCTTATCAGCATCTTTATACGGATGCCATTCTTGCCCTTTATGCGGAACTGAGAGTCTGAGATTGATCTTTGAAAATTCATTTAAGCAACAATCCCAAGCACATCTATCAAACATGATAGTAATGTGAATTTGTCATGCATATTTGGCTGTACTACAGCAGCAGTACACAAGTTGGGGAGCATTAATGCATAATTATGGCTGAATCAGTCGTTGAGATCTTAAGAGTATGAGAGGATTGACATAAGTGTGAATCTATCTGTATGGACATTCCGAAGAATACCCTTTTGGAATATTGGCCAGTCTCGATCGATGTTTCACACTGATCGTTATTGACAGTGCTCTATAATTATGTGTCACAGTCTTGCTAGTTTCGTAAATTGAAGTTGCACCTGAGGGCAACTTAGTATAATCTCCCTCTTATTTGCTTGTTCAAAATTCAAGTTGCTGTCTTGAATAGCAGGGTTCTGTGAATGCAATTGAAATGATTGCAACTAATCATATGATGGTTTCCAATGTTTTGGTCATTAGTATTGGGAAAGTTGTGGTGCAAGCCCTACAGAAAAAGCCAATGTTTTGCATCTCATAAGTGATATACTCTGTGCGTGTGTGTGTGGGTGGCGGGTGCTGGTTTGAGGGGGCGCAATGGGAGCTCATGCGCACGCGTTGATTCAGTCTAGTGAGCTAACACTAGAACTCGTTCTATTTGCTTTCTGACTGGAATGCATATGGATTCCGCAAGCATGAATTGGTAATGAGGAACATCTTACACAGGAGGCAAAGTTCAAAATTTTACCATGAGGGACTTATATTTGATTTAAACAAATAGGGGTTGTGCCTCCTATAGTAGATTGATAAATTGAGTCAATTGGACTGAGTTTTATAGGGGGCGTGCATGTTCATTGAAGCTTTGCCAGTCATGGGGGTAGAGAGACTCAAAAGTGAATGAAGGACATTCTAAGATTCCGAAGAGTGCCTTTTGTATTAGTTATCAGTTCCTTGAGATGCTTATTTTGTAGAATGTGTTCCGGATTATGTTCAATTTGAATTCTTGGAAATAATTCGTTCATAACACTTATAATTTGCAGGAACCCCTGACATGGAAACCTCGTCACCCAATACCGAGATTTGTAGCGAGGACACGTACCTTTCTCTGGGTCTCAGAGAACAGGGCAAAAAAGTTTTGGGCTTTCCTCGAGTTTTGACGCTCCTTTCTTCAGCGCTTGATAGATCTGTCCAGAAGAACGAGAGGCTTCTGGAGACATCGCAATCTAAAGATGTAGTCACCATTTTCCACGGTGTAAGACCACCCACTCTGACCATTCGCCAATATATAGAGCGCATCTTCAAGTATTCGGGTTGCAGTCCGTCCTGTTTTGTCATCGCTCAGATTTACATGGATAGATTCGTACAGAACATGGACTTTCACTTGACTTCTCTAAACGTTCATCGCCTTCTGATAACAAGTCTCACAGTAGCAGTGAAATTCATTGACGATGCGTAAGTACCTGCCTCAAGAATCGATTCCTAATGTGCTGGGCGAAGCTTTAGCTGTCTCGAAATGCGAATTCTTGTCCCGACCTCTTAGCTTTGCAGAGAGAATCCTTGATCGCACACTTCGCCGGTTTCTGAAGTGGTTATTTCTTATGTTCTCTGCAGGTTCTTTAACAATGCGTACTACGCCAGGGTCGGCGGAGTGAGCACGTCGGAGCTGAACCAGCTGGAGATGAAGTTCCTGTTCTGCATAGATTTCCGATTACACGTGAACATCGACACATTCCAGCGATACTGCTTCCTGCTGGAGAAGGAAGCGGCGGTCTCTGAAGGAGCACAAATCGAGCGGTTGATTCAGTCCTGCAGGATCACTGAAAGCTGGTCTAATAAAGATGATTCCACCTGGTACTCCCACAGTTGCTAGATGATGATCTTGGAGATAGAAAGAGATTGTATTTGTGACTGGTTAGACAAGAAAGAGCAAAATGTTCGCAGTTGAATTTGATGTTGAAACTGAAACCTGCATTGGATGATGATTTGTGTGGTGAAAGCATACTTTGCTTCCCCTATGGCAGTATAGTGTGGATTCATTTTTCTCTTTTTGGAGTTTGTCATAGTTTATTTCTTTTATTCTCACCAAAATTTAAAATATTATTCGACTTTAAAAGGATTATGTGAAAATTATACGTGAATTTGCATGTCGACATTTGTCTATCGTGAAAATTTTGGACGTTTCGGATTAAAAAAAAATCAAAATGTCTATCGCAAATTTTGCATCATAAAGTATACGTTTATCTAGACACGCCTCTAGAAACTTCAATTGAGCCTTGTGTACTATATCATAAGAATCACTTGGTATTTCCACAGTCCGATAAGAAAAAATATTTCCACTCCTATTTTAAATAACGCACTTCATTTTACCCTATTTTCACTATAACCATAGATTTATTTGTTATTGAATGAAAACAAACTAATAATGTACTAGATTATAATAGAATAAGATATTTATAATTAGATTAAGATTCAAGTGATTTTCTCTCAAGCTTTTACTTCTGGCAACACATTTAAGAACTACTATTCTTTAGGAATTTAAATGACTGCTCGCATGAAGTGAATTGACAAAACTCGCAATAAACTCTTTCTAAAGATTATTCGGTCTTCATGGATTGATTTTTTTTTTGTTTTTTCTTAATTTAAATCTTTTAACTTATGCATTCTGATTTTGTTTTAATCCGTACCTCTATGAATACATAAATATACACATAATTTTTAATATTTTTTTTAAAAATTAAAAATGGTCTGCATTTCGACAAAAAATCAAAAAGGTATTTTCTTATAAAAATAAGCTTAATCAAAAGTATTTGAACTCGTTTGTGGCTTCAAAAGCCACTATATATGTCATATTTGGGGCCACTATTTTGAGAATACAAGGTTTTTGACCACTTAGTTATTTTGAATTTTATTTCATTGCACTTCATTTTGGAGAAATACTGAAGGACTCTTCAGTTTTTACAATTCAAAATCTACAAGTATACATACTGGTTTTTGCTATTAAATACCGTATTGCATCTGGCATACGTACACATTTAGCTTTATGTGCAAGATACCAATTTCCTTACCCAAAACACACTTGTTCACAAGAAAGATCCATCCCCACCAACCTCAGCACCCTCTCCAACCTCTACCTCTGCTGCAGATCACGACGGCCATTAGCGGTGTTTGTAACATCCCAAAACATCGGACGCGAGAGAGGTCATCGCCTCGGATGATTCCTGATGCTTGAATCGTCTTGCAGAACCTGATCGTGGCTTTTTTAAAATATTACGTGTACCAAATGAAAAACCTTAAGTTCTCAATTTGATTAATGACCGAAACCTTACGTCATGTTCCCACACTCGTCCCGAGGGTAAGTGCATCAAGCTACTCGTAAGCTATTTGAGCTTGATTATCAGATTAGTCAAAACTCAGAGTAGCTTAAGTATATAATCAACAGTTAATCTCAAGCTTGAAAAAATTTGACTGAATATCTTCCGAGTCTAATTGAGTGAACATTACGTTTATAAATTTAGATCTGCATATACATTTGCAAATACAAATAAATAGATAAACAGTTTGATTTGTCCCTGCTATATTATTCTTCATTTTCGAGTGCTTGGGCTTCACTCGAGTTTAGACTAAAATTTACCGAGCTAGCATGGCAAAGTATCGCCAAGCTCGAGGTTATTTCGACTTAATCAATTTGACCTTGAGTTTAAGTATCGAGCATGGCATATTCAAGTAGAATCGAGCGATGAATCAAACTAGCTCTATGGATCAAGTTGAGCTCTAAGTGTCAAACGACTCGACTCGGTTCCTATACGCTCCGGGTGTTCAAGTTTAAAGTATTTGACCTCGCTTGGATGTATAAATACTTAGAAATCACAAAATAAGCCTCGGTATACGTCCATGGGGGTTTTAACAAGTTTGACTTTGCCAACTAGGTACGATACTGTCGGCGGTGGGCTGGTGGCGGAATCTTTCCTCCGCTAAAGCCACGGCCACTAGTAAACAAATAACGACGGGAGAAGCTTCCCGTTGTCTTTCCTGCAGACATATGCTGCTGCTCCTCAGATTCTCACCAAAACCCCATTCACCCTCCTGTTTTTTCTCTCTTCTTTTTTATCTGCACGGCATGATTCCCTTTTCCTCCTGTGCGCGACAATTGGGGTGGCCATGTTATGCATGGCGTACCATCAATGTACATTTTGCCGGCGTGTTATCCTTGAAACATCCTGCAAAATGCCCCAAACCGTTTTGATCCGGACCTTTGACCTACGCAGGCGATCCTGACTCGAAATGGTTTGCGAATAGTTAGCGAAATTCGAACGGATAATCTTTAATTTTCGAGCTAGAAATCTTTGGACGCCCATTTGATCAAAGAGTTTAAAAAGGGATAAATTTCATGGTAACCTAAAACTGTTTTTCATGTCATTTTTTTTGTCCTTTTCCATTTTGGCTTAATCTCTATCAGAAAAATGGCTTAGTTTATATCGTTTTCTATACTGAGTGTGGGGCTGGAATAGTGTAATAGTACAGTCCTTTCAAACAGATTGTCCATCTCTCCCTCTCTCCGAGTCATAAATGACAAGCGAGTAAAAATCGCATCTTGTGTATAGTTGTACATCTCCACATCTTTGTCTCGTAACAATCAAAGACAACCCACACGGGCACAAAAAATTATTATTCTTATTCTCGATTCACGTGACGCTTTGACTTAACTTACAATCGTCGAATGAAGCGAGACCCCCCGTGAAATCCAATTGATTTAACGGCGGATATGATCTGAGCTCACATGAGTCGGGCGAGCTCGAAACTTCTCCGGACGCGGACACGACCCTCTTCCACTTGCGCCTTTTCCCACCTCATCACAAGCCAGCGAGCCACGTGATCACGTACTGAGGTACACCCACACGGAGCCCCGTTATAATTAACGCCCGACCGTATTCTAATTAGCCTTTGTGATGATGATTAAATAACTACCTAGTCATGGTCAATGTTAGTCTTCCTATGAACAGCACGTCGTGCGTGGGTGTCCTCCCAAGAGCTGGCTTCAGATCTTGAGGTTATTAAATGCACAAGCCTCAGTAAGCTCGAAGCGTCGAGATTCGACATTTGAACCCTAGAGATCCGCTCGATCGAATAAGGATCGGAATGATCACTAACATCGACGTGGGTTTTGGTATATTTTTTTTATTTTCTCTCGGCATTCAAATTGAAATTGAGATATCGATACAAGAATGCCCCGTTTTCTGCCCATTTGAGATGTCCAAAGCCAGCAAGAATTCATGGGCATGGAGAGGGGGTAGGCATGGATCCAAAGGACAAGATCCTCTATATTAATGTATGCAATCGCTGGAATATTGCCATTACATGGTCGCATGCGAATGAATTTGGAAAATACATTAATGGCAAAACATACATATAGAGGTCAAAGAAGACAGCTGGTGACTCCTTTGAGAGCATCTGCAGATTGGAGCTTTCTTCACGGGGAAAAGATACATGTGACAATTGAAATACGTTATCTTTTGTTCCATTCGTGGGGCGTCCCCTATCTAATAAGCCTTCCATCCTATGAATTAGGTTTGCTGCCCCCCGTGAGTTCTACTCACAGCTCATTCAGCACATCGCCTGGATTTTTCCACTTTCCAAATGGGGGTTGTTTGTCATCTAGCCCCTTTTTTTCTTCTGTTTTCTTGGCATTTTGTTGGTATTATTACCCTAATGCTTAGATTGATGCTTATGTGATGTTATTGTCATTGTTCAATGGGCTTCGAAATAATTCGAGTACGCTTCGATTTGGTCGAAATGTTTAAGTCCCTAGACCTTGGGACCGCCCCTCGACACTGGCACCGCCGTCGCCGCCTCTCTCGAGCTCCTCCGACCATCTCCGACCATTATTGGCCAGGACGTAATTTAATGCTACCTCCTTTTCCCCGTGTGGGGTTTAATTTGGAACCGGACTTTTTGTTGGAGTGTTATAAGCTTGATGTGACTGCCACTAAGGACATTCCTTTTAGCAATTTCAGACACATTATTCCGAAAACCCTCGATCTGCGAAGTCCCTTCGTAATCGAAACAGTTTGCCTTCTGAAGTTTCATTCATGCCAGAAACGCAGCATGAACGTGAGACGTAAGTTGCTGCCACGTACCCCCCCTGCGAAATTTCAGGTGTCGTGACGAATCTGATCCGATCCGTCAGCTCTCCGGGAAGGTGCGCCTTTGATCCGGAAATCATTCAGTCGAACTTGGAGTTTTTTACTCTCTGTCGTTCACTTCACTGGCCCACCCATCCATCGATCGTCCCTGGCCTCGAACCATATGCGCATGGAGATGGTGAATTTCAGAGACTGTCGGGGTCGTGAAGGGGAACCCCAGAAACCGATGGCGCGCACGAGGAGGTCCGACGCACGCACCCGCATGTTTCCCACGTGTCCCGCGCTGACTCTCTCCCCCCAAGCAGCAGCAGCAGCCAGCCAGCACACAAGCATCAATCTCAATATCTCCTAGGAAAACACAAAACGAAAACCAATACGATCTTCGACCTCGGGTTCCTGTTGTGGAACCCAGCACGACTGTTCCATCTCTTTCGTTCCAGTGCTGGACACGATTGATTTGGCTTGCACGGTAAGTTAGGTACGATGGTTCCGTGCAACAGCATAGAGAGTACTCAAACCACATCTTGTAGCACCTAGCTACTCACTTAGAACTTCAAGCCTTTGTGTCGGTAGTCATTCATTTTTTGCGAAACAAACTCACCTAATTCAGAAATCTTTTATGTCGACATTTTGAAGTTATTTGTTGAAGCTAATATGTGTGTTAAAAGGAGCGTAGACCATCATTTAGCTAACCTAATGTATGTACCCTATCCATAGGTATGCACATCTTTCGGTGATATAGATTTATAAAAATGGGTAAGCATATTTTATCGGGAAAGTTTCAATTTTTTCAAAGCAATTTTTGCACATTTTATGAAAAGAAAATTAGTGCATTGAAACCGCGTTGTTTCTTTTATTTAATTACGCGCTTATCTGGGATACCTGTTAATAAAAGGGTTAATACCACAATAAACTAAAAACTAGTACACTTATAATAAATTTATCCTAAAATAATTTTTTAACCACTGAAAATCCAAACTGGTATATTTATGATAAATTTATCCTATACTAATTTTTTAACACCAAATTGGTACATTTCCGTCAGTTCCCGTTAAATTGAGTTAATGCTATGAAAAATCACAAATTTGTACACTTACAAAAAAAAATAGAGATAAAATCTCAAACTGATACACTCATTAACTGTCACGTGTCATGAAACTAATAAATGATAAATTTATCATCGATGTATCAATTTAGAGTTTTTTTTATAGTCAAAAAATATTAATTTAAAATTTTTGATAGTATTAACCCTTAATAAAATTTCGTGGTTAGGAATTTGCCAATTTTACCATATGGAGTTATAAGATTCGCGCGTTGAACTGATTAGGTAGGCAGGGGGGGCGGGGTTATTTCCTTTTCTGCTTTTTCTTTTGCCCTGAAAGATCTGCAGAATCCTCCGAATCTTGCAGCTGGGGGGACAAGGACACTCGCAACCACCTGTACACCGTACCGATGCCTTTGATTCGTGAAAGAAGTTTCTCCTCCATCCATACACGACTGGTACGCGACTCAGTCAACACGGATCGTACGGATCATCCTCGAGATCCTTCTTAGGCATGGCGTCGCCTGCTCCACCTTCGTTTCACCCAGACTAGTTACCGCAGTGGGAGATCGTTCACCATATCTTGGGCTAGAACAGCGGGAAAAGGAAAGCTAGAACTGCGTGCAGTTTGTTTGGCTGAACGAACACGACAACCACGTTGAATAAACCCTCGATTATTTCGCGAGAGGACGAAAGGTTTATGGACGTTGTGTAAAGAGGACTCGCTCCGAGCGAATCCTTAGCACGGTTATATTTAGAATGTTTTAAGTATCATCAGTGAAAACCAAACCTCAACTGCTTAAAGTTTCTATGAAAAGAAGAGAGCCGAACCACCGGCTGCATTCAAAAACAGGCCCCTCCGAATCAGTCCCGATGGAACGTCGCCACCAATCTCTAGGAGTGGCGGGCAACATGCAAAGTACGCAGATGTCGCTGCACGAGCGACGTAAAATCAATCATTTCCGATGCGGACGATCGATGGATCCTCACTTAGATCTGATTGGAAAAAGAAAGAGAAAAGCTTATGGTTCATTGATTAGAGTCGGGTTGCGTGTCGGTGGGCTGGGACGGGGAAACATGACATGAGAAAACGCGAGCTGCTTTGATTAATACGTCCACATCAATCTCGTCCTCTCTGTCTCTCTCTGTCGGCATATTTATCTCTTTGGCTCTAGACCTCATCAACCTCAAGTCCATGACACCATGTCCACCACCGCCTAAGCAGGAGATAGCGCCGAAGAGGGCGACGAGTGGATGGGACGCTTGCATTTCTCTCTCTCTCTTCGGAGAAGAAGACAAAGAAATAGGGGAGGAGGGTGGGAAAGCTTACGCGAGTTCCTCCCCTGCAACTGCAACCCGGGAGACAGAATCTTATCGCGGATCTAATGCGCATACCCGGGGACCCGGTTCTTGACCTAGACCAGGGACATCCGCCAGTCCCGCTCGATATCGACCCTCCAATGCCGTGAGCCCCGCACGACCGAGCGGCTGTGATTAAGTAGGATTGTGAACGTCCGGTGCAAGAAATGACGCGGGACAATGATATAAATAGTTAGCAATATGTTCATAAATTTTTAATTTATTCAATGAATTATATAAACTTTAATTTAATATTCAATGTGATCTCTAAATTTTTGATATATATTCAATATAATCCCTAAACTATGTTCAATGAAGTAACTTGAACTATATTGAACATAGTTCAGGAACTAAATGTTCATGGACTAAATTATATATTGGGTTAAAATTCAATGACCATATTAAATAAATTAAAAATTCAAAAATCACATTACATATTTGATCAATGTTCGAAAACTGTTTGCGTCATCTTTCTAAATAAGGTTGAGAGAAAGGGGCCACACGTGTGAATTGCATGGTAGTAATGGCATGGAGACAAGGAGTAACGGGGGGTGGTCCGTGCGAGAGTGAAGTGGTGTCCAGGTTTTTTTCTCCTTAAATGGGTGGAATTTTCAATTTAATTTTTTATGATTAATTTATTTTATTTTATTGAGAGGATGTGTAAGCTGATGAAGGTACAATCTTGTTTTCGTCTATTGGATTCACCTGCATTATTATTTGTGGAGCAAAGTTGCCTCTCATGACGCGGATTGTAATAGGCTAATGACACAAATTTTCTTTAAACTTTGATCAAATGAGCAATATGTTCGCTAAACTTTTAATTTGCTTGATGTGATCTATTAACTTCAGGTACATGTTCAATTTAATCTCTAAATTATATGAAAATATTCAATATTATCCATTAATTTGAATTAATGAAAAGATAATACTGGATATTTACACATAGCTTATGGACTAGACTAGATCGAATATTTACTAAAATTTTAGAAACCACATCGAATGAATTTAAAGTTCAAGGACTACATTGCATTGTTATAAAGTTCAGTGATTACATTGAACAAATTAAAAATTTAAAAATCACATTGTACGTTTGGCCAAAATTCAGGGACTATTTGTGTAACTATCCCTATTGCAAAAGTATACATCACGAGCGAGGAAAATGAAGTCTCATTCATTTCTTGAGCAGGCTTTGCATGAATGGGGTTGCTTATGAGAAATGTTGGATCTAGAATTCTAACGGCTAAGTGGTTCCCGAGCTGGCATATGCACAACTCGATCAATCCTAACGGTGCACTCCCCAAGTCGGCTCGGGCGCATTCAAGATCTTTTACTTGTTGGTAAATTAATTACCTAGATTCATCTTAAGAGCTCCTGGATAGTACCTTAAAAGGCTCAAGACGAAATTGGGGAAGGAACTTCCTGATATTAATAGAGGGATCTCTTTGTAAATTCTTTCAATACTTTTTCTCTTGAGAAAAGTACTAAAAAAGTCCTAAACTTTTTGCATTAGTGCCAATTTAGTCTTAAACCTTTTTTTGGTTCAAATTCAGTCCTAAATTTTTTGTATTTGTACCAATTTAGTCATAAACATTTTGTTAGTATCAATTCAATGCTAAACCTTTTAAATTGGTACCAATTTAGTTCTAAACCTTTTGTTTTTGTACCAATTTAGTCATTCCGGTCAATTTTAACCGGAATTTGCCGATGTGAATGCCTGCCGGCCGGCGGCTGATCACCGGCGCTGATGTGGTGTTGACGTGGACAATTTTAATATTTTTTGAATTTTTATTTTTTTTTCACTTTTGTTTTTTTGGTCTCTCCCTCCTTCCTTTGGCTGGCCTCGCCAAAAGTAGTTTAAAATTTCAGGGACCACCACATTTGGTCCTTGAAATTTTAATTTGTTCAATACAGTCCTTGAACTTTTGGTACAGGTTTAATTTATCCAATGACTATATTGAATCCAGCGATATAATAATTAAGGGACTAGATTTAACACTTACCAAAAGTTTAAAGACCACACTGAACAAATTAAAAGTTCACAAATGATATTGCGCATTGAGTTAAAGTTCATATATTAACAAATTAAAAATTTAGAGATTACATTGCACATTGAGGCAAAGTTCATAGACCATTTGTGTAAGTATCTCGCTAATAACCATCCCCTCTTGCTTGCCTTTTTTTTAGTCACATGATGCATGCGTGATGCGGGTTCCAATAGGCGTAAACTTATTTTGCATAAAATATCATACGTCTTTACAAAATTACAAGGAATTTCATGAAATAAAAATTCATGTAAAAAAGACTACAAAGCTTCATTTATTTTATGAAAAATAAATGGTTTGGAAAATCCATGGCACAATAAAATACTATTTTAGCATTAAAAAAAAACTATCAAAGCGTGACATTTTAATGAATCGGAGATAAAATGAAGAGTCGTGGAACAGGAAAAATTGCATTATAGCTCTAATAATGGGATGGGATGAGATAGAGAAATGATATCAAATCTTTTAATCCATCTTGAAAAAATCTATTCACACAAATTATTAACAATTTATAAGGAAAAGAAAGTCATTTCTTGTGCGATGCGAAGAAAGTATTAGAAGTAGGAATATGTGCACTGGATTTCTTAAAACTTGTCATAAAAGTACAATTAAATCATAAAACTTTCAAAAAGTGCAATCAAGTCCTAAAACTTATCAAGTTGGTTCAATTAAGTGATTCCGTTAACTTCGTCTAACTAAACTATGAAAAATGTTGACATATCTTATTTTATTACTTTTTTTAGACACAAGGTGATGATGTGGGTCCAACAAGCACCACATTAAAAAAAATTAAAAATATAAACTAAATTAAATTTAAAAAGCTAAAAGTTATAAAAAAAATAAAAAGACCCACACTTAGCAACTATGGCCAAGCCCTCATCAGTGGCTGCCGCCACATTCGACGGGAAGGGCTAGTGAAGGTCACCTGAGCCTTCCCGAAGCTCAACAACCCTTGCAAGCCCTAAGCGAGGCCTCGGCAAGGGCCTGTAAGGCTTGATCTGGGGGAGGGTGCCACCCTCACTCAAGTCTAGGGTGAGGATCGCACCCTCCCCCACATTAGGGCCTTGCCTAGGGCTGGTGAGGGTTGTTAGGCTTTGAAAAAGGCCCGGGCGACCTCTGCTAACCCTTCTTGGTAGTTGTAGTGGCGGCCATCGATGATGGCTTGCCCATTGCCGCTAGTTGTGGGTCCATTCTTTTTAGCTTATTTTTAACATTTAATTAAAATTTAATACTAAAAATTAAATATAGGTCAAAATGACGTTGTTTTAGTTTTATGTTTTCTAATTTAGCCACATTATCATTATGTAGGAGAGAGAAAATATTAAAACAAGACACATCAACGTTTTCTGTTAGTAAGTTAGACAATATTAACTTTATGACTCGATTAAACCAATATGATAAGTTTTAGAACTCAATTACACTTTCATGACAAGTTTTAATACTTTTAATGAACATATGCCTAAGAAATATTACTATGTATAGTAGACTTAAAGTTCACCATGTATATTTATATATTGAGAAACAATTAAAGAATTAGATGCTTCAGACATAATCGGTTATACTACCTATAGAGAATTATAGATTGAGAAATCAAAAGATATTCGCTTAAATTGTTACTTTTGTTGGAAACATTTAAACGTTTATTAGAAATGGGAAAGCCTTATGCGTTGAATTGGCGTTCATCTTTAAAAAATAAAAAAAATGAAATTAACAAAAATTATCTCTCCTAATTTATGCAATATGAGTTTTAATATGAGGGTTAATACTACGAAAAATCTCAAACTGGTACACATGTAACAAATTTACCAAAAACTAATTTTTTGACCATAGTAGACTCCGAACTAATACACCCATGACAAATTTATTCTTCATTAAATTGGATTAATACCACGAAAAACCCTAAACTGGTATACATGTAACAAATTTACCCTAAACTAATTTATTGACCACAGTAGACTTCGAACTGTTACACCCGTGACAAATTTATTCTTCGTTAAATTATATTAATATCACGAAAAATCAAAAATTGGTAAATCTGTGACAAACGGGGGGTGAAACCCCAACTATTATACTCATTTACTATCACGTGTCATGCAATTTAGAAATTTGACCGAAAAATTTAATAGAAACTAATAGAAGATAAATTGTCATAAGTGTACCGGTTTGAGATTTTTTATTGTCAAAAAATTAATTTGGAGTAAATTTATTATATGTGTACCAGTTTAAGGTTTTTTGTAGTATCAACTCTTAATATAATATGTATAGATATTTGTATATAAATTAAGGGCTCAAAGAGTTTTTGTTAAACTTTCTCTAGGAAGGAAAGAGACCTTTTTGCTGATGAATATCCACATTAACTGCACTTCTGTCAGTTTTAGTATTACCTACTCCACATAGGATAGTATTAGATATTATATTCAGAATTGCGATGGACTTAGATACTTTCAATATATTTCTCTATCTCGTGACTATTAGATATTGTCAATTATCCGACTTATAAAAACAATTATGATAGAACTAAATATTTCTCTACGGATGGAGATAGCAAGTGATCTTCTCCCACAGATTTACTAGGAGAAAATTTGAATTGTTATTTGAAAAAGAAAAAACTCTGGAATTGCATGGGTGTTTAATGACAAAAAAATCTATGAAACTTGGAAAAAAGTTCGCAACACGACATATATATATATAAGGATCTAAGGTAGAGCCATTGCTTACTGGTTTCTCGGTACTTAGGCTCCGTTTGATTTACAGAACATGAATGATTTATAAAACATTTTCCTAAAAATAATTACTGGTATTGTTTGAAATAATTTTTAAATGAAAAATATTTTCATCGTCGATAATAAAATATATGTAAATATTTTCGTGAATGATAAAAAAAATTTTGTTTATTCATATTTTCAAAGAAATACAAGCCATTATTTTTAAAAAAATATAAACCATTCATTTTCAGCAAAACAAACGGAGTTTTAATACAATTGTTATCTATCGTGTTACATTTTATACAATGCTATCAAAATTTGACTGCTTTATGATCTATAAGCGAAGGTATGAAGGCCTAACTATTTAAAGGCTCATGAAACACCGTCAAAATCTCATAAATCCATTAAAACTGTGTTTGGTCGTCCGAATTTTTAAACAGGATAGGACTGGATATGATAGGATAAGAAATTCTGGGATTTCTTCATATCCTGTCCATTGGTTGGTGGATTACAGATTTTAAGTCAGATAGAATAATTTTTATTTTTTATTTTTTGCTATTCACTGGTTCGGAGGAGTTAATGAAGAAAAAAAAACCGAGAAATTTTTTTGGTGAAAGCACATAAGGTGTAGGGATGAAGATGACGACGAGTGAAGTGTAGCGTTTTTGGAAAAATAGGCATTAGAAATTCTATCCGAGTCTATCCTACCTCCCCCTGGATTTTTTTATCCGGTCTATATCTGACCTTATCCTATCTTGGACCACCACCAAACACAGGATAGGATAAAACATATCCTATCTTGACTTTTATCCGGTCGATCAAACGTGACCTAAGGGTTTGGGCCTCGACACATTCAAACGGTTTTTTTTTTTTTGTGGTGGGTCATTAACCCATTCAAATGTGTTTGATCCGAAGTACTTTGTACGCAATTCTCAAGATCGGGTCAAATAACCTCCGATTCCCAAGCTGAAAATTCCGAACATTTGAAGGATTCAGAAAATACTTTTATGTATGCATATCTCTTCCTCGTAGCTATATTTCTGCAACCCGTCATGGATTTGTTTACATACCATCTTATATATTTATGAAAAAGACTTAAACCTATAAATATATATTGTAAATCTAATTGAGCAGAGAGAAAATAAAGGTGGAGAAGATCCTATTTGTGCACGTCACTAAAAAAAATAAAAAAAAATAAAAAAGCGCGACAGAAAGGTCGTATATAAACATAACACATAACCACCACCCACCTCCACCACTACCGCTCCTCTTCACTCGCAGTTTCTTTCTTTAACCCTTCCTCTTCAGATCAAACCACTCCCCCTTCCTCGCAGATCTCACAGTGACCTCTCTCTCCTCTTTCTACAGCTTCTTCTTCCTCTGCACAGTTGCAGTATTCCCCGGCCATAGCCATTGAGCTCCGGAGAGAGAGAGAGACAGAGCAAAGCCTGCCGCCATTAATGCCCTCCCGTCCCCGAAGCGCGAGCCCCCAGCTCTCTTCACGGGACGACGCTGCTGCTGCTGCTGCCGCCCTCCGTCTTCATTGAATAACCTCCCCCTTAAACTCCAGCTAAATACACTGACCGTAGCCTACAGGCAGCGACACAGCGGGAGGAGCAGAATGGAGCTGAGCAAGGTCACCCTGGAGATCTTCACCAAGCTCGAGCAGAAGTGGCTCTCCCACTGCGAGCCCGCCAAGCGCACCCGCATCCTCTGCATCGACGGCGGCGGCGGCGGCGGCCCCGGCCCCGAATCCTGCATTGTCGCCGGCGCCGCCCTCGTCCGCCTCGAGGACCAGATCCGCCTCCGCACCGGCGACCCCCACTCCTCCGTCGCCGACTTCTTCGACGTCCTGGCCGGGACCGGCGTGGGGGGCGTCCTCGCCGCCATGCTCGCGGCCGGCGACGGGTCCGGCCGCCCTATGTACTCCGCGCGGGAGGCCGTCGAGGCGCTCGCGGCGCGGGGCCCCGAGATGTTTCGGCCCTCGCGGCTCGGGGGGCTGTTCCGGTGCCACAGGCGGAGGTTCTCCGGTAAGAGCATGGACAGGGCGCTGAAGGAGCTGTTCACGCGGGACGACGGCAAGCCCCTGACCTTGAAGGACGCGCGCAAGCCCCTGCTGATCCCTTGCTTCGACCTCAACAGCTCCGCCCCGTTCGTGTTCTCGCGCGCCGACGCGACCGAGTCGCCGAGCTTCGACTTCGAGCTCTGGAAGGCCTGCCGGGCCACCTCGGCGACGCCGGGGCACTTCAAGCCGTTCCCGCTGTCCTCCGTGGACGGGAAGACCTCCTGCGCAGCCGTCGACGGCGGCCTGGTCATGAACAACCCGACCGCCGCCGCCGTCACGCACGTGCTCCACAACAAGCGGGACTTCCCGTCGGTGAACGGCGTGGAGGACCTGCTGGTGCTGTCCCTTGGCAACGGGTCGGCCGGCGGGAAGGCCCGGCGCGACGGCGAGTGCTCGACGTCGGCGGTGGTGGGCATCGCGCTGGACGGAGTGTCGGAGACGGTGGACCAGATGTTGGGGAACGCCTTCTGCTGGAACCGAGCAGACTACGTCAGGATTCAGGTAATAAAAATAAATAAATTATATATATGCTAATGAAAACCCATTTTTCATTTAATATAATTCATTTTCTCTTGTCGAAATGTCATAATTTGTTAAGCATTCATATATATATATATTGAAATTGAAGAAATCTCCTTGAAAATGCGCAGGCGAGTGGGGTGGGGAGAGAGTGGCGGAGCGGCGAGGAGGAGGTGCTGGCGGAGAGGGGGGTGGAGTCGCTGCCGTTCGGCGGGAAGCGGCTGCTGACGGAGACGAACGGGCAGCGCCTCGACAGCTTCGCGCACCGGCTGGTCGCCGCCGCCTCGGGGCGGAGTAGCGCGCCCCCGAGCCCCTGCAAGGACTCCCAACCCGCCGTTAGCCCCCTCGTTAGCGGCCGTTGACTAGCTGTGTCTTCAATTTTCTTGCCTTTTAGTCTGCTATTTTTTCCTTTTTTTGGGTTTCCCACTTTTGTTGTAACTTTGTGTAACGAGCTTCAGCTTAACATGGCCTTTGCTTTTTCCGTGGCTTTTAGATTATTTAGATGGAGCCATTAGTGGCCCCGACATGTCTCTCCATGTTGTATGTGCAAGAATGAAAAATGGAGTTTGTAGCTGCTTTTGGTAGTTTAGTTGGTACGTTACTCAACATAAAAATGATGCCATCGAGCATGACAGCATCGCTAGCGATAATCAGAGATGCAAGATGGAATACCCGACTCTTCGATTCCGATCATATCGATCCCCACAAGTAAAAGCTAAATCGCGTGTTGTGATTCGAACATGGATCTGTCGGGGTCATCGAATTGGCTTCATCTAGCGCTTAGTGTGAACTCCTTAGGGTGTCACAAAGAGATGCTTCTTCTAAAACTCAAGTGCAAGAGTGAAGAGCTCAGAGCTCTTAGTTATTTGCCCTTTGTTTCCCCGATTAGAAGAAATCCAGCCTAAATCTTCCACATCAGAACGTCAACTCCGCCATTGACCATCATTGAATGCACACGGTTTTCACTGCGAGATCTGAGAGCTAACGATGGAGCCCCAAAGTGCGGCGAACGAGGACTAAACAAATGGGTCGTCGCATTAACTATTGCTGAACTCTTTTGGCCTAAATTGACACCCCAAGGACATCTGAGATCTGACCCCCAACAGCTGTCTCTCTCCTGTATACCCAAAGAACAAGATATGAAAATGGAGAAAGAGCCAAAACTTCTTGGAGCCCCCAGTTCCAAAGATTCTTTCGCAAACGAAGTCTGCATGACCCAATTGAAAAGAAAGTACAGAGAAGAGGCAAGAAATCCTAAGGATATCAGGTGAATTAGGAGGCATGATTTGCACGAACAAGGGCAGGCAGAAGGAAACTTTCGCTCCCCAAGAATTTACTTCTTTACGAGGATGGAAGCAACAGAAAGGAGAAAGAGGTCCCCAGCTCTTTTGAGAAGTCCCCCCTCGGCAGTGCTTGCCATTTGCTCATCTTGAATTCGCCCTTTTGTCTTCTTTCGGTAGGCACCCCAAGGGTTGTACCTGGGGCCGCTCTCTCTATTTGCAGGCTTGTCGACACGAGTGACCATCGAGAGAGGACTATTATGGAATTGAAAAGGGATAATAACGTAAATTGCTCATGAACTTTAGCTTAATTTGTAATCTGATCCATGAACTTTTAATTTATTCGATGTGATCCCTGAACTTTAGCTCAATATGTAACGTGATTTCTGAACTTTTGATACATGTTTAATTTAGTCAATGTTAGTACGGGGACTAAACCAAACATGCACAAAAAATTCAGAGACTATATTGAATAAATTAAAAGTTTAGATATCACGTTATATATTGAGCTGAAGTTAAGAGGTTATCTGTGTAATTTTTTCTTATTGAACCGGTGCCGATTTTTGGTGGTGTGTGTGGAGGGAGGATAGATGGTTTTCTCGCCTTTTTAAATGTTGGGTTTTGTCCAACTTTTTCCGTGTGGGGTTCGGTCGGGTTGGGTTTGGGCGTGGGGATGGGATATAACTTTTCGTGAGTTAGGTAGAGAACATGTACAAAAGGGCAGCCCCACCAACATTAAGGTCGGAGTTGGACGATCATGACATTGGGTAAGACAAGATTTACGGCTTAATGTAAGGGGGGTTGTTTTCGTTTTGCCATATAGGGTCCGGGACCAGGGGGTGGGGGACCTTTACCATCTCTCCCTAGCTGATGTCGTATTCTGCCACCGGCGTCGCGTAAAGAATACGGAATCCCCTTGTCCGATCGATTGCCTGATCGAGTGCGAGATAGTCGATCTTATGGAATTCACGGGTCGGACATGCGCAAAAACCGTAGCTATTCTATTAGGCTACGTTTGGTCGACCGGATAAAAGTCATGATATGATATGTTTTATCCTATCCTGTGTTTGGTGGTGGTCCAGGATAGGATAAGGTCGAATATAGATCGGATAAAAAAATCTGAGAAGGGGAAGGATAGATCCGGATAGGATTTCTAATGTCTATTCTTCCAAAAACCCTACGCTCCACTCGCCGTCATCTTTATCCCCACACCTTGTGCGCTTTCACCAAAAAAATTTCTTGACTTCTTTTCCTTCACCGACTCTTCTGGACCCGTGAATAGCAAAAAAAACAAAAAAAATTTATCCTATCCAACTTTAAATCTATAGTCCATCAAACAGTAGACATGATATGAAGAAATTCCAGGATTTCTTATCCTATCCTATCAAGTCCTATCTTATTTAGAAATCCGGGCGACCAAACACAACCTCATGATCTTGACATTTGCTAGAAGGAGTAGTCAGGAGGTTTCCTAGGCCGTGCGAAAATATATTGTGAAATTTTGTGAGATTACTGTTAACAGTTTCAAAAATTTAAAATCTTAAATGAAGACGTGATTTAATAGTTAAATATTTTTTCGGCTCATACTAAAAGTTTTTTTTTTTTTGAAGCGAGGCCGACAGTTCTCAAACACCTTTGCCAATTATGTCCTTAAGATAATAGAAACTTCATTTGAAAATGTCATTTGTGATCTTTCTATTCGAAACCACTAGAGAACATGAGAGAGAAAAAGGTTGAAATTAGTGGATGAAGTTATTCTATCCCGTACAGTACGGGACGTTTGCACACAGGGAACGTGTTGCGGGAGTATTAGTTACCCAAATTGAAACTTACGCAACGAAATTGCGCAGAGCAGTTATGTGATGATGTATCAACTCTGTCTTTATTTGGATCTATAAGCCATTAGATATGCTATGAGATGCACAAGTGAATAAGTGAAATGATTAAGTGACATTGAACGATGATGCGTGACGGATGCGAACATTGATCTACATCGAGATCACTATCTATTCATATTACACAAGGATGGGATGTGTTGTGAGGCGCATGTATTTCCAGGACGACCGCATGATCTCCCTACGAGGGGAAATTCTAAGAAAGTTTCGAGGGAAATTGATTTGATTGTGCCCTCTCCAACTCGAGCAGATAGGTCGATGAACGTCGTCGAGACCCGCGCCTGATGATGCGCCGTCCTGCTAAGAAGCGAGGCTTGTGATCACATATAATTGGGTGTTCAGGACTCTTTTGGAGCATTCGAGTTGGCCGATCCCTATTGGATGTGACGATCTTGCCTCCTAGATCGCATCCTTACCGGACCGCATACATCATGCTTTTCGCGTGTGACATGATATTGAGAGAAGGCACAAGCAGTTTTATTTTTTGGGTTGGGAAGGCGCAAGTTCACAATGCACAACGGGACTCGTTCGTGTCCACACATCATACTTTACTTTTAGAATGTGTTGGGTTCGTGGTGGCATCGAAACAAGTCAAATGATTGACTAACAATCACGTATCCTCACGTGTCTAAATAAATATTAATCATACCGTGACATGTTTCACAATTTATATTTAAACTTTTTTATCAATAGTGATAATATTCCAAGTCGATTTATCTGTAAGAGATACGAGTAATCGATTTTATGAAAATATGTATTTTAAATTATTTATTTTTCACGAAATAAACGGAGTAGCAGTCGCTAACTCAGGTGGTATTGGCGGGTAACGAGGAAATTGAACTGCCATTTCGGTCACCTAATAACGCATCGAACTTTTTACCAATTTCTTTTTTCGGTGGCTGCACTTTGACCAGGCGAACATACGGTGCTGACGTGGCACGGAGACCCGAAATTGGCGGCTCGAAATTCGGCTAAAACGGCTCGCGATTAGGATGCAGCCGGACCGAACCAGACAAAATATCAGTTTGATTCCGGACGTTGGCCCACCGCATTAAAATTTAAATAATTAATCCTCCCTCCGTTGTATTTAATTTACTTCCTTTTCTCGTGGATTTAATATATTATATTATATTGTATTGTATTGTATTGTATTTAATACGTGCAGTAAAGACGAAATTCCATACGTGGCTCTATGCGATATATGTTATTTGTCCACTATATACACTCCAAATTGTATACATGGCTCTATGCGCTATTTTATTTTATTTTAAATTATTTTCCATGCCTACTTTTATCTAGAAAAAAACATATTAAGGAGTGCATCCTAATGTGCCTTGGAAAATTAAAGTTTTATTATTCATGGTAAGTAGTTTATTAGAAATGTAATTTTTTTTTTCATTTTTAAAGTGCCTTTGGAAATTAAGTATCGTATTCTCTGTCGCATTTTTTGTTAACATAACCGGTGCTCTAAAGATGCTTGTTAATAAAATATCTTCATTTATGCTGTTTACCTTTTTTAGTGTCCACGCGTGCTCGATATTTGGTATAATTCTTAACCAAATATATGTTCTACTCCGTGACATTTCAAATGAAATTTCTCTATTTCGGACTTTTACGAATTAGGTGTTGCAAAGTTCCTTCATCTCGCTTGCGAATTTACTCTAGCGTCCACCATTGTTGTTGTACGTATGCTAGGTGCCCTCACCTTAACATTTTTAGACGCGTTTTCCATTGTAAAAGATGAAAGTTCTCAAACAAGAAAGAGAACGAAAGGATTTGAAGATAGACTCTGTTTTATGTATGCTAAAATGATGTGTTCTATTCTTTCTCTTTTCATCCTCTCTCCAAATACTATCATTATGTATGTGATATTTTTATTTATGAGTGATTTTTTAGAGTGTTGGCTTTATTATATTATTGTGCTACATATTCTTTCACTAGTGCTATAAGTAATCCCGAGCATTTCTTGTTTTGTTTTATAATTCAGGGACTCGTGCATGAAGACTTAGTTATTCGATTGCCCATGAAACACTTTATAAGTCTGATAATTCAATTAAATTCGACAATCCTCCAAAGCGGGTAATCTCGAACTTTTCTCACCACCCATTCCCCTATATAATTCCATTTTCATAGCTACATGCAATCCTTGTCGTGAAAAAGCTAATCAATCGTCTAGCTACAAAAAGAGTGAAAAGCTAAAGATTCTAACCCTAGACAAGGCTCCAAACCGGTCTTTTGCACACTAGACTCATTCTACTTTCCCTTCGTTTCACACCAAATCATGGTAAATAATGCAATAAGGAGAGATTAATGAAAAGCGACTTGGCAAGTGGTACGATCCGCTACCCTTTAGGCCCTTTACTAATTATTTGATAGGCTTCCTCCATCCCCCTTTCGATCGATGTGGTTTCTTATCACCCCTTTCTTTAGGAAGCGGCCGTCCATCTTTTGGAAAAGCAGATTCTAGGGGGGCTTTATCGACCGCAATTATGTGATATGATTTCAAAGATAAGATTGGGGGTCACCGAGAGACTGTTTGAGAAACCCGACTCTTGGAGCACAATATCGGGTATGACCCATTTGCTGTAGGCGATGATGATGATGATGCATACTAAGAAGGTCCTTGGTGGTTGCCCGCCGGCCATGCACATAATAAGATAGATTCATCAATTAGATTTGATTAAAGTCCTGTGTACTTAGCTAGGTTTATGATATTATGGTGTGGAGGTGAAGGTTTGCCCTACTACAGTTCAGTGGGGCTATCGAGAATTCAAGTTGAGGGTAGTGGAAAGGGAGAGCTTGAGACAATCATTATTACCACAATGCTTAGCAGAACTTTTAGGACACCCATTGAGCTATATTGATTATGTTTATGACAATATAACTCATTGACCTACATATGTACAGTATGTTTGAAGTGAATGAGGTTTCTCTTATCACCCCTCCCGAGTCCTCTCTATTTCTTTTTTTTTTATTTGCTAATATGAAATCTCACGTGAGCTCACAATGATTTCACTTCACATAAGTGAAATTGCTGAAAAATGACGGAAGAACTCGATTGCACAGATATATCGGATGGCTTGACTTCACAGAATAGTTTGAAAGTTGATTATATTTTTGACGGATTAAGGGGTTATAGTGTACCCAATCCAAAAGATAAGATAAAGTTTTATGCATGCGTATCTTATCGTAAACACCACTTCTCCACAAGTTGGCCCTAATATCTTCATGTGCTGGTTGTTCATTTCAGTGGTTGTCCGTCCTTCCACTCATATATAATCATTCGATGACGGAAGAAGCTAATGGGAATAACCTTTTCCCCAATTGCTGGTGCTTAAAACAGTACACATGAATTCTTTTGCTTTTTAGTATTTATTAATTACAATTCATTACTAACTAAAACAAAATCTCATTTTCTAAGATTCAGCGATGCTCAAAATGTACTTTGAGAACACAAATTAACACCACCCTCCGTCATCACATGGCAAAAATCATTCCATAACTCAGAAGCCAAAAGTCAATGGTCCTTAATGTCCGGTTAAGAGTTCATTTTACCAAATAATGAGATTTTGCCCTTCTACGAGAGCCTCCATGGCCTGTCCCCATTCTAGGGGCGGACTTCATGAAGGCGTTCTTTATTTTAACGGGCCGGCGCCCGCACGCCTTGCACCTCAAATTCCCCCTCGTATCTTTGTCTTCTTCGAGGAGGAGGGAATACCCTCTTATTGTTTTACATCCCGCGATCTTTAAAAAAATGGACGAGGCCGAGAGAGAGCCTTTTAGGGTCTTGCTCATGACCTAAGTATGTACCTCACTCTCTTTAGTGTTTCTCTAGGGTTTACCTAATGTTAGGCAAGTCTTTGTACATTATGATGCGTGGGACAATCAAGAACCGATTTGATTAAAGACCTAAGTTAAATCCTCCCACAAAATCCTCTTCATTCATTCCCCACCAAACCAAGCATCGAGAGGCTGCTTTCACTTTTCTTTCATGGCCAATTTCTTTGTTTTTATAAAGAGAATGATTCCCTTCACCTATCAAGAATTTGATTACGTTATGGAAAGGAGGCAGAATGAGTGCCAAAAGGGGCCGTGTTTCAGCTGCCAACCAACCCTTAACTTATTGATATGGTCTCTCTTTCTTTAGCCTTTTTTAATGAAGGGTCCTCTTTAAATGTGTTCTAATGTGTTCTTGAATTTAAGTTTGCAAATCACCACTTTTAATAGGATTTATACACTAACAGCTGAATAGAACCCATGTCGAAATTGCAGGGAAAAATTGGGTCAGATCGTTGGATTCGATGAGTGATGGGGTTAATAGAACCGACCGATTATCATTGTATTGGATTTTTGGCGTTGTAATTGAAATCAACTGGTTTAAAGAGCAACACTTGTGATGGAATGTATAGAAGACCTTTATGAATTCTACTTTCTTAAACAATTTTAGAGTTGGAATTTATATCAGGCAATCCAGTTTAGAAGCGACATAATTTTGCACGAACCTTGTTTTATAGAGTAAAAGACATTTTAGCAGGAACCTTATCTAAACTTAAGCACTTCAGGCTTCTAGGTAGCCTGGTGAGCCGACGCCTCTAGTTCATTCAACAAAAGAGAATCTCCCGAAGTTATATACTCCTCTGTCGATTTGGATAACATTATCTCTAGTCTTTTGAGTGTCCGGTGTTAGTGTCCAAAATAAGGGATAATGACGCAAATAGTTCTTGAACTTTAACCCAATATATAATATGGTCCATGAACTTTTAATTTATTTAATGTGATTTCTGAACTTTTAATTTGTTTATTATGGTATCTAAATATTTGGTATATGTTCAATGTAATTCTTGAACTATATGAAAATGTTAAATGCAGTTCTTCTATTAATTCAAGTTCAAGGACTATATTTTTTTCATACAATTCAGGGACTAAATTGAACATGTATCAAAAGTTCAGGGACAACATTGAACAAAGTTCAGGAATTATATTGCATATTGGGTTAAAGTTCAGGAACTATATTGAACGGATTAAAAGTTTGGGGATCATATTACATATTGGGTCAAAGTTCAAAAACTGTTTGTATCATTTTTTCCCAAAACAACTAAAGACACCCACATTAAAGAAACTTCCAAGAAAAGCGTGGGTTTAAATAAACACAACTTCTCTGACATTCAATTCACTTGCCATACCCTTTAGATATGTTTTGTTATATCATGATATAAATGTTTATGTCAAAGTGAGAGAAAGCATTTAAAGGTTGTTGACGGCATATACAGATTCTTCAACTACCCCCACCAACTCCCCCCACCACCATTGAAAGACAGAATCCAATCCATCCCCCTAAATTGCTCCAACAGTGGCTGCCGGACATCACCTAGTCTTTAATTGGGTCACGCCATTCAAGAAACGAGGCATTAAGATGGCAAGATCAGTTCCAATTCGACCAGCCCTTTTGGACAGTCGTCTTTAAACTTTCCTAATTTCAGTCTCCAAAATCAAGGGGAAAAACTCGTACTTGTCCAAGACCATCACGCACCAAAAAATAGGAACATGACGAGCTTGATCTAAATTCAATCTCAGTTATGTATTTCTGTCTAAGGAACGTTTTCCCCTCTCTTTTCCCCCCACCCTTCTTGCGGTTTCAATGCATAGTCACGTACACTTGCACGGTCTGTGCAAGCTTTTCATGTGCCGGCCTAGGCCTAGCACTGCTTGTACTGAATACTGACTTCACTACGTGGCTTTGATTCTTTTGTCATTCGATCGCGGTTTCAGTACGGCCAGGAACCCAAGTCAGTAGCATCAGTACAGGGCGGTCCAATAGAATGCAACATCATAATCACCCCCACCTTCCGCTGATGGTACCCAACAACTCAAGTGCCCCCATTTTGGTTCTACGTGTTAATGATTGATTTTTGGATATTACTAGGATCCTCATCATCACGAAGTGTTTTGCATACAGGAAGATGAAATTCTGTCTGATGAATTCTCCATCTCTGGGACTTCTCAGCCCAGAAAAATGTACGACCGATGTTCACTCTTGCAAAAGAGCGTTCCTTGCTTCCGCAGTTAAACATAGGCTATGCTGAGACCCCTTTTGAACAAAGAGAGCCCGCATTCGGTACATTGAGCAAAACAGACTGTGTTTTCCGGTGTTCTAGCGGAGCAAGGTAACGCATAAATTCAAAGCAGACATTACTAACGCGCCATAGACGAAAAGAAATGCTGAAACAGAAATGAAGGGCAAAATTATCTCCTCCTTATGCAACCACTGCCCTTATTTATGTCATAGACAATATATATTACACATTATAATAACAAACTTAACACAGCTTTAACTCCTTGCCCATCACTTGTAATGTACTCCAAACCTGCTAATTTTGCAAATATAGCCAGAGTTACTGATTCCCGGCAATGGGGCCATCTCGGCCTTTCTTGATATCATCCCACCCTCTCACCCATGGCTGCCCGGGTAACGCCCTTGTCTCGGGAGCGGAGTGACTGTTGAGGTTGTTCATGACTTTCTCTTGCATTGCAGAGAAAACCTGATGAACGAAACCGCAATAGTTAGCGAAGATGAGGTACTGAGACTACCTATTTAAATTGAAAGCAACTGACACTTCTTGGCGTGTTTGACCTCACCGGATTCATTTTCACAGCCTCTGGGGGTTGCTCCTGGTTAGTCAGCCACTTCCACAGATCAGGGTTTTCCTGGTGATAGGAAATAAAAGATCACGACGCATACAAGTCACATGAGTAACTGATTGCAATCTATAGTACTTGTATACAAGATGCCTAGAGATGCATCCGCAACATTTAACTACATAGATACTTTCCATCACATTACCAACTCAAACAAAGGAAAGAAGACGTAGATGTAGAGTATAGGAGTAGGGGTGACAATGCCAGACACAAGAGACCTACAATTCAAACCAGACAGGAAGTCAACACGTTTAGTCTATGCTACTTCTGTGCTTGACACGATTAGAACCAGGTTGAGTTTTAATTCAACCCATAAACCCAACATTGACCTGTCCAAACTGTTCAATTAAGTGGATCGTATCCACTTGTTTAATGACCCGAACTACATTGACCTATTTTGCTGAGAGTAGTTAGGCTTATCTATTATTTACTATTGATGGCCATATTATAAGTGATTGTTGATATTAATCTTTATTATGCTATATTACAATCAAAGTATACTGTTAGAATAATCATAGTAAACCTTGAGTAAATCAAGCACACCAATTTTTAACAGAAATTGACAACTCTAAATGTGAAACACAGAAATTTCAGTGCTTACTGCTCAGCACAAGAAGTCATTGAGCAAGCGAAATTAATGGACTAAAGGATCGTTATTTGGTCTTTTCCTGCATTACAAGTTGGTCTGATAAGTGCTAATAACCCAAATAAAGAAATTCCCACTCCCAGACAGAAGGAAACCCAATGTCAGCCGGACAATGACCCTTTCATAAAGGATTGTATGAGCATTAGTAAATAGAGAAAAACAGTCTCCTTGCTTTGGCAAGAGAAAAATACGGTCCCAATGGCGATTATTGATTCTGCAGCATCGCAACTGTTACTACCTATAAGCTATTAGCTCCTGCCACAAGGAGCATGCTTCATGAGGAACTCATTCCTTTTTCAAATCAGGGGATTGGACAAAAAGAAAATGATGAAGAAGTAATTGTCTCAGGCTTGAGGGTCATTATTCACCCCAGATGTTACACGGAACTTATGATTTTGCAGCAACATGTTATTTTTTGGCACGCGGAATTCTACTCTTTGCAGGCCATTGCATCTTCTGTCCTTCTGCAGAGTAGAGACTGAGGATCCAAGACATTCACTTCAACGGGAAGAAAAAAGAAAGTTGATTATTCTTTCATAATCCTTTAAAATCCCTAACTTTTTGTTCTGAAATATGAAGCTATTTGTTGTTTGGCGATTCCTTATGGCATTCAGTCTTTAAAGCAAACATCTCTCTCATCGTAGGCACCCCCCTCCTCTTCCTTGACAGTCGGTGTTGCCTGATTTTTTCTTACTTTCAATCTTTGGCTCTTTGACAACGAAAATAGGGAGAAATTGAATGATGGATCTCGGTTAAAATAAGTAAAATGATATTTTGATCTGATTAAACAAAGTGAATTGTTGATTGACATACGTTGGCATATTGTTCTTAGACAGAAGATTACTTTTGGAGAATCACAAGAATGTGCATGTTCTTCTATAGTTATAGACACTGAGAAGAGCTCGAACAATTTACTTGCAAAAAAAATAATATTGGAAGCATAAATGGTTATCAGATCGAAAGCTTAGATGTATATCTCATAAAAGTTTAATAAAAACAGTAATTATGTTAACTCTCTTAATTGCCCCTACTAAGAAGATGGGGGATGGCCTAGCTCCGCCACTGGGACAAGAATTTTTCAATGTCCTTAAGCATCTCACACAAGCTAACTTAAATTTGTGGATCATAACATTGTTTGCATACATCCATTTAAAATCATGAACACAAACATTCTACAACGAGGGCACTGCTCTCACAAAAAATAAGCATATTCCAGCCATAAAGAACACAAATTATAATTTTATGCCCAAGCACCATTACGGTAACAATTTATGTCACCCTCAAAAACTCGGACAAAGTTACATTAGAGAAGACAACAAAGTAAGCACCACCACAGGCACAGCAACCCAAGATTACACTGCTTCAAAAGGCAGCAGGTTATGCCACTATCGCCTGAAGGGAAAATATCTCCATTCTCTCTCTGTCTGTCTCTCTCTCTCTCCACACAAACTCTAAAGTAGCACCTCTTACTCTGCAACTGCGTGGCTGAAATAAGAATTTTTTTCGAACATAATAACCAGACTACAGAAAAGGTACATCTGATAGGAGCAAAACTGTTGACTCAATAAGTACTTTAAACCGATCATTTTGCAAGATTTGAAGCTTCAATGCTAGATATTTTTCTGGCCAAAGCGTTGAATAAAATTAACACTTGGTTAAAACCTAACAAAACTATCACCATTATCCACACATCAACCCAAATCCAAAACACATAATTGTGCATAATTCTTTGAAAACAATCTATTCCGCGCGCAAAAGATTAAAAATAGCCGTTTCCTCCTTCATAACTCATTGATCTCAACCAATCACTCTATCTCGCTTACAGTCATAAATCTGTTGCCATGGACAAAGGAAATACAAAAGACAGATGCCTTCGCGGGCGTCTAAGGCGACAAACAAGACAATGAAAAATTGAAATCGTATAACTTGATTGCGACACGAGCATGTAAAATCGGCCAAACAGAGAGAGAGACAGAGAGCAGGGTCGAGGAAGAAATACCAAGTCAAGAACACCGATGAGCGCTTTAATCCCATTGACATCCATGGATTCAATATTGTCCTCCACCCATTTCCCCAGCACCAGATCCAGCTCCAGAAACCCTCTCTGCCTGCTCCTGTACAACAACCTACTCGATTGCAAACCCAAAACCAATCAATCATACCATCTTGTCCGAATCAATTCGCAGTATCATCTAAAGAAAATCCCATAAACTGCAACAGTAAACACACAAATAAAAAGAGAACCTGTTGCACCATCGCCTCTTGCTCTCTTCATTGGAGATATCAATATCTAGGAACCGATCGCCAGCAACGCCGTCACCACCGCTAGAAAAATGCGAGACCCAGCCATTCCGAGGACTGCGCAGAGAAAGGGCAACCAAACAAACACAACCCATCAAACAACTTCGTCTGGAACGGCAGTTCATGAAAAGGGTCAGCGAGAAGAGCGACGGAAAACCTGAGGAGGGCCTCGGAGTAGCGGCTCGGAGGTGGAGCGGCGACCGAGCTCCGGCGGGACGCGGCGGCGGCCCTGAAGATCCTGTGCGCGCCCACGAGCGACCTCCTCACGCTGGCCATTTCCCACGATCTCGATTGAGCTCCTTCGCTTGCAGGATGACGAGGAGTTTGAATCGAAATCGATGCTGATGCGGAGGCTGGCTGTGACAGATCGAAGAAGAAGACGAATTCCTCTTGCGCCGGAACTTTTTTGTTGGAGTTGGTGGTGAAGAAACGGAAATCGTGGCCTCAGGAGAGCGAAAACCATGCCTTGAATTAAACCTCTTTTATATCGGTGGATGGTGCCCATCAGAAACAAAAATAAAAAGTTTAATATCACCAAAATCCATTTACCCCAAATTAATTTTTTGACCATCAAACATTCCAAATTGATACGCTCTGTGATTACATTCTGTTAGTTTCCGTTATATTTTACTGTCAAATTGTTGACTCAGATAACACATGACAATTGAAAAATGTATTAGTTTGGGGTTTTACTCTCTGTTTATTACGAGTATACTAGTTTATAATTCTTCGTGTTATTAATTCAATTTAAAAGAAATTAATGATGGGTAAATTTATCATAAATATATCAATTTTTGGTTTTGATTGATAAATTTATCATAAGTATATAAGTTTGAAATTTTTTATGGTAAAAAATTTAATTTAGAATAAATTTCTCACATATGTATTAATTTATGATTTTTTGTGGTATTAACCTTAAATAAATTAATGAGCCAATACCATATAAAATATTAAATTGGTCTGACAATTTTTTAACCCAAAGTTGTTTTTCCAAATTAACTCACCATTGGCATTCCGTACAATTTCGTCTTTAGTGGTCCTAAATGTCGAGAGAAGTGGTTGATGCATAATTGACCGCTACTTAAGGGGCCTATTTGGTAACATTTATATTTCTTTGATTTTATGTTCTTTTGTTCCGAGGAACAAATTAATTGTTCTATTTCTCATAATAGATCAGTGATTAGGGAATAAATTTGTAACGAAAACAAGAAGAAAAAAAATCTACTGTTTTAATTCCGAGAACTACTCACCAAAAAAAAAATCCAAGAACTAAAAGAGAAATAAGGTCATTTCAAAGAAATAAGCTCAGCACAACCTAAACCCCAAATCCTACATTATACCCTATAATCTACACCGTAAACCCAAAAGCCTACATCATACACTATATGGCATACACCCTAAACCTTGTACTCGAAAGCTAAATAGATCCATGCACCTATCGATTGTAATGCCCAAAGAGTTACAATCAACCTCCTCATATATAAATAAAAAAAAAAATTCTAAACAAAAATTGTTATCAGGAATATAAATGTTACCATGTACGCCCTTAACTGTCAAGGCTCTTCCAAACATAGAATTTGGCATATGGAGTTCATGGTAGACTTTGCAAATTGAAATGAGGACACACAGAATTAGGTTTTGCTACTAACTTTGCCGAATTAAGGTTTTCAATGGTTGCTGCGAATTAGGATATGGAATGGAACCCTGACAAAATCACTTCGAGCAATGCCATTGGTATCAATCTGAAATTTTTTGTGATACTTAGCTTTAAAGTAGTTAATTAAAGTAAAAATGGTTTGGTACATAAGTTTCTCTTCAAGCATTTATGAACCCAGCATATTAGAACTTTTAACAAAACAATCGCTTTTTTCTTGTGAGCCTGTCTTTCTCCATTAAACTTGTTCCTAATTAATCAATTATAATATTAAAAAAAACTATGACAATTTCACACTAAAAAAGGAAATATCCATGAACTTCGATTCAAAGTGTAACGTGGCTTTTGAATTTTTAATTCATTCAATATGGTCAATAGATTTTTTATACATGTTCAAGAATCATATTGAACAGATTAAAAATTTAGGGATTGCATTATACTTCTGGCTACTGTTCAAGGATCACATTGAAAATAATTAAAAATTCAAGGGGCATATTGCACATTGAGTTAAAGTTCAAGCATCATACGTGTCATTTATGAACCCGGCTTATTAGAACCTTTGACAAAACAGTCGCTTTTTTCTTGTGAGCTTGTCTTTCTCCATTAAACTTGTTCCTAATTAATCAATTATAATATTAAAAAAAAACTACGACAATTTCACACTAAAAAAGGAAATATCCATGAACTTCGATTCAAAGTGTAACATGGCTTTTGAATTTTTAATTCGTTCAATATAGTTAATAGATTTTTGATACATGTTCAGGAATCATATTGAACAGATTAAAAATTTAGGGATCGCATTGTACTTCTGGTTACTATTCAACGATCACATTGAAAAAATTAAAAATTCAAGGGGTACATTGTATATTGAGTCAAAGTTCCAGCATCATGCGTGTCATTTCCCCCTCCCCCGCGTAGCGAAGCAGCTTGCACACAATTGACAGGTGGCCCTGGACAACAAGTAAACCGGGCCCGGTCCGAGCCCGCTGACCATCGCCCCGAATCCGACGAGCATATATCCGACCCGAAAGAGGTGCATCCGGGCCGAGGCGCTCTTATCCATTTCGGACCCATCTCCTTCTTCTTCTTCTTCTTCTCGCGTCAGCGCCAAAATTGACCACTTGCTCTGTCCCTCGCACTGCTCACGGCGCAGAGAAAAACCAAAGCGAATGGCGTCGCCGTTCTCCCACGCGCCCACCGTTCGCTCCGTCCTCCGGCCCAAGCCGAGCCCTCCCCGGACCCTCCTCGCCCTCCGAGGTACGCTCCGCTCCAGTCCTCCTCCTCTTCGCGTGGCTCGCCCGCTCGACCGCCGGGGACGCGTCGCGGCGCGGGGCTACGGCCTCCCGAGGAACCGGCGGCCATCGCGCGCGCCGGGTTCCGGCGGCGGCTCAGTGCTTCGGAGTGACGGGGTTTGATTTTGCAGATTCGTGTCGTGGACGGTCGGACGGCTCCGGATGTTCGCTGCGCTCGGCCGCGAGCTACGTGAGCATCCGCGGCGGCGCCGGCGCCGGCGCGGCGGAGCTCCGTTGCGAGAGGCGCGTTAACCCCGGACGATTGTTGCCAAAGAGGCGAGTCCTTCCTGTTTTTTTTTTTTTTTTTAACCAGATTACGTCGTTGTGGTTGCGATTATTGGATGCTGGTTTGTATGGAGCGATGTGTGCGTTGCATTGCTTCAGTGTTTGAGAGACTGCTGTACTTGGAAGTCTGCTTGAAGTGTGTGTGATGGAGCCTAGTGACCTTCTAACTCACCTTACTTACGAAATCCGATGTCGAGTAGCTGGACTAGAGATCGTTATGTTGACTGGAGACGGTGTTCACCGTTCAATTCTCTCAACTTTGAGTTTGACGCGATTCGATTGTCACAAAGAGGTTTTGATGCAAGCTCCCAGCATGAGCTCGAATTAGAACTTTCAAGGTAAAACCAAAACTAGTAGTTAAATCAGTTTCGCAGTTCCCATTACAAAAAATATAGCTACTTAATTAGGCTCTTGAGGTACTTGGTTGAATTGTTAGCAAGCCCAAGCTTTTATTTATTCGACGCTTGAGTTGGGTTGAGTTGATGTAGCTAGCCGAGTCTAGATTTACTTAATTGAACTAGCTGGATTTGTTTAGAGCCTTGAGTGACTTTGCCTACAATCTTCTCGAGTTGCTTTGGGTGAGTTACTGTTCTTCTGCTTGTATTCCGTAGAGTGGTGTTAAATTTCAGATTACTTTGTTCCATTTCAGAGCAGGAGTTGTGACATGTGCTACTACCGAAGAAATAGAAGCTGAGAAATCTATGATTGAAAAAGATGTCGTAAGTGGCTCTTGCATAACTATTTTGGACTTTGAGTGTTTTGAAAATTAGAAAGAATGGGCATACTGTTCTGCATCTGCTTAGTGACGCTACATGGAGGGTTTTTGTTTACTATGTCGTTTTTCTCTCAGAAACAAAGAATGGAAAAGACTATTGAAACGGTTCGATCAAAATTTAATTCCGTCAGAACAGGAAGGGCGAACCCAGCTATGCTGGACAAAGTTGAGGTATCATCTCTGTGCTTATTCCTTCGGTACCAATGTGTTTCTAAAACAGCATATTGTACCCAAATGAGCCGTTTCTTTCCGACTCCAAAACAAGCCATCTGGTCAGTAGAATTTTCCATCTTTTCTGCTGTTATGATGGCCCTTCTCTCCCTGTATACGTAATGTTGATACCTGATGATCTAACTCCATCTAAGAGGCTACCTGATCGGGTTCTAAGTGTCTCACATATGAACTTTAATGCCATTATGCCTGTCTCCCTTCTCTCTATTTTTTTTTAAAGAATCGTAGATGCCTTAGGAGGCAAGTATCCTGTCACCTGAAACCATACCAAATTTGTGGCTGAAGTCATAAGCTGATGAACATGTGTTTCTAACTAGAATTTTTTTTGCAGAATTTCTGTTTTTGGTAGCGTTTTGCATATTTGTAAAGTCAGGGCACAGGCTTTAATTGCCGATATTAGATAATTTCTCGGATTAGCATCCGTATTGGGTCTGCTGCTTTCGTTCCTTCTTGCGTCCTTTAGATTGTTTTAACTTAAGAAGACTGATGCCTTTCCTTTTATTCCTTCTTGGGCATTAAAATCACATACTGACTTTTCCATGAGATTTTTTTCTGGTGTGGCTATTCCTTCTTTATATTCATGTGATTGTTATATTCCTCGTATGTGGAGAACAACTTCTTGGGAAGATGACAAGATGAATAGAGTAAATGCTAATTTCTTGATCGCCCCTGGATACAGGCCTTAAACTATGCTCAATATTGACACATCTCTGAAGTCCTTATGTTGGCTTAACAATCATAGTTCTTAGGAGCACTGTACTGCTATCTACAGTAATAGTAACATGACATTATTTTAGGTGGAGTACTATGGGAGTCCAGTCAGCTTGAAGAGCATTGCTCAAATCAGTACACCTGAAGCAAGTTCTCTCTTAATTCAGCCATATGACAAATCCAGGTATGTTAGACACATTGTGGAATTTTGATATCCTCATGCCGTATATTTCTGTTCCTTCTATCAGAAAGCTCAGAGCTGAAATGTCATGTTAAATCCTTGAGGTAGTTTGTTTGATGCGGATCAGGGAATCCTAGGAACTCTACAACTTTTTGTTAGATGTTTCAGTCTTCATTTTCTACTGATTGGAGAATTTATAGTTGTGGTTGCTGTTGAATGGTGGGGAAAAAGTTCTTGTTAGAGAACGCATTCTGATTTAAGAGATGTCCTGTTGTTTTGCCCCATTACTCAAATCACGGCATGCATTTTGAATTATAAAAATTCCAGCTTAAAGGCCATAGAGAAAGCCATTGTCAGCTCTGATCTTGGTATGACGCCAAATAATGACGGAGAAGTAATCCGCCTATCTCTCCCACAACTCACAACTGAAAGAAGGAAGGTACTCCTTTATAACGTTATACATCCAATGCTACTTCTAACAGCTTGCTAATACATTAATATTGTTACTGGTTCTTGCACTACTGTTGCAGGAGTTGTCAAAAGTTGTGGCAAGGCAGGCTGAAGAAGGGAAGGTAGATCTACATATTGTATCGATGGCTTATGACAACTAGGAATTTACCTTCTTGAGTAAATAAATCATTTACATGGTATTGTGATCTTCATCATCTTGTTAAGAAGGCATACAAAGCCACTGACCCTGCATAAGAAGTCCAAAGATTAAATCTGGCATGGGCTTTAGCTCCTGCTATGTTACAGGAAGTCTTGATAGCGGAACCGATCTTGGTGACTACTAGTCTTTAACATCACTGACTTAATTGCTTAGCTTGCAATATGACTGTCATAATCAAGTGTGTCAGCAAATTGTATAATTAGCTGATGCGTGCAGAATTGTGCATGTTCATTTTATATGATCCATTGGAGATCAATATGTGTGATTGCTGCTTCACACTATCTTCTACCACCATTGTTTTCATCTCGGGTTAATACCACAAAAAATCCCAAACTGGTATGCGTGTGACAATTTTACCTTGGACTTTTTTTTTTATCACCAAAAACCCCAAACTAGTACATTTGTGACAATTTTACCTCGAACATATCACAAAAAACCCCAAATTAGTACACTTGTGACAATTTTACCTTGAACATACCAAAAAAAACCTAAACTGGTACACATGTGACAATTTTACCATGAACTAAAATTTTAATATTATTCTTTTATTTTTTCGAATTTTTATTAATTTTTTTTTGTTTTTTCTTTTCTTTTTTTTTCTTCATCTTCAATCTCTGGCCGGTTGCCGGACCAGCGACCGGCCAGAGGTAGAAGCCGGCGAGGGTGGCCCTCGCTTGCGTCGGGCGAGCTGCGTCGGGCGAGCGTTGCCCTCGCCGGCGTTGGGCGAGGCCAACCCTCGCCTGGGCAGGCCAGGGCATCTTTTGCCTGAGTCGGGCGAGGATAGCCCTTGCCCGACTCAGGCGAGGGTCGCCCTCGCCTGACGGGCAAGGACAGCTTTCGCCCAACGCCGGCGAGGGCCGCCCTCGCCTGAGTCGGCCGATAGCTATCCTCGCCTGGGTGGGCGAGGACAGCCCTCGCCCGACACCGGCGAGGTTCTGCCCTCGCCCACACCGGCGAGGTCGAGCCTCACCAGCGGCCAATGAGGCTGACCTCGCCGGCTTCCGCCTCTGGCCATTCGCCAGTCCGACAATCGGCCAGAGATTGAAGATGAAGAAAAAAAAAAGAAAAGAAAAGAAAAGAAAAATAAAAAAAATTAATAAAAAAATTCGAAAAAATAAAAAATAATATTAAAAAGTTATTTGTTCTAGGTAAAATTGTCACAGGTGTACCGGTTTGGGGTTTTTCATGGTAAAAAAAATAGTTTAGGGTAAACTTGTCACGAGTGTACCAGTTTGGGGTTTTTGGTGGTATTAACCCTTTCATCTCTGATCATTGATTTTCAGGTGGCATTGAGGAATATAAGAAGAGATGCCTTGAAAGCCTATGAAAAGCTAGAGAAGGTTCTGATTACTGGATTGTCGGCTCTTTCAATCCATTTGTCTGGCTCAATTCTTGTTTTCTGAACTTTATCTCTTCTATGTGTGGTTTCTTCCCTTGGTCTACTTGCATGTACAGTTTCTCATCACATCCACTTTTGACAGGAGAAAAAACTTTCAGAAGACAATGTGAAAGATTTGTCTAGTGATTTGCAGGTAATTTCCTGCGTTATGCCATCAAATGTTGAGATATTTTCTTCCAGACTTGTTATAGCGGGCATAAAGAAATCTTCTGGCCACTTATTTTACCTTTGATTCTCATATAGTTTATTGATGAACGGCATGGACATTTAAACTTTATAGTGATCTTTGAGATACGGAGATGTTGTGTTTGGGATGGCTCATTGAATTTTTCCAATGAGTCAGGAAAAAATTTCTGATTGCTTAGTGGTTATGCTTTGTCCAATTATGCTGAAGCTGGGGAGCTTGAAATGCTCTCTCTACTCTTGACTCTCAAATCTTCTTCCAGAGTAAAGCATTTGATTTGTTTTTCGTTGTTTTCTTTTTACGATGCTCCAGAATCTTATGTACATACAATTTGCACAATAAACCAATAAGTTAAAAGAGAAAAACAAGAGTGACGGATGAAGAGGGGTTTGCATGATAATCCTCCTGTACCAAAATTCTGTAATGCACCAATAACTATGCCTATCAAACGATTTGGTCTTCTTGGCTTTTTTCTTCTGTGGATGCATATTTTCCAATTCCGTACAACTCATTAGATGTCCCTATCTTTCTTATATAAAAACTTTGTACTTTGTTCAGAAGCTGACGGATGACTATATGAAGAAAATTGACACCATCTACAAGCAGAAAGAGAAGGTAAATGATATGTTATTGACAGTGGTTGTTTCATCCATTATTAGCAAACGTGATATTGCTTGTGATAGCATCAAGCTCGACACGAGCTAATAATTCATGCTGTTGAATACGTAGAAACATCTCAGGCATGGACATCATGCATGTTGTGGTTTGTCACATACAAAGTTGTTTTTTGTGTCATTTGATGTGGAAATACCTCTGGCTTCAAGACACCTATGGTCTGCATTACAAGATGGGAAATGCTCAATCACTTAAAATTTCAAGGGCTGTACTTGAATTATGAACTTCTGTTTTGATTTTGCTAGGATCAATTGAAGATATATCAAGTTGCTGAAACTTCTCCTTTGCTGGAGTATTATCAATGGCACCCTCCTGTGATCCTCCAACACTTTGGCCTCATGAATTCAGATCCAAAAATTGAGCATTAGAAGAAATATACCTTTCATTCCTATACCCTATATATCACCTGCTTCGTAACAAAAAAGAAAGCAATGAAAAAGAAAAGAATATCACCTCCCTATGATCATTGTGCAGATTCTAGGTAAACCAAATGTGGTAGTTTTTGTTCTAGCAAATGCAAATGACATATGAGAGAGAAGATACTTGTTTGTTGCTTCTCTCATAGGCATATAAGAATCTATAGTGGTAAGAGAGTAAACCTTGGACCCAGCCCCCACTTATTGAGTTCATTGATGTGTACCTGCGCATCAGCTTAATTTACCTCTGCCTGTGCTAGAATTTGCTTTTCAAATTTTCTTCTATTTATACTTACATCATTGGCCCGACTATCTTTTGGACTGGGTGTTTCTAGTCCATTCTCACATGTCTCTGACTCGCGGTTTCATCTTTCAGGAGTTGCTGACTGTTTAAGGAACAGGCATGCTGGGTAAAGTTCTGTCAAGATCCCTTCCGAGGGAGAGTAAAGAGGTTATAAATAGTTACCGGCAATCAGGGATGCATGGACTGCTGAATATGCTTATACATGCATCGCAATTCTTTTGGAGTGATAATGACAGTTTGGTCGAAATCGATAGTTTTCTTCGTCGAAGGTAATCTTCGGCCTACATAAGATCTTCAACCGGCAGTTCCTTTGCATAACTCTCAATATTAACCGCCTCCATGACATTGTGGGAATGTAATGAGTAGTAAATTATTAGGGATAGCGGAGAGGCGGATATGGGCAGGCTGAACACGTCCCAAACCTAGCGCTTGATCGCACTTGTTAGATGGAGTCCTAATCCATCTCTTTTGAGAGAACGTAAAAGCTGGTTATTTTCATCTTTTGTATATCGGAGATTAATATACATAAAAATTTTCATTTCTTGTTATCTTCCATATTCTATACATATATTCAAGTACTTATCACCTATATGGTTGGTTTTATCCTATTACTTCTTGTCTTATATATTGCTTATGGTCTTTATATAATCTATAATGTTTGCTTTATTATTTAGTTTCATATTATTTCTAATCATTGCATATTTACTTCTTGACATAGAACATATTATTTACTTTATAGATTATTTTGAATTTCTAATATACGATTTATTAAATAATCCTCATTTTTATCTTTGACTTCATTTTTGTCTCTTTCTATAGTCTCCGGAACCTAGGACATCCTTATAGTATCAGAGTCAAGGGGGAGATATAGCTAACTCTTTTTAAGATCATCCTTCACTTGAGACGATTTCCTTCGTGGAGATCTTTTTATTGTTCCTTGCATATCTATTGTCGTCCAGGCAGTAAAACCTGGAGAGATAGTGAGACTGTTGGTCAGCATTAGTTAAAGAACTATAGAAAGAAGAAAGTAGTCTTGTGCAATAAACTTATTAAGAAGATCCATGTCTTCTTCAAAGTCTATATCACAAATGTCCTCATATCAAGGACCCATGAATAGAAAAGAAATCAATAAAAAAGATTTTAATAAATCCATAGAAAATTGGATTATTCCAAAGGTTAAATTCAACCAAATATATAAACACTCAAATTTTAAATTTTTCCGGAAAAATGATTACATAATAGTTACTGAAGAAAGAGATGTTCCTCTTTTTTACTCTTTTGCTTCAATACAACTATTAAATAAGGATTCTATAAAATTATGCCCAGAAATGGAATTATATTCATATAGATTTAGCCCAAATAGGAGCCAAACTTCTAATTAAAGAAGGACTAGACACTTCCCTACTCCTTGTATTGAGAGATGTAAGACTTTTGAAATATGATGAATCTATACTTGGGTTAGTATAAACCAGTCTCTGCAGTGGTCCAATACATTTTGATAGTCATTCTGGATTTACAGTCTCTCTTAAAGATAAAAATATTTTAAAATTTTTTACTCTTTAAATAAAAACTCATAATTACTCAATATCCGAAGGGTCAATTCCCCTTGCACTCGTTTATAGAGTTTATTACAAAGCTTTTAAACTCAGTTCTAAAAGAGAAACACTTCTTTATAAACTCACATTTCAAGTGCCAATATTACCATCCTAAAAACAATTCCATGGAATTAGATAGCCCTTCATGAACAATGGGAATTAGAGAACCAAATTCCCCAACAAGTTGTTCATAATTATGATCCTACAAATATCATCCAAGATTCAGAAGGAAGAGTGACGATACAATTCTCCAAAAGATCTTGTGATATTAGGTCAATTACATCATGACATTTTATTTCTTCCAGAAGATCAGTAGATTTAAGTCCAAATCTACCTCCTACAATCCATTCTAGAAATAGGGACAACCAAGTGCTCCTCCTCTCACCAATATTAGTGGCATAGACAATGGATCATGTATATCTAGGCCTGTTTATCAGCAAGAACATAACTCAGAATATCCTAAATCCACTCCTTTTGAGATGGCGGATCTTGAGATCAATGTCTTAGAAAAAGAGATCGTGCCAAATAGGATCTTCTAAATCAGAATTTAATTCTTTTAAAAATTCTCAAATCAGAAAATTGGTTTTTTGCAAACTTCAAAGACCAAGCAAAACAGATCAAAGAAGAATATTATGGATACATGCACAAGCATGAAATTCAAATGTTCTTTTTTGACTGGTTTCAAGAATGTTTTCTACAAAACAAAGAAAAATCTGTTTTAGATCAATTTTACAAGTGGAAATTAGACAATGGCTAAACTACAAAATCTAATCATCCTCCACTTAGAAAAATAAAACTACAACACTGAGAAGCTGAAATAATAGCTTTCCCTTTTAAAACATTTTCAGAAATGGAGGGTAGGTATAAAAAGATAGTTGAATAAAATAATTATTTTAATCAACATCTTCACACTATACGAAAGCAATTAGATATGATAGAATCTTCCGTCCAATTCAATTTGACCTAGATCACTACTAAACCCAATATATTAAAAACACATCCTTTTAGAAATTTTGAACTCCTTAAAAATTTTGGCATAGATTTTGCTAGAGCCTTAGAGGAAAGAAAAAGAGCTATTAAGGGAAAATCAATTTCTAAAGAAGAATCTAAATCTTCCATAATTTTAGAAACCCCAAAATAGAAAATACCAATCTTGTAATAAAAGATACTCGATACCAACTCAATGTTCTTGATGAATCTGATAATGAATCTATCCCTGAAATTAATAGAATCACGTGGAAGGGCCCATAAAAATTATATTTCTCCAGAGCCACACCGCCTTCTATAGTTTTAGAAGAATCTTCTAAAACCCAAAATGAATATTCTTCATGATTGATTTATGAATGGAACATAGATAGGGTCTCCGAACATAATCTTTTGAACATACTTAACTAAATGGTCATACTTGCCAATACCTATAAAACCATCCCTGATACCACAAACCATTCTATTGCTTATCTTATAATAGTAGGATTTATTGGCCAGTTAAAAGGATGATATGATAATTATCTTACTGATGAGCAAAGAATACAAATTCTTAATGCTTGTAAGTTAGATGATTATGGTCAAAGGATTGTTGATGAGAAATATCAACCCATTCAAGATACTATCAATACCCTGATATATTTCATATCCCAGCATTTCATAGGGGACTCATCTCATATTCGTGATAAGAATTTAGACCTCTTATCTAATATGAAATGCAAGACTCTAAGAGAGTTGAGAGAATATAAAAAAATCTTCTCATAAAATGTTTTCCTTAGGCCAAACTGTAATCAGCCTTTCTGGAAAGAAAAGTTTTTTTTACTGATCTACCAAAATTGATAGGAGAACAAGTTTGCAATAAAATAAGAGAAGAATATGGGGAACAAATTCCATATAACCTCATTTATTATTTTGATTATCAATAAGCCTGATGGAATACCTTTTTAAGGAAGAATGTCAATAATACCCATACATGGCTATTCTTCTTTGAAGAATTTGATACTCACCTAATGCCTTTCTGGTTCATCAGATGATGGGAATATTTTGGATCTACTAGTGAAATACTACACCCATTAGTGTAACCCAGCTATAAGATATTTTCTACCCAATTTGCACCTCTTTCATATGAAGCCAAATTCCCACACCTAATGCTCTTTCTCATATACTTTGGAGTATCATGAGTAATGGCTTGGAGTTTTGATTATAGAAAAACCATAGAAACGGATACCCTTACCTTAATCAGAAAATTCAAAATTAAGTGGTGGGATGGTATTAAATATTTTGATAGGGTTGATGAGCAATCAATAACAGAATGGTTGAGTAAAAGAAACCCGAGCCATATCAATCCAGATAATGTCACTCCTTTTTTCCATAATAAAGGATTTGTTTTATCAAGACTGACATATGCACAATCCCAACAATAACTAATGGGATTTTTAAAACAAGTCCTTATTGAATTGGAAGAATCAAGCTCCTCCCACTGACATCATAGTGAGAACACAAATGAAGATGACTGTTATGGCATACACCTTAGTGATAATGATGATTACTAAAAGACAAAGGTGGAATGACTATTGTCAAAGTTTTCACACTTCCATAATGAGAAAAAAGACTAATGGCAAAAGAAAGACAATCAATGTCTTAGCCTTTGTTGCTTTCATACTATGCTTTCATATTTCATGATGTTTTTCATACTTTTCACTGTAACACTGTGCACCTCTTCCTGTTCACACTAGTGGCTTTTTCTGAAAGACACAGTAACATCACGTGAACTTAGAATAATGCAATAGCTTTTAAAGATTCTCTCAGCCTATAAAAGCCATCCTTTTCTAACCAAGCAAATAGGTTTTTTCCGAAACGGAATTCAAAACCCTCTCTTTCAGAACTTCCATCGGCTGTCACACTAATACCAACCTTCTCTCTTCACTTAGGTCTGAAACAAAACCCCTAGTTTTGATCATACCTGGTAAGCTGTTCTTACGACCGATCTACTTTTTCATATCCATATCCCTATCTGATCTAAGATTACAAACCAATTTCATGGTTTGGAAATCCATAGATCTTTTAAATATTCCACTTGCATAGCATGAGATTTATTGAACAGAGAGCGGCCCCAGCCGCCCCTAAAAATAATCTCACTCTATTTACATCTCTGTAATTTCATTTCTTGCGACATTTTATTTACATTCCTGTAATTTTCATATCTTGTAACTTTTTATTGACATTCCTGTAATTTTCATTTCTTGTAATCTTTAATATTCCATACATATATTTAAGTACTTACCACCTATATGGTTGGTTTTATCATATTATGTCTTGTCTTATATACTGCTTATGGTCTTTATATAATCAATAATGCTTGCTCTGTTATTTAGTTTCATATTATTTCTAACCATTGCATATTTACTTGTTGACATAGAACATATTCTTGACTTTATAGATTATCTTGAGTTTCTAAGATACGACTTATTAAATAATCTTCATTTTTATCCTTGACTTCATTTCTGTCTCTTTATCCCCAACTTGGGGCATCCTTATGGTATCAGAGCCTTGGTTGGGATTTCTATAAACGAGTGCTTTTTATTTAGAATATAAATATATATATTAACTCAAGGACAGATGAAATAGCTATTTTTTTGGGGGCGTGGTAGCATATCTCATACACGATAAGCAAACGATTACATTAAAAGGAAAATATTAGCACTAAAGAAACATTTCAATTGCTTGACAAAATTTTTGGCCGTGACATTTCTGGAGAATGTTACCTAATCTTGTATTCAATATGGTCAGTTTGAAAGCGTAATCATAGTGAGGGAAACGACCTCACCAGCAGACTGGAGAAATTGTTGGCCACTGGTATCTAAAACTGCAAGCAACTGATATTTGGCTGCTGGTGGGCTACTACGTTGATTCCCGAATTGCGAGCCATTTGCTCGAATGGTGCCGCGGTCGAAGCTAGGTGGAGGTGCAGGTGGCGGTGCCAATCGTGGTGGTGGTTGGCATCTCCAAGTAGGAGGTCGTGGACAAAATTTTCAAAGTAAGAGTCCATATTAGCATGTCAAGTGGCTAATTAACAATGCTGGTGGCACATCAGAATTTTTTGGCATATGGATTTAATGGGGGTATCCCACTGAGCTCAATTCGAAAAGTTGAGGTACTCGACCGAACAAAAAAAGAAATTAGGTATTTGATCTTAAAGTGGCTAAAAAGTCGGGCTCTTATGATGTCATTGCTCCTTTTAAATAAGACTCCCAAACCCATCCCGTAACTGAAATCCAAAACCAAACTACAACTCTATAGGGCTTGGGTGGGCCGAGGAGAGAAAGAGCGAAGGCTGTCATAGGAAAAAATTACCGAAAATAGGTCCTAAAATTATAGCAATTGTGCCAATCGATCCTAGAACCTTTTTTTTTTTTCGCCAATTGAGTTTTAAATTTTTTGCATTTGTACCAATTCAGCTGGCCAGAAGTCGTTGACATGAATGTCAGCCGTCCTACGTGGTGCAGTCGACGCTGATGTGCATATTTTTTCAATTTTTTAATTATTTGTTTCGTTCTTTTTCCTTTATTTTTCCTTTATTTTCTTCTTTTCTTCTTCTAGCTGGTTGTTGGACCTTGGTGACCGGCTAGAGGCAAGGGCCGACGAGGGTGACCTTGCCGTACCCTCGCCATCATTAGGCGATGGCGAGCATCACCATGGTTGGATGATTGCCAGAGGAAGAAGGGAAGAAAGAAAAAAAAAGAAAAAGAAATAAAGAAAAGAAAAAATATACAAATATTATTAAAAATTATTCATGTCAGCGCTGGCCGTGTCACGTAGGATGGCTGACATTTATGTCATCGATTTCTGATTGGATGGATTGAATTGGCACAAATGCAAAAAGTTTAGACTTAATTGGTAAAAAAAAGTTTAAGACCTAATGGGCACAATTTCAATAGGTTTATGTTCTTTTTTGGTAATTCTTCCCTTCTCATGTGAATCTATAAGACTTGATCATAATTTTTGCACATCGCGCAATGCAAACATCGCATGATTTCCTTTCTTCCAACATGGACGTGTTGCTATAATTTCCGAAGCCCACTCATGTATGGTAATTCAGGCAAAGATATAGAGTAGCCACTAAAAAAAATATTTAAAATGACCAACAGTCCTTTTGGGCGTTGCCATTAGTTTGAGAAAGGATTGGATCAGAGAGATAACAAAAAAATAAATGGATGCAGATATAAGAAAAGTGTAAGGTCAATAACTTAAGATCATATCTTGTTTTTATATATACACTTCAGGAAATATTCTTTAGTGAAGATATCAGTGGGCTGATCCACAGGTGAAATGAAATGGATGTTGATTTGTCTGCGGGCTAAGCATTCGCAGATAAAATGATTATCAATGAGATACAAAACTGATATATTATCACACCAAAGAGTTAGAGGATGTTGTGGAAAAGTCTGAAAATCTTTCAATAGATATTGAATGCACAAGAGTTGTGCAGTTATATAAGTTGCTTGCGAGAACACCTGGAAATAAGAATGCGACCAAGAAAGACACAACCTTCAATTGAGCGTCGATCATCTTTTATCACCAGCTTTGATACCAAGTTTGACAGAGGATCATATCGGAGAGATAATTAGAAAATAAATGGATGCAGAGATGAGAAAAGTGAAAGAGTAAATTTTAGTATTGACCGTTCTCTCTCACACTATTTTATAAAGCGAGTCTCTTTATATTTACACTTCAAAAAATATTCACCTTATGCTGAATATGAGGAAAATATTGTATCTTGTGCTGAAAATGGCGAAAAGATCAAAATCATATCTTGTTAGGAAAAGATCATAATTTTGACTTTAGTTGAACATCCCCGCAAGCTAACGGGACAGGATGAACAGTTAGCTTAGACGTCAGAAGTCTAAAGCATGTGACCTCTTGCTAATCCACAGATGAAATGAAATGGACATTGGTCTGTCTGCGGGCTAGGCTTTTACGGATAAAATGATAATAAATTTCCACTTGGTTTGTTCGAGCATGAAATATAGGATTCGCAATGAGGTACGAAGCTGATATTATTACACCAAAGAGTTAAGGGATGTTGTGGAAGAGCATGAAGATCTTTCAATAGATATTCTGTGACATCCTGGAATTTTGACCCAATTTTAGGATTTAATAAACGTGTAATTCGTCAGTGTGCTTGTAGTAAGTCTCGCCCGGGAACTGATCACTCCCGGTTATTGTTTTTAAATTTGAGATTTCGCTAGAATCACACTCGATCGAATTTCGCCGTTATTTAGACCCCGAACTTGGCAGTCAATTTTCGGGAGTTTCGGGACGAAATAAATTGGACGGTGTCGATATTGTGGTAGCCAACGTTGAGATTGTCAGGAATGATGGAAAAATGAGAGTTTTTGACTAGGTGCAAATTTGGATTGGTAGACTTCCCTCGTTATAATTTGGTTTAATTAATTTGGCCTTTGTCCATTTTTATATGCGAGGCTTATATTAGACCAGTAAGTTGTTTTCGGTTTTGAATTTGGGCCATCGAATCGCGTTTAATATTAGAATGAAGTTTATTTTCTTTTATTTTTTTCCCTCTTCTCTCTCTCCCCGCGGTCCCTTTTCCCCTTCGCATGTCTGCCCCTCCCCTTGTCAGACTCATCCATCTCTCTCTCTCTCTCTCTCTCTCTCTCTCTCTCTTCCTTTTCTCCCTTTTCTTTCTTTTCCTTTTCTTTTCTTTTCTTCCTCCCTTCTTCTTCTTATCCTGGGCTGGCTTGCTCCCGACGCTGCTGCTTCTGGTTTTCTTTTTTTTTTGCTTCTGGCTTCTTCTCCTGCTTGCTGCTCGCTCGACCACGCCTTGCCAGCGACCAGCCCAGCCACCGTCGCCTGGCCGCCGCGCGCCGCCGCCGTCACCCGATCAAGCCGTGCCGCCGCGCTGTCGCTGACCGGTTTTCCCTCCCCTGTCTCTCTCTCTCTCTCCTGGTCGGTCTCTCCCCTGTTTTGGTCCCGACGAGTCTAGTCGCCGCACCCGACGAGCCCAGCTCACCCGTCGCCGGCTCGTCCGGCCAGCTCGCCCGTCGCCGGCTCGTCCGGCCAGCCACCGCCGGTCCGCACCCCCCCTCAGCCCCGATTCCTCTCTCCCTCGCCCTTTCCCCTGTTTTTCTCTTCCCTCCCGAAGCCTCCCCTGTTTTGGGTTTTCCCTGAAGCCGCCGCCACCGCACGCCGCCCCCAGCCGACCGCCTGCCCGCTGAGCCGCTTCCGAACCCGTACTGTTCATTCGGGGGTACTGTTCATCCGAGGCCCGTACTGTTCACGGCCCGTACTGTTCATCCGAGCACTGTTCATCCGGGTCCGTTATTGTTCATCCGGCCCGTCTCGAGCCCGTGCGGGTTTTTCTCCGGGCCAAAACCTGGTAAGTGATATCCTAGCCCCTATTTAGTACAATGGGTACTATTGACATGCTTATAGATTTATTTTAAATTAAATTATTGAATTAGAAATTTGATAAGTCGGTGGAGCGCGATTAGCGCAGGAATTATGTGGAGAATTGAGGAGATAAACTTGAATGACTGCGTAGCGTGTTGTGGTGTGTTAATTGATTGAATTGTGATGGTGCGTGTGGTTGGAAAATTGGAGTTCGGATGTGATTGACCTGGATACCGATTATGCGGATCGGTGTGTTGGATGGGTGATGTGACTGGGATTGACTTTTGCTGGGATTGGTATGATGCATTAATTTGGCGAATTGGGATGTTATGAGTGTGTCTTGAGTCGATTGTTATGATGTGTAAGAATAGCGAATAGTGTTGTGGTGCATGTGCATGTGAAAAAGCCCGGATCGATCGGAGGGCTGCCAACCTGAGACGTAGGTTACGCGGGTGTGGCAAACAAGGAATGACTAGACCTGAGGCGTAGGTTACGCGGGTCATTGGAATAAAAATAAAAAATGTCCTGAGGCGTGGTTACGCGGGACCGAGCCCGGCTTGATCTGAGGGCTGAGCCTGAGGCGCAGAGGCGCGGGCTGTGAGATAGGGCCTGAGGCGCAGTGGCGCGGGCCGAGTGAAAGGACTTGGGAGGTCGTGGAAAGTTGTTCGACCACGTATGCGACTTGAGTGTGACTGAATTGATTGAATTGACTGATTGATCGATTGATCGATTGATCGAATTGCTGGAATTGATTGAGTGTTATTGCGGCTGGCGTGTGAATGACTGTGATATATTATTGAATTATTAATATTATTTTTACTACATTTGACTGATGTGCAGAGCATGCGTATGATGGCAAAGGTAAGTACAGTGTGTGAGCTTGTAATGTTGTTGACTAGATTGGATGTATGACTTGTCTGGGTACGCATTGGCCTTCGTAGGGTTTAGGATGTTGCTTATTGAGACTCGTTCTCATGGTTATTATATAATCACTTTCAGATCCGCGACCGTGATCGATTTGGAGATGCCGCCAGAGTACCACAGGGATTGAAGAATAGATTAATTTACCCTGTCTTTTGAGTACCTTTTTATAGAGGAGATAAGCTCGTCAACCACCGCCCCCTTTTTAAAAGCGTGGTTAGAAATTGTTAGCCCAAGTTATCGTTTTTGTAATAGTGACTACTTTATGATATGTAATTATTATTTTGTGCTATCCCTATGTCATATTTTAATGTCTGGGTTGTTTTAAATTCGCTTCCGTTTGCCTTTATCGTTGGGTGTTTCGTTTGGGGTCGGCGACGCGTCCTGGGACGTCGCGTTCAATACGACCGTTGAAGGGGTGTCGCGAGCCGTTGGGGTTCGGGGCGTGACATATTCAATTTACATAAGTTATGTAGTTGTGTCAGTTGCTTGCTAGAACACTAGAAAATAAGATTGCAAGCAAGAAAGACACAATAACCTCCAATTGAGCGTCAAATCGGATAAGAGAGATAACGGGAAAATAAATGAATGTAGAGATGAAAAAAGTGACAAGAGTACTTTTTAGTATTGATAGTTTCTCCCTTACACTATTTTACAAAGTTTTTCTCTCTATATATATACACTTAAAAAAATATTCATCTTATGCTGAAGATGAGAAAAATATCGTATCTTGTGTTGAAAATAAGGAAAAGATCAAAATCATAGCTTGTGAGGAAAAATATCATATCTTTGACTTTAGTTGAACATCTCCGCAAACTAACGGGACAGGACGAATAGTTAGCTTGGACCTTAGAAGCCTAAAGTGTGTGGGTGAGAGACTTTAATGAAGTTATCAGCGAGCCGATCCACGTATGAAATGAAATGGGTGTTGATTTGTCTGCGGGCTAGGCGTTCACGAGTAAAATGACAATCAATTTTCACTTGTTTCGTTTGAGTATGAAATACAAGATTCGCAGTGAGATACAAAGCTGATTTATTATCACACCAAAGAGTTGGTGGATGTTGTGGAAAAGTATGAAAATCTTTCAATAGATATTAAATCCACATAAGTTATGCAGTTATTGAAGTTGCTTGCTAGAACACCTGGAAATAAGATTCCGACCAAGAAAGACGCAATAACCTCTAATTGAGCGTCGATCATCTTTATTACCATCTCTGATACCAAGTTTGACAGAGGATCATATCAGAGAGATAATTATAAAATAAATGGATGCAGAAATGAGAAAAAGTGAAATAGTACATTTTAGTATTGACCGTTTCTCCCTTATACTATTTTACAAAGTGAGTCTCTTTATATATACACTTCAAAAAATATTCATCTTATGCTGAAGATGAGGAAAAGATTGTATCTTGTGCCAAAAATGGGGAAAAGATCAAAATCGTATCTTCTTAGAAAAAGATCATATATTTGACTTTAGTTAACATCCCCGAAAGCTAACGGGACAGGACAAACAATTAGCTTGTACCTCAGAAGTCTAAAGCGTGTGAAAGTGTGACCTCTCGCTGATCCACAGATGAAATGAAATGGACATTGATCTGTCCGCGGGCTAGGCTTTTCCGGATAAAATGACAATAAATTTCCACTTGGTTTATTCGAGCATGAAATATAGGATTCGCAGTGAGGTACAAAGTTGATATTATTACACCAAAGAGTTAAAGGATGTTGTGGAAGAGCATGAAGATCTTTCAATAGATATTCAATTCACATAAATTTTGTAGTTGTGTCAGTTGCGTGCGAGAACACTAGGAAAATAAGATTGTGAGCAAGAAAGACACAATAACCTCCAATTGAGCGTCAAATCTGATCAGAGAGATAATAGGAAAATAAATGGATGCAAAGATGAGAAAAGTGAAAGAGTACCTTTTAGTATTGATCATTTTTTCCCTTACACTATGTTTACAAACTGAGTCTCTTTATATATACACTTTAAGATATATTCATTTTATGCTGAAGATGAGGAAAAGATCATATGTTGCATTGAAGATAGGGAAAATATTAGGATCATATCTTGTATTTATTGTAAGAGTTTTTCTGATGTGGGCTACATTAATTGATATTGTAGTTTATTGTTTTACAGGGTTGGTCTAATAATGTCAAATATAAAGTTTCATAATTAGTCTAATTTGGGATTGGCTAGTGTGGACTGAGTAAGGCTCAGCCCGTAATAAGAGGGCTTGACTTAAAATTCTCTAAATAGAGCTCAAGTTTCTCCTTTAATCCTAACGCACATATATTTCACATAAGGAATAAACGTTATCTGTGAGAGGCAGTCTTATTGAGCTAGTGATACAGAAGGTGATAGAGGAGAAGACTTGCATAGAGGATCGTCGCTATTCTACATCAAGAATGATGGATTCCGAATCAGGTGCGCAAATCTCTTTCGCTCGATGAATGTGTTCTAGATTCTAGCTATTGTGATTTTGAGTGTCGTTTTATCGCGACTAACATGTGGTATCAGAGTTTCCATAGACTAAATGTAGAATGTACGGATTTTGCCCTTTTTGTGATTTTTTGTTAATCAAAATTTGATTTTAATTACATATTCGGAATGTACTTGTCAAGACGAGAATTTTAATATACGGCATGACACTGGGGGATGCTGCACGCTCGGCCATTTGCCGCTAGGCGATGGCGTATGTTGTCCATGTGTGCAAACACATGCAAGGCATGCCCAGGGCTGACATCAGCGAACAAGCAAAGATTCGACCCGACCCGACTAGTTGACTTGACCCAGTTAACCGGTTGACCCGACCTGAAGATCCGACCCATTGACCCGCCTGAACCAGTTCATCCATTGATCGGACTGGTCAACTGGTGGGATTGTAAATTGGTCATGCCGAAAACCGGTCGAACCGTCGGCGGTTGGATCGGCGAACAAACCGAATGAAACAGGGGCATGTATACCTTACGCGCTGTGTAATGAGGAGGCGGGTGAGGGCGCGTGCAAGCTCCGATTGGAGCGTTCTTGGTACCTATGTTCTCGTATTGAGATTTTCTATATTGTGGTATATTTATTTTATGTGTTTGGTGCTTTTATGGATGTGAAAATACATATGGAAGCTTGAATACATGTATTTTCAAGGTATTTTTGAGTATTATTGTGTATTTTTGTCTGGTTTTGGAAATATAAATGTTGATTCGCATGAATGTTATCACGTAAAGTATGTGTAGTGTAAAATTCATTGTCTATCAATAAATGGAACAATGTAATTGGCATGACATGTGATTTTAGCGACAAATTACTCGTCTTCAAGTCTAAAATTGCATGTATACGGTGAATGTGAGACGTAGAGTTTATATCCCTAGTATGAGAGAGTTTCAAGAATTCAATTGAATTGTAACCGCCAAAGTGGCACTTATGATTGGATTTGAGAAATATCGATATCATATTGTGGTAGGGTGTCTCCTATTCTAATGCGTGGTCATAATCCCAAAGGAGGTGATCATGTATTAGTTTATGGAGGAACACATGTACAACATATGCTTGAGGAGTGTCTAATCTTAATGGTTCATACACCCAAAGGTAGTGAATTTACGAAGTTTGGAATAAATTCTCATGGCCATTGTAATGTGGAAAATATATAACCGTATGTCATGTATTCTACCCAAAGGTGTTTATATGATGATGTATGTAAATTTCAGGATGTGTACTTATAAGGTTTTTAAGTTACACAGTTCTCACATGATACTAATTATAAACATTGTTTATTCCAAATCAGTCACTTTCTCTTTAAACGGCGCATTGCGATTGACGTTTTTACAGGTTCAAACTTTAAGAAATGGAAAGAGGATTATATGTTTAGGATGGAGTTGGCGGATGTTCATATTGCTGTTACTAAGAATAAGCCGGCGAATCTTACTGACTCCAGTACAAAAGCCCAGAAAGCACAATTTGCTACATGTGAAAAGAGCAATAGAATTTTCTTACTGTTAATGAAGCGGTCTGTTCAAGAACATTTGAAAAGTGGTTTGTCAGTTGACTGCACTGCTAAACTAATGACGAAGGCTTTAAAGGCTAGAAACCGAGTCTCATCTAATGTTAAAATTGGAACACACTTGCAAGCACTTTTCAACATGAAGTATAATGGTTCTATTGAAGTTAGGGATTACGTTCTAAGGATGGTAAATCTGCAGACAAAGCTTCAGGCTTTTAATGTTACTATTCCTAATGCTTGCATTGTGCGTCAAGCTTTAAATACTCTTCCACCTAATTTTGGAATTATCAAGACTAATTACAATTTTCAAGATGAGACATGGTCAATTAATGACATGATAGCAAGGGTGGTGGTAGAAGAAGAGAAACTAAAGAAAGAGAAAGGGCACATTGTCATGTATGCTTCTAGTTCCAACAATAAGAAGAATAAGAGGTTCAAAGCTCATACTCCTAAAGGAATTAATGAACCAGCCAATCATTCTAACAGTCTGGGTCCTAAGAAAGCATCCTTGAAGACGGATGATAATGGTTGCTACTTTTGCGGGAAGAAGGGTCATATAAAGAAAGACTGCAACAAATATAAGAGTTGGTTGTTCAGGCGTGAGCATGTAGGTAATGATTTTTTGGCATTTGTTTGTGAATCCAACCTATCAAAAGTCCCGTCCAATTCTTGGTGGCCAGAGCTGCGAATGATAACCATTATGTTTCTGTATTTTTGTTTCAAAAATAAGTTTGTAACAAAAATAAGTTTGGTAACTTAATTTTAATTTCTATTTTTGGAACAAATTTTTGTTTCAAAAATAGATTTGGAACATAAATTAGAATTCTCTATTTTTTAAACAGAAATGGAAGCAATTTCTATCTCTTCAGTCTTAAAAGACGTCCGCCAAAGAGAAATATAAACAATTTATATCTCTTCCGCCTTAAAAGACATCCACCAAAGACCAAGACCAGCTTTGAACGAAATCTCCACCTTTTCAACAGAGAGACCACAAAAACCCTAGGCCGTCCTCCTCGCCGTGATGCCGTCTTCCTTACTGCCGTCGACGCCGTCTTCCTTACCACCGCAGGAATGCACGGAGGAGGAGTAGGAGGGCTGGGGAGAGACAAAGATGAAGCTCCCCCCCCGGACCTCAAGTGTGTTGGTTTCCTTGCCGCCACTATTGCTCCGCCTCTCGTCGCCTGGTCTCCTCTCTGTCTCACTCTAGGTGCACCACTTTCCTCATTCCTTGACTCTGCCGTAGCGCCATTGTCTTTGCGCTCTTTATGTGCGGAATGGTGCGGTCTTGTCGAACGTGTTTGAGTGTCATGTGGAATTTGTCAGAGCGGATGGTTATGTTATGGTGCTATATGTTAGATTACGTTAGTTGGCTCGTGACCGTGGAAGTGTGCCGTAGACATGCTTTGGATTCATGTTTTCTTTTTTTATGAACTTGAAAGCTGAGAAAAAAATGATGAAGGATGATTCATTGGATAGGTTGATTCACATCTCCTACCACCGACCTGGTTCTGCATTGATGTTGTTGTTGTTAGAGAAGGAGCAATTTGCTTAGCTTTACATGATTACATTCATTGCAAGGCTAATTTCCGCTTCAAGAATAGAGAATTGCGCCTGTTCATTCGATAGTTGAGTATAGGACCAGTTCACTGTTATGTGTCATTCATTGTGCATTGTTAAATTTGAATTTGTTGTGTTGTGTTTGAATGCCTTTGTTTCACATAATTTCTAGTCTTTTCAATAAGTCAATCTTTTTTCATATGCTGTGGAATGTGAATTGCTTGCTTGCATTGGACTGGTCGATGATTGCGAGTTTTTCAAAAGGATTGATCCTAAGTCCTCATTACACGGCAGAGAAGTGATTTTTGGATTGATCAATGAAAAGAAATCATTGGAAAGTATGGAAATTGGTTGAAAGTATATGAGGAGAAGTGATTTTTGCATTGATCAATAACCTCTCTTGCTAGTTTAGATTGGGTATGGTGGTGATGATTGTCTATCTCTTTTGCTTCTGGGTAGCATAAGTAGGGGTAGATGCTAGGAAAAACCAATGTTATGATGCAAAAAAAGTGAAATTGTATTCAATTGTGTTAGCAAATCCAAGTTCAACTATGTTTAATTGTCTGTAATGAAAGATGTCTTGTTCTGTGTATTGCATACTTATTTCAAATTTGTAGTAATACTATCATGTTATTATGTTGCACGATAAAGGATTTAAGTTCTTAAGCTTTTCAAAACTATGGTGGATTTGCTTGGAGACGAAAAAAGAAAAGAACAGAACAATCATGCATCTGCAAACAGAACAATAATCACCAATTATATGCTTCAAACGAGGTCTAAAAACCTATTTTCTTGGAGAACACGGGTGATTACATTAAAAAAAACCAACTGGACAAGTTGGCATATGGTTTAGAAAACAGTAAAGAAAAGGAAATTACAACCTACTTAAATGATTACTACAGAAAAAATCCAACTAGACATTAGCTACAAAGTTGAATTGATAGGAGGATGTTCTCTTTCAATTTGACTGGCGTGATATATGCTTGCTTGATTTGATAGGAGGATGTTTTCTTTCAATTTCTTCGTGTATTTTGACTGGTGCGATATATGCTTGCTTGATCTTATAGGAGGATGTTTTCTTTCAATTTATCAACAGTCATTACATATTATTGTGATCTTGATATCAAAACTTCTTCACTTGAATTGGTATATCATTTGATGTGGCTCATTTAATGCTCAACCAGTTAAGGTTAAATGGCATCCAACAAAAAGGTTATTATGGCAAAGTGGACCGAGCCTTTGACCAATATGCTAGTAAGTTTGTTGGTAGAAGAGGTTAAAAAAGGAAATCGCATCGCCTGTACTTTCAACAAAGCAGGGTGGAATAACATACATACTGAATTTAATAAACAAGTAGGACTCTAATTTAGTGTAATTCAGTTGAAGAACAGGGTAAACAAACTGAAGAGATAGTATGGTAGTTTTAAGAAGCTTATTTCACAATCTGGATTTGGATGAAATAATTTAAACAAAAAGGTTATTGTAGACGATGCAAGTGTATGGGAGTCTCATATCAAGGTATTACTTTATTTAGGTCATTTTGTTTTTATTAAGGATGTAAGCTTCAATTATGTTGCTGACATATGTTATTATTGTGAAAATTGTAAGATAATAGCGAATGGGTTAAATTCAAGAATGATGGATTTCCTTTGTATCCCCAGTTGTGTATTGTGTTTAGTAATACATATGTTACTGGGGAGTATGCAGCAGGAAATATCGAAGGCTTGTTAATGTTGGAGGGAGAAGACAATGGTGGTGGTGGTGGTGGGGTAGGTGATTCAAAGGAATTTAACGAACACCATATTATTGAGGGAGTCTTTACACCTGACATGACTGTCACCCCAGTTCGTGAGAAGCACATGTTGGATAGGACTCCAAATTCCAAGAGGAGGAAAAAGAGCAACGCATATAATGTTAGTGGTACATGTAAAGCCATTCAAGAAATGATCAAATTTAGGACAGGTCTCTTACCAAAAAAAAAAAAAAAATTTAGGACAGGTCAATCAACAAGTGGCTTCGTCACTTCACATGCCCCACCACTTGTAGACCCCTACTCCATAGGAGTTATGGTTGCCATCCCAAATGGCATGTCTAACTTGAAGTAGGATCTTTACAACAAAGTTGTGAATTAGGCATGCCTTAATGCCACTTGGAGAGAGAGGCTTTCATCATATCTCTACCTGAAAGGAGGCGTGGACTTCTTGAATCTCTTTAAGTAGTTATTGAGAAATATGCTATGGATTTATATTTGGCTTAATTTCATTGTATGACTTATGTACTTGAGACTTTGGTTTTTTTATGATGCAACTACAATGACATTGTGGCTATTGTTTGGTTTTTTCTTATGATGCAACTATGACGACATTGTGGCTATTGTTGATTGTTATTGGAGTCCTTATCTGATGTGTTTATGTTTTTATTTTGTGTGAAGGCATAGGTAATACGGAGGGGGAGGGTGAAAGTAGCAATTATAATGATGAAGTAGCATCAGTCAAATAAGTTGAACAAGACTTTGATGATTTTGATCTTGATAAACTGATATCCTGGTTATGCACTATTAGGCTGCGTTTGGTCGACCGGATAAAAGACATGATATGATATGTTTTATCCTATCTTGTGTTTGGTGGTGATCCAGGATAGGTTAAAGTTGGACATAGACTGGATATAGCTCGGATAAAAAAATCCGAGGAGGGGAGGAGGAATAGATCCGGATAGGATTTCTAATACCTATTTTTTTAGAAATTCTACACTCCACTCGCTGTCATCTTCATCCCCACATCATGTGCGTTTTCACCAAAAAAATTTCTTGGCTTTTTTGTCTTCATCGACTCCTCTGGACCCGTGAATAGCAAAAATAAAAAATAAAAATTATCCTATCCGTCTTTAAATCCGTAGTCCACCAAACAGTAGACAATATATGAAGAAATCTCAGGATTTCTTATTTTGTCCTATCTAGTCCTATCCTATTCAGAAATCCGGATGACCAAACATAGCTTTACAGTGGACATGTCCACGCACACGAGAGAACCTATTAGAGACAGCGTATTGTCAGGACCCGAATGGATAAGAGAGGTTTTGTATGGACATTCAGATAGGGTATATGAAACTTTTAAAATGGAGAGACATGTCTTTCTCAATTTTTGTGAATTGATGAAAGCAAAAGGTTGGTTGAAAGATAATCAACATATTAGGGTAAATGAACAAGTTGGGATTTTCTTATTTATAATTTGTCATGAGAACTCGAATAGAGATTTATGTGAGAGATTCCAACATTTGGGACAAACTATCAATAAATACTTTACTATAGTGTTGAAAGCAGTTTTCAAACTGGCGAGAAAGGTTATTGTACTCCCTTCCTTTGATGTCGTCCCAGAGGAGATTCTTATGGATCCTAACCATAAATGTTACTTTAAGGTAGGATTTTCACACTTTCCTTTACACCATTAGTTTTATTTTGTTGATAATATTGCATAATACTAGTCTTTGATAAAATGACAAGGTTGCGTAGGCGTTATTGATGGCATCCATGTTCATGCTGTTGTACCTGTGGAGAAGCAGATCCCATTTAGAGGAAGGAAATTAATTATCACTTAGAATGTGTTGTGTGTTTGTTTGTTTGATATGAAATTTACTTTTGTGTATGCTAGTTGGGAAGGCTCTGCCAACTATTGTCAGGTGTTTTCGGCAGCACTCGAGACTCCTCGCTGGAAATTTCCTCGACCGCCACAAGGAATTTGCTTACTCTTTAAGTAGTAATTTTCTTTATGATTGGATTGCGATTGCAAATCATGACCAATAAATGAATACCTTGTTATAGGCTAATACTACGTGGTAGATTATGGTTATACAACAACTCCGGGATTTTTAACTCCTTTCAAAAGTGAACGGTATCATCTAAATGATTATAGAGGTAGAGCAGGACAACAAAGAATAGCAAGAGAATTGTTCAACCATAGGGATTCTTCACTAAGGAATGTCATTGAGAGATCATTTAGAGCATTAAAGAATCGTTTTTTCATCTTAAGACACATGCCTTCGTTTACAATTCGAAAGCAAATAGGTATTGTAATTGCATGTTGTGTTATTCATAATTACATCCGTGATCAAGACAAGATGGATAAGAACTTTTCCCTATATGAAGATTCGAATTACGAGTTTGAACCTACACAAGATGAGGTTACGGACGATACATCAATTGGGGAAGGAACCGAGATGAACATGCTTAGGAAAAGTATTGCCAATAAAATGGTAAGGGATCATTATATGCAGGAGATTCCATGAAATTGTATTTTCGACTTATGTAATGTATTTCCATTATATTGCATTTTCTTTCTTGGAATTTCCATGGTTGCAAGTCTTTTGCTACAATGATTATTCTCCATGACATTGTTTTGGAGGCATCTTTAGTATGACAAGTGGCTCTTGTAAGGTGATGTGGTATTTGAGGACTATATTATCAAATGAATTTTTGTTCTAGGAAATTGAAATTTTATGCTGTTATCAAATGAATTTTTATTTTAGAAACAGAAATTTTGTGTTGTTATCAAACATGTTTTTTTGCTCAGAAACTTATTTAGAAACAGAAATAGAAAAATCTATTTTTGGCCATAAATTGATTTCTACAATAGAATGGTTGTCATTCGCAGCCTAGATAGTAGAGCAACTAATCATGTTGCATTTACCATATAGGGATTCGTAAACAGAATGAAGCCAATCAGGATAAATCAAAGCTCATCATAGGAAATAACAATAAAGCTGACGTTGAGTTCACGGGAAATGTCATTTTAATTCTAGATTCTGGTTTTAGTTTGATGTTAAGGAACACATTTTACGTACCTTCCTTTAGACGGAACTTAATTTTCGTATTATGTTTAGACATGTGTGACTACTCTTTTGAAATAAAGAATAATGCTGTTGCTATGTTTTTTAATTCAAATAAGGTTGGGTGCTGCAATATGTTCGATGGATTGTACATATTGTGTTTATCTCTCAATAATATGTACATTGTTTATATGGCCGAAAAAGTTATTTCCAAAAGATCTCTGCTTAAGGAACAGTCTTATATGTTGTGGCATAAACGTCTTGGTCACATTTCTAAGGAAAGAGTGGAACGGCTAATAAAGACTGACATTTTAGCTATTTTTAAAAGTGATCTAGAGACTTGCGTAGACTGTTGTAGAAGTAAGATGACTAAGATAAAGAAGAAAAGTACAGTCCGAAGTTCTGACATGTTAGAGGTCATTCATACTGATATTAGTGGACCTTATACGGCAACCTTGTGTATAAATTTTTATTTCATCACTTCTATTGACGACTACTCCCAATATGGTTATATGTATTTGATTAAGGAAAAGTCTGAATCTCTTGACAAGTTAAAGATTTTTTGAACCAAAGTCGAGAAATAGTTGGGAAAAGTCATATAGATTGTCAGATTTGATTGGGGTGGTAAGTATTATGGTAGGCATGGTGATACTGGACAGCTTAAAGGACCATTTATGAACTACATGGAGGATTCTGGAATAGTACCTTAATTTACTATGCCTAAGGCTGTTCCATTGACTCCTTTTAAGTTATGGATTGGACGTAAGCCTAGCTTAAATTATTTTAGAGTTTGGGGATGTCCCGCAGAAATGAAGTTATATAATCCAATGTCAGGTAAATTGAATTCCAAAACCACCCAGTGTTACTTTATATCTTATCTAGATCATTTGAAGGGCTATCGATTTTATAACCCCATTGGAGGCACAAGAATCGTGGAATTATAGATAGCGAAGTTTTTAGAGTTTAACGTGGCCAAAGAAGGTAGTTGCTCACAGACTATTGATGATAGCAGTATGGTGGGAAATATTGTGTCTTTTTTTCTACCTATACAAACAAATGTGGAGCATCCTACACCACAAATTGAATCTGTTGTGGTCCAGGATCCTATTGTTGATGTAGTTCTCGATGAAATTCCTCAAGCCCCTTAAGTGCAAGATGAGGTTGAAGAAGTTCCACTCAGGAGATCCATTAGGCATAGACGATTAGCTACACAACCATAATATATAGTCTATCTGGGAGAGCAAGACTGCGATATCGGTTATATAGTTAACCCAGTGACTTTTGCAGATGCTGTTTCTTGTGCTCAGTCAGATCTGTGGTTAAATGCAATGAAAGATAAGATGTAATCTATGAACATAATAGTGTTTGAGAGCTTGTTGAATTGCTACGAGTTCATAAACGCATTGGCTGCAAATGGGTGTATAAGACTAAAAAGGACTTCAAAGGAAAGATTGAGAAGTTCAAAATTAGACTGGTAGCTAAGAGTTTCACTCAAAGAGCAGGAATAAACTATGAAGCAATCTTTTCTCCAGTCTCTTTTGAAGATTCTTTCAGAGTAATCATGATTTTAGTAGCTCATTTCGATATGGAGTTACACCAAATAGATGTTAAAACTACTTTTCCAAATGGAGACCTTGCTGAGGAGATTTATACGGAGCAACCCGAAAGCTTTGCAGTAGATGATTCAGGTAAGCTTGTATGTAAATTGAAAAAGTCAATTTATGGCCTCAAGCAAGCTTCTAGACAATGGTATTTAAAGTTTCATAGTGTTGTCACTTCTTTTGGTTTTGTTAAGAACAAACTGGATTAATGTATATACTGCAAGTTCAGTGAGAGGAAATTTATTTTCCTTGTACTCTATGTAGACGATATTTTACTTGCAAGTAGTGATCTTGGATTATTACATGAGACAAAGAGAATGTTGTCAAATAATTTTGACATGAAGGATCTTGGTGAGACGTCTTTTGTACTTGGCATTGAGATCTATAGGGATCGTTCTCGCCGTTTATTGGATTTATCTCAGAGGGCATATATTGATCATATTTTGGAAAGATTCAATATGCATGATTGCAAGCCTAGAATTGTTCCTGTTAATAAGGGTGATAAACTGAGTCTATCACAATGTCCTAATTCAAATACTGAGAAAGCCTAAATGAAGGAAGTATCTTATGTTGATGCACTTAGTAGTATTATGTATGCTCAAGTTTGCACCAGACCAGATATTGCTTTTGCAACATGACTTCTAGATAGATATTAGTCAAATCTAAGACACGATCACTGGATTATTGCCAATAAGGTTTTAAGGTACTTAAAGAGAACAAGACACTATGTGTTGATTTACAAACATGTTCAAGACCTATGGCTAGTAGGGTTTCTGGATGTAGATTTTGCTGGCTGTCAAGATGAATTGAAGTCTACAACAAGATATAACTTTATGTTAGCAGGATGCACAGTATCATGGAAAAGTGAGAAAAAGAAAACTATGTCATCCTTTACCATGCAAGCGGAGTTTATAACATGCTTTTCTGCAGCTATTCAGCAATTTGGCTCCAAAACCTCATTAGGGAGTTGACCGTATTTGATTTTATGGATGGACTCATACAATTGTATTGTGACAATAACTTTACAACGTTGTTTATCAACAATAACGGAGGTCTTAAGGGATCTATGCATATGGTGATCAAGTTTTTGACAATAAAGGAAACAATTCAAAATGGTGACATTACAGTAGAGCGTATTCTCACAGATGATATGGTTGCAGATCCACTAACTAAAGACCTTCGCCCTTGTGTGTGTGAGCGACATGTAATTAACATGGGCTTAGGAGCATCATGGGATGCTGTTGTTTAGTGAGAGCTATTTTATTATTGCTCTACTAAAGTTTGCATCTATGTTTTTTTGTTACATTTAGTGACATTTTAATATGTATCAACTTATTTACATTCAATAAGGTATTTATGAATGCATTATTATTATGTTGAATATATATTTTTGGTAAAAATCTCAAGGTATTGTGTAAACCTTGAGTAAAGGCTAGGGGCATCCAATTATTAACCTTAAAGATATGTCTTGTTACATATAAACTAAAGTTAACTCAAAGGATATAACATATGTAGGTTCATCTGAACCATAATGATATTCTCTTGTGGCACATTTAGTTTTGTTATACTTAAGGAGAGAGAATATGGAGTGACAAAGGGAATGACAAATAAAGTATTACTCTTTTTAAGGTATTATCCAATTGCCACACTACCATTTTGAATTCATATCAGTAGAGTTAAAAACATTTGTGACCATGGAAGGTTCTGTGTATACATGCAGTTACTGTCATGATTCAGTGTTTGTGACTTTTTGGGATCGAATTGACTATTAAGAACTATCATTAGACCAACATAAAGGTATGCACATACAATGCAATTTCAATTAATATAGCCTAAGTAGGAGAATGCAAGAGTTTTTTTGATATGAGCTATATTAATTGATATTGTAATTTACCATTTTATGGAGATGATCTAATAATGTCAAATATAAAGTTTCTTAATTAGTGTAATGTGAGGCTAGCTAGTATGGGCCGAGTAAGGCCTGGCTCATGATGAGAGGGCCCGACTTAGAACTTTATAAATAGAGCTCAAGTCCCTCATCTAACCCTAACATACACATATCTCATATAAAGAGCAAACGCTATCATTGAGCCAGTGATACAGAGGATGATAGAGGAGAAGACTTGCGCAGAGCATCGTCGCTATTCCACATCAAAAACGATAGATTACAAATCAGGTGCGCAAATCTCTTTCACTCGATGAATGTGTTCTAGCTTCTAGCTACAATGATCTTAGGTGTCGTTTTATCGCGACTAACATTTATATATACACTTTAATAAATATTCATCTTGTACTGAAGATGAGGAAAATATGTTATGCTGTGCTGAATATGAGAAAAAGATCAAGATCTGTTGTTAGGATAGGAAAAGATCGTATCTTTGACTTGTCGAACATGATATTAGTGTTAATTTACTAAGAAATAATCCGATTGGATCGACGACGTTAGCATGAAAATCTCAGGGAACTGGAAACTGCGAATTTATTGCTTCGTCCACTTGAAAAATAGAAAATTTACTTAAAAAAAAGGACAGCTTCGTCTCATGCCACTCGATATTATTGCAGACTGCACCATCCCTGAATAACCCCTCTTTGTTTATGAGGGTTGTCATGTCAGGTTCACATGCCTGATTGTCGAAACCTCACCTGAATGTGCTGCTTCGTCCAATGAAGTTTCGATAAATAAAAGAAAAAACAAAGGAAAAAAGGAAGATGCCAAGATCTCTCGTGAACGTTGAATTGCAATCTGAACCAGTTTTTAAGCTGAGACGTTCGATTCGTTCCGCTAGGATTGAAACTGCTCTTTCGGCGTTGTAGTAATTGTCAAGAACCAAGTGACGAGAGGCGGAGACTGGAGAGAGTGTGTAACTAGTATTAGAATTCACTAATAACCTATATGGGCTTTGTTAGAATATTGATACATTAAACCACGCATTCAGCTAACAGTTTACGTTTTTAAAATGGTTTGCAGGGGTCCACAAAGTCTCACAGACTTGGTGGCTAGGGCAAAGGCGACACAAAATGTTTATCACGAACTGTTTGTTGGGTTTGTTCCATCGCCTTTTATTTGATCACCAAGGGTGACCGAAGGCAATAGTTTCAATTTGTCGCTTTTGGTAGCCAACATGACAAAAATGAAATGTGCCCTTGATGCCAAAGGCGAAGAACGTAAGTTGTCGCCTATAGTACACCTTTTGATTTAAGATGATTATGGTGAATAAGGACGCCGGTATTACTAAGGCGGCTCACACCTAAATGGGAGATTTGGTGAGGTGCATGTGTGAGGGTGTTTGTAAAAAGAAATCTCGCATCGGGATGTGGTGTAATGAGAAATAGTTAATACTTATTGAGTTTTTGAGTGAAGATATGTTTGTTAGGCTCTTAATGATAATTTCATGTGAAGGTATTGGGTTTCTGCATGCTCCAAGCATTACCAACCTTTAAGACCCAACCCACTTGTGACAGTCAGGTCGTTCTAGTTTAATTACTTGAAAACAAAATCATAATATGAAAGTGTACTGTGAATATTGTAGACTGACTTCGCCAAGAGATATTGTGTATTCCATACTAGTCTAAGCCACTGCATGCGCCTATTGCTCCTTAGTTGGGTTCCATAGACATGTATTGAATGTATTAAGAGTATCTGCGGCTCTTTAAATACACGTGGTCTCCCTTTACTTATTAATTTAAACTTTTTGGATTGAATATTCTAGCATCGTAATAGATTCAGGCTCTGCCCCAGCTCATTTTGCATGTTCAGTCTCTGTTTGTCAAATTCTACATGCCGTTTCTAATTTGTCTTTCATGTGAGAGGGAGCGTCAAAGTATGTCACGTTGCTTATTAGCAAGGGCTATATTTTATTTGTATACATGTAGTCTTCTCCCACCTATTACTCCGTTAGCTTAACTTTTTAGTTTGGATATTCTAACACGATAAATGCAAACCTTGTGTTCGAAGTTAGCGAGACCAATCACTGAAAATAATTCATTACGAATTTCCTCGTTTCCTTCCGAAACATTGTCTTCGTAAGACTTAGCCAGTGGAGATTCCTTTGAGTGCATAAGATGCTTTGACAGCATCTAAAGATTCCTGAATGTACAGAAAGCATTACTTCACTTTGTTTTATTTCATCTTCCCGATGACGAGGAAGCTGGTCTTACACAGACAAGAACAACCACTAAAGAAAGAAAAGATTAAACAAAGACAGACCCATATGAAGCATCAAGGTGGGGGAGGTTGTTGGGATTCTAAGTCGGAACAAAACAACCGGAGCTTGCTGATGTTGCTCTTTCATCATTTGCTTTTCTTGGCTTATGAGCATTTGACAATGCCCGATTCCATTTTTAGATGCTCCTTGCTCGATCCAGCTGCTTTCCCCCATCATCTTGAAGATTTGACACATCAAGTTAGTGGTCCGACTTAAATCATTGCTAGTAGATTAATCTGTTCGCCTACACGTGGCATCATCCACGTGACGGTTAGTGTTAATCAATAAAGGGAAAAAAATATTAGAGCACGCACCATCGGTGTAAAGAAGGGAAACCCACGAGTTCCTATCGATCTAATGATGATGATCGAGTTGTTCCAACGTAGCTCAAGCGATTGCACAGTTAGTTAATCACGCGTGCAATGTCTCGTAGCTAAACGCGATCTCTTTAATTTATTTTTAGTTCTGATTTTGGTCTACGGATTTCGAATGGTAGATGCAACCAACGTAGCGCAATGGAGCTCGATGCTCCTGCGCTCGTCCCGGTGCAATTGGAATCTCCCATCTCCATGCGGTTTTGTCGTTCTTTGTTTGCTCAAAGAAGAGGGTGATTTTGTGAGGAGCTTGGCTCTCAGTAAACATGTTCAATGAGGGTGAAAAAAAATGTTAAAATAAAAATAAAAGAAGCGGGCCAAGATTATTTAATTATTTTTTCTCCTTAATTACTTTTCCACCGAATTATCAAGTCGGTTAAAGCTAGGCGTTGGATCTGGAATAGCGAGGTGTTGGGTGATCTTGGGCCTCTCTCACTCAATAAGCATGCTTTCTTCACACTTATAAATTGACCACCAGCCTCTTTTACAATCGATATGGGATAATCTCAACAATGGTCTTGGGTTGAAACAACAACAACTCGCATCTTCCGTGTGACTGTTGGGTCTAGACTTGTTAGTAACTTGGGTTATGATACTAGTGTTGGGTGATTTTGAGCTATCTCACCCTAAAAGCTAGCTTAAAGGGTGAGACTTTTTCTCACATTTATAAACTGACAATTAACCATTTCCGCAATTGATGTTGGATAACCCCAACGTGAAGTTTCGTCATGAGCGTGAGTTCCAGCTAGGGCAACTCTTGAGAGCTATATGGCTAAGGATCTCACGTCCTTAGATTTTAAGGTCTCTTCGCTTACCTCATTTATTGCTTTGAATCGAGTTGTTGTTATATCTACTTATTTGTGTGGAATTATTGGTTTATTTGTTTGAAAGAAAATTGTTTTCGGGAAATTGTTTTCCCTCTTTTCGATTTTGGATAATGAAAAACTAATTAATCTAAGAAAAACGTTTTCCATGAATCGAAAACAATAGGCTTAGATTGGAGAAAACGACTCCCCCTTCTAGCAAAAAGGAAATCACATTTCCTAAACCACAAAACAAATGAAAACTAACTATTTTTCTTAAAAATGATTTTCACGGAAAATATTTTTCTTTATCGTGAAGTTTTTGTGAAATAAACGCATTCTATATATCACATTTTGTTTAAATTTAACGCTCTAGTTGTAGTTGGTTGCTAAAATATTTCACTTGATGGGACTTTCAAGGTGGCAAACTTTAAATGATAAAAAAACATAGTTGGCCTCAAAAAAATAAACCACATAATAGCAAGAGAAAGAAAAAGACAACTTATATTAGCAGGATTCTCCATGATACATGAACTTCGTACAAGAAAGATTAAAATAAAAAGAAAGAAAGTGGGGTTTCTCCCAAAAAAAAAAGATTAAATTTCTTAATCAAAAACCTATATTACTTTATTTAGTGAGGGTTGGACGTCTTCCATTTTAATATTGCTATATTACGAATCGTCGTAGTCAAACATAGAACATCGTACAATACTGATTTTTAAATTTATGACATTGTACAAGTGTTTACTTCATCTAATCGTATTCTAGCCGAAGCATAGAGAAGTCAAAGTAAGGATGCTGAATGCTTAACTGAAGTATGTGGCAGATTAGAGAAACTAATGATACTATGCTCCCGCAGCTGTTGCTTTCTCCTCGTGAAAATATAGTTTGTGGGCAAACGATTAGATTATTGAACTGCTTCTCCTCTAGCTAAGGGGGCAAAAGGATTCTCAGAGGAGTTCAATTCCATCTCATGATTAGGATGAAAGTATAAAACAGATGAAGGTGATTATCTCATGTTTGAGAGATTAATTGATTTCATCAACTTCATATTAATTCATATCGGTGATTTAATCCCTAGACATGTCTTTGCCGTTCCGTAATCTACAAGATTCAATGGCGTGTACGCTTATAAATAAATTTAATAAGGTTTCGGTACGATCCTATAGGAAGCTATCGTGTTTAAATGGCTATGAGTTTTAGCATTCTCAATTGCCAATCGTTTCCTTGTGGCCGCGGGAGTCTAGGTCTAGCGTAAATGAGCACAAAACGGAATGTCCATGTGTTGCCATATTGTGTACGGAGATGACAAAAACAAATTAGAATAGGAGATCGAGAATATGAGTCCGAAAGAACAATTTACTTTAGTTCAGCGTTCCACGTCAAGAAACACAATAAAGTTCACTAAAAAGTCACAAGTATAAAAAGTACTGTTTGAAAAAACAAGCTTGACCTATACAATAAATAAATAAATAATGCAAACAAATAACCCTATACTATGGTTTGATGATTGGTACTAGATCATTGCCATCGGGAGCTTTGGCGGCCTGTCCTGCGACTAGGCGGGCTCTATTAATGCATTTCTTATTTTAACATGAAGGTGCTCCCACGCTCCTAGCCTCTTGTTGGGTCAGAATCTTTTTCTTACCTGACCTCAACAATACGTAAATTTCATTTTTACACCTCTGGGTCTAGTGTAGCGTTCTAGGGACAAACTAAGGTAAAAAAAAACCATGCTTGCCCTATATATTAAATAAAAGAAATGGAAACATAAAAATCTGGATTTCAAGATTGAAAAGACCGGAATGGGCATGGCCCAATCCTTTTCCCTCCTTCTAAGTGGGAGGCCGCAAGGCATGCCCAGTGGGCTTTGTGGCCTCCTTTGCTACTTATGAAGAGATGTGCAGCCTCTACCTAATCTATGAGATTAATTTTTGGTTCACAGCTTGTACAATGTATAGTTTATGCTAGTCCCTTTCCATCACCATTGATCTGGGTAATCAAATCTTTATGATATAATGCATTATCTAGATCCATAATGATAAAATGTGGCTAGCGTAAAATAAGTTAGAAAAAGATCATGCAGCTTGCTTACCTTATCGATTTGCCTTTTCTAGTTCACTGAAACAATGTCGTATACAGAAAATAGAACTATTTTATGGATGAGTATCGAATAAAAAAGAAGGATATATATTGACCTACTCATGCAATGAAACCTAATTCTTTATGCTTGTCATTTTCCATAACTCTGCAAGTATGATTTCTCTTTCCAGACCCCCAGTGTACAAAATAAAAGCCAAAAAAAAAAAAATCCTTGCAAAAGAAAAATACGAGTAATTTATAGTAAAAATCATTTCAAGGCAACACTATTTCTACTCCTTGTATCACTAAAAAAAAACATATAATTTGCCACAGAAATTTATAACGGAAAATTTCTCGTCACAAATTTGCAACGAACTTTATGACGGATTTCATTTTCCGTCGCAAATTAGCGATGATTAATTTTCGTCGCAAATTTGCGACAGAAATTACCACGAAATAAAAATCCGTCGTAAATTTGCGACAAAAAAAAAATCCGTCACAAATTTCCGATGGAAAAAAGTTCTTCGCAAATAGGCGATGGAAAATAAATCCGTCGTTAATTCGCGACGACAAGTTTTCCGTCGAAAATTTGTGACGGATAAAAAATTCGTCGCAAATTTGTGACGAAAAAGAATTTGTTGCTAATTTGTAGTTTATCAGACCTTCCGTGATATTCCACCCCACCCGTTAATTTCTCTCTCTCTCTCTCTCTCTCTCTCTCTCTCTCTCTCTCTCTCTCTCTTGTTTTTCTCCCTTTTTCGTGTGTCTCAAATTTGCAAAATCCGCGCACGCACAACTCAATCTCGGTGAAGCTTTTTTACCGGTAAGTATCGTAGCTAACTTCATAACTATTCATCTTTGAATTGGAATTTCTTTTTTTTTTATAGTTTTTTTTTGTTTTTTTTCGTAACTTCGTTGCCGGTTCAATGACCGACGACTGGCGATACCTCGGCGGCCTTGGGAGGAGGCCGAACAGCCACACCGGCCATGAGGGGAGGCCGAGCTTGCGTCGGAATTTTTATCCGTTGCAAATTTGCGATGGTAATGGAATTTATCCGTCGCAAGGAAATGGAATTTATCCGTCGCAAATTTGCGATGGAATTACGTTTCCGTCACAAATTTGCGACAAAAATCTAATTCTGTCGCAAGGTCGACTTCGCCACCGCCCAGATTTGAGTGACGGTGTGGTCGAATTCGCTGGCCACAGCCGATCACCGGTCACCGGACCGGAGACTGGAGAAACATAATGGGGAAAAAAGAGAAAAAATTTGAAAAAAATTAAAAATTATTAAAAAATGATTCTTAAGTGATTATTTTTTTTAGGTACGTGTCCAATTGAAGGTCTCATAATCCAAGTGGACGTTGCAATTCTCATCAAATTGACCACTTTCTGCTACAAAGATTTCAGTTAAATATTTGATTAAGTCTTCTTTACATGATAATTTTTTCAATTTTTGCAATTTCAAAGTAATTGTTACGTAAATAACAAAATTATAATTTTCATAATTTTATGGTTTTAATTAAGAATAGTAGATATGATATTTTCAATATTTTATGAGAATTTTTTATTTTAATACAGGCATAATGCTAAGAGAAAGGGCTTGGATGTATAACAAGAACTTACCTGAACGTCGAGGATTGACAGATGAGTTTCGTACTGGGTTGGAACTATTTTTAGACTTTGCTAGTAGTAAATATGAGTTCATGGATGGAAATAAGTTAATGTGTCTGTGTAAAAAGTGCGGTAATGGTAAGTTTCTTGTGTGTAATAAAGTTAGAGAATATTTTTGTAGATTTGGGTTTACTCCAAATTATTATAATTGGACTTCCCATGGTGAACCATTTATATCTGATGAAGGATATCGAAGAAGTGATCAATTTTCAATTAAAGAAGAATGTGGCTATTATGACCAATTGAACCAATACGAGAGGATGGTGAATGATGCAGCTAGTCAGAATTTCGTTTAGAATCGAATCATGCAAGTTCTAGTTTTACTACTACACGTGAACAAGTGGGTACTAGTCATGCATCACAATTGGAAGAGATAGGAGTAACGGGTTTTGATGAGAATGTATATAATGAAACTTTTTTATCTAATCAGTTCTGGGATGTGTTGAAAGCAGCAGATGAATCTTTATAGGCAGGTTGTGAGAACCACACTAAGTTATCGGTGACAGCAAGACTGTTAAATATCAAGGCAGAGCATAATGTGTCTGCGGATTGCTTTAACTCTTTTGTTAAAGTAATGCGAGAATTAATGTCTCGTGATAACATCATGCCAAGTGATATTTATGATATGAAAAAACTAGTGGATAACTTAGGTCTTTTGGTTATAATGATTGATGCATGTAGTAGGGGTTATATGTTATATTAGAGATATGATGAAAATGCAGAATCTTGCAAATTCTGTAGCCAACCTAGGTACAAGATTAATGGGAGGCAGAGTCGTAATCAGAAGAGTAGACCATGCAAGCAAATGTTTTATCTGCCCTTAATTCCATATTACAAAGGCTTTATGCGTCTAAAGCCACTGCTGAACACATGACTTGGCATGTAAATCATGAAACAGAAGAGGGTCTAATGTGTCATCTTTCAGGTGGAGAGGTATGGAAACATTTTGATAGAACATACCCTGAGTTTGCGATGGAACCTCGAAACATCAGGTTAGGTCTCTGTGCTGATGGATTTACTCCATTTGGGAAATCAGGAAAAAGTTAATTATGTTGGCCAGTTATCTTAACGCCGTGCAATCTTCCACCTGGTATGTGCATGAAGATACCTTATATGTTTTTGACATTGATTGTGATAAGCCTGCAAAATCTGAAAAAGTTGATAGATATTTATATGCAGCCATTGATTGAAGAGTTACAACGGCTATGTGTTGAAAGTGTCCCTACGTATGACATTTTTACCGATCAAACATTTGTAATGAAGGTTGCCCTTCCTTGAACAATAAATGACTTTCCAGCTTACGGAATGTTATTTGGATGGAGTACAGCTGGGATCTTAGGATATCCGATATGTTTGGAGAGATCAAAGTCATTTAGATTAAAACATGGAAAGAAGCCTAGCAATTTTGACTGTCACAGACAATTCTTACCTCTAAATTATCCTTTCAGAAGGAATAAAAAAGAGTTCATCAAGAATAGGATTGAAAGAACACGTCCACCATTAAGGTTGACCGGCGATAAAATTTGGAAATGTGTGCAGGACTTTCCGACTGTTGTTGAGAACCCACATGACACGACTTTTGCGTATGGAAGTACACGTAAGTGGACAAAACGCAGTATATTTTGGGATCTACCATATTGGAAGGCCCATTTTATTCATCATAATCTTGACGTCAAGCACATAGAAAAGAATGTTTTCGATAATGTCATAAATACTGTGATGGATGTCGTCGGAAAAACAAAAGACAACTTGAATGCAAGAAAAGATATGAGAGATATTTGTGATCGGCCAACACTAGATGTGGATGCAAGTATCAGGGGACCAAAACCAAAAGCAGTTTATACATTGGATAATGAGCAGAGGTGAATTGTTTGTCAATGGTTGAAATCTGTGCGGTTTCCTGATGGATATGCTTCGAATTTCAGGAGATGTGTTGATTTGAATGAATGCAAGTTGACAGGTTTGAAGAGTCATGATTATCACATATTGATGGAAAGACTAATTCCAATAGCTTTCAAGGAAGTTCTACCAAACTTTATATGGGGTGCAATTACAGAGTTAAGCAATTTCCTACATGATATTTGCCCAACGGTGTTAAAAGCATCGCACATGGAGAAACTAGATAGATATATTCAAATTATTCTTTACAACTTAAAAATAATATTTTTTCCATCGTTTTTTGATTCGATGAAGCATCTCTTAGTTCACTTGCCTTATAAGGCCAAAGTTGCAGGTCCTATTCAATTTCGATGGATGTATCTATTTGAGAGGTAATTTTTTTTTAAATAAAGTTCAAATTACTTTAATATATATTATGTTCCGATAAGCTTCTTTCTATTGCAACTAGATTCTTATATCAATTGAAGAAAAAAGTGAAGAATAAGGCACGTGTTGAAGCTTCAATTTGTAATGCATATATTGTGGAAGAAGTGACAACATTTGCATCATACTATTTTGAGCCGCACGTGCAGTGCAAGAGGTGGAGAGCAGACTGAAATGATGAGGGTCCCATTGATCTCAATTGCAAAGCATTTTCTATTTTCAATTATTTGGGCCGACCAAGCGGCGTATGTCAGTTTCGTTACTTAACAGGCGAAGAATTTCATGCAGCCCATAGAAGTCGAGCCATACTTCAAGTAAATGTAAATTTGCAAATATATGTATTGTGTGTCAAATATTTGCTAATATGTAAATGATTTTTATTATTAGGATTTTTTAAACTTCAATGTATGAACTACGACCAAATGAGTTTGACCGTTTGTGCGATGAACAATTTGCAGCCTAATTCAAGACATATGTAAGTTGCCTATGGACCAAAACCAAGTTATTAAAATTTTATGCATAATTTATTAAAATATATATTATTGACTTTGCATGTGTAACCTTAGGTTCACAGTAAGGATTACTATATCATCTGTCATGGGGTCCACAGTTAAGAGTTCGAAGTTGGCTAGCATATTTCATAAATTGATATAATTTTTATACTCAAGAATATGGAATGGGAAAAACCACAATGAATAGTGATGTGTCTGTTCGGTCATCCAATGGTGGTAGTTCAGAAAATGATTTTTATGGCTTGTTGGATGAAATTATGGAGATAGAGTACCCTGGACCATTAATGATGCGAGTTGTATTATTTAAGTGCACGTGGTTTGATCCCGTCAAAGGAATGAAGGTGTATACGAAGTTTAATTTGGTTGAAATAAATCACAAGAAAAGGTATATGAAATATGAACAATTTGTCTTGACACAACAAGCAATTCAAGTATGTTATGCATCATATCCTAGTTTGAAACGTGATAAAACTAATTGGTGGGCTGTATGTAAAATCTAAGCATGGAAAAAAATCGAGGAACACTGGAAGAATAGAGCTTACCAATAAGAGAAAGTGTGTAACACGGTTGAAATTGAGGAATATAATATTCCAACTTTACGAGATCCATGTAGAGCAATGATAGATGTGGATCCAACTGAAATTTGCAAATTCAATGTACAAGAATGTTCAGAATATGATTTTGAGACAGATGATGAAGATGAAGACGAAGATCAAGACGAGGACGAAGACGAAGACGAGGACGAAGACGAAGACGAAGATGAAGATGAAGACGGAGATGAAAACGAAGACGAAAATGAAGATTAAAATTTTGTGACAAAACACTAATGATGTGTAATTATTATTGCGACAAGTGTTATTTTAGTTGTCATCATCATTATTATTGTTACTGTTCTTGTTATTATTGTTATTATTATTGTTATTGTTGATTATTCTTATTAATTTAATTGATCGTTGGAAAATTTGTCGCTAAATGATGACAAGTCGAATATTATTCATCTGATGACATTTCCGACATTCTATTTTCCATTGTATTTGGATAGTTGCTGATTTCGTTGCCCATTTTTAGATAACATCTTATTTGTGGCAACTGTTCATCGAAGAATTAGCGACAATAGTGAAATTCACGGCAATTTTCCGAATCTGTCGCAAATTTCCGACGGCTTTGAAAATGTCATTTATTTTTGCAATCCGAAATAAATGAGATGCAAAATTTTGGACCGAAAAAAAATACGTCCCAAAGTGACTACGGTCAAAAACTTCGTCGCACATTTGCGACGGACAAAGCAAGTCTGTTGTAAATTTGCGACGGAAAAAATTCCCTCTCAAAGTTGCGACGGACAAATATTTTTTATTGCAAATTTGCGACGGATGTTTGTGTTTCGTCGCAAATTTAAGACCGACAAAAAATATTCTCTCTTAAATTTGTGACGGACTTTTTTTTCGGTCGCAAATTTGCGACGGATTTTTTTATCTCATCGCAATTTTTTTTGTTGGTCAAAAATTTGCGACGGACTTTTTTTTTTCTGTTGCAATTTTGCGACGGACATAGAATCCGTTGCAAATTTGAGATGGAAAAAATTCTCTCCCAAATTTGCGACGGACAAATATTTTTGCGACGGGCGTTAGTGTTTCGTCTCAAATTTACGACGGATGTTTTTGGTCCGTCGCAAATTTGCGACGGACATTTGTGTTCCATCGTAAATTTGAGACCGACAAAAAATATTCCCTCTTAAATTTGCAACGGACTTTTTTGCGATGGATTTCTTTATCCTATTGCAAATTTTTTTGTCGGTCAAAAATTTGCGACGGACTTTTTTTTTCCGTCGCAAACTTATTTTGTTTTCGTCGCAATTTTGCAACAGATGTTTTTGGTCCGTCGCAAATTTGGGACGGAACACTATCGTCCGTCGCAAATTTAAACCGAATTCTCCTCTTCTTCTTTCTCCTCCTCCTCCCGTACCTTGCTCCGCCTCGCAACTCGCCAACACTAGATCTGCTTGCTCGCAGCCGCCGTCGCCGTTGCCGTTGCCACCTAGACTCCCCGCCCCGCTGTCGCCAACTCGTCCGCGCGCCTCCCCGCTGCGCCCCGCCCCGCAGTTCGTCGGCCAGATCTATTTGCTCGCAACTGTCGTTGCCGTCGCCGCCCAGCCTTCCCACCCCACCGTCACCGTTGCCGTCGCCGTCGCCAACTCGCCCGCGCCCCTCCCCTCCGCGCCCCGCTTCGTAGCTCGCCGGCCAAATCTGTTTGCTCACAACCGCCGTCGTCAGCTCGCTCGCGCACCTCCCCGCCCCGCCGAGCAACCGCCGAGCAGCGGATTGAACCCGTCGCCATCGCTGCCCTCGCCCGAGCACTTGCCGTCAGCACCCAACCGTCGGCTAGTCGCCGCTCGACGCTGTCATCGCCACTTGTTTGAAGTTGGCACCCAGCCGCTGCCGGCCGCTGTCGCTGCCTCCCAGCCGCCGGGCAGCCGCCTCCCAATTGCGGCCTGACGCTGTCGCCTCCCAGCCACCGCCTGATGCCGTTGCCGCCGAGCTCCACTGTCATTCGCCCAGCCATGGCCGAGTGCCTGGCCGACTAGCCCCCATTTGGGCCTACACCCGCGCCGAGTCCGCCATTGTCCGATAGGCGAAAATATTTTCATTGTTTGGTTGTTATTGTCCTTGAACCAAGTGAGCAACTCTTTAAACCCTATCTAGTATATTGAGTATTAATCGAACTTGTTTAGGGATTATTTAGTGTCTAATTGGTTGGATAAGTTAGGGGTCGATTTCAGGATTGCATGTGACTTTGATCGATATTCGACTGGTTAATTTATTTATTATGTGGCCGATTAAGCATTCAATGACGATCGAGTGGTTGATTAAGCGTTTTCTCAGAAAATGCATGAAAATTGAACAATTCTAGAAAAATTCATAAAAAATTCGGGAAAATTTAAAAAAACGTCAGATTTTAGGAAAATATTAAATTTGGTGCTAATTTTTTTAAAATTTAATAAAACCAAAATTTCATAATATCACAAAATGGCAAAAAATAACTATGGCCACCCATTTGGAATGAAATTTAGATTTTTTTAGGTGCCCAAAAAAATAACAATAATAAAAAATTCAAAATTTTCATAACTTTATAAAATGGCTTAAAATACCTGTAGCCACCCATTGTGATAGAAATTTTTATTTTTTTAGGTGCACAAAAAAATTAAAAAAATATAATAAAATATAAAATTTCAAAACTTTACAGAATTATTTAGAATACATGTAGCCATCAACTTTCAGTGAAATTTAAAATTTTTTGGGTGGCCAAAAAAACTTTAATATTTAAAAAATTTCAAAACTTCACAGAATGGCTTATAATACCTATGACCACCAACTTTTAGTGAAATTTAAATTTTTTAACCGGCCCTTAAAATTTAAAAAATACAAAAAATAAAGAATTCTCATAACTTTACAGAATGGCTTCGAATACCTGTGGCCACCCACTTTTAGTGAATTAAATTTTTTTTAGTTCCTTGAAAAAATTTTAAAAAAAATAAAAAAAAATTTATAAATCTATAAATTTCAAAACTTTATAAAATGTCTTAGAATATTCGTGGCCATCCACTTTTAGTGAAATTTAATTTTTTTTAGGTGCCCAAAAAATTTTAAAAATGATAAAATTATTTTTATTACAAAACTTTACAGAATGACTTAGAATACCTGTGGTCACCCACTTTTAGTGAAATTTAAATTTTTTTAGGTGCATAAAAAAATTTCTTGGGCAAAAAAATTCAACAAATCAAACAGATTTCTCCTTCACAGGCCAATTTCTGGCAAGAATGCGAACATTTAATTTCTGGCAACATTTTGATTTCTGGAGCAGAATGGTTACCATTTGCACTCTTACTTATTTAATGCCAATTGCATGGTTAATTAGGTTAATCGTGTGATTACTTTGCTTAAATGTGTATGATTGGTTAACCATGGCCCGATCGTGTAGGTTGATTGATGATCGTGTGGCAGAGAACGAAGATCATGTGGCTGAAATTGATGTTTCATGGTTGATCTTGTACTTGATGAATTATTAAGTGGATCAACAAATGGATCGTGTGGTTAATTATGGCTATCGTCGGTTTAACATGGCATATCGTGCTCATATATTGATGTTTGATATCAAAATAAGTGCAATTCATAGTATATTTGTTCATAGAAAATTACACGTCATAAACACTCGGCATGACTCATTTCGAGGAAACATTTTCTGCTTCTATACCAAAATGGTAAGTTTCGTCATGTATATCATTATATGTCCATAATACGTGTTAATATTTTTTTACATATTTGCCTAATCTTCCTACTTGTCAGTATAAACGTGGAAGTCACATGCATAGAAGACCAGCCTCTTTCTCGTCTTCGTCCCCGTCCATTTCCTTTTCCTTTGTCCTTTTATCTAACCCTCAATCACAATATGCTCCTTTACAATATGAACACGTTGGCCCTTCCTCCAACACTCAAGAACATATTACGAGACTTGGCCACATGTGAACTAAATCTCCTCCAGTTTCATCTCCTTTAGCTCCCTCTCCTTCTGTTTCACCTTATTATTCAGTGGAACAATCAAATAATGATGAAAACACAGGTGAAGAAGATAACCGATTTATGATATGCCCATTTGGAGATTCGTAAGTACTTCATTTTTATTTTAGTGTATGTAATATTTATGACTTTAGATGTGGATGTCAACTGAATTATCGATGTTGCATAATATTTGCATGATTGCAGATTCACGGATGCTCCGTTTGTTATGAGGGAACTGATTAAATAGTCAAAAACTATTAGATGGGGCAGTATATTAATTACACAAGTGTTCCACAAGAAGTGAAAGATTTGTGGTGGAATGAGTTCAATGTAAGTTTTATATATTCTATTTTCTCATCAACTAAGTTCGGTGTAGTATATTGATGGTCAAGAATGACGTAAAGGGACCATAACAACTCTGTACTTTTCGGTACCTAAGGGACTAGATATTTTTCCTGAGATGAACTTTACAAAATCTGTCGCCGAATTGTCTGGTGCATGGTAATGGATATGTGACCATCATAATAACTTTCAATTTTATTTTTATTGATTGCAGCGGAAGTTTAGGTGGGACGAAAAGGAAGAGAATGAAGTAAGAAGAATTTTCCGGAAGAAAGTTAGTGATTTTATACGAAATGTGATGAATAGAGCGAAGATCAAGCAAGTGAAGCCGTCTTTCATTACAGTTGACAATTGGGCGAAAATTAACAGAATTTGGGAAACTGAAAAGAGTCGACAAATCAGTGAGCAGAATAAAAAGAATTGTTCTTCTAGTTCTAGTGAAGGGATAGCCACATATGCTGGGGGCTCTATCAACATTGGGGAGCATCGCAAACGACTAGTAAGTCTGTTAAATAAGTTATAAGTTAATTTAATTCAATTACTCATGTTTACATTTTGTAGGCACAAGAATTGGAGACGGAACCGACATTTGTAGCTACATTTGAACACACATTTCAAAAGAAAGATAAGACATGAACTGGCGATCGAGCAAAAGCTATTAAGGTATATAAGGTTATACTTTGGGTTTTATGAAAATTAGAATAAAAATAGTGAATGCTTTCAATATTTATGGTAGATATATATATATAAAGTTATTTTATTTTCATTTATATTGTTAATGTAGGAAAAATATGATGAACTTTTAATGAGCAATGCTAGTGGTAGTGATGGTTGTGTTGCGTTTGAGCCATTAGTTGACAATATGGCATTATGGATGGAGGCAACGGGTGGGATGAAAAAAGGAAAAATATTTGGGATGGGATCCTTATCACGGATGTACATGCCGAATCATGCTAGAACTTCATCATTCAATGCGACTAATTGAGGGAGGTCACGACATGACGAGTAATTAACCCAAGAAGTGAACCATCTGAAAAATATATTTGTACAGAAGGACGAATAAATAAATAACTTGCAACAACAAATGGAAATCATTATGCGACACCTTAATCTCAATCGCTATAAGGTTCCTCCTGTACCTCCAGCCAATTCAATAGATAATGGGCACAATGATGAGCGACACAATGATGCTGAGATTGCTGATGATGATGATGATTTTCTTGGTTCTTTCTAGTTAAAATTCCCAAAATTGGGGGTAAGCTTGCTTCATAATCTTTTATGACATAAGTTGACTCATATTCATATGTAAGAACATTGATGTTCGTCCTGAAACGTTTTTTTTTTAACCCTCTTACTTGTTTTTTTATACCTATTTCCACATCCATGCATAAACGCTTTTTTTATACTATGAACTGATTGAATATCTTTATTTATGTATCCACATTTCATTAGGTGTCGACAAAAGTGACTGCTTTTGGTATCCTGTCAAGTACGAAAACTGCCCAATCTTGTGTCTTGTTTGTCGATTTTTCATTTTTTAAGCAGAATTTATAGTTGTCCTGCCTCCTATGAATGTTTTGAATGTATTATAAGATTAGATATCAAATAGCATCACATCAGACTTTGCAATTTTGCATATATCATTATTTTTTGCGAACTAACATTTTTCCTTTAGTTATTTTTTTTAAGGGAAAATTCCAATTAAGGATCCCAAGTGGGGTCAAATTCTCAAAAATGAGCTCAAAGTGAACATTGTGTCAAATAAGGGCCTGAAGTGCTCAATCAGTTTCAAATAAGGACCCGAAGTGCTTAAAAAGTCTTAAATAAGGACCTGGTTCTCTGGCCGGCCAAAATACCTGCCGAGTCGGCGAGAAAGTTACTGTTCCGTCACCGAAACAGTAACTTTTTAATTTTTTTTAATTTTCTTTATATTTTTTTTTATTTTCCTTTTCTTTTTTTTTTTCTTTCCTTCCTCCGTCGGCTATAGCCGGGGTCGACAGAGGTCGCCCGCCTCAAGCGAGGCCAGCCTCGCCGGCGTCAGGCGAGGGTCGTCCTCGCCGACGTCGGGCGAGGCCGGCGAGGTCAACCTCGCCTGACGCCGGCGAGGCTCGACCTCGCTTGCAACTGGCGAGGTCAGCCTCGCCCGACGCTGGCGAGGCTCGACCTCGCCTGCAACTGGCGAGGCCAGCATCGCCCGGCATCGGCGAGGCCGGCCCTCGCCCGACGCCGGCAACCTTCACCGGCCCCGGCTATGGCCGGCGGAGGAAGAAAAGAAAAAAAAAAAGAAAAGGAAAAGGAAAAGAAAAAAAATAAAAAAGGAAAAACAGAAAGAAAATAATAAAAAAATTAAAAAGTTACTGTTCCGGTGACGGAACAGTAACTTTCTCGTTGGCTCGGCGGGTATTTTGGCCAGCCAGGGACCCAGGTCCTTATTTGAGACTTTTTAAGCACTTCGGATCCTTATTTGAGACTGATTGAGCACTTCAGATCCTTATTTGACACAATGTTCACTTTAGGCCCTTTTTGAGAATTTGACCCCACTTGGGGTCCTTAATTGGAATTTTCCTTTTTTTCAATTATATGTCATTTTGTCTGATTTGCACGTTTTCTGTTTCTGAAGCGGAATCTATGGTTGTTTGGTGTCCTTTGTTTATTTTGAATGTATTACATGATGTTCATTAATGCATTCCTATTGACATGGACAAGATTTGATGGCCGAAATGGTGTAAAATTTGCAACAAATATTTAGAGACGAATTTTGCGACTATTACAGTTCGTGGTTAATTTGCAACGAATACATTTTGCGACCATTACAAAAATTCAAGAGGAACGACAACAAAAAAATAAAAAAACAGAGGAAGGAACCACTAAATAACCAGAATAGAACAGAGCACAAGAGGATTAGGGTTTATATGGTGCCGCGGAGATGGAGAGAGAGAGAGGGGAAAGGGACGTGAGAGAGAGGCGAGGGTTGCCCTCGCCGGCGTTAGGTGAGGGACGCCTTCGCCTGGGTTGGGGAGGATAGCCCTCGCTCGACGCTGACGAGGGCCGCCCTTGCCCGATCCGGCGAGGGTAGCCCTTGCCTGAGTCGGGCGAAGGCGGTCCTCGCCCACGCCAGCGAGGCCGACCTCGTCGGTTTCCGCCTCTGGCTGATTGTGGGTCCGGCGATTAGCTAGAAGTTAAAAATAAAGAAAAAAATAAAATTAAAAAATTAAAAAAATTTGCAAAAATAAAAAATAATATTAAAAAATTATTAATTCGGGATAAAATTGTCACAGGTGTACTAGTTTGGGGGGTTTTTTGTGGTATGTTCAGGGTAAAATTGTCACAAGTGTACCAGTTTGGGGTTTTTTAGGGTATGTTTGAGGTAAAATTGTCACATGTATACCAGTTTGGGGTTTTTGATGGTCAAAAAAAGTTTGGGGTAAAATTTTCATCGGTGTACCAGTTTGAGGTTTTTTGTGATAAAAAAAAGTTCAGGGTAAATTTATCACACGTGTACTAGTTTAGGATTTTTGGTGGTATTAACTCGAAATTTTTTAGTGTTTTCCTACATAATCCAATAACGTTTTACAAGCTCCGTGTAAAAGTATGTCGCCAATATTAAGGAAAAAAGACAAATTCTTTGATATAGTAAAATACTTAAAAGTCTCCTTTTCATCGTTGCTCTTGTGGTAACTTATTTATTCTTTGTTTCTTTTATTTCATCAGCTCACTTTCTTGGTGAATTTTTTTATTGTTAATTTCATCAATCTAAGATATGTATCAAGTCTCTTTACTAACTATATTAAAGAATTTAACTTTTTTTTTCTTATTATTGGGGAGATATTTTTAAATAGAACTTGTAAAACGGTAAAAAAATATCTAGGAATACACTAAAAAAATTATGCACGACGAGACATGCTGATATCTTTGCATCTTAAAAAAATTTCTTATTTTATGCAATTTTTTATTTAATAAAATTTCATCTTTAAAGTTTCACATCAGACAAATGTAATTATGATTTTATTTTGAAAAATCTACAAATAATTTTTTTTTGCTTCATCTAATGATCCTATTATATACACACACACAATATATAATAAGATTGATAAGACGGGATTTGATGGTGATAATTTCGAGAAAATTCTAAATAAGGGCATGAAGTTTTTTCATTTTCTCAAATAAAGGTATAAAGTAGACTTTGTTTTAAATAAGGGCTTGAAATGGTCATGCCAGTTTCAAATAAGGACCTTACTCATCGGCCGGCTAAATATTCCAGCTGATCATGGGCATTTTCGTTCAAAGAGAATTTTAACTTAAATTTTAGTTAAATTAGATTAAAAATTTTAAAATCTAAAAATTTTTAAAAATAAAAAAAATGTAGACGGGAGGGTTGAACCAGCCCTCCCGCTTGTGGCTGCCACCCCACTGGCGATGGGGCGACGGCCACAGGTGGAGGGCCTTGATTTTTTTTTTTTTTGGGTGTTTTCTTTTATACTTTTTTAAGTTTTAGGATTTTTTTTCTTTATTTAGTTTGTCTTTTTTATGGAAAGTTTTTTGAATTTTTTAACCTAATTCAATTAAAATTTTGTGCAAAAATTAGAATTCAGGTCAAAACGATATCTTTTTGACATAACATGGGAGATATAAAATATTACAAAAACACCTTAATACAAAATCGAGTTTCAACAAAGCCCTTGTGAGGGTTGCTCGCCTAGGTCCTCACTAGCTGCGGGCGAGGCGATTCTCGTCCAGATCTGGCAAAGGGCTGACGTTGCCTGTGGCCGACAAAGGTCATCCAAGTGAGGCTAGCCCTCGCATATGGCTTTCAAGGGCAACCTCACCTAGCCCTCTCCGAGTATTGCCGGTGGTGGGCCATCAATGAAAAGGAAAAAAAAAACATAAAAGGAGAAAATAAAGGAAAAAATGAAAAAGAGAGAGTAAAGGACAAAAATGCCCTTGCCATTGAAGTCAAATTCTTCTTTGAGATTGACAAAGCCACTTTAGGCCTTTATTTAAAATAAAATCTATTTTGTGCCTTTATTTGAAATAATATCCACTTCAGATCTTTATTTGAGAAAATAATGACACTTCAAGCCCTTAAAAAATTATCTACATTTAATTATTTCTAGATTCTACTATACAATTTATTCGTAAAAGAATTAGCTTTCTTGGAAATTTCTCTTTTCGACAAAATTCGTTTTCATGAAAGTAAAATTTGAGAATTAAAGAACATAGTTCCTTTCATGCACAAGAGGATCCTCTCATTCGAGGTAACTAAATCCTTTCTAATCATGGAGTTGCCACTTTAAATCTCAATCCAATGATTGGTGGCAATTTTGGGTTTTTGATAAAAATCGATTGGATTTAATCGTACAGGGATGGATATAGTGCCCCAAAATTTCGATATGGGGGAGGAAAAGGACGGGAGTGCCCCTTGGGGAGGAGGATAGGAGTAGGATACCATTCAGGCTATAGAAGGGAATCTATAGGGATGCCGTTTCTGTCCTCTTCCTTCCTTCTCTCCCCCCCAATTTAAACGCCCTTGGCCCCTTCTCGCTTTTCATACCTTCTAATCCAGCAAACAACAGCACTCACAACAACACACAAAACAACACCAACCTATAAAGATAACGTCGCCATCACATGAACATGTCGTCTCATTGCTTCCTCTCTCGCCCCGCTCCCTCTACTCCCCCATCATGTCGCTCTCCCTCCAACCTCACTGGGTATCGATATTCCACCGCCGAGCTTTCCCGTCTTCCGGGTAAGTCAGTCGTTCGGCGGCTTTCTCTTCTTCTTCTTGTGTGTGAGGAGTTAACTTTTGTGAAGTCGTCAATATGTCGAGCCATGTATGCTTCTGACGAGGCGACCCTTTTGGTTGCTCAACATTGGTTTTTCACTTTCCCTTCCGCAAAAGAGAAGGCATCTTTGTCCATCAACTCTCCTTCTTTTATTTTACATCAATTCGCTCTGTCTTATAACTCTTGTTACGCGAGAGAGAGAGAGAGAGAGAGAGAGAGAGAGAGAGAGAGAGAGAGAGAGAGAGAGAGAGAGAGAGAGAGCGCGCTTATACACGAGATAGATGTTTTTCTGGGTATATATGCAAGAGGCTGGATCATGCGGGAACAACGAGAGTGAGGTTAGGTAATAGTTTCAGACTGCCCCCTCGTCTCCGGTTCTTTGCTACTTTTTACACATTCATTCATCAACTTTTCTTTTCTTTTCTAACTTAATGTCAAATTCCTTCCTTTTTCCTCCTCATAGGGTCATACTTTGTTTTTGTTGTTTAAACGGTTATCCTCTATTCTGAGAACTGCTTTACTATATATTTTTTTCATTTTAGTTTGTTTCTCTATGAAAAAAAAAAAAGGATAAAACTCTCATGATATTTTCAGAACATGTAATCTGTCATTGTCGAGACGGTCTCTGCTTTCTAAGCCTTGTCCCTCTTTTTGAACACTCGTGTTTGGTTTATACAGAAAGTTGTTAATAAATACAAACGAATGACGAATATGGACAGCACAACGCCACTAAAAACTAACGCATCGAAAGCTAGAAAACATTGCAGGTGTTTGGCCTTGCGGGGATAATGGCAAGCGACTTCGCTTCGATATTCGACCCAGATGTAGCGCCATATCCAAGCCTCTCAACGAAGGTAATATCATCATGCCTACCTATGATCATGCTTTTCAACCTGATTCATAATAATGCCAGTGTGTTGTAATATAAAGCATAGAGTTTGTGGGACCTTTTTGGGGCTTGACGTGGGACTGTCGTGCGCAGAATATGACGTGCTTCAAAATGGTCTGCCAATTATCGAGTGGCAAGAGATTGTGGAAGATGACTTGGGAGTTGAAGGAGTTGAGGTAATGCTTTGTTTCATTGTTTCTCTTGCCAGTGTCCACAGCTACAAAAACTTTCGGCTCGACAATACACTTGGCCAGTCAATTCTGATGAAAATTTGGGAGAAAATAATTGCGACTCTCCATTCTCACGGAGATACATTGAGTGACATACCGACACGATATCACGAGTCCAATCAAATGTCATCTTTTTCGTAACTTTTTAAGATAAGTTTTAGCATGATCGAATACTCAGATATCATGTCATCTTGTCGCATGATGTGTTCCACTTGATCTTCACGAAGGTTGCTTATCCATTGAGTGAGATCGAGAAACGTGTCGAAGCAACCAAGTCGATGCTGTGGTCGATGAGCGATGGAGAAATAAGTGTATCAGCCTACGATACGGCTTGGGTTGCTCTTGTAGAGGATGTCGGCGGGAGCGGTAAACCACAGTTCCCAGAAGCTCTGCAGTGGATCGCGGACAATCAGCTTCCCGACGGTTCTTGGGGCGACGATCTCATCTTCTCCCCCCATGATCGAATCATCAACACCTTGGCTTGTGTCGTAGCTCTAAAGTACTGGAAGATTCATCCTGACAAGTGCGAAAAAGGTGTGCCTAACAATATTTTGTTCTTGGCAATTCTTTCACATCTTGAATTGACAGGGATAAATGTTTTGTTTTTTCTCATCCTGGGATACACATTAACTTTCATTTTTTTTTGGTGATTTAAACAGGAATGTCATTCTACAAAGGCAACATATCTAAACTTGGAGAGGAGAACGCCGAGCACATGCCCATTGGGTTTGAAGTTGCTTTTCCTTCGCTCATCGAGACCGCTCGGAAATTGGAGCTCGAGATATGCGACAACTCTCCCATCTTGCAAGAGATATACGAGAAGAGGAATCTGAAGCTCAACAAGTAAGGAGTTTAATACTGGGGAGCTCAAAGCGTCTACTAACGATAGTTGTCTCTAGCTTTTCTCACACTTTTTTACTATGGTAGATATTGTATGAAAAAGTGAGGACACCTTACCTAATGAAAAAAAACCGCCATTCTCGTTAAAGCAAAATGGCCATTTTGATTTAGCTTTTAGTACATGTTGGGGGTAATGATTGGGTTGTGTTTTCGTCTGACGCTCCACAAAAAAAAAGGATACCAAAGGACATAATGCACCAAGTGCCCACAACTCTACTCCATAGCTTGGAGGGAATGGAGGGCTTGAATTGGGAAAAGCTTCTGACATTGCAGAGCGCAGATGGGTCATTCTTGTTCTCTCCCTCCTCCACTGCATTTGCACTCATGCAAACCAAGGATGCCAATTGCTTGAATTATTTAAGTAGAGTCGTCAAAAGATTCCATGGAGGAGGTAAGCAACTTTTTCAATTAGTAGGAGTTTAACATCTATTTCTACCCTTGTCTTGCTATTATTATTATTTTGATTCGCCGCCTCTATACAGATCTTAGGATATTAAAATTTAAGCCATATATTTTATCCAGTAATTTAAACTCTAATAACATGTAAACTTTTTGGGGACCATAATCAACTGCTATAGAAGTTTAACTTGTATGACATATAATAAGAGAGGCGAACAAGAGGTTTGAAAAGATTTAAATTTAGGACATCTTGCTCTGATATCATGTAAAATCTTGTGAGATTACTGTTAATTATTTTTAAAGTTTAAACTGTTAGACAAATGCATAATATAATATTTAAATTTTCTGACAATAGAGAAGCAATCTTGTCCAATCGAGAAGTAGTACCAACGTCACTTTCTTTGGCAATTGTTAATTATTATCAACACTTGACACTTGGTTAGGAGGTGATCATATGAAGTCATTGATTGATATATTGATAAAAAGAGAACGTCTAGTGTGTGTGTCTATATAGAGAATGTTATAAATTTCACTTGATGCATGTGATCTAAAGGTAGTAAAAACACTTGATTAAAGCACTTTCAAGTTGCTGATATCATTGAGTTATGAACTTTATGAAGTAACTTTCTCTTTTGCTCTAAACTTTGTTTAGTCCCGAACGTGTATCCGGTTGACTTGTTCGAACATATGTGGGCCGTTGACCGTTTGCAGCGACTCGGAATCTCTAGGTACTTCAAGGATGAGATCAAAGAATGCATAAGCTACGTTCAAAGGTAAGAAAAACCCTAAACGGAATCTTCTTATATCCTGTCCGATATGTTGTTTAAGTATTCAATCTACTTAAACGCAAGAGACTCAACTCATGTAGTTGAACTGTAAATTGAATATTAGTAGTTGTTAAGTATTCAAGACATGTCTGAAGGTCAGAAACAAATGCTGAAGATAGTTATTGAAATTTTCGTTAACCTTCAAAAATCCAAGCTTAGAAAAATCAGGCTTGATCAAAGCTTGGTTGAGCTTTGGAGCTAAGCATCGAACCACGAATTCTAGAGTTAATTATGTCAGATTCAGATAGCTAATTTGCGTAATGAAAGCCTGTTCAATCTAAATGACAAATATTGTGTCAGATATTGGAGTGATAAAGGGATCTGCTGGGCAAGGAATTCAAGAATCAGTGATATTGATGACACTGCCATGGGATTCAGGCTCTCGAGACTCCACGGCCATGAAGTGTCTGCTGGTACTTGACAGCTCCTTCTTGGTTTCTTTCCTTTCCTTTTTTCAATTTTCTTGATTCAATACCTGGTGGAAGTAATTATGTTTATACTGCATTGCATGTCGTCAGATGTGTTTCAACGATTTAAGAGAGGAAATGAGTTCTCAAGCTTCGAGGGACAGTCGACGGAGGCAGTCACCGGAATGTTCAATCTCTATAGGGCCTCTGAGTTGACCTTTCCAGGAGAGAAGATCCTCGAGGATGCGAACAGACATGCATTGAAGTTTTTGAGACGGAAACAAGAAGCTAACGAGCTAGTCGATAAGTGGGTCATAACCAAGGACTTACCAGGCGAGGTATGTACATTACTCTTCGAATTTTGTTAGGGTATCGCTCTCCCATGCTTGGTTCGATTTTTGAGATACTAGAAGTACCATTATCAGAAAATAAATATATAGAATCTCTTTTAAAGGTCGGGTACGCTCTGGATGTTCCATGGTATGCGAGCTTACCTCGTGTGGAGACAAGATATTACATAGACCAGTATGGCGGCGAAAATGACATTTGGATTGGCAAGACTCTCTACAGGTTCTTCTCTCTTTCTCTGTTTCGTTTCATGTCCTTTTTCGTGGCCCTTGTTAGTTCTAATTTCACTCTTTTTTCGAGAAGAAAGATATAAAAAAAAAGAGAGGAATGGTCAAATTCTAATCAACTATTGAACTTGCTTAATCTTGCTGGATGTAATGGCAGGATGTGGTACGTTAACAACAATGTCTATCTCGAGCTCGCAAAGCTGGATTACAACAATTGCCAAGCTTTGCACCTCTCCGAATGGGACAATTTTCAGAGGTAAGTTCACCACAATTAAAGGTTGCAAAAATATGGTTATAGAATTTGCTAATTCAAATCTGCAACTTACAGGTGGTATTGCGAGAGCAAACTCGTGGACTTCGGGATAAGTGGGAAGACGCTTCTTTATTCTTACTTTACAGCAGCAGCAAGTATTTACGAACCAGATCGGGCGAGAGAGAGACTTGCGTGGGCCAAAACGAGTATGTTGGTGGACGCAATCGCCTCGTACTTGGACGGAGAGGGAACCTCTCGTGAGCAAAGGAGAGCCTTTGTTCGTGAGTTTCAGCAGTTCTCCAGAAAACAGAAGCACATAAAGGGGAGGTAAGATCACTTGGATCGTTGTTGTTTCTCTTTTCAGGTTAACAGAGGAGTAGCCCTAACGCGGGCACGAGCGCGCGACTCGTGTTTGCCGATGTATACTATGAGCCAGAGCTAATTCAGAATCAGAATCCATGGCCGAAAGAATAGTTTCTTGTAGGTTTTTCGAATGTCAGTTGGGTGCGGAAGTTACACATGCATAACCCCACTTGCACGTCCATATATGGTCAACATGATCTCGAATTGCGTAGTGAAATCCCTAGGAAGTAATCAGCAAGCGGACATGCAGAAACCCTACATGCGCAGGCAGGGTTCGCAGAAAAGTATGCTTATGTTGTCGTTTATGTAAATCTACTACGTTGTCTTCTTCTCCCTTTCCGAAGAACAGGGGCCACATTCCCCGTCGTTCTCAAATCCAAATTACTTTCTTGTTTCTCGTTCTCTTTTGTTTGGCCTGTTTCATCTGAAAACACAAGTACAACCTGTAAAGGAAAAAGCAAACAAGAGCGCTAATCTTGGGTTGGATAACGAGTTTACCTGTTGTCTTGCATTGGTCGGAAAGTTTTGATCGTTTACTGCTCTTGATATTCGAATCGTGAAGATACCTTTTTCTAACGAGAAGAAAATATTGCAGGAGCTCCATTCCCCACAGGGGAGAACAAGGGCTCATTGCAGCTCTGCTTGGAACCCTAGACCAGCTCTCGTTGGAAGTCTTGGTGGCTCGTGGTGAAGACATTGGCCATGCTCTCCGTGCTGCGGTAAGTGACCTATAATCCACTAATTAAGTTGAATATAGTTGTTACAATGTAAAACCACATCGTGATCTTTCCATTAGAAGAAGAAAAGATAGGGACACCATGACCCTTCACCCTAATCGATATCATTCGTTTCAATATGGAAGCGCAAGAGTCAACGCGGTATAGACAGGGTAAATTGGCCCCAACAAATTTGATGCGATGTAGAAGTTTTCAAATGATTATAGTTGAGTGACAATTTTATTATACAATTATAATTTCAAATCTGGAAGAGCTAATTTAAAGTCTTCGCAACGTGCAAGAAATGAAAATCAAATTCGAGTTTTGAAGATATATATTTCTATCGTGAAGATAAAGAATGATAAGTCATAATTGGTGCGGATACAGTACCGAATCATAAATGCGATAAATATCATAAAATATATATTTCTGAAGGCCATCTCTTGAAATTAGAGCAACCACTTGTCTTTCAAATCCAATCCATATAGATGGATCCCAAGATGTACGAGTCAATTTATCTTCACTAATTATTAACCAAAAAAAACAAGAAACAAGTTCCTAATCACTGTCTTTTTTTGGGTGGATGTACATAACAATCATGTAGTGGGAAAAGTGGCTGGTGGGATATGAAGAGGAAGGAGATAAGTACAAAGGAGTGGTTGAACTCCTCGTGCAGATGATAGCTCTCGGCGCTGGCAACAGTTCACCCTCGGACGACCTCTCGTCTCATCCTCAATACCACCGTCTCTGCAATCTCACCAACACCATCTGCCATCACTTAGCTCATCGTCAAACCGAAAAGGCATGCGAAAACGAGAACGTCCAAGCAGAAATGGCCAGGCAAGAGCTGGTGCAGCTGGTGCTCCAGGATTCGGCGCACGGGCTCAATAGGGGCGTGAAGGACACGTTCTTCGCGGTCACGAGGAGCTTCTACTACACCGCCCACTGCGATCCCGGGACAATCAACTCCCACATTGCCAAAGTGCTCTTCGAGAGAGTGAACTAAAATTCTGTGACAAAAATTGGACGATACGCGTATGGATCCATTGGACTTGGTTAGTCAATTAGGAAAAAGAAGACAAAACACATGGAATAAACAAGGAAAGCCAATGTTTCATATGCAGAAGCAGAGGGAAAATATAAGTACTGCATAGGATGATTGTCAATGCTTCATTTGGTAAATTCGAAAGTAATACTACGTACATATAATTGAATACATCGTGCCATGACAAGATGGCCTAGCGAAAACAAGCAAGTGACATGGAGAATGATTATAATATGAGAAAGTTGAGTTGGGCCACTAGCCTCGCAATTTAAACTTTTCAATGATGATAGCTTCATTTTATAATGTATGGTATGAAAAATGTTCTTGTCTCAAATCTTTGCACTCGTCTATTTTATGCATGAGGTCATGAGAGCAACATTAATATCTTTTCTTTGTCCAAAAAAAGTAAATGGTTTTTGCCCACATGGAAGATCTTGTCTTGCTATTAAAAGGAAAAAAGAAATGCATGATTCAGTTTTAGGTTCGCGTGTGTGCATTCTAGATGGAACTGGAAGTATGACACTTAGCATCCTTTACATGTACGCAACATAGCCAAAATTGATCAGCCAATGATTGGATTGAGATCTCTCAAATTCTTCGTTTTTTAACATGAACCCTTCATGTCATGTTACATTACTTATGATACGCATATTAGAGACCAAAATGTATTTGTAGTTTGTGTTATGTCCTCAAAGAGATAGTCAATGACGTCAGAGAAAAGTGAATTATTTGCATTCTTATTCGATGTGCAATGGCATCCCCATATATGGTCTCGTAATTTTACGATATACTTGTGATCAGAATTTTAATCGATGCTTTGCATGCAATTGTTTGATGCAATCTTGTAACCCCAACTTCATCAAACTTGAAGATGGCAATGATGTCACCCTATTCATTCTTCAAACCAAGAACAGTGGCCACGAAATAAGATGTGTTCTCGATGCACTCATTCACATCATAAGATGTGTTCTGCAAGCAAGATACGAGAACGACTGAACAAGATCAGCACTCTTGAATTGCTGTTTTGGAAGATGATGTTGGAGATGCAACCATTCGTGTATGATAATGTAGGAGTCCAGATCGACATGGGCTAACTGAGAATGCGCGATGGATGATGGGGACGATGTGAAGGAGAAGACGGGAGTCGTTGTTTTTCATGAAAATGGCAGACAGACGGCTCCTGGTTACACGTGACAGAGTTGGGGTTTCCCTCTCTCTCGTGAAGAGTTCAAAAAAAGTGAAGATTCCCCAAATCTCATCCCATCTTTTTGAATCTTTTTGTGATGTTTTCGTCTTCTGATTTGCTCAGGATTCTTGGAGCATGTTGGGCATGGCATGATTTCTGGAAAGAATAACAGCGAATGATTTGTGAAAGTTAGTATATTAAATAGCTCGACTCGTTATAGCTGGGCATATAGATAAGTTTAACATACTCAACATTCGATAATAGTCTTGCACTCATCTATCTGACAACACAATTGAAATAAAGTGGTTTAGACACTAATTTTCAACTTGTGCAACTATTTAAACAGAATGGATTAGGAAAAGAATGGGAGTGGCGATGTTGGAATCGAATGGAGATTAATGCTTGGACCACTCTATTTGGCAACGCACTGGGATAAGATTGAACTCCATTATTAATGTGCTTCTATTGAGGTGCGCGTGACTGTGCTAGAGAATCTCAAGAACATAGACTGGGTTGGGTTTAGGGCAATTAACACAATCCCAATTGGCGTATAACTCATCAACTTAAATATATTAATGAACTCGTACTCGGGCTCTCTTTTGGTGTTCTCCTTAGATGAAGGTACCAAGCTTCTATTGCATGTCACAAAAATTGGTATTAGTGTTTCTAATGCGTGTTACAGCAAGCTGCATTATAGCTTTTGGTCGATTGATGGGCTATGGATGTTTATTGGCATGTTGATGCAAAATGATGTCTAGATTAAGGGGGAATGTGCCTAAGACTAGAACTCACACGTAAGGAAAAAATTGTTGAATTGCACATGTGGATCGTGATTTAATTTTTTTTAAAATAAAATATGGGTCCAATCAAATATATTGATATGCTCATGAGCTCTCTTTTAATGATATGTTGATGCAACAGACAAGTGTCATATGAAAAAGCATTCAAATCCAAACTCCTGTTGGTCCAGACATTAGCATATTTTTTTCATGTTAGTGGGATGATACTTACTCATTCCCACCCTTATGAGATACCCTCATGATAATGGAAATATATGCTAATAACTCTACGAGAAAATCGAACCTTTCGCCGCAACGAAATTTCGTGGCTAGAGGCTTGGAATTTCATGGCCAAGGCTTCCCACAACAAAACTATTCGGGACGGAAAAGTGGTGGCTAAAGGCCTGTGGTGGTAGACCTTGGCGACAAATGCGAGTAATTTCATGGCTAAAGAGAGCTCATGAGTATATCAGTATATTCAATTAGACCTATCATTTATCTTAAAAAAAATTAGTCACAATCCAAATGTGCAAGAGTTCCTGCTACAAAACTTTTCAGGACGGAAAAGTGGTGGCTAAAGGCCCGTGGCGGTAGACCTTGGTGACGAAATCGAGTAATTTCATGGCTGAAAATACGCTTTTCGCCATGAAAAATATTTCGTGACAAATGGAAAAAAAAAAAAAAAAAAACGGACGCTCAGGAGCGATGGATTTTATGTCGTGGCTAAAAGGGTCAACAACATTTTGTGACGAAAATTTCGTGGGTTATTGTAGCTTTGGTGACAAACTTTTTCGTGGCTAATGATATGATTTTGTGGCTAAAAGCCCATCTGTTTTTCGCCATGAATACAATCGTCACAATTGGCTGCGAAAAGTCCATTTTGAATATATTTGCAGTTTTTCACTATGAAAATTTTGTCACTAATAGTATTATTTTGTATGTTATTTTGCCGTGGCTAAAAGGGTGCGAATTTGCTACGAAGTTCGTTGGTTAAAGTTCTTTGAAAATTTTTTTTATATACTCTAGGCTCGATTTGCAAATCTCAGTACTTTAAATTCTATTTTTGCAGCCATCCAAACACATCATAAATTAAGAAAATTAGAAAAATTAAATTTAAAAATTACAATTATAATGCATCAATAATCGCATGGCGGTCCGACCCTCTTCAATGATGGAAAAAAAAGAGAGAAGAAACCAAGACCATAGCAACACCTAAAGGTTATAAATGAACTCAAACAAGACACGGCTTGAATCCATGCAAAGACAATGTATGAATAAATTTCCAGCCAACACTGGTCGAAAGGATTACATTGACAAGTCGTAAAAATGCTTATGACTAAATTTAGCCAAATTAAAATGTTTATGACTGAATTGACATCCGTACAATAGGCATATGGCATTTTTGGTTGTTTTCCCTTCTAATTTTAATCTCGCTTTGAAAAAGCTACAGCATCGTTTTTAGAGGGAATCTAATCCGGAAGCTTAAACTTACGAGGCGGAGAAAGGTTAGCATACACAAAAATTATTATGGCGATTAGGGTAAATCCCCTGTACATAAATTTACCAATCACCCTAATAACGAGGGAACATATTCCCACTGGTAGGTGGGAGAGAGCGAAGCAGACAGGCTAGGTACAACAAAGGGCAAAAAGGAAGTTCACCATCAAACTGGACAAATAGAAAAGCTCATGGGTCCATATTGCACAGCCACTTGCCAAAGGGCAAAAAGAAAGAAAACTGAAGAACAAGGGGTAGAATAACAGAGGACGATGCAGGGTTTTTGGCGGGTAACCCATTGTAGCAAGGAGGCCCCCCCATCTGAGCTCTCGAGAGCCCCACTCAGCTACTGCTCGTCGAACTGCTGTCTGGCCATTCCTGGGGAGGGTAGGGCCACGTGAGATCGTGGATTCACTGTCACCCTTTTGCAGGCGCAAGCGGCGAACATGCATGCAGATGATAGAGAGAGAGATAGAGAGAGAGAGAGAGAGATAAGGGGGGGAAAGAGACAGCCACGATGCCCGTGAAAAAAGGGGGGAAAGCGATACTGTGGACAGAAACACTCATCATTTCACAAGCAAGCCACTCTTCTCCCTCCTCATCGTCTCAGCTTTTATATGATGATCTTGTGCGTGGCGAGCATGCGCTGACTCTCTCTCTCTCTCTCTCTCTCTCTTTCCAAGAAACTGTGGATTTTGGGACGAAAGTTCCCTTTATGGCACGAAGACCGTCGCTAAAAGTTGGCGTAACATGAGGAATAATGATACCTCGCCCATTATATATTGTTAAGTGATAGGTTTTTTTTTTTCATTTAATCTTAGGAATTCATTATGGATGTGGTGTTGTAATATATTGTTCTCATCTTGTAAATGTTATAAATAACTCTATGCTTTTCATTATGAGACGGACATAAAAATGAGAGGAATTGCCCATCTAGTCCGAGATCTTATGGTAATCAAAATTTGTGCACACACCGGAGCTTTTGCATGCACATCACTGACGCCATCAACTCGTTAACATCGACCCGAGCAGTCCAATCATCGTCATGTCAGAGACCACGTTAACTTGTTGTCGCGTAGCCTGCTATGTTAGTAGGCACTGTTGTAGCGTAGACTATTCGTGTCAAACTCAAATGTGTATTTACCACGTTAGCTTGTTGTCGCGTATCTTGCCATGTGAGCAGTCACATCGGCTTTTTAAAAAGTAGCTTGTCACATCAGCAACCACGTCTCGCATATATACATGTTAGCTGTCGGTTCGCATAACCAGCTTCCTTGTTTCTCTACCACCAGATGATTAGACTGGTATACTTTCACTAAGACACATCTACCTAGGTATTTTCTTGGATATTTTCTCCAATAAGTTGATCATACTTGAGATCTCTACTAAGGCACATCCACCTAAGTTGTTTTTTTTTTTTTGGATCTTTTTCTCCAAATTTCAATTGCTTTTTTTACTTTACGTGATGATAGAGCTAATTGAAAAATAATTAGGAGTTTTCCATATTTCCCTTGATGTTTCATATATCTCGGGGCTGTTGATATCTTTATTGATTGCGCATATACTTATAAACACCTTATTTTATTCTTCATATGAAACAATATACGAGATTTATGCAATTCTCTATTCCGCATTATTCTTATATGACCCAAATTTACCTCAAAAAAAGAAGAAGCAATATCTGATTGCTCGGCCGGCAAGATATCAAGAGATCTTACCCTTGTTAAAAGATTTATTGTGTCGGCCCACTTACCCACAAATACTCTGGCCACGATTCTCTCAGCATATGAAATGAGAAGTCGGATTGCTAAGTCCGTTAGGCCTTCCGAGTTCCAAAACTCCCGACAGCCCAAATCTTTTGCAGCCTCCTCACCTCACGAACCAGCCAAGTTTCGTTTTGAATGAGTTCAGTCCGCACCCTCGGCCACGACACTGTTCCTGTCAAACACAACTCTGGTTTTTTGGAGAGGGAATGCCGAGAGAGGAAAGGAGAGGAGAAGAGAGGGGAGGGGAGGGGAGGGTCGAGCCGGGTCGGAGGCTCTTCGGAGGTGCTCAAAAGAGTTGCTTGTACTGTTTAAGAGCATATCTCTGATACCTTTTGGAGATGAGTGAAATCAGCGACTAGTTTGACTAGAGTGTTTAGCGGACGTTGATAAGATTCTTCCATTTAGTAACATCTTATGATGGCACAATCTTAAAGTGAAGGGCGAGGTTCAAATGAGGAAAGACTTACGATGGATACCTAGGCACCACCGAGAGACGAGGAAGGGCGTCGTAAGAGATGACATACTTCGGGAAACCAAAAATAAGCGTAGATCGGAAAATTCCCCAATAAGTCAACCTTTAGAAGAAATCTTGGACTAGTTTGACCAGAGAGTTTAGCGGAAATTTGAGGTGAGTGACTTTTATCACTTCTGTGCTTTAATAAACGTGCATACTTGCCCCACTAGCTCAAATACATACTATGATGAGATATAAAAATGAAGGTTTTAGGGCAATGTTATTTTATTACCGGATCAGGCTTTGGCTATTTTTTCAACCATTTGGGCGCCACATTAGATATGTGTTGAAAAGGTAGGCATATCGAAAATTTTATCGTAATTATGGAATTGAGTTGTTTGATTAACACTCGTTGTCAACTTACGTGTGATGAGATATGAACATGTGCAAAGACTAATCTTGTTTTGAGATTTAAATAGGGGCAAATGTGATCACCAGGGGCTTCATCACAATCGATGTGTTTTTCGACGCAAAATCATAGCAAATATGGCACCTAGCGAAATGTGACCATAGGGTTCTTGACGACGAGGTGTGATAAAAAATGCATATCTTTCTTAAAATTGCATTATTCACAACTTGATTCTATATAAGTGGTATTAGTCACTTGCCGAGGTGCGGTTTTGTTCACCCTTTTGACCTTTCTAGGTTTTGAGGTTAAGGATTTGTGAATGTTGCGTTATGAATGAGGATACGGGGATTGTTTGAAAATACGATTTTGCTAAAAAAAATTTCGGAACAATGTTAAGAAGTTGAAATTTATTTTCGGTTGAGAATTCTTTCTTTGCGAATATTGATTTATGATACTTTGGAACTTATGATGACATTTCTTTTGCAAAAAGAATTATATTTAGGGTGTGTTTATTTCGTGAAAAATAAATAATTTGAAAAATATTTTCACCGTCCATAAAAATATTTAGACCATGAAAATATTTAGATATAAATTGTAGTTGATAATGAAAAAAATTTCATTGACTAATTATTTCAAACAATACAAGCAATTATTTTGAAGAAAATAGTTTCCAAATCATTAATTTTCTGCGTAACAAATAGAGTCTTAATTAACATTTGTATACTTTTTATGTTGAAGTATTTTATAGCTACGTCCTACGGATTGAGTGTAACAGTATGAATCGCTAACGTTTCCATATCATCATCACAAAATCCCTGTCTTTAGAGCCTGCTAAAGCAAAATTATATTGTGTGGTGTTGGCGCGCAATCTTTAGTGACAAATAGAAAATTGTCAATAATAATTAATATAAGTGCACTAAAATCCTAAAATTTTTTACATAAGTGCAATTGAATCCTAAAACTTTTAAAAAGTGTAATTAAGTCCTAAAACTTATTGCAAAGTGCAATTGAATCATAAAACTTTTAAAAAGTACAATTAAATCCCAAAACTCATCTCGAAAATGCAATTGAGTCATAAAAATTTCAAAAACTTCAAATAAATTTAGGACTTGATTGGATCAATTTAACAAGTTTTAAAACTTGATTACACTTTTTGAAAGTTTTAGGATTCAATTGCACTTCGTGATAAGTTTCAAGACATAATTGCACTTTTTAAAAGTTTTAGCTTAATTATTATTGACAATTTTCTTTTTGCTGCGATTGCTTGAGATATGGGCTAGCTCATCCTCGCCTTTGCCCTTTGCTCCTGAAGACCCCAAATCGCTCGAATTGACGAAATCAATCAGCTCGGGATGATGCACCACCATGGTGCCGGTCATTGGATTGTGATTGGAGGGACTTGAGTGTGGTGGTGGGGATGGTGTTCTTTGGCATTAATCATGATTAATATTTAATTATGGTTACGACACAATGCCTCATAATGCAACCAAGTTTACCCCTTAGGTTTCCATCTATATCCGCCGGTGGCTCCGCCCAGAAGTACATCTTGACAATAGTTTGCATACTCAACCCCTCAATGGGTTCTAACCATAACGGCTCGAGTATAATCCACTAACATCATCCTTCAATGACCCACGAATCAAATTCAAAATCCATCTCAAAATTCAGGTTCACTAATCTAAACATAAAACTTTTCATGATTTAATTCATCAAGCATGGTACCTTTTATAAACCAAATTCATAAATCAATAACCTTTCGTAATTCTTTTCATAAAACGTTTTGCAAATCATTCATGGGAAATCAACTCAAACTATTTTTTAAAAAATAATTTTAAATTTTCTTTCTTTCTTTCTTTCTTTTTCTTTTCTTTTTTTGTTGCTTCTTCCTTTGCCGATCGTCGACCGCAATGATGGCCGTGCGAGCTCAGGCCTCACCAGATTAGACGAGCTCACCGGCCTCGAGTGAGGCTAGAAATCACCTGTGTCCGATCGCTAGGCTTGTTGTTGTGGTCTGCAATTGGCCAAGGATGAAGCAAAATAGAAATAGGAAAAAATACATACAAAAAAAATTAATTAAAAAATATAATTTTTTTAATAATTTTCTATATCATATTTTCTTTACCAAAATACTTTCCAATTCTTTTCGGTTTTAGCCAAACACCAGAAAATGAAATCATTTTCCTAAAAAATATTTTCCAAAAATTGTACATTTCTTGTGAACCAAATGGACCCTTAATTAGCCACCTTAGACCCTTATTTGAGAGTAAGTTTGCCGTTCATGCCCTTATTTAAAATAAAGTCCACTTTAGATCCATTTTTAAGAAAACAACTGTATCAAACACAACATGTGATTAGAGGATCCAATCATATCTTTTTAGCAAATGAAAAGTAAGGACAGATCCATCTGTATAAAGCTAATTTTACTAAAGGGTTAATATCACGAAAACTCCAAACTTGTATATCTATGATAAATTTATCCTTTAATAGTTTCTATTGAATTTTACCGTCAAATTGTTGAACTAGATGATACGTGATAGTTGATAAATGTACTAGTTTAGAGTTTTACCCTCCGTTTATTACAAATGTACAAGTTTGTAATTTTTTATGGTATTAATCCAATTTAACGGAAACTAATGGAATGGGTAAATTTGTCACAAAATATACTAGTTAGAGGTTTTTTGTTGTCGAAAAATTTGTTTGGGCTAAATTTATCACAAGTGTATTGGTTTGAAGTTTTTTGTGATAAAAAAATTAGTTTTGAATAAATTTATCACAAATGTATTAGTTTAGGGTTTTTCGTGATATTAACTATTTACTAAAACTTGTTACACAATAGTTTCTAAATACAATAATATAAAGTGTTTAATTCGAGCAATATTGCAAGAAAATTTATGTGGAAATCAATTTATGACGAAAACTTAATTTGGTTAATAATTGTTAATTCATAATCTAATTATAAGTTATGACTAATATTACGAAAAACCCCAAACTGGCGTGACAAATTTATCATAAATTAATTTTTTGACTATTAAAAACCTTAACCGGATACACTTATGATAAATTTACCTCAAACTAATTTTTTGTCCATCAAAACTCCTAAACTGATACACCGGTAACAAATTTACCCTCAATTAGTTTCAGTTAAATTAGATTAATATCACAAAAAAACATAAATTGGTACACTTGTGACAAACTGAGGATAAAACTCCAAACTAATATATCTATTAACTATCAAGTGTTATCCAACTCGGCAATTTGAATTTGACAGTAAAATTTAACGAAACTAACAGAAGGTAAACTTATCACGGATATACTGGTTTTGAGTTTTTAATAATCAAAAAATTAACTTGGATATATTTATCACAGGTATAATAGTAAAGTTTTTCGTAATATTAACACTTATAAATTTTATTATTTTGGTCGAATCACTGATAAGTTACCATGAAATGATATAAGCGCCTCAGTCTCCCACCGCCACATCGTACGCCGCTTTTTGGAGGTCTCTCCCTCACTTCTCCGCCACGAACACCGTCGGAGCTTACGTAACTCCGCCAAACCACAGAGAGGACCGCCGCAACCGCAGCATTTCTCCTCCCCTTCCCTGCCTCCGCCACCGTCGCCACCGCCGCCGCTCTCACCGCAGATCCCCACGTGCATGTCTCGACTATACATACAGAAGAGCTCGGCGACTCTCTGCGACGTAATTTCACCATACCCACCTCACGCTCGCTGTTCCAAACCGCATTTGCCCAATTTCGCCTCTTGGTATTCACCCGGAACCACCGTTCGACGTCAACCATTGATCGTGGCAATCCAGTAAGACCCGCAACTCGTGTGTGCATCAGTTTATGACGGGTTCTACCGTTGGAAATGCATTGGGGGTCACCTGTTTGATGAAATGCTTCAGCGAGATCGTGCGCATTTCTTTTTGTATCGTTTTCCCCTGTGGGGATTTTATAATTTGAGAATGCTAAAAATTACGTGTTTACTGTGCATAAAATATATGGGAAGTGACTTCTTCGTGATTAATGAAGGTTTGATTACTGGGGGAAGAATTAGGATTTGCAGGAAATATTTTTTTCGTAGTTGACTATGGTAATGTCAAAAATATACATCTAATTGAGTTTAAACATAAGTCAATCAATTCGAAAAAATTCAATCAAGGTCTCGTACTTAGACAGCTTGAATGAACAGGTTTTCTGCATCTCTCCTGTAGCAAGAGGAGCTCGGGCCTGCAGTTTGCTCTTATTGGTTGTATTACAGGAATCATCAAGCAATGAAACAGTAGAATAAGTAGATAATGGGTCTCTTATTGGTTGTATTACAGGAATGTCTTTTGTTGATGCTGTGAATCACCTCTGAGGTGCATTTGAGATTATGCAGGGCCTGGAATATTAACTTTGATTGAAAGAAGGTTGTTGGTGTAGAGTGTTAAAATTGCTACTTAAAGCCTTTTTGTTGAGTTGCTGATTTACTGTTCTGATTGTGGTGTTGTGCAGTTTCTTAAAGTTTACTAATTGGTTCGACATTGTTGGTGGCTTTTAAGTGGTACTCTTTTCTTCCAGAGATACCTGCTCTGGCTTGAGGCTTATAAATCTTGATTTACAACACAATTAGCCTTCTATTGCATTTGTTGAAATAAATTAAGTCGCATTTTCTGCATGATTATTGCTCAGATCAGAATGACATTGCTCTATGGGATTAGAGTTAGAAATAGGGTTTAACCATGGAGAGTTGTCTGGAGAGATTTGTTATTATGTGTTCATTTTGTGTTGATGTCATGAGCTGGTGTAGAATGGTGACCAATCCCATTGTACTCCGTGATACTCAAATTCATTTTGAGTTGCAAAGTATTTGTATAACAAAAATGGTCTAAGTACTTTTATCGAAGTGTATGGTGTTGATCACGGTCTTAGTGTTACAGATTTTGATGGGTGTGAGTATTTTCAAATCTTTTAAGAATTTTAAGATCTTTTAGTGGTTACAAGAGTAGAAATTTATTGCTATTTTCCATATTTAAGGGGAAACAATTCTTCTGTTTTTGATAAGGAAAATTAGAATACAGCGAAGAAGATGGAGATTGGACTAGTCGGGCTTCTGAGAATGGCATGGATTGCTGGGATTTTGCCTTTGTTGGTCGCCTCATTGCCTTTTCCTAGACTCAGTCAACTTCACGAGGTCGTGATGGGGTTCGCCAAGAGGGGCAAGATCATGCAGTCCTCTTTGTATGTAAGTAATGAGATCGCTTCATTTTGTTTACTTTGGTTTTCTTTTGTTTCTTTTCTGCCCTTAGGGCGTCTGTTTGGAATGAATGGTTTCATGGGAGTTAAGTTCGACTATATGATTTGAATTCTTGCTTGAGTGGTGCTTGGAAGCCACTTTCAGTCAGACTTCGATTCATTCGTAAAACAATGGCAAAAAAGGAAAGTGGATGAAGAGAGGATTTTAGCTGTGGAGAGAGAGAGAGTAAAGAATATGTCGTAAGTATCAGTGGCTTTAGGTAAATGTCGCCGCTAGTGCTTCCATAAGTTTGCGTTCATCTTGTTGGTTGTTCAATGGGCTTTAATGGAAATTATGACATTTTTTTTTCGCGACAAAAGGCAAATGCAGTTTGATAGGGCATCAAGAAATAAGCTGATGAACCTGAGGAGATAGATTTATGAAGAGGAAGTAAATGGGTTTGTCTCAAGGATGAATCTTCAATTTTTAATTAGATAGATATTGCAGATTGATATTTCTGGTCGAACTTTATTAGGTACCGCAGTGGAAAGACCTAATTACTTGAGTGATCTAAAGATTAGATGCAAATGGTGTCCATTTTAGTTGTCGCTTCTCTTTTCTTTTTCCGTTTTCCCAATTCAAAACCTTCAGAGTCAGTTACTTGTATTATTTCTGTATATGAAAGACATCCATTCACTAATGAGAGAACTTAGTTAGCCTTCTGTTTCTTAGCTTTAATGATGCACAATTTTTATTGTGAGAATCTTACCAAAAAAAAAAATTATTATTGTGAGAATATAGTAGGCTTTTTAGGTGAGAAGTGTATTAATCTCGATCAAACAGCTTAACTCTGAATTTTTTACAGCATACTGAAAGATAGATGTTTACAAATTCGTTTTTCCTGGTTCCACGAAGAGATAATCAAATAATCGAACTTTAATTTATTTAGGCCTTTTCACTTTCTGGAATTCCATTACTATTCTTATTACATCAGTAACCCAAGTTGCTTTGATTTGGTTATTATCTTTCTCATAGTGCTAAGGTTCTTTGTTTGTGATGAATTAACACGCTGTCTGGTTTTACTGCTAATATGAACATTGTGTACACTAAAATAATTGGTGGGCTCAAGGGAGTTCTTGCCTTAAGTAGAATACCTTTCTTATGTAAGTTCATAAGAAGTAAACATCAGATTTCCTGTTCAATTTTGGCATGCTTAGTAGTCTGCAATTTTTCTTGCGGAATGTGGAACTTTTTCCTAGTGAGTATCGATTTTTTAATGTTGTGTGTTAATTGCAGAAATTCACTGTCCCTCAAAGGTTCTTCACTCATTTTTACGCACTAGCTGTCATATGGACAGGGCTTCTGCTTGCTGCAACATGGATTTATGCATATACAATGGCACCTATGGCCTCAGAGCCCTTTCTTTATTCCTCTATTGCCAGCCACTTGACAGGTGGCTCACATCCTTTTACATTGCATAGATCTCGTCCAACTCACCTAAAGCATAGATACATGGTTTGGAAGTCTGTGTTTCTGCTTCTATTAATGGAGATCCAAGCTTTGAGGCGCCTTTATGAGAATATATATGTGTTTCACTACAGCCCATCAGCTCGGATGCACATATTTGGCTATCTAACTGGACTTTTGTAAGTTTTCTAATAACTGTCAAGCTTGCCATCACCTTTTTTAAATTAGTTCTTTTTGCTGGGCCAGGGAGCATTCGCACTTTAGTTCACAACTTATATATGACACCCTAAGCCTTTATGAGAATATATATGTGTTCATTGTAATTGTTTGTTGCATATAATTTGATGTATGGGAAGTCAATGTTGCTACTGAAGCTATAGTTGTATCTTTGACCTAGTGGGCTTGTCCATGGTGTTTTTTTGGTTCATTGCATGTGTTTTGCTAATTAATGAGGTTGGTCACTGGGATATGCTAATTGAAGCTAATGTTCCATCTGATATGGATTGAAGGTCTGGTAGTTTTGTTTCTTGTGGATGCGATCAGGTTAACTCTGAAACATCTCATGTTTGGTTTGGGCTTATTTTCCTGGTGCTAGTGTATTCGGAGTATTGCACACGTCCTTTTTATTGGTTCTCATGAGGTCTCTTGCTGATCATAAGCTGGTGACCTGCAAGACGGGACCCTATATCTTCTGGAGTGGTTACTTATCTTTGAAGTTCCTTGGTTTTATCAAACCAGTAGCTTGCATAAGTATATTCTTAACCTTACGTTGGTTTGTCATGAATGAGTTGTCTCTTTTGTGGGATGCACGGTCAATCACTACTGTCGATCACTAAGATGCAGGTGGTTTATCATTAGAATGCCTTGTTGGGATTTATGTCTCTGCAATTTCGCAGGTGGTTTATCATTAGAATACCTTGTTGTGATTTATGTTTCTGCAACTCTGTCTGGCTTTCGAATTTATTATGTTACATGCTTCTATCTATTCTGATCGTCAATTTTGTTTCTTCACTATGGCAAGTTTCTACACTGCTGCGCCACTGTCACTTTGCAGCAATTTTGCTGTGGAAGTATATGAATTTTCAGCCAACCAAGTGTCTGAGTTCATTGTCAGAGGCAAAGATCAGATGGCCTCCAGTGAATTTAACTTGTGGAAGTTTGTCAATCCTCCTATGAAGCTTGGATGGCATCACTGGATTGGTGCTATTATTTTTTTCTGGAGTTGGATTCATCAGCATCAGTGTCATAAAATTCTTGTACGTGTATCTCTATCATTAATGGGATTGTTTTCTCATAGACAGTTATCTTTATCTTTGAACAGCACATATGTGCATTTGAAGAGCTTCTAGGATGTGATTTACCAGCATGATAACTTAGTCAAACTTCTCATATTGTCTGCACTGTCTGGTTATGTGACATTTATCGTGCTTAATCTAGAAAGGGAGAATAACGTCTTAAAGGATTTATCTCTGTGTCTTTCTCACAAAATTTACTAGATGATGAGAGGAATTGCTCTACAAGCATCAATGGAATGAGTGTTCTCATATTATATGTTGCTCTTAATTGTCAAGTTTTTTCTGATTTTGTTAGGGCTCCCTACGTGAACGCAGAGAAGAAAGTCATGCATATGTAGTGCCTCATGGCGATTGGTTTGAACTTGTCTCATGTCCACACTATTTGGCCGAGATAGTAAATCTCTCTCTCTCTCTCTCTCTCTCTCTCTCTCCTGTCCTTGAATTTGACCTAGGAGATAAAGAAGGAAAACTTAAATGGTTCTGGTTGTGACTAAATTGCTTTTTGAAGGTTCTAATTGCCTCTTCTGATGATGAAAGGTTATATATGCGGGACTAGTGGTTGCCAGTGGAGGATCAGACTTGACAATCTGGTTGCTGTTTGGTTTTGTGGTATATGTTGTTCATACTATTATGTATAGTTGTTTTATCCCACACTTGCAACTTCTTTTGATTTAATTCTTTTGTAATGGCAGGTGGTGAATTTGGTATTTGCGGCAGCAGAAACACATAGGTGGTATCATAGTAAATTTGACAACTATCCACAAGACCGGTATGCTGTCATCCCATTTATTTACTAATGCGTGTGGCCAATATACCAGTTTGTACAGAAGAGGCAGCAAATTGTTGAGAGGTGAGTTAGGATCATGGGTTTCTTAACCCCAGCTGTAGTTTAATCTGGGTGTCTGTTAGATGTGACCGTAGGAGGATTTACTCCCCGTACAGTTAGTAAGAATGAGAAGTTGATGTAAAGATGGAAGACTGATGGATCTTTTTTGTGTAATTCGTTTGCTAGCGAAAAAGAGTAAAAAGCATTGGAAGCTCTTGCATCATCCTGACTAGTGCATGCTTATTGCTGCAAATTAAAGTTCTGACTGGATCAAAATTGTTGGGAATGTATTGACTCTGGACAATCCTTCCAGTGAAAGGTGAAAAGCGGAAATTACACAATTTGAATTCTTAAACACCATACTTTGACTACCTGTTCTTTAACCTCAGATGTAAGTTATGTTTAGTTTTTTGTTTGTCTCAGTGAATTATCATTTGGCATTGCTTTCCTCTAGTTTGCTTTTATAGTGTTTGTCTCAAGAAAGTACATAGTGTTTCTGTTGTAGGTTTCTTCTCTTTTCTCTTTTGCATTTGGAGGAAAATTTTAAATTTCTCTTAAACCAAAACTTGAACATAGCTAGTACATCATATCTACTGTTTTAACTGTGAGTGGGCTTGGTAAAATCTGGATGCTCCATGGGTGGCGAGATTGTAATTTTCCCTATACAGATATAGGTGATCAGATTTATGATTTTTTGGAGTTCTTGCTGCGGTTTTCGGATGAAGATCCTCTACCCCGCAAGGTGCTTCCCTTGGTGTCTCAATTAATTTCAATGATTGATGCACGTGAATGAGGTACATATCAACAGTTGAGAAGAAACCAAGGGAAGCACCTCGCAAGGTAGAGGATCCATGCCTGCAGGTTTCCATTTGAATCCCAAAAAGCTCAGGTGAGTAGGAGACATTAACTTTGAGAAGCTTGGAACAATAAGGAGTTTGCATATTGTGCGCACTTCTCTTTCAGTGCACATTTTCTTGATAAGAATTGAGAACTGTGTTATTCCTGATCTTTTGCGCAGACCAGTTGGAAGGAATAATATTTCAGCCTTGCATTGTAGAACTTCGAGAGGCACTCTGCTACAACGTGCAGGAGATGTCCAATTCTTCCTAGGTCTTTTCCTCACTTGCAGGACAACACAATAACTCTCTTCCCGATGAGGCATGAAACTCATGCATATATATACCCAGTACCCGCGGGTTGATTTGTCCGATAGTTCCGGTCCAAGCTTTTTATCAAGTCCATGTCTTGTTTTTCCAACTCAAAGCCGGAAACTCGAAAGTTCTCCTCCAACCTCTTGGGTTTTGATGTTTTTGGGATGACTACTGCGTTCAGTTGAATGCTCCCCCTTAAAAAAGATCTGAGCTACTACCGTCTTCCTTTACTTTTTTTGACAGACCCTAAAGCCAAGGAAACAGAAAAGATCAAGTATACTGGTCAGTCTAGTTTCATATGTCCAGTTTCATTTTTGGGCCAGGCAAGTGATATATGTGCACTCTTGCTAAGATTTCATTTTTATGGTATAAAGTGATGTGGATTTTCTACCTCGCAGCGCTTTCATGGTGATTTTCCAACATATCTCAGCTGTCAAGGCATGTTTAATTTACATGCATCAACGGTTGAGAATTAAGCGAGACACCAATGAGAGCACCGTACGAGGTAAAGAATTTTCACACACTATTTTAAATCTCCCGGCGTCTGTTCATCAGTAAACTACTGGACCAATGACCCAACGATAGAACATTGATCTTAGTTACCTTCAGAATCGAGTCATCCGAACACGAGACTGACCCGAACACAATGGTGTCGGCAAGGCGCGTCAGGGGCGTGTATGCTGCAACGCTGATGCCATGCTTATGGCAGAACTTGACGAGGGAATCGTGTTGGTGTGTGATTTGATTCGGTTCACAGCGGGCATTTATTTTGGAGTGTGCCAAACATTTGCTTGTCTGGAGGAAGGTTTGATTGCTTTGCAAAAGGATTAAAGACATAAAGAGCTCGAATCATCACTTCTAGCATTTTCTTCAATCCATTCCCTTTTTGGGAAGAGAGAGCAAAAAAGTGAGTTCCTTTCATGAACATAGAGTTCATTACCATACTTTTCTTTCATGTTTGTGCTGGTAAAAAAGAAAACGGGAATAATACATAATAGGCAATTTTTCTTAAGGAGGAGTTATTTTTTTATTTATTGTATGTTACAATATTCTTTTTGTGATTTATGTAACAAAGATCGGAGCATTCCTGATGCCGATGCTGCGAACTAAGGCCGTGGAAACCAAAATCCGCCATGCCACCTGCTTCTGGTGGAATGGTGGTGTCTGTATCCGGCACTCCACTTTCGTCTAACACACTTGCGCGTGCTCGCAGACCATGCGTATGACACAATCAATGTCGAATTTACTAAAATTCTGTTGCTGTTTTCTGGCGATTCAAGTTGCTTGAGTAACTTAAATGAACGAAATATGAAAGTTATTGCGGCATTGCACTAGGCCCTCCGTGAACTATTTTGCAACTTATAATTTATTTTTCCTCTTCAGTAGGCAACGCCGAATACGAATCTAGTCATCCTTGCCCTACGGCCTGTCCCGCCCCTTTGGCGTCATGACCCCTTTACATGCTAAATCGAATCGTTGTACATGAGACAGACCTTGCTTGTCATTTCTCATTGTACTACTGCCTAACAACTTTCTTCCCTTGCTTCCTTGTAGGGCGTAAGTTAGTCACGAAATTAAGGACCCATTTATTTCACAAAAAATAAATAATTAAAATATGTTTTTTCTGAAAATGATCGCTCACACTATTTGAAATAATTAATCAATAAAAAATATTTTTATTATCGTTAATAATTTATATTTAAATATTTTCGTGAGCGATGAAAATATTTTTCATCCATTTATTCATTCATTTTATAGGTAATATAAGCGACCGTCTTTAAGAAAGTATTATTTAAATAATTTATTTTTCGCAAAACAAATAAACCCTAAAATTCATCAAATTTCCTTGAACTAAAATTCAGGTTACTTCAACCATGAGGTAATAGTGATCCCATGTTACGGATGAGGGAGAGGTTGATAGCGTCGGTATTATACATTGCAATATCTCACTTTAGAAGAGGAGACGAAACTTTCGCAGGGGCCTTTGCGACTGCCTCCATTTGATATATGTGGATGGCGGACTCTACATATACATTCCTTATTTTAATGTGTCAATACCCATATGCCCTACGCCTCAAATTTCCCCAGTATATTTGTCTTTCCCAAGGAGAGGGGATACCCTCTAGATGCTTAACATCTCGGTTATCCTAAGATCCGAATAAAAATCGAGATTGAACCTTTTAAGGACATACTTTGCAAACTTGATTTGTGTATATACTATTGAGAAAGTAAATGAAAATAGAGCAGCAAGGGCCAATCCAGAAACAAGAAAATAACAATTAGGAAAGCAGTGATAATGGTTCTAGGTTTCTTACAAGTTTTACTTGGAACTTGAAACTTGGAACCTACCAGCAAGTACAAGTTTATCATTTTTTGGAATTTGAAATTTATCCGTCGGAACTTGGAATGTAGAACCTATTGGTTCTAGGGTTTAACAATTTTTTTTTTCGTTTTAGTTTTAGTTAAGCAAAAGGAAAATGAACACAATAATAAAAATGAAAGCTCCTTGTTGATTCAGTCAACCAAAAAAAAAAAAAAAAAATCAAGAACCATTGTACCGGTTCATATTTAAAATTACAATTATATATGAAAACAAGCTAAATATAGTATTTAAACAATTAAAACCCACTTATGAATATATTTAGACATTCCATGCTCTTCAAGTAAGTCTCATCTAACGGACCAAAAAAATAGTAATTGTCATCTCTCTTTTATCTTTTAAATAGAATTTCTAAGTACTCTCTTCGTCAATGAAACCGAAGAGGTAGAGTGTAAGCTATTAATCCCATGAATTCCAAATTAACTATGTTCGAACTCACACTCTGGTACTCAACGTGGACTAAACTCAGAAATTAATCATCAAGTAGGTTCTTGCAAAATTAAGCATGTTAAATTAGGTTCCCAAGAGGAGTGAAATGATTATAACTGAAAGCATACGACCACATTTATCTAATACCATACTAAGCCACAACAAAATAAAAGGTAAAAGCCTAGATCTTAAGTCTCTCAAGCTTAGCCTTAGTATTTTTGGCTCCCATCTTCGTACAAAAAAAGAAAACAAATCGAGGAACGGAGGAAGAAAATTAGGGATTTAGGGTTCCCTTATCGGTTCCCAGTTCGGATTCCCGATTCCTGATTTGGTTCCTATCCCAGTTCTCAATTCGGTTCTTATAGGAATCGGGAACTGGCGATTCCTTAAAAAAGTGGAACCGGGAACCAGAACCAAAACCCTTCTCTTTGAAACTTGAAACTGGACTAGTTTGGGTCTGTGACCATGCTCATTGCTGAGCAGTGATGATGATTTCTATATAAGAATATTAATTTGTCACGCCCTGAACCACACGGCACGCAACATCCCTACTTTGGTCGATTTATGTGCGACGTCTTAGGAAGCGTCGTCGACCCAACGCCCAAACAGAGAACAAGGCATAAGCGGAAGCAATATATAAACAAACAATGACAATAATAATATAAGACAACGGATAGCAAAACAACAATCTACACAATTGAACATACATATCCTTTATATTACTATAGAAAACCCTTTTTACAATATCAGCTTATACACATAAAAAAAAACGACCATCTTACAGAAAACAGCCATTACAGGTCAAAAATGGTAGGTGGTTAGGGTGAGTCAAACTAAACCTAAGAAGAGGACTACAGTAAAAAAGGTATGACTTCCACTTCTCAAACTCTGGCTTGCCATAAGGCTCTCAGTCTGGATCTAAGGACTCTGATGAACCTGTGGACGGCTTCGACTCCTCCTCTTCTTCGCCTTCGGACTTTAACTCATCTAAATCCACGTGCACTACCTCGCCATCCCGCTTAGGGTCTAATTCCATGGCCTCTGGTTCTTCCTCATCCTCGGGGTCTACAAATTCAGGATCGGAATAAAACACTTTAGGCTCCTCATCATCCTCGTCCATAGCAGCAAGTCCATTAACCGTCTTATCGGAGATAGACCAATCAGGAGTGGTTAGGGAATCTAGAATCTCATCATCAGCCATCTGAGGGATTATCAAATCATTCCCATCCAACTGGACATCAAAAGTCCTAAGGGGTGGTCCTGTCACTCCGTCGGCACTCCTATAACACCAGGCCACGTATTCTTGAGTTTGGTAATACTGCTCACCCACATGCACAAACAACACCGAATAGTATCTCACGTAGGCAGCTCCATCCCCGTAAGGGTGTACACTCGAAATTCGCTGGATCTGATGCGGAATTCCAAAAAGAGGCGGCGGTCTCGGCATCTCAAGGCTGGGGGTCTGAAAAGTTGGGTTATTACAACTGTGAGATAAATCTTAGCAAGTAAAACCCCTAAACTTAGGCTAGGCTAACATGCATCCTCCTGATCGGCAAAAACAAACACATTATAGCACCACAATAATTGACCTAGGCCCTTGGGCCCAAATTGCTCACCTTACTGACCCTGCAGGTTAGACAATTTATAATAATATCATGACACATATGTGAACACATTTAGTCACACATACGCCACACGCATGCTCATACTCATCAGTGGTCGTAACACACGCCTTTTACCGAGTCTTACATACTTGCACATTGGTCCATGTATCCTTATGCATGCAAATGCTGTCAATATGCCATGCTTTCACTATAACTCAATTGCACATTAGCAAATGCTCAATTTATTACTCAGAGCTTGACCCGCGTAAAACGCATCAGATCCGACCCGTGCCAATGCAACGAGTCCACATAAATACAATGTTTCGTGGCTAGCGTAAAAAAACGCCTCAGGCCCAGTGTCTCTAGCCCGCATAAAACGCATCAGGTACAACACCAATCTCCACGAACCACAAACCTGCGTAAAACGCATTAGGCTGGTCGTCTTCCGGACGTACCAGGCATCATCCCGCATAACACACATCAGGATGGGTTCAACCCCGCGTAAAACGCATCAGGGTGCATTGTGATTACACATTCACACAGCTAGTTTTATCTGAACCCCGCGTAAAACACATCAGAGCATTTTTGGTGATCACATGCTCATACCAGGCACGCATTCTCGCATAATTTCGTCACATGCCTCACTCGCGACATACACAATGCGTGACCATGCAGTGTCATACAATGCATCATGAGCATCAACATATCACTGGCATTCAGTCAAATCAATGTTACACTCAGTGCCCAAGTTATTAAACAATATATGCTCACTTTGTCAATTAGTACCATGCGGCCCAATTCACAATTCACAATTTGGCATTCAATTTGAGCATCAACTGGCCAATCACACTCCTCACAATTCGGCCAGACGAACACATGGCATGGCAATACCTAATTTATCACAATTGAGCATAATCGATCAGCAATCAACCAATCCGGCAAGTCCCAGGAATTCAACCCCAAAAGCTTCTCAATCAGCCAATACTAATCTAATAAATTCTCAACTATGGATAGCCACTATTCATCCATTCCGAGGCCAATATTTATCCGTACTGATTTACCAAATTTGCCTCGTCAACAATTTTCACTAATCAGTCCTCAATCCTGTTTTAAACATATACTAGCAATACCCAATCCAGTCCAGGAAATGCACAATCAATCCTAATCCGGGCTTAGGAATTATACTCACTTAATAGAAACTAGGACGACGAGAACGGGCGGCCGATTACTGGTGAACAACGAAACCGGTGGCGGCATTTCGGCGGCGGCGGCAGCGGCGACGTACGGTGGCGGCCATGGCAGTGATCGGCTTCGGCAATCTGAACGGCGGCGATAAGGGTGAGGTGAGGGAGAGTGGGTCGATGAGGGTGGTGACACTCGAATGAACAGTGGCGCGGCGGTGGCCCTGTGATCGGCGATCCCAGTGGCAGCGTGAGGCGGACGGCTCTCTGGCGGTCCTCTCGCCGATCGGAAGGGGGAGAGAGAAAGAGATGGTGACGAGATAGTGATGGTGAGGTGGTGGTGACGGTGGCGACGGCGAGGCACAGCGGCGGCGGCACTGGCAACGGCGAACGGTGGCTTGCTCGGCTGAAGCTTGGCCGAGAGAGAGAGAGAGAGAGAGAGAGAGAGAGAGAGAGATGGCTGAATAAGGGAGTGAGGAGAGAGAGTGAGGGGTCAAAATGGTCAAATAGGGAGGGCTAGTGGAGGACACGTGTCACCGATCCATGCCATTTGACCAAAATGCCATTGATCCAATGGCCCTTGTTTGATCTCATTCAATAATTGAGGAGCATTATGGTCTTTAGGCCCAATAATTGAGCTGAAATTTTTATTTTAATTTCCCAAATTTTTTCCAAAAAATTCGGAGCTAAAAATGGGCCAGGAGCAAAACGGTCATTTTTCTGGTCTCGGGTTGAAATTCCATTTTTTGACCATACCAACCCCAAATGTATGTGGTCAACATAATATGGTGTCGAAATCGCAAAAATAGTCGCACAAGCTCTCGAAAATCGACATCGAAGTTCGAGTCCAATTTCGTAACCAAAACTCGCTGAATTTTCAATTTCAGGGTCTTTCACTAACGGGCAGCTGTTTAGGGGTTACGTGTATCGACCTAGGATTATCCGAGTCATGACGGTCCTGATCATTGAGAGAAAGAGGAATTATCACTAGTCCCAAAGATCGCGATCGTTCAGTTTAAGTTCGAGAATAATTGGTCACGTGTACTTTCGATCGTACAGAATCACCTGTGTAACGTCATGAAATTTGACTCACTTTCATGATCAATGAAATTGATGTATTTCTCATTTCATTTTAGTAAGTTTCCCCAAGAACTGATCATTCTCGGGATACTGACTACAGGGGAAAGGCTAACTAGGAAAACGGTACGTAGACCCAAGAACTCGACCGTGAATCAAGTCCAATTACAAGAAGCGACAAAGGAATATTTTGTGCTGATATGGGCCGGTCCAAGGAGTGTGATGGATTTGGTTCGACCGGCGACGTACGATCGAATAGCACGTAATTTTGCATGACTGAGGGCGCGTGTGGCAAACAACCCCGAACTTACTCCGAATGATCATGACCTCCGGAACTAGTGATAAATAATCGTATTCTCTGGGAAATCGAGACCGACAGGACTCGGGTAGCCCTAGGTCTATACACGTAGCCCCTAAACAGCCGCCCGTTAGTAAGAGACGCTAAAATCGCAAATGAAATGAAATTGATCGTGGAATTGAGTCCGGACTTCGGTGTCGAATTACGGGGGCGTACGCGACTATTTTGCGAGGACGATGTCATTTTTATGTGGCTAATTATATTTGGGACCAATAGTGTCAAAAATTGGAAATTTGACTTGGGACCGAAAAATTGCCAAATTGCCCTTGTACCCCTAGCCTTATATTCCGAATTTTGAGCTTATTTGAAAATTATTTTAGGGTTTTATATTGAAGTGTATCAGCCCAATAATGTTGGGAATGTTGGACAATAATGCCCTCAAGATTTTTAGCAAGCCTTGACTTTATCCCTTAGATTAGGGGCAAGATTGTCATTATTGCAAAGTTGGTCACCAACCCCCACTAAACCCAACTCATATACACTCTAGTCTCTCTCTCCTCCTCATTCTCCCCATCACCACCACTAGCCACCCTCTCCTCCCTCTCCATCCCATGAGCTCCCCCTTTCACTCTTGGCAGCCGCGCGCCGCCCGTCGGAGGGCCGCCGCTGCCTTGCACCACCACCAACCCGACCATCTCTCTCTCTCTCTCTCTCTCTCTCTCTCTCTCTCTCTCTCTCTCGGCCGCGGGAACAACCCCCCACCGTGGACCGCCGCCACTCGCGCCGCCGTGGAGGCCGCTCGTCGCCGCCGCTTGCACTGCCGTGGAATCAGCTCAGCCCGTCCATTTCCCCTACTCGTTCAACTTAGTTTGGAGCATAGGAATCCAGATGAGTACAACCCTAAACCCTAGTTAGGCTAAGTTACATTTTTAGATGAGTTTTAGGGGTTAATTAATTTAATTTAGAGGTTAATTTGTGAAGAATGTTAGGGGCTGACTTCGTGGCGAATTTGGTGGCTTAGAGTGATAATTCAAGTGAGGTTTAGTGGCCTAAGGTGATCTGGTTGGTGACCGATTAATGTAGGCTCGATCGGATTATTATGTCGATTAATCGTGATATAAATGCGAGCTATTTTGGGTGCAATGATTGTGGCGTAGAGTGGCTGGTTATGTGATGATTTTAGTGACCTAAGGTGATAATTTAAATATGTTTTGAGGGCCTAGAATGGGCTGGTTGGTAGCGGTTAAACGTGGACTTGATTTGGGCTAATATGTGAATTATTGTGGGTACATTATGAGGGCCGAGTAGCGGCTGACTTTGGGGTGATTTAGTGGCGTATTATGCTAATTTTGGAGTGGAATAAATGGCCTAGAATGACCAGATGGATGGCTGGTCATGGGAGCCGTGGTTCGGACAAAAATATGGATTAGGCGGGTGTAATTTATGGCCCTCATGGTGGTTGATTTTTGGGTGATGTTGTGGAGAGCCTAATTGAGTATTTTGAGGATATTTATTGGCCTAGAGTGACCTGTTTGGTGGCTGTCCATACCGGGATTGAGTTGGACAAGGCGCGATCAATTTGGGGTGTAATGGTGTAATTACCGGAAATATTTAGATTAACTGATTGAGTAGCTGAATTGTCCTTGATTGTGATTAATTTTGTGATGCCATGTCATATGCCTAGTGTGACCAAGGTTGGAGTAGCTTGGCAGGCTTCGAGTGCGCAAATTCATGTTGATTTAATTTCATGATTCCGTATGCCAAGTTTATGCCATGTCTGGGCTAGATGATTTGATTAGTTGGGCTTATGGTATATTGAATTAAGCATGTTGCATCGTGAATTGAATAAGTGGTGTTGTGCAATTGAATGCTTATTGTGAAATTCGTGAATGCCCAAGTGTGAACTTTATGGCCATGGGTGTGCATCTCGAATATTGGCATAACATGTGCATATGCAGTGCGCACCAATGACATGAGCATGCGATCACCTAAAAGGCCATAATGCGTTTTACGCGGGATTCAGATAATAACTGGTGTATGTAAGTATGTGATCACATAAAACCTTGATGCGTGTTATGTGGGGTATTGAATCCATCCTGAGGCGTGTTACGTGGGACGATGCCCAGACTACCGGAAGATGACCAACCTAATGCGTTTTGCGCGAATTATGTGTCATGAGCATGATGCATTTTACGCGAGCCAGAGATTGATCTCGAAGTGATAGACCTGATGCGTTTTACACGGGTCGAAAGAGAATTGATAAATTGCAAGAGTGCAAGTGTGCGAAATTGCATTGATGTGACATGAGCAGGGGCATGACCACGAGCATATTCATGACATGCGTCGTAGCTGAGTGATGTACGTATACGTGCCGTGGTTGAATTCTGTGCCATCATTGCAATTATATATAATATGCCTAACCTGCAAGGTCAATCGAGTATTAGATTTGGGCTCGAGGGCCTAAGTCATTTATGTTCTGATTTGTGCGTTATTTAGTGCTCGTCGGGATATGCATGTTAGCCTAGTTTAGGTTTAGGGAACCTACTCGCTGAGATTTATTCTCACTGTTGTATAAACCTAACTTTTTCAGACCCCCAGCCTTGAGATGTCCGCAGTGCCTGTTCATTTTGAGATCCCTTACCGGATAGACTGGAAGGAGACGGTGTACCCAGCAGGGAACGGAGATTTTTGGATTAGATATCTATATATATTTTGGGTTGATGTGGGTGAACAGCTAGACCATGCCCACAGATTTATAGTGTGGTATATTAGGGACCATGCAGTGACCTATGGGCCTTTTCAATTGCTTGAGGTTCCACTTAGCAATTCAGGGGATGTTAATCCTCAATGTACCGATGGGGAATTGGCGAGCCCTGACCGTGCGCCGAAGGATGGGGATTTAAACCCGGAGCCGATGGATTTGCAGGATGAAGAACCAAAGCCCATGGAGCAGGACTTGGAGCAGGAGGACAAGGCCGAGCCGATGGATTCTAGGGAGGAGTCAGCTGGGGCCGAGTCCGAGCGGGATTCCCTAGACTCTGAGGTTGAGTTGTTTGATAGTTCTTCCGAGTCATTGAGATCCGACTCGGACTAGGTTCCGTAGGTCTAGTCTTAATCCAAGGTAGATAAAGCCAACACCTTTTTGACCGGAGCCTTTCTAGTTTTAGTAATCCCTGACCGCCCGGGCCACTTACCCCTTTTGTTAGTAGTGGCCATTGACCCTTTTTTTTTTTTAATCTTTGGAGCTCAAGCTGTAAATGGATGTTGTATATGTCGCCATATCAACGCAAGTGTATGTTTTGTAACCCTGTTGTTTGTTCTACCTCGGTCTCGTGTTTGTTTTGTATGGGTGTTTACGTTGCTTCCGCATGTACCTTGTGCTTTGTTTGGTTGTTGGGTCGGCGACGCGTCCTGAGACGTCGCACTCGAATCGACCTCGATTGGGTTGTCACGTGCCGTGGGATTCGAGGCGTGACATCCCCCGTTGTTTTGGTATCAGAGTAGGTTAGCTCGATCTAATTAAGTCGAAGCCTGGAGTGATAAGGAGCGCTGACCTTGGGTAGCCAGTAGGGTGACCTCATGTGCTAAGTGTACCTCTTGACTGCCTGTGTTTTGATTGGATGCTTATTTAAATTGACCCGTAAAGTGCAGGTGCGACAGTACCCGAGGTAAGTACACAAATCTCTTTGGTTGAGATATTGTGCTGTTTGTGCAAGACCGCATATTAGTTGCTTGACTGCTGTTGTGTTAAATTCCTTGCCTAGGACTTTAGACTGGATTAGTTCAGTTTAGGTCTCTAATTCCTGTGTGGGAATTATAACAGGTAAGTGAGCTTACGAATTTGGAAAGATGAGTAGCCAAGGAAGAGGTAGAGGTCAAGGCCGTGGTAGAGGTAGAGGTTGAGGTTGCGAACAGGACCGTGTAGAACTGCAAGTAAGAATTGCCGAGGGCCCAATAATAGATGGGATTTTAAGGGCTCTCGAGGAAGCTGGAATTCTGGGAGGTAGACTAACCTAAGAGAGAGATACCACTATTACCGCTGCTGTTGAGGCCGCTATTGTTGCTGCCAATAGGGCCAATGGGAATAATGGGAACAATGAAAATAATGGGGATCAGGGGAATATTGAGAACCTAATTCCAGGCCGGTGAATGTGATCTAGCCGATGCTTAAGTTGGTTGAACAGTTCTTAAAGTTAAAATCGCCAAACTTCAACGGCAAGGGTGATCCCGAGGCCGCACCCCATTGGGTTGAGGAACTGGATAAGGCCTTTGATGTGTTAAGATGCACCGATGCCGAAAATGTGACATTAGCGGTATATCAATTGCAGGACAATGCCAATGATTAGTGGAAGGCTACCAAAGGAAGGGTATTTCCCGAAGGAACCGCCCAGACTTGAGTTGTGTTTTCTGAGAACTTCTTGGGCAAATTCTTTTTTGAAAGTGCCAGGGAAAGAAAACTGACTGAATTCATGAGATTTCACCAGGGATTGATGACTGTGGATCAGTACGAGGCAGAATTTGCAAGGCTGTCGAGGTTCACGCCAAGGATGATAGAACACCATGAGGAGAAGGCGCGAAGGTTTCAGGATGGACTGAAAGCCGACATTCACGGTCAACTGATACCGGTGAATTTGAAAACTTATGAGGACTTGTATGAGAGAGCTCAGGCTATTGAGTGGAAGCAAGTAGATAGAGCGGCCGCATCTGCATCGCGGTTCGCCCCGGCTAGGGACAACCGCCGTCTTGGGAAGAAACCGATGGCGGGAAGCAGTCGATTTATCCCACTGATCAAGAAGAATATCGGAAAAGCTGAATCACCAGCAGAACAGATTTGGGGCTTGCTTCAAATGTGGAAGTATGGAACATCAGATCAGGAATTGCTCCCAGCAACGCCCCGCAGGACCCCCGATGCAACAACAACCCCGAGTTGAGAATTAGGCTAGGAATCCCCCGCCGGCTAATGTGAACAAGCCACCGGCACAAAGACATGTGTACGCTATGGCACGAAAGAAAGTTGAGAATGCGCCAGGGGTGGTCACAGGTATAGTTTTTCTGTGCAATCATGTCGCATATGCGTTATTTGATTTAGGAGCATCACATTCGTTTATATCTGCTCAATTTGTTGAATTGGCTGAATTAAATCTTGTTATGTTAGAAGTACGGTTATATGTGACTACGCCATTAATGGATAAGATATGCATATCGTTAGGATGCCTGAACTGTGAAATAGTAATCGGTGGCGTAGAAAGCAGGATAGATCTAGCGATTTTGCCAATGTATGATTTTGATTTGATTGTGGGCATGAACTGGTTAGTCAAGTAGAATGCCGTAATGGACTGCAGTAGCAGGGTGATCCAGTTTAGCCCGGCTGGATATTCTAGATTCAAGTTTGTAGGGAGTCGAGGAGGAACCTCGATCCCTTGGGTTTCATCGGTAGAAGCAACTAAGTTATTGAATGAGGGCTGCCAAGGTTATTTAGCAAGTATAGTTGATTCGACAGCAGAAGAAATGCGGCTAGAGGATATAGCAGTGGTGTGTAATTTTCCCGACATCTTTTCTCAGGAATTGCCAGGATTGCCACTGGAAAGAGAAGTAGAATTCGTCATCGAGTTGGCACTTGGGATTGACCCAATCTCGAAACCGCCTTATAAGATGTCGTTGTCGGAATCGAAAGAATTGAAGGTGCATAACTAGGAACTACTGGACAAAGGTTTTATCCGACCGAGTACGTCTCCATGGGGAGCGTCAGTATTGTTCGTCAGGAAGAAGGATGGATCGTTGAGGCTGTGTATCGATTACCGTCAGCTAAATCAAGTGATGGTCAAGAATAAGTATCCCCTTCCAAAGATCGATGACCTGTTTGATCAATTGCAAGGAGCCTCAGTATTTTCTAAGATCAATATGAGGACAGGGTATCACCAGTTAAGAATCCAAAAGGAAGATATCCCAAAGATCGCATTCAGGACGAGATACGGACACTACGAATTCACAGTGATGCCGTTTGGACTGACGAATGCCCCTACTGCTTTCATGGACTTAATGAACTGGGTATTCCAGGAATTCTTAGACCAGTTCGTTATTGTCTTTATAGATGATATTCTAGTGTATTCAAAGAGTCCCGAGGAACATAAGGCACACTTGAAAGAGGTTCTAAGGATGCTAAGAGAGCGTGCATTGTACGCTAAGTTTAGCAAGTGCGAGTTTTGGTTGAACCGTGTAGCATTTCTTGGACATATAATTTTCAGAGAAGGAATCTTCATGGATCCGGCAAAGATTGAAGCAGTAATGGATTGGTCGAGATCGACGATAGTCACTAAGATTCGGAGTTTCTTAGGACCGGCAAGTTATTATCGGCGATTTGTAGAGAGATTCTTAGCGATAGCCACTCTATTAACGAGATTGCTTAAGAAGGAGGCTAAGTTCGAGTGGACAGAAAAGTGCGAAAAAAGTTTTTAGGAATTGAAGCAGAGACTGACGACTGCGCTAGCGTTGATGATCCCTTCAGGACCGGAAGGATATGAGATTTATAGCGATGCTTCGCTTGAGGGATTGGGATGCGTGTTAATGCAATATGGAATGGTGGTTGCTTATGCATCGCGGCAACTAAGGCCTCATGAGATGAACTACCCAACCTATGACTTGGAACTGGCAGCGATTGTTTTCGCGCTCAAGATTTGGAGGCACTACTTATGTAGAGAAAGGTTCCAAATCTACACGAATCATTAGAGCTTCAACTATCTGTTTTCGCAAAAGGAATTGAATATGAGGGAACGTCGTTGGATGGAGATGCTGAAGGACTATGACTGCGACATATTGTATCACCCCGGAAAAGCCAACCGGATAGCGGACGTCCTAAGTTGGAAGTCGAGCATCACGCGTGTATTGGTCATAGAGTGGACTATGTTGGAAAGAGCGCGAAACTCAGAATTTAAATTTGAGGTAGGACACCTCTCCAGTCTGATGGCGACATTGAGGGTTGAACCATAAGTGCAAACCAAGATTAAGGCGTTGCAGTCTACGGACCCTGAGATTCATAAGATTCTGGAGATGGATGACACTAAGAGGAAACCGGACTTCCAAGTGTCTAAAGATGGGATTCTGAAGTTTCGAGGATGTCTGCGTGTGCCCGATGATTTGGACCTTAAGGAAGAGATTTTGTCGAAAACCCACAGGAGTGATTATAGCATTCACCCGGGCAGCACGAAGATGTACTAGAACCTTCGACCGCACTACTGGTGGAATAGGATGAAAAGGGACGTGGTCAAACATGTGGTCAAGTGTCTGATGTGCCAACAAGTGAAAGCACAGCATTGTAAACCTGGTGGTATGTTGCAACAATTGGAAATCCCATAATGGAAATGGGAGTATATTACAATGGATTTTGTAACGGGATTGCCAAGAAGCCAGAGGGGATACAACTCTATTTGAGTGATCGTAGGTATACTAACCAAGTCAGCATAATTCTTGGCAATGCGAAAGGACTTCGAGTTGGAAAGGTACGCAGAGTTATATGTACGGTAGATAGTCTATCTTCATGGAGTACCGGTATCAATCACTTTAGACTGTGATCCCGGTTTACTGCAAATTTTTTAAAAGGTCTGCAATCGGCCATGGGAACAAAGTTGCAATTCAGTACAGCCTATCATCCACAGACGGATGGCCAATTTGAGAGAACTATTCAAACTTTAGAAGATATACTGAGAGTATGTGTGTTAGATTTTCAGGGCAAGTGGGAAGAGCAGTTGCATTTAGTGGAATTTGCCTACAATAACAACTTCCAACAGAGTATCGGAATGGCCCCTTTTGAAGCACTTTATGGTAGAGCGTGCAGAACTCCGTTGTGATGGGATGATGTGGGAGAAAGAAGTATAACAAGTCCAGAACTGGTTCAGCAGTCGGTGGAAACCGTAAAGATTATTCGGGAGAGGCTAAGGACAGCTCAGAGCCGTCAGAAAAGTTATGTGGACCGACGACGTAGACTGTTAGAGTTCCAGGTTGGCGACCATATATTTCTTAAGGTCTCATCGATGAGAGGTTTGTCTCAGTTTGGCAAGAAAAGAAAGCTGAGTCCAAGATATATAGGCCCATTCGAAATTTTGGAAAGGATTAAAACGTTGGCTTATCGTTTTGCCTTGCCGCTGAATTTGTCGCAGATTCATAACGTCTTCCACGTGTCAATATTGAGAAAGTACGAACCGGATCTGACCCACGTGCTAAATCATGAGGTAATAGACGTGGACGACAGGGTGTTGTACGTGGAGAAGCCGGTGCGAATTGAGGACAGGAAGGAACAGGTTTTGAGGAGCAAAACAATCCCGTTGGTCAAGGTTATTTGGGAACATCACGGGATAGAAGACACCACCTGGGAAAGCGAGGAAGTAATGCGACGTCATCATCCCCATTTGTTTGAGTAGTCGGGTTTGGATTGTAAATTTCGAGGACAAAATTTTTGTAAGGGGGGAAGAGTTGTAACATCTTGAATTTTGACTCATTTTTGTGATCAATGAAATTGATGTATTTCTCATTTCATTTTGGTAAGTCTTGCCCAGAACTTATCATTCTCGGGATACTGACCAAGGGGAAAGGCTAATTAGGAAAACGGTACGTGGACCCAAGAACTCGACCGTGAATCGAGTCCGATTCCGAGAAGCGACGAACGAATATTTTGTGCCGAAATGGGCCGGTCCAAGGAGTGTGACGGATTTAGTTCGACCGACGACGTACGATCGAATAGCGGGTGATTTCGCACGATCGAGGGCGCGTGTGGGAAACAACCCCGAACTTACTCAGAACGATTATGACCCCCAGAACTAGTGATAAATCATCGTGTTCTCTGGGAAATCGAGACCGACATGACTCGGGTAGCCCTAGGTTGATACGCGTAACCCTTAAACAGCCGCCCGTTAGTAAGAGACACTAAAATCGCAAATGAAGCGAAATCGATCATGGAATTGAGTCCGGACTTCGGTGTCGAATTATGGGGGCATATGCGACTATTTTGCGAGGACGACGTCATTTTTATGTGACTAATTATATTTGGGACCAATAGTGTCAAAAATTGAAAATTTGACCCGGGGCCGAAAAATTACCAAATTGCCCTTGTGCCCCTAGCCTTATATTCCGAATTTTGGGCTTATTTGGAAATTATTTTAGGGTTTTATATTGAAGTGTATTAGCCCAATAATGTTGGGAATGTTGGACAATAATGCCCTCAAGATTTTTATCAAGCCTTGACTTTATCCCTTGGATTAGGGGCAAGATTGTCATTATTGCAAAGTTGGTCACCAAACCCCACTAAGCCTAACTCATATACACTCTAGTCTCTCTCTCCTCCTCATTCTCCCCATCACCACCACTAGCCACCCTCTCCTCCCTCTCCATCCCATGAGCTCCCCCTCTCCCTCTCAGCAGCCGCGCGCCGCCCGCCGGAGGGCCGCCGCCACCTTGCACCACCACCAACCCAACCATCTCTCTCTCTCTCTCTCTCTCTCTCTCTCTCTCTCTCTCTCCCGTGGGAACAGCCCCCCATTGTGGACCGTCGCCCGCAAGCCGCCACCGTTCGCGCCGCCGTAGAGGCTGCATGTTGTTGTCGCTTGCGCCGCCGTGGAATCAGCTCAGCCTGTCCGTTTTTCCTACTCGTTCAGCTTAGTTTGGAGCATAAGAATCCAAATGAGTACAACCCTAAACCCTAGATAGGCTAAGTTACATTTCTAGATGAGTTTTAAGGGCTAATTAGAGTAATTTAGGGGTTAATTTGTGGAGAATGTTAGGGGCTGACTTCATGGTGAATTTGGTGACTTAGAGTGATAATTCAAGTGAGGTTTAGTAGCCTAAGGTGATCTGGTTGGTGACCGATTAATGTAGGCTCGATCGGATTATTATGTCGATTAATCGTGATTTAAATGCGGGCTATTTTGGGTGCAATGATTGGGCCGTAGAGTAGCTGGTTATGTGGTGATTTTAGTGACCTAAGGTGATGATTTAAATATGTTTTGAGGGCCTAGAATGGGTTGGTTGGTAGCAGTTAAATGTGGACTTGATTTGGGCTAATAGGTGAATTGTTGTGGGTACGTTATGAGAGCCGAGTAGCGATTGACTCTGGGTGATTTAGTGGCGTAATATGCTAATTTTGGAGTGGAATAAATGGCCTAGAATGACCGGATGGGTGGCTGATCATGGAAGCCGTGGTTCGGGCAAAAATGTGGATTAGGCGGGTGCAATTTGTGGCCCTCATGGTGGCTGATTTGGGTGATGATGTGGGGAGCCTAATTGAGTATTTTGAGGATATTTATTGACCTAGAGTGACCTGTTTGATGGCTGTCCATACCGGGATTGAGTTGGACAAGGCGCGATCAATTTAGGGTGTAATGGTGTAATTACCGAAAATATTTGGATTGACTGATTGAGTGGCTGAATTGTCCTTGATTGTGATTAATTTTGTGATGCCACGTCATATGCCTAGTGTGACCAAAGTTGGAGTAGCTTGGCGAGCTTCGAGTGTGCAAATTCATGTTGATTTAATTTCGTGATTCTGTATGCCAAGTTTATGTCATGGCTGGGCTGGATGATTTGATTAGTTTGGCTTATGGTATATTGAATTGAGCATGTTGTATCATGAATTGAATAAGTGGTGTTGTACAATTGAATGCTCATTGTGAAATTCGTGAATGCCCAAGTGTGAATTTTATGGCCATAGGTGTGTATCTCGAACATTGGCATAACATGTACATATGCGTGTGCGCAGGAATGACATGAGCATGCGATCACCTAAAAGACCCTGATGCGTTTTACGCGGGGTTCAGATAATAATTGGTGCATGTGAGTGTGTGATCACATAAAGCCCTGATGCGTGTTACGCGGAGTATTGAACCCGTCCTAAGGCATGTTACGCAGGACGATGCCCGGACTACCGGAAGATAACCAACCTGATTCGTTTTACACGAGTTATGTGTCATGAGCCTGATGTGTTTTACGAGGGGCAGAGATCGATCTCGAAGTGATAGACCTGATGTGTTTTATGCGGGTTAAAAGGGAATTGATAAATTGCAAGAGTGTAAATGTGCGAAACTGCATTGATGTGACATGAGCAGGGGCATGACCACGAGCATATTCATGACATGCGTTGTAGCTGAGTGATGTGCGTATATGTGTCATGGTTGGATTTTGTGCTATCATTGCAATTATATGTAATGTGCTTGATTTGCAGGGTCAATCGAGTATTGGATTTGGGCCCGAGGGCCTAAGTCATTTTATGTTCTGATTTGTGTGTTATTTAGTGCTCGTCAGGTGGTGTGTGTTAGCCTAGTTTAGGTTTAGAGAACCTACTCGCTGAGATTTATTCTCACTGTTGTATAAACCCAATTTTTTCAGACCCCCGACCTTGAGATGTCTGCAGTACCTGTTCGTTTTAGGATCCCTTATCGGATGGACCGGGAGGAAAGGGTGTACCTCGCAGGGAACGGGGATTTTTAGGTTAGATGTCTGTTTACAGTTTGGGTTGATGCGGACGAGCAGTTAAACCAGGCCCACGGATTTATAGCGTGAAGTATTAGGAACCATGCAGGGACCTACGGGCCTTTTCGATCGCTTGAGGTTCTACTTAGCGATTCAGGGGATGTTGATCCTCAGTGTCCCGATGGGGAATTAGCGAGCCTTGACTGTGTGTCGGAGGATGGAGATTCAAACCCGAAGCCAATGGATTCGAAAGATGAGGAACCAAAGCCCATGGAGCAGGAGGACGAGGCCGAGCCAATGGATTCTGAGGAGGAGTCAGCTGGGGCTGAGTCCGAGCGAGATTCCCTAGACTCTGAGGTTGAGCTGTTTGATAGTTCTTCCAAGTCATCGGGATCTGATTCAGACTGGGTTCCGTAAGTCTAGCTTTAGTCCAAGGTAGATAGGGCCAGCACTTTTTTGATTGGAGCCCTTATAGTTTTAGTAATCCCTAACCGCTCGAGCCACTTACCCTTTTTTGTTAGTAATGACCATTGATCCGTTTTTTTTTATCTTTGGAGCTCAAGTTGTAAATGAATGTTGTATATGTCGCCATATCGATGCAAGTGTATGTTTTGTAACCTCGTTGTTTGTTCTACCCTCGATCTCGTGTTTGTTTTGTATGGGTGTTTACGTTGCTTCCGCATGTATCTTGTGCTCTGTTTGGTTGTTTGATCGGTGACGCGTCCTGAGACGTTGCACTCGAATCGTCCTCGGTTGGGTTATCGCGTGCCATGGGGTTCGAGGCATGACAACTTGTGATCCGATTGTATATCATTGGTCTTGACCAAACCACATCCGTCACTTTTTTCCTAAGATTAGCCCACGTTAGTCCAAAATATTTTCTCACTGTTTCTCGAGATCGGTGTCTGATTCGTGATCGGGTTCCTGGTCCACGTATCGTTTCCTAGTTAGCCATACCCCATTGATTAGTATCCCGAGAGTGATCAACTCTGGGCGAGACTTACTAAAATGAAATGCGAAATAATGTCAATTTTATTGATCCCGGAATTAAGTCGAAATTCAAGCTATTACATAATTTATAAAATATATGTCAAATTGTGCCAACAATATAGGGAAAATTCTAAATCAGTACCCAAAATGAAGCCATTTTTCTCAAAAAAGGGTTCAAAGTAAACATAGTGTCAAATAAGGGCTTGAAATGCCCAATTAGTCTTAAATTGAGGCTTAAAGTGCCCAATTAGTCTCAAGTAAGGGTATGGGCTCGCCGGCTAGTGAAATGCTCACTGGCTGTCGAGCACATTACTATTTTGATTGCCAGAATAAGAGTAATTTCGTCTTTTATTTTTTAATTTTTTTGTTTATTTTTTCATTTTACTGATTTTTTTCCTCTTTTCCCTCCGCTGACCATAGCAGGGGCCGGGGGAGGCCGCCCTCACCGGTGTCGAGCGAGGGCGACCCTCGCCCAGCCCTGGCGAGGGTGGCCTCTGCCTGAGGCCAGCAACCTCCGTCGGCCCCAGTTATGGTTGACAGAGGGAAAAGAGGAAAAAAAAAAAGAGGAAATGGAAAGAAAAAAACAATAAAAGGAAAAGAGGAACAAAAAAAATTAAAAAGTAAAAGACGAAATTGCCCTTATTCTGGCGATCAGAATAATAACGTGCTCACAGGCCAGTGGCCGGCGAGCATTTGACCGCCTGGCGAACCCATGACCTTATTTGAGATTAATTGGATACTTCGAGCTTCTATTTAAGATTGATTGGACACTTCATGTCTTTTTTTAACATTATGTCTACTTCACACTCTTTTTTTAGAAAATGGTTTTCCTTTAAGTACTGATTTTGGATTTTTCCCAACAATATGTATACATACGCAAGAGCGACACGTCAGCAGGGCCCCACCACCTCCATTCTCCCCCGTTCGGCTAAACTCCAAAACCACATTATTATTCCCCAAGAAACGGGACGCGGCCCCGCTAGAGTCACCCCGCCCTCGCCACCTCCCCCCACTCACCCGCGCCCGTCGTGGCACACGTGTCGCTCCACCCTCTCGTCCGTACCATTCGCTCCCAATCAAATCAATCTCCCCCAAAAACTCCCCAAAAAAAGACTCTCTCTCTCTCTCAAATCCTCCACTCCACCCACTATGGATGCCCTGCTCTTCCACACCGCCACCGCACCGCCGCAGCCGCCGCCGCCGCAGCAGCCGCCGCCGCCGCCGCCGCCGTCCATGGCCAACAAGCGGCCCTGCCCCTCGTCGCCGCCGCAGCCGCAGCCGGCGGCTTCCTCGTCGTCGCCGCCGCCGCCGTCGGCCTTCGGCCAAATCGACCGCCTGTTCGACTCCTTCCTCTCCCTCGCCGACTCCTCCTCCCGCTCCCACTCCATCGACCTCGCCTTCGACCGGCTCCTCGACGCGAGGGCCTCCGATCGGGACGAGGCTCTGCTCATCGACCGCGCCCTGCGGCTGGGCTCCGCCATCACCGAGGCCGCCAGGCGCTCGGCGAGGAAGCGCGCCGCCAAGCACAATTCCGTCGCGTGGGCTCTCCCTCCAGATCTCACCATCAAGGTTTTCCGTCTTTTTAACCGTCTTTGGCTCGTTCCGGAGGTTTCTAGGTTTGCGAATTGCAATGTCTTGGTTCGTTATTTTGTTGCGCTGCTGCGAAGTTGCGACGGAGGCATTTGCGGTTGAATCGTTTTGAGCTCGTTTCGTTTGCGTGTGGTTGGATCCCTTGGGTGGATCAGCTGAGAAATGGAGTTCGATTTTAGATTTTGTGTGCAAGCTCGACGAATTGTATCTTGCCGCGGTGATGATACAATTTTATACTCACGTTCTGGCTATCTGGCTATTGCAAATGTTGCTTGCTGATTTTGATTGTGCAATATGTACTCGTCCGGATCACTTCGATTGCTCGTAGATCAAAAATATATTTCTTCTTTGATTATAGATAAATATGATGTCTTTTGACATTTTTGCTGTTGACATAGGATCACGCAGTTGGCCTTTGTTGAAAAGGTTTTGCAATATTTCCTTACTCGGGTATCTATATGTTTTTATTGACGAGGAAATTCAGGTTTTCTCCATGCTTGATTCACAAAGCCTATGCTACGCTGCAGCAACTTGTTCGCTGTTTAACAAGTGCGCCATGGATCCTTTATGCTATACCAATATTGACTTGACGACAGTTGTCCCGAAGGTTAATAATGCTGTTGTGTCTACAATGATTCAAAGAGCTGGAAGAGCCCTTCAGTAAGGAATCATATTGCAATGTCTTTCATTTTAAGTCCTCTTTTGCCAGTTTCCATTCTCCTGGAATGGTTCCTCTGCATCAATAACTGACCTGCTAGTAATGAACTTGTCATTAATAGGCTTCGTCATGCGGTTGTTGTTCTACTGGTTGTATTGGTGGAACTGAATTTGTTTCTCTAATGATGCTTCATAATGTTATCAAATGTGTCGGAGGCTGAGAGATAGGTGGTGTCTACACATGCTGCCTTTCTCCTTTTGCATCACAATTCATAAGGGGATGTCTCCCCTTTTGCCCTTATAGACCATATGAAACTAACGCAGTGAGAAAATGGAGGCCTTTTTTGATCCACTGTATTCTGTGCCACTTAATTTGATTTATATGGAAAAATGCAGTCGCCTTTATTTCCCTTTGGCTTCTATTTGTAGGTTGCTTGGAGTGTGTAACAGATTCCTCTCGATCCTTTTTGTGATGTGATTTTTATTTATTGGTGAATTCTTCATATGCTCTGCAGGAGATCTTGTCTAATATTTTAAACGAAGGTACTCTTTTTTGCATAATGGGATTACCTTTTCTCCATCTAAATTTACTTTATTTTCCATTTAAATCTTTGAGGTCATTGAAGCTTGGTATAGTCCCAGGCCCAACCATGTCACCTGGATCTTCTCAACCGTTAGTATATACAATGAGGAGTTCCGTTGATGTCTCCAACTTTTCATGGAATGATAAGAAGACCAGACAAGGGAAAGAGTCGCCCATCTTGACCAGGACATGCTTAAGCCCTTTAAGTGCTGATGGCAGTGCTACTGGGTATGTTGAATATTATGATTTATTGGACCTTGTGTTGCCCACGCTGCAATTGGCTCCTAATATTTGCCTTTCTTCTTTCCTCAAGGATATTGTTGAGAAGATTACACTTGTACAACATTGAAAGAATGGATAGTGCATCACTTTGTATGGCTTTATCAGTATGCCCATCTCTAGTTGATCTGGAAATCGTTGGCCTGTAAGTTCGTTTTCATTTGCTGTTTTGTTTCCAGAAGTTGCTACTCACGATACTAACAAAAATATCCTGTTTTTTGGGAACAGTCTTTTTTTCATTTACATTTCAACTCGCATATCATGTTTTCTTTCTTCTTTTTGGTTTCTAAAAGTTGAACAAAAATCGCTAGCATACAAGACAAGCTATTCTATGTATAGCCCTACCCATATTTGTTCATGACAACCTTGTAAAATTTTCCTCAGTTACTTATTGGGCGATCATTCTTGTAAACCATTATTACATGTTCTAACATTGCATTCTTCAAATTACAGACATGTCGAATTGAGACAATTGTTGACTTCTGTGGGCTTAAATTGTCATTTGATAGAGCGTTTGTTCTTCGAATCTTCAAAAACAGGTGAGAGTTTGTTGACACCTAGAAATTTCTCGGGTCATGCTTTTTCTAATATGGTCATTACTTTTCTGTTTCCATCAGGTAGAGATGACAGTTTGAAATCACCAACATGTGTTGATCTAGTCAACAATTGTCCTCATTTGACTTCATTGTCTCTAAGAGGGTTTAAGCTCCATGATTGCAAAGTTAGAACACTTGTTAAGGTACATATTTTTGCATCAAAAGTAATACTGGTTCAATATGAAGCCAAAATTATCACCTTGCAATTTTTTGGACTACTTTGTTGGATTTTGGTTGTCAATGGTGTAAATTTGCTCCCCTTATCAGTCCGGTCTTATTTCTGCTCTAATTATATGGCCATGAACACTATTTACTGCTTGGCTGCGATTGGTAGCTCAGAATTAAGTCCAGATAGGATAAATTGTTATCTTATCTATTGTTTGTAGACATCCTCCAAACTGGATTAATCTGGATATGTCTAAATAAAACACTTGATAAGAAATTCGGGAAAGGGGTGGTATAAGCCCGGATTGCATAAGAATAAATAAGAAGTGAACTTAACAAGAAGAAAACAACAAGGTATTGCTTGCTTTTAAGTGATGTGCCTCAATCTCCATAGTTTGCCACCACCACCGCAATTCCTTAACCTCTTTCTCTGTTTTCATCGCCACTGTTATGTTTGTCACGCTGGACCACCACAACAATACTCTGGTGGTTGCTGTCATGAACCGCAGCCATCATGGTGGTGGCTGCAGCTGCAATCCCTAGATTTTGGGTTTTCCTTTTCAGTTTTTTAATTGAGTTGAATTTTCTAATTTTTCAATTTTTTTATTTAATTGAATTTTTTATTTTTTATTTTCAATCTATCTTTAAGTGTATCAAACATGATAGGGTTTGATATGTCTACATTTACCATCCGAGGGATTTTTTATCCAATTCTTGTCCTGACCATCAAATGCAATGTCCGGAAGAAGATTTATATTAGTTGTCTAAAGGCATGTGTATATAGAAGTTGTTGGGTATTGTATTATATGACCATTGGTTATTGGAGACCATGTTTCAATGGAAGGAAATCTACTTTGGTTATTCCTAGAAAAAACCTAGCAGCCGCAGTTTGTACGAGTTCTTAGAAGATTAGCATGTGAAGCATTAAATAGGACACCGATGTACTCCCCATAAGTCACTTTTGGCTCTTAAAAGCTATTTGCGAATGACTGCAGAGAATTTCAATCAGCAGAATCCTTTTTCATCTAAGTTTGCCTCTATGAGTCATAGGTGGTAGGATGATATGAATCTCTTGACTTCAGACTGGTTGGATGCTTGCATTTAATAGTTCATTCTAAGGAGATATTAGACGTAGTAAGATGATTCTGAATGATTCATCATAAGTTGATATTTCACATTTCTGTTAATGACGAACAAGTAATCTTCTTGGTATCTCTTGCAGGGATTTCGAAAGCTACAATATGTTGACTTTTCAACTTCCTACTCAATCACTGGGAATTTTCTAAGGTCTGCTAATCTCTCTCTCTGTCTCTGAACAGAACTTCATTAAGTTAATTTCCTGTGTTATAGGTCGAAGTCCTGTGGATTCTCCTCAAATAGGTATTTTGTTTTCAAATTTTAGAAATCTTGGCAGCACTTCAACCGGAATCTTACTGGAAGTCCTGATTTTAAGGGACTGTATGCATCTCAAAGAGGTGAGAAAAAGAGGAGTCCCATTACTGTCACCTCTCTCTCTCCCCCTGCCACCCTCTCTGATACGAGATTATCTACAGGTGGAGGTTGCTCGGTTTTTGACCGCTGTTCTTGCTGGAGATTTCAAGTTTCTAAGACATGTTGTGGGTATCGTGGACCTTCTATTTGTCTTATCATTATTTTGTTATCCTGCAATAGAGCCTGAAATTATTCCTGCTGCAGGACATATCCAATAAGGAAGGATTAGCTTCTGAAGGTGACTGGTATAATAGAAGTTACTCTTCAAGGTATGCCTAAAATTACTTAGATTCATCATATTGGAATGGCTGCAAGTCTCCCACTCTAACATTATAATGTTGGTACTCGTCTTCTTGTCCAGTGTCATCCCATTTAAACAGGTTATGGAAGAAAGGCCGGATATCTGTTTACTAGCAGATTTCCCATCGGAGGGGGGAAGGTTTGTCTGAAAATGTTTTTTTCTATATAGTTATTGATTTTGGGTTTTGCTATACGATTGTTGTGCTTCTAAGTAGCACCGACACCAACACGTGACACGACACGACACAAGTCACTGACATGTTATTTCTCAAAAAATGAGAATTCCGACACGTTGGGACACGTTGTGTATTACGTGTATATTTTTATATATACATGATAAATTATCATTTTCATGATTATTTCAATCAAATTAATTTGATTCAAATCCACAAATAAATAAATAATAATAAAATGAGTGTCGGACGAGTGTCGGTGTCTGACACGACACGGAGGCCCCCAGAGAGTGTCCGTGCATCCTAGGTGCTTGATACCTACCTTCAGATTTAAATTATTGTGTGCTCTCTTCAAAACATGAATTTCAATCTCCACTTTGCCCCATAGATTTATGTTATTTTTGCAGTTTTAGCGAGATGGAACAAATTATCGATAGTGACCTCAACAGCGAGATTGGCCTGCCATTGCACCATAATGGTCATGCATCAGATAGTTCTGTATTTATAAGTTCATCTGAAAGCAGCTACAATAGCGATCAAGGCAGTGGTAATGAGGATAGCCGTGATTCCAGCTACGTAATCTACGAGGAAAGTTCAGATGAGCTGGATTATTTTCCCATCTAGGAAATGCCTTAAGTAAAGGAAAGTTTGGAGATCATGCGCCAAAACAAAATGGTGCGTGTCCCTCTATTATATTTATATGACCTAACATCCAGACTCTGAATTTTTTGCTTCATTTAAACCCAGGTTCTGTTTGCTATGGTGTTCTTTGTCTCCCAATCAAAATTTAAATTCTAGCTTCACTACTTGCAATGTACAGGAAATTCCTATTTATGTTTTTTTTTTTCTCGATATGTACTTTCAGAAGGGCCTATGCTTCGATTTCTCTTCTTTGTGATTTGGACCCCCAGAGGTCCGGGGTTCTCAAACTTGAGATTCAATCCCAAGACTCATTCCTGCCCCTTGATCCCAACCTCTTAGCTTTTGCCTATCGGTAGGGCGCATTCTTTTCTGATAGAAGGGTTACTGATGAACTAGGAGAAGAAAAGTTTAAGTTCCATTGAAGCGAATTTTGTTATGACATGTGCACAAAGGTTTGCCAAAGCACTCAACAGTATGTGGGGAATGTCTCGTAGTTATTCTGCGTTACTGTTACAGTATGATTGCTCTGCTTCACCGTTAGAAATGGTGTTCCTGCGGAATTTGTAACAGTGGCAGTACTTTTATGATCTTTTTGCAGAATCTGACTGAGACAGTATTGCCTCTTTCTTTCTCTTCTTTTTGTCAGTTCTGCAACAAGCTCGTTATCTAGCTATCCGAATCAATGGTGCCATTCTAGTCAAGTTTTGACTGCCGATGGCTGCGGATTTGATGGAACGCCGAAAACCCCAGGTTCGTGTATGCCTGTTGCCTGAACTCCGGAAGTTTGTGTATGGATAAATACCTAAAAGCCAGAATATAATGAGCAACATGTTTCTCTGTCCCCTTCTCTCCTGCGCAAATTGTCATCCACTGTTATTGGATGGATGACTCATGACTGATGCTTTTCTTTTTTCCTTCTTTATATTTTTTTCTTTTCCATGGCGCTGTTTTTTTTTTTTTTTTGCTATTTCCATTCTGTAATGGTTGTGGATAATCAAAGTGTTGTCAATCGTCTTATAATTGCAATTCGACCACTCTATTCAATCGTTAGTTTGCTCCTTGAGATATGGAGCAGCTGTGAAGTCAATGTCCGCTTTGCTCTAACAATTTGAAACTAATATCCTCTAGGATGATATTCTAGGGTCATTCCGGAAACTTCAGTAGGACTTGTTTATGGCATTCATTTCTTTCAATTTCGTCACTGAGGCTTCAGTTCTTGAAGTATCGAAAAGCTTGTGACAGGATCGTTATGAAAATCATTTTATCGTGTTAAAAAGTTTCCCAGCACCTTTAAGATAGAACAGCCATGGTTAAAAAATGTGACATAAAAATCCGATCATTGGATTTGAGAAAAGTAGATTTTGGTGGAAAGCTCTCGATAAGCACTATCACGAATAGGTTGTAGCATTTAAGTTAAACAATTGGATTGTCTCTTGTCTGGACATTTCTGAGTAGCAATTGATGCAAATTGTTCTTGATGAACATCTATGCATCTCTCTTCGTAAATTCACCGTACCACCTAGTTCTCCTTCGCAAGCGTCAACACGAGGTCCTCCGTGAACCACTCTCCTCATGCACACCACCCCTTTTGCCTTAGCCCCGTGCATCGTGGACCCCCCACTTCCCGATTTGTAGCTAAATGGATGACAGTGGATAGTGAGTTCTTTTCACGCAGGTGGCCTCCGTCGCAGACTTTCAACTTCTGTTTCATGTCCTGAATGACCATAAGAACCTTGTTGACTTTCAAACTGTATCATCGTCTTTAAGTATAGATTTACCTGAAAACTAACTTCCAAACACCGTGTGCACCATCTGCCCGCAAGTAAATTGGATTTGACAGTACTAGCTTTTAAGCGCGCGATCATGTATGTGTATCGTATGATTGGAGCTTAATCCGAACGATCATGTATGTGTATCGTATGATTGGAACTTAATCCGAACGCATTTGAATGATGCTTTTAGCATGTTAGGTTCGTCTGCGCGAAAGCTAATTTGACAGGCCTTGCTTTTGGAAAAGCCTCCTGGCAACCATCTGATAATTGTCCACACTACCAACTTGAGCGCAGGGGATGTTGAAGACGTAAAAAACTTAAGGAGATTACAGAGATCTCACTCGTATTCGACAAATCACTTGGATACTTACGACTATCATCACGTGTAATTTATACGTGATTAGATTCGTTTCTAGATTTGTAATTCAATATATTTGCTCAACTCTTCTAGGAATTCTCGAGTCCAATGTATAGCGTCGCAGCATCGCAGTTAAACAAATGAATTGCTCTCTTTTCTCTTCATTTATTTTACTAAGAGATTATTCTTTATCAAACGGAGAAAGGGTTCGGCTATTTTTAACTCTTTTCGACTTTAAAACACTTTTTTTTTTATTAAACTTTTGGAAATTCCCATAAAAAAAACTCTATTTGGTCGAACATGTTCGCTTGCCTTACGAACTATAACTAGAAACTTTCCATTTGCATCTGTGAACCAATATACATTAAATTCGGAGAAACTTTAGTCTCCATAAAAATCTTGACACACTCCGATGAAGCACCGAGGATGAACCTCTAACACCTGAGATCGACAATCTGTTTTGAGCAATGAACTAAGTTAAAGACAGATGAAAGTCTAGTCTTTAAACTTTTTTACCTTGCTTTTACTCGAATCCTCAGACAAAAAAATGTCATTTTCTTGTGATTTGGCGGATCGAAAAAAGAGTTGGTGGCAAGAAACCTACAAGAGGGGATGAATTCAAGAGAAAACTATTCATAACTGAGAAGATAAAAGGCGAGAGAGAAGTTAGGACATTCCAGTCAATTCGTTTAAAAAATGTGTTTTAGCCAAAATGCTTGTGCAATTGAAAGATATAGTAATCTTAACTCCCATTAGTCATTTGTTTTTGGGGGTAATCATAAAAGATAATTTCTCATTGTTAGCCGGAGTGAATCGCGTGATGATATTTTCTTTTGTTAACTATTAGACTTGATGTATTTATTAGGTGAGCGAAATGATTGAAGAGAAAATATTAGATAAATTTATTCTAATCATCGATCATTATAACATGTCAAGAAGTGGGGAGAATCGCATCGGGACTCATTGAAAAACACAAGTTATCATACAGTTTATATGCTGCGATTGACTATGCCTACCACATCACTCATACACTGAATTTAAGATTTTCTCACGACATGAGATTGATTGAGAGCGCGCCTGGTAGGAATTTTAACTTCAAAGTACCTTTTGATCCCTTGTCAAAATAAAAAATTCTCTAGTGAATTGTTATAGCAATTTTATAGATGATTAAACTTCGTTCATTTCTTGGATGATTTTTAAGGAATTGAGGTATTAGGTATTTGGTACAAGCCATATTTCATATGTTAAGTCGAAATCAAAATGTGAAAAAAAAAAAAGAGAGTGAGAGATACATAGACTGGTATTAACTTTATTTCTTCACGCTGATATTTACCTCAATCTCTGATCAAAGAAAATCGCCCAATCACGCCTCTTATTGGAGAGTTGCAAATTAGACATGGTTATTTTGAGGAATCATGTTTTTGATTGGTGGTTATGAATACAAACGTCACCGGACTCTAGAATCACGGTTATTTCTCCTACAAAGGATGGAGGAAACTATAGCTTTACCTTCGATTTCAATTAAGCATACATGTGAATGATGTTTTTTTTTTATGTACGATTTTTTGGGGGGCAACAAAATATCAGAAGCAACAACATATCTGCATTCATTTCACTGTACTTCGATCAAACTTTATTAGTAAGTCATCTTATGCATCTTCTTTAGCAGTTACCACTCCAACCACATGAAAACCCAAAACTGAGGAAAAACACAATTTCAGTCTCCCTTGTATCTTTCCAAAAACAAAAAGGTAGAAGAAGAAAACTTCTCTACTTCTTATCTTTCTTTTGGTAAATAAATAGATAATGAATAATACTATTTATTCATTCTTCCAAGCATACAGTATTAAAGAGAAGCCCAGACCTTGCTGCAACTGCAACTGATGTCGATGATGAGGATCATCTTCGATCCCCAGCGAAGAAGAGGGCGATGACGCACTCCACCAGCTCGAAATGCACGAAGGCTTCGACACGTTCGAACTAGATGAACCGCAGAACTTCTCGGTATCGCTCTCGGCCCAGAACGGGCACGTCTGAAACAGGAACACCCCGTAGTTGCTCCCGACACAATCGCCACGGAAGAGCCAGTTATGGACGTCCCAGAACACCTCCACGCCGGTGCCGTCCACGTCGATCATGCAGTTCCCCCGGAACTTCCACCGCAGCCTCCTCACCCTCACCACGTCCCGGTCGTCGATCCTTATCACGAGGCACGGCTCGGCGGGAGTGCCGCCGCCCGGGTCGCACTCGATCACGACGCTGTGTGCCTGGCCCTTGTCCCGGAACTGGGCCCTCGTGCAGTAACTTTTCTTCCCGAACACGTTCTCCCGCTTCCCCACGAGTACTGCGTTGTCACGGGCCCAGCCCAGGCCGGCGAGTTTCTTGTAGGCCTCCCTCTCCATGTCCCCGAGGAGCAGGACCACGTCGCGGTCGTCCTTGACCGCGACGTAATAATCCTGGACAGGTTCGGGGGCAGCGCCGAACTTGGCGTTCGAGAGGTCCCAGTGAACGTCGACAGTGGAGGAATCTGATGACGATAATGGCGCTTTCCGGCAACCTCTGTGCTTGGAGATGAGGAGCCAGGGCTTGATTTCGACTCGGCAGAGGGAGCGAGACGAGTTGGGGTGGTCGCCGCCCCCGTCGTCGACGAGGATCGAGACGGTGAGACCTTGGCCCATGAGGGTCTTGGTCCAGGTCACGGTGATGAGGCAAGGGCGACCGCGTATGTTGGACTTGTAGATGCAGGTGACGGTGTTCTGGGGGCTGTACCTCGCCAAGGACGATGATGAGTCCGCGATTTGGACTCCGCTTTCGCCGAAGCAGGACGGGAAGTCTCTCATCATTTCCGCCGCGGGACGATGATTGGTTGATCGGTTTAGGGATGGAATGTTCTGTTCTTGTGTGTTTGAAAGAGAGTGCTATTCGAGACACATCAAGAAATGGTGCAAGGCAAGATCAGCTCGTTCTTTCTTTGCTTTTATGAGCAGACTTGGGAGATAGAGAGAGAATGAGAGAGAGAGAGAGAGTGAAGGGTTAGATTTGGTCAAGTGAGACTGTGTACGTTTTAATCAATTAGAAGGAGAGAAGCTTACAGGAAATATCTTATTCATATTAAGATTTTTTTAAGAACGTTGAATAATTTGGTATTAAATATTGTACAAATTGACCGACTATAACATGACTCGTTGATAATTGATTACGCGGCTAATGAAAAGATAGAATAAATCACAAATCGAAAAAGTCGTTACGATAACATGCATCTTTATCGACTAGACTTTATACCGATCTCTCCATATTTCTTAAATATGTGATTGGATTAGATCGCCACATTAGTTTTTAGAATGACCTTTTTTGAGATGAGGAAGGAGAAAAGGCGAGGGACGTGAAGTGCTGCACATGGGAATGCCGCTTGGGGTCATGGCTGGACAGGGCTGCCTTATTTGATGTTGCCGTGTGTTTGCCTTGCATCTTGTGTGTGTCCCCATCCTTTCGCTTGAGCTCGAAGCCATGTGCCTCTCGGGACAGCATGACCACGTCGTACGAGTGCCTATTATGTCCATGAACATGATAGGGGCGAGGTCGATTTGGCGTTGTCCACGAGGGGCCGTGTGAACGAATACCATCTTGGTCGTTAATTGTGTGGGCCAGGTGGCGAGAGCAAGTCTTGCATGGGCCACAACATACTGTAGCCATTGATTGTGACGCACGGGATCGACGTGATCGACCGCACGAGGGACTCGAATCGAGACAAGCATTTCCCGTGGCGAGGCTCTAACAATCAACGATTGAGATGGATTTGATTTATTTGATCAATAAATCATGTTGTGCTTTTTCTTGGCATCGGTAATCGTTTCATCACTCGTTCTTTTTCTCTATAGTTTCTCACCTTTTTAGCCGTTAATCAAGCAAATTTTCTTGCTGTTTTTGTCTTTTTAATTAGACAGCTCATTGACTCGTCCATCAACAATGACAAGACTAACGTAGTTACGTGGGAGTTCACCTCCCCTTTTCCCTCTATTCTTGGAAAGAAAAGAAAACAGTTTTGTTTTTTTTTTTGGTAAGGAAAAACAGTTTTGTTTTGTAGTGATGTACTGGCGGGAATCCCACATTAGGTTTCCACTTTCTGGAAAGTGCATTTTTGCATGAATAAGACGATGGGTATGGACAATTTGCATTAGTTTGGATCAAATATGGATCGTCCTATCTGCCATCGAGACGCACGTCTCCATTCCAAGAACATGCAACATCAAATGAACGAGAACAGAGTCATGAGCAATAATGCATGCGTACACTTTTCTTTGATCAGTCATACATGAACAAGTCCTTGAACTATCGATCGAGAGATTGCAATGCATTTTATACCTTAATTTCAAAACCTAATATTTTGAATTGCACTAGGAAATTACACTCTCGGAGCATGTAATATACACACTCCTTGACCCTCCTAAAAACCCGTTTCTCTTTCTAACTCATGATGTTTTCTCATTGAGGGTTGGTACCTGACCATGACAGATGCTTGAGAAGTAATGATTTGGCTGTAAAGAAAACTGGGATCAATCGGTCAAGGCCAGTATACACAATCATCATCTCAATGCACCCGCAAGAAATTGACTCATTCTCTAGTACGAAAGCATCATGAGAGAGAGAGAGAGAGAGGTGATAATTTCTTGTGCCTTAATTTCGATCCCGATAACTTAGGAGAATCATGAAAATGGACCTGGCTTGATCCCTTTCCCGCAAGCATAGGCAATAAGTTCAATGCATTTGTTTAACACCACATGTCCCGTCTCCATATAGGACAAGCGAGAGATCATACAGGTTTTTTACAAAGGGAAAATTATTCAAAAAGTGTTAAATATATTGTACTTTTATCAATTCAGTCATATATCTTTTAATTGTGCTGATTGAATCCTGAACATTTTTCATGTTTCGCCAATTGAGTCTATCCAGCTAATTTAGACAAGAAGTCGCTGATATGGATGCTAGCAATCCTACGTGGCATAGCGATTCTGACGTAAAGAATTTTTAATAATGTTTTAATATTTTTCGAATAATCTGTTTATTTTTCCTTTTTCTTTTCTTTGTTTTTTTTACATCTCTGGCCGGTGGTTGCCAGCCGACCATCATTGATCACAGGCAAGGGCTTTATGGCCATTGTCGACAACAGGCGAGGGTTTCGAACCCTCCCCTAGATCCAGGCGAGGGCATATGGATCTTGGTGAGGGTGTTGGGGCCCTTGCCCACAACTAGTGAGTGCTCGACACCCTCGCCTATGGTTGGCGATGATTGGGTGGCAACCTTGCAGGCTAGTATTGTTTAAAAAAAAAACGGAGAAAAGAAAATTAAAAATTAAAATATTATTAAAAATTATCTGCATCAGCGTCGATCATGCCATGTAAAACTGTCACATAAGGCCACTGGCATTTACGTTAGCAATTTCCGTTTAAAATTGGTTAGATAGACTCAACTGACAAAATTGAAAAAGTTTAGGATTTAATTTAAATAATTAAAAGGTTTTATGATTGAATTGATAAAAGCGTAACACATTTAAGATTTTGACAATTTCCCCTATTACTAAAGTAAACTTAAAAAAGGCGTGATATCATGAACGGGCAAAAGGGAAAGGTAAAGGGAGATTCTTCTTTTTTCAACGCATGCACCGGACGAAATCATGTGATCTCAATAGTCATGTCTCTTTCCACCGCTCCAAGATTTCATAATTATCAGGATAGATAGGCAAGAAGAATGTTGTAGACAAAGCACCGAGAGGATTGGCAATTTCATGTAGCATTTTGATTTGATGATTCGATAAGAATTCTCCTAAGTAAAGACACGATCAGATTAGACATGGGGGTGTCGCTTCTGGCAGGGTAATATTGCTTTTTCAAGAGGGTTACGCGAATCTATTTATTTACATAAAGGTTCTTGCATGATCTGATTGGCCATGGGTTACGCTCACATGTAACCGTACCATCTCATGATGAGGGTGCGAAGAGATACACATATCCCTCTTGATGTGAGTTGCATGCCCAATACGAAATGTTCGGGTTTTGAGGTATAACAACTTAACTCACCTGATAGGTATATAAGCCCGTCATCATAGCTCCACCGACCTGCCAGAAGCCATGAAGCGTCGCCACATGAGATAGTGTATGCCCGAGACCACAGAAACTGCACAGTGCTTTAAATATTGTGAATTTGCATGGAGTGAGAGAGGCAGAGAGAGCGCTCTCCCATTGAATGATTCAACACCGTGACACAGTCGTCCCTCCAAGCACGTCTTAATCGTTGGGACCAAACTTGGTAGAGCAAGTGACAGATATTTCGTTGGATGTTGTTTTGGCAAGAAACACGACAACCTCACTCTCGGTCTTATCTTTGGTTTTGGGGTGCTGAGTCTTGACATTACGTGTTCCTATCAATCCATCAAATGTTTGTAAGTAATTACATTGGAAAGGGATGGCCCATTGCTGAGTCTCGCGAGGCACAGTACAATGTCGCCCCAACACAATAACACTTGGTCAGCCCCTTTTAAGTCTGTGAAAAGAACATGTATCCGTCACTCTGTCTTATCTCGCACGGCACGATACGGGGTTGGCCTAGCATCGGCTCGGCAATTTCCCTCGAATCGTGAACGCGGAATTCGACGGGAGGGCTTGAATCATCATCGGGGAATGGTACAAGGACAAAGAAAGTATAACGTCCGAAACAAATAATACAAGGACCAAATATGTACGTTCTCCTTAATTCGATAACAGAAGTTAGGGTTATGTCATACTCCAACTATATTTGTAATTGGTGGGTTACAGGTAGTGCAAGATCATCCAGATTAAAAAGGAAAATATGGCCTTAAAAGTTGGGAAAAGTACCAAAAAAGTTCTAAACCTCTTGTATTAGTGTCAATTTAGTCCTAAACCTTTTTTTGGTGTCAATTCAGTTCTAAACCTTTTGCATTGATACCAATTTAGTCATAAACCTTTTTTTGGTGTCAATTAAGTCCTAAATCTTTCAAATTGATGCCAATTTAGTCCTAAACCTTTTGTTTTTATGCCAATTTAGTTTTTCCGGCCAATTTTAACAGGAATTTGCTGACGTGGATGCTTGTTGGCCAGTGACCAGTCATCGGCGTTGAAGTGCCGCTTACGTGGACAAATTAAAAAATATTTTAATATTTTTTTGAATATTTATTTATTTTTTGTCTCTCTTTTCTCTGGTTGGTTGCCGGTCTGGCGATCGGCCAAAGGCCAGAGGCTGGTGAGCTTGACCTTGCCGACCATTGGTGAGGACAGCCTTGCCTTGGTCGGGCGAGGCTCGAGGTTGTGGCGAGGGTGAGCCTTGCCATGGTCTTGCCATGGTCAGGAGAGGCTCGACCTCACCGGATCTAGCGAGGTCGAGCCTCGCCCAGCCGCCGATAAGACTCGACCTCGCCAGATCACCAGATCTGATGAGGTCGAGTCTCGCCCGACCAAGGCGAGGCTGCCCTCGCCAGTGGCCGGCAAGAGAGACAAAAAAAAAAAGGAAAAAAAATAAAAAATAAATAAAAATTCAAAAAAATATTAAATTATTTTTTTAATTTATCCACTTCAGCGCCGCATCGGCGCTAGTGACTAGTCGCTGGCCAGCAGGCATCCACATCGGCAAATTCCAGTCAAAATTGGCCAGAAGAACTAAATTGGCACAAAAACGAAAAGTTCAGGCCTGAATTGGCACCAATTTAAAAGGTTTAAAACTTAATTGGTACCAAAAAAATATTTAGGGCTAAATTAGCACTAATTCAAAAGGTTTAAGACTTTTTTGGCGCTTTTCCCCCTAAAAGTTATTAGTGTCAAGTTAACAACACACTTGAGATAAATTGCTAACAAACACGAAAAGGTCCCGTAGTGGGTCCCCAATTCGTGATTTTGTTAACAAGTTAATATTTTCTTCCAACCCTATATGAAGGAATCCTTCTACAACCACCTCCCTAATTGATGAGTTATTGTCGTTCTTCAATTATTTTCCTAACACGACCGGTTCTACTCGTTAAGTTGCAATAATCGTCATTGGACTCATTGGATCAAAGCTAGAACTCCAAATCCCGCATATGTTGCCAGAAGTGACCACTCACCAACCATCCTATCCTGCAAGATTTACGACTCCACAATCATAATCGTTTAAGTAGCTCTTGGCACATGCTCAATTCTTGCCGTCTAAACAAGTACTTCAATCTTCTGTGGTCGGTACAAGTCTCGAATTTACCACTATAGAAAAGTAATGCCACCAATTTTGAGAACAAAGGTGATTGTTGCAAGCTCGAGATCACGTGTCAAGTAGTTTCCTTGATACGGCTTAAACCGTCGCTAAGCATGAGGTAATGTTCTGCGACTCTCCATGAAAACACACCTAAACTCTTTATGTGAAACGTCACTACAACTGCCCGAATCAGAAGGATCGATTAGGATAGGAGTCGATGTTTATCCGGATGTTAAATCAATTTTAGAGAACATTGAATGCCCTCCTCACTCGATGCCAGGGAGCTGTGGCACCACTACTGTGTGATCGATGCCGGGGAGCGGTGGCACCACTACTGTGCGAGGGCAAGCAAAGCCCTTGTGGTGCGAAGGCTGAGGCGAGGCTTCCTGGTTGGGTTTCCCCAACCCCCAACACTGTCCCCATAGATCGGCGCGCAAGTGCGCATGCCTTCATTATCATTTTAAAGAAACCCGGTCACCTTTTGTGACGTAGCATCTACATCATTAACAAACTATCTCATTTGTAATTTATTTTATGCAAGCTTTAGGACCTGAGCGAATGAAACGAGAGTTTTAGAACTCAAGTACACAATCATGATAAGTTTTAGAATTCCTAGTATACTTGTCCCATACCAATCTTAAGATCGTCACCTATTTTAGTTTGTTCTATTTTTATCACTGAACTTAGGATACATGCCAATGTAGGATCAGCTACCGTCTAGCAGAACCGATATTAAAGTTGGGTTTGCACAGGCCCATTAGGCGTTCTGTGGCACTTCCGTCGAAGCATCATCGAGCAATATCAACAAGGAGAATAGATTAAACTCTACACCATACTACGCATCAACAACCATGATCATAGGTTTCGAGCCCAACCATCGGAACCGCCTCCAATGGCGTCTTGCGCCATTAGTTACCTGTTAAAGGTGGCCGGGAGACCCGTGACACGAAGGAATCAATCGGGTGTTTTGAGATGCTCGAACACCGAAATCATAAAAGGGAAGGAATATTAAATATCGTTGCTGACTGCTGAACTGTAGTCTGAAATTATCACGTCGCTCAGTCTTGCAAGGCTATAGCTATTGCAACAAATACAGAAGGAACAAGTTAAGATCACAAAAACAGTCAAGAGACAGTGGGCTTACTCGTTATTTGATTATTTCGTCCACCCTGGCCAAATGAAGTATATTATGACAATCTAGTGAAGCAGACGTTTCCGTAGGATGCATCCTGCTACTCCATGCTTCAACATTCCCATCCTCAGAGACACATGCCATCATGTCGAAGAGTGAGAAGCAGCTTGATCAGACGAGGCGTGGATCTCCGCAGCACCACCGTCGAGGAAATCCTGTAATATAAATCACCAGACCCTGAACCAGAAAGACAATTGATCAGAATATGTCGGCTTAGGAGATTAGTTCGAGCCATATTATCAAAGTAACCTAATCAAGATAAAAGAGTAAACTAGTCTAGTGGCCAACGCTGAACCACATTAACTGAAAAAAGGAAAAGCCTATGGTAATATTCCAAAGACCCACGTCAAACGGTAAATGTCTTGTTTAGTGATTCATAATTGATCACTTGGTCTAGTCCCTTCAAATACTTCCTTTGAGAGCTTGGGCGTACGTGAATCTAGCTAGATTGTTACGCTATGCATCCTTCACTAACCATAAAAATGTGGCACCATTTGGTGGATCAGACAGCAGTAACAATCTCCCACGCCAGAAATGCTGATTTTGGGAGATTTTCCAAGTTTAATTGAAAATGTTTCTACTTCATTGCATTGGCAGTGGCATCCCGATTTTCATAAATCTGGGTAGACAAAAGGTGAGTTTGGGAAAATTTTGAAAAGTAGTTTTGGATTTGCTAAGTCCTCTGACCGAGAGTTACTCCCCAACAGTTCTCATTCTTGAGTCTAAAGTTTCTCCACAAAATTCACGACAACTCACCCCAACTGCTTTGCCAAGATAGTTATTCTGCGTGCCTCATGCCAAGGCCATGGTGAAAAATCAATCTATTGCCTATGAACTTACCAAAGCCATCATTTGTTAATTTAGCAAATATTGCGTCGTGTTAGGTATTACACCACAATCTCCATAATAGAACAAAACATATTGAGAAATGCTTAATTTTCCGATTGTTACTTCACTATTCTTTAATAAAGCTAAAAAGGGAATGAAAAGAGAGTCTCATCTACCACATTTGGAAGAAAGAGCAATACTCTAATATCTAATTTGGTTCCCATAATCAAAATGACAAAAAGATGGGACCAAAATAAAGAGACTTGTTTCAGCAGATGAACAATACAGACAGCAAGTTATTGTCTCTCACAACCATAAGTAGCTTCACCACAAAAGGATAGATTGGCCTGCATGCAAATTGCCTCTATAGATGCCATGTAGCTTCACCAAAGATTACGTGGGCCTTACTTGAAATTCAAAATCCCATTAAAGGAGGACTCCAGCCAAGTTGACTTAAGCTGCTGTGCAGAACTTTTTTGCAAGACTGAGAATAAAGCCAATTGAATTATTCTACAATCAAATTTAATCATAGTCACCCTCGCCACCAGGTTTCACATTTTGGTCAGACTATTTGCCTTCTAAAATAGAACATTCAGTTGGCAGACATTGCAAGTTCTAATTAACAGAGCAGAACCCAAATAAAATTTGAACTAGTCTAGTCAGTTCAACATAAAAAGTCAATATCTCGCCTGATAGAAAAGTGACATTCAGAATTACAACCTCAATAATCATAACTTCCGGCTACATATAGGGTCTCTCAAATTTGGACCAGTTGTGGATATAAACCATAAGCATGCTCAACAACGACAACTAAGCCTTAACAAGTTTAGTTTCTCTTTCTTTTTTTTTTTCACATGGCTTCATGTTTGGGTCATAAGCTCCACTATTGGGTTTCCACAATCTCATAACATGCATGTATTTCATTACAGAAATATCAAGCAAAATACAATGGCAATAAAAAACACAACCAGAAGTCATTTGACAAGTCAATTGCATTGCCCTTAGAAGCACGTGTACATTCATCTCTAACCTTCAATTGTTGTATTCTTCAAACAAGCAAATTATGATGCAAGTCCATGAAAGACTCCCGTTTGAAATAAAATTGATATTCCCTGATCGAATATATTTCAATGCAATAAGAACATCAAAGGACAGGTACTAGAAATGCCTCAACTACATAACACACAGAGATGAGTCCACATGACCAGAATGACAACAGAGTCGAACACGTGCTACACTAACGAGGAGGGCATCACATAGTTTAGACATGAAATAAGAAGAGAACACGAACATACATGTTAATCAAGCCTCAGGACCATCAGCAGCTTTGCCAGCAAAAGGATCATGATTAGGACCAACATCCTGCCCAATATGACGCTGCACCAACCGCTGCAAATCAGCCATGACCTTATGCTCCCGCTTCGCCTTCTCTTCATAGTTAAACATGGCCAAAGCGCGCTTGTCTTCAGCGCTATAAACCTGGTTTTCTTTCCTAATACGAATGGCATTCATCCTCTGGTGCCTGCTACCACTCATCACATACCCAAGACTCTCAAACTTCTGAATCTCCTCTGCAGAAAGACCGACTTCACCTCTTCGTGGGATACGCTTCCCTTGCTGAACATACTGCGCAATAGCATCACCTTCACCAGGCCTAAGAGCCCCACCATAACTAATATGCCCCTCAGCTCTCGGCAGTGGCATGGGACCAACCACCGGCTCATTATCCAAAGCTGGCTTCTTCTGGGACTCGATCAGCTCCTTGAACAAAAGTGCTTCCGCATCAATCTCAGCCTTGACCTCACTGTCTACACCGTTTACATCAAGACCAGATTGTGCTCTCTCAATCGAATTTGCAACATCGCTATCGTTCTCAATACTTCTCTTACTCCGACTGCTACTTTTCTTGTGCGAACTCGATGAACCCTTCCCCTTCTTTGGTTTGGCATCAGAATCCTCAGCTTCACTATCTTCACTCTTGCTCTCATCAGGTTCACTATATCTCCTCTTGCCTTTCCTACTGCTTCTTCTCCTGCTGCTTCTTCTCCCACTCCTTCTCTGCCTACTAGACCTTTTCCCGGATTTTTTCTTCCCCTTAATATCCTCTTCATCAGCTGATTCGTTCTCGCTCTCGACCTCCGATTCACTCTCGGTATCCTGCTCTCTCTTGCTCCTTCCTTTAGAACTCGACCCCCTCTTCTTCCTCCTCGAAGAGGAATCCTCGTATTCACTTTCACTCTCCAATTCACTCTCAGTATCACGCACTTTCCCACTCTTCCCTTTCGAAGAATAGCTCCAACTCTTCTTCACTTTCCTCCTCGATGCAGAATCATCAGAACCGCTTTCCCTCTCACTCTCGGATTCGCTCTCACTTCCAGACAATCCCCTGCTCCTGCGCTTCGAACTCGAGCTCCTCCTCTTCTTCTTCTTCTTCCTCAAATCGGAACCACTCGGCTCCGACTCGGACTCGCCATCCGTCTCACCATCGCTCGAATCCTCGCTAACGGGCTTAGATTTCCCTTTCCCCTTCGCTTTTCCATTCTCTTTCTCGCTCGAGTCGCTCTTCTCCAAATCTTCCCCGTACTTCTCATCGATCTCCTCTGCTTTCTCCTCCAATTCATCCCCCTCGTACCGCGGCGGGCTCGGAGTGCAATTCCAGATACAGAACTTCAAGGCTTTCCTCATCTTCTGCCTCTTCAATCTCCTGTATTCCTCAGTGCTCAGCCCCTTCAGCTCCCCATCGGAATCCGAATCCGAGAACCTACCGTTACCCCTGTAATCGCGATCGAGGTAAGGCCGCTTCCTCCCCAAGTGCCTGGGCAAGGAATCTAGGGCTCCGTCGGCCCTAGGGCTCCTCCTGGAGTCCGGGTCACGGGGCGAGACCCGCCGCCGGTGCCGCTGGCTCGAGCTGTCGCGGCGGTCGTCGTAGCGATCGTACGAGGGGCTGGGGCTGCGGCCGCGGCGGTCGTAGGAGTCGTAGGAGGGGCTGCGGCGGCGGCGTCGGCGGCGATGCTCGGCGGAGCGGTCCGATTCGGGGGTGTGGCGGCCGTTCTCGCCGTGGGAACGGTCCCTGCGACCGGAGACGCCGCCGGAGTACGGACCTCCCATCTTCGGCGTCGGAGGAGGACGGGATCCGGAGCGGCGGCTTCGCGGCGTCGAATGATATGCGCGCGAGTGGGAAGAAGGAGAAGAAGAAGAGAGGGGCCGTTTTTGTGGGGCGTTTTGTCGGTTCACGAGACGCTCCCTATTTTCCATTTTCATTCCATGAGAATAAATAAAAATCATTATTTTATTCCAGAAACAATCCTTGAACAAGAAGGTTTTGGTTTCCTGAATTTATTATTATTATTATTATTATTATTATTTAGCCCGTTTATGTACAAAGGGTTTTGGTTTAATTTTGAATTTGAACTTGAAAAATAATTTCACTCACATCTCTATTTCTTTCCCATACTTTTACGATGTGTCTTCAGCAACACGGGTCGGTTTAGTTTTGGCTTAAATTAATTTAACTCATTTATCTTGCGGTTTTCTTTTCGCTCTTTTGGTAAGGTGTGGTTTATTAGTTAGATTTTACGAAAGAAACTAGTCACGTTGCGTTGCCAGCATGGAGTGCGCGAGTCGAAAATAATATCATTAGTTGAAATTTTTTTAAAAGGTTTAAAATTAAGTGAGTAATACCCAACATCACAAACATAAAAGTATGATGAATAAATAGAAATGCTGACAAGTTAAAGTAAATATATGTACATTTTCTTCTTTTTACACGTTGTATTAAATATTTATATTTGAAAGGACGTATACCGGTAAATACCCAAAAGAATCTGATGATGAAAGTACAAACTCGAAAAGCATATCTTAAGAAAAGTATTATTTTTATTAAATATATCGATTTATATATATGGTGATTTTTATGATAAAAATAACGAAAACGAAGAAAGCCAATTATCTCACGCTCATGTCCAGACAAAAGTTGAAAGTAACAATAAAATAAAATTGAACTTACAAAATTCAGATTAAAGGACCGTTCAGTTTCCATGAAATCAAGAAGTCGATTTACGCGATGAATAAACCTAAGTCTAAACGACTCGCATTGTGTTGCCAAGTCGTGACATTACCTCGTGCGAAGAGACTTTCTAGCAGTTAGAATCTCGATAAGGTCATGACAACCGACTCACCAACTTCTAAGCCTTTGGATCTCGAGTCGTGCGAAGTATTCACGGCTCAAACCGAGAGGAAAATTGTCTAGAAAATTCTAAACCTACTGCACGATAGCCAATTTGAGTCATAAACTTTTTCAGTTTTGCCGATTTAATCCCAGATCTTTTGATGGTTTCTCAATTGTGATCTTGAAAAATTAACGACGCAGATGCCGATCGTCTTATGTGACGGCTCACTTGCTCCGGTTCAAAACAAACCGCGAAACAAGACCATTCTTGTCAAGGCTTTCCAAATGACGTATGTTCCTAGTTTTGGTATCCACAAGCGTTTTTCCTAGTTGGGCTACACAACTTGACATGCCTAGAAATGCCCAAGACCCAGAGATTTCATTCCAAAACAGGCCCAACCAAATAATGGAGGGAAAACAATTGGCAACGAATTAAAAGGGGAAAATCATGCTTGGAGGGAAAACTCAACAACATTCCCATTCCCCTTGCCCCCCTAATTAAAATGCTAATTGCCATTCCCGCAATAATCCCGCATTAATCCAAGCATAATCTTGGCAATTCACCGTTCTACCCCCTCTTCGGGCCGATTCCATCCGATCGCGAAAATACACTCGCCCGATTCATAAATAGATGGTAATACTTCGCGCGTGAATGCACTCCCGAATTTCAAAAGCCATTCCCGCGACACTAATTTGGCGCCAAACAGTCGAGGCATCGAGGCACCAAAAGTTAGTTACTCCGTCCCCCCGTCCCATGCCGGGACCGGGAAAAGATTCAAACTGGGGTTCCGACTTAGCAACGTCGGGTCGTTTTTTGTTCTCAACAAGCAAAGATTGCAAAGACGCAAAAAATGGAAAATAAAAATTTCGGTCCTAAAAAGACAACGTTTGATTGGACGAGGTTGGGGAGGGCGTTAAACTTAAACCCTTTTGTTTATGTCCTTGTCTCATTAGTAAAATCCCCCCAAAATGATGCTCCTTCTTTAAACCCAACCCCCCCACCCCCCCTCCTCCTCCTCTCCTGTTCTTCTCTCTCTCTCTCTCTCTCTCTCTCTGCGTTCTTCTCTGTCAATTCTCTCCCCAAATTCTCGTCGAGATGTACGTGCCGGGCAGGTCCCTCCCCGCCGATTCGCCCTGCTCCGCCGCCGGATTGTAGGGCCGCTGCGACATTGCTGGGGGCCCCCGGTGGGAGGTCCTCTCCCCGGAGCCGTCGCCTTTGATCTTGATCCCCTCCCCCCTGTCTTTGTCCGTGATCCTCTTTTTTTTTTTTTTTTTGTTGGTGTTTGGAATTATGTCTCCGTTTCGGGTTTCGGGTTTCCGTTTTGCTGTGGTGGGGCAGTAACGTGCGTCGCGGTCGTGAGTGGTTCTTGCGATTGTGTGCTGGTTAACTGCGGTGGGAGCTTTGTTTTGTGTGCGGTTTTTCCGTGCCTCACACGGGGAGATTGTAGTGAAATTGGAGCGGGTTCTCTTCGAGGGTTGGTGGTTTCTTGGGTGGGGAAGGATGAGGGACGGTTTGAGATCAGGCAAGCTGCGGGCGAAACCGGAGAAAGATGAGCCCGTGTCCGGAAAAGTGCTTGTTCAGAAGAAGCTGGTTGACGTGATGCCGAAAGGTGCTGACTGGGGTGGTGGGAAAGCGCCGGCTTTGGCATCGGACAATGCGGAGGTGTGTGAGGAGTCAGCGGTCCCGTTGGAAGATGGAGCCATTGTAAGTGACAAGATGGTAGTTTCCGGGAGCGAATGTGGTGAACTTGTGTCGACAGGTGAAGGTCTGTGCAACGGTGCATTGGAGGGTAGCAGGAAAAGGAGTCGGGAAAGTTGTGGAGAAGGGACTCAGTGTCATGAGCCGATTAAGAAAATTGCAAAGGAGGAAGCTTTAGATGATGGAGTGCACTTCGTGGAAAGAGTTTTGCGGTCACGGACTATTGTTAGTAGTGGGGTTGGAAAAGAAGGTGCGAAGGACAAGAAGAGAGCTGCTGAGCTCGAGCAAAAGAGAAGAGGAGGTCGTGGGTTGGAGACCGTTAGTGAGCAGGCCGAAGAGGATGGGGTTTTTGATTTGGTTGAGCCATCTTCACAGAAGTTGAAGCGGAAGCGTGGTAGGCCACCTAAGGTGCTTGGAAAAAAGAAAGCGAAGATGCCTGGATTGAGAAAAAGTGAAAGGATTTCAAAAACCAAACAGAGTGTGGAGCAGACTTTGCTTGTCAGTAGTTCAAACAGAGGTAGGAGATCAAGTGGGAATATATATGAGGTGAAGAAGATGTCACCAGCTAAAAAGGGTAAGCATGTGGACTTAGAAGTGGGTGAAAATGTGCCTTCATCAGGGCCGAGTTTGATGTCAGAGCAAAGTAGTTATAATGAGCAGAGTGTGATCAAAGGACTGAAACCAGAAGAAGATGGAGAAGTAGGACTAAGTAGACGTAAACAGAAGAATTTGGTGAGAGACCGAATAATTGGGTTGCTTATGAGCGCGGGGTGGACAATTGAGTACAGGCCTAGGCAAGAAAGAGAATACAACGATGCTGTTTATGTGAGCCCCGATGGAAAAACTCACTGGTCGGTGACTCTGGCTTATAATGTTCTTAAAAGGCGTTTTGAGGCTGGCGATGCTGAATCTAAGGCTTACAAGACTGGCTTTGTGTTCTCGCCTATACCAAAGGAAGAACTTAGTATACTAAACAAGGTAATGACGAAGAAAAGGGAGGGAAAGAAGAAGGGCAGTAGTAAAATTGATGGGGCAATCAAGAAGAAGAAGAAGAAGCACAAAGGAAAACTCAGATTTGGTGCAAGTGCATATAAACGGTTCCAAGCAAAAAGTAAAGGAAAAGGTTTGCTATCTGGAAAGGAAAAAATGAGCGGGGCAACTCGAAAAGGAACACCATTGTCGATTGGGAATCGCAAACGACGAGAGACGCAAAACAGAAAGAGATGTGCTCTGTTGGCCCGCAACTCTGACGGGACACAACCAGATTCTGAAAACTATGTTCTATACAGTGGCAAACGGACTATATTGGCATGGATGATTGATCTGGGCACTGTCCTGGATAAAGGAAAGGTCCACTATTTTCATCCGGAAAAGACACAAGCAAAGCTTGGGGGTACAATCACAAGGGATGGTATTCATTGTGACTGCTGTGGTGAGGTGATAACAGTTTCTGAATTTGAAGCTCATGCAGGCGGCAGGCTTGGCCAGCCACTTGAAAACATATATTTGGAGAATGGAATGTCTATGTTGCAGTGCCAGCTGGACTCTTGGGAAAAGCACGAGGAATCTGGGCAGAAATGGTTCCATTTTGTAGATGTTGGTGGAGATGATCCTAACGATGACACTTGTGGCATCTGTGGAGATGGAGGGAACTTGGTTTGCTGCGATGGTTGCCCGTCAACGTTTCATCAAAGCTGTTTAGATATACAAGTATGTTTGCAGACTGTATTTTCTCGAATTTCTTTTTCCTTGTGCTAGTTGCATTCTTGTTCCTGACCTCAGTGATCTTTTGGGTACTTCCCCATCTGTATTTTTTCCTCTCTTTTAACGCATGCTTCCATTTCATGAAAAGAACTTTTCCACCTTCGTGCTTATTAGTTTAATCACACATAGGTTTGGTTGATGACTGATGACCTAATCGTGCTGTCGGATATATATGGAGTTTGTTATAATGAACTGAGCTTTATGCCTTAGATTTGCAGCGCTTAGTTTTCTGCTGAACATTATTTTGACTTGATGTTATAATTCAACCGTGTGTATGTTGTTATGTGCCATTGCAGCTTATCATCTGTATAGTTGCTAAGTCAGCACTCTGTACGCTTGAGTTTCTATCAGGTTTATGTTAATCCCCGCCCTTTCTAATGATCAAGTATTATGTCTTTTTGCTTGCCCATCCGCTTTATATGCAGCTGAAGAAGGTTTTGCTCACTTCAGCATTCTATTTTATCTTGGATAATCTAGAATTAATATGTTTCATTAATGAAAGTGTACTTATCCTTCCCTTTTGTTGCAGAAGTTCCCTTCAGGTGATTGGCACTGTTTGTATTGCTCTTGCAAATATTGTGGAACAATTGGTGAGAGTACAAGAGAAAAGCATAGCAATGAAACTACAACATTGTCTGCATTATTCAAATGCCGGTTATGCGAGGAAAAATGTAATCATATTGTCTCCATGTATGCTCTTTTTCGTAGACTGGCTCAGCATTTGAATGACTTCTGTTATTGCAGATCACAGCTCATGTGTACTTGCAGAGGATGCAGTTGAGGATGTTCAGATTTTGTCGTCGTTTTGTGGCAAGAGCTGTCAGAAAGTACTTTTTTTTTTCCTTTTTCTTCCATATAAGTAAATATGCTAGGAGAGTCATTGTCACTTGCATCAGCATCACCAGAAATTTGTAATGCATTCAATGCAACTCTTTTTATTGTTATTATGAACTTGAGATTTACTTCATTCTTTGTTTGCTTTCAGTGAATCTTCCACCATCTTTTTTAGACTGTCCACATATTTAGCTCAATTTGACTGTGCAAGGAGATGATTTAAACAATTTTTAAAGAAGTCTTGCGTTCTTTTTGAGTAAACCGCAATAAATGTGGTACAGTTATGAAAAGGATATACTGGAATTCATTTGTGCTCACATGTGAGCCTTGTGTTTTATTATATGCATTAATTATTATCATTCAATAAATTCCAGTTTTTGTGATTGAGAAAAATGACAACTACGACATTTTCGCGTCTGATGTGTCTTCTGTACATTGGTTGTCTGTTTCCTACAGAGTGTGAGGTCCATGTGGGATTTGGTTACTCATTTATTTCTTGCTGCATGGCATTTTTGATAAGCTTTCCATATTTTGTGCTATATTTCTATACTATGTCTTGAGATAATTGTGTGCTGGTCCTATGCCAGCTATATGAAGATGTTGGGATGCTTCTCGGTGTGAAACATGAACTGGAGGAAGGATATTCATTTACTCTCGTGCACCGTTTTTTTATGGACATAGACAGCTCTTCCACTGAAACATCAAGGAAGGTCGAATGCAATTCCAAGGTAGCTGTTGCACTGTCCGTAATGGATGAGTGTTTTTTGCCTGTTTCCGACCACAGAAGTGGGATCGATATGATCCATAACATTCTCTACAATTGTGGGTAAGATTGGCAAACTTTATCTGAATTTGTAATCGACTAAATTTAGCGTGCTTATCTGAAATAATCGAGTAATTAGTTTCATTTTCTATAAGAAGGTCAGGGAAAGGTCCTGATGTTGTGGATTTTGTGCTTTTAATAAGTGTAACTCATGTTCAAGTATGTCCTGAAGGTTAAGTTTTCGAGCGATTGTTTAAATTCTATGCACAAGTGGGAGATTAAGAATCTTTTTGTAGATTGAGCATGTCAGAATGTCATATCGAAAAGTTTAATCTATTAAGTGAAGGAAAACTACGTGTAAGTAAGGTCGAAACTAACTCCGCACCAAGTGACTTGAGATACTTTTTTATACCCTCTTGTACGCAAATCGGACAAAGAATGGCTTGTGGAATTGATGAATAGGGTTTAAAATAGACAAGAACCACAAGTGAAATGAAATATTAAAGAGTTGAAGTTAGGCTTTGATACCATGTTAGAATGCTAAGCCCAAAAGTCTATGCTAGGTGGAGCGAGGCTCATGCATAAAGTGCCTCAACAAATCCTGTGGACAAGCGATGCGGGATACTTTAATGGAAGAATTAGAAAACTTTAAAAAGTGGTTCATTACATGGATATAATTGACCATCAAGGTACTAAAGGGATATTTCGAAAAAAATACAAAACAGGAAAAGCATGAATGCCTCTTCTTCCACAGGAGCTTTTTATTTTTCACGGCCTGGCTTGTCAGTGCCTAGCTGTACTCCATGGCGTAGACGAGAAATTGATTACGCAAATTTACTCCTCCCTTGATGTACAACATGTGAGAGCCAAATGGGAGCATTGCCGTGACATTAGGGAACCATACATGAAAAGCGCATTTGAATGTGACGCTTTCACAGAAACCGTAAATTCAGTATACAATAGAAGAATTGAATATCCTTTCTTTTATTTTTTAGATAGTGAACAGCCATCTTCCTTCCATTTTATACTATTCACTAGTACTGTTCATTGACACTGGAAGATTTCTTTCCCTTCTATTTTATCAGTGGTGATATGAACAACTCGCATGCTTGTTTCTTTGTGCCTTTTAGTTTTATCATTTCTTACTGAGAAAAACTACAATCATTTGAAATTGCAAGCATTGCTGTTAATTGTACTCTTACTTTCTTTCATGATCCTTTTTGTACTTTTCTTTTGCCCACCCATATACTCTTTGTGCCTTTTATTTTTGGAATAGAGACAACATGGTGGCTTTGCGGTCATTTGCTGAGGCTTGTCCCTAAAGAAATAGATTGCTCCTCATTTTGTGGTGTTTGCAGGGATTTAAACTGACAAATCCTCTTAGGTGCATTCCTCTGCTTTTCTGATGTGACTGTCGGAGTCATATGCTTTCTTTGATTGTAAACTACGGCAGCTTACATGATTCCTTTGCTTTCTGATGTGACTGGTGGAGTCTCATGCTTTCCTTATTTTGAATATAAATCACTGGACACCTCGTATCTGATACATTCATCAGGATGACGTTTACCATCTCTTCCCAGTGTTATTGCCAATATATCCGATGTATACTATAACTGAGAATTGTCATCCCCAGGTCAAATTTCAGTCGGCTAGATTACAGTGGCTTCTGTACAGCAATTTTAGAGAAGGGGGAAGAGATAATATCTGCAGCATCAATCAGGTAAGTTTTGGCTGACTTACCCCATTTCTGCTATCATGAGCATTCTTCGTCATAGTAATTGACAATAGTTTTGTCTATTTGACGGTTTGTGGGCATTGAACAGAAAGTCAATACCCTGCAGATTTTATCACTTTGAATTAAAACATTTCAATTGGGACTACTCAACCTCTGGATGATGCTGAAGTTTGCATATCTGGCATGTGATTTGCATGGAACCAGTGTTATTTTGTGATGTAATATCTATGGCATCATATCCTGCATAAGGTCTTTTCTATTATCCTGATCAATTAAAAGACCGGTACATAGCAATGGATGTAATAAATGGAGGCGTATGGAATAAGGGAAGATATGCAATTTAGCCAAGAATATGAGGGCCTGAAAGGGAAGTCTTCTTTTGGTGGAGCTATAGATTGAATGCACGGATAAGTTGACGGATTTGCTCTACTGAAATGTTGATTTAACATGTATTTTGCTTCCAACTCAATATGAAATGGCATTACCCATTTGCAATTGCAGTATCCCTTCTAGCATGTTTAAAATCAATGTAGAATCATCCATTCTCTACGTATGTATTTTGGTAATTTCTGCTTGTCTGCCTTTTGCTTGATGATTTGCTTCCGGTGTAGCTCTTTGAAATAAATGATGATTGGCTTTGATTTGTTGTGCCTATGCTGCGATCGAAAGTTGCTCGGTTGAAGTGCTTAATGCTGGTAAAACTTGCTGGAATCAGAGAAGTTATTGGCTTGTCTGCTGATGTGTGCTTGAGTTTCTTCCTCTGTCTATTGACAGTTTGTATCCACATATGGTTCAGGATTCACGGGAATCAATTAGCAGAGATGCCATTTATTGGGACCCGTTATATGTATCGGCGTCAGGGGATGTGCCGTCGGCTGCTAAATGGAATTGAATCTGTGAGCTTTTTACATTGCAGTTTAACTGGCTGCTTGTCTTCACATACATACAATTTGGTTGATGCATTTTAGAAACATGTTTTTAATTTGCTGTGAGAAGTTTTACGTAAAGTTTTAGAATTGTGGATTTCTTGCAATGACTATTTGTTTTTCTTGGGTACTTGGTAATTCGATTTTTGACTCCCGATTTTCAAAGTTTTAGAAATCTGGAATCTAATGGTATGGTCAGTCGCATTATCCTCTGTTGTAATATGACACTTTACAGACTTATTGGTTAAAAATGATCAGTTGTAGTTGAGAAAAATTTTGCTTTCGGCATTGTTGCTCAATAACCATCTCTGTCACATGCATAACTGTGCTTGAAGGGGTTGGGGGCTTGGGGGTGGGTTGAAAGAGATATCTGTTAATGTTAATGTGTAAATAGTCACACGGTTTGCTACACAAACGCATATATTTTTGTGCTCAATAATGTCAATCAGAATTAAAAATATGGTCAACTGGGTAAATTTGGAATTCTGGATGCCAGCACACTCTTTATTAATATGTACCTGCATAGAGTAATTTATTTGTTTGACCTCTGTTTAGTCCTCTGTGTCTTTATTCGATTTAAATGACAAATGGACTGTTGAAGCACTATTCCTGGTCCATATAACATTTTGTGGGATCACTGAAATCGGTTTTGGACACAATCGTTGATGTTTGGTTGATAATCAATGTTAGTTAAGTATGCTTCAATACGTTTAATAAGTTTGCTTCGGTGGAACTGTATTGTTTTTCTTTTCCATGTAAAATTTTTCACTGGAGATTCGTTTGCGTGGTTGTGAATCTACGTGACTTTTCGTTCTAGTTTATTGTGTCATACTTGAGTAATCTTTTGTGATTAACTTTCTGCAAGCCAAATTTTCAGGTTTTGCGCTCTTTAAAGGTCCAAAAGTTGGTCATACCTGCAATTTCTGAACTCAAGGAAACGTGGACCTCTGTATTCGGTTTTGAGCCAATAGACGTGTCACTTAAGAAAAGCTTGAGAAGGATGAATATTTTGGTGTTCCCTGGTGTAGATATGTTGCAGAAGCTGTTGTTGAGTCATCATAATGCTGAAGAAAAAGCAGTTCTTCCTACAGGTAATTTTTAGTTTATATTAATAACAATTAACTAATTTTTTTTTCTAATAAATTGTGGAGATCATGATTTATGAGGCAAGAACAAGTGCTGATGTGCCCTTGCTTTTCTTTTGCTAGATCTGAATGCTACTTGTGAAGATACTTCTCCAGATGTGAACACAATGGAAGGAACAATTTCTCCTGATATTAATATGATGGAAGGAACACCGTCGACAACCCCTGATGAGCATGATATCAATGGCGCACCTACTGTTGATAAATCTACTCTGCTCTTAGACAGTTCGCTAAATGATACATCTGACATAACTAGTGACAGTGTTGACTTCTCAGATTGTTTGGAAGAGAAAAAGGATTTGGCCCAATTAGGCGGGCTTTATGACACTAAAGAGAGGAATCATGTCCATCCCCACAAACTGCCTTTATCTGACAATTTTGCCCGTGTTTTGGTGACTGATCTCAATCGTGATGAGGGGAATGATTTGGTCGAATCAGATGAGTCTCATGATACTGCAGAGAGGAAGAATGTTCCCCTGAACATTGTGCCTTCTGCATCTGACAATAACACCCATGTTTCGGAGACTGATCTCAATCATAATGAAAGAGAACATTTGGTGAATGAGAGAAAAGATTTGTCCCATTTAGATGAGCCTTATGACTCTGCAGAGAGGAAGGATATTCCCGCAGACACACTGCCTTCTGCATCTGATAATTTTATTCGTCTTTTAGAGACTGATCTCAATCAGAATGAGAGAAAAGATTTGGCCCAACTAGATGAGCCTTATGATACTGCAGACAGGAAGACTGTTCCCCTGAGTACTGTGCCTTCTGCATCTGACAATTTTACCCATCTTTCAGGGACTGATCTCAATCATAATGGTATGTGCAGTTCGTTTCTTCCAACCTCACATATCGCGCCTTTTAAAGTGGATGCCGAACTGCATGCTGACTCAGGCCATTCATGTGCAGAATCTTGCTCTATATCTGATAGAGCAGACTTTGTGGATCACCTTGCCCCGGAAGAGTGTGCTCAAATTGTAGACAGTGATGTTGATCGCAAAAGTAATCCCGCTGGCGGCTTCCCCACTTCTCACATTGGACATTCTGAAGAAAGTTCTGGAGATGTCGATGCTGAAAAGCAGGTGTTGGCTCCTGCAAATGGGTTCAACTGTTCGGGTGAGACGTTTCATGATGCAAGGGACGAAATGTTGCGTACTGCTGAATGTCTTTCTGATTCAGATGGAAAGATGCTTTTGGATGAACTCAAATCCAGTAAAGGTGCGCACCAAGTGAGCTCTGCACCTTCTGATGGGTGCACACCATCCACAGGATCTTGGAATCAGCTTCTGGAAGTGACGCATAGCAATCCCTCGAATGAAGTCTGGCCTTCAGCTGATGAGGAATCGAAGCTTGTCGCAAATTGTGGTTTCGCAGTTCCACCTGTTGACTGCAAAACTAGTCCTTGTCAAGCTAATGGAATGGTTACATACCAAGGAATGTTGGACTCTGATCGTGTTGATGTCCTGAATCAAGAATCTTTTGAGGCCCCTAAGAGTGGCACTGAGAAAACCTGTTTACTCTCTCCGACCAGCAATGGACATCGCATGTCCCGCGAGGTCATGCCAGACTTGAACAAGCAACCTGTGGATGGCATCTACTAGTCAAATAGGCGACTGGACAAACTTGACTCTGCTCTTGGTACCTGGATTTGTGATAAATACTGATTGCCTTTCCAATTCTTTCCCACCAGCCGACTTTTGTAACCGGGGTGCGGCTGTTCGCTGTGTGCATGTGCAGCGATGCCTGAGGTAATGCCAGGATGATGCGAACTTGCTAACCAGCATAGGTAACATTCTTGTTTAACTAGATTTCTTCCTACTCCTGCCCATAGTCAGTAAATCTGGAGGGATTCGCGCGAAGGAGCTTTTAGGTATTATAGCAAACTTTCTGATGCCCAACGGTGCTTGCCGAGAGCCTTTACAAGGACCGTGTTTCATTGAAGGACAATGAGGGAGGGTTTGATTTCAGATTGTAAAAAAATTTTGTGATGTCTCACAAAGCTGAGTTTCTCAAGTCACAGAGAGATGTTAATGTCATCCCATGCGCCCTTGTAGATAAGAGTAAGACGCTGAGGTCTTATAGCTTCTCGGTTGCTGGTGCTGTGCTTGTAGTTGTAGACACTGTGGCTGCTTGGCTCATGCTTTTTGAGTTTTGGGTGCAGCTTGTTTTACTGTACATAGTCATTTTAAGAGGAGCAGTGCCCGTTACAGATCCCTCCGCTTTCCTTTCGGACAACCTTTTCTGCTGTACCTGCTTACAGGGCCTCTCTTCTCTTTGGCTTGTTGCGTCTCCTCCATTGTACAGATTACATCGAACGACGGTAGAGTGCAGGTTATGGACAGAGAAGAATAAAAAACAGTTCTTGTCTCTCTCACATTAACAGCAGTTTTGGGCAGCTTTGACCTGATGTCTTGAGTTTGTGAATCTTGTGATCTGCACTTTGCAGCTTTGACGGTCGTGAGGAAGATCTGTTTAGTGGGCACATTAGAAACGATTTTCAAGTGAAAACCTGCTTTTCACTGATGATGGATCATCTCTTTTGCCCTTTAATTTTCTCTGAATGTTAATGTCTTCGTTAATTTAAAATAGCAGTTGTTTTTGTCTGTTTTTTTTTTTTTTTGACTTGGTTTTCATCAAAGTGTAAACTTTTTCCAATTAGGGGGGTCATAAGCTGGATTATTGCTCCAGGAGGACTCTTAGGCTTTGTTCGTTTTGTGGAAAATATTACGTATTTGAAAAATATTTTTCCGGAAGTCATTTTCATGGAAAATGATACAATTTTCCGATGTTCGGCTGAAATCTAATAAAGTCTCGGAAAATATTTTTTGTTGTTCGGTAAGAGAAAGATTTTTCTGCTTGCAATACTTTTAATAAATTTTATTTATTAAAAATATTTTTAATTTTCTTTTTCTTTTTTCTATGGTAGGTTGCCGGCTACGGCAGCGGCTGGCGATCGATCACAAGCGAGCTTGAGCCTCGCCACAGGTCGGTGAGGCTTGTCCTTGCCAGATTTGCCGGCTTGTGGCGATGCCGAGCTTGCCTGAGGTCGACGAGCTCAAGCCTCGCCTATGTCTGGCGACCTTGCCTTGCTTAGCTCGTCGTATCTGGTGAGGCCTGAGCTTGCTTGATCGATCTCGGGCGAGCTCAACCTCATTGGAGCCTTGCTATAGGTCGGCAAGGTTGAGCCTCGCCAGCCGGCCTGTGGTGAGGCTCGAGCTGGCAGATCGTCGGCCGTCATGATCGGCGATTGGTTGAGGAAGAAGAAAAGGGAAAAAAAAAAGAAAAAAGAAAATAAATGGTAAAAGAAGGCTACCGGGAAAATGTGTTGTCATTTTCTTTAAAAGTGAAAGAGTTTTGTCTATAGAAAAGAAAATGTTTTCCATGAAATGAACACTGAAAAATATTTTTATGAAAGATATTTTCTGTAAAACGAACAAAGCTTTAAAACGGCCGCTTTTTAACCTTTGTCATGGCAAATCACGGTCAGCTTCAAACTGAAAAAGCCTCGCTGTTTATTCCAACACAAAGTGCAAACACCTATGGCATACATTAGATGCTGAAACACAAGACTGCCACTCTTCAAAAGCATCTGCTCCTCCTATTTACGAAGCTCGCGACCGCATTGTTCCTTTTTGGCCCATCAGTCGATCACTTGTGCTGGTTGAGCCTGGCGGCCACTGCCATGGACTCTGCCACGCCGCCGGAAGTGGTCGTCATCTCGATTTTGTTCCTCATCTCGGCCACGGTCATCCTGTCGGCGTCCTCCTGCGTCACTGCCTTGTCCCCGGGCAGAACGTCCGTTGCAACCTGCGAAGCAAAAGGTTTGGTGACTCCGGGTAGAGAAAATGGATGATTTTCTCTTTTAAGGAAAATTGAATTTTGAAATTGGCGAATAATGTAAGTAGTTTGTATGTATCATTTGCAAAACCATGATAAAATAGTGGAGGATAAATTCCATTGCATCTATTGCTGAGAAGCCAACTCCAATCCGTCATTAACTACCATCAAAACATCAGCGAGCTTGGTCTTGTCTTCATCAGCCGCGATCCTGGTGTTGCGCGTCGCTGCAGCCTGAGCCAGAGATGCAATTCCTCCAGGCACGGTCTCGTTGTTGCCGGTGGCTCTTACCTTGGCCGCTTGTATTGCGGCCGCGTCGCTGTGCTCCAATGGCTTGTCGCCTGCAGAGAGAGCAGATGCCTCCAGTGCTTCGCCGATTGTTATGGCGTCGCGGTTGAGAGCTCCTCCCGGTTTTCCGGTGTCCACGGCTGGTTGGACATGTCCACCCACAACCTTCATGCAATAGACAATTTCACAAGCTATCATCACTACTGACCGAACGACAAACGCGACATCAAAGCCGTCCTCATAAGCCGAAAAGCTTGTCCCGGAAATAGAGCTCATGTTCTGTTATTTAGACTTGAGGGTTTGCTGCCTTTACCTGGCCACCGACTGCTTCGCTAACAACTTGCCTGCCGCCGATGTTCGCATGCGAGATGGTCACGCCCTGGTCCCTCGCGACGTGGCTCACCTGGTCGGGCTTCACCGCTCCGGTCTGCACGTTCACGTCCGGGGCTGACTGCATGACAGCCATGATGCCACCCTTCTGGGTCTGGCCCAGCACCATGTTCTCGGCAGCCTGCATGGTGGCCGTGTCCTGTGGCATGATTGGCTCCGCCTGCAGCTCGCTGGAGACATCGAACACGTCGCCGTACTTGATGGGGTCCGCACCAACCCCCGGGTTGTTCCTGGCTCATTCTTCGTTTGGGCGACTAAAGAAACTTAGCGAGGGATGCGGTTGCAAGCTGTGGTGCAACGCCTTGGAATCGCGTTGCATGGGGACCTTTTATAAAGGAAACGGTGACCATGACCACCGATCGTTGAGAGACATTTAGGGCGATGAGTGTACACTTTCACTTGGGAACTTCTGGCACTTGGCATGCACTTGGGACGTCTTGGTGCCGACGCAATGCTGCAGTGATTCGATTATTCTTACGTTAAATTTGAGGGCACCGATTGCCTACCGCTTTTGACTTGTAGATCGTTTCGATGTTTGAGGGGAATGTTCTTTCGGGCACGAATCGGACCTTAGCATGTTCTTAAAAGGCTACGATCGGCCCGTGGAAGGTAAAAAGTGTTAAGCTGGGTATTGTCAGGGACAGGGGTGAGAAAAAGATATTGCTCTAATAGTGGAGCTGGGGAGCACCGGCACATTAAAATAAAGAACGCATGAATGTAGCTCACCCGGATTGGTAGTTCGGCGGCTTTGGCCTCAGTGGCCATGAACCTATTCATTTCGATGTTCGAGGGGATGTTCTTACTCAAAGGCTCTCGTTATTTATATTATGTATCTTCCCCAGTCTTCGATTGTCTATATGATTTTCATCTTCAAGTCACTGAATACAAATACAGAAATGCATTTGTTACTCTCTCTCATATTCCTTACTATGGTATGAGATCACATCTTCACTTTGAATTCTAAAATCCTATCCTCATCTTCGGTGAGCATAGTTAGAAGATCACAACATTTAGGGGAACCACGTTCATGATTACGAAACACAATCAATGCATTGGATTTACAGTTAGAAGCTCACGATAAAAGGAATAAGAATCACACCCTTTTTTTCCCTCTCAACTTCGGTGAGCATTATTAGAACGGCATGCAAAGCAATTTTGCGTCGCTTTTTATTTCGGTGAAATGGATAAAAATCAAGCCTCTTCCCTGAACTCGTACGTAGTTTCTCGTATCCAACTCTGCAGTTATGAAGCTGGATCGCCACCCCGGCGGTCACGGGGCACGTGGTGGTGATCTCGACTATAGCGCCGGGTGATGCACGTCGTGCAATTGGCATGCATGGCTACACCCCCGCTGCAGGCTCCGTGGCCGTAGCACCGCCACCCCTTGGCTCCGGATTGCGTGTAGCAGTTGTAGCCCAAGTCCGCGGTTTTGTACGTGAGGAGGTTCAGAACTTGTTCCACGCTCGACTCATGGGCGCTCCCGGACATAAAGGTCCCCTGGCTGTGCATTGCCAGGACACGGAGTCTTCGTTTAGGCATCTCGCGACGTCGCAGATGCAGAAGAAACGCGGTGACGGCAGTGACCGCGAATCGCTGAAAGCGTCCATGACCCTTTCTTGTGATTCTCTAGCTGTTAGCTTCTGTGATTACCGTCCATTCAAATTTGCTACCTAATGGCTCAGTGATAAGAGGACCTGAGCTGCTGCTTCTTACATCATGTTTTTTGTTGTTTCATTGTTGCCATGACCTAAATTTCTCAGGCTAATAGATTATTAAGACTAAACCTAACTCAGGTCCTCCAAAGCCCTATCAATTTGCAACTTAGGGTTTAAGTTTTTAATATGCAAAAGTTTTCATACTTGGAGTCGCCACTAATCTATTTATGGTAGGTCGATTAGAAACCTAAATAAAACATAGAGAGATATGTTTTATTCCTACGAACAAGTGATTATAAGCTCGGGGACTTGGTTTCTCTGGATCTAGTCTAACGCCATTTTGGTACATTTTCTTTTCAAAGAAAGTTTATGCGGACAGTCTGAATTCATTTTATTACCTAATCACTAACATGTGAGATGTTCATGCGGGTGCGCAAATCACCAATTTAACACCCAAGAAAGTAATAAATAGATTGCAAGATTAGGAGAATGACATATCTTAATGTAATGCAAGCATCTGCATTGTTAGTAGAAAATCATATAGACAATATTAATATGATTTATAATTAACAAAACAAGACACTCGAGGTATTCTTTAGGGTTTGCGCTTTATTAAAATGCAAATTAACCTATATGCATTGACGTGCAAAAAAATATAATGCGATTAATACAACCTAGCATGCGAACTATATGTCATGTGACGACGTGACTTAATTCTAATGACGGACAAATGATTTATTTTTGGTATTTTTTCAATGAAATTCGGAATTAAAAAATAACCTAATAATCTATTAGGATTAGAATAATGCCTAATTTAAAATAGGAAATAAATTATCTCAAGTCCTAATTTAAATTAAATAATTATCCTATCTTCTAGATACATTTAGGGTTCCCTAAACATGCAAAACTTCTAATTTAAATCCTAACTAACATATTTTTGGATTTTCTTTATTAAAAAAAATCAATCAAACAAAGATAACAAATGCATTCAAATAATCAACGCAATCCGCAAGATTCTTCTTATCACATTTGAATTAGGAAAGAGAATCAAACTAATGGTCATATCTATAGGGTTATAGATATCGACGAAGAGTCGATTATTTGAATTTGGAAAGCAAATAAATCTATTATCACATCCAAGTAGTTATGGATAAGATAATGATTTCCATATCGCCGCATATTGTATCTTAAGGTTAAGGTCAGATAATCGTCCAAATACATTGCTAAATTAGGAAAAATTCCTAATTTTGGACATTCTAGAACTTTGCGGATAAAGAAAACATTATCCTAAAAATTTCTAGCAATCCTCAGAATATTCACGGAATATTCAAAATATTCAAACTAAAAATTTAGATATTTTGAAAATATACTAGATAGAGATTTTTACCTGATTTGCGGATTTCTTTCCAAATTTAGGCTCCGAGCTCACGGGCAGGACTAATGGTCAAGCTAATTTGGTGAGCAAGCAGCGACAGAGGGACGACTCAGGGAATTTGGTGAGTACAATGGCCAAACGCGGTTGTACGTGCAAGAACTTGACTTCTTCGCCTCCCACAAATGATTTTTCTTTGTTGTTTGTCTTCCTTCCTTTACATGTGTTGATACTATCAAGGAAGTAGAGGCGTGGATGAAGATGGGATAACATTACTCCTTGTTTCCTCCCATTAATTCTTCAGAATGCGTCAACGGTGCTCTTGCTCGCTGATGTTGTCAGAGACTCTCTTGTTACTGATCTTGTGCTGGAAAGACACCCGAGATGTTGCACTTTGCCAAGAATACTGCTTGGTGGGAGTGACGCCGTCGGAAACACGCCAGTAGGAACAGGAACGCCACGGGAAGATGCGCGACAACTCTGGACTTGATAAAGGGCTCTCTGGACTTGGCAAAAAATCGTCGAAACACAATAGAAGACTTGCTAGAACCTGCGGACTTGCTGGGATTTCCCAGAGCTGTTGAGGATGCTTTGAAGACGTCTGGCTTACTTCGCTAAAAACAACATCTTGCTTTAAGGACAGAAATGAAACCGAACTTTGCTTCACCGATTTCTCTCAAGTTTTTTTCTTTCTCACGTGTGACTCTCGTGTTCTCAGGAATTGTGTTTGTACGTGCTCGGTTGTGAGTGGGCTTTTACATTGGTAATAGCATGGGCACTTCCATAAGGATATTGGCAAAGTGGACTTCGCTTGGATGAAGAATTTTGACTCAATCAACACTAGACTAGCCTTGAGTAATCTGAATTGTCGGCTTACAATTTTGGGGTCGAAGATAACTTGTCACGGGCTGATGCAAACACCGGTTCAGCAGGCGACATCCAGGGCGAGTAGCAGGTGGTAGCACGAACAGGAACGCAGCAGTGTTATTGTTGGATGGAACTTTCACGAGATGGAGAGCAGATCGTCGCAAATCAGATCAGCGACGTCGATGGAGTGTAGGCGACGGTAGGAGCAACACGAGCGAGCAGCGTGGTGGTGAAAGTGGTGTGGTTGCGAGGTGGCGCGACGGTGGGGCGGCCACGTGCACAAGCGACTCTCTCTCTTACTCTTGCTCTTGCTCATGTGTCTCTCGTAGTCTCAAGAATTGTATTCTGGGAATTCTCAGAGCCCCTGATTATGATGCATAATGACATATTTATATTGTAACCCTAAATTAATTAACCGGACTTTCTAGTTAGGCTTTATCATTTAATTTTATTTTAATTCCAAATGGGCTAAATTAATTCGGGCTGATTTAAGCTTAAATTAAAACAACCAAAGCCTTTTAGACTTGTGAATTGTGGCTCCCAATTCCTTGATTGAGCTGAGTGTTCGAGCTCGGTTTACGCGATGAATTTTCCGCTTTCTCGTTACCGCCGGTCCGATATGGAATGCAACTAACCTATATGAACTTAAACTATATGCTATGCAATTTTAATATTTTTGTTTTGGGGTTAAAATTTAATCTCTAATTTTCTATGCAAAGTATCATTAAATGGTCGATTGAAATTTATGTGTCAACAATTGTATTACCGTAGATTTTCCTAAACGAGAATGCAATGCCCTCCCATCATGTTTTTTTTTTTTTTTTATAACCCAGGGAACCTCCGCACGGCCGGTAGCCGGAGAGTAAACTCTGGGGGCGACACGTACTAGCCACCACACACGTGCCACCAGTTAAGTCACCCTGCGGCGTGCTGGATTCGAACATTCAACCTTTTGCGAAAGGAAGAGTGCGCGAACCAGCTACGCCACCCAGGTGCCCTCCCATCATGTTGATTCGGCCATATTCTACTTCTTACTTGTGATTTCACTTTTCTTGAAACTTTCACATTGACCGGATAGATTCCACTTTCTTATTTTATTTCATGGTACAGGAAATAACTAATTTCTAAGGTACATACTAATGTAAATGACTCCCAAATTAATGTGGTTGTACGACTATCTTCAAGTACACACTATCTTCAGACGATAAATTCGTAAAAAGTTCTTCGTATATGGTTTCACGGGGATGCAAATGACTAATGAGATGATATTTGACAGTCTAGTCATGTCAACGGGAGATAGATTACATGGGCCAACCGATGTTCTCATTGTAAGATCTCATTCTCACCTGATATGAGAGAGAGACGGTGGAGAAGGGCGACCGGCACTAGTGACCCCCTTCGAGCATGACCGCTCCAAAGCTGCTACGGAATGTTGATATTACATGAGTATTATTCTTTGGTATCGTTAGTGGTTAAGGGTTTTGACACCCTTAAAAAGATCTCATTATCTTTAACTTAAAGCAGAATAATGTCCAAAAGTTTTAGTGACATCATCGTTGACGCATCAGGACCGCATGATTGCCTTCCACGCATTTGCCTTCGCTTTGTTATTCATGAAAATCTCAAAGCTCAGTGTCTTTGTGCAGTTTTCATCGTACTACTTGTCATGAAAATTAAAATAATCAAATCGTGCTTGCTGTGCTTATTCGATCGGCACGAATCTGATGGAATGAAGATACGCCATGCACAGACAGTCGTCGCTGCAAAAGAGGATGGAAAAAGAAAGATGTGTGTCCACGGTCGTCCCTCTAAGGCTCTAGTTAGTCAGTTACATATCTCTATATAAACCATTAACATTGAGTACATAGCCTTGAAAAAAAGGACAAAATCTATAAAAAAAAATGATAAATCAACCCTCTACACATCTAATAGGGTAGTATCGTCCGGCAATACGGGTCGGCACTGATGAAGACACTCTAAATGGAGGAGTTTCTATCATCTCGAGTCCACTTAAGAGGAACTGATGGAAAAAGATTTATTAAGTCCACTTCCGTTCTCATTGCTTCACCCCAAAACGACTTGGGCAACTTTGCATGAGAGAGTATATACCGAATCCGATAATTAATTATCCAGTTCATTCTCTCTGCCACTCCATTTTCTTATGGTGTTTTGGAACAATCTTCTCAAGCTTGATACCATAATCCCTGCAATAATGTTCAAACGGGCCTCTATATTCACCACCATTGTCAGCTCGAACACGTTTTAACTTCTTTCCGGTTTCTCTTTTCACGTTGACATGAAATTATTTGAAAGCAACAACCACTTTATCTTTAGATTTCAAAGTACTAATCCACACTTTTCTAGAGCAATCATCAATAAATGACACATAGTACAATGCACCACCAAGTGTTCTAGCATCCATGCCACAAATATCAGTGTGAACTAAATCAAGTACATTTGATTTCGTATGTGGAGAGAAACTATGAAATGAAAATCTATGTTGCTTACCTGTAAAGCAATGCATACATTCCTTCATATTTCTCTCCTTTAATGGTAGGGGATTCTTTTTCGCAAGAGTTTCAAGCCTCTTCTTGCTGATATGACCGAGTCTCATATGCCATAGGTCACCTGATGAGTCCTCCACTACATTCACATCTTCCTTGACCAACTTAGATTGTATAGTGTAGAGAGTGCATGTCTTCTTACCCTTAACTACTATCATGGAACCCTTAGTCCATTTCCATTTGCTGTCACTGAAGGTATTGCAATAACCATCATCATCTAAGACACCTGTGGAAATCAAGTGAAGTCGAATATCTGGAACATGTTTCATATTTTTCAAAAGCATACTACATCCAACATCAGTCTCTAAATGAACATCCCTCATGTCGATAACCTTGGAAACACCACCATTTCCCATCTTAACACAACCAAAATCACTGTTGTGATAGGAAGTAAAATAGTCACGCCGTGAGGAGACATGAAATGAAGCTCCAGAATCAACAACCTAGCTAGAGTCTTAGCATGTAAGGTTCACACAACCATCGTTACATATACACATAATATCCCCATCAGATGCAACTGCCGTTGTAACCTGTTTCTCTTCTTTATTTTGATCCCCATTTTTGTCATGAGATTTATCTCTCTTTGGCAACCAAACTCTTTGGCATATTGTCCCATTTTGCCACAATTGTAATACTTCACACTCCTCCTTAGGCTTGACTTGAATCTTCTTCTTGACTTGCCCCTATTATAATTACTTCGAAACTTTCTTAATTGAGTTGTCGCCCTATTTTTTATGACAAGAGCCTCCGATTTAGAAGCATAATTCAAGCTTTTTCTTCTTGTTTCTTTGTTGAATAGGCTTTCTTTGACCATGCTTATAGAAAGGACATTGAAAGGAGCCAAATTGTTTAATGCCACAATCAAAGTGTTTCAACTATCGGGAAGAGTACCAAGCAATAGACATGATTGCAATTCATCCCCTAAGTCAACCTCAAGATTTGTCAATTGATTTACAACATCTTGAAATTCACTCAAGTGTTATGACATGCTACTTCCCTCCTTGCATCTCAAATTCACAGGTTTTTTAACTAGAAAAACGTTATTTTGTGGGGTTCTCCTCTCATAGAGATCTTGCAATTTCTTCTACAAAGTATCCTCTTTCGTTTCTTGAGCAACATGATGAAAGACACTATCATCAATCCATTGTCGGATAAATCTAACCGTTTTCCGATTCATTTAGTCTCTTTCTTTATCTTCTTTATCTCCTTTAGCCTCATCATCCTTAACGGGATCAAACAAATCTTTGTAATATAACACGTCTTCCATCCGAGGCTTCCAAATGTTGTAACTCGAGGCATTTAACTTAAACATGATGCCACTAGTTTCCTCCATTTAATACTAGAATCTCAATGCTAGCTCTGATACCATTTTGTTAGGGAGGACGGGGGCAACAATTCACCAAGAACTAAGCCCAATCTAGGATTAATATCTCCCCCATAATTAAACCGACCAAAAATCGACTTAATCCTAGCAACAACCAATAATATCTCAATAATTCAACCTTGCAATAATAAGAAGACAAATACAACAACGACACCAAGATTTAATGTGGAAATCCAATAAGAGAAAAATCACGGACTGCCCCAAAAACTTCCATTAATCACCAAGAATAATAGATACACAAAGTTCTTCTCTAGTCACACACTAGATGCATAACATCAATAATGCAACATCATTTCTATTATTATAAATGTGAATTTACGTAAAAGAAGGAGAAAATCCTAATCGTGATTGAAGAATTTGGAGAAAATTCTCAATTAACGAAATCTATCAATTCGTAGCCCTTGATCTCACAAACAACATACTAAAATTTGAGCCAATCCCAATAACGTTTAGCTTTCGAAATTGGGACCACGAAATTCAACCTCCGCCTTCCTTCTTCTCACCTGCACTCTCCGTGAAGCTCTCGGTGCGCCCACTTTTCTTTTTCTCTCTCCTTCCCTCGGGCACACTTGCACGAAACACTCTCTTTTTGTTTTCTTCTTTTTGACCTTTTCGACTTTTGTTTCTTTTCTTTTTGTTTTGTCTTATGCTGGCTGGGCCCCCCGTGCGGTGGGCCCAGTCAACAAATGCGCCTCTCGCGACGTCGCATGTGCAGAGGACTCCGACAACGACCGTTGCACTGATTCTCCGGATCGAATCCATGATGTCGGGTTTTATCTCTCTTTGCTTCGGAGGCTGGATTATATGTGATTTAGACTGATGATGCTTTGTCCAGGACTTTGGTTTTCTAATGTTGTTGTTATTGTCTGTCATCTCATCGTATCAGTTCCTTGTGGTTATGGGTTGATGTCACAATGACAAACGGGAGACCAGAGAATTTCCTAACTTCTATCGAAACTTTCCAAATTTTTGTGTGGTGAGCTTATTCGTCAAGAAGATGTCATTCGGCACGAGATTCAATTTTGCCCCGATTTGATAAGAACTCGTCTATCGTGACCGTTTCTTGATTCTTGATTGTCATGTGGCTTGGTGTTGATTGATAGAATCTCTTAGAGTGAACTAGTTAAGGTACCGCCGGCGAAGATTGACGCGTGCCGTGAAAGAATCTGATCGTCAACTAGCAGAATGCGGATATTGATTGATAAATGAGATTTTCCTAGAGAGAACGAATTTTTCGTCTCGATTTTTTATCCTTGGTTGGTGGCGCATACCTTTATACTTTGGAGGTGAATCAAGAAGTCTTTTTATTCCTGACTGATAGATTCCCTTAAACTTTGGTGGTGAACTTCTCATATCCTGATATCTCTTTATTCCTGGCCGGTGCCTTAGTCCTTTAAGCCTAAGTAGTGAACTTCAACCTTACTTTCATTCAAATGCTTCACATTAAACATTTTTCCATACACTTATGTTAGCAAAAGAAAACTTTTCGAAATCTCTCAACTCCACCACACATCACCATATTGTGCCTAATTAGAGATGTGGAGTTCACAAATGGGTGACTAAGATGAAGCCCGGTCATTTCCCAAATGCTGATGTCATAATTCCGGCTAAATTCTGTTAATGGAATTTCAATCTTAAAGGTTAGGACTATAATCATCGAGATCGGGAATGATTTGATTTAAGCATTATCAAGGACGAACCTGACAAATGTGATTTTAATCCAATTAACATTTTTAGGTGAGTAGGCTACCGACTAAGACTTAGGATAAGTTTAATTTCCCAATCGACTTAGAAAATTGATCGATGCCGACTCTAGACTCGAAAGGATGTTGTAGGCTAACTACCCTCCTTCCCCCGAAGCAACAAATTTCGCCCCTTTTTAGAACCATAGCTAGTTTACTACACAAGGGCTAGGAGTTTCAATAGAAGCAGGTAGTACAACGTTTTTCAATCTCACCTAGGAACTTAGGTGTTGTTTTTATTTATAGACAGTATAATCATTTTATTTTTTTTACAGTTTATTTATATGTTGCCTAATTAAAATCAATGTTTGGTTATACCCGATGGTAAATGTTTATTTAACACTGTTTTCATAAAACAACGTTTCATGTGTCATGCTAATTACACTCTTTCCATTTTATTGCTCCATAAGGCTTTTCACTCACAAACCATTTAATTAAAAATACTATTGACCAATTAACATAAACAAAAGAAACACATTGTAATACTAATATATTTAAATATAAAAAGGTGCAATTAATAGACATTCTTCGTGGACATATTACAGGACAATATGAATATGAGAAATTAAAGAGGACAATTTCAAGAAAACTTTTTCTTATACATGATCTTGAAGATAGCTTTCGATCAATTTTATTGAGGAGAAGAAAAAAATTGCATGTTCTTACATATAGCGGAGATTTGTGATCTTTTTGTGTCAAAATTTTCCTCCATTAGTCGATATATCTCTAGTTGTCAATGTTGTCGAAATAAATAGAGGGGCCTCCTATTTATAAGGAGGATGAGAGGAGCTTTTGATTTTCGTATTTGAACCTAATTGGCTAATTCAAGATTTTCCATCCATAATTTTGGACTTAAACAGATGTTCAATCCATTTCAAACTCGACTTGGATAAATTTCAATTTAATTTGTGTAATTGATTAATTGTTGAATAATAAAATAACAAATTAAAACTCGAGAACTAGTCTTTTCCACAGATCTTTTCTGCAAAATTATCTCAATTTCATAATAAATAGTTTGTAGAAAAATTAGTCTAAAATCTAGTAAATGATAGAATTCCCAGGATGATGGATCAACAAATTAGTACTAATTGATCGATCATGCGCCATGCAGCACTTTTACATCGTGTGGCTTGGCTCGGGACGATTACATAGATAGAGTCAAGTGTCATGTGCTGAGCATGGAAGCGAACATTCTCTCGTTCCCCGAATTTAGCTCCACAAAATAGAAATATAATTTAGCGACCTGCTTGGCGAAGAAGGAGGGAAATTGACACAAATGATCCATAAATTTTGGTCAAACGTGTAGTGTAGTCCATGGATTTTTAAGCTGTTCAATGTGATCCATAAAAAATTCGGCCCAATGGCAATACAGTACATGAAATTTTAATTTGTTCAATGCAATTCTGAACTTTTTAATACTTAATGTTCAATATCGTCCCCATATGGAAATGTTCGAGATCATCTATTTTAGAGACTATATCGAGTAAATTAAAAAAATTATGAATCACATTACATATTTAGATAAATTTTAAAAATCGTGTTAAGTAAATTAAAAGTTCATAAGTCATATTGTACACTAGGCCAGATTTCGGGGACCGCCGTCTCATTATCCCAAAAAGGAAAATCTAAGGATAAGGCTTCACACACTTTCCAGTGGCACAGGAGTAAATAAATCCAGAAACCGAGCCCCGTTTCGCAGGGAGATGCTTCACTTTGCAGAGACGTCAACCCCCGCATTCCAATTCAGCTATGAACGTCATTTCAGATCCGTAATATCTTCTGCCACCTCCTCCTCCTCCTCCTCCTCCTCCCTGCTTTCCTCGCTTCGTCATCTCCGTCTTCTCCTCCTGGTCCTTCTTCGTCTTTTTCGCGAGGGTTTCAACTCTCATCATCTTCATCGCCGTGGCCGCTCAGATCCCATCGACGCTCCGTCACTCGCCGTCGCCGTCGCCGTCGCCGTCGCCGTCGCTCGCTCGGATCTCTGATATCCCCCTCTCGTCCCGAAGGTGCGCGCTGTCAGTAAGAAGTTGGCCGTGCTGGTACCGTTCTCCGGTCGTCTGTTTAGTGTTCATCGTGTTTTTTTTTGTGTTTCCTTTCCTTCCCGTGTAGTGATTTGCTGGCGGGGGGGTGTTTTAGTGTGATCTATGCCTGTGATCGCAACCTGCGAAGATCTGGTTCATGCTCGGCTCGTGGGATCATCGCTCTCACTGATTCGGTACGGGAAACTGAGCCTCGATCCTTCTTCTTCGCGGTGTAGATCTGCTTCGTGGGCGTGTGATTCCGAGCTTGATTTGTGGTGCCGATCCGACGGAGAGCGGCTTTGATTGTGACGTGCCTGTGGTGCAGGGATTCTCGATATGGAGACGCTCGTGGTGGTGGCGGCGCAGCACCGGAATCAATGCTGCAGCCGGGCGAAGCCGGACGGCCTGGCCAGGCTCGATCCTTCGCCGTCGAAATGCTTCAGAGAGATCAGCTGCAGGGCCTTTCAATCCGGGGCGGGCATTCTGCCGACCCCGCGTAAGGCTCGCGATGCGGCGGAGGTCGTTCCGGCTCCGCCTTGTTCCTTGGTAACTCCCCCGCCTTCTGCTAGTTCAGTGTCTGATGAGACCGGCTTGAAACCGAGAGCTCGGAGCATGCCCATCGCCATCAGGGCCAAACCTGTCAGTGACGAGAGATTTCTCTGTGACGATTTCTCTAGTGGGAACCTGTCCTTGTCCGAGCTGTGGGCCGGGCCAGCTTATTCGAACTCGCCCCCGCCGAGTTCTCTGCCGATTCCCAAGTTTTCCCTACGCCCGAAGAGGACCGTCTCTCTCGAGTTGCCCGGCTCCGCTCCTGATGGCATGGTGATGCATCATCCCATTGCAAAATCTGCTCCTGCTTCTCCTACTAGGGACTGCAAACCATCCGCCAAGGCTTTCTTCCACAGTGCTGACTCCGCGACTGAGACTCTCCGTCGCATTCTGAATCTTGATGTCACTGATGAATGAGGTGGTGGGGAAGCCCCCGGCTGGGCTTCGTGGGAAGGAGTGTTATCCGTAGAAGCGAATTTAGATAGAGTGTACATAAAATGAATAATTTGGTAGGTAGTATCTGTAGCGTTCTGTCAGCTCGACATCAAACTAACTGCGGCTTTTGAGCGATCATGGCTGTGGTGGGGTTAATAGTCTCCTGGCAAATGGTAGGGCGGTATGTACTGTGGTGGGGTCAATAATCTCCTGGCAAATGGTAGGGCAGTATGTGCTCTGTAGGTGGTTTTTGGTCGTTGGAATTTCTGAAGAGACGAGTGAGGTAATCCCAGATGGCTCTAGTTTGTGACAAACGGTGATGCTGCATTTGGAAATTGGTGGGATGAAAAGTAGAAGGGGTAAGAATATTTGTGTAGCTGTGAAGAATGCTGGTGGACGATTTTTTTTTAAGCACTTGGAGGATCTACCGACCTCTTGATATTGGGAGCCTGAAGCATCTATGTTCTATTCAGACGTTAAATTATGAATAATCCGGTCCTCCCTTTTTGGGATATCTATATATAATCTTAATCTTGCAAGTCCCTTCTTAACTAGGTATAGTTCTTAGCAACAGTTACTATGTAGATACTGTACAATCTTCTCTTCAACTCCTCTCTTTCTGACTCTCTGATACTGATCTTAAGTGTAGGTTTCTTGACTCTCTCTTTCTCTCTCTCTCTCTCTCTCTCTCCCTCTCCCTGATGTCCTCAGTGACGTCATTGTTTATCCTCCTTAATTGACTTCCTAGTTGTTTATCACATCTATATCGGCTGCTGATAAGTTAAGAATTTTCCTTTCTCATCTTCAGATTGTAGGATCTTTCGAGTTCACCTTCACGACGTGATTCCTTTTAGGCAGAACCTGACTCTTTCGTGCACTACATGAGGTGCTGCCTCCCTTCACCATCTTTTCTGTTTTTAGAAGGAAAAGTGGGAATGGGAAGCAAACATATTTATTTTGCCTCTTCTTGCTCCTAACCCTTCCCAAATCGCGTTGCGTTGCTTTTGTCTTTCCCGAGACCCTCTGTCCGTATCTTGCTCTCGGAAGAGGTTTCTCTATCATGTCATCCTTGGAGATCATTGACCTTACCGACCTATACACAACTTGCCAGGTATGCTTTCTGCTTAGTTTGTTCTGCTGACTGGTGATGATGGTTTACATGTACCAGTAACTTTGTTCCTTTTGTCTTTCAGGTTGTAAGAATCGGGAGGCTGCTTTTTCTAAAAGGTAATGCTCATAAGTCCAGCACTTTCAAGGGCAAATCTTTGAAGAGAAAGTACTAGCTGTTTCTTCGGTCCAGTCTGTTGTGTCTTTAGCGTAGTCAGTGTTGTGTAGCTGCAAGAACTAGTTTTCCCTTGTGTTCCGTATTTTGTGTTGACCAGTGTATATCTAGAGAGTTGTAGGCGATTAAGTACTTGCAATGGAGTTGTGTAGCTGCAAGAACTTGAAGTTTATTGTGCTTTACATTTATATGCGTTCCTTTAGATGAACTCTAGCGTCCTATCAAGTATTGACTTTGTAGAATGGTGGCTTTGTTCTTATACTCTTTTAAGTTTCTCATGGCTTATAAATTATGGTACGCTCCTTTGTTACTTAAAAGTCCTTGTGGGGTTGTCAGTGCGAGTAAACTATTGCCCTGAGCTATTTCAGTTGAAGATGGTGGTGACGGCAGCAGAGTGATCACTATCTTTCGGCCGAATTGCTCTTGTGAACTGTTTCCAGAACCGCAAAACAATATTATCTCTTTTTAGGACGGCTTATATGAATTCCTAATGCCTATATATATCCCTCGTGTTGATTATTATACATCAAGCTTCTTTCGGAAAGAAGAAAGAACCGGTCGGTGTCACTTTTCAATGCTTTCTTTTTCAGGCGTGCTGAGGCTTGGCATCTTTGTTTTTGGAAATTCTCTATCTTTTGGCTTGCACACTCTCTATTTGCATGAAAAGCGCTGGGTACAAAGCATAATAGATTTGTTTGTTTCCTTCCACAATCCTAACATGATGGTCAATGAATTTTCTTTTCTGGTTTATCCAGTAGAAGGAAATTTATTGATGGTAAATTGTTCCGTACCTCTTCCTCTGAATATAATTCAATAGGAAAAGAGAACACGTCTTCATTCACGGGATCCCTGAGTAGCTCGATCGATTGAAAGTTTGATTCGATCTGGATTGCTCTACTCATTTTCGAATTATATCAGCGTGGGTCACATATCATTCGAGTTTGATTTGATCTGGATTGCTCTACTCATTTTCGAATTATATCAGCGTGGGTCACATAAAATTCGAGTTCTGCAAAACAAGGACAGTCTAGTTTGGTTATAATCAGTCGTAATTTTGAGATATTGAATTATATATATAATATCTTTATTTACCCCTTCGCTTTGATACATTGATGGCCTAGGATTTGGAATTATAAATCAAGAGGATATTAATTATAAAGATTTAAACAGATCTATTTCGAAAAGTGGGAATTTGCATTAGAAAGAAAAGAATAACAAAAATGTATATAATCTTTAAGCGTCTTTCTATATAATCAAAATAGCTAATATATTCACTAAAAAGGTATAAGACTCTAGATAAATCTCTATTATATAAAGCTATAGCTACAGAAAAGATGTATAGCAATATATTGATGCAAATTTCCACACAAAAAATTATTAAATAAATAAAATTAAATAAAATGATGAGCATTATAAATAATAAAAAAACCGTATGTAATATATATAACAAGAAGAATAATTGCTAAAACTTCTGAACCAACCATATAGGTGGTATTCAAGATAGAAGGGCAAAACGATAAGAATAAGTAAAGATATTTAACAAATATAGAAAATTGCTCTTAAATTAAAGTACAGATCATCAACATGCGGTTTGTTTTGCCGTTTGTGGGGTATGTAAATATAGATATAAGAATTTAAATGCAAGTAATTAAAGAAAGATTACTATTAGACAATATTAAAGATTATAGTAACAATATTGAAAGGTTACAACTGAATTGCAGTTATTGAAATACAAGTGCAGATATAAAACGATATTGAAACGACGAGGGTATGTAAGGCGATAGATCTTATTAAGTTTCGAGTGAAACTTTGTGTTTCCTGAGAATAGTACTAATAAATGTTTGTCAACTATATTTCTCGAAGAGAAACTAAGATCTGAAAAGAAATATGAAAGATTTCAGGGATCCAGGAAGTAATGGTACTTACTAGATTCTGAAAGAAATCTTGAAAAGATTTCTCTTTTATTCCTTTGGAGAAGGTTTGGAGTTTCAAAGGAAGTGAAGGGGAAAAAGCTCTGGAGGAGGTTGTGGAGGAGTTTCAGAAAGTTCTGAAGTAAGTTCTAAAGTGTGTGTTCTTCTCTAGGAATGAGGTTTCCTTTATATAAGAGGATTGGTCCCTGTAGAAATTGTTCACGAGTGGAATTGTAGCAGTAAGTGCACAGTATTTACAGTGAACATTATCCTGACATAATTATGAAAGTTTTGATAAAGAAAAAGACTGGCAGACTCCTTTTGGCCTATAAATGATGACAATGGCTGAAGTCTTTCGGCGCCTAATATCACAGTTTAGACAGATCTTCAGTCGATTCGTCTTCTTCTTCTTGATCTGTTATATCTCCTCATGGGATTCTTGGGAGGATTCTGTAGCAGTTATCTTCATTGGAATTCCCACTGTGGTGTGAGTGGGAAGAACCGATTTCTTCAAGTAGAGAAAGGGTTTGCCTTAACATTTCTGCTAATTGTTGCTGGGATTTAGCAGATGCTAACTTAGAAAGTACGAACCCTTTATCATGTAAGAAAGGAGTGATTTCCCCAGGAGGGGGAGGACAACTAGGAATTAGTTGTCTATCATTGAGCCACTTGTTGACTGCTTTCATAGAAATTCTGTCAAAAAATTTGAAACCATCTCACCATTTGACTTTGAATCTTCTTATGAAGATGGAGATACTTGTATCAGGGGGATTTTCTGTAATCAAAATACCATTCAAAGACCCATGATACTCCAAAATAATAGAAAAAGAGCATTAGTTTGGGAAAACTTTTTTTATATGGAAGTGGGGTGAATTTTTCAAGGAAGAGTTCATAGCTGGGTTGGATTTTTGGATGGAGGAGTTCATCAGTTGGTCTTAAGTATTTCCACTATCTTAGGAGTCAATATGGAACAGTTTTGATATCAAAATCTTCGAAAAAGAATAACCAAGTATGTGAATTATTGGCATTCTTTTTCCAGAAGGTATTCCACCAAGCTTGTTGGTAATTAAAATATGAGAAGGATGATCTGTATGGAAGAGCATCAACCATTTTGACATTAAATTTATTCAAGGATAGTGGATCGGGTTTCCACTGAGAAGGGTGAATGACCCTGTTTATCTTGGCCATGGAGTAATTCACATGGCCTTTGTCAGAAAATTGTCTGATAGTGACAGACTTTGTTTCTACCAGAATTTTCTCATAAAATTCAAATGTTTTATAAATATCATGAGGAGTATATAAAATTTTTTTAGAAAATATGTTTTTTGCGAAAACATATGGGTTTTCATCATAAAATCCGTTTTCAACGTTGTAGATATTTTGAAATATTGTTTTATGAAAAAATTTTGATTTTGGAGGAGTTGTCTGGGTAGACTGAATGACCACCTCACTAGAAATTATTTTTCCTTTTGCTTTTTGAGTAGCTATAGGAAAAGGATTGGGTTCAACCATTGTTGTGGAGGATTGTGGCTGGATATTAAAGGTCTGTTGAAGTAGCTGTAAAGCTCCTTCCTTTTGTGATCGGGTATTAAAGGTTTGTTGAAGAAGTGTGAAAGCTTCTTTGGATGAAAGTTTGGCTATATCAGCCAAAGGTGGTAGTGGTTGGTTATTGAAAGCTTGTTGGAGGAGCCTTAAGGCTTTTTCATGGCTATTGGAATCAAAAGTGTCTTCATTAGAAGGAAGGGGTTCCTTCTTGACTGGATTAGAAGAGATATTTAATGACTATTGGGCAGCTTGGAGCCAGATCCTGATATTGGTTAATCCTGAAAGTTTCTTTTCGGAGGAAGACTCTGCTATTTGCTTGCCCTTGTCTCTCCTGGTAGGTTTGTTAGGAGGTTTGAGAGGCATTTTCCCTGCAAAAATTATCCGGTGAGAAATCTGGGAGAGAATTTGAAGAACCGTTTATAAATTTTATATCAAAATCAAAGACAGATAAAATGACTTGCCATCTGGCAAAAATCCGTTTTGAAGCAATATTTTGAACATCTTTTTGCAAAACATCTTTTGCAAATTTGCAATCAATTCCTAGCGAGAAATTTTGATTCAAAAGATATCCTCGAAATTTAGAAATAGAAAGTACAATATCAAGGATTTCTTTTTTGATAGTAGAGTAATTCTTTTGGCAATCATTACAGTGTTTGGAGACAAATTGAATAATTTGTTCTTTGTTGTCTTTGGATTGCTTAGGAATTCCTCCATATTCAATATCAGAAGCATCTGTTTCAACAATTTTGAAAGCAGAAGGATTAACAATGTGTAAACAAGGAATTTACTTGACAGTGCGTTTAATCTGTTTCACAATATCAGCATGGACTTGAGTCCATAGTGGAGGATCTTTTTTGAGCCTCCGATGGAGTGGTTTGCAGATTATATTTATGCGAGGGAAATAATCAATGATGTAATTGAGGCTCCCAAGAAATCTTTGTAATTAGGTTTTGTCTCTGATTTCATCAGGAGATTTCTCAGAAAAGATTATAGATCTTTCAATAGGTATGATGGTTTGGTGTCCTAGGAAGCGAATTTTTGTTTTAAAAAGAGATATTTTCATAGGTGAAACTACCATACCATTCTTTTTTACTATATTGATAAAATGATTGACGTGTTTGAAGTGTTTTTCTATAGAAGTAGAAAATATCAGAATATCATCAATATAGACAATAATATAATCAGAACAATGGTTGAAAATGTTATTCATAATTCTTTGGAATTCAGAATGAGCATTTTTCAATTCGAAGTGCATGACATTCCATTCATATTGGCCAAAAGGAACAGTAAAAGTTGTTTTGTATCTGTCCTTTTCGCTAATTTGGATTTGCCAGAAGCCTGATTTCATATCAAATTTTGAAAAGATTTTTGCTTCAAAAAGTCTATTCAACAAATCTTTTTTGTTAGGAATCGGATATCTTATCCACTTTAAAGTTGTATTCAAAGGTTTATAATTTATTACCAATCTTGGAACTCCTCTTTCTAGTTCAGCATTTTTGTTGACATAGAAAGCATAGCAACTCCAGGGTGATTGGCTTTTCCTAATAAGTTTCTTCTCAAGAAGTTCTTTGATTTCCTTTTGGCAGAAATTGAGAACTTTATGGTTCGTTTGAGAAGGTCTAGCTTTAGTAGGAATATCTTTTTTAGAAAATCCTGATTCATAAGGTAAATAAACAATATGACTCTTGCGAGACCAAAAAGCATTAGGAATATTAGAACATATGGAATTTTTGATTTGATTTTCAAGGACAGAAATTCTTTTTTGGAGACTTTCTTCAGAAAGATTCTTATCTATCCTTCTGTATTCAGGGTCTTCTTTGAGAAATTGAAGATGATTTTCTTTACTCTGAATAATACAATTTATTTCAGAGATAGAATGTTTTTAAAGAGTATTCAAATTTCTAGCTTGAGGTTTGGAAATGAAATCAAAACATAATTTCTTGCCTAAGGTTTCTGTTTCAATTCCTTGTTCAGAAACCCTAAAAGGTTGGAGTAAATTTATAAAAGGTGATCCTAAAATAACATTTTGCTTGATATTTTTAACAAGAAGAAAAGGAGTCTTAAAAGAGATTTGGCCTTTCACGATTTCAGCCTCAGGTATTTTATAATTTATAACCAATTTATCTCTGGATGCTGACTTGAGACTCTGAGAGGTTTTCTGAAAGTATTTGGTGGGTATAAGACCTTCTTTTATACAATTAAGATATGCATTTGTGTCAAAAAGAGATCTTTCTGAAAAGAAAGAAAGTGCTGAAAAACCCAAGAAAAGGGATTTTAAGAAAAGGGATTTTAAAAATATTACTTGTTATAATTGTGGCAAGAAAGGCCATACTTCCCGTTTTTGTAAAATTAATAAAAAAATTAATGAGTTAAATCTAGATGAAGAGACTTTGCACCAGCTCAACCAAATAATGATTGAAACTGACAGCAGCTCTTCAGAAGATTTTAACTTCGAAAAAGGCTTTCAAGTTTGTGATTTAGAAACTTCTTCTTCCACTTCAGATAGTGAAAATGAAGAAGAATCCCAGTTCGAAATAAATGTCTTGACAAAAGAAGAAGAAATTCTTTTGCAAACTTTTGATCAGATTACTGATCCTGAAACAAAAGTAAAATTTCTTAATAGTTTCCAAAACCCGAAATCAGCTTCTAAACCTGCTTTTCAAACAAACAATCCTTATAATATTTCTGAAATATTAGGAAAAACTAAAAGAACAATTTACAAACCTGTTTCTATAAACGATCTTACTCAAGAAATCAATAAACAAAAACAAGAAATTCAGGAGCTTAAAGCTACCCAAATCATTTTGCAAAAAGATATTTTTGACATCAAGTCAAAAGGTTTAAAAGGAAAACAAAAGGAAGAAGATTTTGAAGAAAATATCTCACAAACTTCTTCTCCTTCTAATACAGATTTTCTTTTAACACTTTCTGAAATTACCACTAGAAAATGGATTATCAATATTTCTATAAAAATTCAAAGTTTTATTTTAAATACTACAGCCCTTTTTGATACAGGAGCAGACCTCAATTGTATCAAAGAAGGACTCATTCCGACAAAATATTTTGAAAAAACCTCTCAATCTCTCAGATCTGCATCCGGAGATAAATTAAATATTAGTTTCAAAATTCCTGAAGCAGAAATTATCAATGATGAAGTCTCTTTTAAAACTCCTTTTTTACTCGTAAAAGACATGAGACAGAATGTCATTCTAGGATCTCCTTTTATTAATTTAATTTTCCCCTTCAAGGTCACTGAAAAAGGAATCGAAACAAAAACCCTTGGGAAAAGGTTATGTTTTGATTTCATTTCTAAAACTCAAATCAAAACCTTGAACTTTCTTCAAGAACATTCTATTTTTAATATTAATTATGTCATTCATAATAAGGAAACCCATCTTCAATTCTTAAAAGAAGATCTTGAATACAAAAGAATTGATAAAAATCTTTCTGAACCAAGTCTTCGGAAAAAAATTCTTTTCCTCGAAAATCAAATTATAAACTCTATATGCTCCAATATTCCTAACGCTTTTTGGTCTCGCAAGAGCCATATTGTAAATCTACCTTATGAACCAGGATTTTCTGAAAAAGATATTCCTACTAAAGCCAGACCATCCCAAATGAACCATGAGGTTCTCAAATTTTGCCAAAAAGAAATACAAGAACTTCTTAACAAAAAATTAATTAGAAAAAGTCAGTCTCCTTGGAGTTGCTCTGCTTTCTATGTTAACAAAAATGCGGAGTTAGAAAGAGGAGTTCCAAGATTAGTCATTAATTTACAAACCTTTAAATACTGCTTTAAAATGGATTAGGTATCCAATACCTAACAAAAAAGATTTGTTAAATAGACTTTATGATGCAAAAATCTTTTCAAAATTTGATATGAAGTCAGGATTTTGGCAAATTCAGATCAGTGAAGAGGATAGATATAAAACAGCGTTTACTGTCCCTTTTGGTCAATATGAATGGAATGTTATGCCTTTTGGTTTAAAAAATGCCCCCTCTGAGTTTCAAAGAATAATGAATGATATTTTTAACCATTGTTCCGATTACATCATTGTTTATATAGATGACGTTTTGATATTTTCTATCTCCATAGAAAAGCATTTCAAGCATATCAACCATTTTATAAACGTGGTAAAACAAAATGGATTGGTAGTTTCACCAACCAAATTATCTCTTTTTAAAACAAAAATTAGATTCCTTGGACATTATATACATCAAGGAACCATTGTTCCTATAGAAAGATCCATTACCTTTTCTGAAAAATTCCCTGATGAAATTAGAGATAAAAATCAATTGCAATGATTTCTTGGAAGTTTAAACTATATTATTGATTTCTTTCCTCGTATCAATATAATCTGTAAACCACTCCATCAGAGGCTTAAAAAAGATCCTCCTCCTTGGACACAAACTCATACTAATATTGTCAGACAGATTAAACGAACTGTCAAGGAAATCCCTTGCCTTCATCTTGCTGATCCAAATGCGTTCAAAATTGTTGAGACCGATGCTTCTGATATTGGATATGGAGGAATTCTCAAGCAATCCAAAGACAACAAAGAACAAATTGTTCAGTTTGTCTCCAAACATTGGAACGATTGCCAAAAGAATTACTCTACTATCAAAAAAGAAATCCTTGCTATTGTACTTTCCATTTCTAAATTTCAAGGAGATTTATTAAATCAAAAATTTTTGTTAAGAATTGATTGCAAGTCTGCAAAAGACATCCTGCAAAAGGATGTCCAGAACATTGCCTCTAAACAGATCTTTGCTAGATGGCAAGCCATCTTATCTGTTTTTGATTTTGACATAGAATTCATTAATGGATCTTCTAACTCTCTACCAGGTTTTCTCACGAGAGAATTTTTGCAGGGAAAATGCCTCCCAAACCTCCCAACAAACCAACCAGAAGAGATAAAGGCAAACAAGTTGCAGAACCCTCTTCTGAGAAAAAACCCTCAGGATTAACCAACATACGAACCTGGCTTCAGGCCGCCCAACAACCTCTGAATATTTCTCCCAAAAAGGAATCACCCACTTATGAAGAACAAAGAGAAGAAGCTTTAAAATTGCTTCTTCAGTCTTTCAAACCAATTCTACCTACACCTCCTGAAATTGCCAAACTTCCTCCTGAGGAAGCTTCTCAATATCTCCATAAAACTCTTTATGATAGCCCACAAAAGGAAAGAGCTTTACAACTCTTCCGACTAGTTTATGATATTAACTCACAACCCTCCAACACACTCATTGAGCCCGATCCATCTCCTTTGGCTTCCCAAAAAGCAAAAGGAAAAACGATTTCCAGCGAGGTGGTAATTTATGCAAACCAAACAGCCCCTCCAAAATCAAAATTTTTCCAAAAAACAAATTTCCAAAATATTTGCAATGTAGAAAATGGATTTTACAATGAAAATCCATATGTTTTTGCAAAAAACATGTTTTCTGAAAAGTTTCTTTACATTCCTTATGATGTTTACAAAACCCCAGAATTTTATGAAAAAATCTTAGAGCAAACACAATCAGTAACTTTCCGGCATTTTTCTGATAAAGGTCATGTGAACTACTCCACTGCCAGGATACACGAAGTCATTCATCCTTCGCAATGGAAACCTGACCTCTTATCCTTGATCAAATTCAATACCAAAACAAATGAAACTCTTCCATACAGATCCTCATTTTCATATTTCGACTATAGACAAGCATGGTGGAATACCTTCTGGAGAAAAAATGCCAATAACTCCAATACTTGGCTATTCTTTTTCGATAATTTTGACATCAAAACCTGCCCTTACTGGTTCCTAAAATGATGGGAACTACTAGGACCAACGGATGAACTCCTTCATCCCTTGACAAGACCCAGTTATGAATTATTCCTCGAAAAATTCCAACCCCTTCCTTTTGAAAAGAACTTTCCCAAGCTAATGCTCTTTTTCTACTACTTCGGAGTTTCTTGGGTCCTTGGCTGGTATTTTGATTACAGAAAATCTCCCGACACTGGGATTCCTATTCTCATCAGGAGATTTAAAGTAAAATGGTGGGATGGCTTTAAATTTTTTGATAGAGTTTCCACCAAAGCCGTCACCAAATGGCTTAAAGAACGACTTTTAATGTCTCCACCTCCTCCTGAAGAAATTACTCCATTTCTACATGATAAAGGGTTTGTCCTTTCCAGATTAGCATCTGCTCAATCACAGCAGCAGTTAACCGAATTACTCAAACAAGCCCTTTCTGATATTGAAGAAACCGGTTCTTCCCATTCCCATCATGATGGGAATTCAAATGAAGATGACTGCTACGGAATCCTGCCAAGGATCCCATGGGGAGATGTAGCAGACCAAGAAGAAGAAGAAGACGAAGAATCAACTGTGGATCTGTCCAAACCATGATTCATGGCGCCGAAAGACTCCTCCAACTTTCATCATTTCAAAAGAACAAAAGGAGGAATCTGTCAGTCAGTCTTTCTTTGAATAATTATGTCGAGACACTGTTCACTGTAAACACTGTGCACTTACCGCTACAGTAATACCCGTGAACGATTTCTACAGTGACCCACCTGGTTATAAAAGAAGGCCTCACCTCTCATAAGGGGGGCATAATTCCTTCACTTTACTCTCGAACTCCCTTCTCTCAGAACTCTCCCTAAACACTCTCCTTCTCTTTCATCTCCTTTCTTCTGTTCATCTCCGCCACTTCAATACCATTTGAATAAGTAAGTTCAACTTACATTTTCCAATCTTTTCTCAGATCTTAGTTTCCCTTAGAGAGATATAGTCGGCAAACATCTGCTAGTACTATTCTCGGGAAACACAGAGTTCTATCTTGAACTTCATAAGATCTTCCACCTTTTATCTTCACAGCACTTTATATCTTGCATATGATCTGAAGGTTTTAAAGTTTCATTTTGCACTTGTACTTATATTTCAGTTGTAATCTTTAATACTGTTCTTGTAAATCTTTAATGTTGTTTATATATATCAGTCTTCTTTTCATACCTCGCATTTAAATTCCAGTATTTACATCTACATACTCCACAAACGGCAGGTCGAACCGCCTGTGGTTGGTCTGTAGTTTAAATCTCTGCAGTTGTTATATCCTTACTTCTTTTTACTGTTTTACCCCTATATTCTTTATATACCACCTACATGGTTGGTTTAGAAATACTTGCTGTCATTCTACTTATTCTATATCTTGCTTACGGTATCTTAATTATTTATAATGCTCGTCATTTAAGATAATTGCTGTCATTCTACTTATTCTATATCTTGCTTACGGTATCTTAATTATTTATAATGCTCGTCATTTAAGATAATCTTTACAACTCTGTGTACATACCTACATCTACTACTTATCTGATCTCATCTTACCCAGATCCTTGGACATTAATGGTATCAGAGCCAAGGGGTAGATAAAGATAATCTTTATAAATTCATCCGCAGTAAAGACGATTTCCTTCGTGGTAATCTTTTCTCGTGATATCTGGATGTGTTCCAGGCAGTAAAGCCCAGTGGGGTAGTAAGTCCGTTGGTAAGCATCGCCGATATCTATAGAAAAGAACAAAGTAGTCTTTTGCAATGAATTTGTTAAGACGATCTGAGTCTTCTTCTAGTTCTTTATCAAGAATGTCCTCTGATCAAGGACCTATAAACAGAGAAGAAATTAATATAGAAGATTTTAATAGATCTATAGAAAATTGGTTCATTCCAAAAGTCAAACTTGACAAGATTTATGAACATTCAAAATTTAAACTCTTTGGGAACAATGACTATGTTATTGTTACCGAAGAAAGAGATGTTCCGCTTTCTAACTCTTTCGCTTCAATACAACTTTTAAATAAAGATTCTATAAAAAAGCATTCCTTAAAATGGAATTATATGCATATAGGATTAGTCCAAGTAGGTGCAAAACCTCTCACTAAAGAAGGCCTTGACACCTCTCTACTTCTTGTTTTAAGAGATGCCAGACTTCTAAAATACGATGAATCTATTCTTGGAGCTGTTGAAACAAGTCTTTGCAGTGGACCAATTCATTTTGATAGTCATCCTGGTCTTACTGTCTCTCTTAAAGATAAAAATACTTTGAAGTCTTTGACTCTTCAAATAAAAACTCATAATTATTCCATAGCTGAAGGATCTATTCCCATAGCCCTCATCTACAGAGTCTATTATAAAGTCATGAATTCCGCATTTGGCAGTAAAGCTTTCAAATTAAATTCCAATAGAGAAACTCTTCTTTTACAAACTGATATTTCTAAAGCCAATGTTACGATTCCAAGAACCATTCCCTGGAATCAAATAACCCTTCCAGAACAATGGGAATTAGAAAACAGGATTCCCCAGCAAATTATCCAAAATTCTGAACCTACAAATATCATTCAACATCCTGAAGGAAGAGTGACAATTCAATTTTCCAGAAGATCTGTTGATATTCCCAGAAGATCTTATGATATCAGATCTATTCCTTCCTGGCATTCCACTTCTTCTCGTAGGTCAGTTGATAATGTTCCCAATGTTCCTTTTAAAAACACTCATTTTGTTAACACAGAAGAAGCATCTCCTAGTGCTCCTCCTCCTCCTAATATCAGCGGTATTGATAACAGGTCAGGAATTTCTAGACCAATTTATCAAAATACTCATGAATTCCCTGATCCAACTCCCTCTGAGATGGAAGATCCAGAAATCAGTGTTTTAGAAATATCTTTTGAACCTGATAAAATACTTTTGAATAAAGAATTTAATTCCTTAAAAAACAAGCAAATAAGAGACTGGTTTTTTAAGAGCTTTCAAAACCAAGCCCTTAGTATCAAAAAGGAGTATTATGAGTATATATACCAACATGAAATTCAAATATTCTTTTTTGATTGGTTTGAAAATATATTCTTAAAAGAAAAACAAATTTTTGTTTTAGATCAGTTTTACAAATGGAAACTCGATGAGGGCCACGTAGTTGAATCAAATCATCCTCCTCTTAAAAAAATCAAAATTGATCACAGAGAAGTTGAAATTATTGCTTCTCCTTTCAAAACTTCTTCTGAAATAGATGGCATTGGCATCAAAAAAATTGTTGAACAAAATAACTTTTCTAATCAACATTTACATACTTTGGGAAGGCAATTGGACCGTATAGAAAATTCCGTCCAAAACAACCTTTCTTCTTCATCCCTTTCTACACTAAAAAGAGAACTAAAACCTCCACTTTTTAAGAATTTTGAAATTCCAAAAATTCCTAGTTCTGAATTTACTAAGGCTCTTGAGGATAGAAGAAAACTTCTTAAAGGGAAAGCACCTTTAATCTCGAAAAATCCAATTATTCTGGACACTCCTTTAATACAAAATCTGAGTGTTAAAGACACTCCTGATCGTAGTGAGCCTTCCAATCAGATTAATCTTTTGGATAAATCTGATACTGACTCCATTCCTGAAATAAATCGCATCACCTGGAAAGATCCACATAAACTCTACTATTCTAGAGCTACTCCTCCTGATATACTCACGGAAGAAAATTTTTCTAAAGTTCAAAATAAATACTCTTCGGATGCTATTTATGAATGGAACATCGATGGAATTTCTGAGCAAAACCTTATAAATATTCTTACTCAAATGGTCATGCTTGCAAACACCTATAAAACTATTCCCGACACTTCAGATCATTCAGTTGCATATCTTCTTATAGCTGGTTTTACGGGTCAGCTCAAAGGATGGTGGGATAACTACCTGAATGAAGAGCAAAGATCCCAAATCCTGAATGCCTATAAACTCGATCCTTATGGTCAAAACATTCTAGATGATGAAGATCAACCCATTCAGGATGCCGTTAATACTTTGATATTTTCCATATCTCAACATTTTTTAGGAGATTCATCTCATATTCTTGATAAAAATCAAGATCTTTTATCAAACATGAAATGTCGTTCTCTAGGAGAATTTAGAGAATACAAGGAAATATTTCTCCAAAGAGTTCTTCAAAGAACAGATTGCAATCAGTCTTTTTGGAAAGAAAAATTTCTTGCTGGTTTACCAAAACTTATAGGAGAACAAGTTCGAAGTAAGATAAGAGAAGAATATGGAAATCTTATTCCATATGATCATCTTTCTTATGGAGAATTAATCTCTTATATTTACAAAATTGGAACACAACTTTGTACTAATATTCGTCTTCAAAAACAAATAAAAAAGGAACAAAAACTTACTAAAAAAGGATTAGGAGAATTTTGTTCCCAATATGATCCATCTTTTGAGTCTTTTCATAGAAAGAAATGTTCTGGAGATTGCCCCACAAAAGGCAGAAAGAAATTTTATAAAAAACCATACAAGAAAAAATTTCATAAAAATCTTTCTGAAAAGAAAGAAAGTGCTGAAAAACCCAAGAAAAGGGATTTTAAGAAAAGGGATTTTAAAAATATTACTTGTTATAATTGTGGCAAGAAAGGCCATACTTCCCGTTTTTGTAAAATTAATAAAAAAATTAATGAGTTAAATCTAGATGAAGAGACTTTGCACCAGCTCAACCAAATAATGATTGAAACTGACAGCAGCTCTTCAGAAGATTTTAACTTCGAAAAAGGCTTTCAAGTTTGTGATTTAGAAACTTCTTCTTCCACTTCAGATAGTGAAAATGAAGAAGAATCCCAGTTCGAAATAAATGTCTTGACAAAAGAAGAAGAAATTCTTTTGCAAACTTTTGATCAGATTACTGATCCTGAAACAAAAGTAAAATTTCTTAATAGTTTCCAAAACCCGAAATCAGCTTCTAAACCTGCTTTTCAAACAAACAATCCTTATAATATTTCTGAAATATTAGGAAAAACTAAAAGAACAATTTACAAACCTGTTTCTATAAACGATCTTACTCAAGAAATCAATAAACAAAAACAAGAAATTCAGGAGCTTAAAGCTACCCAAATCATTTTGCAAAAAGATATTTTTGACATCAAGTCAAAAGGTTTAAAAGGAAAACAAAAGGAAGAAGATTTTGAAGAAAATATCTCACAAACTTCTTCTCCTTCTAATACAGATTTTCTTTTAACACTTTCTGAAATTACCACTAGAAAATGGATTATCAATATTTCTATAAAAATTCAAAGTTTTATTTTAAATACTACAGCCCTTTTTGATACAGGAGCAGACCTCAATTGTATCAAAGAAGGACTCATTCCGACAAAATATTTTGAAAAAACCTCTCAATCTCTCAGATCTGCATCCGGAGATAAATTAAATATTAGTTTCAAAATTCCTGAAGCAGAAATTATCAATGATGAAGTCTCTTTTAAAACTCCTTTTTTACTCGTAAAAGACATGAGACAGAATGTCATTCTAGGATCTCCTTTTATTAATTTAATTTTCCCCTTCAAGGTCACTGAAAAAGGAATCGAAACAAAAACCCTTGGGAAAAGGTTATGTTTTGATTTCATTTCTAAAACTCAAATCAAAACCTTGAACTTTCTTCAAGAACATTCTATTTTTAATATTAATTATGTCATTCATAATAAGGAAACCCATCTTCAATTCTTAAAAGAAGATCTTGAATACAAAAGAATTGATAAAAATCTTTCTGAACCAAGTCTTCGGAAAAAAATTCTTTTCCTCGAAAATCAAATTATAAACTCTATATGCTCCAATATTCCTAACGCTTTTTGGTCTCGCAAGAGCCATATTGTAAATCTACCTTATGAACCAGGATTTTCTGAAAAAGATATTCCTACTAAAGCCAGACCATCCCAAATGAACCATGAGGTTCTCAAATTTTGCCAAAAAGAAATACAAGAACTTCTTAACAAAAAATTAATTAGAAAAAGTCAGTCTCCTTGGAGTTGCTCTGCTTTCTATGTTAACAAAAATGCGGAGTTAGAAAGAGGAGTTCCAAGATTAGTCATTAATTTACAAACCTTTAAATACTGCTTTAAAATGGATTAGGTATCCAATACCTAACAAAAAAGATTTGTTAAATAGACTTTATGATGCAAAAATCTTTTCAAAATTTGATATGAAGTCAGGATTTTGGCAAATTCAGATCAGTGAAGAGGATAGATATAAAACAGCGTTTACTGTCCCTTTTGGTCAATATGAATGGAATGTTATGCCTTTTGGTTTAAAAAATGCCCCCTCTGAGTTTCAAAGAATAATGAATGATATTTTTAACCATTGTTCCGATTACATCATTGTTTATATAGATGACGTTTTGATATTTTCTATCTCCATAGAAAAGCATTTCAAGCATATCAACCATTTTATAAACGTGGTAAAACAAAATGGATTGGTAGTTTCACCAACCAAATTATCTCTTTTTAAAACAAAAATTAGATTCCTTGGACATTATATACATCAAGGAACCATTGTTCCTATAGAAAGATCCATTACCTTTTCTGAAAAATTCCCTGATGAAATTAGAGATAAAAATCAATTGCAATGATTTCTTGGAAGTTTAAACTATATTATTGATTTCTTTCCTCGTATCAATATAATCTGTAAACCACTCCATCAGAGGCTTAAAAAAGATCCTCCTCCTTGGACACAAACTCATACTAATATTGTCAGACAGATTAAACGAACTGTCAAGGAAATCCCTTGCCTTCATCTTGCTGATCCAAATGCGTTCAAAATTGTTGAGACCGATGCTTCTGATATTGGATATGGAGGAATTCTCAAGCAATCCAAAGACAACAAAGAACAAATTGTTCAGTTTGTCTCCAAACATTGGAACGATTGCCAAAAGAATTACTCTACTATCAAAAAAGAAATCCTTGCTATTGTACTTTCCATTTCTAAATTTCAAGGAGATTTATTAAATCAAAAATTTTTGTTAAGAATTGATTGCAAGTCTGCAAAAGACATCCTGCAAAAGGATGTCCAGAACATTGCCTCTAAACAGATCTTTGCTAGATGGCAAGCCATCTTATCTGTTTTTGATTTTGACATAGAATTCATTAATGGATCTTCTAACTCTCTACCAGGTTTTCTCACGAGAGAATTTTTGCAGGGAAAATGCCTCCCAAACCTCCCAACAAACCAACCAGAAGAGATAAAGGCAAACAAGTTGCAGAACCCTCTTCTGAGAAAAAACCCTCAGGATTAACCAACATACGAACCTGGCTTCAGGCCGCCCAACAACCTCTGAATATTTCTCCCAAAAAGGAATCACCCACTTATGAAGAACAAAGAGAAGAAGCTTTAAAATTGCTTCTTCAGTCTTTCAAACCAATTCTACCTACACCTCCTGAAATTGCCAAACTTCCTCCTGAGGAAGCTTCTCAATATCTCCATAAAACTCTTTATGATAGCCCACAAAAGGAAAGAGCTTTACAACTCTTCCGACTAGTTTATGATATTAACTCACAACCCTCCAACACACTCATTGAGCCCGATCCATCTCCTTTGGCTTCCCAAAAAGCAAAAGGAAAAACGATTTCCAGCGAGGTGGTAATTTATGCAAACCAAACAGCCCCTCCAAAATCAAAATTTTTCCAAAAAACAAATTTCCAAAATATTTGCAATGTAGAAAATGGATTTTACAATGAAAATCCATATGTTTTTGCAAAAAACATGTTTTCTGAAAAGTTTCTTTACATTCCTTATGATGTTTACAAAACCCCAGAATTTTATGAAAAAATCTTAGAGCAAACACAATCAGTAACTTTCCGGCATTTTTCTGATAAAGGTCATGTGAACTACTCCACTGCCAGGATACACGAAGTCATTCATCCTTCGCAATGGAAACCTGACCTCTTATCCTTGATCAAATTCAATACCAAAACAAATGAAACTCTTCCATACAGATCCTCATTTTCATATTTCGACTATAGACAAGCATGGTGGAATACCTTCTGGAGAAAAAATGCCAATAACTCCAATACTTGGCTATTCTTTTTCGATAATTTTGACATCAAAACCTGCCCTTACTGGTTCCTAAAATGGTGGGAACTACTAGGACCAACGGATGAACTCCTTCATCCCTTGACAAGACCCAGTTATGAATTATTCCTCGAAAAATTCCAACCCCTTCCTTTTGAAAAGAACTTTCCCAAGCTAATGCTCTTTTTCTACTACTTCGGAGTTTCTTGGGTCCTTGGCTGGTATTTTGATTACAGAAAATCTCCCGACACTGGGATTCCTATTCTCATCAGGAGATTTAAAGTAAAATGGTGGGATGGCTTTAAATTTTTTGATAGAGTTTCCACCAAAGCCGTCACCAAATGGCTTAAAGAACGACTTTTAATGTCTCCACCTCCTCCTGAAGAAATTACTCCATTTCTACATGATAAAGGGTTTGTCCTTTCCAGATTAGCATCTGCTCAATCACAGCAGCAGTTAACCGAATTACTCAAACAAGCCCTTTCTGATATTGAAGAAACCGGTTCTTCCCATTCCCATCATGATGGGAATTCAAATGAAGATGACTGCTACGGAATCCTGCCAAGGATCCCATGGGGAGATGTAGCAGACCAAGAAGAAGAAGAAGACGAAGAATCAACTGTGGATCTGTCCAAACCATGATTCATGGCGCCGAAAGACTCCTCCAACTTTCATCATTTCAAAAGAACAAAAGGAGGAATCTGTCAGTCAGTCTTTCTTTGAATAATTATGTCGAGACACTGTTCACTGTAAACACTGTGCACTTACCGCTACAGTAATACCCGTGAACGATTTCTACAGTGACCCACCTGGTTATAAAAGAAGGCCTCACCTCTCATAAGGGGGGCATAATTCCTTCACTTTACTCTCGAACTCCCTTCTCTCAGAACTCTCCCTAAACACTCTCCTTCTCTTTCATCTCCTTTCTTCTGTTCATCTCCGCCACTTCAATACCATTTGAATAAGTAAGTTCAACTTACATTTTCCAATCTTTTCTCAGATCTTAGTTTCCCTTAGAGAGATATAGTCGGCAAACATCTGCTAGTACTATTCTCGGGAAACACAGAGTTCTATCTTGAACTTCATAAGATCTTCCACCTTTTATCTTCACAGCACTTTATATCTTGCATATGATCTGAAGGTTTTAAAGTTTCATTTTGCACTTGTACTTATATTTCAGTTGTAATCTTTAATACTGTTCTTGTAAATCTTTAATGTTGTTTATATATATCAGTCTTCTTTTCATACCTCGCATTTAAATTCCAGTATTTACATCTACATACTCCACAAACGGCAGGTCGAACCGCCTGTGGTTGGTCTGTAGTTTAAATCTCTGCAGTTGTTATATCCTTACTTCTTTTTACTGTTTTACCCCTATATTCTTTATATACCACCTACATGGTTGGTTTAGAAATACTTGCTGTCATTCTACTTATTCTATATCTTGCTTACGGTATCTTAATTATTTATAATGCTCGTCATTTAAGATAATTGCTGTCATTCTACTTATTCTATATCTTGCTTACGGTATCTTAATTATTTATAATGCTCGTCATTTAAGATAATCTTTACAACTCTGTGTACATACCTACATCTACTACTTATCTGATCTCATCTTACCCAGATCCTTGGACATTAATGGTATCAGAGCCAAGGGGTAGATAAAGATAATCTTTATAAATTCATCCGCAGTAAAGACGATTTCCTTCGTGGTAATCTTTTCTCGTGATATCTGGATGTGTTCCAGGCAGTAAAGCCCAGTGGGGTAGTAAGTCCGTTGGTAAGCATCGCCGATATCTATAGAAAAGAACAAAGTAGTCTTTTGCAATGAATTTGTTAAGACGATCTGAGTCTTCTTCTAGTTCTTTATCAAGAATGTCCTCTGATCAAGGACCTATAAACAGAGAAGAAATTAATATAGAAGATTTTAATAGATCTATAGAAAATTGGTTCATTCCAAAAGTCAAACTTGACAAGATTTATGAACATTCAAAATTTAAACTCTTTGGGAACAATGACTATGTTATTGTTACCGAAGAAAGAGATGTTCCGCTTTCTAACTCTTTCGCTTCAATACAACTTTTAAATAAAGATTCTATAAAAAAGCATTCCTTAAAATGGAATTATATGCATATAGGATTAGTCCAAGTAGGTGCAAAACCTCTCACTAAAGAAGGCCTTGACACCTCTCTACTTCTTGTTTTAAGAGATGCCAGACTTCTAAAATACGATGAATCTATTCTTGGAGCTGTTGAAACAAGTCTTTGCAGTGGACCAATTCATTTTGATAGTCATCCTGGTCTTACTGTCTCTCTTAAAGATAAAAATACTTTGAAGTCTTTGACTCTTCAAATAAAAACTCATAATTATTCCATAGCTGAAGGATCTATTCCCATAGCCCTCATCTACAGAGTCTATTATAAAGTCATGAATTCCGCATTTGGCAGTAAAGCTTTCAAATTAAATTCCAATAGAGAAACTCTTCTTTTACAAACTGATATTTCTAAAGCCAATGTTACGATTCCAAGAACCATTCCCTGGAATCAAATAACCCTTCCAGAACAATGGGAATTAGAAAACAGGATTCCCCAGCAAATTATCCAAAATTCTGAACCTACAAATATCATTCAACATCCTGAAGGAAGAGTGACAATTCAATTTTCCAGAAGATCTGTTGATATTCCCAGAAGATCTTATGATATCAGATCTATTCCTTCCTGGCATTCCACTTCTTCTCGTAGGTCAGTTGATAATGTTCCCAATGTTCCTTTTAAAAACACTCATTTTGTTAACACAGAAGAAGCATCTCCTAGTGCTCCTCCTCCTCCTAATATCAGCGGTATTGATAACAGGTCAGGAATTTCTAGACCAATTTATCAAAATACTCATGAATTCCCTGATCCAACTCCCTCTGAGATGGAAGATCCAGAAATCAGTGTTTTAGAAATATCTTTTGAACCTGATAAAATACTTTTGAATAAAGAATTTAATTCCTTAAAAAACAAGCAAATAAGAGACTGGTTTTTTAAGAGCTTTCAAAACCAAGCCCTTAGTATCAAAAAGGAGTATTATGAGTATATATACCAACATGAAATTCAAATATTCTTTTTTGATTGGTTTGAAAATATATTCTTAAAAGAAAAACAAATTTTTGTTTTAGATCAGTTTTACAAATGGAAACTCGATGAGGGCCACGTAGTTGAATCAAATCATCCTCCTCTTAAAAAAATCAAAATTGATCACAGAGAAGTTGAAATTATTGCTTCTCCTTTCAAAACTTCTTCTGAAATAGATGGCATTGGCATCAAAAAAATTGTTGAACAAAATAACTTTTCTAATCAACATTTACATACTTTGGGAAGGCAATTGGACCGTATAGAAAATTCCGTCCAAAACAACCTTTCTTCTTCATCCCTTTCTACACTAAAAAGAGAACTAAAACCTCCACTTTTTAAGAATTTTGAAATTCCAAAAATTCCTAGTTCTGAATTTACTAAGGCTCTTGAGGATAGAAGAAAACTTCTTAAAGGGAAAGCACCTTTAATCTCGAAAAATCCAATTATTCTGGACACTCCTTTAATACAAAATCTGAGTGTTAAAGACACTCCTGATCGTAGTGAGCCTTCCAATCAGATTAATCTTTTGGATAAATCTGATACTGACTCCATTCCTGAAATAAATCGCATCACCTGGAAAGATCCACATAAACTCTACTATTCTAGAGCTACTCCTCCTGATATACTCACGGAAGAAAATTTTTCTAAAGTTCAAAATAAATACTCTTCGGATGCTATTTATGAATGGAACATCGATGGAATTTCTGAGCAAAACCTTATAAATATTCTTACTCAAATGGTCATGCTTGCAAACACCTATAAAACTATTCCCGACACTTCAGATCATTCAGTTGCATATCTTCTTATAGCTGGTTTTACGGGTCAGCTCAAAGGATGGTGGGATAACTACCTGAATGAAGAGCAAAGATCCCAAATCCTGAATGCCTATAAACTCGATCCTTATGGTCAAAACATTCTAGATGATGAAGATCAACCCATTCAGGATGCCGTTAATACTTTGATATTTTCCATATCTCAACATTTTTTAGGAGATTCATCTCATATTCTTGATAAAAATCAAGATCTTTTATCAAACATGAAATGTCGTTCTCTAGGAGAATTTAGAGAATACAAGGAAATATTTCTCCAAAGAGTTCTTCAAAGAACAGATTGCAATCAGTCTTTTTGGAAAGAAAAATTTCTTGCTGGTTTACCAAAACTTATAGGAGAACAAGTTCGAAGTAAGATAAGAGAAGAATATGGAAATCTTATTCCATATGATCATCTTTCTTATGGAGAATTAATCTCTTATATTTACAAAATTGGAACACAACTTTGTACTAATATTCGTCTTCAAAAACAAATAAAAAAGGAACAAAAACTTACTAAAAAAGGATTAGGAGAATTTTGTTCCCAATATGATCCATCTTTTGAGTCTTTTCATAGAAAGAAATGTTCTGGAGATTGCCCCACAAAAGGCAGAAAGAAATTTTATAAAAAACCATACAAGAAAAAATTTCATAAAAATCTTTCTGAAAAGAAAGAAAGTGCTGAAAAACCCAAGAAAAGGGATTTTAAGAAAAGGGATTTTAAAAATATTACTTGTTATAATTGTGGCAAGAAAGGCCATACTTCCCGTTTTTGTAAAATTAATAAAAAAATTAATGAGTTAAATCTAGATGAAGAGACTTTGCACCAGCTCAACCAAATAATGATTGAAACTGACAGCAGCTCTTCAGAAGATTTTAACTTCGAAAAAGGCTTTCAAGTTTGTGATTTAGAAACTTCTTCTTCCACTTCAGATAGTGAAAATGAAGAAGAATCCCAGTTCGAAATAAATGTCTTGACAAAAGAAGAAGAAATTCTTTTGCAAACTTTTGATCAGATTACTGATCCTGAAACAAAAGTAAAATTTCTTAATAGTTTCCAAAACCCGAAATCAGCTTCTAAACCTGCTTTTCAAACAAACAATCCTTATAATATTTCTGAAATATTAGGAAAAACTAAAAGAACAATTTACAAACCTGTTTCTATAAACGATCTTACTCAAGAAATCAATAAACAAAAACAAGAAATTCAGGAGCTTAAAGCTACCCAAATCATTTTGCAAAAAGATATTTTTGACATCAAGTCAAAAGGTTTAAAAGGAAAACAAAAGGAAGAAGATTTTGAAGAAAATATCTCACAAACTTCTTCTCCTTCTAATACAGATTTTCTTTTAACACTTTCTGAAATTACCACTAGAAAATGGATTATCAATATTTCTATAAAAATTCAAAGTTTTATTTTAAATACTACAGCCCTTTTTGATACAGGAGCAGACCTCAATTGTATCAAAGAAGGACTCATTCCGACAAAATATTTTGAAAAAACCTCTCAATCTCTCAGATCTGCATCCGGAGATAAATTAAATATTAGTTTCAAAATTCCTGAAGCAGAAATTATCAATGATGAAGTCTCTTTTAAAACTCCTTTTTTACTCGTAAAAGACATGAGACAGAATGTCATTCTAGGATCTCCTTTTATTAATTTAATTTTCCCCTTCAAGGTCACTGAAAAAGGAATCGAAACAAAAACCCTTGGGAAAAGGTTATGTTTTGATTTCATTTCTAAAACTCAAATCAAAACCTTGAACTTTCTTCAAGAACATTCTATTTTTAATATTAATTATGTCATTCATAATAAGGAAACCCATCTTCAATTCTTAAAAGAAGATCTTGAATACAAAAGAATTGATAAAAATCTTTCTGAACCAAGTCTTCGGAAAAAAATTCTTTTCCTCGAAAATCAAATTATAAACTCTATATGCTCCAATATTCCTAACGCTTTTTGGTCTCGCAAGAGCCATATTGTAAATCTACCTTATGAACCAGGATTTTCTGAAAAAGATATTCCTACTAAAGCCAGACCATCCCAAATGAACCATGAGGTTCTCAAATTTTGCCAAAAAGAAATACAAGAACTTCTTAACAAAAAATTAATTAGAAAAAGTCAGTCTCCTTGGAGTTGCTCTGCTTTCTATGTTAACAAAAATGCGGAGTTAGAAAGAGGAGTTCCAAGATTAGTCATTAATTTACAAACCTTTAAATACTGCTTTAAAATGGATTAGGTATCCAATACCTAACAAAAAAGATTTGTTAAATAGACTTTATGATGCAAAAATCTTTTCAAAATTTGATATGAAGTCAGGATTTTGGCAAATTCAGATCAGTGAAGAGGATAGATATAAAACAGCGTTTACTGTCCCTTTTGGTCAATATGAATGGAATGTTATGCCTTTTGGTTTAAAAAATGCCCCCTCTGAGTTTCAAAGAATAATGAATGATATTTTTAACCATTGTTCCGATTACATCATTGTTTATATAGATGACGTTTTGATATTTTCTATCTCCATAGAAAAGCATTTCAAGCATATCAACCATTTTATAAACGTGGTAAAACAAAATGGATTGGTAGTTTCACCAACCAAATTATCTCTTTTTAAAACAAAAATTAGATTCCTTGGACATTATATACATCAAGGAACCATTGTTCCTATAGAAAGATCCATTACCTTTTCTGAAAAATTCCCTGATGAAATTAGAGATAAAAATCAATTGCAATGATTTCTTGGAAGTTTAAACTATATTATTGATTTCTTTCCTCGTATCAATATAATCTGTAAACCACTCCATCAGAGGCTTAAAAAAGATCCTCCTCCTTGGACACAAACTCATACTAATATTGTCAGACAGATTAAACGAACTGTCAAGGAAATCCCTTGCCTTCATCTTGCTGATCCAAATGCGTTCAAAATTGTTGAGACCGATGCTTCTGATATTGGATATGGAGGAATTCTCAAGCAATCCAAAGACAACAAAGAACAAATTGTTCAGTTTGTCTCCAAACATTGGAACGATTGCCAAAAGAATTACTCTACTATCAAAAAAGAAATCCTTGCTATTGTACTTTCCATTTCTAAATTTCAAGGAGATTTATTAAATCAAAAATTTTTGTTAAGAATTGATTGCAAGTCTGCAAAAGACATCCTGCAAAAGGATGTCCAGAACATTGCCTCTAAACAGATCTTTGCTAGATGGCAAGCCATCTTATCTGTTTTTGATTTTGACATAGAATTCATTAATGGATCTTCTAACTCTCTACCAGGTTTTCTCACGAGAGAATTTTTGCAGGGAAAATGCCTCCCAAACCTCCCAACAAACCAACCAGAAGAGATAAAGGCAAACAAGTTGCAGAACCCTCTTCTGAGAAAAAACCCTCAGGATTAACCAACATACGAACCTGGCTTCAGGCCGCCCAACAACCTCTGAATATTTCTCCCAAAAAGGAATCACCCACTTATGAAGAACAAAGAGAAGAAGCTTTAAAATTGCTTCTTCAGTCTTTCAAACCAATTCTACCTACACCTCCTGAAATTGCCAAACTTCCTCCTGAGGAAGCTTCTCAATATCTCCATAAAACTCTTTATGATAGCCCACAAAAGGAAAGAGCTTTACAACTCTTCCGACTAGTTTATGATATTAACTCACAACCCTCCAACACACTCATTGAGCCCGATCCATCTCCTTTGGCTTCCCAAAAAGCAAAAGGAAAAACGATTTCCAGCGAGGTGGTAATTTATGCAAACCAAACAGCCCCTCCAAAATCAAAATTTTTCCAAAAAACAAATTTCCAAAATATTTGCAATGTAGAAAATGGATTTTACAATGAAAATCCATATGTTTTTGCAAAAAACATGTTTTCTGAAAAGTTTCTTTACATTCCTTATGATGTTTACAAAACCCCAGAATTTTATGAAAAAATCTTAGAGCAAACACAATCAGTAACTTTCCGGCATTTTTCTGATAAAGGTCATGTGAACTACTCCACTGCCAGGATACACGAAGTCATTCATCCTTCGCAATGGAAACCTGACCTCTTATCCTTGATCAAATTCAATACCAAAACAAATGAAACTCTTCCATACAGATCCTCATTTTCATATTTCGACTATAGACAAGCATGGTGGAATACCTTCTGGAGAAAAAATGCCAATAACTCCAATACTTGGCTATTCTTTTTCGATAATTTTGACATCAAAACCTGCCCTTACTGGTTCCTAAAATGGTGGGAACTACTAGGACCAACGGATGAACTCCTTCATCCCTTGACAAGACCCAGTTATGAATTATTCCTCGAAAAATTCCAACCCCTTCCTTTTGAAAAGAACTTTCCCAAGCTAATGCTCTTTTTCTACTACTTCGGAGTTTCTTGGGTCCTTGGCTGGTATTTTGATTACAGAAAATCTCCCGACACTGGGATTCCTATTCTCATCAGGAGATTTAAAGTAAAATGGTGGGATGGCTTTAAATTTTTTGATAGAGTTTCCACCAAAGCCGTCACCAAATGGCTTAAAGAACGACTTTTAATGTCTCCACCTCCTCCTGAAGAAATTACTCCATTTCTACATGATAAAGGGTTTGTCCTTTCCAGATTAGCATCTGCTCAATCACAGCAGCAGTTAACCGAATTACTCAAACAAGCCCTTTCTGATATTGAAGAAACCGGTTCTTCCCATTCCCATCATGATGGGAATTCAAATGAAGATGACTGCTACGGAATCCTGCCAAGGATCCCATGGGGAGATGTAGCAGACCAAGAAGAAGAAGAAGACGAAGAATCAACTGTGGATCTGTCCAAACCATGATTCATGGCGCCGAAAGACTCCTCCAACTTTCATCATTTCAAAAGAACAAAAGGAGGAATCTGTCAGTCAGTCTTTCTTTGAATAATTATGTCGAGACACTGTTCACTGTAAACACTGTGCACTTACCGCTACAGTAATACCCGTGAACGATTTCTACAGTGACCCACCTGGTTATAAAAGAAGGCCTCACCTCTCATAAGGGGGGCATAATTCCTTCACTTTACTCTCGAACTCCCTTCTCTCAGAACTCTCCCTAAACACTCTCCTTCTCTTTCATCTCCTTTCTTCTGTTCATCTCCGCCACTTCAATACCATTTGAATAAGTAAGTTCAACTTACATTTTCCAATCTTTTCTCAGATCTTAGTTTCCCTTAGAGAGATATAGTCGGCAAACATCTGCTAGTACTATTCTCGGGAAACACAGAGTTCTATCTTGAACTTCATAAGATCTTCCACCTTTTATCTTCACAGCACTTTATATCTTGCATATGATCTGAAGGTTTTAAAGTTTCATTTTGCACTTGTACTTATATTTCAGTTGTAATCTTTAATACTGTTCTTGTAAATCTTTAATGTTGTTTATATATATCAGTCTTCTTTTCATACCTCGCATTTAAATTCCAGTATTTACATCTACATACTCCACAAACGGCAGGTCGAACCGCCTGTGGTTGGTCTGTAGTTTAAATCTCTGCAGTTGTTATATCCTTACTTCTTTTTACTGTTTTACCCCTATATTCTTTATATACCACCTACATGGTTGGTTTAGAAATACTTGCTGTCATTCTACTTATTCTATATCTTGCTTACGGTATCTTAATTATTTATAATGCTCGTCATTTAAGATAATTGCTGTCATTCTACTTATTCTATATCTTGCTTACGGTATCTTAATTATTTATAATGCTCGTCATTTAAGATAATCTTTACAACTCTGTGTACATACCTACATCTACTACTTATCTGATCTCATCTTACCCAGATCCTTGGACATTAATGGTATCAGAGCCAAGGGGTAGATAAAGATAATCTTTATAAATTCATCCGCAGTAAAGACGATTTCCTTCGTGGTAATCTTTTCTCGTGATATCTGGATGTGTTCCAGGCAGTAAAGCCCAGTGGGGTAGTAAGTCCGTTGGTAAGCATCGCCGATATCTATAGAAAAGAACAAAGTAGTCTTTTGCAATGAATTTGTTAAGACGATCTGAGTCTTCTTCTAGTTCTTTATCAAGAATGTCCTCTGATCAAGGACCTATAAACAGAGAAGAAATTAATATAGAAGATTTTAATAGATCTATAGAAAATTGGTTCATTCCAAAAGTCAAACTTGACAAGATTTATGAACATTCAAAATTTAAACTCTTTGGGAACAATGACTATGTTATTGTTACCGAAGAAAGAGATGTTCCGCTTTCTAACTCTTTCGCTTCAATACAACTTTTAAATAAAGATTCTATAAAAAAGCATTCCTTAAAATGGAATTATATGCATATAGGATTAGTCCAAGTAGGTGCAAAACCTCTCACTAAAGAAGGCCTTGACACCTCTCTACTTCTTGTTTTAAGAGATGCCAGACTTCTAAAATACGATGAATCTATTCTTGGAGCTGTTGAAACAAGTCTTTGCAGTGGACCAATTCATTTTGATAGTCATCCTGGTCTTACTGTCTCTCTTAAAGATAAAAATACTTTGAAGTCTTTGACTCTTCAAATAAAAACTCATAATTATTCCATAGCTGAAGGATCTATTCCCATAGCCCTCATCTACAGAGTCTATTATAAAGTCATGAATTCCGCATTTGGCAGTAAAGCTTTCAAATTAAATTCCAATAGAGAAACTCTTCTTTTACAAACTGATATTTCTAAAGCCAATGTTACGATTCCAAGAACCATTCCCTGGAATCAAATAACCCTTCCAGAACAATGGGAATTAGAAAACAGGATTCCCCAGCAAATTATCCAAAATTCTGAACCTACAAATATCATTCAACATCCTGAAGGAAGAGTGACAATTCAATTTTCCAGAAGATCTGTTGATATTCCCAGAAGATCTTATGATATCAGATCTATTCCTTCCTGGCATTCCACTTCTTCTCGTAGGTCAGTTGATAATGTTCCCAATGTTCCTTTTAAAAACACTCATTTTGTTAACACAGAAGAAGCATCTCCTAGTGCTCCTCCTCCTCCTAATATCAGCGGTATTGATAACAGGTCAGGAATTTCTAGACCAATTTATCAAAATACTCATGAATTCCCTGATCCAACTCCCTCTGAGATGGAAGATCCAGAAATCAGTGTTTTAGAAATATCTTTTGAACCTGATAAAATACTTTTGAATAAAGAATTTAATTCCTTAAAAAACAAGCAAATAAGAGACTGGTTTTTTAAGAGCTTTCAAAACCAAGCCCTTAGTATCAAAAAGGAGTATTATGAGTATATATACCAACATGAAATTCAAATATTCTTTTTTGATTGGTTTGAAAATATATTCTTAAAAGAAAAACAAATTTTTGTTTTAGATCAGTTTTACAAATGGAAACTCGATGAGGGCCACGTAGTTGAATCAAATCATCCTCCTCTTAAAAAAATCAAAATTGATCACAGAGAAGTTGAAATTATTGCTTCTCCTTTCAAAACTTCTTCTGAAATAGATGGCATTGGCATCAAAAAAATTGTTGAACAAAATAACTTTTCTAATCAACATTTACATACTTTGGGAAGGCAATTGGACCGTATAGAAAATTCCGTCCAAAACAACCTTTCTTCTTCATCCCTTTCTACACTAAAAAGAGAACTAAAACCTCCACTTTTTAAGAATTTTGAAATTCCAAAAATTCCTAGTTCTGAATTTACTAAGGCTCTTGAGGATAGAAGAAAACTTCTTAAAGGGAAAGCACCTTTAATCTCGAAAAATCCAATTATTCTGGACACTCCTTTAATACAAAATCTGAGTGTTAAAGACACTCCTGATCGTAGTGAGCCTTCCAATCAGATTAATCTTTTGGATAAATCTGATACTGACTCCATTCCTGAAATAAATCGCATCACCTGGAAAGATCCACATAAACTCTACTATTCTAGAGCTACTCCTCCTGATATACTCACGGAAGAAAATTTTTCTAAAGTTCAAAATAAATACTCTTCGGATGCTATTTATGAATGGAACATCGATGGAATTTCTGAGCAAAACCTTATAAATATTCTTACTCAAATGGTCATGCTTGCAAACACCTATAAAACTATTCCTGACACTACGGATCATTCAGTTGCATATCTTCTTATAGCTGGTTTTACGGGTCAGCTCAAAGGATGGTGGGATAACTACCTGAATGAAGAGCAAAGATCCCAAATCCTGAATGCCTATAAACTCGATCCTTATGGTCAAAACATTCTAGATGATGAAGATCAACCCATTCAGGATGCCGTTAATACTTTGATATTTTCCATATCTCAACATTTTTTAGGAGATTCATCTCATATTCTTGATAAAAATCAAGATCTTTTATCAAACATGAAATGTCGTTCTCTAGGAGAATTTAGAGAATACAAGGAAATATTTCTCCAAAGAGTTCTTCAAAGAACAGATTGCAATCAGTCTTTTTGGAAAGAAAAATTTCTTGCTGGTTTACCAAAACTTATAGGAGAACAAGTTCGAAGTAAGATAAGAGAAGAATATGGAAATCTTATTCCATATGATCATCTTTCTTATGGAGAATTAATCTCTTATATTTACAAAATTGGAACACAACTTTGTACTAATATTCGTCTTCAAAAACAAATAAAAAAGGAACAAAAACTTACTAAAAAAGGATTAGGAGAATTTTGTTCCCAATATGATCCATCTTTTGAGTCTTTTCATAGAAAGAAATGTTCTGGAGATTGCCCCACAAAAGGCAGAAAGAAATTTTATAAAAAACCATACAAGAAAAAATTTCATAAAAATCTTTCTGAAAAGAAAGAAAGTGCTGAAAAACCCAAGAAAAGGGATTTTAAGAAAAGGGATTTTAAAAATATTACTTGTTATAATTGTGGCAAGAAAGGCCATACTTCCCGTTTTTGTAAAATTAATAAAAAAATTAATGAGTTAAATCTAGATGAAGAGACTTTGCACCAGCTCAACCAAATAATGATTGAAACTGACAGCAGCTCTTCAGAAGATTTTAACTTCGAAAAAGGCTTTCAAGTTTGTGATTTAGAAACTTCTTCTTCCACTTCAGATAGTGAAAATGAAGAAGAATCCCAGTTCGAAATAAATGTCTTGACAAAAGAAGAAGAAATTCTTTTGCAAACTTTTGATCAGATTACTGATCCTGAAACAAAAGTAAAATTTCTTAATAGTTTCCAAAACCCGAAATCAGCTTCTAAACCTGCTTTTCAAACAAACAATCCTTATAATATTTCTGAAATATTAGGAAAAACTAAAAGAACAATTTACAAACCTGTTTCTATAAACGATCTTACTCAAGAAATCAATAAACAAAAACAAGAAATTCAGGAGCTTAAAGCTACCCAAATCATTTTGCAAAAAGATATTTTTGACATCAAGTCAAAAGGTTTAAAAGGAAAACAAAAGGAAGAAGATTTTGAAGAAAATATCTCACAAACTTCTTCTCCTTCTAATACAGATTTTCTTTTAACACTTTCTGAAATTACCACTAGAAAATGGATTATCAATATTTCTATAAAAATTCAAAGTTTTATTTTAAATACTACAGCCCTTTTTGATACAGGAGCAGACCTCAATTGTATCAAAGAAGGACTCATTCCGACAAAATATTTTGAAAAAACCTCTCAATCTCTCAGATCTGCATCCGGAGATAAATTAAATATTAGTTTCAAAATTCCTGAAGCAGAAATTATCAATGATGAAGTCTCTTTTAAAACTCCTTTTTTACTCGTAAAAGACATGAGACAGAATGTCATTCTAGGATCTCCTTTTATTAATTTAATTTTCCCCTTCAAGGTCACTGAAAAAGGAATCGAAACAAAAACCCTTGGGAAAAGGTTATGTTTTGATTTCATTTCTAAAACTCAAATCAAAACCTTGAACTTTCTTCAAGAACATTCTATTTTTAATATTAATTATGTCATTCATAATAAGGAAACCCATCTTCAATTCTTAAAAGAAGATCTTGAATACAAAAGAATTGATAAAAATCTTTCTGAACCAAGTCTTCGGAAAAAAATTCTTTTCCTCGAAAATCAAATTATAAACTCTATATGCTCCAATATTCCTAACGCTTTTTGGTCTCGCAAGAGCCATATTGTAAATCTACCTTATGAACCAGGATTTTCTGAAAAAGATATTCCTACTAAAGCCAGACCATCCCAAATGAACCATGAGGTTCTCAAATTTTGCCAAAAAGAAATACAAGAACTTCTTAACAAAAAATTAATTAGAAAAAGTCAGTCTCCTTGGAGTTGCTCTGCTTTCTATGTTAACAAAAATGCGGAGTTAGAAAGAGGAGTTCCAAGATTAGTCATTAATTTACAAACCTTTAAATACTGCTTTAAAATGGATTAGGTATCCAATACCTAACAAAAAAGATTTGTTAAATAGACTTTATGATGCAAAAATCTTTTCAAAATTTGATATGAAGTCAGGATTTTGGCAAATTCAGATCAGTGAAGAGGATAGATATAAAACAGCGTTTACTGTCCCTTTTGGTCAATATGAATGGAATGTTATGCCTTTTGGTTTAAAAAATGCCCCCTCTGAGTTTCAAAGAATAATGAATGATATTTTTAACCATTGTTCCGATTACATCATTGTTTATATAGATGACGTTTTGATATTTTCTATCTCCATAGAAAAGCATTTCAAGCATATCAACCATTTTATAAACGTGGTAAAACAAAATGGATTGGTAGTTTCACCAACCAAATTATCTCTTTTTAAAACAAAAATTAGATTCCTTGGACATTATATACATCAAGGAACCATTGTTCCTATAGAAAGATCCATTACCTTTTCTGAAAAATTCCCTGATGAAATTAGAGATAAAAATCAATTGCAATGATTTCTTGGAAGTTTAAACTATATTATTGATTTCTTTCCTCGTATCAATATAATCTGTAAACCACTCCATCAGAGGCTTAAAAAAGATCCTCCTCCTTGGACACAAACTCATACTAATATTGTCAGACAGATTAAACGAACTGTCAAGGAAATCCCTTGCCTTCATCTTGCTGATCCAAATGCGTTCAAAATTGTTGAGACCGATGCTTCTGATATTGGATATGGAGGAATTCTCAAGCAATCCAAAGACAACAAAGAACAAATTGTTCAGTTTGTCTCCAAACATTGGAACGATTGCCAAAAGAATTACTCTACTATCAAAAAAGAAATCCTTGCTATTGTACTTTCCATTTCTAAATTTCAAGGAGATTTATTAAATCAAAAATTTTTGTTAAGAATTGATTGCAAGTCTGCAAAAGACATCCTGCAAAAGGATGTCCAGAACATTGCCTCTAAACAGATCTTTGCTAGATGGCAAGCCATCTTATCTGTTTTTGATTTTGACATAGAATTCATTAATGGATCTTCTAACTCTCTACCAGGTTTTCTCACGAGAGAATTTTTGCAGGGAAAATGCCTCCCAAACCTCCCAACAAACCAACCAGAAGAGATAAAGGCAAACAAGTTGCAGAACCCTCTTCTGAGAAAAAACCCTCAGGATTAACCAACATACGAACCTGGCTTCAGGCCGCCCAACAACCTCTGAATATTTCTCCCAAAAAGGAATCACCCACTTATGAAGAACAAAGAGAAGAAGCTTTAAAATTGCTTCTTCAGTCTTTCAAACCAATTCTACCTACACCTCCTGAAATTGCCAAACTTCCTCCTGAGGAAGCTTCTCAATATCTCCATAAAACTCTTTATGATAGCCCACAAAAGGAAAGAGCTTTACAACTCTTCCGACTAGTTTATGATATTAACTCACAACCCTCCAACACACTCATTGAGCCCGATCCATCTCCTTTGGCTTCCCAAAAAGCAAAAGGAAAAACGATTTCCAGCGAGGTGGTAATTTATGCAAACCAAACAGCCCCTCCAAAATCAAAATTTTTCCAAAAAACAAATTTCCAAAATATTTGCAATGTAGAAAATGGATTTTACAATGAAAATCCATATGTTTTTGCAAAAAACATGTTTTCTGAAAAGTTTCTTTACATTCCTTATGATGTTTACAAAACCCCAGAATTTTATGAAAAAATCTTAGAGCAAACACAATCAGTAACTTTCCGGCATTTTTCTGATAAAGGTCATGTGAACTACTCCATTGCCAGGATACACAAAGTCATTCATCCTTCGCAATGGAAACCTGACCTCTTATCCTTGATCAAATTCAATACCAAAACAAATGAAACTCTTCCATACAGATCCTCATTTTCATATTTCGACTATAGACAAGCATGGTGGAATACCTTCTGGAGAAAAAATGCCAATAACTCCCATACTTGGCTATTCTTTTTCGATAATTTTGACATCAAAACCTGCCCTTACTGGTTCCTAAAATGGTGGGAACTACTAGGACCAACGGATGAACTCCTTCATCCCTTGACAAGACCCAGTTATGAATTATTCCTCGAAAAATTCCAACCCCTTCCTTTTGAAAAGAACTTTCCCAAGCTAATGCTCTTTTTCTACTACTTCGGAGTTTCTTGGGTCCTTGGCTGGTATTTTGATTACAGAAAATCTCCCGACACTGGGATTCCTATTCTCATCAGGAGATTTAAAGTAAAATGGTGGGATGGCTTTAAATTTTTTGATAGAGTTTCCACCAAAGCCGTCACCAAATGGCTTAAAGAACGACTTTTAATGTCTCCACCTCCTCCTGAAGAAATTACTCCATTTCTACATGATAAAGGGTTTGTCCTTTCCAGATTAGCATCTGCTCAATCACAGCAGCAGTTAACCGAATTACTCAAACAAGCCCTTTCTGATATTGAAGAAACCGGTTCTTCCCATTCCCATCATGATGGGAATTCAAATGAAGATGACTGCTACGGAATCCTGCCAAGGATCCCATGGGGAGATGTAGCAGACCAAGAAGAAGAAGAAGACGAAGAATCAACTGTGGATCTGTCCAAACCATGATTCATGGCGCCGAAAGACTCCTCCAACTTTCATCATTTCAAAAGAACAAAAGGAGGAATCTGTCAGTCAGTCTTTCTTTGAATAATTATGTCGAGAATAAGACCTTCTTTTATACAATTAAGATATGCATTTGTGTCAAAAAGAGCTATTGTTTCTAAAACAATTTAATTTTGGATCCTTATGGAAATATTGATGATCCATTTTCTGGTGGTTATTTCAGAAAGCATCAAAAGGAAATCAGAATTTGAAAGAGTTTGAGAAATATCATTTTCGTCAAGATTTTCTTCCTTTTGTTTTCCTTTTAAATTTTTTAATTTAATATCCAAAATGTCCTTTTGCATAATCAATTAGGCAGTTTTGAGATCTTGGATTTCTTACTTCTGCTTATTAATTTCGTAAGCAAGATCACTTATAGAAACAGGTTTAAAATCTGTTTTCTTGGTTTTTCCAAGTATGGCAGAAAGGTTATAGGGATTGTCAGTTTCGAAAGTGGGTTTAAAAGTTGGTTTGCAATTTTGGAAATTATTCAAATATTTTATTTTTGTTTCGGGATCAGTGATTTGATCAAAAATTTGCAAAAGAATTTCTTCTTCTTTTGTCAAAACATTTATTTCAAAATTGGTGGCATCTTCATTTTCACTTTCTGGAGTGGATGATGAAGAAGTTTCTAAATCACAAATTTGTAAACCTTTTTCAAAACTAGATTTATCAGAAAAACTATTGTCATCTTCAATCATTAATTGATTGAGTTGATTTATAATTTTTTCATCTAAATCTAACTCATTGATTTTTTTGTTGATTTTGCAAAATTGAGAAGTGTGGCCTTTTTTGCCACAATTTTAGCAAGTGATGTTTTTAAAATTTTTCTTTGGTTTTTCCTTTTTATCAAAATTTTGTTTTTCCTTATTCTTAGAAAATTTTTTATCGAATTTTCTTTTGTAAGGTTTCTTATAAAATTTCTTTTGCTATTTCTTTTTAGATGAGCATTTTCCAGAACATTTGGTTTTATTAAAAGATTCAAAAGATGGATCATATTGAGCACAAAAATCTCCTAATCCTGTTTTAGAGAGTTTTTGCTCTTTTTTTATTTGCTTTTGAAGACGGATATTAGTGCACAGTTGTGTACCAATTTTATAAACATAAGAGGTTAATTCACCATAAGAAAGATGGTCATATGGAATCTGGTTTCCATATTCTTCTCTAATCTTACTGCGAACTTGTTCTCCTATTAGTTTTGGTAGATTGGCTAAAAATTTTTCTTTCCAAAAAAACTGGTTGCAATCTCTTCTTTGGAAAACTCGTTGCAAAACTATTTCTTTGTATTCCCTAAATTCTCCTAGGGATCTATACTTCATGTTTGATAAAAGATCTTGATTTTTGTCAAGAATATGAGAAGAGTCTCCTAGAAAATGCTGGGATATAGAAAATATCAAGGTATTAACAGCATCTTGGATGGGTTGCTTATCTTCATCAAGAATGTTTTGATCAAACGGGTCGAGTTTATAAGCATTTAAAATTTGAGACATTTGCTCATCATTAAGGTAGTTATCCCACCAACCTTTGAGCCGGCCTATAAAACCGGTTATTAAAAGATATGCAACAGAATGATCAGAAGTATCAGGGATGGTCTTGTAAGTGTTTGCGAGCATGTCCATTTGAGTTAGAATATTTATATGGTTTTGCTCAGAAACACCATCTATGTTCCATTCATAAATAGCATCAGAAAAATATTTATTTTGAACCTTAGAAAATGTTTCTTCTGTGAGAATATGAGGAGGAGTAGCATGGGAATAATACAATTTCTGGGGATCTTTCCAGGTGATACGATTTATTTCAGGAATAGAATTAGTATCAGATTTATCGAAAAGATTGATCTGGTTAGAAGATCCTATGCGATCAGGGGTGTCTTTAACACTCAGATTTTGTATTAAAAGAGTATCTAAGACTATAGGATTTTTGGGAATAAAGACTGATTTACCTTTGATGAGTTTTCTCCTATCCTCTAAGGCTTTAGCAAATTCAATACTGGGATTTTTCGAAATTTCAAAATTTTTAAAGAGTGAGGGTTTTAAATCCTTCTTTGAAGTGGAAATTAAAGAGGATGGAAAGCTATTTTGGACAGAAATTTCTATTCGGTCTAATTGCTTTTCTATGGTGTGAAGATGTTGATTAGAAAAATTGTTTTGTTCAACAATCTTTTTGATTCCTATGCCGTCTATTTCAAAAACTGTTTTAAAAGGAGAAGCCACAATTTCAGTTTCTCTGTGTTCAATTTTGATTTTTCGAAGAGGAGGATGGTTAGATTCGATGATATGTCCATCATCTAATCTCTATTTATAAAATTGGTCAAGAACAAAAATCTGTTTTTCTTTTAGAAATTTGTTTTCAAACCAATCAAAGAAGAATACTTGGATTTCATGTTGATACATATAATCATAATATTCCCTTTTGATATCAAGAGCTTGATTTTTAAAATTCTCAAACAACCATTTTTTGATTTGTTTGTTATTAAAAGAATTAAATTATGTATTCAAAAGTATTTTGTCTAGTTCAACAACTAGTTCCAAAACACTGATTTCAGAGTCTTCCATTTCAGAAGGAGTAGGATAAGGGAAGTCAGGAGTATTTTGATAAACTGGTCTAGAAATTCCTGATATGTTATCTATACCACTGATATTTAGAAAAGGAGGAGCACTAGCGGATGCTTCCTCAAGATTATTCAAGGGGACATGAGGAATATTATCTACTGACTTTCGAGAAGAAGTAGAATGCCAAGAAGGGATTGATCTGATATGATAAGACCTTCTGGGAATATCGACTGATCTTCTAGAAAACTGAATAGTTACTCTTCCTTCAAGGTGTTGAATTATATTGGTTGGCTCAGAATTTTGAACAATTTGTTGAGGAATTCTGTTCTCAGGCGTGCTGAGGCTTGGCATCTTTGTTTTTGGAAATTCTCTAGCTTTTGGCTTGCACACTCTCTATTTGCATGAAAAGCGCTGGGTACAAAGCATAAGAGATTTGTTTGTTTCCTTCCACAATCCTAACATGATGGTCAATGAATTTTCTTTTCTGGTTTGTCCAGTAGAAGGAAATTTGTTGATGGTAAATTGTTCTGTACCTCTTCCTCCTTTGAATATAATTCAATAGGAAAAGAGAACACATCTTCATCCATGGGATCCTTGAGTAGCTCGATCGATTGAAAGTTTGATTCGATCAGGATTGCTCTACTCATTTTCGAATTATATTGTGACATTCTGAATTTTGATCCATTTTTGAGATTTATAAAACGTGTAATTCGTCAGTGCGCTTATAATAGAATCTCGCTCGGGAACTGATCACTCTCGGGTTCTTGTTTTTTTCAAATAGAGATTTTGCTAGAATCGCACTCGATCGAATTTGGCTATTATTTAGACCTCGAACTTGGCAGTCGATTTTCGGGAGTTTCGAGACAAAATAAATTGGACGGTGTCGATATTATTATGGCCAATCTCGAGATTGCCAGGAACAGTGGAAAAGTGAAATTTCGACCAGGTACAAATTTGGACTAGTAGACCTCCCTCTAGATTTATTTTATTTAGTGTCTTTTGGCTTTTTCTTAATTTATAATTAGGATTTTTAGTGGCCGTTAGATTAGTCATCGAGATTGAATATGAGTCGTTAAATCACAGTCGATGAGTTTGACTTTCTCCTCCCTCTCTCTCTCTTCTCCTCCTTTCCCACCGAACACCCTATGCTTGTTGATTTTTCCTCTGCTCCCCCCACGTCCTTCACGTGCTGCTGCCCTGCTGCTTCTGCTCCTGGCTTGCTACTACTTCTGCTGACATCTACCTCTGCTTGCTGACCCCACTGACTTCTTGACCAAACCCCACGCTGCTGCTGATTTCTTCTACTGAACCCACGCTTGCTGACTTCTGCATTTTTTGCTGACTTGCTACTATCTTCTGCTTCTGCCGCTAACTTCTACGTTGCTGACTGCTTCTGCTTCTGGTTGACTGCTGCCCATGCCTCTACTACTGCTGCCCATGATGCTTCGTGGCTTCTGCTTCACCACTGCTTCTTGACCGCTGCTACTGCTTCTTTTGCTTCTGTTTTTACTACTTCTGCTTCTTGCTTCTCCATTCCAGCACCACGACCAGCCCCATTTCTCGTCAAATCAGCCACGCCGAGCGCCGTTCCTCCCTGCCATCACACCCCCGCCACCCTAGCTTCTTCCCAGGCCAAGCCACAGCCGCCGCTCACCCATCCGGCCACTGTGTGCTCAGCTCACTGCCGGAGTTGCTGTTGCTTCTCCTTGCTTGGATTTGCTTAGGTTTTTCCTAAGTAAGTGACTTCCTAATCTTTGGTTAGGCTAGTGGGTTACTAATGGCATGTTTAGGGATGGTTTAAGAGTTGTGAATAATTGGTTTAGTGGCTGGTTGTGTTTGGTTTGCTTGGTGGTGCATGTTGGTTGATTTCCGGTAAGGTTGCCGCTGCGTAGCTGGTTTTTGTTATTTTTGGTGTGATTTGTGTGGGCCGAATTTGAGGAAGTGTTCTTCATAAAAGTTGTTCATAACATCTTGAAATATCACATAATTTAATTTGGCAATTTTTGGAGATCATTTAGTAGCATTCGTAAGTCCGCTTTTGGACCGAATTGAGTCTGCCCGATTTATTGTTCACCCGACCTTCTGGTCTTTCCAATTTTCTATAAATTTTTCAAGACCTCTTTTCAACAAACTTCCTTCACAAAACTTGTTGGGGATACTTGTGTCTATGACATATAAAAATTTCAGGGCTTTCCAAAGTGATTTGGGTACTGAATGAGTTGTATTTTTATGGTCCGAGGGTTCTGTCCGGCTTTGAGTGTCAAAACGAGGTGTTTACGGTTGGAACTTGGTTTTGAGTTCTTCATGGAAAATGTTTATCAAGATGTTTTGTACAACATATCTAAATTTCATAATTTTTGGAATTGATTTGCTATTTATTTCAAATGGATTTCTGTCACTGTGCAACTGTCCAGTTTGGACCCGATTTTGTATATTCTCGGTTTTTCTCTCTCTCGGACTGATTAGTGGCTGTCCATTGAGGATTTAATTGGGTATTGTACTGCTAATATGTGGCTTGTTCATGAATTGCCATGTGAGATTGGTTGGGCCATCTAGTGGCTGATTTGGGTGTGAATTATGCTTGATTATGCAATGCTATGTTGAGTGCTCGTGTGACTGAGAATTGAGGGGCATGACGGGCCTTGAGTGTGCTCAATTATATTGATTAATCGTATGAATTCGGGTGCCAAATATGTGTTGTGGCTAATTTAAATTGAGTGCCCGAGTGTGATTGTTATGGCCATGAGTGTGCATATTGAGCATTGGCATAACATGTGCATTACGTGAATGTGCACGAATGGCATGAGCATGTGATCACTTAAATCGTCCTGATGCATCTTACGCGGGATTCAGATAATAATTAATGGTATGAGTACGTGTGATCATATAAAACCCTGATGCGTCTTACGCGGGGTGTTGAACCCGTCCTGATGCGTTTTACGCGGGACGATGCCCGGATTGCCGGAAGACAGCTAGCTTGATGCGTTTTACGCGGGTTTTGGTCTGTATAAGGAGATCGGTGTTGCGCATGATGCATTTTACGCGGGCTAGAGACACTGGGCCTGATGCGTTTTATGCGGGCCAAGAAGTGTTGTATGTGATAGACCTGATGCGTTTTACGTGGGTCGGTGAATAAATGGAAAGTTGGCAAGTGTGCATGTGTGCAGAAAGGAACATGAGCATATGCATAATGACGGCACATGTGCAAGAGTGCATTAACGAGTGTAAGCATGTGCATGGCATGTGTTCGTGGCCAATTAATATGAGTGTATGTACCATTGTTGGGCTCAGTGCCAGTATTATTGTGTGCCTAACCTGCAGGTTAACATATGTTTGATTTGGGCCTGAAGGCCTAAGACGTGTGGTTGCTCTATTGTGTGTTTGGGTAAGACTTGTTTGGGTATGCATTGGCCTAGGTAGGATTTAGGGGGTTGCTTATTGAGACTCATTCTTATGGTTATTATATAACCATTTCAGACCCCCGGCTCCAATCATGAATGGTCCGTCACAACGTTTTGGGACCCCGAGGAAGAGCCGATGGAGCAAGATCCCGAAGAGGAGCCATGGAGTTGGTGGACCCTTTTTGTATAGCTAGGCTAATCTACCCGACCACTTGCCCTTTTTGATGATGGTGGTTTTAACCCTAGTGGCCTTTGTATGTAAGGTTGGATTTTGTAAGTACGTGCCGTTGAATGAAGTATGTGTTCAAGTGTTCTACTACCCTTGGTCTTTAATCTTATCTGGTTGCTTTTAATCATTTCCGCTTGCGCTTTATGTTTTGATGTTCGCTTGGGTCAGCAACGAGTCCTGGGATGTCGCATTCGAAATACGACCATCGAGGGATGATTGCACGCTCGTAGGGTGCGGGGCGTGACATATATCGGCGTGGGTCACATATCATTCAAGTTCTGCAAAACAAGGATAGTCTAGTTTGGTTATAATCAGTCGTAATTTTGAGATATTGAATTATATATATTCAGAATTTTGAACAATTTGTTAAGGAATTCTGTTCTCTAATTCCCACTGATCAGTCGATATTCCCAGAAGGTCTTGTGATATCAAATCAATCCCTTCTTGGCATTCTACTTCTTCTCGAAGGTCAGTAGACAATATTTCTCCTGTCCCCTTGAATAATCTCGAGGAAGCATCTGCTAGTGCTTCTCATTTTTCCAAATATCAGTGGTATAGATAACAGATCAGGAATTTCCAGGCCAGTTTATCAAAATACTCCTGACTTCCCTGATCCTACTCCTTCCGAAATGGAAGACCCTGAAATTAATGTTTTGGAACTAGTTTTTGAACCAGACAAAATGCTTTTGAATACATAATTTAATTCTTTTAATAACAAACAAATCAGAGAATGGTTGTTTGAGAATTTTAAAAATCAAGCTCTTGATATCAAAAAGGAATATTATGATTATATGTATCAACATGAAATCCAAGTATTCTTCTTGATATCAGAGAATAGTTTTGCAACGAGTTTTCCAAAGAACATATTGCAACTAGTTTTTTTGGAAAGAAAAATTTTTAGCCGGTCTACCAAAACTAATAGGAGAACAAGTTTGCAGTAAGATTAGAGAAGAATATGGAAACCAGATTCCATATGACCATCTTTCTTATGGTGAATTAACCTCTTATGATTATAAAATTGGTACACAACTGTGCACTAATATCCGCCTTCAAAAGCAAATAAAAAAAGAGCAAAAACTCTCTAAAAAAGGATTAGGAGATTTTTGTGCTCAATATGATCCATCTTTTGAATCTTTTAATAAAACCAAATGTTCTGGAAAATGCTCGTCTAAAAAGAAATAGCAAAAGAAATTTTATAAGAAACCTTACAAAAGAAAATTCGATAAAAAATTTTCTAAGAATAAGGAAAAACAAAATTTTGATAAAAAGGAAAAACCAAAGAAAATTTTTTAAAAACATCACTTGCTACAATTGTGGCAAAAAAGGCCACACTTCTCAATTTTGCAAAATCAGCAAAAAAATCAATGAGTTAGATTTAGATGAAGAAATTATAAATCAACTCAATCAATTAATGATTGAAGATGACAATAGTTTTTCTGATAAATCTAGTTTTGAAAAAGGTTTACAAATTTGTGATTTAGAAACTTCTTCATCATCCACTCCAGAAAGTGGAAATGAAGATGCCACCAATTTTGAAATAAATGTTTTGACAAAAGAAGAAAATATATATATATATATATATATATATATATATATATATATATATATATATATATATATATATATATATATATATATGTATGTATACACACACACACACGGAGAAGTTCGTTCAACCCAAGGTCGATAAGCGATATTTATAGACAAGTCACATTTATTTCCTCAACAATGGTTTTTTACAGTATAAGGGCGTTTGATGGTAATGGAAATCCGACCAATATTGGAGGCGTCCGTAGTGATAAGAGTGAAATACTGAAAAAGAAAGTCGAAGCATCGAGAGTCTGTACATGTCCATTAGAATTCCAATCTCAACATGGTGCAACTTTGAAAGAGAGATCATTCGCGTAATTTCAAACCAAGGAAACAAGAGCTATTCCAAATTTTTACTCCACTGTTTTCTTCTAATCAGAGGGAAAATCTAATACATCTATCTATCGTCTACCAGGCACTGGAGCTGAGAGTATACTCACTTCTGTGCTCGCCATGTGATACTTATTTTACCTTTGTGATATTCACGTGGCATAAAGGTGCCAGGGGTGGATGAATTTGTTCTAATTACATCATGAGTGATGTCAATTTCATCTCAATTGAGTTGTCTCACACAAATTGGGGCTTTTCAATCAATTGATGCAATTTTCGTAGTTTTTGTCCTCAATCGATAAAATTGATTTCAATTAAATCCAATTGATTTGAAAAATAATCAATCATTCAATCAAATGGGTTTAAAACATCCTAATGAACCGTAATTGACTCCCACATGTTGGCTTGAACTAAACCCCAAAAGGAAATTGGAGTTTAATCGTCAAATTGAAGCTCAATTCATCAAATTAAACCCTGGAGAAGAGTGGTTCAGGTTGAATTACCTCAATTAGATAAATCTAGCTTGATTTTGCAAGTCAATGGCTAGCTTAATTGATCATATTGACTCAAAGTAATGTGAATTTTCCAAAATTTATTTTCGATTTTGGAAAATTCACATTAATTTTCCAAAATCTCGGGGTGTTTGGAGGAACGCGGGCAAGCAGGGGAGGAGGACGGAGGAGCCTGGATGAGGGAGAGGGTGGAGGAGTTCGGGGGTGTCTAGGGGTGTTGAAGGATGAGGTGGAGGGGATAGTTTGGCAATTAGACGATCTTTTTTATGAGATCATGGAATGGAGGAAGAAGATCTTCGATCTCTGTGCAGATAAAGAAGAAGATTTGGTGCAACCATGGGGTGCAACCATGGGCTGAAGAATGATTCTAGTTATGCAAGCATTTTCCAAAAAGAACAAGGAGGGGTGTGGTGTGGTGGCTGTTTCCATTTTCTCTCTCTTTCCTGGGTTGTCTTCCCCTTTTTTTCCAGTTTACCTACTCTTCATTTTCTTTGTACTTGTCTCGTGTTTTATGTTTTTCAGGTTCATGTGGGGATAAAGCTTTGATTGGCCTTCGAACATGGCTGCATGCATGTGTACGTTTTCTCAAGAACACTCGGTTGGAAAAGAAGCGAAATGAGGAATGCATGCATGCATTGAGTCCGTGTGGGAGGAGAATGCATGTAGGAAGTTTCGCTAGCTGGAAAAGCAAGAGCTCACATAAGAAAGATTTGTTTGGTACCGTCAAACCCTTTATGTTGTTCCACTTATTATTGTTGTGTGGAGGTCGTGTAGGTGCCGTGCATTTGGCGTGTTGGTGCCGTGCGAGAAATTAATCCAGTACAAAATAAAAGTGTGTGAACTAATTGAATTCGGACTAATATAGAAAATATTCCTTCTAATTTCCACCTTGATCTCCTCCTCGTGATCAACAAATTCACCATCCATTTGGCATCACAAGGCCCCCATTCCCCCTCTCCATAAACGTTAATGAATGCTATCATGAAATGTTCTGCCTCTTCCCTCCTCTATTCACCATGGTAAGAGAGCTAGAGAGGCTACAGGCCAAAAAGGGGCTCCATTACAGCCCCCTCTCCCTCCCTGTCTCCACCTACAAATTAAGCCTCCACGCGTTTCCACTCCTCTCGTATTCAGTCCTTCCTCTCTCTCTCTCCCCAACCCACCTCCCTGTTGGCGCCGACTCCGACACCGCAGCCAAGGTGGAGCTAGGCAGAGAGTGAGGAGGTAGAAGAAGAAGAGAACAGGGTGGAAGCCCAAGCTAGGAATACCAAACCATGTCGGTGGTGGCTACGTGAGAAGTCCATCAAAACAGAAAGAGGGCTTAATAGAATATGAAATTAAATGCTCCTATGGAGAGAGATGTTCGCATGGCACTTGTTATCTTAGGCAGGCAGAGATGCTCTTACCCTTTTTTCTTTTTGTGAGAAGCTGTGAGCATTAATGCAAAATCTGTGTAAACATGCAAAAAAAAAAAAAAAACAAAACTTGAAAAAATATAGTCCCCCTACATATGCCAAAAATCACTGACCGGAGAATTCTCGCCGATTAAGCCTTTAGTATGTGAATAACAAAAATTTACATCATGTACAAGAAACTTGGCTCAGCACGCAAGACATAATCGAACTCACCCTCTCCCTATTCCCTCTGCCGTTCTCTCTCTTAGCACTGCCTCTACCGTGGTTGTTGTATCCCGCACTGTCGCCACTGATTGCTATCTTTTGACACTTGTCCTCTTCGTCCGTTTAGGCAACGATAGTCACCATCCACAGCTATCTTCAGTCCAACGTCGAGGCCCTCGAGTGAGCTTAGCAAGTCCTGACAACAAAGATGGAGGAGTGCCAACAGCGACGAGGCATCGGCGGAGCATTGAAGACGGCGGTGGCAGTTGGACGACTGCTGCAGCTATGTTTACCATCAAATTAATCATCCTTTGTCAAGTATTAATCTAGATTCCAATTTGCACGAGTCAGAGACTAATGTTCACGAATATTGGAGCTTGTGTATATTCAATCCGTAATTACGCTTTTAATTCTCATCTGAATTTCGTCCAGTCGATCCCTCCTTCTGTAATAGCAATTTCTTTCGTGGACTATAAATGGATGTTCAATCTCAGGACATGACAGAAAGACAAATATTGGGAGTTGCAAGGGTGAAAAGTGGGATATTAAGGGAAGGGAGGGCCCTTGGAGAATTTGGAAAAAAGGACATTTTATGCACTATGGTTGGTTACATTTTACATGGGCCATCACATGATAGTGGGTCAACATTCGACTGCTTGTTTGGCCATCTATTCGTTGATGTTTTTAGAAGTAACTGATGGGGATTGTGTTGTCGACATGCACATGCACCACCCTATTTTCTTAAAATAGAAAATATTGTCGATGAGAAACTTCTTTATACAACCGATCTTTTCTGGAACTTTTGTTGTATACACAATCCGTGTAAAATTTCTTCTGTTCCTCATGTTGCGGAAGACAAGCAGCCAGAACAATGAAATAAACAGAATCATGAAATAAATCAGATACCAAATTTACGTGATTCAGTCAGTGTGACTTACATTTACGAGGTGAGCAGAAAAAAATTTTAATTGAAGATTACAATTATACTCAAGTCACTCAAGCACTCTCAGTATTTCTCGGCCCTAATTATACAGAATAACTCACACAGTATTTAGCACCTTAATTACTGGTGAAATAATCTTTCAATTGTCATTATTTTGATATTGCCATCCCACATTTTTTTAGCCCACGTTTTTTCCTCATTACTTCAGTTTTTCTACGTTCTTCACCTCTTCATATCCTTTGTGTGATAAGTGTCACTTCTTCTTATCCTTGTGTGATAACTGGCCACCATTAAAGTAACAACCTTGATGGAAGGATGTTACAAAAGCTGAGAATGGGGTTATGGGAAATAGGTCTAAACCAAGCTCTCTCGTACAGAAAACGCGTCATATGATTGTTAGAGTGTATCAGATTAGTAGTACCCAATGTATTCTGTTAAAGCTCTGCGAATCCAGCGCCAACCGAGCTTAATCAATGGCTGAGGTCAGTTACAGTTCATGTTATTGTCCGCGTTTGATTCTTTTATGCATAGATTGATGCTTGTCAACGCGTAATTAGATCATACTTAGTTAATCATTTGGTATCAGAGCCATCATTATATCTCTGCCTCGGTGGTTTTTTTGTGGAGTTATAATGAACAAACATCTGGAGGAGGTTCTGTCATAGAAGAATGGCCGAAATGGCCAGATTTCGGCCATCTTTTTGGTGAATCGTCGTCGATCTTTGGACCTGAAGGATCTCGCCACCATGGTCCCCAAAACGCCCACTCAATTTGATGGAAATCGGGCTGTGGGACGAGATCCAGGAGGCAGAAGAGGTGGCGGTGACAAGGAACGCAGGAGCCGTGCGAAGGTTGAAGGCGTGTCGGTCACACGAGCCAGCCCTGTGAGTGTGGAAAAATTATAGGGACTGCTCCAATAATACTATAATTACTATTTAGTCTTCTCGTAATTATTTTTATTACTATTTAGTCACTATTGGAAGAAATTTTCCGTTTCAGCCCTTCGCGCGCACCATTTTTGTAAGTGAAAATTCTCAGGGACTGGTCTACTTAGTCACCGCCTCCTGTGTTTAATGGGCAATCATACTTTATAAAATCGCACGCATTAACCATGCAAACATATTTATAAACCAATCTCTCTTTATTCAGATGCGAATGCTTCTGAATTGCATAGCGTCATCTCCTAAATATGATGACCCTCTTCTTCCTTACTCTGTAGATAAGAAAGACGTTTATGATCTTCCAATGGTATGCGGATTTCTCACCAGAATTCGTGTAGATAAGAAAGACGTTTGTGATCTTCTAATGGTATGCGTATTAAAACTCACCGGAATTCGTGGCGCGGCAGCGACGATGGGGGAGAGAGAAGAGAGTTTGCAGACAGAGCAGCAACAGGGGGCAGTTATATAATGGTTTTCTAAAAGTTCCTCACATTCGATGAGGGAGAGAGAACAAAGGTTGCAGATAGAGCACCGACATGGGGGAAGTTATATAATGGTTTTCTAAAAGTTCCTCCTATTCGATGAGGAAGAAGAGAACATAGGTTGCAGATAGAGCAGCAACATGGGGAAGTTATATAACGGTTTTCTTTCTAAAAGTTCCTCATATTCAGTCAGATTCCTTAAACTTTTGTTGTCGATCCGACCAAAAAAAGCAACTTTTGTCGTTGCTTCTTTATGTACTTTGATCGTACCACCTTCCTTCTTGTTGGATAAGATCATCTTAGATATGAAAATTTATCCATTTGCTAATTTGATTGCCTTTCAATTTGTCTTAAGTTTGGGATATTTCATCATGGCAAAGAAAAAGAATCTACTTTCCATAATACCTGAAAGTGAAAGAAAGATTCCTCCACGAAATGCATAAGATATCTATTCTATATCTCAAGGATATTAAGAAAAAAATAATGATATAAGATAAAAGCCGACATATTATTCCGATATAATAAGGTCTTAAAATTGTGCTTAAAGATAAACTCATCACTGTTTGTCGTAGCACCAAATCTTATTACTCACCTAGTTATCGACAATAATACGTCTAGCCTTTTCTCCTCATCGCACCTCATTCTCTTCATATGGTTATATCTTATTAGCGATTGCACATCCGAGGCCATATTATGCATGATGATGTGTTAAGAAAGATAATTTCCTTAAACATTGGGAAGTCCCATCTCTTCAAAATCATCCGACGGTTGAAATTTTTCCTTTGACCCAACAGTCAAGATTACATAACGTGGCGGTCTTGTAAATTGCTGGACTCGACCATAAAATTCCCCTTTATCTATGACTTTCTCTTCGAAATCCGGAGAATGAAAACAAATCATCCCAAATTGAAAAAATTATGAAAATTTTGGTATGATTCTACGCATTGATATTTCATTATTTGAAAAGGTTTCGAAGAGTTTCGTCGATAATATCTTTGACATTGTTTGCAGTTTTCCAAGTGTGATATTACCCTAATAAAATTACATTCAAATGTGGATCACAAATATGCATTAACTAAACTATATTGTAGGTCCATTGCTCTCCTTGTAATAATAGCTGCTTTTATTTGATAAACGGTTTTGTTATACAATCAATGGTCCTTATTTGTGGCAAAAAGGTCTTGGTTATCGTAAAAATACTACTAATAATAGCTGCTTATACGCAATCAATGTTCCTTATTTGTGGTAAAAGGGTCTTGGTTGTTGTAAAAATACGCATTACTAGTAAATAAATTATTTCTCTAGTTCCTCGATAAAATATAATACAGAGTTCCTACCAAAAAAAAAAAATATAATACAGAGTTAGTCAACCGAACTATACAACAGTAAACCAAAGCACATAAAAAAGAAAAAAACAAGAAAATGGATTTACAGTGACTTTTCGCTCTTTTTTTTTCAAATCTTATGGTGCACACACTTTGACTTTTTTTACGCGAAACATTGAAATCAAACAAAATTGAAAATATCAAAGAAATCAAGAAGTGCTGGGGCTGAAAATTTCAAGATTCAATCACATTTTCTTATGCAAGCTTACTCAAATAAATAAATGAAAATTTCAGGATGCAAATTTATGAGTTTTACAACTCAAGGTTTCATGATAAATAAAAAGTGTGGCTCGCACCATCCTCTCGATCAATATCCTACTCCCGTTTTTACCATTGCTGCAGCTTGCTCCGGCACATTCATGAGCAATAGTTAGAACACAAATGTCTACACACACATTGCTATCGTCGCACACAACTTCCATCATCTTCGCCGATTTTGACCTGATCCATTTTATGTTATCGTCTAACAATCATCATAGAAACTCACAGAAGCATCCTCAACATCTTAATGCAAGGACAGAACTTAATGTACGAAACTCCGCATTTCCATTGGCTTGAGGTCACCTCGTTCGGCCGTGTGGTTGACTAAGATCAGTTCTTAACATCAGCTCAGCAATTATAGTCAGATTTACTTTTAATTGACGAATGGTCTATTGCCCAAGACCCCGCACAATCCATATGTGTATATGGGCAAGAGTTAATTCGAAGAAATCAGCATGAGAGGACCACTTGGGAAGGAAAAAGTTGTTTATAATCAATCAGATTCCTCAAAGATTTATTGTTGCTTCTTTATCTACTTTGATCTTGTCACCTTCCTTCTTGTTGAATAAGATCTTCTTAGATATGAGAATTCATTCATTTGCTAAAACCGGTGACAAAACCAAACATAGCCATGGTGACGTGGAGGGGCCGGACTATGCAATATTTTCTCGTAGTGATGATGGCATACATGTCCCCATGATTGCTTTTCTTTATTATGTTCATTCGGGGACATTGATTGTTAACACTTCTGTTTGACTTTGGCCTCTTGGTTGTTGACTACCATTAAGACTATTGGGATTCGCAAAATATAGTGAGTGCATTGCTGTTTTAGGGCTCAATTCACAGTGTTGAGCCAAACCTAGTGCCTTAGCTCGCTAATCGCAGTCTACGATTCCATTGATCACGGTAGAAATCATTACGGGGAAAAAAAAACTTGAAGAGGAATTGAATGCGGGCTATCCCCTGTGATGGGAAACAAAAATCTAAATCAGATCTTGCAAAGCAGACATATGCCTTGGAATTCCTCACCTTGCAATTAATGGACATGCAAAGTGATTAAGCATATAAGAGCCATTGCCCTAGTAGTAGGAGGGCATTTTGCTTTTTGGTGTTGAAAGTCCAAAAATCACAAAAAAAAAAAAAAACAAACAAAGGCATAAAAAATGATTTAGTTTTGCAAACCTATTACGTTTAGAACCGGGTGATGATGACGAGCAAGACGTTGAGCGTGAGTTATCTCCGTCCATTCTGGTCTATCAATAAACGAAAGGAAGCTAGAAGCAAGAGAGGTCTATTTATAAATGGTCTGGGAGAGACACCGAGGCTCACTTGAGGCTCGGCATGGCGCGTTGTAGCTCAGAGGGAGAGACGGACAGAGTTTGCAATACTTTGGGCTACGATGAGCTGCAACAATGGGAGGGACTTCACCTGCACGCCAAATGCACGGCACCGCTTCTTGTTGATGGTAAGCACGCGCTGTTGTTGGAGAGAGAGGCTCAATCTGATCATCTAAAATAGAAAGTCAAGGAGTGCGCGCTTCCGCTCGTCCTCGAGTCGATCCAGTGGGACCTTCGCGTGACTTGCCTCGTGTCCTCCGTGAACCAGAAGCTCCGCGCCATGGCGAGGCGGGTGCTGTGGCGGGGGCTCTGTGTCCACCGTGCGCCGCGCGTGGTGTCGACATTGACCAGCGGCGCACAGGGCGGGGCCCGGATCCACGGGGGATGGCCGGAGATGCACATTTTCTTTCTAGTGGTCGATCCACGTCTCTATCCTCCTTTTCTGCATGTTTAAGCACCTCTTTAGTTAAGTACAAATAGGAATACCCTGACAAATACTCAGGTTAAGGTAGATTAGACAAATATAAATAAAAATGCCGTATCGTCCTTGTTCTCATCGATTCGGATACGTTGAACACCAAGAAATATGCAGCACATAAAAATATTCAACGGCAAACACTGGAATCTCATGTAACTATGTCACTTTAGAGTCTCGTTCACTAAAATATCAATCTACAATCGGTCTACCGTTGATACATGATCGAATCACGTGATGGTTTACGAATTAATTTAGTTATGTAAATCTATGTATCTCGACCAATTTAGTCAATTAGACTCTACATTCATCTGGATGTTTAAAGTGTTCACATAATTTATCGGGAGGTGGTTGATGTTACTGTTTTAATTTGAAGAGGGAGAAACTTCAGCAAGTGCTGGGAAACTTCCGTGAAAATTTTGAAGGAGGGGTTTATTTTGCAGACCCTCTGGCAGGGTCATGAATTGGGAGAGCTAGACCAAGTTGAAGATCCATATCTCAGAGATATATGATGATGATCCCCCAAACATGAAAAAGAACAAAGGAAAAGCTGCGAGATCTATGAAATGGTGATAATGTTGAAGCTAAAAGGGAAACATATTCGGTGCTCAAGGCGTAATGGAGAAGTATTTGGAAGGGATAGAGCGAAAGGGAGACGGTGAAATGGAGGTGTGTCTGGGAGGAAGAAGGGGAGTTTGGGACAGCACTGAAGTTGGGTCCGCTAAAAGGCCAGTGGTTATGTGGATAGCTGAGATAAAAAAACGAGAGATTGCATCAAAATGGTAAGTCTTCACGGAGTTGTCTTTGTGTCCCCGCAACTCTCTCTCTCTCTCTCCCCGTGTGGAAAAAGAATATATTTCGAATCCTATTAGGTGTTGCCTTAGGTATATAGAGGTTCTCACACGACTTGAACCGAATGCACGACCTCGCAAAAAATAGGAGATCCCTTTGTCAGCACTTTGGGCAATGCTTTGTGCTTCCGTAGCTCATCATAATACAAATATCAAGATCACTACTTGAATCAATGGTGCAGCCCTATGATCACTTGGAATATATGGTATTATATAAAGATGGATCTTGAGATTTCTCATAATTCGAACATCATTATTCTCAAGATGTTTTTCAGTGATCAAGCCGTATCATAAATCAGCTTTTGGTGACCAGATTAGATTCGCCTCTTGAGTCCAATCAAGGGTAGGCCATCCACGTTAAGAGCAGAAAAATTCATTAGGAAATCACTTTCTTCTGGGTCTAGCCTCATGCAATTGATTCAAGTAAGTATTAAACTTGAGATCTCACGCTTTTCGAAATATAAAATTTTGGTAGAAATTGCCTTGGCGTGAATCGGAAGAATCCCTTTCCCTCTCTTTCTCTCTCCCTCTCTCATACATCCATTTGCGTGTTGCGGATGTGGAGGAAGGATGGATATGTGTACCTCAATGTCCATGGAACATAGCTGTCTTCTCACAACTCGAAGGCACATTCAATGTATCTTCGCGCTTCACACCTCCTATGCCTCAGCCACCATTGGAAGCAGCTTCCTTCCCCCGCAAATGTCTTAGCCTGCCACCTTTCCTAGGTTTAATGTCCCTGCCTCTTTTACCCCTTTTTCACATCTAATGTATCGCATCAATTTTTGGGAGACGCTTGGACTCTTCTTTCTCTTTTAGAGTGGTTGGCGTCGAAGCAACATTATTAGACCAGGCCAGTTAGAATATTGACGACCTTGTTGGATTGGACCACGCATCCAAGATTGGTCCGGCAGACTAAGATTTGCCTTGATATCGTCACGTCCTCAATATTGGAACATTCTACGAAACAGTTGGCAGTCAAATTCTTTTTTTGGTTCTTTGGATAAAATTTATGAGATGGGAAAGGCGAATATCGCTAGTAATCCCTTGTGACATTATCATAAGGGTTTCATGCCCGTTACGAAATATCTGATTTGAGCCATTACTATTTTGAACCACCTTGCAACCTGAGGATCCAAATTTGGTGAGCCTATCGCCGCAGCCCTGCCATCAAGAAATATCTCCAACCAATACATACCATTAGGCAACCGGCACCGCAATACAACCTGCTTCCGCTGTCAGAAGGAAGGAAGCACATATGGTTTTGCTGAAACATATTTGCATGGGGAACGTGACTGTACATTTGAGTGCCACGTCAGCCCACACATAGCTCTCGCACCCGCAGGTTATGCAGCCGGTGGCGGGGTGGACCCGGTGATTTTATCACTATACGCCCCACCGCATCCCACTCACTATTCTTTTCCACTTTCTTCTCCTCACGTGTTAGAGATGGGGTTGGTTCAACGGTAGGACCACCCTCCAACGCTATGACACTTGCCATTGCTGGACGAGCCTCCAAAACACCAATGGTATTAGGAGGACCACCACCAGGTGCAGAAGTCACTATCATCTTGGAATGTGTCTTGAAAGTGCCCTTCCCTATCTTTCTAGTTGCCTTCCTCAAAGATGGGCCCGAGTACTTATTCTTCTTGCCTTTCATCTTTGCAGTGGAGAAACTGCAGCAACCATAAGTGGATAATATTTGCAAGTTTCACACCCAAACCAATCTATAAACTCAAGACATTTAATTTTGTAGCGCTCTTTAAAGTCGTAACTGGAGGTAATCATGGACGTTGTAAACATAATCTCTTCATCAATTTCATAGTTTCTTAAAATTTTGACACATCCATCAAAATTCAAATACATAGAACCAAGGTGCTCATCAAGGAATCTTGAGTTGACGTTCCAGTTCATTAGGAATCAAAGTGGAAATTAAAGCTTAACTGAATTTCTCTTCCAATTTGCAGACAAATCTCGAGGTTATTGAATGAAACGAAAGGAGAATGCAGTTGCAAATAACTTCATAAAACTCCCACCCGACCTCGAAAAACACAAACACCCACACCTCATAGAAACCCTAAGCCCGAGCCTTCCTCTCTCTCTCTCTCTCCTTGTCCTTCTGAGAACACGAAGTGTGACGATGCGATCGCCAGGCTCGGCAACCTCGAACATAGCGCACGTCAGCAGCTCCCTGCTCTGCGAGCTTGACGCCAACCACGGCCGTCTGGTCTCCACATACTTCGGTTGGAAGCTCTATGGCGACGACTCAGCTTGGCATCATTTTCATCGTGTGCGCGCGTGCTTCAGGCGTGGCATTGGGAACGCTGAGGCTGAAGAAGAGGTGAGCCCTCCAACTTTAATGCCGAAGAGAACTTGTGGTAAAAAAAATGGTCAACAGTTGACCGCAGGGACGTGGTGAAAAACAAAGGAAAAGGACATCTACAGTCCTCAAGCCAAACTATCTATTTATTCCCAAACGTAGACAGACACTTTGACACTTGCATTATGCAAGTTATTGGGCTGATCTCTTGCTAGGACCATGGTTGACCCTCCCTGTCGACCGTCTCGGCCTCGCCCTCAGCCACCACACCCAATTCTTGTAGTCTAGAGACTCGTCCCGGTAAATGTCCCACCATTTCTGGACCAGCATCCTGATGTCCTCTTTAAGCATCAAGTCCCACATTTTCTTGACTAGCATCTTGATGTCCTCTCTCTGCATGGTGTCTGTGTCCTCTTGCCCAGCGTACCTCCATGGTTTCGAACCCTGAAAAAATGAGATTGTAATGATTGCCAATCTATTATCCTGAACAGGTATGTCGGCATATTAATGATGTGTATGAATGGTGTAAGGAAGTGGGCACATTGCGCATGTATTGGTCGCTTACCGCCTCGCAATAGTGGATGACCTTGACCTTCTCGGGGTGACGCCATAGCATCGAGATATCAAGGTTGTACGCAAGTGGGAGAGGAATGTATATGTTCCTAAAGTACTTGTTCAAGAAATCCTGCAAATTGCCAAAATCAATACAGATGTGTGAAGTGCCAGGCTGTTATTAAGCATTGAAATGGGGCGGAGTGTAACATATATATATACCTGCTGGGCGAATGGAGTGGGAGAGGTGGTCTTGAGAGTGCACGAGAGGTTGATGTAGGTGGTGAGATTGGGCTCGAACACGAACATGCTGTCATTGAAGTAGGGGGACGAGGATGGGCCCGTCTTGTCGGGCCACCGGACCTTGTCGGGGCATTGCTGGCAATATCCAATCTTATACTGTGGGTTGTGGCTCCATGTCCTATCGCAGAAGCAATCCATCACGGTGTGGAAGTAGCCGTCTTCCTTGTCAAAGAGGTGGTTGATGTTGTCGTATACCTGCATGTCGCTGTCCAGGTACACCATCTTGCTATACTTCACAAACTGCGCAGCATAAACCGTTTAGTTCCTCAAAAAAAGACAATGATAAGTTCATGTTTCGAACTACTCACTTCATCAACATGACCTATAAACCATTTGCAACATCACTTAATTCGTTAAATCATCACGTTAAAACGTCATAAAAGTATAAAGGGTGACTCAAAATTAATTTATGAAATGAAGATCTTGAAATATCAACTCGGTCGCTTCTCAATCATTAATAGGAGAAGTCCCAAATGATTTCGTCATTGTACCTCCCAAATCCTGAGCTTGGAGTAGTTTCTGACATATTTCATCGGTGCAAACTAGCTCTGGTTCTTAGGAGGGTACATAAGCTCGATAGCCTGGACGTCGCAGCCCTCGTCCTTCAATATCTGCTGGTGCTCCACCGGCACATCCAGCAAGACGGCCACCACCAATAGGTAGGCTGACTTAACCTTCCTCATCCCCTTAGCCAGCCTGATCACACCCTTCACGTAGTTGTCGTTGCTGGCCAAGAATGTCACATAGGCCCAGGGCTTTAGGGTCGCGGGAGCCACAGGATTCACTAAGGTGGAGACGAGTTTGGCCGCCATGGAAGTGGAGCGAAAGGGGTCAAGTTTGCCTAAACAGAGGGAGAGAAAGAGAGAGACAGTGTGAGAGATTTGAGGAGATGTGAATTGTAGGGTTTTGTTGACAGTCAAAATTACCCCTGGTGGGAGTGAGCCGGTTACAAGTCACAAAGGACATAAAACACGGCCTACATGGCATGAATCCGAAGAAAGGCCGTGAGTCAGGCCCATAGGCATTGGATAGATTTGAGGTAGTTATCGACAGGACATGTCATAAAAGTGTTGACAAATCCAAGATCACGAGCTTTGCACGTGACGTCAACAAGTCTAAGGTCATGAGCTTTGCATGTAATGTTGATAAATCTGAAATCATGGATTGAATACATGGTGATACGTGGTAAAGAAATCCATTTCCACGTGTCAAAAGGTAAAGACATGACCGTGGGCATGAAGATTAAGGAAGTTCAAGAATGTAACTTGGGAAATAGCAAGGAATAAAGAGATACATGGAAGAAAATCAGCTATTACGTGATGCCCAAGAAGCGTAAGCAACATCGATAAGTCAAGAAGCGGTTAAAGCACGAAACGTAAGAAAGTGGAAAACAACTTTCAAGGAGAAGTTGCCAGTCGATAGTTATCAGGTTGCTCTATAAATACTCAAGGATTTCCAACGTAAAGAGGACCTTCACGAACAACACGACACATCTTTTATCTATTTTTACTTTCAGTACATTAGGAGTAGTCGTAATTGCAACTTTCAGATTCTACGTCGTAGATTCAATTCCGGCGAGAGTCTTTATCAGGTTTAGTATTGTTGATTAAATTCCAATGTTGTGCCACCAGTTCAGCGTCGTTGATTAAATTCCGGCGTTGTGCTTGGAATATAGTTGTTGATTAGATTCCAGTCATATTCTCTCAAGTTACGTCTTTGATTAAATTCTGGCGTACCTTGAATGACAATGTTGTATTAGTTGTGTCATTGATCAGATTCCGACATAGCTTGATCTCAATATTTGCAAGTTGTCATCTTATTATTAGTAGGGTTAATATCACGAAAAACTCCAAACTGGTATACCTGTGACAAATTTACCAAAAATTACTTTTTTAACCACAAAAAACCTAAACTGGTACACCTGTGACAATTTTATCCCGAACTATTTTTTTGACCATCAAAAACCCCATACTGGTATATCTGTGACAATTTTACTCCCGAACTAATTTTTTGGCCAACAAAAACCCCAAATTAGTACACTTGTGACAAAATTTACCCTCCATTAGTTTCCGTTAAATTTTACTGTCAAATTGTCAAGTTTAATGACACGTGGTAATTAACATGTGTATCGATTTTGGGTTTTAGCCTTCTATTTGTCACAAGTTTACCATTTTGTGATTTTTTGTGATATTAATATAATTTAACAGACACTAACAGAGGGTAAATTTATCACAAATATATCAGTTTAGAGTTTTTAGTGGTAAAAAAATTAGTTCGGGAGCAAAATTGTCACAGATGTACCAGTGTGGGGTTTTTGATGGTCAAAAAAATAGTTCTGGGTAAAATTGTTATAAGTACATCAGTTTGGGGTTTTTGATGGTCAAAAAAATAGTTTGGGGTAAATTTATCACAGGTGTACCGGTTTGAAGTTTTTTGTGGTCAAAAAAATAGTTCGGGGTAAAATTATCACAGGTGTACCAGTTTTTTTTGTGGTATTAACCCTTATTAGTATTGTCAAGTTTGGTGTATTATCGAGTCAAGTTGTAAGACATAAGTTGGGTTTATTAAACGCATTTGACATTCTCTGTCTGAGCTTGATTCAAGACCTTAATCTCCTCTAATAAAATCCGAAATGCAGCGTTCGGTGAAAGATTTTTGACGGATAAAAACCGGCGAAACATCTTTTTGGCATGCCCGGTGGGACCTTTATTGAGTTAAGTAGAGAGAATGCTATGCCACGCACCGGAGTCGGACCAACTCGGATAATACTACTGATGAGCAAGATGCATCGATGGCGGAAAATAACACCCGTGTTGAGACATCATCCGCTCAACTTCTTCATACTAAGGTTGCTAACCAATCTCGAGAGGAGGTCATAGACATGTCAAGGCAGCGTGTTGAAGATAGAAGGCAAACTGAGCTCACTCTAGTTGCGCTTTCTACCATGAGGCGGACTATTGAGGAAACTCAGAACGAGTTCGCTGATTATGTGGTAAGGCATATGACTGAGGTGGTTAGGCCTTTGATCATTAACACCTATCATGAATGCACTCGAGGTCAACATGGAGGGACCATCGCACCGACCCAACTAAGAACAGGATCTCCACCAGCATTGGGGGATCCTACAATATAGTTTGGAATAATGATGCAAGGCATATCTACGATCCCACCATTTACCGAGGGGAGAAACCTTGTCAATAGCGCCTAGTGAGGGATTCCCTCAGACTAACGCGAACTTAAATGAAGGAATTGCTCGACAGTCGGTGATTGATGAAAACCTTCAAGGAGGACATCAGGTTACTCAGGTGCAAGGTCCCCCTATGATCCAGGTAAATTCTCCACCTGTAGTCCTAGATGTTTAGAATCTTGCAACACCTTTGCCTAGGGGGCAAGAACAAATCCAACAGACAAACATTTAACCACAACGTCAGGCACCCTAGGCCGCAATGCCTAATGCAAATCAGCATTTTCCATCCCGTATGGGTCCAAATGTTCATGTCAAGCTACCATTGCCAACACAGTTAAATCCACCAGTCAATTCACTTAAGATTGCTCATAACGTACCACAAGTTATGCAGCCACAACCTCAACAACAGTCATAGTTACCGCAGCAACCATTCTACCAGTTACCTCACCAAAATCTGAATCAGCCATTGCCACCTAATTATGTTGTAGCTCCTGCTCCCGTCGTGGGTCAAATACGAAATCAGTTGATAGTGGTCCCCGTAATGAGGGGATATTGCCATGATATGAGGTACCTCCCAAACATTTATAGAAAATCATATCCTGATTGGATGGATACCATACAATATCCAAGGGATTTTAAAATGCCAGAGTTTACATTATTCACTGGAGAGGAGAATCAATCCATTTTTGAACATGTTAATCGCTTTTTGGCGCAATGTGGCGATGCTGCTCATGCGGATTATTGGAAGTTGAGGTTATTTCCTTTATCCTTATCAAAAATCGCGTTTACCTGGTATACTGCTTTACCTGCAAATTCGGTTACATCCTGGGAACAGATGGAAAGGTTATTTCATTGCCAAGTTCAAAGGGTTGTGCCGGATTTGTCAGTAGCTGATCTCTCAAGCATGAGACAGTTGGCTAATTAATATGTCAATCAATTCATTTCCAAATTTAAAAGGGCAAGGAATAAGTGTTTAGTCCCTTTACTTAAAAAGACTTTTGCGGACCTCGCTTTTAACGGACTAAAGTTTGAAATCCAAGAAAGAATGGTTGGACAACATTATTCAGATTTGTTCCAATTGTCAACCATAGCTACTAAGCACGAAAGTCTCCTTCAGGAAAAAGACAAAAGGTATGGTCGACGAGGTGAAGTTTGTTGGGCTGATGTTGTCGAGAGCAAGGAGAAAACTGAATTAGCAGATATAACAGATGTGGCTTTTGCTAAAATGGTGATTGATAAGCCGTATATCTACCAAGCTTTAAAGTCAGCAAGAGTTAAAGAAAAATATAAGCTCATGACCAAGGTTAAGGAACCCATTTTTTATTCTTTCGATATCAATAAGACAGAGGAAATATTTGACTTGTTATTAGCTAATGGACATATCAGACTGACAGAAGGTTAGGTTTTACCTACTAAAGAAGAATTGGTGGGAAAGAAGTATTGTAAATGACATCATTCATGGAGCCATGCCACCAATGACTGTCTTGTATTTAAAAGAAACATCCAGGAAGCTATTAAGCAAGGGAAGATAAAATTCTCAGAGGACAAAGGTAAGTCCCCGATGGAAGTTGATGTTGATCATTTTCTTATAATGACAGGGATGGTGTCATTAAAGACAAAGACCAATGGGCATCAGCCGTATCGTTTTTGCGAAAAGTGTAAACAATTGTTAGAATGACAAACATTATTCCAATAGTTGAAGACGTTCGCCTAGTGAAGTTGTTGACGAATTCCGCGACTTGGCCATCACTAATTCATATAATGAACAAACTTCTTCTAGGGGTGTTAATCGTCATAGGGGCCGTCGAGGCCGTAAGAAGACCATTAAATCATTCAAGCAAAGGTATGAAGAAGATGATCCAACTATTGATACTTTGGGGGAGCCTAGTGGTAAATTTGATTATTATGTTAGTTATGCTCCACCAGCTTCATACAATGGGAAGGTTGAGCCATGTGGATAGGGTTTTGATCTTTCTGATCGAGAAGACCTCCACATAGACTCTCAGCTACCACGTCAACTAAATCAGAAAGTATCAAGAGATCTACTTGTGGGTCAATGGTATGAAGCCCAAAGAACTCAGAATCAAAGTTCAAATCTGACACCAACTCAAAAAAGGAGAATGCAGAGGAAAAGAAAAGAATACCAACTTCAACAACAAGTGAGTCAAGTTAACATCAAGCAGGTTAAACCAACCCTGATTGCACAGCAAGAGGTCAAGCCAAAGTATCATAAGCGTGGGAACTTAGTTTGAAAAAGAAAACCAGGAATTCAAACGTCGACATCTGGTCGACCTCAGCAATTTTCACCAAAGCGAGACGTTGAGTCTATGCAGTGTGAACCACAACAATTGTCAAGATCAATATCATTGTTGAGTTCTTGCATGGTTCGGGTTTGCCTTCCATCCAACCTCCGGGTTATGATGGTGGAGCCAGATCATCTTGTAGAAATAACAATGGATGAGGAAGAAAGAGCAGAATTTCGCTTTGATATCGAGGAAGTGGTTGAATTTGAGAAACCTCCACCCAAAGGTTCGAACTACTTAAGGGCTTTGAATATTAATGCAAAGATTAACGGCTGACCTATGTCTTGAGTGCTAGTGGATGGCGAATCCACACTTAATCTCATCCCATATCGTTTCTACAAGAAACTGGGAAGGCGCGACGAGGAGATTATCCCATCGAACATCCAATTGTCTGACTTTACTAGAGAAGTCTTAGAGGTTAAAGGAATTTTCGTCGCTGACCTAACCGTTGGTACTAAAACTTCCAGGACTTCCTTTTGTGTGGTTGATGCAGATGGGTCTTACAATCTACTGTTAGGTCGAGATTGGATCCATGGTAACCAATGTGTGCCATCAACTCTCCACCAGATGCTAGCATTTTGGAATGGGAATAAGGCAGAATACATCAAAGCAAACACCAAGTCACAGACAACCTACCCGCATGCATCTTCAACTCACCAATTGGTATTGGAAGACAATATATCCATCAGAAAGCCGCCTCTCATTGACCCTGATAGTATTGCATTCTATCGTTTCGACAAAGGGATCATTGAGTGGGTCCCGAAGAGTCAACTGGCAGTGCAATTAAATAAGGTTGTCCATAGGGAACCTTACATTGTCAAAAGACCTTAATGAGAGGTACTCGACCTATCAGGCCGAGCTCGTAGAACAATCCATAGAAGCTGTCGATGGAATCCTTGAATTTGAAGAGTCACCCATAAAAGAGATTGAACAGTCAATTGAAGCTCAAGACCCATTACAAGAGGTCAACCTTGGGCTAGGCAATGAATATCGACCTATTTATGTAAGTTCATTGATCGATGATGACTTCAAAGCTTAGTTGGTAAGACTCCTGAAGAAGTATAGGGATTGTCTTGCCTGAGACTATAAAGAAATGTTAGGATTAAGTAGAGATATCGTCGAACACCGACTGCCCATAAAAAAGGGGTTCAGACCTCATAAATAGCCGCCCAAACGATTCGTCTTGGAGGTTATCCTTAAAGTAAAAGAAGAAGTGGAGCGATTGCTAGCAGTAGGATTTGTTAGAATGGCATGGTACGTCAAGTGGTTGTCTAACATAGTCCCGGTAAAGCAAAGAATGGGAGGTTACGTGTCTGCATTGATTTTTGAGACTTAAACACAGCCACACCCAAGGATGAGTACCAGATGCCAATAACGGATATGTTAGTTGATTCGGCTTTTGGAAATGAAATTATGTCATTAATGAATGGTCATTCAGGCTACAATCAAATATTCATCGCTAAAGAGGACGTCCATAAAACTATATTCAGGTGCCCTAGGGCCATTGGCACTTTTGAATGGCTCGTCATGCCATTTGGATTAAAGAATGTAGGGGCAACTTACCAGAGAGCCATGGACTTCTTAGGGTTCCTGGTTAATCAAAGAGAAATTGAAATTGATAAGAATAAAGCTAAGGCCATCTTAGAATTGTCACCCCCCACAACCAAAAAACAACTTCAGATGATTTTAGGAAAGATAAATTTCTTGTGTCGATTCATCGTTAACCTGTCAGGAAAAATTAAGGTGTTTTCTCCATTGTTGAAGTTGAAAAGTCAATAAGAGTTCATATGGGAAGACAAACACCAATATGCTTTTGACCAAGTCAAGCGGTATTTGATTAATCCGCCAGTATTGATGCCGCCGAGAGCGGATCAACCATTGAAATTATACCTGGCCACTACCGATACTATCATCGGATGTATGCTGGCGTAGGAGAATAATGAAGGCAAAGAGTAAGCAGTATATTATTTGAGTCGGATGTTGAATAATCCTGAAACAAGATACACTGCAATTGGAAAGTTATGCTTGTCATTGTTTTATGCATGCACAAAATTACGTCATTATATGCTGTCGACTACAGTACATGCGATATGTAAAACATACGTGATTAAGTACATGTTGACTCAGCCTATTGTTAAAGGCCGAATTGCCAAGTGGGTATTTGCTTTGACCGAAATAAATTTGGTTTATGTACCACTTAAAGCAATAAAAGGGCAAGCCATAGCAGATTTCATTACAGAATATCTTGGAGCACGAGATGAAAGTTGTGAGGGATACGTTCACGTGATCCCATGGTAGCTTTACTTCCAATTCCCCTGGGTCTACTGGGGCTGGGATCATGATAATATCCCCTCATAGATAGAAAATAGAACTTATGTTCAAAATGAATTTTGAATGTTCCAATAATTAAGCTGAATATGAGGCCTTAATTGTTGGCTTGAACATCTTGGCCAACATGAAAATACGTTTCGTCAAAGTTATAGAGGATTCTCAATTGGTGATAAAGCAATTATCTGGAAAGTACCAGTGTCTTAATGAGAATATTATATCTTATTTATTCACTAGCCAAAGAGCTCCTAGATCACTTTGACGACTTTGAGTTGATCCATATTAAAAGAGAGCATAACGCGGAGGCCAATAATTTTGCACAAATGGCTTTCGGTTACAAAATATTAAAAGAGCTTGTTGACCATATTGTTACCCAGACCAAGGTTCTACCGTCGATGAACAATAGAGTTATGTTTACATAATCGATAGAAACTCTTGTCGACAACACGACTGTTGACGAAGTAGTAACCCAAGATTGGAGAACTCCATTTATAGAGTATCTCAACAACCCAGTCTCTACTGATAAAAATTTCAAAAGAAAAGAATTTAACTATTTGATGATTGGAAATGAGTCATATCGTAAGACTGTGGATGGGTTATTGTTCAAATGTTTGGGATGACAAGAATCTATGATAACAATGGCTGAGGTTCATGAAGGTATATACGGAGCCCATCAATCATGGATAAAAATGAAGTGGTTGCTCCGTCGACATGGTTACTTTTGGCCAACTATTACTCGAGACTGCATAAGTTATGCTAAGGGATGCGAAGCTTGTTAAAGGTACGGTCCAATTCAACACGTTCCTGCAGCCGTAATGAAACCTATCATCAAACCTTGGCCATTTAGAGGCTAGGCGATAGATATAATAGGAAAAATCTACACCCCTTCGTCAAGGAAATATAGCTTCATATTGGTTGCCACCGACTATTTTACCAAGTGGGTTGAAACGGTTTCGTATAAGAGTATAACACAAAAGACAATGAAAGAGTTCATCGAGGAGCGTATTATCCATCGATTTGGCATTTCAGAATCTATAACTACGGACCAAAGCACGGTCTTTACTAGACAAGAGGTGATTAGTTTCACCAAGGCTAGAGACATCAAAACGTTTCATTCAACTCCCTATTATGCCCAAGCCAAAGGTCAGGCTGAAGCCTCCAACAAAGCCATCATCACACTAGTTAAACGACACCTGGAGGATAATCTCAGAGAGTAGGATGTGTTGTTGTCGACTGTATTATGGGCTTATAGAACATCTAAAAAGACTGCTAAAGGAACTAGCCCATATATGCTCACTTATGGACAAGAGGCAGTTCTCCCCATTGAAGTTACGATTCAATCCCTATGAGTCAGACTCTAAAATAACTTAGCCAAGGAGGAATATGACGAGTTAATGTACACCAATGTCGATGAATTGGGAGAAAACAGAGTGATTGCCTTGGAAAAGTTGATCCTCCAGAAAGATAGAGTTGCCAGAGCATATAATAAACATGTAAAGTATAAACAATTTGAAATTGGTGACCTAGTCTGGAAGATTATTTTGCCAACAACTTTAGATAATGAAAAGTTTGGTAAATGGTCACCAACTTGGGAAGGACCATTCATGGTAGCCAAAGCATTTGTCGGAAATGCTTATCAATTAATGGATATCGACAGAAAGAAATTTTCCCGTGCTATCAATGGCAAATATTTAAAGAAGTATTATCCTACTATGTGGGAGATGCGAGACATGGAGGAAGAAGAGACTAAAGATTCCAAATAAGTCTAGTTTCATTCACAAACAAAAGACAGATTACCTAAAAAAAAAACATCTTTTTGGATTTTTCTATTTTCCTTCGTCTCTCTTTCTTTCTTCTTCTTCTTCTCGTTCCTTCCTTCCTTTTGAACCTAGACCCGCTAGCCATTTTCACTCTCCCAGGCCGAGATCGTCGTGTTCTCTAAAACAGGCCACAAAGTGCTGCATCTGGCCCTCCATGCGCTAATTCGCCACTTCAGCCTGCTCCTTGGCCTCCTTAAGTTTGGGGAGCATCTCCTCCAGGTTCGACAGCTGTTTATTAAGCCCTCGAATAAGCTCTAGGTGGGACTCCACCAGTTCATCTGATTTCTCGGCCATTGTGCCCAAGGATGTGGAAGCGGAGTTGATAAAAACTTCACAACATGAATCCATCGAGAGTTCAATTTCGATTTCATCCTTTTCGGGGCAAGGAACTCCTCGCCTCAGTCTTTTCTCCGCCCCCTGGTTCCGCTCAACAATCGGCTCTCGATACTTATCAAGATGCTCTTGGGAGGAATGGAGTTGGCCCTGCACATCATAGAGTGTGTTGTATACTATATCAACGTGCTCGATCTCCTCCTTGAGGCTTAAGCGTTCCGTAACGAGATATGCAGTGATGGCCCTCCCATTAGCTTGGAACTGAGACACTCCATACTTGAAAACGGTCAAAAATTCCTTGTAGTCAGCAAGGAAAGGGTGACCGGAAGGCAGGTCCTCAGGCCTCCCTTTGCAAATCAGCTTCTCGATCTTGGCCATTGCCTGGGGCTTGGTGATCAGGATGGCGTAGGTCAGGCTTAGGTAGGAGATAATCTCCTTCCACAAGGCCTTGAACTGGCGAGCACTCAAGGTTGGTGACGAGGCACTAGATTCCATCGTCAATAGGCAGGGTAAAAGAAAGGAAATTTCTCTAGAGAATGGGGAGTCAGAATTCAAAGTTGCTGAAGTCTAAGTTTTGATCCACTATTTATAGCCCTCGACTGGAGTCCTAAATCTTCACGAATCGTTATGAGAAGATCAACTGACGTGACGAATACCTTGGTTCGCACGTTTGTATCTGTTTGATCAGCCTGAGATATAGGGATTGGAATGATTGCGAGTAATGGGCATTTATTCCTTAAAAGTCACAAAGCAAGATTCAAGGAAAAACGTGCCATGGCTACTCTCAGCCATTCGATGATCTACACATGTACCGATGGGATTTAACTACTACTTAGATGTATGCCCATGGGACGGCAGAAGTGAACTACACCGATATAAAGCGATTGCATATCGTACCGATTCATTAAATGCAAGTGCAAGAGGCTGTACACATACGTCTTTTCGAGAGCATAAAGAAAGGGTAGTTTGGTCAATAATACCATATAGGTCATCAAAGCAAGTGCAGACTATGATTATTCAAATAATATTCAAGGAAAAGGAAAAGCCGAGCAGTAGAGATATTTACAACAGTGCTATTCTCGGCATTAATGACATGGAATAGAAAAGAAAAGATGGTGCTAGCTGTAAATTAAATAAAATGTTGTTCAAGGCCCAGGATGAAGCTGTGAAGTTAGACTTCTCGATCACAGTTTAATTCCAGAATTTCGTCCTTTCTGGCTTAGCTATCCTCCGCCTCAGTGCTCGGTTGCTTCACAGTCGCTTCGAGGTCTAATATGACCTTACTTTGATCAAAGAGCGTTGATAGAGAAATTCTTTTGTTGATGCGAAATGCCTCAAAGATCTTACGAGCCCCATCTAGCTCTTCTTCTTTGAGGCTCAAGGTCTTCTCTTTGTCCTTGATATCATTAACATATTCAAGCCCTGCCTTGAAAGCCTTCATAGTTACATCGAATGAATTAGAGAATTCATGAAGAGCAAAGTCTAGAGCTCGACAAGGTAAAGGGTAAGGTAAATTGGTCAAATAGTCAAGCAAGGACTTGACTTTGATTTCGAACTTTGGGACGTCACAAATAACATCATACCCTTCCTTTAAGAGCTCACAAAGTTGAGCTCCTTTGAGCGAATTTCATCATGATTAGTAGAAGAGAAAAATTTGCCTATCGAAGAATGTTTACCCCCAATGACTCGAATGTTGTTAACCTGATGAGTTTTAAGGGAAGGATGATCCATGGTAGAGCTCACTTTGTCCATTGATTCGCTTAAAAATTCATCCATATCGGATAAAGATAATGATGGCGTTCTTGAAGATAAGGGCATATCGGACATAAGAAACCTCCTGAAAGGATGTAACAATCCCATTAGGAGTAGGGTTATCCTCGACAAGGCTGAATCCAGGTCTTCAGGAAAAATCAATATTCACCCTACCATTGATTAAATGACATTGAACCATATAGAGTGCTAAAATTATCGACAAGCTTGAACTGTCCTAGGATATATTTAGCAACCTCATTGTAGCATGATAGAGCATCATTCCTTGGAGATAAAGGATAAGGGAAGTTCATCGAATAGATAATTGGCATGGGAATACCTTGCACCAATCCAAATTGACGGGCACAGTAATGAGGATTGTATGTCTCGAAACCAATAGAAAACCTTCCTCCAAAAGTGAAATCCAGTGGAAGATCAGTGGGAATAAGGATGCTTGCCCAAAATATTAAGGTGTCATGTTGAACAGTCGATGGGTCACACACGAAGTTTATGCCAAATCTATAAAAAAATGAAGTCCTTAAGGATAAGCAGAATACCTACGAAGTACTCGAAGACCGGAAGCCCTCTAATTGGCTAGAGGAAACTGCTACAAAATTTCCAGGGACCAAAAACAGTCTCTATAGGCTGTTTATGTGCATTATACCAGTCGACGAGTGTAGAACCGTAAGACGTGAACATATGAGGAAAATATGATCGAACCCAACCATGCAATATCCATAGCGAACCGACAAAAGGATCAGGATATGCACTAAACAATGAAAATTATGCATTGGTAAGGCCTTTGTACAAAGCAGATAAGGCCATTCGACCTAACCCCATATCAACACCCTGAGTAAGGGTGTATGCGATGTCCACAAGCCTACATGATATGAAAGTAGTACCAAAGATATATCAACAGAGCCAATAAAACAGGAACGCAACAAGTTCTTGAGGAGTTATTGGTCCGTCTAGCTTGCGAAACTCTTTGATGAAGTTATGAAATGAGAGATCAACGAAAGAGGTACCATAAAAATCTGGACATGATCACGACTTCTGATTATAAAATTCTACAAAAGGTGATAAGCCAGTCAGTGATCATATATCGAGCAAAGTGATGGTTACCGAACCAGGGGACAGAAAAAAGCAATTCGTTGATGGCGACCAAAGATAGCAAAGAGCTTCGATAAGCCCGTATTCCATGGGATCTATGGAAAAACAGTTTAGTGATAAAGCCTCTTCTATCTTTGCCGCCTTCTAGATGCTCGACATCTCTTGTTTCATCTTTTGGTACCACCGAGAGAATTGTTCGTCATAGTATGGATATGAGTTGAACGAGAATTTGGTGACGCCTAAGTAGAGATGCTAAGTCGGGTTTGACTTATGGGAAGAACCTCCTTATAAGAACGTGGAAAATGCTTAGTGAAGATGGATGGTGGAGGTGTTGATTTGAGATACAGGCCTAGGATCACATGACGAGCTTTCGCATCGTAATCCATAAAGGATAGGGAGAGGCACCCTTGTTGTTCAAAACCCCGAAGGTTTTCAAAACAATTCAGGTGAAGGACAGCTTGAGCATTGATTGGGGAATTAGCCATTATGATGGGCCGAGTGATGAAGCTTGGCTATGGCTATTGGGTATTTATACTAGTCTATTTGACCAATGAGTTAGGCCCACTAACTAGTAATGTGCACATGAACGAAGGCGCAAGGCTCGAGATCCATTATCAAAATTGGTTATAAGTAATCGTGATACACGTGGACACTTAATGAAAATAAAAGTATTTTATTGAGGAGAAGAAGGTTTGTCGGACAAAAAGTTGTGAATCCCTTGTTGGAGCAAGCACGATGGAGATTCTAGTTTACTCATCTCTGAAATATATGCGTTTCTATTCTGACTCTGCTCTATTGCGGAGTTCAATACTCGCATGTGCTCTTGTTGTTTCAACACTGACATGATGACGCAGTTCCTGCTCGACTTCTGCCTGTTGACGAAGCTTTGTCTCTTGCTGTCGACGAGTCTCTTCAAGGGCTGTTGCAATACACCTTTCCTTCTCGACAAGGACACCTATTTCGTTCGTAATAACCTGAAGAGACTCGCGACGAGTGTTTACCTTCTCATTAGCCTCCTTCACAATGTCAGCTGGCACTTCATATATTTCTGCAGGAATGGCCACCTCTTGTACGTGGCCTAGGAGTTGCTGGTACTTGTTGAACATAGTTTGAAATTCTTAGGAGAAAATTTTGAGTCGTTCCCTGAGTGTCGAAGGAAGTATAGATCCAACTTCAGCATTGTCATTCCCAAGGCGATCGATGAGAAGTTTGAATTGCTCTAAAGCTATAACATCATATGACATTCTCGCAAATCCTCCTCTAGAGAAGTCTAAAAAGCACGTCAATTCCATATTCTTCTTGATAATAACCAGTTTTGATTGATCAGAATGAGGCGACAAGTTATATGGATTAAACGCCAAAATAAATTCAGCTTCGTCTATAGCGTGCATTGCCTTGCCCAGATATGCGGTAGCTGACTAATGGCTAGGTAAAGGAGTTGATAAGACAGATGTCGACGATAAGGCCTTAGCAGAATTAGTCGTGGAAGTCGAGGTTGGAGTGGATGTCGACGGTGAGGTTATGGAAGGATTGACCACAGTGGCTGGAGTAGTGGTCTGTTGGACCATGACACTTGTCCATGGGCCACGTGCTATAAAATCGGAATGATATCTCAGTATTAGGGTTAGATAAGAATTGAAGACAACGCAATGTTTAAAAGACATGTACCTGTCTCAGGCATAGTTGTCTCATGTCCAACTAGATTAAAAGCGATAGTGGTTCCTATAGTAGGGTCAAGAATTGGAGCAATTTGGACAAGTGGAGGAGTAGGAACAATTGCTGATTTAGCTGGAAAGAAAAGGAGAATAAATAAATCCAATAAACAAGACAAGCAGAATGCGCCAGTCAAAACAAAAGTTTACCAGAGGTCATAATAGCAGATGAATTAGGCTAAATGGAGAGCTGTGCTCGAGATGCCATTGATCTGGTAACAGAGGGGTCAGAAGACAACAAGTCGGCTGAGGCTAGTGTTGTGTTGGAAATATTAGTCGATGGAATTGAAATATTGTTGACCCGTTTGACAGAATGAAGAACAGGTGATGTCAAAGCAGTGATAGGGTCCTGCATCGTGGGAGCAGAGATGCTATCTCCTTGACTCTTATCAAAGGAAGTAAGGAGCTCTGAAGAGACCACATTGTGTGTAGCCGGCTTAGTAGATGGCTCGGCAGATAAAGTTCTGGACTTCTTTCTTAGATAAGGAGGAGAAGACCTCTTCTTTTTCTTTTTCAACAATGATACAATTTCTTCCAGTGTCTCTTCTTCATTTAGACCACAGATGATGCGAAGGGGAGGAAGACCTTATAAGTAACAAACCAATATAAATGAGAGAATAAAGTGAGCTGACATAGAGTAAGAAAGATAGAGGTTTACCGTCAGTAGGATTTTCAACGGCATCAACATCCTCTATGTTAGAATCCTCTTTTGTCTCTAAGTTAAGAAATGAGAAAGTTAGAAGATGCACCGAATTAAAACAGAATGGAACGTAAGTGATGGTGCCTATACCTTGGGTAATCGGCTTCTTAGAGCCATCCCGCTTCACACGATCAATTGTGAATTTGAGAGCCTCTTCGTATGCACTTTCAAATACAAAGGAATACCACAAAGTTTGTCATTTAGCAAGGTGTTCTGGATGGGCTTTGAAACCATTAGGGAGGTTTGCACTGTAATGGGTGCGCATTGTGTTGACAATTTCAATACAACAGAGAAGTGGACTTCGATTCTTGAGGGAGTATTCTTTCTTCTTTGCTCCTTCCGAGAAGCCCATTGAATTAGGAATTGGCATGGGAATTGCTTGCCAAAGTCCAAATTGCCTAGCACAATATTGTGGAGAATTTACCTCAAACCCAGGATAGAATCGACCCTTTAATGAAGTCCATATGGGAAGATCTACTACAGATAAAGCACAAATCCAAAAAGGCCTATAAAGGTTGAATCGAGTCGGATTAAACAAATAATCAAATTTTTCATAGCCATATTTAAAGAAAATGACTTGGTCATGATTCAATTCAAGAAAAGCTCGAAGATAGAAGATAAAAGGAGGCGTTTGAGAAGCAATATGTCGAGGGGCACGGCTCAGCAATCGATAACCCAGAGGTAAAGGTAAAGGCCTTTTATACCCTTGCAAAGATAGATAGGGAAGATGACGATTACCTTTACTAAAAAGGGAAGGGAAAGACAAAGCCATCCATGCTTGAAGTATTCAAAAAGCGCTTGAAATGGTTCCAAAATCCCCAAACTTCATTGTCCGAGAGGCATGAGTAAAGCCTCTGTACAAAATTGCAAGAACAAGAGAGGCTAATGCAAGGCGTTGTCCCGTGGCTAAGGTTGCAGCAATTTGCAGATAGTCTTTGCAGACTTTAAGGGCAGGACTAAAAAACACATATTTTGATAACCAAAAGAGCAAGAAAAGGAGACGCTCGTCTTGGGTAATGGGACCTGAAGTCCGATAAAATCAAGACAAGAAATTGTTGTATGCCAGAGCATCCTCAAAAATAAAAGGAGTGGACAGTATAGGTAAATTCTCGACAGTGTGACCGACCAGTTCAAAACCCGCTATGACAAATACATCGAGCATAGTGATGGACATGTGTCCCCAAGGAAAAAAGAAGCAGTTGCTGGAAGAGGACCAAAAAGTAATGACGAAGCCCAATAGCCCACGTTCCAGGTCATAAGATGACATATTGACCTCGAGAGCGACGTCGATCCCGGCAGCTGTCCATAAAAGTTGAGTTTCTTGGTCAGCCTTCAAGCAGATGAACCATTTGTGAAAATCCTCTTCGTAAAAGGGGAAACTTCAAAATCGAGAAGACCCAGTGGACCACACATCTGTAATAGAAGAATATTACAGTGCCAAAGTCTCACTGTGCTTATACGGGAAATGGAATTAGAGATTTACAGGAATATTGAGATGGTCCATGAAGTTGTGACCTAGAGAGAAACAGTTGTATTCATCATCGATAGCTTTCAATAAATGGAAAAAGCAATTACCAGTGCGCGGATCTTCTTTAAATTTGTCAAAAGCCGCGATATAGTTGCTGGCCGAATATTCAGACTTTTTGGACGCCATGAGAAATGATGGATCAAGATCGGCAAAGGGTTCAAGAAGGGATTTTTAGGGTTTAAAGAAGAAGACGCGGCGGTGAAACGAAGCTTTTACGAGAATGCAGAATGAAGAAAACGATTTGAAAAGTCACGGCTGTTCGAAGAAAATACAAGGTGACGTATCCAAAGAATATTGGATGAAGAATTCGTATGGATTGCTTGAAAGGACGTCAAGGGACAGAAAAGCATGATCATCATTTAGGGATTCGTATACAGACAAGGTACAGATTTAAAAGAAATAAATTCAAATTTATACCTTTTAAAAGTAGGCATATGTTGACACTCAAAATTACCCATAGTGGGAGTGGGCCAGTTACAAGTCACAAAGGACATAAAACACGGCCCGCATGGCATGAATCTGGAGAAAGGCTGTGAGTCAGGCCCAGAGGCATTAGAAAGATTTCAGGTAGCTATCGATAGGACACGTCATAAAAGTGTTAACAAATCCAAGATCACGAGCTTTGCACATGACGTTGACAAGTCTAAGATCATGAGCTTTGCACGTGATGTCGATAAATCTGAAATCATGGATTGAATACATGGTGATACGTGGTAAATAAATTCATTTCCACGTGTCAAAAGGTAAAGACATGACCGTGGGCGTGAAGATCAAGAAAGTTAAAGAATGAAACTTGGGAAATAGCAAGGAATAAAGAGACACATGGAAGAAAATCAGTTATTACGTGATGCTTAAGAAGCGTAAGCAACATCGATAAGTCAGGAAGCGGTTAAAGCGCGAAACGTAAGGAAGTGGAAAATGACTTTCAAGGAGATGTAGCCAGCCGATAGTTATCAGGCTGCTCTATAAATACTCAAGGATTTCCAATGTAAAGAGGACCTTCACGAACAACACCACATTTTTTATCTATCTTTACTTTTAGTATATTAGGAGTAGTCATAATTGCAACTTTCAGATTCTATGTCGTAGATTCAATTCCGGCGAAAGTCTTTATCAAGTTCAGTATTGTTGATTAAATTCCAATGTTATGCCACCAGTTTAGCATCGTCGATTAAATTTTGACGTTGTGCTTGGAATATAGCTGTTGATTAGATTCCAGCCATATTTTGTCAGGTTACGACATTGATTAAATTTTGGCATATCTTGAATGGCAATGTCATATTAGTTGTGTCGTTGATCAAATTCCGACATAGCTTGATCTCGACATTTACAAGTTGTCATCTCATTGTTAGCATTGTCAAGTTTGGCGTATTATCAAGTCAAGTTGTAAGACATAAGTTGGGTTTAATAAACGCATTTGATATTCTCTGTTCGAGCTTGATTCAAGACCCTAGTCTCCTATAATAAAATCTGAAACGCAGCATTCGGTGAAAGATTTTCGACGGAATAAAAACCAGCAAAACAGGTATTTATAAATTGAGAGTGAGAGAGAGAGAGAGACATAGAGGAGTGATGGTTTGATGGAGAGAGACAAGGATGTTACAAAGAGAAAAAAGAGAGACAGTGTGAGAGATTTGAGAAGATGTTGTGAATTGTAGGGTATTTATAAATTGAAAGAGAGAGAGAGAGACAGAGAGGAGTGATGGTTCAATGGAGAGACAAGGATGTTGCAGATAGTGGGAGTATGAAGATGTTTTAATTGATAATGTAAATTTCTTCAATATGACATAGTTTTTTTGAGCGTGGAAATCGTAGCGATTTCTGAAGAATCCCAGCTGGTTTAATCTGGGGCGTCGGTCATGTCTCTCACTTTTGATCCAAATCTTTCAATTAAGGCTCAATTTTTTGAAAATTGCTCAAAACAGGTCCAAGGGTCTTTCCCTTAGGGGTGAGCAATTTTCGGTCCGGTCCAGTCCCACCCAAGAATCGGGAATTGGATCGGAAGGACCGGTTCCCATTTTCTAGGATCGAGAATTGAACCGGCTAGTCTTAGGACCATGGATCGGACTGGACTAATGAAACCAATCACGTACTTTTAAATTAGGCTTTCTATTTTAAATAAATAAATGTATTTATTTTTCTATTTTCAAATGGAACCAATCACGTTCCAATGGAACCAATTCCATTTTCCAATGGAACCAATCCTTAAAAAAATTGGTAAAGGCAAGAGGAAATAGATTAGGCTTTCTTTTTTTTTTATCAAAAAATTTAAAAAGTAAATATATATTTATCGGTCCGGTCCGGTTTCCACCCTAGAACTTAGAACTGGACGGCCCATAAACCGGTTCCACTTATAGGAACTGGGAACTGGACCGATACTCTCAAGAATCGAACCAAACTAGCCAGTTCGGTCCGATCCCGGTTCGGGTGGTTCATCATGCTCACCCCTACTTTCCCTCTTGTCTTGTTATTCCAAGGATCGGTCGTGTCTCTGGCTTTCGATTTAGGTAGATATTGTAATTAATTGAGAGAGAGAAAGTGATGTTATGGATCCGGGAATGAGAGCGAAAGCAAGAGAGCGACATGTGCTTCATTATATTGGGAAGACAATTATTACAAGAGTAAGGCGAGAGAGTGATTCATTATATTGGGGAAGATGATTAATACAAGTTTAAGAAAGGGAGCGTGGAAACGAGAGAGACAGAGCGAGAGATCAACGGGGGAATCAGTAGCATTAATCCCCTGAGGCGCCAAAATTCGTCTATTAATGGGGTAGCTTTGCCACGGAGGGGACCGCATCATGAGTCACATGCCCTCAATCTCCAAAAAAGGCTGGACATCAACTGAACTAAGGTTGAACCGTCTCTCTGATTCCATAAGCTTGGTCAGGCTCATTGCATCCGATGAAAAAAAACATATCTTGAGCTGATGATGAATCTTCTGAAAGCATCTCCTGGGACCAACAGCCCAATATCGGCGTCCACGTGCCCACCCCACATTTCCCGAGAGTATTTACGGCAGTTTTTTGCCCATTTTGTATGGGACACGTGTCCTCCTGTTAGGAGATCTCCCCTGTCTCCCTTCCTTCTAATGTGCATATATAAGCAGCCCCCTAAGGCATCGAGCGCCACCCTCGTCACACCACTGACTTCCCCCAATAGACGAAATGAATGTCAACCAGCGACTCATTGATACATATATGACAAACGAAAGGTAAAATCCTAAACCGGCACACCTGTTAACTGCATGACTTCTCGTGGCCTCTCTAATCCAGTGTAGGACTTTGAAATCCATTGTGCTTTTGCGATTCTCAAGAGGTTGTGATAGAGTGAAAGTAATGGAATTGGCCTATCTTGCATAAGTTACTTTGCTTCATGATTCCGTAAGCACAACCGTTCAAAACAATCTCTAAGTCGTATAATTACAAAAGGGCAAAAGAACACCACAAGTGCCATAAGTTGTGTACAGAGATCACTTTGATGTCATATATTTTTTTTGATCACTTTTGTACTAACTTTTTTGAAAAACGATCATTTTAGTGCCAATGCTGACATGGCAGCCGGAAATCTGACGTGTCAATTTTTTTATTAATATCCAATGCTGACATGACTTGCCGGAAATAAGCTTTTTGGCCCGAATTTTGCCAGAATCACTAAAGTGATCTGTTTTCCTTTGACTTGGCATCAAAGTGATCCGAAAAAAAGTTATGACACCAAAGTGATCTCTGTACACAACTTATGACACTTATAGTGTCATTTTGCCATTACAAAAGATACTCTAACATGAGATTTTGAAGGTTCGAAAAAACTAAAGAATTTGCCTCCTCCTTAGTGATGAATGATGAGGATTCTTTTTTAAGGATAAAGCAACGCAAATTATATTAATAAGATAAAAGGATTAAGAAGAATCCCTACTTTGTTCCAATCTTCATGTAGTAAAGTCACTTTAGGAAGCAACATATATAAACAGAGATATGAAGAGGGTGTAGGGAGTCCTATATGGCTTAATCTTTCGCAAGAATTGCTTTGATTATTACTGTGATTTTTCTGTACTTTAATAGTTGCGAGAAGCAATCCTAGCACGAATTTGGTCGAGAAAATATGCATTGGGCAAACATCTTGACCATTCGAATATTTCCATGATAATCACTACCATGTACCATATGATTCGCGGGAAAAGACAGTTGACTCCGGGTTCCATACGGTCGATCTTCCACTTGCGAGGGTCCATGTTACGGTCATGCGGCGTGCTATGGAGGCCTCATGGACACAGATTGCAGTGGTTGCTTGAAAGAGACTTTTGACTATATTGTGGAGCTATGTGAATGGAGTATGGGGTTCGGTTTCAATTATCCATTCACGGAATAAGCGCACGACTTTTCAATGTCTGATATGATTTCAAAGTGTATCCGTTTACGTGCCTGTTGCTGGGCGAGGCTAAGCCTCGCCACATCAGGGAAGGTTGCACCTCGTTAGGGACGGGCGAGGCTCGCCTATGCCTGGCGACCTGCTAGAGAAGGAAGAAGGGAAGGAAAAAGAAAAGAAAGAAATAAAAAGAAAATAATAAATAAATTTAATATATTAAAATATTATTAAAAATTATCTATGTTAGTACCGGTCGTCCTATGTGGCGCGCTCAGCGTCCACGTTAGTGATTTGCAATCAAAATTGGCCCGATAGACTCAATTACAAAAGATGAAAAGATTTATGACTCAAATAGTAAAATTAAAAGGTTTAGGACTGGATTGACAAAAGTGAATAGGTTTAGGACTTTTTGGACAATTTTCCTTTGGAGAAGGCCTAACCCCCTTAAGTTGGGAAAATTACTAAAAAAGTCATAAATCTTTCAATTGACCAATTTAGTCCTAAACATCTTCACATTGATATCAATTGAGTTCATTTAGCTAATTAATTATTAATATGGATGCTGGCCATTATACGTGGCATAACTAATGCTAACATGGACATTTTAAAAATAATTTCTATATTTTTTCGAAATTTTTAAAATTTTTACTTTTCTTTTTTTCCTTTTCTTTCCTTTGGCTTATGGCCAGTCATTGCCATGGCCGAGTACAGGCCACGGGCCAAAGGAAAAGAAAAGGAAATAAAGGAAAGGAAAAATAAAGGAAAGAAAGGAAAAAGGGAAAAAATTATTTAAAAAATTCGAAAAAAAAATTAAAAAATTTGCCCATCAGTCATTACACGTAGGGCAATTATGTTCATGTTAGCAATTTTCGGCCTAAATTGGTCAAATGGACTGAATTGGAACTAATGTGAGAAGGTTTATGATTAATTGGTCAAATTGAAATATTAAGACTGAATTGATATCAATGAAACAGGTTTAAGACTTTTTTTTTATTACTTTTCCATCATTAAGTCAGCTCAATACTTGTGTCCATGTCTTTAGTAAAATGTTTTTAGGAAAATATTTTCTAAATAATTTATTTTCTGTGAAACAATCGGATATGAAGATATACCATGTGATGAATCAACTTTTATCAACCTTTGGGACTTTGTCCTACAGCTTTCGAGCGTGCACACAACGCTCCATGCTGTAGTTTTACTCGACTGGTTGGATTTCGTTGACTCGTAAAGGTAATTTTTTTGTTAGTTTTATGTCAAACGGTGAAGATCACTGAATATGGCAATCCCATGAAGACTTTGCTCGTCTATTGTTGATGTAATTTCGACGGAGGTACGGCGAACCATACGAATTTTAAGGAGTTTTTTTGTTTTTTATTTGTCATTAATTTGCAGTTGAAATTATCCCGCCTTTTACATCTAGCTATTAGGGTAGCTCAAAAATCCGAACCAGCCTAGTCAAGTTGGTTCGGGTTATCGGGTGCGATCCTGACCCATTCCAACTCCTCAAATTTTTTTAGGGGTCCAGCTCGATTTTTGGGGCCTAGGCCGAAATATATGACAAGCTCGGAATGACGCTTTTCAACATAGAATAGACAGATCATCAATTTGATTCTGCTTTTGGAGGATCTATAGTCAGTATAATTTTGCCAAGTTCCTATTCGACATATTTTTCCTTAAACCATTTGGTCTGGCGTGATTTTTCCAACTTATGATTATTTATCAAACCTCATAAATGTTTTTTCTTTCACTACAAAAAAACTGGATTTTTGTCACGAAAATTTGCAACGAAAAAATTTTCGTTGCAAATTTGTGACAACTTTTCCAATGAAAAATAAAATTTGTCGGAAATTAGCGATGAAAAATTTTTAGTTACAAAATTCGTGGGAAATTTGCGACGAAAAATTTTTCCTTGCAAAATTTGTAGGAAATTTGTGACGAAAAATTTTTTGGTCACAAAATTTGTGCGAAATTTGCAACAAAAAATAATTTGTCGGAAATTAGAGACGAAAAATTTTTCGTCGGAAATTTCTCATGAATTTTGCAACGAATTGAAAAAACTCCACATTGTTTGGGTTAATAAAAATTCGATGCAAAATTCGTTGGAAATTTTCCACAAATTTTGCAACAAATTCAAAAAAATTATTGTTCTGTATATTTTAAATTCTTTGAAAAATTCGTGGGAAATTTTCCAACGAATTTCACAAACAATCTTATATTGTTCGGCATAATATAAATTTGTCGGAAAATTCGTTGGACATTTCCAACGAATTTTGCAACGAAATTCGAATACACAGAAAAATAATGTGTTTGTAATTCGTAGGAAAATTTCAACGAATTTTCCGACGAATTCCTAATTTCTGTTTATATATATTCGTTGCAAAATTCGTTGGAATCCAACGAATTTTGCAATGAATTCAAATAACCGATTCATTTATTTTGTGTGTACAAATTTTGTTGCAAAATTCGTGGGAAATTTCCCACGAATTTTGGAACAAATTTCTATTTACGGTGCAATAATTTTGGTGTGTAGTAATTTCATTTCAAAATTCGTTGGAATGTCCAACGAATTTTAATTTTTGGTGCAATAATTTTATTTTGTACAAATTTCGTTGCAAATTTTGTTGGAAATTTGCAACGAAACTAATCCATATTGCAATAATTGGCCCTACATTTGAAAATCATTGGAAAATTTGTTGAAATTTTAAAAAAAAAAACGTTGGAAATTAGTTGCTTATTTGAATTTTGTTGGAAAATTTGTCGGAAATTTCCGACGAATTTTCCCACGAAAATAGTACATAGTGCTTTAATTGCCCTAAAATTTGAGATTCGTTGGAAATTTTAAATTCGTTGCAAAATTCGTTGCAAATTTCCAACGAATTTTGCAACGAAATTAAAAAAACATGTTTATATTGCACATCCACAACCACTTCAAATCTACCGAGTATTTTTGGCTCAACCAAATCTCTTTCTCGTCGTCCTCTTTGCCGTCCACCTCGCGGTCCTCCTCACCGTTGCCGCCCTCACCGTCCACCTCGCGGTCCGCGGTAAGTAATCGCTCTTTATTATTTCAATAAAGTTGTATCGCCGCGGGGATTCCAGGAGGGCTGCGGCCGGTATGCCGTGGAGGGGGGGTCGTGGCCGCAATTCGGGCGGGGGGGTCGTGACCGCCCAGGGGGTAGCGGCCGGGGGGGCGGTCTTGGCCAGGAGGGCTTCGCGGGGTCGCGAGGCACGGGGTTAGTTGAAATTCATTGCAAAATTCGTTGGAAAATTCCAACGAATTTTGCAATGAATTCAAAAAACACATTATTTTTCTGATTAGTAGAAATTCGTTGCAAAATTCATTGGAAATTTCCAACAAATTTTGCTTTCCAATGAATTTTGCAACAAATTCAAAAAACACATTGTTTTTCTGATCAGTAGAAATTCGTTGCAAAATTTGTTGGAAATTTCCAACGATTTGAAAAAAACACGTTATTTTTCGGATTAGTAGAAATTCGTTGCAAAATTTGTTGGAAATTTTTCAACGAATTTTGCAACGAATTCAAAAAAAACATTATTTTCCTTATTAGTAGAAATTCGTTACAAAATTCGTTGGAAATTTCCAACGAATTCAAAAAACACACTATTGTTCGGCATATTAGAAATTCATTGGAAATGGAAAACAAATTTTGCCACAAGTTTCAATTTTCGGTATATTAATTTTGTAGTATACTAATTTCGTTGCAAAATTCGTGAGAAATTTCCCACTAATTTTGCAACGTATTCAAAAAACACCTTATTATTCGGGTTAATATAAATTCGTTGCAAAATTCATTGGAAAATTTCGAACGAATTTTGCAATGAATTCAAAAAATTGGTTAATTAATTTTAGTTTGTACAAATTTCGTTGCAAAATTCGTGGAAAATTTCCCACAAATTTTGCAACAAATTGGAAAACTCCTTATTGTTCGGCTTAATAGAAATTCATTGCAAAATTCGTTGGAAATTCACCAAGATCTAGGAGAGTTCTGGGGAAGCTCACCGGCGGCAAGGCTGGCCCTCGTCGGCGCTGGCGAGGGCCGAGCTTGCCATGGCTGGCGAGCTCAACGGTCACCGGACCGGCTAAGAAGAAAGGAAAAAAAAAAGGAAAATAGTAAGAAAGGAAAAAATAAAATATATTTAATAGATGAATCTTATGTAATTTGTTTTTATTTTAGGTACGTGTCCATTTGAAGGTCTCGCAATCTAAGTGAATATTGCAATTCTTATCAAATTGTCCACTTTTTACTGCAAAGATTTCAATCAAATATTTGGTAAGTCTTCTTGACATGGTAATTTTTGCATTTTTTTTCAAGTTTAAAGTAATTATTTCGTAAAAAACATAATTGTAATTTTCAGAATTTTATGGTTTTAATTAACAATATTAAACAATAGATATGATAAGTTTAATAATTTAGGAGAATTTTTTTTTTGTACAAACACAATGCAAAGAGACAGGAGTTTGATGCATAATAAGAACTTACCTGGACATCGAGGATTGACTAATGAGTTTCGTATCGGGTTGAAACTATTTTTGAACTTTGCTAGTACTAAATATGAGTTTATGGATGGAAATAAGTTAAGGTGTCCATGTAAAAAGTGCAATAATGAAAAATTTCAAGACATTGATAAAGTTAGAGAACATCTTTGTAGATTTGGGTTTATTCCGAACTATTATAATTGGACTAGTAATGGTAAACCATTTATATCTGATGACGGATATCGAAGAAGCGACCAATTTTCAGTTGGACAAGGAGAATATAGCTATTTTAACCAATTGAACCCATATCAGGGGATAGTGTTTGATGAAGTCGATCATAATTTTGTTTCAAAATTAAATCATGCAAGTACTAGCTTTAGTCATACACCTGAGCAAGTAGGAGCTAGTCATGCATCACAATCGGAAGAGATAGGAGTTACATGTTTTAATGAGAATGTGTGTGATGGAACTTTTCAATCTAATCAGTTCTGGAAAGTGTTGAAAACGGTAGATGAACTTTTATGGACAGTTTGTTATAACTACACGAAGGTATCAGTGACAGCAAGACTGTTAAATATCAAGGCAGAACATAATGTGTTTGTGGATTGCTTCAACTCTTTTGTTAAAGTAATGCGGGAAACAATGCCTCGTGATAACATCATGCCTAATGACTTTTACAATATGAAAAAATTAGTGGATAGCTTAGGTCTTCCAGTTGTACGGATTGATGCATGTGCTATGGGTTGTATGTTATATTAGAGAGATGACGAATATGTAGAATCATGCAAATTTTGTAACCAATCTAGGTACAAGATTAACAGGAGGCAGGGTTGTAATCAGAAGTGTAGACCATGCAAGCAAATGTTTTATTTGCCCTTAATCCCCAAGTCGCAAAGGCTTTATGTGTCGCAAGCCACTGCTGAACACATGATTTAGCGTGCAAATGATGAAACAGAAGAGGATCTAATGTGTTATTCTTCGGATGCTGAGGTATGGAAACATTTTGATAGAACATACCCCGAGTTTGCGATAGAGCCTCAAAACATCGGTTCGGTCTGTGTGCTGATGGATTTGCCCCATTTAGGAAATCAAGAAAAAGTTATTCATGTTGGCCAGTTATCTTAACTCCGTACAATCTTCCATCCGGTATGTGCATGAAGATACCTTATATGTTTTTGACATTGATCGTGCCTGGCCCGCAAAATCCGAAAAAATTAATAGATGTTTATATGCAACCAGTGATTAAAGAGTTGCAACGGCTATGATTTGAAGGTGTCCCTACATATGACGTTTCTACTGACCAAACATTTGTAATGAAGGCTGGGCTTCTTTGGACGATAAATGACTTTCTAGCTTATGGAATGTTATCTGGATGGAGTACAATTGGGATCTTAGGATGTCCGATATGAATGGAGAAATCGAAGGCATTCAGATTAAAACATGGTAAGAAGCCTAGCTATTTTAATTGTCATAAGCAATTTTTGCCGCCGAATCATACATTTAGAAGGAATAAAAAAGAGCTTATCAAGAATAGAATCGAAAGAACACATCCACCATTAAGGTTGACCAGACATCAAATTTGGGAGCGCGTGCAAGAGTTTCCAACTGTTGTTGAAAACCCTTACGGCACAATTTTTGCGTACGGAAGTACACATAAGTGGACTAAACGCAGTATATTTTGAGATTTACCATATTGGAAGGCCCAACTTATTCATCATAATCTTGACGTCATGCACATAGAGAAGAACGTTTTCGACAATGTCATAAATACTGTGATGGATGTCACTGGAAAAACAAAAGACAACTTGAACGCAAGAAAAGATATAAGGGATATTTGTGATCGGGCAACACTAGATGCGGATGCAAGCAGTAGGGGACCAAAACCAAAAGCAGTTTATACATTGGACAAGGAGCAGAGACGGGTTATTTGTCAATGATTGATATTGGTGCGATTTCCTGATGGATATGCTTCCAATCTGGGGAGATGCGTTAATATGAATGAGTGCAAGTTGACAGGTCTGAAGAGTCATGATTGTCACATATTTATGGAAAGACTAATTCCGATAGCCTTCAAGGAAGTTTTACCAAACTTTGTGTGGGGCGCCATTACAGAGTTAAGTAATTTCCTGCATGATATTTGCTCAGTAACATTGAAAGCATCACACATTGAGAAACTAGAGAGTGATATTCCAATTATTTTTTGCAACCTAGAAAGGATATTTCCTCCATCGTTCTTTAATTCAATGGAGCATCTCTTAGCTCACTTGCCTTATGAGGCGAAAGTTGCAGATCCCGTCCAATTTCGATGGATGTATTCATTTGAAAGGTAAATTTTTTTTTAATTAAATTTGAAATTACTTCATTACATATTATGTTCCGATAAACTTTTTTCTATTGCAACTAGGTTCTTATATCATTTAAAGAAAAAAGTGAAAAATAAGGCATGTGTCGAAGCTTCAATTTGTAATGCATATATTATAGAAGAAGTGACAACATTTGCATCATACTATTTTGAGCCGCATGTGCAATGCAAGAGGCGGAAAGCAGGAAGAAATGATGATGACCACATTGATCCCAATTGCAAATCATTCTCTATTTTCAATTATTTTGGTCGATCAAGCGGCACATGTAAGTTTCGTCATTTAACAGGCAAAGAAAAGCAGGCAGCCCATACATATATTTTACTGAACTGTCCAGAAGTTGAGCCATACTTCGAGTAAGTGTACATTCGTAAGTATATGTCATATGTGTCAAATAGTTGCTAATACATAAATGACATTTGTTACTAGGAATTTCCGAAATTCAATGTATGAACTACTACCAAATGAGTTTGATCATTTGTGGGAGGAATAATTTGCGACATAGTTCAAAACATATGTAAGTTGCATATGGACGAAATTCAATTTATTCGAATTTTTTATACATCATATATTGAAATATATATTATTGACATTGCGTGTGTCACTTTAGGTTCACAGTATTCATGATCAAGTTTGAGATCAATGATTGTTATATCATCTGTCGTGGAGTCCAAAGTCAAGAGTGCGAAGTTGGCCAGTATATTTCATAAACGGGTATAATTTTCACACTGGAGAATATGGAATGGGAAAAGCCATAATGAATAGCGGTGTGTGTGTTCAATCATCCAATAGTGGCAATTCGCAAGATGATTTTTATGGCTTGTTGGATGAAATCATAGAGATAGAACACCATGGACCATTGATGCGGGTTATGTTATTTAAGTGTATGTGGTTCGACCCCGTGAAAGGAATGAATGTGCATACCAAATTTAATTTGGTTGAAATAAATCACAAAAAAATATATATGAAATATGAATCATTTGTCTTGGCACAACAAGCAATTCAAGTCTATTATGCATAATATCCTAGTTTGAAACATGACAAAGCTGATTGGTGGGCTGTATGTAAAACTAAAGCAAGAAAGAAAATCGAAAAACACTGGAAGGACACGGCATATCAACAAGAGGAAGTTCGTAACATGATTGAAACTGCTGAATATAACATTCCTATTTTACGAGATCCATGTGGAGCGATGATCGATGTACATCAAACAGAAATTCGGGAATCAAATTTTGAAGTGGGTACAGAACGTGATTTTGAGACAAAGGATGAAGATGATGCTCATGAAAAAGATGAAGATGAAGACGAAGACGAAGACGGATATGAAGACGAAGAAGAAGGTGAAGATGAAGATAAAGAAGAAGAAGAAGATTATGATTTTTGAGACTTTTTCCTAATTATTTATACTTATTATTAGTAATGCGGCACGTGTTTTTTGTTGTTGTCGTAATTTTTAATATTTTTGTTGTTGTAATCATTATTGTTGTTGTTATCATTAAAATACGTGGCTAATTCGCCTCATATTTAGCCACGGAATTGAAATAGTCGGGAAAGAGCTACGTGACTAAATTCCCCACGAATTACAAAAAAAAGCCGAACAATACCAGGTAATCAAATTTTGTGCCAAAATTCGTGGGAAATTTCTCAAGAATTCAAAAAACAATTTATTGTTCGGATTAATGGAAATACGTTGCAAAATTCGTTGGAAATTTCCAACGAATTTTGCAACGAATTTCAACTTCGAAAAACAACAATGTGGCTTAACAATTCGTTGGAAAATTCGTGGGAAATTTTCAATGAATTTTCCAACAAATTGAAATTTTTGGTACATCCATATATTACGTACCATTTTCGTTGGAAAATTCGTGGGAAATTTCCAACGAATGAAATTTTTGGTATATTCATATAATTATTTATCAATTTTGTTGGAAAATTCGTGGGAAATTTCCCATGAATTGGAAAACGCATTATTGATTAGATTAAACCAAATTCGTTGGAAAATTCCAACAAATTTTGCGACAAATTCAGAAAAAACATTATAGTTATGAATATTGGAAATTCGTTGGAAAATTCGTCAGAAATTTTCAATGAAATTTGCAACCAATTTCGCTAAAGCGTTTATATTGTTCGGCTTTGTATAAATTCGTTGCAAAATTAATTGGAGTTCCAACGAATTTTACAACGAATTTATAATAACCTTATTCTTTTGGTAAATGTTTAATTCGTTGCAAAATTCGTTGAAAATTTCCAACGAATTTTCCAACCAATTTAAATTTTGCCAAGCAATAATATGGTTTTATAATTCGCGGGAAAATTCATTGGAAATTTCCAGCGAAATTTTCAACAAATTGAAATTTCGGTACATTAATATAATTATGTTTTAATTTCGTTGGAAAATTCATCGGAATGCCAACGAATTCATAAAACACATTATTGTTCGACATGTTTTAAATTCGTCACAAAATTCGTTGGAATTTTCCAACGAATTTTGCCACGAATGTCAATTTTTGGTACAATAATATAATTGCGAACTAATTTCGTTGGAAAATTCGTGGGAAATTTCCCACGAATTTTTCAACGAATTAAAAAACGCCTTATTTTCGGATTAACCAAAATTCGTTGCAAAATTTGTCGGAAAATTCTTTTTGTGAAATTCGTTGCAAAATTCGTTGGAAATTTCCGACAAATTTTGCAACGAATTTCACAAAAGAACGGGTTTCCGTTCGGGGTAATCTAAATTCGTTGGAAATTTTCCGACGAATTTTGCAACGAATTCCCATTATATGGAAGAATTATTTTTCATTCGTTGCAAAATTCGATGGAAATTTTCCAACGAATTTTGCAACAATTTTCGATTATCAAGTGCAATTATGTGGTTGTGTACTAATTTCGTTGGAATGTCCAACGAATTTTGTAACGAATTTTAATTTTTGGTGAAATAATTTTATTGTGTACTAATTTTGTTGGAAATTTGCCACAAAAATAATGAGTTGCCCGAAATTTAAAATTCGTTGGAAAATTAGTTGGAATTTCAAAAAAAAGTGTTGAAAATTTCGGTTGTTCGAATTTCGTTGGAAAATTCGTCGGAAATTTCTGACGAATTTTCCCACGAAAATAATACGTAGTGCATTAATTGCACCAAATTTTGAAATTCGTTGCAAAATTCGTTGTAATTTTCCAACGAAAAAAAAAAAAACGTGTTTACCGAGTATTTTTGGCTCAACCTCGCGGTCCCCTTTGCCTTCGCCGTCGCCGCCCTCTTCGCTGTTGCCGTTGCCGCTGTCGCCGTCCGCCTCGCCAGCTCGCGGTCCTCCTTGCCGTTGCTGCCCTTGCAGTCCGCCTCGCTAGTTGGTAAGTAATTGCCCATCATGCTAAGTAGTCGCTGCCGAGATTACGGGGGGGCTGCGGTCGGGATGCCATAGAGGGGGGTCGCCGCTGCGCGAGGGGAGCAGCTGGGGGGCGGTCTCGACCGGGGGGGGGAGTCGCGACTGCGTGGCCGGAGGGGTGTTTGGAGGCTATAGAAGGGGTTCTGGGCCACGCGAAGGGGTTTTCGCGGCCGGGGGGGTCGCGGCCGTGCGAGTGAGGGTCGCGGCCGAGGGGGGGCCATGACCGCGCGACCATTCGAGGCCAGGGGGGGTGTTTCGCGGCTGTAAAGGGGGTTCTCAGCTGCGCGGGGGGGTTTCGCGGCCACGCATGTGGGGGTCACGGCCAGGGGGGGTCGCAGCTACGCGGGGGTTTTAGTGACCAGGGGGGGAGGGGTTTCTCGGCCACGCGGGGGGGGGAAGGGTGGGTCGCAGTCGGGGGTAGTTGCGCGATTCCGACAGGGGTGGTTCACGGTCAGATTCTAGCGATGGGGGGTTGCAGCCGGAATTCGACTCGGGGGGTCGCGGTCGGATGCTGGCGGAGGGGGGGAGGGTCACGGCCAGAATCTAGCCGGGCTGGGGGGGGGGGGGGGTCGCGGCCGAAATTCAATGGGGGGTCTCTGCCGAAAACTGGCCGCCGGATTCCGGTCGCTAGATTCCGGCGAAGGGTGGGTCACAGCCGCAATTTGGTATCAGACGTCTAATTCGTTTTTCATATTTAATATGCTTCCTTAAACAGTTTAATGGCATCTGATATGATCGAAATTGCAATAGGTTCTTCCAACGAGGGCCGGTGAATTGGCTATATTTCAGAGGCAACAGTCTGTTAGTTGTATTTTCTTAAATTTATTTCTTGCTCTTTGATACAAAATGGTAAGGAAAATGATTTCATTTTCTGTCACTAATACATGTTCATATTTTGTATTATATTTGTCTAACATTTTTACTTGTCAGTTTAAACATAGAGGTCACATGCGTGATGCAGGTTCACAAAGAAGACCAGGCCCCTCCGCTTCCTCATCCTCATCCCCGTCCTTCTCTTCTTCGCCCGCCTTTTCATCTAACCCTCAACAACCATATGATCATGGACAACTCGAACACATTGGCCCATCCTCCGACCCTCAGCAACATTTTCGGGGAGAGCTGGGGGACATGCGAACTGAATTTACTTCAGTTCCATCTCCTTCAGTTCCACCATTTTCTTTAGTGCAACACTCGAATGATAAAGATGAGAACCGATTCATTATATGCCCATATGGAGATTCGTAAGTAATTCATTTTTGTACGTATATGTAAATTATGGATGTTAACAAAATTGTTCATATTGCGAATTTCCCATATGCTTGATTGTCTTATTGTCTATATTGTTATAACATGTTTTCAGATTCACGGATTCTACGTATGTTGTAAGAGAACTTAATAAAATAGTCAATAACTGTTGGATATTGCAGTTTACTACTTTTAGCAGCGCTTCTAAAGAAATAAAGACTTTATGGTGGAATGGGTTCAAAGTTAGTGTTGTCCTTATATTTTCTCACAACGTAAGTTCGGTGTAGCATACTGATGGTCTATAATGAAATTTGTCATGAATTGTCTGGTGTATTGTAATGGATATCTCATCTGTGACCATTATAATGAATTTCAGTTGCGTTTGCTATTGATTGTATCGTAAGTTCACGTAGGATGAAATGGAAGAGGCTAAGGTTAGAAGAATTTTTAAGAAGAAAGTCGGTGATCGCATACGATATGTGATAAATAGAGCGAAGAGAACAAAAGAAAAGCCGGATTTCATTACAGCTGACGATTGGATTGAAATTACGAGAACTTGGGAAACTGAGAAGTATAAGCAAAGGTGTGAACAGAACAAGAAGAATCGAGCTTCTAGTTCTAGTGACAGGTTTGCGTCAGCCACATATGCTGGGGGCTCTATCAGCATTGGTGAGTATAAAAGAAGAATGGTAAGTTTGTTTAAACTTATCAGTTCATTTAATTCAATTGTGACTCATTTTTTTATAAATTTTGTAGGCAGATGAATTGGGAACAGAACCCACATTTACAGCTACATTTGAACGCACATTTCAGAAAAAGGATAAGACATGGACTGACGCTCGAGCAAAAGCTACTAAAGCGCTGGGGATAATGAGGAGGCTGAGAGCTGATTTTGAGGGGTACCATTTTTGGAGAATAGGGAATCTGAGTGATCTACCTAATATGAGGTGTTAATATTTGTAAATAGTAGTGGGTGTGCATGTATGTTTATAGAGAAGTAAGCTGGCGGCAAGGTATTTGAGTATGTTTGTAAATGGATGTTGTACATATTCCTATCGAGACATAGTATAATGTGGTTGATATGTCGATCTTGATTTTCTTGGTGTTCTTCAATTTTATTGTTCGGGTTTAATTATTTATTTCCGCCGCGATTAGCTTTTATAAGAAAGTTGAGTCGGCGACGTATTCCTGGGATGTCACACTTGATCGACTCGTGGAAGTGGGATGTCGCAAGCTCGAAAGAGTTCGGAACGTGACAACCCGGTCGAATTGGTATCAGAGTAAGGTTTGATCGACTTAAGCTGATCAGAGCTTGGAGTGATAAGGAGTGGAGACCCAAGGTAGTGATAGTTGGTTGGAGAAACCTTAGTGAGCCATAGATATACTTAGTGTTAAACGTATTCCAGACTGTTTGTTGTGATTGTGAATGATTGAATATGATAATGGTTGGAGTACAGGTGCCTCTGGACTCGAGGTACGTGCACGAACCCAATTGATGTGATTTGGTGCTGTGTGATTGATTGCCTATTAAGTAGATTACTGTGTTAATTCACTGCCTAGAGCTAGACTGGATTAGCTGGCTTAAGTCTCTAATTCCTGTATAGAATTATATAAAGTAGGAAGAGGTGTGGGAAGAGGCCCAAGAAGGGGCGTAAGAAGAGGAACCAGAAGTCGAAATCGTGCTCGAGCTAGAGTTGTAGAGGACCTCAGGATGGGCGCTAGAGTAATAGAAAACCCAAGAGTTGGTGTTGGAACTACAGTAAATCCCGGAGTTGATGTAAAGGTTGCAGCGGATCCTTGAATGGATAGGATTCTAAGGGCTTTTGTGGAAGTTGGAATTTTAATGGGCAGGCAAACTCAAAAGTGAGATGCCACTATTGCCCAAGCTGTTGAGGCCGCAACAATCGCTGCCATAAATGGCAATAATGGAAATCAAGGACAGGGGCAAGTGAATGTAAATCGACTAATGCATCAGCTAGTCGAGCAGTTTTTGAAGTTGAAACCCCCTAAGTTTGATGGTAGAGGTGACTTGGAAGCTGCGTCACTATGGGTAGAGGAGTTAGCAAAGGCTTTTGAAGTGTTGGGATGTACTGACGAAGAGAAAGTGACGTTGGTAGCGTATTAGTTGTAAGGGAATGCAAATGATTGATGGAATGCCACCAGGGGATGAGTATTTCCAGCTGATATTGCACCGAACTGGGCAATGTTTGTGGAGACTTTTAATAGTAAGTATTTTTCTGAGAGTGCCCAGGAACAGAAGTTGGCGGAGTTCATAAGACTTCGTCAGGGATAGAGAACAGTGGATCAGTACGAGACTGAATTCACTGAGTTGGCTAAGTTTGCCTCGTAAATGGTGGAGAATCCACTAGATCAGGCTCGGAGGTTCAGAGACGGTTTGAGATTAGATCTTTGCAGTTAGATGATTTCTCTGAACCTGACAGATTATAATGAGATTTATGAGCGAGCCCAGGCGATTGAGCGGGATATAGCAGATAGGACTGCCGCTTTGGGATCGAGGTTTGCCCAAGGTAAGGATAATTGTCATTTGGGGAAGAGGTCGATGGTGGATAACCGACATTTTGTCTCTCCTACTAGAAGGAATATTGGGAAACCTGCCCGTTTTCAGAATAGTCCATGTCGAGTATGTGGAGAAAGGTATAGAAATGGACCGTGTCCAAGTAGGAACATGGTATGTTACCGATGTGGTGGAATGAGCCATCAAGCAAAGAACTGCCCTAATAATAGATAGGCTAAACTGCCAGCGTTACTGCTACTGCCCAAAGTTGGAAATTAGGTTGGGCCACTTGTACTCCCGAACTAGAATAGGCCGCCGGCCTAAGGACGAGTTTATGTAATGGCCAGAAGGGAAGCGGAGAGTGTGCCAGGCGTGGTCACAGGACGATCTCTCTCTGTGATCATGCTACGTATGTTTTATTTGATCCGGGAGTGTCGCATTCGTTTGTGTTTGATCAATTTGTTAAATTAACTGGTATGGAACCGCGACTGCTTGATGTGGTGTTGTGTGTGACCACCCCCTTGAATGATAAGATTCTAGTTTCGTTGGGGTGTCCTGATTGCAAGATTGTAATTGGAGATAAGGAAGAGAGAATTGATTTAGCAGTCCTAGCGATGTATGACTTCGATGTGATAGTAGGGATGACTGGCTAGTTAAATAGAGGGGAGTGATGGATTGTATTAACAGGATGATCCAATTTAATCCTATTGGACATTCAGAATTCAAATTTGTAGGAAATCGTGGATGGACCTCAATTTAATCCTAAGGGTGTGAAGGATTTTTAGCAGCTGTAGTTGATTTGACGGCTGAGGAGCTGAGGCTAGAGGATATAGCTGTGGTGCGCGATTATCCCGATGTCTTTCCTCAGGAATTGCCGGGATTGCTACTAGAAAGAGAAGTAGAGTTTGTAATCGAGTTGGCACCTAGGACTGAGCCAATCTTGAAAGCACCTTATAGGATGTCATTATCGGAGTTGAAAGAGTTAAATGTGCAAATGCAAGAATTATTGGACAGAGGATTTATCCGTCCAAGTGCGTTTCCATGGGGAGCGCCAGTTTTGTTTGTAAGGAAAAATGATGGATCGTTGAGATTGTGTGTTGATTATCGTCAATTGAATCAGGTGACGATTAAGAATAAGTATCCTCTGCCAATGATTGATGATTTGTTTAATAAGCTGCAAGGGGCTTCGGTATTTTCTAAAATTGATTTAAGGACTGGGTATCACCAGTTGAGGATTAAAAAAGAGGATATACCGAAAACGGCGTTCAGGACAAGGTATGGACATTACAAGTTTACTGTAATGCCGTTTGGGTTGATGAACGCTCCAGCTGTGTTTATGGATTTAATGAATAGAGTGTTCAAGGAATTCTTAGACCAGTTTGTGATAGTCATTATAGATGACATATTGGTGTATTTGAGGAGTCCAGAAGAGCACGAATTCCATTTGAGTAAGGTTTTGCAGACTTTGAGAGAGAACGTATGCTAAGTTTAGCAAGTGCGAGTTCTGACTCAATCGAGTTGCTTTTCTTGGATATGTGATCTTGAGAGATGGAATTTCGGTAGATCCAGCAAAGATGGAATTTCGGTAGATCCAGCGAAGATTGAAGCCGTAATGGAATGGCCAAGGCCAACGACTGTAACTGAAGTTCGAAGCTTTTTGGGTTTAGCCGGATATTATAAACGCTTCGTGGAAGGGTTTTCGGCAATAGTAACACCGCTAACATATTTGTTGAAAAAGAAAATAAGGTTTGAATGGACAAACAAATGTGAAAGGAGTTTTCAAGAGTTGAAGCATAGATTGACGACGGCACCGGTGTTGACTATTCTATCACGACTCAGAGGATACGAGATATATAGTGATGCATCGTTAAAAGGATTGGGATGTGTGCTGATGCAACATGGGCGAGTAGTAGCCTATGCATCATGACAGTTGAGGCCGCATGAACTGAATTACCCGACATATGACTTAGAGTTATCCGTAATAGTGTTCGCCTTGAAGATTTAGCAACATTATTTATGCGGAGAGAGATTTCAAATTTATATTGACCATCAAAGCCTCAAGTATTTATTTTCGCAGAAGGAGCTGAATATGAGGCAGCGACGTTGGATGGAACTGTTGAAGGACTATGACTATGATATTCTATATCACACCGGAAAGGCAAACCAGGTAACGGATGCGTTGAGTCGGAAATCAAGCATCGCGCACTTGACGGTTAAGGAATTGTCCTTATTGAAGAAAGTGCGAGACTTGGAGTTTAAGTTTGAAGTAAGTCGAGTCTCAAGCTTGCTAGTCACGCTCAGGATTGAGCCGGAAATTTAAGCTAAAGTTAAGGCCTTACAATCTACGGACTCAGAGATACCAAAGATTATGGAGATGGATAATACTAAGAGAAAATCGGACTTCCAAGTATCCGAGGATGGGATCTTGAAGTTCCGAGGACGATTATGCGTGCTTGACGATGCGGAGCTTAAGGAAGAAATTTTGTCGGAGGCGTATCGTAGTAGTTATAGTATCCATCCGGAGAGCACAAAAATGTATGAGAATTTAAGGCAATACTACTGGTGGAATGGCATGAAGGTAGATATAGCCAAACATGTGGCTAGATGTCTGACTTGCCAGCAAGTGAAAGCGCAACACTATAAGCTTGGAGGATTGTTGCGACCTTTGGAAATCCCAGAATGGAAATGAGAACATATTACAATGGATTTTGTGATGAGATTGCCAATGAGCCAAAGAGGCTATGATTCTATATGGGTAATTGTCAATAGATTGGCTAAATCGGCACATTTTTTGGCCATGCGAAAGGACTTCGCACTGGATCGATATGCTGATTTATATGTGCAACAAATAGTTAGATTGCACGGGTTGCCAGTGACTATTATATCAAACCGTGATCCCAGATTTACCGTCAATTTTTGGAAGAGTCTACAGACGGTGTTAGGATCGAAGCTGCAGTTTAGTACTGCTTATCATCCGCAAACGGACGGTCAGTCTTAAAGGACGATTCAGACTTTAGAGGACATGCTCCGGGCATGTGTGCTGGATTTCCAAGGCAAGTGGGAGGAACAATTGCCCTTAGTGGAATTCGCGTATAATAACAGTTTCCAGCAGAGCATTGAAATGGCGCCGTTTGAAGTGCCATATGGTAGGGCATGTCAGATGCCCGTATGTTGGGACGAAGTGGGAGAAAGGACTATAACTGGACCAGAGTTAGTCCAACAGTCGGTTGAGGCTGTTAAGATTATACGCGAACGGCTGAAAACAGCACAAAGCTGTTAGAAGAGCTATGCAGACCGAAGGCGAAGACCTTTGGAATTCTAAGTGGGGGATCACGTGTTCCTTAAGGTGTCGTCCATGCGAGGATTGTCCCGATTTGGTAAGAAAGGTAAATTGAGTCCGAGGTACGTGGGACTATTTGAAGTGTTGGAAAGGATTGGAGAATTAGTCACCTTGTGTTACCACTAAATCTATCACAAGTACATAACGTGTTCCACGTATCGATGCTAAGAAAGTATGAACCGGACCTAACACAAATGCTGAACTATGAAGAGATAGAAGTTGACGATAAGGTGTTGTATGTTGAAAAACCGAAAAGGATCAAGGATCAGAAAGAACAAGTTTTGAGGAACAAGACGATCCCGATGGTTAAAATCGTGTGGGAGCATCACGGGACTGAAGGTGCAATTTGGGAAAGCGAGGAATTGATTCAGCGTCATTACCCCCATTTGTTGAATAGTTAGATGGATTATAAATTTCGAGAACGAAATTTTTGTAAGAGGGGAAGAATTGTGACATTCCAAAATTTCGCCCATTTGGGATTTATGAAATGAGCAATTTTATTAATGTGCTTATAGTTGATTCTTGCTCGGAACTGATCATTCCTGGGATACTAACCTATAAGAAAATGCTAATTAGGGATTTAAATTCGTACGACTAGAGAGATTCAATCGTGAACCAACTTTCAATTAGAAAATTATCGATGTGACATTTTAAGCCAACGAGGGCCAATCTTAGGATAGTATGGACCGATTCGCCACTGTCATACTAGTGGATCATGGGTAATTCCGTTTGGCCACGAAATGAATTGATGAACGATCCAGAACCTATACCGAACGATCGTGCCCGTCAAAACTAGTGATCGATCCTTGCGATTTTATTGACAATCGAGGTCGCTACGATTTAAACGAACTTGCACGTGACTTGATTTAGTATCAGTCATGGGTTGATTATGTGAATTCCCCCAAAACCGCCAATTAGTCTGAGATACGCACAAGTTATATTATATAGAATTCAATTATTAAATTAGACCAAATTGGGCATCAGAAAATTAGAAAGTCACGACGGAACGTTAGGACGACGTTGCGGTTGTGATGTGCAATTTTGGATGTGCCCAAATTCTTTAGAAAAATTCAATTTCGGCAAGAAAATAGGAAAGTGACCTATTTTACCCTTGAAAATTTCTAAAGGGCTAGTTATTTGGAGCAATGGCATTTTCGTAATTTTGCCATACATTTTGGAAAAATCAATTTTGCCCTTGGACTTTTTGAGAAATTCCAAGATTGCCCTTGGATATTTTGGATAAGAATCGATCTGGGTCGTCGATTTCAATATAAGATCGAATCTGGACTGTCGGATGAAAAGGTTAGAGAGGACATTTTGGTCATTTGACATTTTTGGTTAAAAGTTGGATTATTTAGTCTAAGGACCCTCTCTCTCTCTCCTTATTCTCTCTCCTCCCCCTCTCTCTCCTTCGGCCCCCCACTGTGAGCCTCTCCCTCTCTCGCCGTTAGCTCTCTCCCGCTGATCGCCATTGTTCGCCGCACCGCTATCATGCCACGCTGCTTCACGCCAACCTTACCCCACTGTGACTCTCTCTCTCCCTTTCAACCTCTCTCTTCTTGGCCGTGAGCCAAGCTGGCCGCCGTGAATTGCCGCCGCCCGCCGTGAGCCGATCGCCACCCGCCGCTTGTCGTATGTCACCACCGCCGCACGCCACCGCCTATTGCCGCCCGTTTCGCTCTAGCCGCCTGAGGTTAGAGTCGGGTAAGTCACGATCTAAACCTCGCCTAGTTTATCGGGTAAATTTGGACCTGTTTAGATGCGGTTTGATAGAAATTAGGGGCTAAACGGAATAACAAGCCGTATGATTAATTTCGGGAATTTTTGGAGAAATTTTAGAAGCCGAGAGACGGCTGTGATGGTCTGTTTGAAGGGCTGTAGGGTGCTGTTGGGTACATAGATGGTACCGTTAGGTCTGGCTTGGAATTTCATGAAAGTGTCGTGAAGAGCCGGAAGTGAAATATGGTGATTTTGAGTGTGGAAAAGGCTGATTGATGGCTGTGATGTGCCATTCGATGTGCTGTGGGGGTGCTGTTTGTTGCGTGGTTAGTACCGTTAGGTCCAACTCGAGATTTTGTGAAAGAGCCGTGAAGGATCAGGATTGATCTAACGTTTGGATGTGGAAAAATGTCAATTTGTGTGTTGATCGCATGTTTGTAATGTGATTGTGTTGTTGTGATGTATTGGGTGCAAGTGTGTGCACGGAATTTAATGCGAATGTATGTGAGTGTGATATTGGGATCGGGCCGAGGCATTATTAGCTTGGGTCGCGATCAAGTAGGCCTATCGCATTTGGTATTGGCTGAGGATTGAGGAAATGGAAAATGAGTTTGACCCGAGGCATGATCAGCTCGGTGAGAATTAGATCAAACCGAGACATTTTAAAACTTGGGTCGCGATCACGTAGGCCTGTCGCATTTGGCGCAGGCTAAAGAAAGAAAGTGAATGTGGGATCGGATCGAGGTGTGTGATGCTCGGAGCGCAATTGAATGGGTCAAGGCGTGTTGACGCGGGCCGGGGAAGTGTTTGTGAATGAGATGTGTGGCATGGAAAGTGAATGTGGGATCGGACCGAGCCGTGTGATGCTCGTGGCGCGATCGAGTGGGCTGAGGCGTGTTAACGCGGGCCGGATAAGTGATTGAGTAAATGTGAGTACGACGAGTGGGCTGGAAATGTAGTGTGATTGACGTGTATATTGATATGTGGAAAGTATGTGTGTTTTGGCATGTATATGGGAATTTTATATTGAGATTGTGAGCTAATGTGTAGGATACGTATGCCGAGAGTCCAGGTACGTGTGATTGTGGTTTGTTGGTTGTGTGGATTGATTGGTTGTGTATCTAGATGTGTCTGGAATTACGTGGTAGCCTAGGTAGGGTTTAGGTTGCAATTTATTGAGAAATGTCTTATGGTTGTTTTAACTAAACTATTTCAGATCACCCGCCTGAGCTATGAATCCGCCGCCGCCGCCAAAGCGTTTTGGTATAGTTATACATACCGACAATAATTTTGTAGAGTACCCAGTAGATGAGTACTACACCTGGATCGAACATACCTCGATAGTATGGGTAGATATAGGACTACCCCCTTGGCAGGCACATACATATACTGTGTTGACGTTTAGAGACGGGATGAGTTTGGCCCTATCCAAGGCTTTCACATCCCCTTTGATGGAGTTGGGGACTGGGATCCATCAGCCATATCCCCGCCTGATGGTGAGCCGACTAGTTTGAAGACTAGTTTAGCTCAGTCTGGACTCCACCCTGCTTCTGCGGTACCTGAACCCTCGGAAGCCAAGCATGAACCTGAATAAGAAGAATCCCAAGCGGGATACGATCTGATGGACATAGATCTTGAGGTAATTCCCGATAATGGACAAGAAGGAGAAGAAGAAAACCCATAAGTAGAGCATGAGAGTGAACAGGAAGACATATCCGTGTACGATTATAACCACTGTTATGTACCAGAGGATGAGCCAGTCGAGGAGCCTGTCAAGGAAGAGCGGGATGAGATACCAGGGGAGTCAGGTGACATAGACCACTCGATTGAGATTGGAGCTGAGTCAGAGTCCTCAGTGGAAGCGACGATTCAAGAGGAGTCCGATCCAAGTGATAGTGAGTCGGATTCAGAATGGACGCCGTCTCGAGGGCGCTGGGGCTAGTGAGGAGGCTGGGAGCTGATTTTGAGGGGTACCATTTTTGGAGAATAGGGAATTTGAGTGATCTACCTTATTTGAGGTGTTGATGTTTGTGAATAGTAGTGGGTGTGCATGTATGTTTGTAGAGGAGTAAGCTGGCGGCAAGGTACTTGAGTATGTTTGTAAATGGATGTTGTACATATTACTATCGAGACATAGTATAATATGATTGATATGACGATCTTTATCTTCCTAGTATTCTCCAATTTTATTGTCCGGGTTTAATTATTTGTTTCCGCCGCGATTAGCTCTTATGAGAAAGTTGAGTCGGCAACGTATTCTTGAGATGTCGCACTTGATCGACTCGTGGAAGTGGGATGTTGCGAGCTCGAAGGAGTTCGGGGCGTGACAATTTTTATCGTTGTTTTGTTGCGGTTAGGCTGACGCTGAAGGTTGTCTTCTTCTTCCTCCTCTTGGTTCTCCATTTTTCAGCTCTGGCAACGCTTAATTAGTGTCATAACATACCTTACCAAAAAAAAAAAATTAGTGTCATAACATTCATTTTCAGACGTTTACTGCTGCAAAAGAGAGAGAGAAGTCGCAGGTGGCCCAACCTTTTATACGATTAGGCGGGCCTGAACCTTGGGCAGGGTGGCAAACCATCACTGATAAATTATATAAACAAAATGACACTTTTAATACTATTGCAGGGAGTTGATAAATTTTAGGATTTGCGCTGCAATTTTTCCAATTTTTTTTAAACAGTTGTTTTAGGTTATGTGAAAAGTAAAACCATGTCCTATACACAAACATCACAAGGTGTACATTAGGAGAAAAAAAAATCCAAAATCATCCAAAAAAAAATCTCTCAAAAGCACATGCTATCCAATTACTAATCACACACCCAATCTCTTTAGTTGATTTTGGAATTTCAGCTGTCATTAGAGAGAGAAATATCGACACATGGTTCCTCATGTTTTTAATTAAATTTTTAAATAATGTCAATGGTGTTGGAATCCAATGTTCATAATGGCTAGAATTAAAGCTCTATTTGTTTTGTAGCAAATGAATGATTTGAAAAGCATTTTCCTAAAAATAATCATTTATATCACTTGAAAAAATATAGTTAATGAAAAGCATTTTTGTTATCACTTGAAAAGCATTTTCATTATCGAGAACCATTTATGTTTAAACAATTTTAGCGAATGATGAAAATATTTTTCGTTCATTTATTTTCATAAACAATACAAGCAATTATTTTTTCAAAAATGCATTCTAAATTATTCATTTTTCACGAAACGCAACCTAAAATATTTAACGTTAATAGTTTTGTCATTGACACATGGCGAAATTCCATCTCTTCCCATCAAGTCAAAGGTTGTCATAATTGGATTCATGGATCCTAAATTACTATCCTGGCCTGTGTATTAGGGGCTTAGAAAACAACAGTGCAATGCACTAAAGTGATGCAATGCATGACGCAAGCTTCTTCTTCGGCTTTGGCCGATGGAGAAGGAACGGGAAGATAGCATTTATTTCAGCTGAACTCTTTTGGAATTTCCGAAAGAACGAAATGATGCTGCAAATCGAAGCGAATGACCACGCTCTCAATCTGATTAATTCTCGATAAATTAGTTTTTTTTTCCAAAGTTGCAAGCATTAGGAGTTGGTACTTTTCGTGTTCCAAGTGGAATTTGGCTCAATTTGTCAACTTGCAATTTAGTAGCTTCCATGTTATTCATGGTGTGAACTAGCATTTTATGATATGATTTGATTGAAGTTTCGAAATTGAATTTAAATGTGAGCAAGGGATGCTCTTGAAGCTATTGCTTAAGAGATTTAATCATATTTTGGACATTTATTACTTAAATCCCAAAATTTACGAAAGATATAAGAGATTTAATCATATCTGCTTTAAAATACTTAACTTAGCCTACTTTGTATATCTTTACACTAGTAAATTTCATCCCTGCATGGTTGGGAATTTATATTTCCATCTTTACTTAGGAAAATTTTAAAAATGGATCCAATCACTCTTTACTTCAAATTTAACATTTTCTCGAATTTTTCAATCAATTGTCTTTAATTTCCGTAACACTCTAATTCATTTGAAAAACTTCTTCTCCTTGACCGAGCCACCTGTTCGTTTGCGATTACATTAGAGTGTTACGAAAAACTTCTTCTCATTTGAAACCTCCAGATCCTGCCTAAGCCACCTGTTCGTTTGCGATTATTGAAGCTGCCTGCTCTTGTTCTTGTCCCATAGATTTGGCGACTGGATTCGCCGTCGTCCTCCCTCCCGAGGGCTCCTCTCTGGCATGCCGCCATTGGGCGGAGCTGCCTCGACCGTTGCCTTGACCCACGGCGGCTTGATGCCTGACTCAGTGAGTTGACTTGCTGAGTCCCCGGCCGGCTGCAACGCGAGGTCAATGCGGCAAACGAGGCAGGTGGTGTAGGAGGCGAGCCACTTGCCTATACAGTCGGGTGGAACGTGCGGTTGCACTTGAGGATCAGGCGGCGTTTGTCATTGTCTTCGAAGTCATCATTCAGGCACACGACGTACTCCATCAACGCCTCGTCGATCTTGTGCCCCTTCACGGTGGAGTAGACGGCGGTCAGGAAGGTCTTGATGACGGTGGGGTTGAGGCCATGAGGGGTGTGGAGGCGGTGCCTTTCATGGCAGAGGGGGTGAGCAGTGCAGTATTCGGGAGGCAGCAGACCATATATTGCGACATGTACCATAGAAATGAGGATGAACAGGAAGCTGATGATGGCGAAGGCGACAGGGGTGGCGACGGGGCCATAGTCGAGGATTTCATTGGCAGCGTCGGAAGGAAGAGTGGTTTGGAGAACGAAAGAACGATAGAAGAAAGTAACGCTGAGAAGGAGTTGAAGGACGGTTGGAGGATTTGCCGCTTGGTGGAGTAGAAGCCGGTTGGGCGGCGGCAGAAGGTGGATGTGAGACCGGAGGCATGAGCAAAGCGAGAGAAAGATGGAGGTTTGCAACTTCACGATCTTCTATATGCCAAAAATAGATCATGCCAACTTAACCATACCAGGCCACTTTTCCTTCTCGACAGGTAGCTGCTGTTGCAGCAATGTGCGTGCGAGCGGAAGCAGATCATCACCCTCTAATGACGGACGCCATTCAGCCACTAACTCCTCTGGCTAAGAACTGCTCCAGGCTCGATCAGTTCTTCCAATTCCTTGAGATTTCAGAACAATGCAGTTAGCCCCAGGTTGGTAACCAGGGTAAAAGGGATTCCTAAGACAACATTTTCCTCACTGGAGGCATGAAGAATCTTCAGAATTCAGAGGGACCATTGAATACACCAGACAACATGCGAATACGGAAAAGCATCACAAAGAAATATCGCATGCAAATATGAAGATCTTGACTATCGAGATTGTGCAATCTTTTTCCCAGATAAGGATATTCGGGTCCTATCTAGAAGCTGTGCATGCTCATCTCTAAGATCATGGTTCCATAATTTCATATTTGATAAGATAAAGTAAGTGTTGAAGAAATTGCCCTTCACTATGGTTTGACAAGAGAACTCAAATGCTAAAACCTGACCAGGAACTCACTTAATATAATGAGAATAACAAGGATCAACTCAAGCACATGTAAATACAAGAAAAAAATGGCCATCGCCCGCATAAAAATTGGCCATTGCTTCAAGCATCGGTAGGAGCAGGTGGTTCATCTTTATAGTTGTCACCATTTAACTCTGGAACATTGATATTAGAAATATTCACAGGTGGTAGTATTGCATAATGTGCAAACATGCTTATGTAACAAAATTTGAGGCAAAATCTACATAAATCATGTTTTACCAATGTAAAACATGTCACAAGATATGAATCACATTACATTAAAAACTGCATGTGAACTAAGTTTCTAATTTATTCATAATTCACTTATGAAGAAACTATCATATTATATTCATTTTCTTAATCCATGTGGGTAAATCAAGAAAAGTCATATGATATTTCATCTTAATTAATCATATTAATATAATAAAAATTCATGTGGGAAAAAATTTCTTATATTGATATGATTAATTACAATTAATGTCCTTTTACTATATGTGATCCAAAGGCTTTTAATGGGGATAAGAACACTAGGAGTGACATAACTTTCGTACGGCGCTCACTTGAGTGTCATAACTTTCGTATGACGCTCACTTGAGTGCCATAACTTTTTTTTTTTCGTTCATTTGAGTGTCACATAGAAGTAAAATAGATCATTTGAATACCACTTCCGGCGAAAATAGATCATTAGAGCGACATTTTCAGCAAATGAGCTGACATGAATTTTTTAATTAATTTTTCATCTGACATGGATTTTTTTAATGTTATTTTATTGATTTTTTTGAATTTTTCTTTTTCTTTCTTAGTTTTCCTTTTTTTTTTTTCAAGGATCGCGAGGCTCGCCGGTGACCTTCGCCAGAGGCCTCACCCTCGGCCAAACTAGGTGAGGGCCACTTCACCATCGGCTGATATGGTCATGAAGGTCCTTGGTAAGGCCATCGTGGTCTCGCTAGCCGCGAGAGAGGTGGCGAAGGCTCTCGCTAGATCTGGCGAGGCTGCCTAGCCCGCAATCACGAAAGCCCTTAGCTTTCGCCATATTTGGTGGGTGAGGAAGTAGAGGAAATGAGAAGCAGAGAGAAAGCACTTGTAGAGATGGCAAGAGGGGCTATGGAAGAAGGTGGGTTTTCTTGGTCTGATTTGGGTGCTCTGCTTCAAGAGCTCATACTGCAGAGATCAGCTCACAATGAGAAGATCCGATCCATGACCTAAACAAACCAATCTTGAATTTTTGCTTCTGGAGAATAAAACTAAAGAAGGCTGCCTTGCTTGTGACGGCGTAGGGTCTCGCTAGATCTAGTGAGGCCGCCTTGCTCGCAGTCGCCTAGATCTGGTGACAGCCTTTGCGGCCTCGCCCAAGGCCTTTGTGGCCAAGGGCAAGGTGGCCCTCGCCCAATCTATGTGAGGCCTTCACAGCTGACAAGGGTCACCAAAAAAATTTTGCAAAAAAAAAAATTAATAACAAATTTTTTTATAAAAAAATATTAAAATATTGTCCACGTCAACTCCAGTGAAGCCACGTAGAACAACCAGGGTCCGTGTCGGATTTTTCGACTGCCAAATGGCCGATGGCACCCAAGCAATCACTTTTTCAAATTTTTAGCACTCAAGTGAGTGAAAAAAAAGTTATGACATTCAAGAAAGCATCATAACTTTACGAAAGTTATGGCACTCATAGTGTCTTTATCCCACTTTTAATGTATATAATTTAAGATAATTAGAGATGTCGTGGCTAATCTCTAATTAAGCAAAATTATATATAGACTCGATATTTAATTTCACGCATAAAACATTCATACAATTGCCTACAAGGGCAAAACAGTAACATTCATGCGGCAAGGACAAAATAGGAAAATCACGTGGCAAGGGTAAAATAGGAATTTTCATTGGCTATGCATTTGTTTTTATCATTTTCATGCCAAAATTTTTAATCCACTAAATGTCCATGCATCTTGTTTTTGTCTTTTTCCATTTAAGATTCTAAACTAAACCTATCTTAGTCTAATAAAGAAAATCAACAAACAATGTATTTAAGAACAGTGTGAAAAGTAAATACCCAATGTATTGGGTGTTGAAAGAAGAGCTATTCTAAGTGCGATAAAAAAAAACCAGTAACTCGTCAGGTAATTATTACAAAATGAATTGGAAACTCAAGACATGGTCGAGTAACAAATGAATTGTACAAATTAAGACTAGATTGAATATCAGTCTTTAATCTCCATTTTTAAAATTCTCAAGGACTTATTACGAAGCTCAAAGTGAACCTAGAAGTGTAAACATATCATAGGCAAGGAAAAAGGTCCCACTCATGGCTAAGGCTACAACGAGCCATATGTTTTCACTTGTCCAAATTAGGGTCATTAATTTTGATCATTGGACACAAAGTGCGTAATTAATTTATTACCGAGTATCCTCAAGGTCAATAATAGTCTGCATTTCCTTTATTCATTATCGGACATGTGACTTAAACTATGCTAAATACTAAAATTGGTTCTCTTTAGATTTTTAGTCATCTTCTAACTAACTAATTTTTATTAAAACCTAAGCTAATCTTATTTATTAATTAAACTAAGCTAGCTATTACAAGCGGTTGAGACCGGATTGGACATCAGTCTTTTGACCACCTCCTCCTTGGATCATCTCACTTGGCCAAGATCCATGGTATTGGTTTTCATTCCTTCACATCCATTCATAAAATCAAATGCAATCGTACAAAACAATCAAGCAACAAAGTTCATCGAAATCAATCAATGGAATGGCCTCGGGGTCGGCCTTTGCCTTCCATGAATTTCGATTACCCCCATTCCTAATGACTATGATTAATTGATTGCTGGTTAATGATAATCAACCACCATTTGTATTGACAAAACGATGATCGATACAGCTTAACCCCTAAATTTGGTTCTAATGTTCACCATAAACTACCCGCCGAGTATGCATCGTACCTAATCATTCATCTAACAAACACATGAGTACGTAACAAATTAAGCATGCAATTAGGCCCTCGTTTCTAAATTAATCACACAAGGGGAAGTGAGCCTCTTGAAGATCACTTATTCAATTAAAGTTTATCTTTCTATTTAGACCCAATTGGCTTATCAAACGAAGTCTGATTGACATGGTTCAAGTGTCATTAGAAAGTTTACGATATGTCGTTCAAAGTTCTTGAAGACCATTTGGACCATTTCTAACCCGATTTATCCAAAAAATTTAACTTAACTCGGATACCCCATACTCGACTCCGTTTCAGCCCGTAATTTGAAAAAAATGCGACAAAAATATCAAATGACGTCAAAAACGCGTCAAATTTTAGAGGGAGTTAGAAAAACGTGTGCTGAACAACTTTCAAGTTTTAACATTTTGCTAAAAACCCCTTGATTTTCTCAGTAATTCAATTTATTTGGACCATTTGGACCATTTTCTAACCCAATTTATCCGAAAAATTTAACTTAACTAGGATACCCCATACTCGACTCCGTTTAAGGCCGTAATATGAAAAAACGCGAGAAAAATATCAAATGATGTCAAAAACGCGTCAAATTTTAGAGGGAGTTAGAAAAACGTGTGCTGAACAACTTTCAAGTTTTAACATTTTGCTAAAAACCCCTTGATTTTTCCCAGTAATTCAATTTATTACCAGAACTCAATTGAAAACAATTTTAAAGGCTAGATTGACCTTATCCGAAATTTCTGCCAAATTGGCCCAGCAAATGTTGTTGTTAGGTCCTCAAGCATTCCAATTTACAAGTTTTAACATTTTGCTAAAAACCCCTTGATTTTTCCCAATAATTCAATTTATTACCAGAACTCAATTGAAAACAATTTTAAAGGCTAGATTGACCTTATCCAAAATTTCTGCCAAATTGGCCCCGCAAATGTTGTTATTAGGTCCTCAAGCATTCCAATTTACAAATTAAGACCCTAATAAACAACTTTTTAGTTTTGAGCTTTTGCAAAGGACCTCAATTTCATCAAAATTGCAAAACACATTTGGGTGCTCAGGGAAGCAATTTCCCATATCTAAGTGCGAAAATATTGCGGCACATTGATCATACCTTTGAGCAACCAAAAGAGCCTCAATTCTAATGAATTTTATGTCATTGGAAAGCTTAATATCTCATTCACAACTATCATGAGAACACATCTCGAAATTTCAAACACAGAAAATCATAAAAATCATGAAACAAACAAAGGTCGGTCAGGAACAGATTATCACAGATTCTAAACCAGTTTTTCCAGATTTCATGTTCAGGTCATGGGTACATTTTTACCTAGCAAACGATGTTCATTTTCGACGTGCGACCTATCTAATCGAAGCTCAAGATGTCAGGATCATTTCATTAATTAATGGCTTTGCAAGATTTTGAGGTTTACTAAGCCTAATCACCCATTTAAACTCTGTGACTCACTGGACTTAGAAAATGCAAGTTCTCCTAATATCATTCTATTAATCAATCAGCTCCCCAAGCCATTCTCCCAGCCTAGACTGACTTAAAATCAGTTTCAAATTTCTCTATTAGGCGAGTCCCTAACAACTTCCAAGAATTCTAGCAAGTTCCAATGAACTTCAAGCAGATTTTTTACAAATTCTAACAGGAAACAAGTCATAGACAATGGACAGCAGCAAGCAAACTTGCAGGACTAAATCCTCTATTGAACATGATCCCAACAGTCCTAGGTAATAGTTGACAAAGCATAAGGATGTCTTACCTTGAGGGATTGGCCTCCTCCAGAAATAAAAGTCGAGAAAGATAAATCCAGACCACATGCTCATCACCGTTTGCCACGGAAAATCACCGAGATATACATGAACAAAGAAACAGAAGAATGGCATCAAATTTGGTCTCAATAACATTGAAACCCTTTATGTTGTTCCACTTATTATTGTTGTGCGGAGGTCGTGCTGGTGCCGTGAATTTGGCATGCAGGTACCGTGCGAGTAATTAATTCAGTACAAAATAAAGTGTGTGAACTAATTGAAATTGGACAAATATAGAAACTATTCCTTCTAATTTCCACCTTGATCTCCTCCTCGTGATCAACAAATTTATCATCCATCTTTCATGCAAATAGTAAAAGTGGCTGGACCTCTATTATTTCATGAACTCTCGTCTCGTCATCTGGCATACTATTTATCCTTCAACTGACAGATCTTTACGAGACTTTAGCATCATGCATATAACAAGAAAGGTTCGTCCAGAGCACATGCATTGAGAATTAGCAACATAACTTTTCTCAAAGAAAAGATGCTTGTTTTATCTTGAATCATGAAACATTTACTTGATTTAGTGCAGAAGTTGGAGAACAGAGTGAGACACAATGTCACACATTGAAGTGGCAATATCACTAACAATGACCCGCTGTGAATGATTCCTCACTCTTTTGATGAGGAAACAACTTCGCCCGATTTTTCATTCAGCTTCAAACCCTCTCTCTCTCTCTCTCTTCAAATGAATGCGAATTCAAGTCAAAGATTACTTCTCTTTTTCTATGATAAAACCATGTAATTTATTTCATGAAAAATATGATAAAACTATGTGCAAAGTAATAGATGTCCTATTGTATGTCAAGAAGAGAATTCCATAAAAAAAGTTATGAGCAAGAGTTGATAATTGCATTTTGTACAGAAATCGGAAAAAAGTAAATATACATAATTAAAATAAGGTCAAATATATATAATATAAAATCGATTACTGTCTCGTGGTTGTAATAATTACATGGCTTAATATTGTCAAACACACTGTTGAATGATCTAGGGACAACCTACCAGCATAATTCCTTTAGAATATTGGTTGGTCTGATATTGAAGAGCAAATCACATTTATTTAGAATAGAATTATATGATCAGGAGACATTATTATAAAGTAAAAACATGTGTATGACATAATCGCTTCCTAGTAAAATTCCGTACGGTCGTCTTAAACTTGACTACGCAACCGTTATTTTAATAGTTTGTTTAGCACTCACAATTTTCAATAACGGTCAAGATTAACATTCGAAACGACTCATTAATATCTTTTGCATTGCCTCGTAAATTAAGAAAGCACTTTTATTTCGGACATAAATTTCGAAAATGTGAGTTGTTAATTGGCGTAAAAACAATCCAAAAGTGGGTGGAGTCAAAGAGAACCTTAGAGGAGTCATCCATTTCGAGGAAGGCCAGGCAGTTTCTCTCTTTTTCTCTTTCTATTGTCTCACGCTTTCTTAATTCAAACTCCTTGTGCTTACGAGCACGAATTGATTAATCAAGTTAATTGCAAAAAATAATTTCTCTTCTGTTTTTTCACTAAATAATAATCAAGCGATATGGAGGCATTTGCTTGAATTAAGGTGGCAGTTGCGGTTTACTAATATTCCTTAGAGGGTTGGATTTAGGCCTAATGCAATATGAGTTTTTTTCACTAGATAGTCGGTTTTTCGTTAACATAGTATTAGTAATAATGGTGATTTATCATTACACGAGCAAATTATTTGGCGTCCATGCAGGTTACAATGAAGTTTGATGAGGAATTATTTTTCTTTTTCTTTGACCATCTTTTATACAACCATATGATATAAATATAAATATATAAATATATATTAAATACATATAAATCCTCATGAGAAAAGATTGGACAGGCATCTGCCTGTCCATTGAACTGGGCTCCTCTTTTCTTTTTTTAATTCAGGTGAGACACAAGTGTCATCTCTCATGTCACTCACAATCGTTACTCATCATATTTGAAGTAAATCGTAAAATTATGGATTATTAAATAATCGAAGGACGGTCAAATCTAGTTCTTTCTAACATGCGTTCTTTCACTTTTCGTTTCTTTTCATTATTGTTGTTGTTGCTTTGCAATGAATCGGATATATGTAACCACACTTGCGGTGGCATCTTCTCCGGTGCATAAATGAAAGATTCTTTCTTCCATCACTACTTTTTATTCGACTCCAACCATGCACAAAGTATATAATTTGTAATTAAATCATGTGAAGAGATCTAGTCCGTCCATTATTATTCTCTATTGAAGATAAATGTGATCACAGAGCATTTTCATTAAAGATAAATCAAAACTTATCAATTCAGGTCAGTTTCGAGTTAAGTCGCGTAGAATTTGCATTTTTCTCTTAACAATTTCATATAGTATTAGAGTCAATTTATCATGTTGCATTAAGAATTGCTATCTTTACTTGGGATGAGTTTACCAAGTAGGAAAGAAAATATTTTGTGAATCCCCTTGAATATCTCGAAATAATCGACTTACTTTTAACTGGACTAATACATGGTATTAGAGTCGTATTAGAAAGGTAAATGTAATCTAATACATGAAAGCTTGATTTTTATTTCCGGCCAGGTATACATGAAAGCTTGATGACGAATATGAAAAAGGAAAATTGCAAGGAGAATCCTATTTTGGACCCAACCAAATTATGTAGATTGATGTTTTCTACGTTAACTTTTGGATACACCTATATATGTACATATATATATATATGTATAATTTATGGGTCTTCCATTTCAAAAGGAGTAGGTTCAAGAGAGTCAGGGCTTTGTTGATAAACTGGCCTTGATATTCCAGATCTATTATCTATGCCGCTAATATTGAGAAGAGTATGAGCACTTGGTTGTCCCACTTCTGGAGTGATTATAGAAGATAAATTGGGATTTAAATTTACTGACCTTCTGGAAGAGTTGGAATGCCATGAAAGAATGGATCGAATATCGCAAGATCTTATGGGAATATCCATAGATCTTCTAGATAATTGTATCGTTACTCTTCATTCAAGATGTTGAATAATATTTGTACATATATATGTGTGTATATATATGTATATATAAGTATATACCAAAAGTGCACCCAATAAAGTCACCTAATCAATCAATTAATCATGTTTACACAATAGAATTGAGCAAATAATGTCGGCTTCAAAATGGGTGTTAGAGCAATTTCTAAAATAAACGAATTGTTCCCTGCAATTTTGTAGATTGATGTCTTCTAAGTTAACTTTTGGACACACACATATTCAAAGTGCACCCTGTACAGCCACCTAATTAATCAAGTAATCATGTTTACACAATTGAATCGATCATACAATGTAGACTTGAAAATGGATGTTAGAGCAATTTCTCAATACAGGAATTGTATCAATTTTGTAAAAACAACAGGGACATTTGATTAGTTTATCTTTTTGGCAAAAAATGAAGAAGAGTATTTCACAATAGAAATGGACAGGAAGATTGAAACTTTGGACAGCCGAAAAAGTAGTAATGTTGTCTATTGAAGATTCGGCGGGTATGATGAATAAATTATTTTAAAACCCATTTGTCTTTTGGTCTAATCCACGAAACCCTTTTGAGGGAGAGAGAGAGAGAACATGACCCCAACTTTAAGAGACATCCAATCAACCAAAATTCTCAGCCCGATGTGTGCAATCCCATCACTAGGGATGAGCATGATTTTAGAATAGAACTTGAAACCCCATAACTTAATCGGTGAAAATTTATAAGCTTTAAATTTCAAGATATACATGATAGGTTTCGTATTCTAAAAATTAAGGAACTTGTTTCGATAGATAATTTTAAGTTCTAGATAGGTAAAATTTGGAACTTGGAACTTAAAACCTGAAATCTTAAATAAGTTTTTTGCGTTTTTTCTTGATCTATATTTTCGTGTGATCCTACAGTCTCCCATAGCGTTAGATGATGAGTGTATAATATGAAACAACTAATCTGAACTTTAAATTTATAACTTGTTAATATTTTATATTCTTCGTATCTCTAAATATAATTTGTGATTAGTGGATTATGGCAACAAGAGGTGGTCATTAAAGGTAATGATTCACTGTAATTATTTAATTAATAATACATATGAAACTTGGGTAGACCCTGAAACCGATCTTGGAATCTGTGACAAGGTAAGTTTCAGTTTCCAAAGTACATAGAGTAGATTTCATGTTCCAAAAAATAATGAACTTGTTCCTATGAGTAAGTTCCAAGTTCCAAGTAAAACCTATACGGAACCTGAAACTGCTCACTCCAACCCACCACTCCTCAATTTTCATGACCAAAATTCATGATCACACTGAACACAGCCTCCATATCATAAACTATATATGTATATAAAATATATATAGGTGTGTTACGAGAAAAATACCAAAAAAGTCTCAAGTCTATTACATTTGTGCCAATTCAATTCTAAACCTTTTAATCGTGTCAATTTAATCCTAAATTTTTTCATATTTTGCCAATAAGTCCATCCAGTTGGAAATTATTGACGCGGACGCTCGTTGTCCTATATGGTACCGCCGACGTTGAGGTGGCGGTCGAGCCTCGTCAATGGCCGATCTTGGCTAGTGACAACGAGGTTGAGCCTCGCCAGGAGCAGGCAAGGCATGCCCAGTTTTCTATCTGTCTATCAGGTTTGCCTTGGCTCATATGACTTGCCCTTCTTCTTTCCCAAAAATGGGAGTGAATTATCATCGGACAAGCCTCTTGATCATGATCATCTCCCGTTTCAAAAATTCAATTTCCACACGCGATCCCAAATCGACTGCCGTGTTTCCGTGTTCAATCGATTCCTTGAATAATGGAAACATTCCTGTAGATCATGAGCATGCAGCTGATCATGTGCATTCACTCAGCTCATGCTTAGTAAAATTGTCCATTGACCATGGAAGAACCAAGAGGTCTACTCTATTTAATTGTGCAAGAGAGGATGGTTATCATCAAGCTGTTGGAACGGGGATCGTGGGACGGGAGTCGAGTGATGTAGATATTGAGTTTTAATGTGGTCCGGTTTGCACGATGTGACCAATATCCACGGGCAAAGGAGGAGCAGGAAGTCACTAGTCAAAATTCTAGTACGTAAAGGCTTCTAAATAATATTCGGGTATGAAGATTTGGTAATTAGGGGGTGAGGTGTGTTTTGATGTTTATTAAAAGAGAAAACCAATAATGCAGGTAATGGTTCTGTGAACGGGGCACCAAGGCAAAATCTCTTCAGTGTTCCCGCTACCCTACGGAGGACGAAGGCCCCAATCAAAAAAAGGAACTGAAACCCAAACCAATCCGAATCAAATTAGATTTTTAGTTCGGGTCGAATTTGGTTCAGGTCTTGGTCTGAGTTAAAGCAAATGCACATCCCTAACGGATCGGTTTAACCCAAATCGAACCGTTGACACCGGGTGCCTCATGGCTCAGGTTCGACCAATTAGCATTAATTTATTGATCAGCCATCGCCACATTTCTATAACTTAATAAACTTAAATTTGAAAATGGATAAAACAAAAATATCTTCAAAGATACTCTTAAATGTAATTGACCTGTAAATTTGATGAAGATGAAAATAAAATATCTTGAATTTGAATATCATCATCCTTTGCAAACATATGTCTCGTTGGACTTATCTCCGTGATTTTAAATCTGAACAAAGTAAATAATGATAAGGTATCTTTAAATATATAATTTGGGTGCGTTTGTTTGACAAAAAACTCAATATTTGAAAAATATTTTCAAAAAAATGATTGGTCATATCACTCACAAAATAAATGAATGAAAATATTTTAATCATTCACAGAGATAGTTTGGTATAAATTAATGTTAACCATGAAAATATCTTTCATTGATTAATTTTTCTAAAAGATAAATAACTAACGCACCCATTATGTATTTAATTTTGAAATTAAGTTAGAAGAGAAATGTATCACTAGGAAAATGATATTACAACTTTCATAACTTTCATATGGTGCTCACATGAGTGCCATAATTTTTTTTTTTGATTATTGAGTGTCATATAACTTTTTCGATCGATCACTTAAGTACTATAACTTTTTAAAAATGTTTACTACAAGTGTTATGCCACATCGAATTTTGTTCACCTACGTGAACGTTTTAAAAAAATTATAGCACTTAAGTAATCTGATGAAAGTTATAGCACTTAAGTGAACATTTTGTAAAAGTCACGGTACTCAAGCGGTAAAAAAAAAGAAGTTATCCTTTACCAAAAAAATAAAGAAGTTACAATACTCAAGTGAACACCGTATGAAAGTTATAACACTTTTGATATCCTTATCCCTATCTTACTACATGAATTGTACTCAAGATCTAAAGCATAGTTTTTGTTAACTATGTGAATAAATGTACTGTTTACCATTCAATAAAATAAAATTATATAATTTTAACAAAAATTTATTCTATTACATGAATAAATATCACTTTATATTCCCTATGTTTAAACGTTACAATAAAAGAAAAAAAAAACTGCAACTTAGAAACATCTATGCTACATATCGTTAGCATTTGTTTTCTTCTATTAAAATGCATTATTTTAGATATATCTTATTTTATAACATTTTAAGAAAATATATTTAGATAAAAATGAAAATGAAAAAATATTTTTTTTCCAAAATCCATTTATTTTTTAAATTGAGCTTTTTTAGGAAAAAAAAACAAATAAGAGATAAGTCCATGAGTTTTAATTTTTCAGTTTATATTTGAGACTATCGATCAATTACATAGATTAAATTGGCATTTATCCAAGTCAAATTTAAAATAGATTAATATTTCATTGAGTTCAAAAGTATGAATGGAAAATCTTGATTCAAGCATCTGCTTCATGTACAAGGATCCCCTAGGCTCATTCAATTAATTCGATAACCCCGGTAGATAGAGACATATAGAAAGATTGCAAAATTTTTGTCTCTTGAAAACTCATTCTTTCTTGGGATAAGTGCACTAGAAGTCCTAAAAATTATTATAAAAGTACAATTTAGTTCTAAAATTTTCAAAAAATATAATTAAGTACTAAAATTTGTAAAATTTGTGCAAATAAATGTTCTGTTAATTCCGTCAAAATTGATTAACGGAATATGCTGACATGACTTTTTTTTATTATTATTTTCAATATTCTACAAGGCATTGACGTGGCTAAAATAAGGTGGTTTTGGTCCAAATATGATTTTTTTAATACAAATTATATTTAAGTTATATCAAAAAATAAGCAAACTTTAAAAAAAATACAAAAAACGAAAAAAAGGCTAAAACAACAACGGCAATGGCCGTTGTTATCACCCCACCATCGCCGGAAAGGGTCGATGACCCTCGTCGATTGCAGGCGAGCCATCACCTCAACATCACCAACCTTTCCTGGTTGCTAAGCCCTCGCCTGCATCTTCCTCTTTTTTATTTTTATTTTTATTTTTTTGTATTGTTTAAAGCTTGTTTATTTTTTAATATAACTTAAATAAAATTTGTATCAAAGTTAGATTTGAACTAAAATGAAGTCGTTTTAGCTTTATGTTTCATATTTTAGCCACATTATCACTACGTAGGAAAGAGAAAATAATTTTAAAAAAAAGCCATATTAGTATTTTCTGTTAGCCAAGTTGGATGGAGTTAAACGATGACTTATTGTACCAATTTGACAAATTATGACTTAATTGCAATTTTTAAAAGTTTTAAAACTTAATTGTACTTTCATGACATGTTTTAAGACTACGAGTACACTTATCCATTTTTTTTCTCAAGAATGGAAGATTCTATAGGTTGAAGTCATCAGACTTCAACCGATATCAAACCATCAAGGCCTTCAAGTCTGGCTTGTGAAGAGGATCCGAAATTCGTGATGTTTTGTTTTTAAATTAAGCCATCAAGACTCTCGAATTGTCTTCAAAAGAATAAAGAATAATAGAGTGTTCGTCATTCCATATTGTAAGCAAAGTTTCTACACTATTTGTTGTACTCTAATTTAAGCAAAAGGATTAATATCACGAAAAACTCCAAACTGATACATCTATAACAAATTTATCCAAAGCTAATTTTTTTACCACAAAAAACCCCAAACTGGTATACCTGTGATAATTTTACCTTTCATTAGTTTCCATTTAATTTTACCATCAAATTTCCGAAGCAGTTGATAGGTGTACCAATTTGGGGTTTTACACTCCGTTTGTCATAGGTGTACCAGTTTGTAATTTTTCGTGGTATTAATCCAATTTAACGGAGGGTAAATTTATCACAGATGTACCAGTTTAGGGCTTTTTGTGGTCAAAAAATTAGTTTTGGGTAAATTTGTCACGTGTACCAGTTTAAGGTTTTTTGTGATATTAAACCTAATCAAAATGACAATTAAGCATAATTTTTTATGGTGATGTCTTTTATTTCAATTTTCCTGACACGTTTAAAATAAACTTGAGATGAATTTAAAATAATAAATAATAAGGGAGTATAGCATATTTAAAATGACGTCCACTTAATTTGAACAAGAATAAAAATCAAATAATTGTAGCTATTTTAAATATTCCAATATACATAGGAATGAGTTATTTATGTTCAGTTATTGACTCTTCTTTTTTGACATCTACTTAACATAAATGATCGATTCACCTCAAATATGGATAAAGAAAGATAATGTTGAGTTTTAACTTGGTCATTATAAATTTCAACTAAACTTTCTTCTAGAAAATATGGCACCGGATAAAGGGAAAAAAAAAAAACTTATTTATTCAGACTCACCTCATAATGAAGTAACCTTTCCTCGCATAAACGAAAAAATAATCCAAGAAACACAAGGGGTTTCGTCCTCCTCGAGTTCAAATCACCACAATTACGGATTCTCAAGGGGCCACCTCAGAGAGCACAAATCCGTGTAAATCACACGGTACACGTAACGTGGGAGGCGGCTCCTACTCTCTATAAAAATACGTCGGGTGCTCAAAGAGCCCCAAACACCCTATATACATACTAGCGAAAGTTTCAAGAAGCGTGTGACCAACGTCTTGAAATATTAACTCTCCCCTCAAACCTGTACAAGCATTCAATCGTGCAACACATCTCCCTTGTGCAGCTTTTCTTCATAGCACAATGCGTCTCACAAACGATATACACACGCCGAGACACTGACCGCCGAGAGACGTAACTACCATTAGTGTCCTATGGTGCAATTGCCTAAGTTAAGTTCTCTCGAGTCTTATGAAAAACAAAGTTATTTCGTATGGTCTATCGCCTATCTAAATCTTCGACTCCTAGTAATTTCGCCAGTGGCTTCAAAGGCACAATAACATACGAGAAGGTTTACGCCTTGATCAGCCCAAAAAAAACGAAGAAACGAGTTTACTTCACAAGGGTCAAGATCCAAGAGTGACCAAATTTTTGCCTGCTTCACTGGTATTCAGATTTGTATCAGTCAACAGCATACTCCAGCTTTTCAACAGATGAAACAACATAGACGACCCAAAAAATTTTACGTTTCACAAAACACATGAAGAGATGGCAAAAGGACACTCTTGTGTTCAATGAGAAACCAAACCCTACAACCACAAGAGTACTACCATCTCACATTTCATCCAGCTGCCAAAAAAGAACAAAAAAAATATTACAACCTTCACCTAAACTCTCAACAGCGTGCACCCGAGAATAGTACCACGGCAACGAGTCATTGGAGCCCCTCGTCGCCAAGTCGGCCTCTCGCTCCCAATTGTGAGAACATCCACGTCAGAAAGTGGTTTAATGTCCCAATTCCATCTATCGGGACCAATAACCCCTCCGATCACATAAATTTCATCCCTCAACCCAAACATGGCAAACCCAATTCTCCTTCGGAAGTCATGGGCAGAGACTATGAGCTTCTTCTCTTTCCCATCTAGCTTAAAAATGACCCAATGGTTCATAACGTAGGGTGAACCCTGAACTAATGCCATTGGACCTTGGAGCCAACTGTAATCCTTTACGGTCCATTCCAAAGCCACATGGTCCAAGACTTGCACAGTGGATAGCCCCTTATGCAGTACATGCACTTTTCCCTCAATCACCATACCTGAGCATGCTGAGTTATGGGTACGATGGAGGTCAGGTATCTGGACCCACATGTCTTTATCAGGATCATACATCTCAGCTTGGGAAATTGATTTCCGACAGCTGGTAAATCCACCCGCAACAACAATTTTTCCATTCAAAGCACAACATGCAAACATGGCACGAGGTACAAGCATGGAAGCATGCGAAGCCCACTGCCTTGTCACTGGATCATACGACCACACTTCGTTGGTGGCAAAGCTTCCATCTTGGTCACCAGTCAGTGGATCAACTGCATCACTGCCACCACCAAGCACAAATAATTTCCCAGCAGTGGAGACTGCGCCAAAATGGGATAGGTGCCTGATTTTGGATGGAAGAACGGGAATAGTAATCCAGAGGTCTCGGAGAGGGTCATAGAGTTGCCATAAATTCTCTGGGTCAAAAGCACATACACACAATAAGTCTTCTGAAGAGCCAACTTCTTGCCGGGCCTTGAAAAGTTCAGGACTGTGTATGGCAGCTTTCCAAGACCGAGAAACAAGTTCCAGCTTTGGGTGGAGGTGAAAAGGAACGCGTGCAAGGCACCTCAGTGCAACAGCGTCTGGAAGGCCTTCAATCAGTCCAGACATAATATACAATGTTTCATCCGTCACTGGTTATTCTACTCCCCAGAGTCGTCGCAAGATTGGAGGAACTTCCAAGTGATCTATCAGAAAGTATGACATTGACCAATCAGCTTACATAATCAAAGTCCAAATGAGTAAAAATATATACATGCATCCATGTATTGACTAAAGCACAGCTATTTGTACAGAAAATTGTTGAATATCACTTCAAAAGATTCTAGCAACCGGAAGGGTTCTTATTCTTCAACAAAGTTACCAATACCAAACGCACAATGAAAGGATACACTATGCCAATGACAAAATCACAGGTTCATTATCTACCAGCAAATTGCTGAACAGGGAGTAAAATGACAGGAAATTCTTTTTGAGTAATTATATTCGGATCACCAAGCAGCTAATTAATTCGGCAATTCAGTTTCTCATCTAGCATATATCGAACTTACTCGTGAATAAGAAAGAAAATATCACCTTAAAAGTAACAATCAACCTAATTTAATGCATAGCTAAATAGAAACTACTGAGCAATCAATATTGGGAAATAAAGATATTGAACCTTTTTAAGTAGCTGAGACAGCTGCGTATCTTTATCTAATGAGGTCCATATGCATCTGAAATGGCCTAGCCCACTAGTGGCCCAGTCTCAGGAATGAGCAAGGATGGCAGGACCATGATCAAGTGCCAATCACCCATTAGTCTATTTTGTACAAAATAAGAGGAATAACAACCCTTTTCCCTCCAAGTCCATATTTTCCCAGATGTAGAAGAATGGCTACATGTGAGCTACCAAGGAAAGTATTTGAACAGATGTAGCTATTTTCTAGTGTAAGTAATGGACGTCTTCCAAAACCATGGAACAGAGAGAATGAAAGCATTCTTCCTAAATCATTACTTTATACGAAATCAAGCGCTCTCTGAAAGAAATCCCACATGTCATAAATACACGATTCTCCTGTTCTTCTCAAGAATCCTATTTAACGTCCAATATCACTAGATTAAACATATATCCAGATATTCCGATACGAAGTACTATAACTACTGCTTTGCTATAGCTTCAATGCCTTTTTTGACACTTCCATGAATTCTCCAAACATTACAGGCACGATAATTACTTGTAAGAACCTAAACTGAAAGAAAACAAAAGTACAAAGAATTTACTAAGTATTTATGCTTTGTTTGGGAAACAAGAAATTCAAGCTGGTGTAGTAAACTGTTTCAACAACTGTTTCTGAAACAGATTTTACATGAACACCTTGTTTTTTTTTTTTTTTTGGTAAGGTACGTGAACACCTTGTTTTGAGATCACCGAAATCATATCTCAATTATTTAGCTGTTTCCACGAATGCTGGACAAAACATATATCAAGTTTATTACTAGAATCACTTCAGCCAAAAAGAAAGAGCATGAATCACAGGGCACCAGATGCACCATGCACTAAATAAAACCTTAAAAACTTGTACTTTTTCACTCTCATAAAGATACTATTCAGACCCATTTTAAACAATACTACACTCACTCTCCAAAACAATTGATAATCAGAAGGACCATAAAAAGAAATGATGTCTTTGGTGGTCTCTCAGTGGTATGTATATAGTTTGGCTGGCCTGAAGTCTGAGAACAATGTTTTATAATGAGGACTCCACAAAGACATCATTATTCTTCATTAGAGAATGATTAAGAATTTGACAAAGGAGATGCTGTTCAAGAATTTCAAAAAAGAAGTATGTGAGAAAATTAATTTGAAGCATCTGCTAATTTTGCAGGAGTACACTGTGTATCTTCATGCTATGATGAAAAAGGAACCAATATGCTGAATAAAATTAGAAGCAAAACCACTTTGTGGAACTTATAGACCTCTTATAGTGCAAAGGAAATACTTCTCTCGTACATATTCAAGCTGGCAACTTATAAATGCCTCCCAGAATGGCATATAAAATACAGTGAGACAAATCACTCGCTATCTGATGAATGCATGAGAAGATGATGATATTAAATCTATCAAGTCTGATAAGGAAGTTTCCTAATTTCTCTTCTCTGATTAATGAATTGGGATCAGCTGCTGTCACAAGAGTGAAAACCGAAAGTCCATATCTTGCAGAGAGAAAAACACCTTATATTACAAAACCGCAAATTAAACCATAGTGATTCACATGCTTTAGATCATAAATTACAATTATACTCCTTGGGACATGCATGTGGGAGGTTCAGTCATTAAGTATGCCCATCAAAAGACTTGGACACCTATCATGTTTCTCATGCAGATACCGAATGGCATTTTTTCATTCCCAGTATTGTTTACATTCTAAATCCAGGGAAAAAACATTAACCAGGTAGATGTATTATCTGCTACTTCGAAAGTAGGGCCGAAATGATAGTATAGCATAAGAAGCATTAACTTTGGAAATCTTAGATAACAAACAGCTCCTTAAATATTCTATCGCTGGAAATGTAGCCCAAATTGATCCAAAAATTTATAACTAGAGCATCTTCTAATTACACAAACAAGTAATATCATTCAGAGGAACTCTAAGCAAGTTCTATGCTGAATAGGAAGTTGGCAATCAATAATAGAACTCAAACTAAGATAGAAGAGGCACTTGCTGCTACATCAATTTCAAGGACATCAAATCCGCTTTAAATGAGAGAAGGAAGGTCAACTTCATCAGACAAAGGTACAATACATTCAGTAAACATCAACTCACTAATTTTATCATGAGGCAGGATCTGGTAAGAAGGAAAGAGGCAAAGAACAAAGTGAATAATCATCCTTAATCAGGAGCAAACACTGCACTTAAGATCAATATTAGTAGCTATTTGACACAGCACATTTGGTTTATGCTGTCTAACTGCATCACCACGTGCGTACCCATCTCATTGTCCAATTGCATAGCATATCAAATGACCTTAACCGTCAAAAACTACCAGAGAAGTAATGTGTAAACTTCCTCTGACAGCAAAATCCAGATTCAATTGAAAAGTGTGATGGAATGTCAAATGCCCAAAAAAAAAAAAAGTGAAGCTAAGATAAGAAGAAATTAAGCAACAGAGAAGTCGGAACATCTAATTTCCTAAAATTATATCCGAGCACCAACATGCACAACACTAATCCTCAGACCGGATATTATTGTCGACAAACTTTACTTGTTTTTACCAGAGAAGATGTGTACCAATTTCAAAATCACCCATGACAAATGGGATATGTAGTCGCACAGATAGAAGAAAAGAAAGAAGAAAGATCAAGTACAATACAATAATTACATAAACTGGACATAAAGGCACCTAAATATACATGAAACTGTTAATTGGCTTAACATTTTGAGAAAAGTAATAGGCATTCTTACGCATCACGGCACAAATTCATTTTAAACAACCAGCAAGATATGTAATACCAAAGAGTCAAGGGTTCAAAAGATGAAATGCCATTAGAATATAACTTGGAAAGATGCCTAGCTTATGCAGTCTTAGAAACTTCAGCAATTATTATTGTCAATTAAATTTCACTCCAAAAATTATGTTTAGCCACACAATCACCTAGCACTCAAAAATTTTTACTGATGAGATTCTACTCCACTGCATAGCTTGGGAAGGTATTTCTAGGACACGAAACTCAATATCATGTAATAAGAAGTTCTCTCCCAAAGCAAAGTACTTTACCAACTTTAATTTGTCAGTCTGATTGCCTTCACAACTTGCGTGGCTAATCTTCAGGAAACTGCCTTGCTTCTGACAAGTAATAGTTCTTCACCGTCTTTATTTTTCCAACACCTAAAGGCACTTCCTTTCACTGTTTATAAAAGACAATGCAAATCAAACAAAACTGGCCATTAGAGAGCTGTGGAAAAAAACAACTCAATATAAAAGGATAATGATTGTGCTGTAGTAGTCATCAGAAATCATAGTCATATTCAGATTTAAATATTGTTGGAAGTAATTATAAGGTCCAGATGCAAGGTTATTATAACAGTGGACAAACGAATATCTCTGCCAGCCTCTATATTATGGTGGGGACAACAACCATGACCTAGCTTCGGCAACTTGTATCCACTACAGAGAGTCATAATTCTTGTAAGCTATATCACAGTGGTTGTTGATTGCAAATTTTTCATAGGTAAACGAGATAATGGGTGAATCAATGAAAATTTAACCTTGATGCAGTATTTCCAGCAATTACTGCACTTAAACACTTTCTTCCGTATTCAAAATTCTTATAGAATTTTTTTACAGTTTGGAAGTATGATGACAAAGTCTCAAACTTGATTTGAGTAGCAGATGAGTCCTTCACAGATATAGACACCAGACTCTATCCAAAAGCAAATATACAAAGGTTTTATTCCTAGAATACCCCTAACCAGCAACACAGTTTGGTAGCCTCTGGAAGAACTAAAGGTTTTGGCTACTTTAATCAATATACAAGAGCCCCCATCACCATTTAAGCAATGTTGGATCTAGACAAGCTCCACGGTTGCATTAAACTAACCCAAGAAAACTAGATCTGGGAAACAATCTCACCCAATCAACAATCTCCAACTCCCAATGAGGATTTCCTGCTTCGCTATATAAGCCAAGTCTACAGATATAAATTGCAAAGAGCCTAATATACCACAGTATTGCAAAAGTCCGACCAGCAATATATTTTTCATTCATTAGCAGAAACTTTCTGTTAGAAAGGCTTAACATCTTCATGTCTGCACCATGGGTGACGCCATGTAATTTCACATGAGAATTGGTATAGATGTGTAAATTCTCTATGATTTGTAACAGCTTAATCTACTTTAAGGCAAACTAACAGAAGGTTTCTCTATTTAACCCTCACGAATTAGATAACCAAACTGCTCAAGATGGGCGCTCATGCTTTCGGCAAAAAATTTCACATGCGGTGCCCACCATCAGAGTTCAATCAAAAAAAAAAAATCAGCAAAAGGTAAACAAGGGAACCCCAATGCTCACTTCAGATGACTCTCACAAACAAGCATCCCAATCCAGGTGGGGCTAGTTCAATCAATTCTAGTTCAACAAAAACAGCGGCGAGATCAATTCAGTGTTAAAATCATCCAAGTGTCATTCTTTCCCACAATCCATCAGCACCCTTCGATTCCTAACTCATGCACGACCATAATTTGGACCTCGCACCTCAGACAACAACCGGTACACAGCCAACGATGCCGAGAACCGCCGATGCTCAACACCACTAAGGAGGACCAAAAAAAAAAAAAAACAAAATGCGCCCTGAAACCTAACCACCGATCGGAACTCACTAATTCCACCCCAAACCCACCGATCAATCCAATCCAATTCACCCCGCAACTCACGCGACGAACAGGGCAAACGGGAAATTAAGAAACCACCCCGACGCCACAATCAAAACCCTCGATAAGTGACCGGGTGGGAAAGCAACCGCCGAAGCATTCAGCAGATAAACACCCGAGACAGCACGCAAGAAATGGCCCAATACCCTCCAGCGAAAAACCCAATTCGACCCACTTCGCGCAAACGCAGAGGGAGAAAGAAAGAGAGACAGAGAAGGAGGGGGGGCGGCGGTCACCTGAAACCGGAGACCGGCGACGGCGGTGGACGAGAGTCGGGAGCCTCCGAGCAGCCGAACGGCGGAGCCCCGCGGCGCGCGCGCTAGAGAGAGAGAGAGAGAGAGAGAGAGAGAGAGAGAGAGGACAGAGGGTTAACGTGGAGCGAGGGAAGGGAGAGGGAACGGAGGGGAGAGGGGGGGACCAAGAAGTCCGATGTTGTCTCCCTCGTCTCGCGGAATCGTGAGTACTGCGCGACAACGAACGATTTCCCAGGGGGGGTGGATCGGATCGCTACGCCACGTTCGGGTCGTGCCGTAACCGAGCCACACACGAAACCCCCGTCCCGTGTTCACACGCCTGATCCAGCTCGCTCGCTCGTTCTGGAAGGTCGAAAGGGAATAGCCGTGCGGGATATTCTCCCCCCCCCCCCCCCCCCCTGTTGGAAAAGTAAGCAACAAGCGGCAAAGAAACCAAGCCAAACGGCTCGATTGGAGAAAAGATAACGACGCGTTCGCTCCCTCTAGGAAAAAAGAGCCCCCGTGATTAGTCCGTCTGAGTAAAGTAAATCGGCGAACGGACAGCAGCAGATCGACAATGGTGTGGGATAGGGGGTCGGTGACCCTATCTCGGCCTCGAGGCAAAGTTTTCCTCTATTTGGAAAACAATGATTCATCGATATAGAATTCGCTGGAACATTTTGCTTGGGGGTCCTTATTTGAACATAGAAGTTTTACTAAAAACGCATCCTTGAGAATGAAATGGTTTCGGGGTATCGTTGAGGGAAAAAAGCCTCTAAAAACTTCAAACTAATCTTATTTTGACATATTTATCCTAAAAAAAAAAAATTGTGACACCAAAAATCAAAACCTCGTGCCCGTATGATACATTTATCTTACATCAATATTCTGTCAATGAGCATCCTTTAAAAATCGGCCTTTATGAATGGCGGAAGGAATACCGTGTTGACAATGGACCGTATGTGGACTGAGTGAAACAAAAACAAAGTTGTTTGGCTGAAAAATTATTTGACTGAACCTTGATGGAGGGTAAATGTGTCACGTAGGTACAAATTTGAGATTTTGATGTCACTAGAAAAGTTTAAGGTAAATTTGTCACAATAGGTATAGTTTAGGTTTTTTATGTCATTAAAGAAAAGTTTAGAATAAATGTGTCATAGTGGATATGATTTTGATAGTTTTTCCCTTTCGATAAAATGTAAGGTAAAATCTAACCAAGTAATACCACGGAACAAAGCTTGATCCTATTCATGAGGATTTCGTGAATATTTCATTCCAAACATAGAAAGTTTGAAACGATCGGGGCGCTCTTGGAGATTGGATGCGGTTGCTAATTCGTGACTTGACATATACCAAATGAAAACCCTATTCTCGATTTTTACAATAACTTTTACGAAAGCCTTTCGTTTGCTTTAATGCTGTTCTTAAACTTAAATTAATTGAATAGCAACATTAAACATTTTCATATAGTCGAAAGAATAAATTAAATATGAACAAAAAATCCAGGAATCACATTGAGCAAATTAAAAGTTCAGATATGATGTTGCATATTAAGCTAAAGTTTATGTACCCCATTGAACAAATTTAAAGTTCAAAGAACCACGTTGCATAGTAGGTAAAATTCGTGGACCTTTTATGTCAGTCTCCCAAAAAGATAATGACGCGCTCCCTCTATATGGAAAGAGACCTTTGGTGATTAATCTAAATAAAGTAGTGGCGGCTCCGAATTAAAAAGTTAGCTTGCAAGGTTGATGCTGGCTATTAGATGAATGGCAAATTGGTAATGGCGCGAGATGGGGGATCAATGCCCATATCCCGACCCCCGTGCATGGCATGAGGTAAAATTTCCCTCTTCTAGAAAGGGATAATGACACTAAAAGTCCCTGAACTTTGGCTAAACGTGCAATTTGATCTCTAAACTTTTAATTTGTTCAATGTAGTTGCTGAACTTTTGATTTAATTAATGTCATCCCTAAACTTTTGGTACATGTTCAATTCAGTCCCTAAACTATATGAAAATGTTCAATGTAGTCCCTGAACTTGAATTAATGGAAAGGACTATATCGAACATTTTTGCATAATTTAGGGACTGAATTGAATATATACCAAAAGTTCAAGAATGACATTGAATAAATTAAAAGTTCAAAGACCACATTGTGCATTGAGTTAATATTCAGAGACTACATTGAATAAATAAAAAGTTCAGGGATCAAATTGCACATTAGACCAAAATTCATTGACTATTTGTGTCATTTTCCCTTCTAAAAAAGGATAATTTATCAATATAAGATTCGCCGAAACATTTTGCTTGGAGTCTTTATTTGAATATAGAAGTTTTACTCAAAAGGCATCCTCGAATATGAAATGGTTTAGCGGTATTAATAAAATGTAACGTAAAATCTAACGAAGTAATACTATGAAATAAATTTTGATCCTATTCAGGGGAATCCGTAAATATTTCATTCCAAAAATAGAAAGTTTGAAACAATCAGAACGTTTTTGGAGACCGGATGGGATTTCCAATTCATGACCTGATATAAACCAACCTTATTTTTATGAGAATTTTTATAAAAGCCTTTCATTTGTTTTTCTTTTATGGAAATTTTATTTTCCCAGAATGTATCCTAACTTTTTTTGGCTGATTCTTCCAATGATCGATTATTTTGAACATGAAAGTTTAGTTCAGAGACCGTTTTAAAAAGATAAAACATTTTGCTATATATTGTATTGTATCATCACTTCGTGTATTTAGTTTTTCAGTTCAATTATGTTCAATTATGACTTTTATATTTTCCTCCATCGCTCCCATTCTTTTCATGATTTTATCACCTTATTTGTGGCTACCTATTATTTTTTGTACAAAAACTTAATTCTATAATAGATCATGTCCGGTTCCTTCAGAGGATGGATCTATAAGAATTCTCCTATCCCAATAACAAAAAAACCTGACTTAAATGATCATGTATTAAGAGCTAAATTGGCTAAAAGGATGTATTGTTCTGTAGCAGATCTCTTACAAGATCAATTTGGATTGGCTCTGGTTCGTTTAGAAAATGTGATTAGAGGAACTAAATGTGGAGCAATTTTGCATAAATTAATATTGACTCCTCAGAATTTGGTGAATTTTACCATTTGATCCCTTTATCAGCCAAAAAACTGAAATTTTAGTAAATAACCAAATATAACTCTTGAGCTAAGGGTCAAAATTGGTAATTTTTCTTACATCTCCCCCTCCGGGGCCAGGTATCATATACGCCTCCAAATAAAAAGCCTTGAAACTATAAAAAAAAAATGTATTGTAAAGTTAAAATATAATAATGAATAATGTTGCCTTTCATAATAGATATTTAGGTTAATACCACGAAAAACCTCAAACTAGTGTACCTGTGACAAATTTGTCCAAAACTAATTTTTTGATATTCAAAAATCCCAAACTGATACACCAGTGACAAATTTACCCAAACTAATTTTTTTGACTACAAAAAACCCCAAACCAATACATTTATGATAAATTTATCCTCTATTAGTTTCCATTAAATTGGATCTGTGACGCCCCAGAACGTCATGCGCTACACAAATCCCTTAACATTATCTTTAATATGGCCAGCGGAAGACAATGTCTAAATATGAATATCACACAAATTTAGTCAAAATACTTTTTCTTCTTATTAATAAACCCTTGTCAGATTTACAACCCAGACAAAGCATCATACAAATACAAAAACAAAAGCTAGGTAGGTTAGGGTTGCCTATCTCCAACTTGATCCTACATCCAAAAGTTTGCCTAAAGTCCGAAGCTGTCACGGGTCGATCGCTTCACCCTTCGCTGCAGAACCATCATCGTCTAGGTTGAAGCCCCTCAACGGACCAATCAACTCGCCCTCCAAGTTGAAATACCAAGCAACAAAAATATAAGGAACCTATTCCAGAAACCCCACATCAACCCATATCGTAGAGCTATACTTAGTATATATGGCGTCAGACTCCGACACAAACACATCCTTATAAACAGAGTCATGATAAATGGGAACTCCAAAACGTAAGGGCTGTGAAACATCCATCCTACATGTCTGAAAATAATGGAATGAGCCGAAGTCTAGTAAATGAAATCTCTAGTTTTAAGTTAGGAAAATCAGCTTACCACTTCACCTAGCATAAACACATATACATGCATAGCAAATGATATACATAGAACTTGAATGCAAGTTATACCTTTTTCCGTCTAGATGTGCCATAAAATATGAATAATGTAACATATCATAATATTTTCACTTAGACGCAAGCATGACGTAAAACATTTTATGCTCATGTAATTAGGTTCATTACTTTATCCTCCCGAATACTCCCGGGGTATCCTGACTAATGGGGTATCTCAACTCCAAGGTATCTTGGCACACACCTGGGGCATCCCGACCAACGGGGTATCTCAACTCTTGAGGCATCCTGAAACACTCCCCGGAGCATCCCGACCTACGGGGCATCTCGACACATGGGGCATCGTCACACACCACTAAATGGGCAACGAAATTAGTATTATTCTCATGCAAGTCGTGACAACAAAGTATTTGTATGCATAAATCCACTTTGGCCTGTCTCATACCGAGTCATCACGGTTTTTGTACTTTAAAGCCATGAAATGCATCATTCGAGCAAGTAAATATAAAGCAATACAGTTTCAAACTCAAAAGCTTAAAATCTATTCAAATTCAGAAAATACTCATATCCAAATTTTAAGATAAAACTTTCTTAATTATGAAAATACTTATTCTGGATAGGCGAGCTAGGAAATCAAACTCAAAAGCAAGTTCAAAGTCAGAAGCGGGTTCAGACTCAGAAAAGGGTTTAGACTCAAAAGCAAGTTCAGATTCAGAAGAGGGTTCAGACTCAGAAACACATTCAGATTCAGAAAATAAGATTTGAGTAGTAAGGTTTGAACGAAAAGTCTGAGAGTAAAGTCTGAAGGTAAAGTTTGAATAGTTTAAAAAGTATACAGAATCAGATTTTTGACAGTAAAGTCTAAGTAGTTCTAAAGGTATACATAATTATCATTCATACTCACATAATATACTCCACCTTCAGTAAAACGATTTTTTTATCATTTTTAAACATACATAAACCAATAAGAAGACTCCAACAATCACATTAAAGATAATACTTACACGTTCAGATTTAATTTTTTTACTTGCCGATTTTCACCATATTTTAAGGAAACAAATCACATCCATTTGAACATGCACAGAACTAGCAAAACAGATTCAACCATCATCACAACCTTACTATCGCACATTAAAATAACATTGCTCAAGCAGCCAAGTTAAAAGTGCCAAATAAATTTACTTAGCTTCAACCTAGAGTTTTCACTTACCTTGTGCAGAATTTGAACACCCAAAGATTAAAAACTCTCTCGGAAATTCTAGATCGGTGATGGTTAAAAAAAAAAGTTAAGGAGAGAGTGTCAGTTTAGGTGAAATTATCTTCAATAATTACCAAAATGAAGATAAAAACTGAGAAGTATACGAAGGGGTGGGTAAATTCATTGTATTCACATGTGGCACCTTATCCCTTCATCATGGCTAAGTGGAAGAAATCAATGGCTTAATCATATGAGTATTGGCCAAGGAAAATGATTACCTAAGGCTTAAGTGTCTAGCTAAATGGGACAAATGGCATTCGGTCAACTTTTCATTCAATAGTCACGTGAGAGAAGAAGAGTCAAGAGGGATATTTTGAGAAGATATCTTCCCCATTTTCCTTAACGGCAATAAAAAGGCTAACATTACTTAACCAAGATTAATCAATAATAATAATACCCGTCTAGTTACCAAGGCAATGGTAATTTAATCAATACCGCACTACGATTAACGTATATGACAATGTTCACAAATTTTAAATTTGTCGAACTCAGTATAATTACGTTTCCGAATCCGCACTTCGCGAAATACGATCCAATGAAAATTCCTATGCGTTCACACGAATACTAACTTGAAAATAATACTTAGCTTTAGATCTAAGTATCATTTTCAAACATAGAAAATTTCCAACGCACAAACATATATTACGAAATTTCCGGATGTCACGGGATTAATACAAAAAAAATCACAAATTGATACACCGATGACAGACGGAGGGTAAAACCTAAAATTAGTACATTCATCAATTGTTGCGTGTCATTTAACAAAGCAATTTAACTGTAAAATTTAATGGAAACTAACAGAGGGTAAATTTATCACAGGTGTACTAGTTTAGGATTTTTGGTGGTATTAACCCTATATAGTTCACACTTTTTAAGTGCTTTAACCTATACTTAGTATTCACATTTTGATGGGTTAATATCAAGAAAAATCATAAACTGATACACTTGTGGCAAATTTACCCAAAACTAATTTTTTAACCACGGAAAACCCTAAACTAATATATCTGTAACAAATTTACTCTAAACTAATTTTTTGACCACTAAAAATTTCAAATTGGTATATTTGTGATAAATTTACCTTTCATTAAATTGGATTAATATCACAAAAAATCACAAACTGGTACAACTATAACAAATGGAGGATAAAACCCCAAACTAGTACATCAGTCAACTGTCACGTGTCATCTAACGTAAAAATTTGACAATAAAATTTAACGGAAACTAACGGATGGTAAAATTATTACAAGGGTACCAGTTTGAGGTTTTTGAAATTAAAAAATTAGTTTGGGCTAAATTTGTCACATGTACATCAATTTGAGATTTATCGTGGTATTAACCCATTAAATGTGAATATCGGTAGTGGAACTGATCTTTGGAGGAAAAGTGATGATCTACAAGTGGGAGTGGAAAGGTGAGAGCTTGTCATCAATTCCAAGTATCTTGGGCCAAGTAGAAAGCCCCTGGGTAGTCCTGTCCATCATTGAGGATTGTCAGCAGATTATGGCCCAAATGTGGGTAGTGCCTCTAGCCTTTTGGTCCAATGAAGCTAATTAGCCGGCAGACTGGGTTACAAAGGCCTCCCGAAATGAGTTTCTAAGCCCAAATTGGATTTCCAATCCCCGCATTCTCTTTGGTCTTTGTTATGTTATGATTTTGAACCCTCTTGTGTTCTACTTTCAAGTTATCAATGAAATGAAGGCACTTTTCCGGCCCACAAAAAAAAACAAATCGCTTTGCAACACTGCAATCTCCGGTGTTCCTCACGGTGGAGTGAACAATCAAATTATTGATATTGTTGGACAAGTTTTTAAGGGAAGCATTCTGGCAATGATAAAAGGTACAACAATTTCAGGTGATTCCTCTCCTTTTGTTTCCGATGACATTAGATACAGACCAGACCCTCAGTGAAACAACTATGGTTTCTGATATTCTCACGGTCGGTCCTGTGGAAATTGCATCATCGGTAACTTACGGTGGTTCATGTCGTTTGCAACCGAATTCAGGGGAAGCAACATATGCTCCACCTACTTGGTGTAGGTTTCTGCACATTGAAGACACTATCTAAAGCTCTTTTGGGTCGGGCACAAGAATGATTTGTGTAGGCGCATTTTCATAAGAACCTTGGACTATAAAACGCTGTTGCTTACCCGTGCACCAGAACACATCTAGTTCATGGGACATGTAGAAAAGTGAGAAAGGGAATGCAAGCGCCTGGACAGTCAGGCATGACAATTACAGAGAACTAGCAGAAATGAGGAGAAGAAAAGCAACGTAGATAAAACTCAAGTTGCAGTCGCAAGCTGACCAAAATACAAATGTTTGTACAGGACACAGCGACCCTCTAGAACAGATGCTCACTCACGACACCAAGCCTATCAATTACAGGAAGGCATCCTTCTCAAGAAGCTTTAGGACCTCACTCTGGTTGTTTAGCTTAGCAACATCAATAGGTGTCTTTCCGTCCAAGTTCTGTAGAGTGCTGGAACAGAATATAGCACAAGAAGAAAGTAAACGGAAAACACAAATCAACAACTTATGAATTACAAGAAAATATTGGAAACATGAGCAATTTACTTACACAGCGGCACCGTGTTCCAACAGTAGTATGACACATTCTTTCCTGCCATAGCCAGCTGCATAGTGAAGTGCAGTGTTCTTGTTCTTGTCCAGCGCATCCACGGCAGCTCCAGCTTCAAGGAGTACCTGAGCGCACTTGACCTGCAATTGATATGAAGAGTCATTTTAGTTGCTTGTTTGGATTACAAAGATCCCATAACTCTCAAAACCTACGCCAAAGAGTCAATTCACAAAGGGACGGGCCAATGAGAGGGCATTGGAATATTTTTCTGAAGACTAGCATTTAACACACACACAGACACATATTCCTATAAAATCTTCATAAAACTTCCTCCATTATTTTGTGCCATCATGTTCCCACTTGGCTTTGCCATAGATATTCATAACAACAGTAAAATTTACCCTGGACAACGATGGTTTGAATTTGCCGGCTTAGACTGTACAGAGGTACAAACATATTTATCATTTTTCATATGAAAGATAGGTAAAAAGAAAGCGCAAAATAATTGGAATCCCCAAGTTCCTCAGTAATCAAATTGACCATACCTCACCATATCCACATGCAAAATGCAAGGCTGTTCTTCCCTCTGTATCCTCTTCATCCTTGTCAGCACCAGACTCCAGCGCTTTTTTCAACCCCTGATCAGTTTGAGTCTCAACTTTTGCACTTCGTCTAAAACAATATGCCCAATAAGGGGCAACAATCCTAGCTCAACGTTTCAACAGAAAGAAAATATTTATCCATTATTCACATAATGATAAAAGGAAAGCACATTCTTGCCTCCAGGATCAACTGAAAAGGCATAAGGTTTGGAGAAAAACATTTTTGCAATATTTGGTATGGTGTCAACGAGGTGAAAAGGTCCACGTCAATTTTATAAGAATTTAAAAGCAAGAGTAAAGTCATGAAAGTGCTGTAGCATCTAAACTACCATAATATGTTCTGCGCAGGATAAGAACTGATATCACTAATATCTAAAGCAAGCCATAATAATCTAAAGGTTGATAAATTTAATTTATACCTCCACGTCACCAACACTAGCAGTGTGGTGAAGAATTGATTCATCCTCATTTCCCTCATCTTCTTCTTCCTCTGGAATATTTTCAGCTGAAGTGCCTGTATCTCCTGCAACTGGAAAACCCATGGCCTCCCCGAGCTTCTTTAGAACATCTCTATCATTCCAGTACCTGTAAACAGAATAGTTTATAAAAATCCTCCACAATATCATGCTCCCAATCCACAGCTCACGCAAGCAATAATTCTTCACTCAAGCTCTGGACACTGACAATAATCTTTTTAAGATCTATAAGCATCTCCTACCTCATCATGGCAGCTGGACCACCGGTCTCTATTTCTTCAAATATGTGCTTAATAGATGGATCTTCTTTCATAAGTGCCATTCTTTCCTCCATTTGTTCTTTTCTTAATGGATTTGCCAAATTCTCAAGCATGCTTGACATAGATGGGTCCTAAGAAAAAGAGGAAAGAAGATATTGGCATGACAACATTCACAATACTTCAGATAAGAAAGCCAGAAGTATGTACACTAAGCGAAACAGCATTACTTGCATTAGGGCACTCCCAAGTCTCTCAGCCATAGCCATGAATTGAGGATTCTGCATAACTTGCTGCATGGTGGACTGATATTTTCTAGGATCAAATTGCGGAATGCCTTCTCCAGCAGAGCCTTGAAAAGTCTTTTGCAGCTGCTCTGTCATCTTGTTGAATGTAGGATCCTTAGCTATCTGTTGGGCTAATTCCTTGATGCTAGGGTCCTATACATATCGCACAACAGATAAGGAAAATCAAGAGATAGCACGCACCAGATGAAGAATATATATGGGGTGACATCCAAAAGCAAACCTTCAGACTATACAATAGACAAAACACAACACGGTGAAACATCCAGATGTCAAAGACTAATCTGAAGTAGCAACCACGAGAAAGGAGAAAAAAAATAAAAAAGAATTTCAACAGACATTGTTTCATCTCCAACTGAATTCTGAGCAACTCCTAAGACCATGATTAAAAAAAAGAGACAAGATTGGTACTGTCACCTCCCCAATGCATCTTGCCCTCTCTAGGGCCAAAATTTCCAAACAGCATTTCCCAAATGGAGCAACTCTCAGAACAAAAAACAATCTTTGCCACAAGCATAGAACTCCTATTTTGCAGGATTACTTAAGTTCATACTCTAAACCAGAGAAAATCATCCAACCGCACTTACTCCTAACTGTGTTAAACAATGTCATCAAACCAACAAGAATGCCTTGGTAAAGATTAAAACATCTGATAACAAATACCATAAAGGTTTTAAGTACTTAATTAGTGAAGGGACCTGCTGCTTTGTTATGTGTATTCTTCTTTGAGTTGCATATCTTTAATAAGTCTAGTTATAGGAAGACTACAATTAATGACTCCGAGAGAAAATGTTTAAATTCCTTCAGAAACAATCATGAAAAGAAGAGGAGATGGATTAGCAGAATATACATTAAGAAGGTTTGACATGGCTGAGAAATCAAAAGGGTTGCCAGCCAACCCAACTCCAGGAGGTAAAGCATCTGATGACACCTCTGCGACGGATGGTTCAGACTTGCGACCTATGCCATCAGCAACACTGACTTTATCACCTGAAAATGTCCAAAACCACAATCACCATATGGCTTCTAGCAAATGCATTTATAACCAGCAAAGAAACTGCTTAACAATTTACTTTACTAGAGAAGGAAGTCTTTGCAGAAAACATATCCAGTACTTGCAAATGTCTTACTAGCACATCACATGCCTTACGTGCGAAGCATACGATGAAAACACATAACTTCATCAGCCATAAGGAATCAAGAAAACTGGAACTTGGAACTTTGATTCGTAAATTTCCTCTACAACACGGGCATAGGTCCTTGAGCAAGCCTCTAACACAAGCCAATTCTTTCAATCTAAGGGATGGCTTTACAGGGTCTATACTCAACTCCCAAGTTGGGCTTGGACCATAAGCTTCTAAATGAGTTACAGTGAAGGTCGACTTGCCTCCAAAGCAATGCCCACGGTAATTACAATCAACTAGGTAAAAGCAATGTGGATATGACCCAACATCAAAAGCATGGTTATTATAGTGCCAATATCAAAGATGACAGGACATTAACATTCATTTAAAGCCACATAAGCACTTGAAGCTCAAATCCTACGAAAATCAAGTTGAATTCTCATCTTAGGTCATATCGACACCAATCTTCAACCATTCCACTACATATTTGTGTTGGCATTAGTACTTCAATACGTAAACTCGAAATTCAGATCTTTACAAGCCACAAACTATAAAACAAGTTTTTTCAAAGTTCACTAACTGGTAGAAAAAAAGCGGAAGAAAATTCACAAGCCACCTCACCAAAACCATATACAAGATGCAATCAAACCAATTAATGGATAGAAATCTCAACATAATAACAAGCTAAACTAACGGAATCAAATTGGTTAGTTGAACTATGAATAAACAACCAACCAAAACAGCACACACTGGTAGTGTCAAAGCTTACCAGATGGAGCACCCTTTGGGGAATCTGACGCCATATCTGCAATCAAGCACAAAAACAGAATCACACGAGCATATTAGGAACAACCTGGTAATGATTTCTTGAATTTTTTGGTTTTGGGCTGAACAAGAAAGTTGAAGCTTTGGGATTATGTAACATAACAAAAAACTTACTTTTTAACACTTTTGTGTAAAACGTATACCTTTGTCAAGTGTAATTATTTACAATAAATCTGTAAATAGTAAACACTTTTTGATTTTCAATGATAATTCCAATGCAATTCTAAATACTTGAAACATTTCCGATTGCCAGATGCATTTTCAACAAGTATGCAATGATTATATCTGCGTTTTCGATAATCCCATGAACGTGCCATCATATACCTTTCAAAGTATATAAATTTTCATAAATCATCTCGTGCAGCATTTCTAATTGCATAGAAGAGATAAGGCTACTCACTTCGATAGTCCGAGCAATAAATCTAACAGTGACGGGTTTGAGTTATCGAGAGGGCCTAAATTCAAATAATAACACGTCAGGATATGGAAATTCACGGGTCAGCTCGCCAAAGCAATAACTCTCCGCAGGGCAGCGCTTGAAGAGATTTTGGTGTCCCTGGAAGCTCTTAGGTGCCACTACGAATCGGTAGCCGGAGGTGGTCGATTGCCCAGCAAACACGAAATCTAGGCGTCTGTGCCCGCTGCACGGCGCAGCGAACCTACTGAATTCCGTGTTGGACGATTCTTGTGACGCTGAAAAGCTCACTCAAAAGCAATAATGCATCTTAGGCTAAAGAAACATCGAAGAAGGCAAGTCTTTCGTGGGACTCCAAAGGGTCTCGAAGTCTTGCTATCAACTTCCGTGAGCCACGTCTCTCGAAGTTTGGCCGGAAAGCAGCATGAAAGTGGTCGGAAACGGTCGACCGGCATGCCCAGTTTTTTCGGAACTCATCGTGCTCCTCTTGCGAAACTGAAGAAACCAACATGAAAGATGAGTTCGTGTTCTTACCCAGATGGGTTGCTTCGGGCGTTTCAGGCTGCTTCGCCACCGATCTGCCACCGTTCTGCAGCGCAAGCTAAGCCTGTGAGTCACGTCTTCTTCTACTACTTCTCTTCCCCCATGTCGTTATCTGATCCAAAGTAAGTGACAATATCATCTAAATTTGGGGTGGAGGATGTCTATGTGAGTATTCTATCTCCATCTCCTTACTTCTTTTTTTGTTTGGTCTTACTTGCCTACCCTTTCTCTCCTTTTAAATTTTTTAAAGATTTTTTTTATTTTTTGTTCTCTTTGTTTGTTTGTTTGTTTATTTATTGCTTATATAACGCTTACTCGAAAACTCATCTTAGGATCGACCCACAGAAATTCCGACTCAAAACAGTCGTGCGATTCGATTATTGAGGAACTCAGATTTAAATTGTACCCATGATGGTATATTGCCGTGCTAATTTCTATGTGCTTTTATTATCCTTTGTTACCTTAATTGGGATTATCATTTCATAATTTTAGTTTCAATTGTATTCTTTCTGGCATATGGATGCACTTGCTTGGAAATTAGAATAAGTAAATCTGTATTATAGCACTAGCAAAGCCGCACATTGATGTACACAGATACTAAGAAAATTACATTCCAATCACTTAAATCAAATAAAAATTACATCAAGATGATCGCGTTATACATGACATTTCTGGTATAAATTATGAGAAAAAAAGTACTAAATTATTTTCAATCTCTAAAGTCATTTTTCTGATCGGGTGATTTTTTTGGCATGGTCATTATGAATAGTGAAAAGCTTCTATTACTCGCATATGATTTGCATATCTTCAAGGTTTTAACTTCTATCAATTAACAGAAAGAAATTATTGATCTAATATTAAGAAATTGCATAGGTATACGTGAGAAAACATTAAGAGATGAAAATGAATAACCATGCTCATAGAATCCATCATTTCATTTTCGTGGCATTTAAACATTACGAAACTCATAGCTAAAGAAGATAATGTGGCATTAATCTAAAATATTCCAAGATTAGCCATCACCTTTATTCCGTTGTCTTTTTACTTAGAGAGATAGATAGATTGACTTCGGATGCCAAAGAAGTAGAATGGAATGCCATTTTTATCGTCATTTTCTCAGCTTATACTTATCGGGAATAAAAGGAGGAAACCTTGGTACTAATTCAAGGGCTCGGCCCATAATATATCAAGGGGTTGGGCCACATGCAACCATCCGACATTTTTCATTGCTCTAAGCTTTTGAAAAGTAAACCCACCACCTCATTTTGTACCGGTTTCTTTTGGTCGCATTTGATCGTTTGAATATTTAGCTAGAATAGGACTGGATGAGATATAATATGAAATCCAGAGATTTTGTTACATTCTATTCACTGTTTGATGAATTACAGTAATAAAGTCGGATATTTTCATCTAGATGTTTAATAGGTTCGATAAGTCTTTTGTGACTATGCCTTTGGGAGTAGTTCTAGAGATAATGGTGAAGCAACTCGGTGTATAGAGCACAAGCAGATTCACAAAGGCACAGTTGCAAAAGGAATCCTGGTCGAGTAGAATTCATTAAGATATTCAGTAATCCATGGCCAATATAATGTCATGATTACTTTTGTAATTGAGCTTACTTTAGTTTTTTTTTTTTGTTTGTTTGTTCAGTCTTACTCCAACTCTCATTTCACTTTCAAATTTTTGTCTTATCTTTTGGAGGATGTGAGAGTCGAAACCCACGTCTGAAATTATATGTCCCTACTCCTAGCCCCTGAGAAGGCGGGGATTCGAACTCCCCACCTTCTCCTTTCTAAGAAGGAAGGGTGCCACTGGGGCAAACCCCTATAGTTGAGCTTACCTTGGTTGGCTTGGAAGGATTTGATGAATAAGTTCTTGTTTCAAGCTCATGTGAAAGCGGAAATGATTTGAATTTCTCACTTTGAAGAGGATTAATTAAGCCTAAACGCATTTTCACTTGCAGATATCTAACTTAAATAGATTTTATTCATATAGCTAAGAATATCGCCCTTAACTTTAAGGCTACACCATCATAAAGTGCTGCTAAGTGGAAGGATCTTATCGACTTCCATGAATGAGAAATCATAGATTGAATTGCCAAAGTTTGGATAAATTGGATGCTCTGAGAAGTTTTGTATCGGCTAAATTAACGAGTTAGTGGTGAGTGGTTATTTGCATTTATTTTTTTCTCAACTTAGCTTATTCTTTAAAAAAAAAATAGGAAGTTTTCTCCTGTCCATGTGAGGAATTGCGCCAATAGACGAGCAAAGGTCTAGTCCACGGAATTTTTTTTTCGAGATTGTGTCCTTAACAATCAATTAATTTTTAAGAATGTTTTGCAAGATCGACTTTGCAATTAGTGATAACTACTAGGACAACTCAGTTAGGACAAAGTGAACCCTTTAAACAAAACAATATGGAGTCAAAAATGAAAGTCTTTCTATATGATATATAACGCTAAAACCTATGATTGGTCTAATTTCACGATATATGGTATAGAATCACTAGGACAATCTCAATTGAATCGAAGATCTAATTAAGAACCCTTACCTTTTTTTTGTGATTTCTTTCTCATGGCTACTTTAGAATCTTGGGAATTGTAGACGTTCGAATTTTCTTCCAAGACAACGAGATGGCTTTAGTATAAAAGCATGCGGCACCTAGGAATTTGGTAGAGATGTTAATAATGCAATTTTCATTAGGTCATCATGATAAGTAAGACGCAATTTTGGACGTCGTTACTAGCTTTAAGTTTGGTGGGATGAGCGAGAGAATCACAAATTGGATTGCCATATAAGGGGAAAATTGTCTAAAAAGTCCTTAATCTATTACATTTTTGTCAATTCAATCATAAACCTTTTAATTTTGCCGATTGAGTTCTAATCATTTTCATATTTCACCAATCAAATCTATCCGGTCAATTTTGGCCACAAATTGATGTCATGGATACCAGTTGTCCGACGTAGTACGACTGGCGATGACGTGAAAATTTTTAATAATATTTTAATATTTTTTGAATTTTTTTATTAATTTTTTTCTTTTCATTTCTTTTGTTTGTGTTTTTACACCTTTGGCCGGCGAGGCCGCCAATCAAAGACCACAAGCAAGGGCCAGTGAACTTCACTGGCCATGGGCGAGGGCCGACACCCATACCTAGATGAGGTCTTCTGCCCTCGCATGTTGGCCGGTGAGGATCGCGAAGCCCTTGCCTAGTCTTGTGCAAGGGTGTGGCAAGGCTAGTGAGGCATCGCGGCCCTTGCTCGTGGCCAGCAATGGTCACCTGGCGACATCGCCAACCAAAGGTGTAGAAAAAATGAACAAAAGAAAGAAAGGAAAGGCAAAAGTAAAGAAAAAGCAAAAGATAAAAAAAATTTGAAAAATGTTATAATATTATCAAAAAATGTAACCGTCAGCACTAACCTTTCCACGTACGATGCCTAACATAAACGTCATTAATTTCCTGCTAAAATTAGTTGAATAGACTCAATTGGCAAAACGTAAAACTATTTATATATTAATTGACAAAATTAAAATATTTATGATTGAATTGGCAAAATTACAATAGGTTTAGGATTTTTTGGACAATCTTCCCACCATATAAGCATATAGTTTCAAGAGCAAGGGAGATTTCGTGGGATCGCCATAAACTGTTCTAAAAGTTTAAGCCGTTAATGAATGCATGATTAATATTTAATTACTTTAACAATCTCGCTTATGAGTAGGCTAGATTTTAGCTTAAGAGTAAAGCGTGTAATTATATAAATGGAGATGACAAAAAAAGGTCTGGAAAAATTTAAACTCGGGGACCTTTTGCTCTTATATTATATGAATTTTTGTGGAATTGCCATCAATCGCACGTAACATTTGATATTTAAATACTTTATCTGGAGTAAGCATTTTTGAAAGTGCAAGTAGAGTCTATAATGGAGATGTCCCTTGTCAATACAAGAAGCACAAACGTAATACACACGCATTTATCAGAATGACTTGGAACATATGAAATGTTACATAGGACTTTTGGAGCCAGCTTATACTAGAAACACGGTAACTTAGACAACATTTTTTTATAGATTTACCGTGTCCACTTTGATCATCACAATACTTTGACCAGAGCATAACACCTCCAAACTTTTTAGAACCTCTGATGGCAGGAAGCACTTTTGATTTGAGATCAGCTAGTATGAAACCACTTCTGTCTGCCTCCGGTGAAGTCGGTAAACCCAGGAAAATCTTCTTTGCTCGAACGCTCGATGTCCATTGCTTCCATGCATCTTCCAGATTGTTGATATCTCCCGAGGAGTATTGACATGGAGGATTATTGTAGAATTGGACCCAAACATAATTGAATAGGCCAGTCTTAAGAGCTGCACTTACCTATAATGTAGCTAGCAAGGATCACCTAAAGGGGGGTGAATATGTGATTTTAAACAATTTTTATCAATTTAAGTGGAAATGAATGATTACAGTTGAGTCTAAATAAAATTTAGATTCAAAACAATTTATATAGACTGTGTTCTTGATGTGCAGTATGTAAAGTAAGAGATAAGGATTAAAAAATTGCACACAAGTTTATAGTGGTTTGGCTTACAGCAAGTCTACATCCACTCTTCCACGCTGATAACCTACTGGCTAGATTTCACTACGTAATCAAGAGGAATTACAAATTATGAGTGACAGCACTCTTGTGTATGATAGGACTTTCTATCTTACACAATCACTTTTACAAAGTGTCCCTCAAGATCTTAATGTTTGGCTCAAGAAAGACAAGAGAAAGAATTGAAGTACACTCAGACTTTGGACTTGTTGATTCTTGATTTCATCCTTCATTTTGCTTCTTGTAGGTCTCATTTTATACTCATTAACTACCAAACTAGCTATTGGACAGTCTTCAAAGGATCATCTTCCAATCTTCATCTTGGACAAATTTGTATAAAATAGATTGAGTAGCCGTTGGTTGACAAATTCTGAATCTCGTTTATTCCGGTTGCCCATATAATCGAAATCTTGGTTTTCATAAGTAGAGCTTTATCCATTGTAATGCATACTTGCCATAATGTTTGATTGTCAATAAATTAGACTGAGATTGAGTTAATCAAAACTTTCCTTCTATGAAATCCATACTAGATCACTAGCTGTTATGTTTCGTTCTGAATGAGTTTTGATTCTGTGTTTGAAAGACTTCTGCGTCTACATCTGCATAATTCCTGCATCTGCGTCTACATAACTTCTGCGTCTGAAGAATTTCTAATTCAGAACTTGAGTTAGCGTAGGTCTTCAATAAAATCTGAATATTTCATAATTAGAGTCTAAATGACTTTCATGGTAAAGTCTGAAGATCTTATGTTTGAATATGAATTTTTAGTTATGAGTTTGAACTTTTAGTTTTGAAAACTTGTAAAGTCTGATATTTCCTTCTGAATTTCCAGAATATATTAACCTGGGAAGAAATGTATGTCAGATTTACAAGTTAAACATAGAGAGTTTTGTCAGCTTCAAAATCCATTAGAAGTTTTCCTCAACAATCTCTCCCTTTTTGATGGTGACAAAACTTCCATGCAGATTCAATCAATATTAAATAAATTTGAAGAAAATAAACATTTTAGGCGCATGAAACACATATATAAATGTGCAAACTTGTAAGATTTGTATATTTCTCTTGCTTTGAGTATAACTTGTATAACCTGCATATTGAAGTGTTAGTATGACAATATTTGCATAATCTCTCCCCCTTTTTGTCATTAGCAAAAAAATAAATCAATAATAAACAGAATAAAGTGCTGATATAAAGCATCCAATCTAACAAAGTTGAATGTTAAGAATACAGAACCAGAATGATTTTCAAAGGAGGGTATGAAAAAAAAAAACAGCTTATTTCTTTGGTGGGGTTTGAACAAGTTGAAAGTTTTGCACGATAAAAATAGCTTCATTAATCTTGGTAAAATATTGACCCATAGCTTTCTCCATATTAGTTGAACATAGAGCAATAGCTTCCCTTATCTCTGCCTTGTCTTTTTCTGCTTGAAAACGTTTAGTCTGATTATTTTCCTCAACAAATTTCCGAAGGTTTTTTACTTCTTCTTCAAGTCCAGTTTGTTTTTTTTTTATTTTTTGCAGAAGGGTTAGAATGGTCATGTTTTCTGAAGTCTGTCCCTGGACATTTTCTAGTGCATGTTGTTCGAACTTATCCCCTGCCTTTGTAGGAATCTCTCCCTGAATATCCGCATGTTCTGTGGCAGTAGTATCATTCAAAGTTTCTTCAGAATCAAGTAGAGATTGACTTACATCTGTCTTCTGTGAAATATCATCCCGTTGATGCAGATGTGAGTGCCTAGATGCTGATTCTGAAACCTTTGTACTAGGTTTAGAAACATGTTCAACATTCTGTCCTATTTCAAGGTGTTCTGTTTTATTATCTTCATCTCGAAGAAGAATTCTTCTTTTCTTCCTGTATACCTTGAATGGGCTTGAAGAGACAGTTTGCTTTCTTTCTGTTCTTTTTCTTTCATCTTTGTCTTCGTTTACCTTGAATGGTTCTGTTTCATCAACAGATTTTGGTTCTAACTGCTAAATATCCTTTCCTTTGGTTGTGCTTGCTCTTTCGTTTTTATCATCAAAATTCTTCATCTTGGTAAGCATTTTTTCTCCAACAAACATACAAGATACAAAGGTTTTGCACAAATCATCAGGAATAGTTATATTTAAAAATATAAAGATTCGAGAGATGAGTACACCATAAGGAAGCTGTTCCTTGTCCTTTTGAAGAGTTTTATACATGTGGAAGATGATAATATGTGGAAGAAAAAAAGACTGTCCATTTAGAATGGCCCAAATAAGCCTGATTTCAAACTTGAACAAGTCAGTTTTGGAAGCAGCTTTAGGCTTCAAGCAATTGATGATGATCTTATGCAAGATTATAATTCTTCCGGTCAGATCAAAATATAAAATATGACATTTAGAGCCTTGAGCAAAATTCTGATTCTCTGAATCCGCTTTGGAAGCATCTTCTAGGCTCACTTCCAATGGAGTAAACTTGCAATTTTTTGCTCCAATAATCAAAACCAGTTCTTCCACTTTTAGATCATACTTTTTATCACAAACAGTAAATTGAAGCCAATTTAGTGACAAAATGAAAAGGTTTGAGTAAAAATATGCAGTCAGTTCGGCATATACATTGGCAGATTGCAGACAAAATTCATAAATCCCCAATCTTTCAAACAGATGTTTCACAGAGATGCCAACTTTTTCAAAATATTCAAAATCAACAATTCGATGGTTCATAACCCCTCGAGCAAGCAGCAACGATGGTAGACGTTGTGCTATGTGCTTCTGAATAAACCTCCACTACCTTGCACACCAGATGCAATTCCTACTTTCATCTCAAAATTATCAAAGAACCTAACATCATTATCAGGAATCACAAATTTTGATGCACTGGTAGACTTAAGGCTAGTACTAACTGATTTCTTGTCCGAGAGAGTTGATGGTTCTCTGATTTTCTCTTTCTCCTTTGGAGTAGAACTAACCTAATCATGATCAGTTCTAGAGCAAAACTGAGAATAATTTCGCATAAGACTTGTTTCTGTGAGAAAGCCATTATCTTTCAGACATTCACGAAGAACAGATGCAGAGGCATTACAACGTTTCGACCTTTTTTTTTTGTTAGGTTACTGCGTTTCAACCTTTCGTATGCTTTCCACACAAGTTTGATGTTGTTGAAACGAAAATCTGTTTTACCCTTGGGTTTTGGTGCAGATGATGGTTGTGGTTCTTGTCGAGTCGCTTCTGAAGGGCTTTGGTGATGATTCAACTCTGTATTTGATATCTCCATGAATTCTGGTGGTGCTGAAGATTTTGAATCTTTGTTCAGAATGTGTGAAGATCGTCTTTTGAAAGGCATTTTGATCAAATCTAGAGCAAAAAGATTTGACCTTGGAGTCGGAGGAGATGCAGACTATTGAGTATTGTGATGGTCGAGAGTGAAAAAGGTTCGTACGGTTAGGGTTTTGTAAAAGGAAGATGATGGTTTTTGAAAGTAAAACACTTTTAGAAGATATAAGAAGCGATCCTACTTTATAGGAATGGAAAAAAAATTTTAAGCACAAATAGTCAATTAGATAAATTAGAATATATACCTGATTTTCTTCCCAAAAGTGATAAATGCGAATATATCCTGTCAGAAATGCCAAAAATATACCCGCCAAAATTTGAATTACGGATGTACCTTTCTTTTGAGTCTAAAATGGACATTCAGATGGAGAACATTCGAGTCTGAAAAATTCCTGTCTAATGAATACTTCAAGAAAATGGATAAGTAATGCATAGTTTATTTCTAATATACTCAAATAAAGACTTATCAAGAGATTTTGTGAATATATCAGCTAATTGATTCTTAGAATCAAGGAATTGAATATTCACATCACCGTTTTGAACATGATCTTTAATGAAGTGGTGCTTGATTTCAATATGTTTAGCACGTGAATGAAGAATTGGGTTCTTGGTTAAATTGATAGCATTTGTGTTGTCACATTTGATTGTAACACTTGAATCTTCAATAGTAAAGTCTCGCAACTGTTGCTTCATCCATAGAATCTGTGCAAAACAACTTCCCAAAGTCACATATTCTACTTCTACTGTAGAAAGTGCAACTGTGTTTTGCTTTTTTGAGTACCGGGACACTAACATATTTTCAAGTAGTTGACATGTACCTGTAGTACTTTTCCTGTCCACTTTACATCCAGCTAAATCAGCATCAGAATAACCAGTAAGAGTAAAATCCGATTCTTTAGAATACCAAAGACCTAACATTGGATAAGTTCCAATGTATTTGATTATTCTTTTAACTGCAAAAAAATGTGATTCTTTAGGGTCAGATTGAAATCTTGCACACATACAGATACTAAATAATATGTCAGGTCTAAATGCAGTAAGATATAACAATGATCCTATCATGCGTCTACATATCTTCTGATCAAACTTTTTACTATTTTTATCTTTGTCCAGTTTGGATGAATGAGACATAAGAGTATATGTTTTCTTGCAATTCTGCAATCCAAACTTCTTAACAATCTCCTTTGCATACTTCTTTTGGCAAATGAATGTATCATCTTTGATTTGTTTCACTTATAGGCCGAGAAAGAATATCAATTCGCCCATCATACTCATCTCGAACTCATTCTGCATATTCTTGGAAAATTCTTTGCAAAGTAGTTCATTAGAGGATCCAAAAATGATATCATCAACATATATTTGAATAAGTAAAAAATCCTTACCTTTTTCTCTTAATAAATAAGATTGCATTAACTTTACCTTTTGTGAAGTCATTTTGCAGAAGGAAGTTGCTTAACCTCTCATACTAAGCACGAGATGCTTGTTTTAGACCATAAATGACCTTTTTGAGTTTATAGACATAATCCGTCTTCCTTGGTTCTTCAAAACCAAGTGATTGTTCCACATATACTTCTTCTTTGATATAACCATTCAGGAATGCACTTTTCACGTCAATCTGAAACAATTTAAAGTCATTGAAACAAGTATAAGCTAATAGTAGCCTAATGGCTTCTAACCTAGTAACTGGTGTATAGGTTTTATCATAATCTATACCTTCTTCTTGAGAATAACCTTTTGCTATCAGTCTTGCTTTATTTCTTGTGACTTTCCCTTTGTCATTCAGTTTGTTTCTGAATACCCATTTTGTTCCAATTACTGGATGATTTTTGGGTCTTGGCATAAGTTCCCATACTTTATTGATTCTGAACTTATGAAGTTCCTCCTGCATAGCTTTGATCCAGCTTTCATTTGATAATGCTTCGCCAACTTCTTTTGGTTCTATTTCTGATATTAACGCCAAGTTGCTGATGTTCTCTTTGTGTTAGATCTAGTCTTGATGCCATATTCTATTTCTCCAATGATGAGGTTCTTTGGATGACTAGATTTACGTTTCTAGCTTCTGTCAAATCTTTCCTTCTGAATATCATTAGACTCTGAAGATTCTGATTGAGTTTGGATCGTATCTTCTTTTCCTTCTTCTACAAATTCAACGATCTTTGGAGATTCTTGTTGAACTTCACATAACTCTTGAATATTGAAAAATAATTCAGATTTATATTTGTGAGTCTAAATATTTTCATCGAACCTTACATTCATTGTTTCTTTCATAGTCTAAGAATTCTCGTTAAAGACTCTGTATGGTTTACTTGTGGTAGAATATCCAAGAAAAAATCCTTCATCTGATTTTTCATCAAATTTACCAAAGCGGTCATTTGGATTTTTGAGTATAAAGCATTTACAACCAAATACATGAAAATATGAAATATTTGGCTTTCTACCTTTGAAGAGCTCATAGGGGGTTTTCTCAAGAAAGGGTCTGAGAAAAGCTCTGTTAATGATATAACAAGCTGTAAAAACTATATTTGCCCAAAAATAAAAATGAATCTTAATTTCAATCAATAAAGCTCTTGCCATTTCTTACAGAGAACGATTTTTCCTTTCCACAATATCATTTTGTTCTTGTGTATAAAGAGTAGAAAAATTGTGTTGAAAGCCATTTTCCTCGCAGAAATCTGAAAAACTTTTATTATCAAATTCTCTCCCATGATCAGTTTTAATGCGGGAAATGGTATAGCCCTTTTTCATTCTGAACTCTTCTTGCAATTTTTGAAAAAAAATGAAAATGTTTCATTTTTATGAGCAAGGAAGAACACCCAAGTAAATTTTGTGAAGTCATCAACAATAACTAAATAATATTTCTTACCACCAATATTTTGTGTTTTGGTTGGTCCAAATAGATCCATATGAAGAAGTTACAAAGCATAATTAGTGGAAACATGATGTATAGACTTAAAAGAGCTTCTTACTTGTTTTCCTAGAGTGCAGGCATTAACTCTGTTTTCTTGTATTTCAAATCTGGCAAACCTCAAACCAATTTCTTGTTTGAGATTTTTGAGATTTGTTTCATACTGATGTGCCCCAATTTTCTGTGCCATAGATCTTCATCTTTTTTGATTGAGATCAAGCAATGAGTATAGTTTGGATTGACATCTAGAATACAAATATTGCCATGTCTTCTTCCAGTGAATGTTTGAGAACAATCATTACTTGTCCCTAAGCATGTATCTTTTTGAAAGTTGATTCCGAAACCTGAATCACATAGTTGGCTTATGCTTATCAAGTTGTAGTTGAGTCCTTTTACCAATGACACATCGTTGATTGTGAGTCCTCCAATTTCAACCGTTCTTTTGTCAACTATCTTTCCTTTGTTATTTCCTCCAAAGGAAACTTTTCCACCATTTAGGCTTTGTAATTTAACAAATATGCTTGGATCTCCTGTCATGTATCTAGAACATCTACTGTCCAAGCATCACTTTCCTTTTCTCTTTGTGGTAACCAGCAAAAATCACAACTTCTCAAGCTTTCTTTGGTACCTAAATTTGTTTGGGTCCTTGAGAGTTAGTATAAGCTGTCTTAACAAAGTCTCTTTGAATAGGTCTCCAAACCTTAAGACATTCATTATCAAAATGCTGTGGATCTCCACATTTTGAGCATTTGAGTGCACTTCGACCAACAGGTTTGACAAAATTCCTTTTAAAATGATTTTTATAAACTTGTCGATGAGGTCTTTGCTTCAATCTCTCATTGACTTTTGGAAAATCAATTAAACTGTCACTTTTCTTCACAAATTTGAGACGGGATTTGTTATAGTAAGGAATTTGTATAGAAAGAATATGCTTCGATGTTTCTTAACCTTTTGAAAACTTGAAAGTAATTTTTGAAATTTCATTTTTCAAAACAGCATTTTCTTTGGAAAGAAAATCTCGACTTTCCTTAACTTGATGAAATTCTTTTTTAAGGAAATCAATTTTTTTCTTTTTATGAAACATCCTGTTGTCTCAGTAATGAAATTTCCTTTTTTAAAGAAAAGATTCTTTTAAGAGCAGCATTAAATTTAAAGCATAATTCATCAATGTAATTTGATATTTCAATAGGCATTTCGGGATGCTTTACCTCAATCTCAACTTTAGCATCAGAATCTGAATCTGAGTCTGACTTAGCCATTAGACAGAAGTTTGAGAAATCTTCATCACTGTCTTCACATTCTGTATTATTTTAGGTTTCTGCTTTTAAGGTTTTCTTTGCTTTCTCAAATTTGGTCTTCTTTTTTAGAAGTGGACAATTTGGCTTGATATGTTAACGTTTTCTATAGTGAAAGCATATTACTTTCGTTGACTTTTCTGTTTCATCGAGATCCTTCTTCTTCTCTAAAAACTTCTTTTCTTTGAGATTTCTTCCTTTGATTTTCATTTTCTTGTACTTCTTTACGAAGAGAGCCAGTTCTTCATCAACATCTTGATCTCCAGAATCTGCATCATCAGAATCAATATTAGATTTCAATATAATTGACTTTTACTTTTGGATTCATTTTCCTCATTTAGTTTTTCAGTCTCATATGTTTGAAGAGTTCCGATTAGTTTATTCACTGATAGACGCATGATCCTTTGAGTCTCTCGAAGAGATGTTTTGATATTATCCTACTGTTTCGTTAGTCCTCTCAAAAGTTTGTTAACTTTCATTGCATCTGGGACAGGTTGCCCTTGATATGCAAGACCATTTACTATATCAGCAAATCTGTCATACATATCAGCAATTGATTCTTCAGGCTTCATTCTGAAGGATTCATATTGACCAAGCAGTAGACTTATTTGAGTTTCCTTGGCTTGATCTATTCCTTCATAAGTAGTGTAGAGGGTATCCTAGATATCCTTAGCTGATTCACAAGAATCAATTTTTTATATTCAATTGGTGTTAAAGCACAATAGAAAGAATAAATTGCTTTGGAATCTAAAGCTTCTCTTTTTGATATTTCAGTTTGAGATAATGGAGGATCTGCTAGTATGCTTTCTTTGGTCTTTTCTTTTGAATCAGAAGATCTTGGTCTAACTCGTCTAATGATGACATCTCATTACATGTGATCAATAGACTTTATGAATGCCTTCATCTTATTCTTCCATATACTATATTCCTTGCCATTGAAATAGGGTGGTCTGTTGTTACTTTGTCCTTCAATGAGACCTGGAGCACTCAAGCTAGACATATAGATCGTTAGCTCAGAAGTAAAACACTTCAATGCACGAGCAATCTGCTCTGATACCAATTGATGTAACTAGCAAGGATCACCTAGAGGGGGGTGAATAGGTGATCTTAAACAATTTTTATCAATTTAAGTGGAAATGAATGATTATAGTTGAGTATGAATAAAATTCAGATTCAAAACAATTTATATAGACTGTGCTCTTGATGTGCAGTATGTAAAGTAAGAGATAAGGATTAAAAAAACTGCACACAAGTTTATAGTGGTTCGGCTTATAGCAAGCTTATATCCACTCTTCCACGCTGACAGCCTACTAGCTGGATTTCACTATGTAATCAAGAGGAATTACAAATTCTGACTGACAGTACTCTTGTGTATGATATGACTCTCTATCTCACACAATCACTCTTATAAAGTGTCCCTCAAGATCTTAATGTTTGGTTCAAGAAAGACAAGAGAAAGGATTGGAGTACACTCAGACTTTGGACTTGTTGATTCTCGATTTCATCCTTCATTTTGCTTCTCGTAGGTCTCATTTTATACTCCTCCACTATCAAACTAGCTGTTAGACAGTTTTCAAAGGATCATCTTCCAATCTTCAGCTTGGACATATTTGTATAAAATAGATTGAGTAGCCGTTGGTTGACAAAATCTGAATCCCGTTGATTTTGGTCACCTGTACAATCGGAATCTTGATTTCCATAAGTAGAGCTTTATCCGTTGTAATGCATACTTGTTATAATGTTTGATTGTTAATCAATTAGACTGAGATTGAATTAATTAAAACTTTCATTTTGTGAAATCTATACCAGATTACTAGTTGTTATGTTTCGTTCTGAATGAGTTTTGATTCTGTGTCTGAAAGACTTTTATGTCTGCATCTGTATAACTCATGCGTCTGCGTCTGCATAATTTGTGCGTTTGAAGAATTTCTAATTCAAAACTTGAGTCAGCATAGGTCTTCAGTAAAATCTGAATATTTCATAATTAAAGTCTGAATGACTTTCATGGTAAAGTCTGAAGATTTTATGTCTGAGTCTGAATTTTTAGTTCTGAAAACTTGTAAAGTCTGATATTTCCTTATATATCGGAATATATTTACCTGAGAAGAAATGTATGTCAAATTCACAAGTTAAACATAGAGAGTTTTGTTAGTTTCAAAATCCATTAGGAGTTTTCCTCAACAACCCACAGTTCGGGAAAAGGGCATTTCGGAGTGGCGGACATGTAAACCTTCTTCCCCCGCTCGTTGTAAGGAGCGAGATACCTAGCGAGGTTGTCCCAGTACAGGCCGGTCCCGCCTTTGATGTCGAAGTCAATTCCATCTAGGACTGCATTCCCCATCGGTCGAGAAGAGCACCTTCCCCCCAGGAAGTTGTTCCAGAGGTACCCTGCCACTTTCCGAGTGTCACTAGAGGACGCAAGGGAGTAGCTACCTGCTGCTCCTCCGATCAACAGCATCACTTTGATTCCCTTTGCTTGACATGACCTGATATCTGCACTCAGATTGGTACAGCCACGACTGTACGGATCACAATGACCGGTGAGGTTCATCATGGGAGGTTGCCCGTTGCCGAAGGTCACCAAGAAAGCTACGTTCACGAACTCGTAGTCTCCTGTGGCGCATGTCTCTGCCAACGTTCCCTCGTTCCCATTCTGACCCTAGTAGACAGCAGTCCCTCCGGCATTGGACCCTGCCACCAGCGATATGAAAGGAAACGCCACCGTGGCACGATATTGCATCCTTGGTTAATAAGCTTAGATATGGCTCTTCACTTGCCTCTAAGAAGAAGTCGATTTGAAAGTCGTTACACTAACTTTTTTGGCCACAACAAGCGGAAGAATCACCGGTTTTTATGGTGGAAGTGGATGGCCAATTCGAGAGGATTTTCTCCTGCCGAGTTTTTAGATTACTAAAGCACGGCCTTGCTGGTTTTTGGGCTTTTACTATGATCACGTTTTTCTCAACTTGGACATTAGCTGCACTAAGAGTGCAGATCTTGAAGGGGCAAAACCATTCCGAGATGATTTTGTATGCATGTTTTTTCACCTCATCTTTTGATGCCACGGCCTTGTCATGCGGTTGGACATTATTGTTGTCTTTGTGTGGGTCCCGGACAGATTCGCTCTTTCTTTGTCTCTATGTAGGAATCTTGGTAGATCCCCCGATTAATGTGCCAACTCATCTAATTTTTGTCGCTTTCCGATCTGAATCTTCAAGGAAAAAAAAAAGTCATGAAAAATTTCAAACTAAGTCTAACGAACTTATATTTAATTTTTTTGATATACAAAATTCTAAATTATATTCACCATGATGCATTTGTCCTAAATTTTTTCTTGTGATATAAAAAACCTTGAACTCGTATATATGCGACACATTTACCCTTTGTTAATATTATGTTAGATGATAATTTAGTCAAAACAATGTCATTTTCATTTCATTTGCCAGATATCTATGTAGACAAATTTTAAACAGTTCTAATTGACATAATTTTGACGGAGGGTAAATGTGGTATCTAGGTACATGTTTGGAATTTTTTGTGTCATATAAAAAAAATTTAGGGTAAATGTGTTTCACTTTAAGGTTATAGATGGTTTTTGCACTTTTTTTAAAAAATTCTCCCATTTCTCTCGAGCTTCTTCAAAAATATATTTGCTTCTTTCCTCATTTTGGATGAAAACACACATCTTATTCCATTTGGGTCTTGTCCTCTAGCTGCTTTTTTTATCAGTGGAATTCCTTGAGGCTTTTCATAGGGGAAAACAGACATTCCCTATGGGTTTACTTTCTTTTAAATGCAAAATGACTCAAACAGTTCCTTAACTTTGATCAAATGTGCAATTTCATCTTTGAATTTTAATTTGTTCAATATAGTCTCTGAATTTTAGCATAATGTATAATATGGTCTTGAACTTTTAATTTGTTTAATAATTGAACATTTTCCATATAGTTCAGGGATAAAATCGAATATGTACCAAAAGTCCAATAATCACATTGAATAAGTTAAAAGTTTGAGACCACATTGTACATTAGGCTAAAGTTTAGGGACTATATTGAACAAATTAAAAATTAATAAATCAAATTACACATTGAGCCAAAATTCATGAACTATTTATGTTATTATCTCTTCTTTTAAATATCGTATAATTAACCGGTACTTATTGATATTGACTAATTTATAATCGCTGTCTTGATCCTTTCGTTCAGATCACATCTGATAATTACAGAGTCGCACTGGCACATGACTCTTGAAGGTGACCCCAAGAAATCGGCGTCGACTGCGTCGAGCTTCGAAACCTTTGCTTTTTGAGACAAAAAGCTCGAGAATCTTAACACACAATCCATCCGGGATTAGGTTGCATTTTTTTTCCACCGGAATCGAGGAAGTTCTATAATCGTATGCTAAAACTGATTACGCACTCGTCTTGCATGTGCTTTTTCTTTTTTCAAATTACCAAAAGTAACTTTTAATTAGGAGACGATATGGTGTGGTCGATAATTAATTATCCATATGAATATTAAGTGAAAACGTTCATCCAATCACAACCACTTAGCTGGAATTACGACATGGGAAGAGAGCGTTTGCAGAGCAAGAATTTTTCAAGTCAAAATGGTCCTGATTGAAATACTTTTATTTGGAACGAAGAGAAAGTTACTTTTCATTCTCAAAATAGCTTGTGAAAAGAAAGAATCGTTAGTCTGTCACACCTAATAGAGCAAATAAACTTGACTGATTATAAAGTTGATAATGTCCTAAAAATATCCCTTAACTTTTCACGTAAAAGCACTATAATATTCCATGAAAAACAAACATAACATGTCCTTATATTAAGAGAGATTGCTGCTGAATATGGTCGTGACAAAATATAAATGAGGTAATTGTTAAATATAATGGACTTTCTTTCAATGGGAACAACAGAAGTATCATTAACATATCTCTAACCTTAGAACAAGTCTTCAATGTTGATAGATGGCCGGCTTGAATTCGTCACGCCTCTCATGATCTCATCACGATTGACATCCTTTGGTGATAACATCAGTCCAAAATCTTTAACTTTGAGTAGCAAAGTTGCTATTAGACACGTCAAACGGATGGGTTGGGTCGAAAATGGTTAAACCCAAATTGACACATTTAACAAGTTTTAATCCATTTTCATGCAATACAAATATTATGACTCATACTTGACCAAATCCAATATCCAATTCATACCCGATTCGACCAATATTGCTAAAATACTTCCATATTTAACCTAATCTAGAAAACTTATATACAAATCCAAGTGAAAGCACAAAGTAAACGAGTGAGAAATCGAATGAGGGCAAAAGAGAATAAAGAGAGAGTCATAGATATGGATTGGATCTAAATAAGGTGTGAATCCATTTAACACAGATATTATTTTGGGTTTTACTATTCTCAACCAATTTATGAAATATTTTGATAAGTCTAGTCATTATGTCATTGATTTAAAAAAATTAATTTCAATAGAAAATAAGTCATCGTTCGGCGAAATGTTATGTGCATTTGTAGGATATTCCTTTTAAATAAGCCGACCCTTGGTTTGTATAACGAAGGGATCAACCCAACAGGCCCGAGAGGTGGAGTCCACCGAGGGTCTTTAACCTGTGAATTGAGGCCACATGTGTATGATTATTTTTATATATTCAACGTTATTTGATGATGTGGATTGTTGTATCTTGATTCAAGATGAATACTTTTCTTGGATTATCCATGTGTAACTATTTGTTGTTATCCATTGTTTAAATTTAACGGACTGAAAGTCAAATCAGTGGATTCTGTTAACTTGAATTAATGAATATTTTCATATAGTTTAAGAATTAGATTAAACATTTACTAATAGTTTAGGGACTATATGGAATTGATTAAAAGTCCCGGAATAATGTTGCATTGGATCAAAGTTTAGACATCATTTGTGTCATTTTTCTCATGATTCAACGATCTCTTCATGAAGTGAAAAGAAACTCCCTAAAAGACTTTGATATCAACAACTTGATGCCACTAAAGCAATCAATAAAGTATAAAGAATCGTATACTGCTTTACGGACTGCGTTTCTTTGTTCTTGCGCCAGAAATTTTCCAACCTCTGATACTCATTTGAGTATAATTTCCCTTGAGAAAGTTCACCTCAACCTCACTCTGTCATCTAGTTACTTCTTCGAAATTCCCGGAACCTCTCTCTCTCTTTCTGTGACAAAACATTTATTGAATTTGATAGTTTATTTAAACAAAAAGTTAAAAAAAATTTAATAACTCCATTATTGAATATTTTCCTGGATAAGGAGCAATCAGTCATGAAAGACTCGTGCTATTAGCACCCCAAATTCTTCGACCTACTATGAAGATCCCATGATACTGGATTACAAACTATTATCTCTTCAAGAAAGATCAACTTAAAGGTCATGCCTTCGTAGACTTCGGCTTTCCTCTTCGGACATGCAGTTTAAGTCCATCAAGGTTTGGCTTTCGTGTGCCAAACTGGTCACCTCTAGTTGGAGGTTCTTCTATGCTTCTGAAATGCCTCTGCTTCTTGTCAAGGCCCTAAACCTGCACTCCTCAGTCGCAGACCGGTATGGACACACGAACAAGGTACACCCAAGACTGAAATCACCGAGTGATTAATAATCGAGAAGAAAGCTTTTCTCTGTTGATTCCACGTTGCCTTTCAAGTGAAGTTGGATCCAAGTATGTACCAAAAGTTTACAACACGTCTCACTCATGCAAGGATTCCGTATTTGTAACGACCCGGTGTCGCGACCTAAAAAAATCGTGTTTTCGATCTTAGGCTAATGGATTACTAGATCAATTAAATTAACTAATCTAGCTCGAGTTCTCCCAAACTCTACCAATTCGCAACTTATGTCTAATTATAAGCATGCAAATATTTTTAATGGGAGTCGCCACTAATCATTTAAGGTAGGTTGATTAGAAACCTAAATAAAATAGCGGGAGTACTATTTTATTCCTGCGAACCAGAAATTATGAATTCGGGGACTTGGTTACGCTAGATTACTCTAAGGCCCTTTCGGTACCAATTTCAAGAAAAATACCCAATTTGGCAATTTTGATAAATCCTGACTTAGAGTTTAAAGGTGTAGAAATTTTTTATTTTCACTTATTTAAAAGAAAGCTAACCTATATATAATGACGTGCAAAAATTGACATGCGATTAATGCAACCTAACATGCAAATTATAGTCATGCGACGGCGTGACCTACTTCTAATGACAGGCATATATATATTTTTGGATTTTTTTAATGAAATTCGGAATGAAAAATGCCAATTATCTAAACACGCAATTTTAAACTAAAGAAATTAACCTATTCTAGAGTGATCTTTTGGTATTTTTTTTTAAAATCAAAATTCGAAATTAAAATCAAGTAAAAAAATAACCGCTAAATCTTTCGAATTAAGTTTCGATCTGAAGCCTGACAAATCGATCCTAAAATTCGAAATACCCACTATGGAAATAATTCTAATCTAAAGCCTGATAGATGATTTATTTCCACGTGTGCGGTTGCGGATTAGGAAATTTTCCTAATCGATCACATCTTAAAAAAATAGATATCTCAAAGATTTTGGATATATTCAAAGGATTTTGAAAATTCTAAATTCCATTCAAATTTGGCAAGTAATAGATATCTAAGATTTCAAAAAAAAAAAAAAGAAATAAATCCTTATTGGGATAATGTCTATTATTCAAATATGCAAAATTAGATATCAATAAGCACAAAATAGGCAATGAAATATCCAAATTGATTCAGATGAGATATTTACCTAAATGCGCAAATAACTTTCCAAATTTGAATTTGCAGCGGATCGGGATTGCGAATCGACGGTGCGTTGGTGCATCGGGATAGTGACCGGCGATGTGTCGCAAGCGATGGCGCGACGTCAAGAGCAACAGCGGTGGTGTTCGGCACTATAGAGATGCTTCGTTCAGCGACGGTTGCGGTGGTATGGTCGCTCAACGGTTGGCGCAGCAAGATTAACTTCGATGTTCCTGGACCGGAAATTTCGATCTCACTGAGCAATGATTGGAATCTGCTTTGTGGGTCTATTTATCCGAACGTCCACTGAAGACTTTGACCAAGCAATCTTCTTTAGCCACGTCTCTACCTCAAAAGAAATAAGAAAGATGGCGTCTTCTAATGTGATGATGACGAGGCCATAGGACTAGCTGCAGCGAACGTCGTGGCTTCGCTTTGTGGCTTTGAGAGCATTGGACTAAGGAAGAACGCAACGTGAGCTGCGGCAGCAGGGGCTACGTGGGCTGCAGCGTCAGTTTTCGTGGCGCTCACAATGCAGGGAACAAAGCAGCGCGGAAAGGCTTCTATTAACCTGCAAACACAGAGAACTTCGCCAAACAGAGAATTATCATGGACTGATGCTAAGTTGGACTGATTGGAACAAGCCGCAGGATGCACTTCGAGGATGCCGAGATAGGCTTATGAATGCTGGGTTTTCGTCAGAACATAGAGGAAGATGTAACGAGTTTGATCCGTCGCCAGACTCTGAGGAAGGACAGCAACGATTGCTGGTAGTCGTGAAAACCAGCTCTGTGATTGGTGATAAACGGCACCACCGAGAGATGGACTCGTTGATTGCTCTTCGTATTTTCTTCCTCCTTTCTTGTTTTCTTCGATCACTCTTGTAAATTATCTTCTGAAAATTCTGAAACCCCCATAAGCATGTATTTATAATGAAAACCTAGGTCAATTAGCCGGGCTTTTAGTCCTAACGGGCTTAGGTTTAGGCTTTAATTTAATTCTAAGTGGGCTGAATTAATTTGGGCTTTTCTTTAATTAAGCATAATGGGCTAATTTAAGCTCAAATTAAAACAACGAAGCCCTTTTGCGTGTGATTTTCGGCTCATGCTTTTCGAGTGAGCCGAGTCTCGTTCGATGCCCGAGCTCGATTCACGTGATGAATTTTAAGCTCGCTTGTCACCGCCGATCTGATGCGGAATGCAATTAATCTAAATGAACCTAAACTATATGTTATGCAATTTTAATATTTTTGTTTAGGGATTAAAATTTAATCCATAATTTTTTATGCAATTAACCACTAAATGATGTGCTAAAATTTAGGTGTCAACACCCGGTCCGATGTGGGCGGGGAGTGATCGTCGGGGTCCGAGGACCTGGACAAGGAGCGACTTCCGGTAGGCTTCTAGAATGGCAATGGGGGGCATGTCTCTTGTCTCACGTCGCCTAGGAAGGGAGCCTTAGGCTTGCTTATAAATGTTTGGAAAACCTTAACTTATAAGAGGCCTTTTCTGGGGATAGTATGGGCTGCCTTCGGAGGAACAAAACCGTGAGGGCTTAGAGTCCAAAGCGGACAATATTTTGCAAGTGGGACCCAAGTCGTTACATTATTGCTTTTCTTGTACATATTTTTCCATGTGAGGTCCTATCTCGTCTGCTTCCTCTCTTATGACAGAATAGTAGTAACTCTTCATGTCCCATGCCGCTGAGATCACGAGTGACTTTGTACTCGTTCCATCTGAAGGTTGACATAGGGCTTGTTCTAGTAGTTGGGCCAACCCATCATCAATGGGCTTCCTCTCTTCAAGACATGGATATTGAACTTCAGCAGTCTTCTTCCAGGCTTCAAAAACATCGGGCCTAAAACACAGGCTTTCGTCAGTGCCAGAACTTAGTGAGTAGATCAACTACCTTTCTTATCCTCTCATTTGCTCGGTGATGGAAGAACAACTTATTACATGATCAAAAGCTACTTGAAAGAACTCAAGTTTAGCAGCTTTAGTATTAAATTTTTGAAGTAAGTGCGCTGAAAGTCTTAAAACTTATCGAGAAAAAGTGTAATCAAGTCTTAAAACTTTCACAAAATGTAGTTGAATTCTAAAATTTATCAAATTGGTGTAATCAAGTTTTCTGTTATTTCAGTTCAATTTAGTTAACGGAAAAATCTAATGTGGATTTTTCTCTTATATTGTATTTCGAAAAGAGAGATGCTGAAGTGGTTGCGACGTGAGTCATATAAGAACAAAGTTAAAAAGGAAAACTGAAAGGAAATTTAAAAAGGAATCTCTAGATGATGTTTGGACGGCAACAGATCATCTCTTTGACAAGTTGGCTGCAGCGGCAACAAGACCATTGGAATACGATAACAGCCGACCCCTGACCATGGACACTCCAACTTCCAAGCTTCTTCAAGCTTGCGGTCATGGTCGCTCGAGCTTATTCAAGCTCCCCGCCATGGTTGCTCAAGGTTCATTGAGCTTGCCTATGGCTGCTCCAGCTTCCAGGCTTCTTCTAGCTTTTGGCCATGCCTAAGCTCCAACAGAGAGCTCATTTTGTTGAAGCCCAACTAAAACCTCCAGGGAACTATTGAACACAGAGAGCACTCATTCTTATCATTGTAGTGTTATCATTCCGATCGATAATGTGATCTTACATTCAGTTTATTATTTCCATATTAATTAATTTCGTTGATGTTTTATTTTTCACCTTAAGGAGCGTGCTAACTGTAGTGTTCATCCAATTTTAAGATAATCATCTCCATGAAAGAACTTATCTATGAGGTGTGTGAATAGGAATATAAATAGGTCTAAGCCAGACCCACTCATTATCTGAAAGAAAAAAATACGATTAATGTTTGGAGGGCAATTGGCTAAAAGTTTTTGTTCACCGATCATTCAAGTCTCTGCGCATATGGTTTTGATTTCATCAATGGCTGGAATTCTTCACATTTCCGCATTTGATTATGATTATGCATGGCTTTTGTTCATCCATTAAAAATCGGAATCTTCAGTCTTCCACAAATCTTTTCTAACATGCGCAGCCCGCAAGGGCTCTAGAATGAGAGCTTCTCTCCCATCTTTTCAGAGTTGTTACGTTGGAATGATGTTTCATCCCTGCCTCCGTGAGATTGCTCGATCTGTTTCTCGTTCATGAGATCAATGATATTCATGCATGGATGGAATTCACCTGAAGAATTCCCCTCGGCCTTGAAGTTCAAGTTTGAAGATCTAATGCTTTGAAACCCCAGCCGAATTTGGACTCTCTATCTTAGGCAAGTCCATCGAGTTCATCAATCATTTTGGATGAATTTTGTTAGCACGAATGAACTCGGTCCTTAGGGTGATTAGATGAGCCATAGATTCAAAAAATTTAGAGAAATTGCTTAATCAGTCCTAAACCTATAGTACATATGCTAATTTACTAAACTTTTTAATTTTATCATTTTAGTTCTACCTTTATGCGAAATTACAATGTAATCCTTCTGGTCAACCTTTGCTAGAAATTGCTCACATGGCGATGTGCCACGTAGGACGATCGACATTAACTAGACCGCCACGTCAATAGTTTCCAGCAAAAATTGATCAAAAAGACTATATTGGAATTCCGCGCAAATATTTACTAATAAATTGGCAAAATTTTTCAGTTGTAGGATTGAATTGGAATCCGCATAATTTATTTAAAACTCATTGGGTAATTTTCCATGAAAAACTCGGTATATAATTGAAAATCTGAAAAAGGACTTTTTAAACCAAAATAATCTCAAGTTCTAATAATCTCAAGTTCTGCCATTCTTACCATCAACACTTCGCAATTCAAATGAGTCTTAACTAAATTTATCTCCCAAATTTACCAGGAACTTATCCAATTTCATTTGTGGGAGCTAGATTGTGACGTCCTAGTGCATCACGTACTAAGGCGTTCTTTACTCTTTTCACTTGTAGCACCAACGGAAGACAATGCACAATCAAAGTAAACATTTTGCATTCGGTAGATACACAAGCAATGCAAATACAGCATCTTCATTTCCAACTTTTTATTTATATACAAGGATGATTTGGACGACATCATCTTCAAACATGATAGCAAAAGACTACATCTGGGAGGTCAAAATGGTGTCCTACTCCCCTAATGCCATCCAAATGAAACCCACGGTTTCCTCTATCTCCAATCACCCATCCTCACGGTCATAGCTAAAGAATAACGACTGCATCACCAAAATAGTCCCACAATATGCAGCAACATCCACAACTCCACCCCGCTACTTGCCGTCACCACTTTCATCACTACTGTCACTATCAGGATAAGGGTTGGTAGCATGTCCAAAGATCTATAAAAATAAATATTAACGGGAGTGAGCTAATGCTCAAAAAGAGATAAGACCGGTTTATAAATCAACCAATCTTAATAACTCTCAATTCCTAGGACATATCTACATGATATGCATTTTAGGTAAACAAGTATGATTAATAACACATTTGAAAATCATAAGTATCTAGCAATTTGAATAGGATCATTTAAGACGGTATCTAACCCAGCATGCAAACCTACTACAATGTACATGACTCCCTCTTTCTATCACTAATTCTGGAGTGTAAAGACCAAAAATCAATGTTAATAGGCAATCATACAAAGCATACGAAGATACATGGTTTATCTTTTCACTTGAACTTTAAATCTCAACTTAAAAACACATGTTCAGTACGCTGATTAGTCATGCAAGGAGGAAAATTTCCCATCTAACAGGGTCCGGTGCGCTTTCCGATTTGCTGCGGTGTATGCTGGTATTCTCATTGGCCCGCACAAGTTTTGTGATCCACTAACCACAACATCCCCAAGACATATGCCCGATGCGCTCGTCAGTCACGAAAGGACGAATGCTCCCGTCTGGCAAGGTTTGGTGTGCACTCCAATCTACTGTGGTGTATGCCGGAATTCCCAACAGCCCACACAGACTTCATGATCCACTGACCATGGCATCCCGCTCACACTCTCGGGGCATCTAGGGCAAAATCCACCTAGGCATCCGGTTCCCATAACCAGGCATCCTGCTTTCCCTTCGGCTCCTTGGGGTCATCCACGATTCATCGACCGTAAGCATCACATTCACATTGCCCATATATCTCGTACATAACCAGTACATGACACAACATGCAAATATGATAACTCGTGTACATAACACCATGCCGCTATCAAAACACTCTTTTACTCATGGTAATTTTTTACACCATATTCAAGATTCTACCAACACATAAATGTCCTCATTTGCCCTATCATTTGATATCACATCAAGGTCAATCATGTCTCGTTGGAAAGCTCAGAATGTATATATTTTTCTCCAGGAGACATCAAATTGAAATTCCAACGTTCTCATATAGAAAATGATGAATCTTTGCAATATGGTAAAACTGGACAGTTTTGCACTGTTCAAGAAATCAGACTTAAAAACATAGCAAATGGACTCCGAAAATTCTAAAATTTGAATATGTCATGAACAAGACCTCAAAAAAACCTTTCCCGTGAAGAACAAAAAATCTTGATCTTTCTATAAACACAACTTTTAGTAGTTCAAAGACAAACTAAAAACAATTCGCTGGAACAAAATCCTTGCTTCTCAAAGTATGCTCTTTCCAGAACCTAAATCATCTCTAAAAATTCCCAAATTTATACATATTATAGAGAAAGAAGTTCTTAACAACTTTTAGGATGGGAATTTGTTAAGATTTGTTCTAGAAAAACTTGTGGAAAATCAAGAATGTGCAAAGGTCATAGAAATAGCAACACTAGACGGTTCAAACCCGTTTAGAAAATGGTCTTTCGTACAAACCAAATAAGCTTAGAAAAATATAAATTTAAAGTATGTTATACTTCAAGATGTTGAGAAAAACTTTGATGAAAAAAGTTTCTTAAAATTCGTTTCACAAAAATCTCCATAAAAATAGAAAGAAGAAGAAGTCCAGTAGCTACGTTTCTAGGTTTCAAGAACAAAGTTCAAAGAATTGAGTCCGAATGGAAAACCACCAAAATTTGATTCAACAAAACTCATACCCAGCAACTTGAACATACATGCAACACTCATTTCCATCTCTATTCAACAACCTTTACCCATCTATGTTGCATGCAACACAAGTTCTTGACCTAGAAATGACATCTGAAGCCATTAGGGGCTAGTATACCAACATGCAAGCCATTAAAGACCAAACAATCAATTCGGGTCTAAAAATATAGTAAATAACTTTGAAAAATTCTGAATTTTTAATATGTTATAGAAAAGGTCTTAATTAGCAATTCTCATTGGAGTTCAAAGTATGGATCATTCTGTAAACAAGGCTAACAGGCACTAAAAGCCAGACCATAGTTGGCCTACTGGGATAGAATGTCCACTTCAAAAATTATTTCTCTTCCAGTATCCAAAGCACCTCCAAATGCTTTGAAATTTTTATATGTCATAGAAAGAACAATAATTTACAACTTTCATGAAGGAATTTTATTAATAATCGTTCTAGAAAAATTTATAAAAATCGAGAAAGAGTAAGAATAAAAAAATCTGCCGTTCTGGGAAAGTTAACCCGGTTTGAAGATGAATTTTCGTGCCACCCAAATCAACACCAAAAATTTCAGATTTAAAGTATGTTAAACTTCAAGATGTGAAGAACAGCTTTTGTGAAGAACATATCTTCAAATTCTACCTACAAGAGTCTTTACAAAAATAGTAAATTGAAGAGGTACAGTAACATCAAATCTGAGTTTCAAAACCAAACTTCAAGGATTCAAGCTCTAGTTGATACCCACGAATCTTCAGCCCACAAAACTCATTCCAAAAGATCTAAACCAACATGCAACAGCCAATTGAACATAAAAAACACACATGCAAGTCACAAAATTGCATTTATAACTCAATTCTAGCAAAACCAAGGGCGTAGAAAGATTGGAAGGCGTAGAAAAAGTTTCATCTCCTTGCCTTGATGATTTTATAGCTAGAATCTTTCCTTAACTAGCTGCTGGTGGGTTCCTTGATCTTGATAATAGGTGAAATTAGGATGGAGAGAGAGAGAGAGAGAGAGAGAGAGAGAGAGAGAGAGAGAGAGAGTAGGTGTGTTCAGCCGTGAGTGAGAAGGAGAGGGAGAGAATGAGAGTCTTGCTTTCCCAAGTTGATCCTTTAGTGTCTTACATGACTCTTGACAAGTGTCCTTGACTCATGACACTAGTTTCTTGCAAATTGACACCCATCATTCATGCGTGAGGTGCCGTGCATTTGGCATGCAGGTGCCGTGCACGTCTATAAGTTTCTTCCATTGTAGCAGTTCATTGTAGTCCTTAGTTTTGCAAACTCTGTCCCTCTCTCCCTCCGAGCTACTACGTGCCTTGCCGAACCTCAGGTGAGCCCCGGTGTCTCTCCCAGACCGTTTATAAATAGACCTCTCTTGCTTCCAGCTTCCTTTCGTTTACTGGTCGAAAAGAATGGACAGGGATAACTCACCCTCATCGTCTTGCTCGTCAGCATCACCCGGTTCTAACAGTAGTAGGCATAAAAACTATCTGCTCGCCTCTCTGTCAAACAACAGCACGTGCTTGTCGTTGACCGGGAGAAAAAGAGGAGCCTCTCCTGATGCCCAGAAAGCCGGCCCTTCTGTTTCGAGGTAAGATTCGATTTAAAGTGCATTATAAGAAAATCAACACTAGAGTTTGTTTGGAATTAAACGGGACATCATTTCCAAACAACGATTCGATTTCAAGGAATAAGGACATGACCATAATGGCCATAGGAGGATCAAAGTGTCCGTGGATGGTTAACTAAATGGAAGGAAAGTAGACCTGATAGCAAGTCAAAACTACGATGGCATCATGTCAATATTATCTTAAATGTTCAACACCCCAATAACCTGTAGGCACATGCGTTATCCAGTCCATCCCTCTTCCATCAAAACAAACTCCACCTTGGCTAAAGTATTCATCACACGTCTTTTTGGGCAAAAAGCCATCATTATGCGTTTGCTTCGGTGCTCTTTGCTCCTTTTGGCTTCAACATTCTCGAGATAAAGGGATCCATAAGGGAAGATCGCTTTATGCCTTCTTTCTAGCCTCATGAATGTGACTGAGATCCAACGGGGTAGACTGATGATATTTCGTAATCCTTGAATCAAGTCGAGGCAACAGAGCCAACCTTCTTAATCTCTCTTTGTTGTTTTTGTCCCCAAGTTCCTGATGTATGGCCTCTTCCAAAAGAAATTACCATGTGTTCCTGAGTTTCAGAGGCACAAACGTCCGCAACAACTTTCTTGGTCATCTCTATGCAGCTCTGGATCATAAAGGGATTCACACTTTTGTGGATAGTGAGGAGCTCAGGAAAGGAGAGCATATTTCGCTAGCGCTTTCGAGGGCGATCGAGAAATTGCACGTCATGATCACATTTTCTCTGAGGGCTAGGCTTCCTTGTGGTGGTGTTTGGAAGAGTTGGCGAAGATCATGGAGTGCAAAGCACAGAAAGAGCTGATTGTGTTGCCGGTGTTTTACAAAGTGAAACCAAGAGAAGTGAGAAGGGGGAGAGAGGGTTATAGGAGAGCTATGGTTAAGCATGAGTCCAAGTTTGGGAAGGATTCGGAAATAGTGAAGAGATGGAAGAAGCTCTCTTCGACGCCGGTAGCTTGTCTGGGTGGGATTTTAATGATGAGTAAGTAACTAATTGATGTGACTCACTGCTTTGCTATTGTTAACCGGTGATTGTTTGTTATATTTCAAACCGTATGCAATAAACTACCACTGAAAGCTGATTAGTATTGTCAAATCGGTCTTTTGAGTGAAGATCCAAAGCAAAGATATACTAGACAGTAGACTTAAAATTTGTATAACCAAAACTTAAAGCTAGCAGATTCGTTAAATTCGATTCATGCTGTGAATAATAAGAACTTTTTGTCTCCGATAAAAGTTTGGTTAATAGTTCCTAGTCATTATTGTCTTCAAGTGCTGGTTCTTGTCATTTTCCTTGGGAAGATGTTGGGGCAGGTTCACGAGATGTGTTAATTTCTTTTCATCTTATCATTTGCTCACCTTCTTATGTTATTTTCCTTATGACGTTAGAAGTTAAATTCCTGCCGTGGCTTTGAAATGCTAAGACATGTTTCTCTTTCTTTTGAGTGCTTATCAGAGATGAGACGGAGCTCGTAAAATGCATCGTAAAGCAATTGCCAATTCATCTAGAGCGAACACCCTTACATGTTGCTAAGTATCCGGTCGGAATAGATTCCCAAGTTCAAGAAGTGTTATCATTGTTGCAAAAAGAGTCGGATTGTGATGATGTTCTCATGATAGGTCTATGATGACCTGGAGGCATAGGGAAGACGACGATTGCTAAAGTGATATATAATGCCATTGAGAGATAGTTTCAAGGATCAAGCTTTTGGCCCGAGTTAAAGAAACTTCGAACAAAAGCAATGGTCTAGTTGATTTGCAAGAAAAACTTCTATTTGAGATCTTATCTCCTAGACATCTCACAATCTATATGAATTAGTTTGATTAGGGAAAGACTTTGTTCCAAGAAGGTTCTCCTGGTTCTTGATGATGTTGACCAGTTGCGTCAACTAAATGCGTTAGCTGAAGGAGAGAATTGGTTTGGCAAAGGCAGTAGAATCTTTGTAACATCAAGGGATAAACATTTGCTTACTTCATCTTACCTTACCCAAAAAAAAAAAAAAATATTTGCTTACTTCTTCTCATGGCATAAATCATGTGTATGAAGTTAAAACTTTAAAGAACGATGAGGCACTAGACCTTGTTGTTTGGCATGCCTTTCCAATAGCAAGAAAGTTGAAATAAGAAGGGATTTCATAGATAGAGCAATGCATTATGCTAGCGGCCTTCCGTCAGCTCTCGAAGTGCTAGGCTCATTCTTATGTGGAAGAAATGAGCCAGCATGGGAAAGTGCACAGCACAAACTCTCCAAAAGTCCTGACCAAACTATCAATCAAGTTCTAAAGACAAGCTTCGAAGGATTGAAGGACAATGAGAGGGAGATTTTCCTTGACATTGCTTGTTTCTTTAAAAGAAAAAGTACCAATACATCAAGGAAGTTCTTGACAGCTGTGACTTTGACACAACTATAGGAATAGAAATTCTCATCGAAAGGTCCTTAATACGAAATGAGTATGAGACCCTGCAAATGCATGATTTGGTTCAATTGATGGGTAAGGATATTGTTAATCAAGAATGTCCTGATGATCTTGAAAAACGCGGTAGATTATGACTTTATGAAGATGTTTTTGACATTCTATGTGAAGATAAGGTAAAAAGTGTCTAATAAATCTTGCTACATCTCAGTTTTTATATTACTTTGATTCGGTTAATGTAAATCTCAATGAATTTTTTTTGTTTTGTGACGACTGCATTTGCTCTATTATGGATAGGGAACGAATGCAGTAAACGCCATAGTATTGGACTTGCCCGCACTAGAAGAGATAATCATAAGTCCTGATGCTTTTAGAAATATGAAAATGTTGAGAATGCTCATTCTGCCTGAAGTGCATATCTCTTCGCAAGGTCATGTCGGTCTCCCTAACAATCTAAGATGGCTTAAACGGCCCAATGCACCGTGTCTAGAATTTGGCCTTGGTCTAAAGAAACTCATTGGACTCTATATCCAAAAAAGTCATATCAGACATTTAGAAGGCAAATTTAAGGTTAGCGCTTGTGATAATTAGCTTTTTCCCAAACTACAAATATTTACAGAGCTTAATGATTATATTGGATTTTTTCTTTTGTAGAATTTTAGAAAGTTGAAGTACATCAATTGCAGTCAATGTAAGTCCTTGGTTAGTGTTCCTGACCTTTCATTGGTTCCAAATCTGGTGAGCTTGAATCTTAATAGGTGCAACAGCTTGGTGGAGGTTTACTAATCGTTCGCATATCTCAACAAGTTAAAATTTTTGTCACTACAGTTTTGCTCTAACCTTAGTTTCTTTCCTAACACACTCAAGACAAAATCTCTTCAAACCCTTGATCTCTTTGGTTTCTCTAAACTTGAAAAGTTCCCTGATATGTTGGGAAAGATGGAACATCTAGAAGAACTTAATATAGGAAGGACGGCTATTAAAGAACTCCCTGCATGAATTGAAAATGTTCTCTCTGTGAAAAAAATGCATTTAAGAAATTGCAAAAAACTCATAAAGCTCCCATCAAGTATTTATAAGTTGCAAAATCTCGAGTATCTAAGTCTTCAAGGCTGCTCCAATTTTGTCATGTTTCCAAAGAACTTGGAGGATTCAACCGATCCTAATGGCAATCCAGGATTCTCAAACTTGCACCACCTAAAACTTAATGGCTGCAATCTCTTGGAAGTAGAGTTCCTTGAGAGTTCTTCCATGTTTCCCAAATTGACGCACCTAGATCTTTCCAAAAGTAAGTTTACTCATCTGCCGACATGTATCAATAAATACCATGATTTGGAACACTTGTATGTGGATAAATGCGAACAACTACAAAAGATTCCTCAGCTTCTGCCAAATGTGCATATCCTATTGGCAAATAATTGCAGATCTCTACAAGAATTCCCAGATTTGTTGAGTCTCTCCTCCAACTGCCTTCTGGTTAACTTGTCTTCATATCTTGAATTATGCCGCAAAGGGGCAAATATGGTCGATTTGTTATCACTGAAGGTTAGACTCTCTCTCTCGAGCGCGCGCGTGCTAACACGCACAAACTAACTTTGAATGCTTGATATGCGTACTATTTGTATGACAGGTGCTTCCAAAGATGAGAAACGTTGGTATTCTCCTGACTAGAAGAGAGATGCCAGAATGGTTTCTCCACAGTAAAGACGATTCCATATCTTTCATGGTTCCCCAGGACTTGTATGACAAGTTCTTAGGACTAGCACTCTGTTTGGTTCTTGGCCCGAAGAAAGGAAAAGTGGTCCATGGATTATGTCACGTCCAAATTTTTGTTATTGGCCAAAACGTGTTTCACCTTGCAAGGCGCTTTCTTTCAAACGAATACGATCATGTGTGGATTGAATATCTCCTGCACAGTACACTGCATATAGAAATGGAGCTTCTGCGAGATGATTGGAGCCATTTTCAAGTTTGCCTCGACGTACCACTAGATTGCATAGAGATTCCCCTACTAAAAGTCTACAAGGTGTAACCTCATCTTTGTCAAGAACAGTTAGAGACACTGGTTTATAGGCTTTTCCCATCTTTTGGAGCATTTGAAAACGAGTTTCTTCCCATCGCGCGGGTCTTAATGGAGATAGAGCCGATCACGTGCGAAATCTCCATACGAGCCTCTCTCTCTCTCCAGCAACAGCGCGTGCTCATTATCAAAAAGAAGAGATGCCGTGCATTTGGCGTGCAGGTGCCATGCACGTGTATAGGTTCCTCCCATTGTTCTTGTGCTCCAGGCTTAGCAACCGTGATTGCTTTGTTTGCATGGATAATGCGTGCGGCTTTATAATGGATGATTGCCCATTCAACACAGGAGCTCAGTTGCAGCTCGTAGATTGCAGAGTCAGGTGTGAAAAGTATTCATTTACAGAATAGTCATCGAGTCGTTTTAGTGAGGTAAGTGTTGTTCGGTATAGAATGTGAACTTTTTTTTTTTTTTTGGTCTGAAACATGCTCATTTTATATCATTCATAAGAAGAAAAACAGGGACAGAGTTGACCAGAGTCCATACAAAGTAAATCCAAAAGATTTTGGGAAGGTCTAGACATCCAGCTGGGAGACAAGGTCCCTTTCCGATGAGATTTGGCGATCCAGTCTGCGGTTTGATTAGCGTCACACGGGCAGTGGGTCAACGAAACCCCTTGTAAAATACCAAGAATGGTATTACACTCTTCAAACAGGCTTCTAAGAGCCCAAGGGCTTTTTGTTGGTTGCGTAGTGTTAGTGACCGTGCAGAAGTTATCAGACAGAATACACACTGTCCACGCTGTTTTTCCATTCTGCGCAGAATTGTCCCGCAGCCAGAGCAGTGCCTCCTTCACTGCTACATATGAAATATAGCAGCCAGAGCAGAGCCCAAGGGTATAGAATGTGAACTTGACGCTACATATATGAAATAAAATCTGTCACTACAACAGTCCATTATCTTTTCCGTCAGATAATTTAATATTACATAATGTATCAAGCACTTACAGATACAATCATCCATCAAGCACTTAGAGATGCAAATCACTATAAAATAAAATAATTTGGTCAAGAAACATCTTTCATTGACATCAACGAAAAGTCCATCTTAGTTTGGGACCTCTAAACTTGTTTCTTCTATCTTTTCTCCCGAATATATTACAATTTGATTGCCTTTACTTGGTAGTGAGTGATCTACTCAGAGAAATCACATCGAAGAAAGTTAAAGAGCCAATCATCTCAAGGTGACAAAGGTGAATTACTGGCGGTCTGTGCAAAAAACAAAACAAAGAGAAGAAAGAAATTGCACATAAGCTAAGTTATGGCTACATTCAAGATTGGCTCAGCTTCAAAAGTGATTGGACCCTTATGAGACAGTAATATAGCTAAACTGTATTGGAGAAAAATCTAAATATGGAGGTCTCTTCCATCATCATCCAAGTCAAGTCATTGAAGATTTAATAGCTAACATGCATGGAACGATACAAGATAACTGTTACACATACTACGGATGGACCGAAACAGTCTATGGCCACAAAAGAGAGATTGGTTTATAATTAGGCCAAGAGGTTGGTTTTGAAAATGTGGTTTTCTCACGTTTCTTTACCTCTTGCTTTAAAGTTTGTTTCGTTTATTCGTCAACAAGAATGGATAGAGACAACTCACCTTCATCATCTTCCTCATCCTCGTCACCCGATAATAATACCAAGCATAAAAACCTTCCGCCAGCCTCTCTATCGAACAAGAGCGCTTGTTCATCAACCGGGAGAAGAAGAGGAGTCTCCCCTGACCCCTAGGCTGGCCCTTCTGTTTCAAGGTATTTATTGATTTGAAGTGCATTATAACAAAATCAACAATAAGGTTTGTTTGAAATTGAATGCGACATCTTTTTCGAACAATATTTTGATTTTAGGGAACAAAGACAAGACTGTAATAGTCATAAGAGGATCAAAGTCTCCATGGACGGTCAACTAATTAGAAGAAAAGTTGACCTGTTATCAAGTCAAAATTACGATGGTCTCATATTAGAACTTTCTCAAATGGTCAACGCAACAATAACCTGCAAGTACATAAATTATCCAAAAGAAACAGGTTTTTCTCCTTTGGAGCATTTGAAAATGTTTCTTCCATTGTGTAGGTCTTAATGGAGATAGAGCTGATTGTGTGCAAAATCTTCATGTTTTGACTTATGAAGACGGAGAAAGACAATGGAGGATGGTTGGAGATGTTCCATGGGAGTAAGTTCTATCAACTTTTCCAATTTATCCACCCTGATTTGCACATTACAACCAGAATTCGTCGTAGTTTGTCCATTTATGGCTTCCATAGGATGTTCACAACCACCGTCAAAAAGTTGAAGATCACGAGAGCCTGGCACATATTAGCATTCCGTGTCAAGTTGACGACGATGATGCGGCATGTTGAGAAGTACCGTCTCTCTCTCCCTTTTTCAGAATGTTCTTTCCTCTCCAGTTGTTGAGTGGAAAAGAGTCTCCAGCTTAGAACTCCCAAATAACATAGTGTGTGGTGTTGCATAGAGCGTGTGGTGAAACGTAGAGTGTAGAAAAAAGAGTGTGGAGAGTTTATTGTGCGTTAGACATAGAGACATGTCTGAGTGTGTAATTGAGTGCACTTAGTAATAAAAAGACTGTTTATTTTTAGTTGGAATATCCACTTGAGTATTGCTGAATTAAAGAAAAAGAAACAAAGATGTATGAGGTATGTTATTCTATGTCATGACAAACATTTGTACAAGTAAAAATGGAGGTTGTTTCTACTTTTAAACATTTAAAAAATGGTGTTTGCATTTTTGGGGGTAAAGTTTAGGAGTGATTGACTCCTTCATTTGTGATGTGGTCTACAGATGATTGATCAATTACCAATCCCACATCAAGCGACGCGTAATCACGATGTGCTTTCATTCTTGATATATTTTATAGTAAATATCAATGTTTTGTTATGATATCCTTATCTGCGCCTCATCTGAATTAGAATAATCTCTATTTGCTATTAAAAATTTTTTATGGTAAGCCATCTGAATCAGAATAATTGGAGAACATCGGTTTTCTTGTATTTAAGTACGCTTAAAAACTATATTGTTTCATAAAAAATAAAATCTTTTTTTTTATGGTAACAGAAAACTAAGTGTGTTTAAAACCAAAACTAAGTGTGTTTAAAACTAGATAAATGTAACCAATCAATTGAAAAGTCATAGGTACTTACGAACACGACATCCCAATCAATTCCAAGTCAATCACTATGTGCTAAGAGCACAGTACTCATGTGAACTACATTCGACAAGTTTCTCTAAAACAGAAGATGAGGTTATATGATACTAGACAGCATCTTTCCCATTTCAATTGTCAATTCCTATGTGCCAAGAGCATAATACTCATGGGAACTCCATTCGACAAGTTTCTCTAAAACAGAAGATGAGGTTATATGATACTAGACAACATCTTTCCCATTTCAATTAATTGTCAACGGTTGAAACTGCACGCATAAATGAAGTTTGCCAATAAATGAATTTATGAAAAAAAACTTCACAACCTAACTTTTGTCATCAGTAAACCTCTCTCTTTCAAGTATCCCGGGCTCCACGATAAAATTGCTTTATCAACTAATAATTTGTCTCATGCATGAAAGTTAAAAGCCCGCATTTTTTCCACTTCTAGTTTGACTAAAATACTCCCAAACAAAGTGTTGTGACCATTTTACCCATTGTGGATGCCACCTTTCAACATCCTTTGCATTCTTTTAGTGTTCTTTCTTAGTTTTCTTCTTTTGTGGGTCCCGCTTTCCATATCTTAAATCTTTCCTCTTTCTCTCTCCTTCTACTTTCTTGTTTTCTATGTTTGAGATAGTTTTTGCATCGATTTTTCATGGTGGGTGTTGGATAAATTGATTAAATTTGGAGTGTTGTTTAACATTGAGTAATGTGGTAATGTTTCTTGTAATGGGTTCCGGTCAATGAAGATTGAAGATGCTTTCTCTTATTTTTCTTCTTTCATCTCTTTTTTTTATTATTATGTTTGGGAAAAGTGGGTATTGGTGTATTCATCATTTAGTGTTGAAACTGATTGAAGTTTATGCCTTTTAGGATCTTTAGTGAGGCATTTTGGCATTGTTGATTTTCTCTCCTTTTGGAGATCTGTTTTACTTTCACCATGTGAAAAAATGTTTATCAACTCGTTAACTTCTAATTATTGAACTTACGGATTTCTTTGACCTAGTTAAGATAGGGCACACATTTGATTTTCTGAGTGGATTTTTGGTATTCTTTCATTGAAAATTTTTCCGAACTAGTTTCTGTTGACCTTTTTCTTTTTGCAATCTGTTTGGCATAATGATTTCAAGATGCACATTTTGATATCTCCCCATAATATTGATCTAATTATGGTTTGATAAAGGATGAAGGGTTTTTTCCTCAGTTTTCTTCTCATTTCGACAGGTTAATTGAAACTTTTTACCAATTTATTTCCGGCTCTTGAGACAGTGAAAACAAGTGGGCAGGCCGAATGCATTTTTGCATGTTAGCAAGTAAATCTTTTGGTGGCGGTGCAAAGTATGATTGGATCCTTCCTCTGTATTATATTGGGTTGGTTTTGAATATAGAATGGCTTCCATATGTTGCACAACCACCAGTTAGATTGAGAGAATATCAATCGGTTGAGTTATGTGCTTTTTATGGAGATGATTATGGTGGCATTTTCTCTGAAAGATGAATTGGTAGGATATTTATGCAGTTTTGTTTCCGTGCATTTTTTTTCTAAATTTCAAATGGCCTACTTTACTGTCTTCTATATAGGATCATTCCATGTTGGTAGTTTAGACCAGCACCATACAAGACTTCACAAGGAAAATGCTCAAGAGACACGCTTTTAACCTTAAATCCCATACAAATGGGTCAAACCATTAAAAATGAGTCGCTTATCTTTTGTCTTGGCTTTTTAGACATCACATTTTATAGACTTCTTTTCACCCACATATTTGATTCATGCACTTGCAATGTGGCTGTCGTCCTAAAGGCGAACTCAGGTGCAATAATAACTACCTCAACAAGAAATCGCTGCTCGGAGCCTACCTCACAACCTTACCACTCTTTGACTCTCACGCTCAGCATCCGCCTCAACTTCGCCAGAGGATGCTACGTTTTTTTGTAAAACGTGGGAGCTGCAAGAGAGAGAAACATAATTGTCGAGAGAAAAAGAGAATGATGAGGACGAAGGAAAGTGGGACCCACAAAAGAAGAAAACAAATAAAACACCAAGGGAACAATTAAGATGCTGAATGGTGGGACCTATAATGGGTGAAATTGTCATAACAGTTTATTGGAGAGTGTTTTAGTCAAACTAGGAGTGAAAAAAGGCCGACCTAAGTTAAATTGTACTTCTTTTACCATACTGTGACAAAATGAACAATTTCTTGACTAGTATAATTGAGATTTGTTAGATGAAGTTAACCATTTCTAGCTTGTAATTATTCTGACCCATGACATGAAAAGTGTACGTTGGACCAAAAGTACACTAGGAAGTTTCGTAGCCTTATCACTCGCTATTAATTTAATCTTTGTTAGCCGTACAGAAGAATCTTGGTGAGGGGCACCAACATTTATATTGTAGAATCACCAAGTGCTACTTCACTACGCGCTCGATCGACAACATGACCGATGTAAGCCGTGTGCGTTTTGCATGCCTCTGGACTCATATGTCCTGGCTCAACTGGGTTGTTTTCGTAAAAGAACTCGCCATATATATATATATATATATATATATATATATATATATATACCATAAAGGAGTGGGGATTGGAGGATCAATTCAAAGAAAAGAAGTAAGATGAGAAGATTCGTTATTATTCTAAGCATCTACGTTTATTTGATTTATTAATTGAATGAAAGAAATCTAGAGATTCTATATCTCTAAAGTAATTAAAGAACTCAGAAAGTTCTGTAAAGGTTTGTATGATGTTGTAAAATAACCCTAGAGTCAAAGTTATGTATATAGGAACTTTACTAAGTAAAGGAATGACGTATATATACAGATTAAATTGAATATAATCTCAATCATAAATGAATAAGAAAAAGCTCTATTGAAAGTGCGAGAGTTATAAATTTTAAGAAGAGCGTAAGGAATATATAAAACAAAAGGTAGAATAATGAAACCAACCATGAAGGTGGAATGAACTTGTATTAAATATAAATGGAAAATTACATATATTGAAAGTTCATAACTAAAATTACATGAATGGAAAGTTGCAGAATGTAAAGTAGCTAAAACCAACCATGTAGATGGTATATAAATAAAATTAGATAGAAATCTGGAAGGAGTACCAGTTTTATGGAGAAACGATCATTAAACAACTATGTGAGTTGATAATCTTATTTCTAGATATGAAATGTTTTAGATCTGACTACTAAATGTGAGTAGTAGATTCTTACACTCGGTATATATGAAAGTAATCGAAAGTGTGTTTTTGAAAACTTACTATGATCAGGGATACTCAAATATGAAAATGTGCTTTAGGTCCGAGGAGGCTTCAAAGGAGGAATGAGAGATGTGAGAGTGGAAGAGAGGAAATGGGAGAATGAAAAACTTGCCTTCTATGTGAGAATGGCAGGGTATTTATAGCAGAGTGAATAGTAGAAAGTGAACAATACAATGTGAATAGTGTACAATCATGAACAATATATTATCGGGACATGCTCTGCTACAGTGTTTCGCCGCTGCTAGAGTAATGGCCCATGATTCCTGTATGTCTTGTGGCTTTATTCTTCATCTGCATTGAGGTCTATTCCATAGCAGTCATCTTCATCAGTGTTTCCACTATGGTGTAAGGATGAATCTTCTTGAGATCCTTCTATCTCTACTATGATTTGTTTTAGCATGGCAACAAATTGTATTTGGTCTTGTACTGCTACCATTGTTGCTAGGACAAATTGGATAGGCTCTATATTTTGATAAGGGTCCTGTTTATTAGTCAATTGCAGATTGACTGTTATGTAGTGCGATGTACAAATTTGAATTCATCCCACCATTTGATTTTGTATTTTCATATTAGAACTGTTATATGAGGATTTTCTAATGATCCATTATAATTGAATTCCCATGCTATTACCCAAGAGACTTTGAAGTTTATGAAGAAATGCATGAGAATTGGGAATTGGGATATGTATAGGGAGGGTTTAAAGTTTTCTTTAAATAGAGTATATCTTGGTTTGATTCTTGGATGGATGATTTCTTCTATGGGGCCAAAATTGCTCCACCAAGTGTTGAACCAATTTGGAAGTTTATGGGATTGGAATATTTCAAAGAAAAAGACAAGCCGGGTGTGTTTATTTTGTCTAAAGAAGGTGTTCCACCAAGCTTGTTGGTAGTCCCGATAAGTATATGAAGGAGCAAATATAGTGGAATGGTTTTCTGATTTGAACTTTTTATGGGAATGAGGTGTTGTTCCCATTCAGAAGGGTATATTATCCTATTTATAGCAATGGTGGAATATAGGATTTCGTCTGAATCTTTTTGGAAATTGGTGAATCTGGCTGATTCTGTGTCAATTAATACTTGTTCATAGTAGGCAAGGGATTTGTTTGTATGGTGGGATTTGAAAAGCCAATTCTCAGAAAATATATTTTTTGTAAAATTTATTGGATCTTCATGGTAGAATTCATCTTCTACTGTGATTATATTTTGAAATTTGTTTTTTGTAAAAAAGAATTTTGATTTTTGAGAGGTTACCTGTGGCGCAATAACCACCTTGCTTGAAACCTTTTTTCATGGTTTGAAATCCTTTTAGCTTTTGTGGAGCCAGAGAGGATGTGGCGGTTCCTCTATACCTATATGGGTAACAGTGATGGTTGTGGTTGTCTTGGCTTCATGTTATTGTGTAAGAACGTGATATCTTCTTTCTCAAGACTGTCACTAGGAAGTATTTCAGCTATTCTAGAAGGGTGGATATGGTATTTGGTTTTATAGGTTTGGAGATTTGGAGATGGCTATATCTAACCATGATTTTATGGGGGTTAAGTATTTGGGGGTTTTTAGCCTTGGCTTTGCCTTTTCCCTCTTTGGAGGGCTTTTTTGGTTGCATTGTATCCCTTGTAAAAATTCTCTTGTGAGAAAATTAGGTAATGAGTTTGAAGAACCATTTATAAATTGTATATCAAAATCAAATATGAGAAGTATGGCTTGCCATTTATAAATTGTATATCAAAATCAAATATGAGAAGTATGGCTTGCCATCTAGCAAAGATTTGTTTTGACGCTATATTTAAAACATCTTTCCGTAGAACATCTTTTGCTAATTTGCAATCAATACACAAGAGGAATTTTTTATTTAACAAATCTCCTTGGAATTTTGATATGGAAAGTACAATGGCTAAAATGTCTTTTTTAATAGTAGAATAATTTTGTTGGGTTTGACTCCAATGTTTGGAAATAAACTAAACAACTTGTTCTTTATTATTCTTGACTTGTTTGAGAATTCCTTCGTATCCTATTTCAGAAGCATTTGTTTCAACAATTTTGAATGTGAATGAATCAGCTAAATGAATACAAGGAATTTCTTTAATGTGCATTTTTATTCGTCTGATTGTTTTAGTATGGATGGTCATCCAAGGTGGGGATTCTTTTTTAGTCTATCATTTAAAGGTTGACATAGGATATTTATTTTGGGAAAGAAGTCAAGAATATAATTTAGGCTTCCTAAAAACCCTTGTAGTTGTGTTTTGTCTTTGATTTCATTAGGGAATTTATCAACAAAAAGTATGGATCTTTCAATTGGGATGACGGTTCCAAGATGTATATGATGGCCTAAGAATCTTATTCTAGTTTGAAAAATATTAACTTTTGTTGGTGACACAACTGAACCATTGTGAATAATGACTGATAGAAAAGAAGCAATATGTTTGAAATGTTGTACTATATTAGAGGAGAAAATTAGTATGTCATCTATGCAAACAATGATATAGTCAGAATAAGGATTAAATATCTCATTCATTATTCTTTGGTATTCAGAGGGAGCATTTTTTACACCAAATGACATGACATTCCACTCATATTATCCGAAGGGAATTATGAATGCAGTTTTATATCTATCTTTTTTATTAATTTGTATTTGCCAGAATCCTGATTTCACATCAAATTTGGAGAATATCTTGGCTTTGCAAAGTTTACTTAACAAATCTTTTTTTATTTGGAATTGGATATCTTATCCATCTAATGTGACATTCCGAACTTTCCGCCAATTGGAAATTATGAAATAACTGAGTTTTATGAAATGTGCTCGCAGTAAATTCTCGCCCGGAACTGATCATTCCTGGGAATGCTAACCGTTAGGGAAAGGCTAATAGAGGAATTAAATTCGCACGACTAAAGAAAATTCGATCGTGAATAAATTTCGACCTTTAAATCGCGCAAGTGATATTTTGAGCCACTGTTGACCGATTTAAGGATAGTTAGGGGTCAGTTCGCCACTGTCCTAGTAGTGGATCGCGGGTGATTCCGTTAGACCACGAAACGACTTGACGAACGATTCCGAAATTATACCGAACAATCGTACCCCTCGGATCAAGTGATTGATTTTCGCGATTTTAATGACAATTGAGGTCGTCACACACCGGACGGACTTGCACGTGACTCGATTTAGTATCAGTCATGAGTCGATTTCGCGAATTTCTCCAGCAAGCCGCCCGTTAGCTCGAGAAACACTCGAGTTGCGTTTAATAGAATTTAATTATGGAATTTTTGCCCAAATTGGACGCCGAAAAATTAGGAAATCACGCCGGAACATTAGGACGACGTTGCACGTGACACGTGTCAATTTTTGGTGCGCTCAATTTCTTCGCAAAAATTTAATTTGGACGAGAAACAAAGAAGTTGACTATTTTGCCATTAAGGATTAACAAAGGGCATGCTTATGGAAAAAGGGGTATTTTAGTCATTTTTGCTTTAGATATTTTTTTGGGTCAAAATTTCTAGATAAGACTCTCTCCCCTCTCTCTCCCTCTCCTTCGTGGACTTCCTCCCCCCCCCCCCCCCCCCCTTTTTCTTTTTTATGGCCGTGAGTTTCCCCTCCTCCACCGTGAGTTCTTCCTTGGCCATTCTCTCCACCGCCGGCGCCGCCGCTCGCCGCCACCACACCGGACCACCCTCAAGCCACCGTCCACGCCGCCGTACGCCACCATCACCCCCTCCCGCCGTCCCTCTCTCTCTCTATTTCCCTCCCTCTCTCTCTTGGCCGTGAGGCCCTCGGCCACGCGCAAGCCACGCCGTCGCTATCCAAGCCGATCGCTACCACCCAGAAGCCGTTTGTAATCGCCGTTGTCCCCGATTAAGTACCGCCGCTTTCCGTTCTAGCCGAGGAAGTCTAGAACGCGGGTAAGTCGCGCCTAAACCTAATTTAGGACTTCAAGTATCGACGGGTAAATTCGAACAAAATTGGTATGGAATTAGATGCGGAATCACATGGATAGGGGGTGAAAATTTTATGGCGGGCCTTAGGAATTAATTCGGGTAATATTCATTGGAAATTCAGAAAATTAGGGACGTTCATATGCCTCGAATCACTGTTCACTGGCTGTGGATTACTGCTCACTAAGCTGTGATGGTCCGATTGGGACGTAAGTTGGGTTTTTAGAATCGAGAATTTATGGCGAGAAAGTCCCATGAAGGTCCGAAATCGATTTGACGTCGTTTGGTGGAAGAAAAATAATGATTTTGGTATTAACGGACTAGTGTTCGGCAAATTTTGGGGTTTGTCTCATAGACGAATTTATCGAGTTCACCTTGGGTGAAATTATGGCTGGAATTATGATGGTTTGGGAGCAAATTAGGCTTGATTAGGGCCTAATTAGGTTTAGTTGGGTGTAGGGTGATTAAGGTATGTGATTAGGACTTAATGAGGTGGTTTAAATGTGATTTAAGGCCTAAATAGTATTATGTCCTGGTACTGTTCACACAGAACCGAATTTGTGCAAATTGCCTAAGTTGGGACTCATTGGGTTCATTAATTAATGACTTGAATTTAGGCAATTTGGTGGCCATTTAAAACTGGTATAAACCCTATTGGATGACCCCGTAATGGTGAGAATGTCTACTGAGATTGAGTTGCCCAAGGCGGGCCTTAGGCACATTAAATTTACTTTGGAATAAATGCATGGAATGATTGTCGGTTTGATTGGACTAGAATGGGAAAAATTGGGAGTGTCAATAATGTGTTGGATTCATTAAATTGAGGATGATTGCGTTTAGCATATTGACATTGAAAGTTGGCATTGGGTGTCCTGACTTGTAGTCCATATATCATGTGGTAGATTGACTAGAATTGGGCGCATTAGTGTGTATGTTTGAAGTGATTCAAATTGTTGGCCTTCGGGTCGGGCCTAAGGGTCGTTTTATCAAACTGTTGGCCTTCGGGTCGGGCCTACGGGTCGTTATAATCACTTGTGACCTTCGGGTTAGGCCTACGGGTCGTTTTATCAAACTATTGGCCTTCGAGTCGGGCCTACGGGTCGTTATAATCACTTGTGACCTTCGGGTCGGGCCTACGGGTCGTTTTATCAAACTGTTGGCCTTCGGGTCGATTTATTACTGAAAGTGGCCTTCGGGTCGTGGCCTTCGGGTCGGTATATCTGTGACCTTCGAGTCGGAATAATTGTGCATATTGGATAATTTGCACGTGATTATTATGGATAAATGCCTAACCTGTAGGGCTGTGATATGAATGATTTGGGCCGTGGGCCTATGAAATATCATGAATTGATGGTACACTGTATATATGTGTTTTAATTGCTGTCTGGAGGTACGCGATAGCCTAAGTTGGGTTTAAGGGTGAACTTACTGAGAAGTGTTCTCACGGTTGTTTCAACCAACAATTTCAGAACCCCGACAGGACCCATGAATCTTCCGCCACCGCCACCAGAATGTTTTGGAATCCTCGGGATGGTATAAGGGGACTCAGACTCAGTGGACAAGGAATCAGACTCAGAATAGGTTTTTGGCGAGCATCATTTTGGAGTAGTAGTAAACCCAGGTCTTCATCCTTGGAGTATCGATTTTTGAGAAAGACGGTGTCAATGTACATGTATGGGACAATTTATAAATGTAAATATTATGGTACAAGAAGGAAATGAAAAAGATATGTACATTCTCCCAATTCTCTCCAGTTTTTAATTGTCCGGGTTTAATTATTGTTATCCGCTGTGGTAGTAAATCTTTGATAGCGTTTTGAGGTCAGCGACATTCCTGGGACGTCGCTTGAATCGATCAGAGGCGGTGTCGCGCGTCGAAAGGGTTTGGGGGCGTGACATCTAAGGACTGTACTTAATGGTTTATAATTCATGACAAGTCTGGGTACTCCTATTTTTAGTTTAGCATTTTTATTAACATAGAAAGCAGAGCAACTCAATGGAAATTGACTTTTTCTAATTAACCTTTTATTTGGAAGGTCTTGTGTTTCTTCCTGGTAGAATTTTAAGACTTCTTGGTTCATTTGTGTAGGTCGACCCTTAGTGGGCATCTGATTTTCTAGGAAATGGGGTTCACAAGGTAGATCTATTATATGTTGTTTTTTTGCCAAAAAAAATTAGGTAAATTAGAACATATTTTTTGTTGAATGGTTTTATATAGCGATTCTATTTTGTTTATTGTCTTTGGTTCCAGAAGGTTTTTTTCTATTCTTTTGTAATCTAAGCCTTCTTGTAAAAATCGAAGTTGATTTTCTTTATCTTTTATAAGACAATTTATTTCAGATTGAATGGTCTTGGATAGTATTTATATTTCTAGTTTGGGGCCTTGAGATAAAATTAAATGTGATTTTATTTTTCAAGGTCTATGTTTGTATACCTTCATTGGTTACAGTGAAGGGTTGTATGAGTTGTATGAAAGGTGTTCCTAATATAACGTTTTGTCTCATATTTTAACAAGGAGGAAAGATGTTTTGTATGACATGTTTTCTTTTAATATTAATACTTCTTGTAACTTATATTCAATATTAAGTCTATTGCCTGTGGCTGATTTTAACGATTGTGAGGCTTTTTTCAAAATATTTGGTAGTACAGGTCCTTCTTTAATACAATTGAGATATGTACCGGTATCAAATAATGCTGATGTTTTTATAACAAATTCATTGTTGATTTTTATTGTGATATTTATTATCCATTTCCTAGAAGTTATCTCTGTTAATAACATTAAGAAATTTGGGTCTGAAACAGTTGCTTCATCTTTGTTTAATTCTTGTTTTTCTTTTCTTTTATCAAGGTTTTCTTTGATTTTCGAGATTTCATTTTTTATTTCTATTTGGGTGTTCTTAAGGGCTTGTATTTCTATCTTTTGTTGTTTGATTTCGGTTTGAAGGTCATTTATGTTTATTGGCCTAGAAGATGGTTTTTTGTTTTTATTAAGAATATCTTTGAGATTACAGGGGTTGCTTGTTTTGGAAGTGATTTTCATAGAGGCTTGGAGTCTATCGAGGTAGGCTTGTTTTGCCTTAGGGTATGTGATGTTATCAGCAGTATTTATTAGGAATTCTTTTTCTTTGATTAGCATGTTTATTTCGGAGGTTTTCTCTTCATCCTCGGAATCAGAAGAGGTTTCTATTTCGTTTAATTGAAGGCCTGATTCTTCTTCTAGAAAATCTTCTGAAGAAGTTCCGTCATTAGTTGCATTGAATATGTTATTTAATTGATATATTGTATCTTCATCTATTTCTAGTTCGTTTATTCTTTTATTGATTCTACAATATTTGGCAGTGTGTCCTTTCTTTTCGCATGTATAGCAAGTAAAATTTTTTATTGATTTTTCTTTTGGGTTTATCTTGGGGTTTTTTGCTAAATTCCTTTTTTCTAAATTTTCTTTTTGGTTTTTCAAGAGGACAATTTCCTTTGCATTTTGGTTTTTTCTTTCTTCATAAGAAGGGTCGTATTAAGCACAGAAATCTCCTAAGCCTTTATTTGTACGTGATTGTTCTTCTTTAAGCTGTCTTTGTAATTTTATAGAGGTGCACATTTGTGTACCTTGTCTTTAGATGTAAGAGACTAATTCTCCATAGGAGAGTAAATGATATGGAATACTGCCACTGTATTCTTCTCTAATTTTTTTGCGAACAAGATTTCCTACGAGTGTAGGTAATCCGGCTAGGAATTTTTCTTTCCAAAAGGGTTGGTTGCAATCTGTCCTAACAAAGACTCTTTGGAAGAATAACTCTTTATTTTCTCATAAATGTCCTAGATGCTTGCATTTCATGTTAGACAAGGGATCTTGATTATTATCTCTGATGCGTGAGGGGTCTCCTATGAAGTGTTGAGATATAGAGAAAATGTGTGTATTGACAGCATCTTGGATAGGTTGTTCTATTTCATCAGCTATTCTTTGGCCTATTTCATCTATCTTTTAAGCCGTTAATATTTGGAAATTTTGTTCATCAGTGAGATAATTATCCCACCAACCTTTTAATTGTCTTGTGGAACCAGCAACTACAACATTAGCTATTGCATGATCAGAAGTTTCTTGTTGGGTTTTACAAGCATTGGCAGGCATCACCATTTGATTTAAAATTTTTATGATGTTGGCTTCTGCTACTCCATCTATGTTCCATTCATAAATTGCATCAAGGGAGTATTTATTCTGGAATATTTTGGATGATTCTTCTTTAAGCTGTCTTTGTCAGGTGGTGTGGCTCTACTGTGGTAAAGTTTTTGCGGTTCTTTCCATGATAGTCTATTAATTTCAGGTGTAGATTTAGTATCTGAATTGTCAAGGGTATGGATATGGGCTTGGTCCAGAGTGTCTTTTACTGTTAATTGCTGTATTCCCGGGGTGTCTATTATCAAGGAGGGTCCTATTGTATCTGTTGTTTTAGCTTTACCTTTTTCTAAGGATTAATTTCTGTCTTCTATGGCTTTGGCAAATTCTGGATTGAGTGTTTTGGGGAATTCAAATGTTTTGAATATTGGTGTTTTGAAAGATTTCGTCTCTGGTAGAGTTTGTGGGTTAACGTGAACAGAGTTTTCTATTCTATCTAATTGTTTGCCTATAGTGTGAAGGTGTTGATTTGTATAGTTGTTTTGTTGTACGATTTTTTGTATATTTAGAGGATCGGTTTCTGTTGTTATCCTAAAAGGTGTGGCTATGATTTCACTTTCACTATGTTGGATCTTGATTTTTCTAAGTGGAGGGTGTTGGATTCTGTGATTTGGTCATTATCTAATTTCCACTTGTAGTTATGGTCGAGAACTATAATTTCTTTTGGTTCTAGGAATTGTTCCTCAAACGAATCAAAAAAGGAATATATGAATCTCATGTTTGTACATGAATTCATAATAGTTTTCTTTGATTTGTTTGGCTTGTCTGGAAAATTTATTAAAGAACCATTCTCTATTTTTTTTTGTTTTCTTCGGAATTAAATTCTTCATTAAGGAAGGCTTTATTTGGTTTGAATCCTATTTCTAACATATTTAATTTAGAATCTACCATTTATGAATATGTAGGGGAACGCTGAGGTGAGTCAGAACTTTCTAGGATAATTTCAGGTTCAAGTTGAGCTTGATAGATCGACATAGAGATTCTAATTCTATTAGCAAGTCCACTGATATTTGTATTTTGAAGATTGATTCTTGGTTTAGAAGAAGAAGTATGTATGATTTCAGGTTCCTTTATGGGAATTGTGATTATGCTCGGGAGGTTTGGATGAAGATCAAGCGACCTTCTAGAAGAGGATGTTCAAACTGAAGGGGCATATCTTGTATCAAAATATCTTCTGGAAATTAACTGGATAGTTACCCGACCTTCAGGATGTTGTATGATCTTAGTGGGGTCAGTATTATGAACAATTTGTTTGGGAACTGGGTTTTCTAGTTCCCATTGTTCTGGTAATGTGACTTGATCCCAATTGATGGTTGTTGGAACGACTGTATTGGCTTTAGAGAGGTCCGTTTGGATTATGGCTGTTTCTCCTTTTTTTTCTTTGTTTAAATGCTTTGCTACCAAATGCAGAAAGCATTGCTTTATAATGGACTCTATAAACTAAGGTTAATGGGATTGATCCATCTGCTATCTTGTAATTATGAGTTTTGATCTGAAGAGCTAAAGATTTAAGAATGTTTTTATCATTGAGAGACACTGTAAAGTCAAGAGAAGATTCAAAGTGCATGGGGCCATTCCAAAGGCTAGTTTCAACCATTCCTAGGATAGAATCCTGATAATTTAAGAGTCGTGCATCTCTTAAAGCTAGAAAAATTTATGTATCTAAACCCTCCTTGGTAAGAGATTTTATCCCTACTTGAACTAATCTTATGTGAATATAATTATATTTTTCTCTATATTTTTTAAGAGTGGCTTTATCAAAAAGCTGAAGAGTTTCAAAGGAAGAAGAGAGGGGTTTATCTCTTTCTTCTGTTGCAATTATATGGTCAGATTTTTTCCAGATTTTCTCAAATTTGGATTTTTTATATTTTTCGTTTAACTGGACTTTCGGAATTTTCCAATTTTCTATAGATTTGTCAAAATCTTCTATTCTTATTTCTTTTCTACGTATAGGTCCTTGATCTGTGGATCTTTGTGATAGAGTACTAGAGGAAGACATAGATCTTTTTAATAAATTTAGAACTTTTTGGACAATCTTCCCCTAAATGAGAAATGGCATACGAAACACATCGAGATTTTCTCCAAAATGAGAAATGGCAACTAAAGCCTATTTAGTTCAGTTTTGGGGAAATGTTTTTGAGGAAATGCAAATGCCTTTAGGCTAAAGGGGTTTTTCAAAATGCAAATAATATTTGGTAAATTGTAATTTAAAAATACATTGGGAAATGACTTTGGCTTAAATGGTGTTTAGCAAAATCATACTTTGAAAAGCATTTTAACTGTTTTTTTTTTAAATCAAAACCTACATGACCTAGTAGCTAGCAAGGCTAAACTGACTACCAGCGAACTAGATATGGCACTAGCAGCCTCGCTTGAAATCCCTAACCTTAGACAACCGTCAGCTGGGTCAAACAAGCCCAAGCGACATGGCATGAGGTTTGCAACCTCAAGCGATGTGGCTTGGGTTGTACAACCCTTGGCAACCATCGCCTGAGTTCATAACACCAGATATGGCTCTTTGGCAACCATATACGGCCTCGCTGGAGTCTCGCCGACCAGCCGTAGCAACCTAAAATCTAACAAGTGATGTCGCGTTAGGGGGGGACATTTTCAAAATTATGAAAGTTCATCGAGGGTAAAGTTACGAGAAAAATAGCCTATTTGCATTTTGAAAATTTTACTTTCCAAAGAACTTCCGAAAAGGCACTTAGAGGATTTTGGAATTGCATTTTGTATTTCCCAAATGTTGAGTAAAAAGCAAATCAAACTCTATTTTGCATTTGATTAAGGGACTTTAGAGTCTCAAAGCCTATTTAGAATGTTAGAACCAAACGGGCCTAAGATCCATAGTCAAGCTTTGCTGCTCATGAAGACTCGGCTGGACTTTGCTGAGATGGGCCTCTTCTTTTCAAGCAAGGGGTTCAGGCTCAAAAAACTTGGCCCAAAATAAGTCCCTTCAAAGATCGTATTTTGCTAAATCCATCTTATTCGGAAATAATAGTGCATATGCACCTAACTTTTAGACTATCGAACCTATCTAAGCGTCAACAGACCAAAAAGAGAGGAAACCCAATTAGATTCTCCCCTTACTCACATTAGTTAAGTCACCAGTAGTTGCAACTCCAGAACCATTTCAAACCTAACTCATGCTTTCCCTCCAAGTCACTTAAATCCCCCCTCCAACTCCTATATAACCTAACCCCATCTCTTTCATGCTCATGCACAAAGCCCACATTACCCAACACAGCGAAATCCACACCCATGGAGGGCTCCTCCAGAGCTTTCCTTGAGCTTGCGCTTGTGTTAGTTTCCACGCTCTGCGTGATCACCCCGTTCGCGCTGGTCGACGCCCAGATCAGCATTCCGTGCACTGCATCGATGATCTCGAGCTTCACGCCATGCTTCAACTTCATCACTGGGAGCAGCGCGAATGGGTCGTCACCCTCCTCGGGCTGCTGCAACTCCTTCAAGTCGCTCTTGCGGACCAGCATCGACTGCACTTGCCTCGTCCTCACGGCCAACGTGCCCATCCCGTTGCCCATCAACCGGACCCTCGCGCTGTCACTCCCCCAGGCTTGCAACGGCGGCCTTCCATTGCAGTGCAAAGGTACGCATAAACGATTCTTGGTCAGCGCCGTAATTTATTCGTCAAAAGTTAAAAAAGAAAAGAAGATGTGAAAAACTAACATGGTGTAATTTGTTCATTTGATTTTGCAGCCACCGGTTCGCCCCTTCCTGCTCCAGGTACGTTGATATGCCTGAAGCTCCTTATAAAACTATACCCTAATATAGCAATAGAAGCTTGAAACTCTGAGCAACCAAACATATACACTGAACACACACATGTATACATTCTATTATTATTGTGTAAACTGTCCAAACACACTCCTGTGCTTTGGTTTTTTTTATCGAATGACCCCCTGGTACTTTCAAATTTTGTGAAAATGGCCCATGTACACTTATAAAATCATCTAGAAGCCCTTCTGATCGATTTCGCTTGGTTACGTTAGGCAACGAACCTTCTGGAAACTAATCGGAAGGAGTTTTTGATGAATTCGTAAAATCACAGAGTTATTTTCACCAAGTTAAAGGTACAAGGGTTCACAGGATAAAAATAGGAACTGGGATGTGTTCAAGTTATGTATGCATGCACATGATTAGCATCGTTCTTATATATATATATATATGTTGACTTGGAACCGAAGATTGTTAATTTACCAAGAAATGAACATACTTTCATTGACAGGTCCAGTATTGTTTGGCCCAACTCCTGCGCCTGTAGCTCATTCACCCCATCATTATGAAGCTGGTTCTGGTTCTCCACATGTAGCTCCTACTCCATCATCATTAAGCCCCCGAGGTAAACATCCAGAACATAGATGTATGCACATCTATCATTAGTTAAAGCCAACCTGATAGAACTTCATCCTCAAGCTTTTATCAAAACAAAATGGAAATATACCCTAAGCACCTCGCTTTTGATCTAATGACTACTTATGCATCTCTATTTTTGCAAATAGTCATCTTAGCATCTTGTTTAAGGTTGGATGCTTCGGTTTTTAAATGGTTTTAAGCGTTTTGAATGCGTGTAAAAATTTAGGAACAGGAGATGGGTATTTACGGAAAGAAAATGGCGATTTCCACAAATAGAGCAATAAGGATATATGATTAACGTGAAAGTGTAAAGCAGTCTCCAAAGATAAAATTCCATTATGTAATTAATACTTTCAAAAGCAGACGCCTGTAAGTGGTTATTTGGTGAAAGGTGAGATATAGTCTTTGGTTCTCTCCCAAAAAAATTTCCATGAAAAGCCCATGCACACATCTTAAATAAGCTATGATCGTGAATATTATGGACACATTTTTTTTTTATCTTTTTGTGTTCGCAGGATAGTAGTTGAGTAAGCCATGAATCTCTCCCACTCAAATTTCGAATTCAAGATGATCCCAAATTTTTCATGAATCCCTCGTCCTTTCCAGTTTATAACAATTTAAATCGATATGCCGAAAATAGATCAATACCCATTATTTTTACTCGTTTTCTTGTAGAGAGAATTAAACTTTGTTTTTCACAATCCAACTTTATCCAGATTTCATGACATGACTAAATTCACATCAGATTAACTGAGACAATTAGACACCCTCCTCAAGACACAACACCTTCCAACCACCAAGAAAATCGTGAAGTCATGCATTACAAACAATTCTACTTTGTGTTTACCCACCCATCTGAAATTCAACGCTATAAGTGGAATAATATTATAAGCATGTATAAAGCCAAATTTGCGAACGCGATTTTGGAATGAAATCATCGACAATTTTTATGGAATGGATCGAGCTAGTTGATCTTCTCACCTAACAGAGCCTTTTTACTCTTTCAAGCAGCTTCCAAAGCAGCAACAGCATCCCCACCAGCACCGGCGCCTGAATCCGACACCACATCGGACGCGACACCGGCTTATTCACCTGCAGAATCAGTGGGTCCATCAACAACTCCTGGTATCCGGCCCGTTCTGAACCCGTCTTCTTCGGCGTCAAACCCATCTCCCCTTTCTTCATCATACCTCCTAATTTTTATAGGTGCTGTTGTATTCAAATCCTATTGAGTGATTGCATACTCCCCCGACCTGTTGATATATGTGTATCTGTACGCGAGGGCATGCACATGCACGCAGACGTTCATTCTGTGGCGGCCATAGATTTGTCTTGGTTCATCTGTAGTTCGACCCCAGAAGTAAAAAGTGCTTTTATCAGCTAATTAATTTCGCTAGGGGAGACATTGATGATAGCTGACTACATACACCATACGTTTCATATAATGTCTAAAAATTGACTGAAGAAATGACTCCTCTGTACCCGGCACAATTACCATAAAAGTCCTAAACTATGTCAATTCAATCCTAAACATTTTAATTTGACCAATTCAGTCATAAATCTTTTGACAATTTACCAATATAGTCTTTCCGATCAATTTTTACTAGAAATGGTTGATTGGAGAGATCGTTGACATGGCAGTCCTGTTAATGTTAGCCGTCCTACATGGCATATGTGACGCTTCCCAGTGGGCGCCAATGTGAACAATTTCTTTTAATTTTCTGAATTTTTTCTTTTCTTTTTTTTTCTTTTTTCCTTATCTCCTTCCACTGGCCACCAAGCCTCGGTGATGGCCAATGGAGGTTGTCGGCCATAGATGAGGGTCACCATCGCCGGCATCAGCAAGCATTGACCTCACCCTATCTGGAGAGGGTTCATTAGCCTTTGGCAAGGCAAGGACAGCCCTTGCCAGATTTGGTGAGGACAACCCTCGCCAAAAACCAACAAGGGCGGCCCTCACTAAATCTAGCGAGGCCACCAACCAGCAGAGTGAAATAGAAAAAATAAAGGAAAAAGGAAAGGAAAGGAAAAAAGAAAACAAAAAGAAACAAGGAAAAAATTCAAAGGAATTAAAAAAAAAAAATTGCCTACATTAGCATTGTGCCACATAAGATAGTTGACATCCACGTTAGTGATTTCCAGCCAAAATTGACCACAGAGATTATATTGGCAAATAGTCAAAAGGTTTATGACTAAATTGCTAAATTAAAAGGTTTATGACTAAATTATCATCTATATAATAGGTTTTGGGGTTTTTTGGTAATTTATCTTTTATAGCCAACTTTGTTATCATGCTACATTAAAATGACGATATGCTACATTAAAAGGTTTATGACTAATGTTCTCATGCTAAAAATGACGATATGCTCGTTTCTCATGAAACTCAATAGTGGCGGGCAATTTCAATAATTAAGATTGTGATAATAAGACCAACTTTGTTATTTTTACAAGAATAAATCCCCATACAATCTAATTATACATTGTGACAAGAACTTTGGGGGGGAAGTACAAAAAAAGTCCTAAATCTATTGCATTAGTACCAATTTAGTCATAAACTTTTCAATTGAATCAATTTAGTCCTAAGCCTTTTTATATTTTTGTGCCAATTGAGTCCATTTGGCCAATTTTGACAAGAAATTACTGACATGAACCTCAGCCATCTTTCGGGGCACAACCAATGCTACTGTAAACAAATTTTACAATTTTTTAAATGTTTTTTCTGAATTTTTTTTGTTTTTTTTATTTCATTGGCAAGGGTCGCAGCCCTTGCCCAAGCCATCACCGGCCTCGGGCAAGGTGGCTAAGCCCTTGCCACATCCCGTGAAGGTGGCTCTCTCTTAGGTTGCAAGGGCCAAGCTCTTGCCAAATCCAATGAGGACAACCGTCACTCAAGCGAGGGTTGGCCTCATGGCCTGGGCGAAGGCCGCCCTCGCTGGATCCCACAGTTGGTGATGGCCGCAACCCTCACTAGCGATCAGCTACTGTTTGCAGGTCCTCGCCCACCCTAGCCGGCCACAATAAAAAAAGGAGAAAACAAAAAGAAAAAATAGTAAAAATTTGAGAAAAAATATTAAAATAATTGTAGAATATGTTCACGTTAGCTAGAGCCGGTTATGCCACGTAAGATGGCCAACATCATTACCGGCGATTTCTGCCAAAAATTGACCAGATGGACTTAACCGGCACAAATGCAAAATATTTAGGATTAAATTGGTTCAACTAATGCAAAATATTTAGGATTAAAGTGGTTCAAACTAAAAGGTTCGAGACCAAATTGGTTCCAATTGAAAATATTAAAAAATGGTACTTTTCCCACTTTGGGGAGAAAACCACATAGCTTATTTATATTTCATCTGGCAATAGTTCTCTGTTTGTCACTACGAATATTTGAAGTTTATGTATTAAATTTCAAGTGTTAACCATTTAAGTGCGCTGAAAATTAAAAAAAAAATGTTGTTTGATGATGATTGAATACTGAGTATTATATAATATTTTTTTCTTATCAAACATTGAATTGTGAATATTTATGGCAGGTTTTAGGTCTTAAGATGTAATATACAAGATTTTATTTTATACTGGGTTTCCTTTTTCCATTGAATGAATTAGATAACCTCATCCTTACTTAGTGAATTAAGTAGCTTCTTTGACAAAGTTTCATCTTTGAAGTCAAAACTAGTTATAATTATCAAATATGCTTAATTTATTAACCATTGAATATAATAAACTCCAACACCTGTTCGAGTTATCAAACATGGGTCTCAAGAAAAAGACAAATTTATTTAATCAACAGAGGAAAATGAAGTTCACAACCCAGTTTTTGTCGCTTGAAAAAATTAATTAAAGTAGAATACTTTTACTATCAATAACAATTTATTCGTAAACTTTTTTTATTGATGATGAATATACATTTTTAAGTTCACTTTTATAAGAGGTACAAGCGGTAATTTTTAAGAAATTATTTTTCAAACGTTAACATTTCATGAAACAATCACACCCTCTCTGAGCTTTTAATTAAAAGTGATTTTTTCATGATACTCAATTACATCTACTACCTGTATCAGAGTCCCTGTTCTGACCGAGCTTCGTCGCATCATAGTTGCATAGCCAATATAAAACTCAATTCAATTAGTAAATATCAAGAACACAATTTGTGCAACCCTTTATTTTCTACACATTCCACGTCCATCACCATTGATATGAGTTATTAGTTTACTCCCTAAAAATAAACTACTCACATCTAGGTGATGGATGTGTAAAAAAAAAAAATGTACACAGATTAGGCAGTTACTATTAATCCTTCTTTTTAAAAGCTTTTCAAGTCCAACAAAATTATACTTGAAGTTATATATAAGTATATTAGCCTAATTTCAATGTAAACAACTGTTAGCAAACAAAACCCACTCATAAATTTTTAGACCACACTTCTTCCATGCACTAAACCGAATTACACGGCTAATCACATAGTCAATATAAGCAATCTTCAAATTAAACCAAGAGTATCTTGTTGATCCTAGTTTCAATGCAGAAGAAAGCAAGAGAATATAACCATAAAAAATAGACGGTTCATGGAGAAAGAAACTCAATTTTCCATTGAACTTTCTTCCGTTCCAGCATATGAATTATGAGATTGGTGTAGTTCTTTTTTGGGTTAATACCACGAAAAATCTAAAACTAGTACACATGTAACAAATTTACTTCAAACTAATTTTTTTATTACCATAAACCCTAAACTAGTATAAATGTGATAAATTTACTCTCCGTTTATTTCCGTTAAATTTTACTATCAAATTACTGAGTTTGATGACTCGTGACAGTTCACGAGTATACTAGTTTGGGATTTTACCATCCGTTTGTCACATGTGTACTAGTTTTGTGGTTTTTCGTAATTTAATCCAATTTAACGGAAACTAATAAACGGTAAATGTATCACAAATATATCAGTTTGTGATTTTTGGTAGTCAAAAATTAGTTTGAGCTAAATTTGTCAATAGTGTACCGGTTTGGGATTTTTGATGATCAAAACATTAATTTGGGGTGAATTTGTCACAGATGTACTAATTTGGAGTTTTTAGTGGTATTTACACTTTGATTCTTTTTTCTTTCTTTGTCTTTTTTTTTGGATTAAATTGAGATGGGGTGAGGGAGGTAGTTGACTTTGTCATCTTTGTCTTAATTTAGCATAAGCAATGAGTATATTAAAAATGACTGTCCAACATCAAGTTTAGCGATGGAGATTCTAGCGCCTGTCCATTGATTTAACCGCTAGTTTAGCGATGCTCAAGAGATGCGACTAAAAGCAAACGGAAAGTCCACTGGTCTTCCCACTTTTTAGGGACTCAAGCCCTTGAAATAAGGTCACTCTCCATCTACATAAAAACATCATTTGTGACCTCTTAAGCCAGGGAAACCCAGAAACTGGTGCACCATTTCCTTTTGCAAACTAACTAAATAAACAAGCAAAATGGCCAACAAGCTCGTTACAGTGTTCCTCATGTGCTGCGTCATTGCCGCGGCATTGAACATCCACATGGCGGAAGCAGCCACCGACGAGAAGTTCAAGGCATGCTTCAACACATGCGAGAGCGAGTGCAAAGCCGATGGCAATGGCTCAACCTTCTGCGAGATGAAGTGCGATGGTGATTGCATGGCCAAGGAAGTTGCCGGTACGTTGCACGTATCTGATATACAATATTCCTTTAATGTTTTTACATTAACATATTTGATATAATATGGTTCTTATTTAAGAAAAGAAAACTCGCCAATTCTCATTCATGATTATTCTTTTTCAGATAAACTGAACATTAAGCTACCTTGATCAAAGCAGTGAGGAACTTTGCCAGCATATTTTGTTTCCCCAAAAGAGAGCAAATGATGTAATGAAATCCTTTGTACTCAAGACAAGGAATTGATCAATCCTATTAAAAATATTTTATTGATCAGATTTGCATCATACTTTGGTTAGAGCGTGTGTAATGTCTCCATATCGATGCAAACAATAAATTTTCATGAGTTTCAATGAAATTATCAACACAGGTTTTTTTTTTGGTAAGGATGAAATTATCAACACAGGTTAGTCTTTACAGAAAACAAGAATCAACATTACATAAGGTAAGCTTCAAACTTTCGATGTCATATTCTTATCGCTTGTTGTCTTTCAAAATCTGAAAAACATGTCAACAAAGCTACACGAATGGTGTATGAGCTCCTTCCGTCACTGCTGGATCAGAGAAACACATTATTCAATAGAGCACGAGTGAATGGGGAATAAAACCAAGGACAAAGAAACCAGTTTTCTTTTCCATCAAACGTATGTACATATGTTCTGATAAGTATTTATCCAGGTACTTCAAGCATTGTGTTGGGCCTTGTGTTGGGTTACAATCACAAGTTTCACAAGCACATTGTCTCCTCATGCTCACTAACTATTCGCAAATAGTCGTTTGGACAAGCTGGTGACCAGGTAACAGCATTTGCACAATCAACGATCAAGTAATTCCAGCAGCGAAATGAACAAGAATTGCCTACCAGGATCGACTAACTAGCAATGACAAGAACATGTTCTTGGGATTTTGGCATCCAAATCCAATAAAATGAATAAAAAGTATGTGGATGAAAGTGTCCCACATAGGATAGAAGATGTGATGGGATAGGGTTTATTTTAAGGAGCCTATTAAATGGGTTTGGGCCCCAAGAGATACCTCACTTTTGTGGAAGGGAGATGACCTACGCCGAGCTAAGTCGATCCCCCCGTACGCACTGCCGCCGCCCATCCGATCGGTTCGGTCCGAGTCCATTCTCTATCGATATTTTTTTTATTTTCTCCGAACAGACACGTTGTTAGAAATTAATTAATTATTATTTTTTTTCAACAAACAAACATGTCTGTTCGTGAGGTTCTGTTCAAGTGAACCTTCACTACTGTTCGCGAACCGAACGGAAAACTTTAGCGAGCTTTCATTACTCGCAACTCTTCAATTTTCGCCATATACATATATCCGAACAGTTTACATTCCCGCGAAACATTTTCCCGACGCACTTGAGACATTTTTCACTTCATCATTATCATTTTGTGCGATGATTCTGCGAAATTGCGTTCAAAGGAATCCTCTGAATACGTACTACTTTGGAGGAACGAGATCCGTTTTATCCTGAGAGATGATTATCCAATATCCTCGAGTATTGATTGAGGGGCCAAATTCATCTTAAGGACACGGCATTACTTCGTTGGGCTCAGATCAACATTCTACTTATTTATTTGTACTGCTTTCATATTAGTTTTCCCGATATTTGATTTCGATTTCTGATATACAAACTTAGCTGACAACAATCTTAAGACGAATTTCGATTTGGTTCTATTCGTATGTTCTTATGCGTTGTTCATTCTGTCAAATATCTAGATTGCCGTTCCCTTAAGTTGAACTTTTGTATAGTTCGTATGTTCCTTGTCATAGTCGTATAGGAATACGATTCTGCTCATACATTTTGCTCCTGTTACAATTTTTTTTTCAATTCTGCTTGTGAACAAACTTTTCGTTTCTGTTCATATTAGAAATTTTCTATTCTATTCATGAACAAACGATTATGTTCGTGGTCATATATTTCCTATTTTGTTCATGAATATGTTCTGTTTTTATATTTCAGAAATGGCTTCGACTTTGACTCCGGTCAACCCTATTCCGAATCACGGAAAAAAGCCAGAAAAGTTCAATGGTACGGATTTCAAAAGATGGCAACAAAAGATGTTGTTCTACCTCACGACCTTGAACTTGGCTAGATTCCTCAATGAGGATGGTCCTAAATTGGACGTTGGAGAGACAAATAAAGAAAATGTTGCTGCTGTGGATACATGGAAGCATTCTGACTTCCTATGTCGTAACTATGTCCGCAACAGTCTGGACAATACTCTCTATAATATCTATAGTTCTCTGAAAACGGCTAAGGAGTTATGGGATAGTCTAGACAAGAAGTACAAAACCGAAGATGCCGGATTGAAGAAATTCATTATCGGTAAATTTCTGGACTTCAAGATGATTGATTCAAAGACCGTCTTAAGTCAGGTTCAAGAGCTTCAAGTGATTATGCATGATATTCATGCTAAAGGAATGACTCTAAGTGACACATTTCAAGTGGCTACCTTCATTGAAAAACTACCACCATCCTGGAGAGATTTCAAAAATTATCTTCAACACAAGAGAAAGGAGTTGTCACTTGAAGACTTGATTATTCGGTTGAGGATTGAGGAAGACAACTCTTTGAGAAGAAAGTTGGGAAGAACTTAGAGGTTTCAAAGGCCAATGTTGTTGAAGAAAGATTGAAACCCAACAAGAAGAGGAAAATGCCTAGCAAGTCTGGAGAGGGATTCTCCCAAGGCCTGAAGAAGTTCATTGGCAAGTGCTTCAACTGTGGCAAGTCTGGATATCGAGCCAAAGACTGCAGGGCCAAGAAAAGACAGAAAACTCAAGCTAATGTGGTAGAAGAGATTTCCAATGGTGTTGATAATATCAATCTAACTGCTATGATATCCGAGTGTAATATGATGGGAAACCCCAAGGAGTAGTGGATTGATATTGGAGCAACTCATCATATCTGTGCAAACATATTGATGTTCTCGTCCTACACAACTGTAGGAGGTGATGAAAAACTTTATATGGGAAATTCATCAACCTCTAAGGTTGAAGGTGTCGGAAAGATTGCTCTAAAGATGACATCTAGAAAGATTGTGACACTAAATAATGTTCTGCATATGCCAGATGTTCGCAAGAATTTAGTGTCTAAATCTCTCCTTAGCAAGAATGGCTTCAAGTTGGTTTTTGTATGTGATAAGTTTGTACTCTCCAAAAATGAGATACGTGTAGGAAAGGATTATCTGAATGATGGTTTGTTCAAACTGAATGTAATGACTGTTGTAACCAAGGATGATTTGAATAAAGTTGCTTCTACTTATGTGTTTGAGTCTTCTAATATTTGGCATACTAGACTAAGACACATTAACTATAAGTCGATAAAGAAGTTAATGAATATGAGACTGTTGCTGAAGTTTGACTGTCCAAGTGAGAAATGCCAAGTATGTGTTGAATCTAAATTTTCTAAGCCTCCTTTTCAGTTTGTAGATAATAGAGTTACAGAACCTTTAGATTTAATACACACAGATATATGCGACATGAAATCAATACCGTCAAAAGGTCGTAATAAGTATTTTATCACATTTATAGATGACTGTTCAAGGTATTGTTATGTTTATTTACTTAGTAGCAAAGATGAGGCTGTGAATGCATTTAGAACTTATAAATCTCAAGTTGAAATTTAGTTAAATACGAAAATTAAAATGATAAGAAGCGATAGAGGAGGTGAATATGAATTTCCTTTTGAGAAAATTTGTACTGAGTTTGGTATCGCTCACCAAATAACTGCTCCTTATACACCACAATCAAATGGTGTGGCGGAAAGAAAAAATCAATCCCTAAAGGAAACAATGAATGCATTGTCGAACAGTTCTGGTTTACTGCAGAATTTGTGAGGGGAAGCTGTCCTAACAGCAAATTTTATTTTAAATAGAGTACCCCATAAGAACACACAACAAACTCCCTATGAGAAATGAAAAGGTAGAATGCCTAACTTGAATTATCTCAAAGTGTAGAGGTGTTTGGCTAAGATTGCGGTTCCTAAACCTAAAAAAGTTAAAATAGGACCAAAGACTGTTGACTGTGTTTTTATCGGATATGCTCAGAATAGTAATGCATATCGGTTTCTTGTTCACAAGTCAGAAATCCCAGATATACATGTTAATACGATTATTGAATTAAGGGACGCTTCGTTCTTTGAAAATATATTTCCGTATAATATAATATATGAGCCAATTGATAATAATAAGAGGTCTCGAGATACTATATCTAGAAGTGATCCAATGGAGGATGAACCTAGACGTAGTAAAAGACAAAAGACTTACACATCTTTTAGACCCGATTTCTTAACATATCTGTTAGAGAATGAGCCTCGGACATTCAAAGAAGCTGTGACATCACCAGAAGCCCCGTTTTGGAAAGAAGCTATCAATAGTGAAGTTGAATCCGTTTTGTCAAACCATACATGGGAATTGGTTGACCTTCCTCCTGGTAATAAACCACTACAATTTAAGTGGATTTTCAAGAGAAAAATGAAAGCGGGTAAAAGAATACAAGCAACGAGAAGGCCTGGATTATTTTGATACTTACTCACATGTTACTAGAATTACATCTATAAGGATGCTAATTGCCATAGCAGTGGTGCATAGGCTTGAAATCCATCAAATAGATGTTAAAACGGCTTTCTTAAATGAGGATTTGGAAGAATAAATATATTTGGAACAACTCGAAGTGTTTATTGTTCCAGGACAAGAGAAGAAAGTTTATTGACTTATTAAGTCACTCTATGGTTTAAAACAAGCGCCAAAACAATGGCATGCTAAATTCGACCAAGTCATGTTGTCGAATGGTTTTAAGATTAATGAGTGTGATAAATGTGTATATATTAAGAACACTCATAATGGTTTTGCCATTTTATGCTTATATGTAAACGACATGCTTATAATGGGCAGCTATAGTGAGGTTGTTAAGGCAACCAAAAGCATGCTCACAAGTAAATTTAATATGAAAGATATAGGGGTTGCAGATGTTATTTTAGGAGTTAAAATCTATAAGACATCTAAAGGATTAGCTTTATCACAATCCCATTATATTGAGACGATTCTTGGAAAGTGCAAGAATCTAAATATTATACTAGTAAAGACTTCAATAGATGTTAATTTACATTTTTCAAAGAATACTGGTGAAAACAAAGCTCAAAATGAGTATGCTAGTATACTAGGTAGACTAATGTATGTCATGAAATGTACTAAGCTGGACATAGCTTGTGCTGTGAGCAAGCTAAGTCAATTTACAATTAGTCCAAATGAAAATCATTGAAAAGCTATGAAACGTTTATTGGGCTACTTAAAGCATATTCAAGATTATGCTTTGCATTACACAGAATATCCGGCGGTACTTGAAGGATACTATGACGCAAATTGGATAACCAGCACTAAAGACACAAAATCGACAAGTGGATATGTATTCACACTTGGTTGGGCGACAGTATCTTGGAAATCATCCAAACAAACTTGTATTGCTAGATCCACTATGAAATCAAAATTTATTGCTTTAGATAAAGCCGGTGAAGAAGCAGAGTTGCTTCGAAATTTTTGGAAGATATTTCTAATTGGCCTAAACTAGTGCCCGCTGTTTGTATACATTGTGACAGTCAAGCGGCAATAGGAAGGGCAAAGAATGTCATATATAACGGTAAGTCTTGACACATACATCGAAGACATGACACAGTAAGACAACTTCTTTCTAGTGAAATTATCACCATTGACTATGTGAAGTCAAAAAATAATGTTGCGGATCCATTAACTAAAGGCCTAACTAGAGAGATGGTTGCGAAAACATCAAGGGGAATGCGTTTAAGACCTATAAACAAGTCATCATATCAGAAACCCTACCTAGTTGACTGGAGATCCCAAGATCTAGGTTCAAAGGGACAACTAAGTTATGAAGACAGTGTAGAGTACTATCAAATTTTTTACACATTCCCGGATGAAGACAGTACTAATATGTGAAGGTTAAGCAAAATCTTTTAATAATTCTGAATTGAGTATGTGATATACTATATGTTTAGAAATCACCTATGTGAGCGTGAAGTGAGGGCCGCTTCTGTGAGAATTGAAAAGGCCGAATTCTCTAAAACATTCATGAGACCAGGTGGTGTTCATGGCCAAAACGAACACAACAGTGAGAACCAATTTTGTTCGAAAAACAATTGTGTGATTTCTATTGTCTAGACTTATACCAAAGGTCGACTGTTCAAAGACATCAAGTCTACTGATTGACCGAGTAAGTTCGGTAGTTTCACTAAGAAAAGTTTAAAGTCTCAGACTACTTATCCTGATGCAACGTTTTCTCATGGAATAATCGCACTTTGCACCTCATGCATACACGAAGAGTCATGATATCAGTACTTTTCATTCATGTGGGGATTGTTGGGATTTTGGCATCCAAATCCAATAAAATAAATGAAAAGTGTGTGGATGAAAGTGTCTCACATAAGATAGAAGAGGTGATGGGAGAGGGTTTATTTTGAGGAGCCTCTCAAATGGGTTTGAGCCCCAAGGAGTACCCCACTTTTGTGGAAGGAAGAGGACCTACGCCGAGCTAGGTCGGTCCCCCCGCGCGCGCGCCGCCATCGCCATCTGTCCGGTCGGTCCGGGTCCATACTCACAACTCTTCAATTTTCGCCATATACATATATCCGAACAGTTTAGTTCGGTAGTGACACTTCATGGCATTTTTACATTCCCGACGCACTCGAGACATTTTTCACTTCATCATTATCATTTTGTGCGATTATTCTGCGAAATTGCGTTCGAAGGAGTCCTCTGAATACGTACGACTTTAGAGAAACGAGATCTATTCTATCCTGGGAGACGATTGTCTAATATCCTCGGGTACTAATTGAGGGGCCAAATTCGTTTTAAGGATACGACGTTACTTTGTTGGGCTCAGATCAACATTCTGCTTATTTATTTATACTGCTTTCAGGTTAGTTTTCCCGATATTTGATTTCGATTTCTGATATACGAACTTAGCCGACAACACATGTCGCCACAGAGAAACCATTGAACGGGAAAGAGGTTTTCAATGTAGTAATTAAGATATTCTAGTTTCGTGGTTCCTCCAGGCTCCATGTATTACCCTCAGTGAAACCTAAATATTTCAGACATCCATAGGAGCTTTCAGAAAGGTTCCAGACCCCTCCATAAATCCATGTACCAAACCTCAGAAAAATACCACAAACAGTAAAGCAAAGCTCTTCAATTAGAAGATGATCAGCATGATACGAAATGAAGTTAACATTTTCTTCGGTTAATTCAACCGCCAAAGTTTTGCGCATGGGGATTTAACAAAAGAAACCTCACATCACTGATCTGAAAGACTAATATTTACACGATAGGAAAAAGAATAGGATTTTGTGTCCAGCTTGCGAGCTTTCCAGTGTATCGGTTTCATGCATTAACAGAATATGTGCACATCATGCTTGTAGAATCTAGAGCTTAATTCACCTGGCGCATCTCGTGGTTCTACGACTTAGTTCAAAGAGATGGGAAAGCAAATGCGTCCTTTTGAATTCGAGAAAAGGAATATCAATCATATGGGAAAAGATGCCATTGATCAACCAAATCGAAGCTGGTACAATGTCCCCAATGAAGGATGCAATAATCAAGTTTGTTAATTCAATTCCCATAGAAATTTGAACAAAAACCATGTTATTTGCATCAACATTGATATTCACACATGCAGGACTGGGCGTACTGGCTGCCTCCGCAGAAGGCGGTGATGAGGTTGGGGTGTCGCTGAGTGCAATTCCCCCAGCATGCTCGCGACGGGTTCCCGTCCTCACAGAAGTAACGCACCCACGGCAAGCCTTCCAGGCAGCCTTGCTTAGCCATGCTTGGGACCACCATTATTTCTCCTGAAACGCAGGAGGGAAACAAACACAAACAGCTCTTTCGTTATGATCCTATGGATTCCAGGCTTGAATGGAAGTTATTAAGATGAAGGTTAAGTAGTATTGCATAGTTCTCCGAGGGTTACTCAAGTGATAGACGGAAGAGTTTATCGTTCCAATCTATTGTTAGAGACATTTAGAATATGTTCTAGGGATAATAAAGAATATGCACAATCCGGGATATAGGAAATTTCCTAGAAATATAAATAATCATCTGTGCATCTATCTAGATGTCATAATGAAATAGACTTTGGGACATCAAAATACACCAAATATAGCAGAACAAGTCTTTTTTTTTTCAGATGAAAATTTATGGGATTTTGTCAAGAAATTGAAAATTTAAGGGAAATGGATTTTTGGACATTGGATACACCAAAGTTTAAGGGAACGAGTCTTCTCTTTTTCAAATAAATTTTAACAGTTTTGCCAAAGAAAATGAAGGTTAAAGGAAAATCTCTTAAAATCTCAATATGCATAAAAACGTTTAATTACATTATTATCTTCGCAGGTACAATAAAACTGACTATCCACAATAGTTAGAAGTAGAAAGAAACATTATAAAATATCTAACTACATCACAATTTATATAAACATAATCAAATTAAGGCGCTACAGACAGCATCACAGAATAAAATTAGGATAAAAAGGTCCACAAATAAGAAAATTAACAATGAGAATTCGGTGCAACTTGAGAATTGACAAATATGTGGAGAGTGAAAAGAGGAAGTCAACCTGCAATTAAAACTAGAGCTAGGAGGATGAAGCATGCTGCTGAGAACTTGCCCATCTTGCTGTGTTCCACAAAGGGCTTCTTTGTATATGTATGGTCTCCAATGACTGCCCACTTATATACCAAGCAAGGGGGTGAAGTTAAGTGCTGGTAATTAATTATTTAGATAATTTAGAATCAGATTTCTTTAACCCTTTGAGAAAGTGTCAATTTCGGGTTTGTCTTTCCATCTAATTGACCATAAATTCGTGTACCTTGGCTTATAGTTAAAGATTTATTTCCATTCATTCTCATAAAATCTCACTTCCTCTGGTTGCAGAAAATGTCATAATTGACAATCGAAATACAAGTTTCGCGGGACATTTTAGTGATTGCGGCCTATTCCAATTGATTGACCAACTGGGGCCAAAAGAGATTTAGCTCTAGCTCCATTTTGCTTCAATTGTTTTCAGAAGTTTAATTTATTTTAAATTAATTTAATCTAGATTTGAATTGAATTGTATAATTGTATCGTTGAGATGTCCTCATTTGATATAGCACTAAATCGCATCTTTACTTTTTGTCTATGCAAGCAAATGATTTCACAATGTTCACTTTTTAATTTATAGATTGCTAGACTTTTTGAGTTCGATATTGATACCGGTTTCAAACTGATCATGGGTTAATTTTTCGCATTGCGCATTTTGATTTTGTTTTCCATTTTCCTAGAATTTAATTATATTAATTTGTTTAAAAATTCTCTACATCATATAATCGTAATTTCTATACATATTGAGAATTCCAAAGTTGTGCGAAGTTCATCTTAATTGAATTCGATTCAAAAGGGTTGGATTTATCAAGCAAGCACCCAGATCCAAGAAGAGATCCATGCAGCCCGACTGAAAAGCTAACAGGCATTTCATATCGACTAACCATAAGTATAATGTTGATTGACCATATAAAATCTTACATAAGCAAAGAACATTTGGATTAAATGAGGCAATGAAATTTCAAACTACTATGCCCTAGCCTTCAGAGCTGACAACGCAGGTTCTGTTCTTGATAGATCATACCCAATCATTTTTACTCGTTTTCTAGTGGAGAAAGAATAAAACTTTGTTTTTCACAATCCTACTTTATCGATATTTCATGGATTTACAATGACTAAATTCACATCAAATTAACTGAGTCAATTGGACAATCCCGTCAAGACCCGTCACCTTACAAGCACCACGAAAAATCGGGAAATCATGTATTACAAATAATTCTAGTTTGTGCTCACCCACCCATCTGAAATTCAACGCCATAAATGGAATAGTGTCATAAGCATGCAAAAAGTCAAATTTGCAAAAGCAATTTTGCAATGGAAACATTGGCGTGGTTATGGAATGGATCGAGCTAGTTGATCTTCTCACCTAATGGTGCCTTTTTAGTCTTTCAAGCGGCTTCCAAAGCAGTGACAGGATCACCACCAGCACTAGCGCCTGAACCCGACACGACATCGGATGCGACGCCGGCGGTGGGCCCATCAAGAACTCCCGGTATCTGGCCTGTCCTGGACCCGTCTTCTTCGGGATCTAGCCCATCTTGCCATTCTTTACCATCACTCCTGCTCATTTTTTGTAGGTGCTGTTGTATTCAAATCCTATTGAGCGATTGAATGCTCTCCCCACCTGTCGATATGTGTGTCTTTGTACAAAAGTGCAAGCGCATGTTCATTCCGTGGCAAGCATGGATTTTGTCTTGCTTTAAAGTTCTAGTAACTGTCTTTTTTTAATGTCCTGTTAGCGTGGGAGTGGAAATTGGTTCATCTGAAGTTTGACCCCAAAAGTTATAAGTTCTTTTACCAGCTAATTAATTTCGCTAGGGGAAACATCGATGATAGCTCACTGCACACACGATCCGTTGTACATGATCGGATTACTGGAAAAGTTTATTTTTGTTTCAAAGAATAACTGTCAAAAGTTACATTCAATTTGTCCAAACTACGCTTTACACTAGCTATGCATGAACTGCAAAATCATAAGATAATTTCAATTTTGGACACAGATCTGTGTGGAGTTTTTTTGCGCGAGCTGTCTTGGGTTAAGATTATGAATAAATTGATTTCGAAAAATTTTAATCTGTTTCCGAGTAACGAGGCACAGAAAGTTTATTTAAACCGATTTTATGTAAAACAAATTTTTAACATGGCTGTGTATGCATCAATTGTTGCAATGTTAGCCGAAAATCCCGTTGGACTTAATGAATTACTTTGTTATTACAAGTACAAATCTCCATTATGATAATTGTAAAAGCAGTCACTTAGTTTCTGTAGAAGTATTGGTAATGCTCAAAATTTGGCTGAAAAAAATGACAATCTTTGTCGATATGCTTGTTTCTCTCGTGGAACTTAATCCTAGTAATTAATGTGAGATTTTATGGGAACAATGCATATTGTTCTAAAAGTTTAAACTGTTAGACGAAGGCTTGACTTAATATTTAAAAATTCTAACAATTAAGATTGTGAAAATATAACCGACTTTGTTATTATTACAAGTGTAAATCCCCATACAATCTAGCTATATACTGTGATAAATCCTTTGCGGGGATGAACACACGGCTCATTTACATTTCATCTAGCTTCAATGAAATACTTTATTTAGTTCACTTTTTGCAAGAGGTACAAGCGATAATTTTAAGAAAATATATTGCAAAAGTTTAACTTTCCCCGAAACAAAAACATCATCCCTAAACTTCTAATCAAAAGCGATTTTTTTTTGCGAGTGCATGTATCAAAGTCCCTCCTCCGACCGAGCTTCGTTTATAATTGCATAGCCAATATAAAACACAATTCAATTAATAAATAGGGTTAATACCACGAAAAACCACAAACTGGTATACCTGTAACAAATTTACCCCAAATTAATTTTTTGACTATAAAAATTCTCAAACTGGTAAACTTGTGACAATTTTACCCATCGTTAGTTTCCACTAAATTTTACTATCAAAGTTTTTAGTTGGGATGACACATGGCAAATTTTTTAGTTGGGATGATACGTGGCAATTGACGGATATATTAGTTTATGGTTCCACCCTCTGATTGTCACAGGTATACCGGTTTATGATTTTTCGTAGTATTAATTCAATTTAACGGAGGATAAATTTATCACAAATATACCAATTTTGGATTTTTGTGGTCAAAAAAAATTTTGAGATAAATTTTTCACAACTATACCAATTTAGAGTTTTTGAAGATCAAAAAATTAGTTAAGGGTTGTCACAGATATACGAGCTTGAGATTTTTCATAGTATTAATCTTAATATATATTAAGTACACTATCTGCGCAACCCTTTTTTTTTCACGCATCCCACATCTATCACCTTTAATATGGATTATTAGTTTTACTTGCCAAAAATAAACTCCCCGCATCTTGGTGATGGATCTGGGATGTGTAATAAAAAAAAAAGGACATAGATTAAGCAGTCACTATTAATCCCGCTTTTCAAAAGCTTTCCAAGTCGTAACAAGAATTTATACTTGAAATTATATGTAAGTATGTTTAACTTAAATTAATAGTAAACAACTGTTAGCAAACAAATGGGAAAAGTGTTAAAAAGGTCATAAACCTATTATATTTGTGCCAAATTTAGTTATAACCATTTTTATGTACCAATTCAGTCATTAACTTTTTATTTTTGTGTTAATTCAGTCCTTCCGGCTAATTTTGATCGGATATTACTGACGTGGACACCAGCTGACTTACATGGCACCGCCAATGATGATGTGGGCAACTTTTAATAATATTTTTCGAATTTTTTTATTTTATTTTAATTTTTTTTCATTTCTTTCTCTTTCTTTTTTCTTTCTTTTCCTTTATTCTTCCTCCGATCTAGCAACCGGCTGGAGGCCAAGACCAGCGAGGTCCCTCACCAGCGGCTAGGCGAGGCATGACCTCGCCAAAGGCCACGAGGTCGCGGCCTTCAACCTCGCCGAATGGCCGCAAGGGCGGCCTTGTGTCCTTTGGCGAGGGTTGAACCTTGTCAGCCACGAGCCAGAGGCCGCGAGCTTGAAGGCCACAATATGAATGTTCAAATCAAAAAAGGTTATGATTAAATTGACATAAATACAATAAGTTTAAAACTTTTGTGACACTTTTCCCGCAAACAAACCCCACACATGAATGTTCAGACCACACTACTTCCATGTGCTAAACCCAATTACGCCAGTAACTACATAGTCAATATAGACAATCGTCAAATTAAACCAAGAGTATCTTGTTGATCCTAGTTTCAATCCAGAGGGAAAGCAAGAGACCATAGCTATAAAATATTAAAAAAAAAAACAGGGTTCATAGAGAAAGAACCTCAATTTTTCATCTAAATTTATTTGGTTGCAGCATATGATGGGAAAGCAAATGCCGTCGCTTTGCATTCGAGAAAAGGAACAGCAATCACATGAACGAAGATCTTTGTTGATCATCCGAATCGAAGCGCGTACAAAATGTTCATGCAGCGATCAAGCTCGATAATTCAGTTCACGATCGAAACTTGCATAAAAAACCATGATATCTACATCAACATGGATACCAACAGAGGCAGGCCTTGGGGAGATCTTTGTTGCAGAAGACGGTGCGGTAATCCGGGTGTCGCTGCTCGCAATTCCTCGAGCACTCTGGCGACGCGACACGGTCCTTCTCGTTCTGGCAGCTGTTCTCCTCCCACGGCAAGAGGTCGATGCAGATTTCCTCCGCCACACTCGGGACCACCATCAGCTCGCCTGAAACACATGTAGGGGGTGAAAACGAGCACAAACAGCAGCGGTCGGTCGGTCGATGCCGTCACGCTTCGAGCTTTCGTCATGAGCCTACGGATCTCAGGCTTGAAATGGAAGATGTTAAGAAGGTCAAGGTTACGCATCTGCACACTTCTCCGGGGTAGTACGTAGCAGACTCAAGTTGATGAGAAAAGGGGTTATCGTTCCAATCCATCTATAGCTATTATTACTTAAGATAGACTTATGGACATCGAAATGCACCAAATATAACGGGCTGGGTCTTCTTCTTTCGCAAATGAGAATCAAAGAGTTTTTGTCAAGAAATTTGAAAATTGAGGGAAATGGGATTTTTGGACATTGAATGCACCAAAATTTAATGGAACGGGTCTTCTCTTTCTCAGACACATTTGAACAGTTCGGTTGAAGAAGATGAAAATTATAGGGAAAATTTTTTGAAGTCTCGATACGCATATAAATATTTTAATACATTATTTTCTTCGCACGTACAATTCGGAAGTAGAGAGAAATATTACAAAATATCTAATTACATCGTGATTCATATGAACATAATCAAACTAAGGCGACTACAGACATCATCACAGAATAAAATTAGGAGAAAAAGGTCCACAAATAAAAAATTAATGATGAGAATTCGGCTCAACTTGAGAATTGACAAATGTATGAAGAGAGTAAAAAGAGTAAGTCAACCTGAAATTACAACTAGAGCTAGGAGGATGAAGCATGCTGCTGAGAACTTGCCATCTGTCTGTGATCCTCAAAGGGCTTCTTTGTATGTATATTGTCTCTAATGACTGCCTTCTTATATACCCAGCACGGGGGTGAATATAAAGTGCTGGTAAGTAATGAATTAGGTAATGTAGAGTGAAATTTCCTTGACCCTTTTGAGAAAGTATCAAATTTGGGTCGTCATTCCATTTAATTGAGGATAAATCCATGTACTTTGCCTAATCCTTAAAGACTTATTCCATTCACTGTCGTACGTTCCTTAAAGTTTTATTTCCATTGATTCTCGTAAATTCTCGACCTTACCCAGTTGTTAAAAATGTCGTAATTAACGATCGACCAAATGGGGCCGAGAGAGATTTAGCTCTCCCTCCATTTTAGCTTCAGTTGTTTTCAGAAGTTTAATTTATTTTAAATTAATTTAATTTAGATTCCAATTATCTTCCAAATCTCCTAATTTAATATAGCATTAAATCGCCTCTTTACATATTGCCTATGCAAGTAAATGATTTCACAATGTTTACCTTATCATTTTTTTTTTGGTAAGGTATGTTTACCTTATCATTCATAGATTGCTGAACTTTAAATTCAATGTTGATACCGATTTCAAACGGATCATGGTTTAAATTTTCGCATCAAGAAACTTGATTTTATTTTTCATTTTCCTAGAATTTAATTATATTATTTTGCTTTAAAAATTCTCTGCATCATATAATTGTAATTTCTATACAGATTGAGAATTCCAAGTAATACTCTAATGACTCACATCTTATCTTCAGAGACAAGGAATGTCAGTATACTGATAACCCACGATTCAGGATGCAAACCCACATGAACACGAGCTAATCTAGTTTAAGTTATACCGGTAATACGTGAAAATCTCAATGCTATCCGGACGGAGCACTCACGGGTACTCGAAACCGACATCACAGCATCAAATCCAAGCCTCAGATGAACTTACTTAAAATCACCCGATTGCAAATCAATACCTACCCATTTGTCGCATCTACTTAGATCCTAAAAACCATACAGCGAGCTTGACCGTTCCTTTGAAGATATACATGTCTCGATATCGTTACACCTATTGGATAATAATCAAGGAAGATTAAAAGAACAGACGAGCAGGGAGATCATAAGTCTCAAACTCCTAGATTAGCAGTAATCTTTCAACGAATATACAATCTTAACATTCCTCAGAGTCGGTCTCCTCCATTCTCCGATCATTTGCATATCACTAATCACAGAAACAAATCTCTCGTTATAACAACTTCGCTAGACAAAAATAAACATGCTTCATTCCTATACTTGATTTTATTCTTAAATAAAAGAGAGGAGCGAATTGGCCCTCTAAGATATTACAAGTTTTCAAATGTCAACAGATCTGTCTCCTCCTAACCCACCCACCGTAAGCAACATCGTCCTTTCCCGATGCGGCATGTTCTCCGTACCCATCATGACAAAAAAATACATTGGACATGAATAGATCCTGCTAATCCAAGTAAAATAACGTCACTATCTTCCGGAGATTCTTGGCCTCCTGACATGTTTCCATGAGCAACTTGCTGTCATGGAACGCAAAGCAAATAACTTGCTGTACATGTGAGATTATGTCCATATTACACAGCCTGTAGATGAAATACGTGTATGTATATCCAGTTAGCAACATTAAAGTATTCTGAACCCATAGAAAAAGCTGAACAAGCTCCTCGAGTCTCTGAATCTACCGAAGTTGTGCGAAGTTCTTCTAATTGAATTCATTCAAAAGGGTTTGATTTATCAAGCAAGTATACAGATCCAAAACGAGATCCATGATGCCCACCTGAAAAGCTGACGCGCATTTCTATCGACTAAATATATGTATTATGTTGATCAACCACGTAAAATTTTACATAAGCAAGGAACATTTGGTTAGATGAGGCAGTGAAATTTCAAACTCCTATGCCCTAGCCTTCAGAGCTGACAACGCAACTTCTGTTCTCGATAAGTCTGCCAGCTGCTCTATTTTGAACATATACTACAATACATACTATAAACTCAGTATTGCAAGAGTTTGATCCAATTGCTTACTAAATTCCATCCATCCCCCACCGAGTCTCCTACGCCATAGTACCAACATTCTCAATCAGTGTTTTAACAGATGATTCATATCAACTCTACCAATACCCTTCGCTACCCTATAGCACAATATCTTGACAAAATATGGAAATACATAATGAGGCCGGCTACTGTAAGTACTACAGGAAGACATTGTAGATACCATTGAGCGAAACAAGTTAAAGCATCAGATAATGCAGATTGCATAACTTGGGTAGAAGCATTACCAACTGCTTTTATGGGGTCTTACAATTCATGAAGCTGTCACATCAAACAGTGGAAGCAAGAGAGAGAAAGGCTATAAAAGATGAGCACAGGAAGCAATACATGAAGCAATACATACCTGCTTGCTTCTATTAAAGGTAGATGGTCATTATAAGGCTTCTCTATCACATTCTGCACCTGTGAGATTAAGTAGACTGTGAAAACTTCTTCACCCACACTAAAGCTATCTATTTTAACTAGATCCAATATATGCACAGTTCAAGCTCATTTAGCTTTCGGCAATTGACATCAACTGTGAACAGAATTTTAATTTAATTTCATACAACTAAATTTACACAAAATACTCTGTTGTAATGAACTACATATTCCTGATACCATGAGCATGTACAACATTTTTTGCCAACATGCTGCAAGCACCACACAGCTTCACAATTTTGTTTTTAGAAAATAACAACATAATGTAGGGAACCAGAAAGAGGTTAAACTTGCTCTCTTAGAACTGGAGGTTTTGTTGTGATTCTAATCAGCCTCCTTATAATTCTGCATAAGGTAAATCTCAAGAAATGAGCTTCGCTGTTGTAAGTGCTACATTTACAATTTGTCCCTTACTTTTCTCCATGGTTAACCACCAGAAGATATTGCCCCATAACAAGTATATACTACTCTTTGATACACTGTAGTTCAAGGAACATACATATGACAGTCTTAGATTGATCAATGAGCGTGTAGGACGAACCAGGGGCACACAACAAGAAAGAAGCTAGAATAAAAAAAAAAAAAATGCTCATCCGAACATACATGTGTTGGCTAAAGAAGCATGATTCTACCAGGCAAAAAAATAATAGAACTCAAAATTACAGAATAACTGAAAAAGGGAGGCAGCTTACTTTAGACAATAATTCCTGGCTCTCTGGAGGCTGCTTTTTCAAACTCTGAGGTAAGATTACAGTCAACAGCTCTGGCTTTTCTGCTCTTAAAGCACCTCTAATGACGGCTGCATTAGTCCCGGATGCCCCCGATGTATATATGTGATTTTTCTACAAGTGAAAGTAGTACTCTCAAGAAAAAGACCTCATCTAAGAAGTGAAAGTGGATATTTGGTGCCGGCATACCATAGCTAACTATAATCCTCAAACCAAAGTCACAAAGGTCAAGCTATAGTATATGGTATCTGCCTCATAAATGATAGAGATACAACATCGCCAGATGTCAGTAATCAAATGCAATATAAGATGATTCTTATCACATTCATAGCATCTTACAGTTATAACCATTGCATAGCTGAGAATCTCAATTAGTTCCTGATGCATGAATCCCATGTTTCTTGTCCCAAAGAAGCCAATAGCTCGAGGGCCTTGCTGTTGAATGGCCAATAACTCCTGCAAAAATGAATCCTTTTAGTGAGTTCAATAACATAGGAATAAGAGAGTCGATAATGTAAGTACTTGCAGTAGAAAAACTCAGTCAAAGAGCAAGGAAGTATGCAATGGAATAGTATGTATATCAGTTCACGCAAGTGAGCGTAATTCGAGTGAGTCCATCAACGAACACACTGGTTCTGTCGTCTAAGTTACCACCACAAAACTCTTCCCATCAGTCCTTGCCAAAGATGAGAATCAATTTGCGATGAATTCCGAATACCAGTAATTAAATTGCTTTAAGAATGTATTAAATAAGTTTTGAAAGGAGAAAAAAAAAACATAGGAGCTAGAGTCAGAGGAAATTTAGTAGCAAAAATTCAAATTCTAGATGTCAAGCCTCAACTGTAGGACTTCTAATTAGGTCAAGAATTTGTCACAAAACGAAGCAAACACCACAATCTGAGACTCATGCCTAGAAATAGAATCATGCAAATAAAGCTACGTCAGGAACTAGTGAACAAGGGCATAGTACCTTGGCCCTTGCGATCACTTAAAGTAGGTAGAAGTGACCAGGGAACATATGTTCTGACCTACATGAGTACTGAATTTTGGATGACACTAGGCGGTGTACTCAAAACACTTCCTAGTTATTTCCCAACAAACTTTAGCAACCACACCTCTCTTTTGATGCTAGGAAACTGGATTTGATCTCTATAGACTATGCCTCAAAGTTCCAATAGGTTAATTGAAGATGTTCTCAATTCTGCTTTTGAAACAATGGAAAAAAGCATAAACTTACTTTTCTTTTAATTTTAAAAGACTACTCCATAAAGCAGCATAAATTCCAAACATTTAAGGAGTTGTTTTGAGTAACAGGCATGTAGATACATATAGAGAGATATATAAAGATATTTATTGATGTATGCATGCACTTATCATTTAAGAATATGTTAAATCCTCCGAGACCAAGAGTGCTTTACATGGAACTAACATCATTTCCTAACAAACCTGATGACCTCCAGTGGCCCACTAACACTACAGACCATCTCCTGCTGATTCAAGCCGCTAAGATTCCATTGTCATAAATGGTGCTTTGACCTCAAAAAGTAGGAAATGGAGTGGACAGGGTGCCAAGCACACTGAACATTTAAGATAGTGCAGATATAATCTACACGATTTGAACTAAAAAAATCTTATATCTGAATCAAACAAGAAATCCTCACCGTGTTATTGAGACATATCTCAAAAGGAAAGTAGAGAGAAAAAAAGTTGGCCAAGAAGAGAAGGAAACCAAGATGGAGATAAAAGAAAGAATGAAAGATAGGAACAGTGCAACAATATCATAACTGAAGAGATACAGAGGAAGAATGGTGCAAGATGAACAGTACAAGCCGAAATTTGGGCATAGGAAACTATCTGCTCTTGCTCGGGAAAGAAGAAATAATCAAGATAATTTCTGTCCTTATTTTTGGCTCATTTGGAAAGAAAGAAAGAAAGAAAGAAACAAGGAAGGTTTTCAGGAAGAATTATCTTGAGACTCTCTTCGAGATATGTGGTCATATGCTTCTTACATTTGGTATGGTGGGAAAGTTCAATATCGAACTTGTAGCTTAGTACAAATGATAGAAATGATTGTTAGTTCCTACTTATTTGAATATGGGAGACTCCCCTTCTGAAGTCGTTTTGTATAGGGACGGCAACCCTTCAGTAACTTTGTTGATAAAATATTGTTTAACCTTCAAAAAGAAGGAGATCCAGAGGTGAGGAAGGACAATTATATATCTTGATCTCAATTCCACGTGACATAATTCTAGCCTGTCAATTGTGATTCTCATCAACCAATTTAGTGCGGCTGATGATTCCTCATGAACCAAACCAAAACTTCATCTACACGGCAAAGCACATGCCTTTACGAAATTGAATGATCCAAAAGTCTAATCTTTAACTCCATTCTAAAGTTGGGTTTTCAGTCTATGGGCATTTGGCAAGTCACTTGAATTAGCATACTTTTTTAGGTCATTTTGGACCTCTTAGTTGAAGCCATTAGGGCAATTGTTTCCTGATCTTACTTGGACAAGGTTTGTGTTTGGTTAAGTCACATCCCTTTTTCTTCATACAATTTTAGGGCCTACTTATTTAATTTTCTTGAATGAAAAGATACTATCATGTTTTCAGTCAAAACTTGAAAAATCATGTAAAGCTTTAGAGAAGTACAACAATATCGTCTAGAGATGCATATGTCAGTATTCACACATATTAAAAGGTTCAACACTTCGCATTGAATAAAAGTCGAATAATAAAAGCATAAAACATTAAAAAAAACATAATAACTGAAGCAATATATCCCTTAAAAAACAATTGGGGTTTTCTTATTCCTCATACTCAGAGCAGAGCCTTTTAGTTTTACATCTGTTCCTGGCTTGCCACCCAAATGGTTATAAAACTTATTAATTCTTTGTGATTATGTAATGCTATGAAATCAGATCAATTCTTTGTCCCCCACTGAAACACATGGGAATTATTTTCTAGCAAGTATAGCAGCTTAAGGCTTTTACGGTGATCATTTAGGCCATTTTCTTTTTGAATCTGAATTGTTCAAATAAAAAACACTCCAACTGGGAGTAATACTAGCAATGTTATTCACATCAGGAAAAACATGATTTTAAAAGAATACTACAAATTGCTTGGTCATTTTGTTCTTCCAATGATTTTTCACAACAATACTGGTCCTACGTGGCATCTCACTCACCATCACAAAATCTCTCAACAAAAGCTGAACAATAGCACAGAAAAATCAAGAAATTTCACAATTGAGATACTCAATGTCCACTTCTTATCTAGTAATAAATCTTGAAAGGACAAGCTTGGGCTCTCAGCTTATATCAGCCCAATTTCGATTTCAACCTTCTCACCGGGATGAAAAATTTTCCCGCGATGCAACATTCTCCAGAAAAAAAAAAATCAAAATCCCACTCCACTTTAGAATCAATAAAAGAAAAGGACCCGTAAAATAAAAAGAGCAGGTTCTGATGCGAAGATATCATTAGCACATTACAGGAGACAGGCCATCTGCCCAAAGATGCATCTGCTCCTATGACATAATAATTCACATAGCAAAAGATATTGGAAAAGGAAGGAGAGAGCCATAAAGAGGAAAAATCACGACTCCAAGTACACTGCCAAATGGAAACCACTGACCTGCAAATAATCAACTTCGGGAACTGGTTTGTATTCCGATACCAGGACAGCACCAGATCCTTCCACCAGAGATTGTGCTTGAGTTGGAATTTGAGTGCCACCATCATCTTCGGGACCGAGCATCCGCATTTCACTCTCCTCTCCAAAGTCTGAATTGTTGACATCTTGATCCCTTCTCATAATCCCACAAAGCCACTATACCAGCACATAAAAACAGAGCCCCTGCTAGTAAATCATTAGTGAAAACCAACAGCCCAAAAGATTGGTCATACAAGAAAATTGAAGGTCATAAGCTCATGTGGAAGTTTACAGCCATTTAGGAACAATCCTACGTGCAATCATTACATTCTTTTCTTTTTACATCTAGCAAATGATAATAAAACCGAGTCTTTTTTCTTTCTTTTTTCCCTTTTTGACCATAAGCTCAGATATTAATGATTTCTAAAAGGGTAGCTGTGAAGAACAACATCTCACAAAGATAAAGATCAAATCCCAGTAAGCCTTACTAGAACATGAGTTGGCTAGAGTCAATGTCCAAATAGAAGCTGAAAGTCGAAGGATGAAGAAATGAAAAAAATGCAAAGTTGTCATAGTTTACACGGTTAAGTTGGAAGCCCCTGCCTGAAAACTACGGATATGAAACCCAGTAACCAAACCAGAATCCATCGCGAATAATTAAGTTGCAAGAACCATGCTGTCCTTCCTTTTAAAGTTCTTAGAGCTTCCATTTGCTAGTATCGAGAATCACAATCCTACGAATGGGCGTATCGCATACCTCGTGCGACCGAATCATGACTTATACCATCTCAAGCACAAAAGAATTTCCGACACAGAGCAACCGGCCAAAGATGACAGCACATTAGATTCCATTGCTTGGTAAAGAGATGACAGGTGGCGAAAAGAAGCATCTTCTCCGGTGACTCGACCTCAACCGTGTGAAAACACAAGGCCACCCCATATAGCGACCACCCTCAAAGATGATCCTTCTAGCGGCCTAGCAATTAACATACAGACAACCTCACATAAAAGAACACACCCAAATGACCGCTCTCAAAATGACTCGTTTGGCATATGAGCCAACACTCACCACCAGCAAAAATCAACATAACCAATCAAAAAAACCAAATCCAAGTCCCATCCCCACAGCAAATCCCATTTCGAAGCCCGAGGCTGGACCAGCGCCAAAAGCAAGCTCGAGCCCACCAAAAAACCCCACATCCCGAACGAGCGAAACCCGAAACTCAAGACCCTGGGGAAACACCCATCAAAGAAACTCAAAACCCGAGAGAATATTACCGTCTGCCGGGAGAGCGAGGGCCTCTTCCTTCGAGGCCATCCGGCGCAAGCAGAATGCGAAGGGCGGAAGCAACCCAGAGGGTGGGCGACCAAATCAGCCCCAGCAATCGGGGCGGCGCCGTGGAAGCATCTCGAGGGCCTGGAGGGAAAATCAATGGCGGCGGCGGCGGCGGAGGCGGCGGCGAGAGGCAGCGAGTGCCTGGCGGGCAAAGGAATGCTCATTGCTTCTTTCTCGCTCCTTCTTTCAACCGGGGTTCTCCTCGTTGCCCTAGGAGACCGACCAATCGAGAGCTGAAATCGAGGAGGAGCGGAATGGATATTTTTTTCTTCGAAAGCGAAATTTTCTCGCCACCCTTTTTTCTCGCACTTTCTCCCTTCGCTTTCAGACCCTTCTCCTATCCCTTTTTTCGCCTTTTCCAAGCGAATCAGGAAAGGCAGGAGTGACCGGACATACCCGAGGAAGCAGGGAGAAAGACCAGCCACTTAGAATTTGTGAGGAAATATATAAAATATTGTCCCACGCGCGAAAAAGTAAGGTCAACATATAATATATATATATATATATATACACAAAAGATTTCAAAAATAAATAATACAATTCTCCCTCGCTAAAGTGATGTTGATTCTCTTTTGAAATTTGATGGTTGAATAATTATTTGCAGGGATTGGAGAGACATGGAGGACGGCGGTTGATGATGCATTCGTTTTTTTTTTTAGGTCAAGTGTCGAACGGTGAAAATAATTCATGATATGTTTAAAGTTTAGGTGAAATTAAAGATTCAACAATCGCATTGTAAAAAATTTAGAAACTATTTATATCATTTTCCTCATATTCATATAAATAATTGAGATTTCGTTACGTGCAGAACTAACTGTAATGGCATCGTTTCATGATTAAAAAATAATAATAATGATATAGTTATTTCATTAAGAAATGATATTGCTGCTCTTATCTTTATTTTTTATTCAGGGACATATGCGTTGCTTTTGTTAGTACTTTAGCTAGTTGATAATGTCAATATTCATTTTGCTGCACCCAAAGTATATCCAACGTGATTAAAAGAAGTTAGCAATTAGACATTTTATAATTTGGTGTAAGTTAAAATTACTTTTCTGAAGAAATATTCACATCCAACGGTAAACATATAAGGACATTTTCAAACTAGGAAACGGAAACAAAACCATATATCATAACGTGGCGGCCGAATAACATGGAAAATGATTGAAATGAGATTTTTCGAAATTGATGTGCAACTTCATTTAAAAATTTGAAATGTCGAAAAATTCATTGCAATAGTATTGACTAAGTATTATGTAAATCTTTTGCAATCAATTTTTTTTTTGGTCGAAATCTTTTGCAATTAATTAGACCTATATTTTTCACGGTCCAATTGCTCAAAATGATTTAGGATACGTTATTAATCACAACTTCTTCTACAATAGGAGATTTAGCAACATGACCTCCACATTTTCATTTTTCTTTTCATTGTAATTCGCGCAAGTAATTATAATAATAAACTAATGGGGTCAATTTAACATATCAGAGAAAACCTAAGTATGTCACGGGCACTATAAAAAATTACTTTACGTAATGCACGTAGCGTGGTTCCGGACTCTAATGACTCGATAACGTGTCCCAATGTTATTATTTAATTCTTACAAACGACTATTGGACATTTTTGTCTACGAAATAAGCAAGCAAATGAGCTTATCGCGAGCAAAAACATGTGGAAACACTCTGCTCTATACAACACGGAGATTCAACTCTCGGTGAATGGATACACATCGTATCTGATTCTGCAGTCTTGAGGCTGGACTTGGGCTCCCAGGGCCAGCCGACATTCTCTAAGGATCATGTTCTTTGCCATTGCCACCACTAGACACATAACTGTTGAGATTGATATATTGTATTCTATTATCCAAGAAATTATGAGGCGGTTCCGAAAGGCCCCATAATAACTGGACAGCACGGGTTTATATGGAAAAAGCTAAATATTTTAGATTATGTGGGCAATTTTGTAATTTGTGCCATGTAGGGTTTCGATATTTATATTTAGGGCAAAACGGGTCTCAAAATAGAGGCAGGAGGTGAGAAAGAGCGATTGTATACTTTTCTACATTATTAGTGAAACGGATCTCTTTTCCCCGTGAACATAAGTAGGCGAAACATCTCCCCTGCTAAACCACGTAAATTCTTGTGTCGTGCAAATTTCCATTACTTTCTCGCATCGTTGATAGGATCGAATTCATATATATTCGACAATTGGTATCAGAGCTTGGTTCGATGAGCTATCAAGATGGCAGGAAAGGGTTCGAGTGTCAAGTACGACATCGAGAGGTTTAATGGAAAGAACAACTTCACTCTCTGGCGACGAAGAATGATGGATCTTTTGATTCAGCAGGGCCTGTCGAAAGTGCTACTAGGGAAAGGAAAGAAACCAGAAACGAGTGATGAAGATTGGAGGGAGATGGAGGAAAGGGCGGTAAGCGCCATTCGATTGAACCTTTCTGATGAGGTTCTGCAGTATGTGGTGGATCTTAAGTCGGTGCCGCAGGTGTGGACGAAACTTGAGAGCATCTATATGACCAAATCCCTAACGAACAAACTTTTTTCTGAAAAAACAATTATACTCTCTACAGCTGGAGGAAGGCTCAGATCTGTTAGAACACATCAACACGTTCAATTAGATTCTGAGTAAATTTGCAAGTCTGGAGGTTTTAATGAATGATGAAGACAAAGCCCTATTACTGCTATCGTCGCTACCAGCATCTTATAATCATCTGATGATGACACTTTTGTATGGAAAAGAGACGCTTGGGACAGATGAGGTCACTGCTGCCCTATTATCTAATGATACGAGAAAGAGGGTTAACAATTTTACGGCATAGGGTGAGGGTCATATCGGAAAAGTCACAAACAAGAACGGGAAAGAACAATCCAGCGAGGATCCGAGCATAAGGGTCGATCGAAATCAAGAGGGGGTAAAACAAAATTATCTTGTTATTGTTGGAAAAAGGAAGGCCATCTGAAAAGAAACTATTATAAGAGAAAGGAAGACTTGAAGAAGCGCAAGAAAACTTCTAATCAAGCAAGTGTGGCTAATAGCTCAGACAGTGATGATGGAGATCTTCTCTCTATATCATCAGGTATGAATCAGTTCACTGATTCGTAGATTTTAGATTCTGGATGCTCTTATCACATGTGCCCAAATAGGGATTAGTTTGATTCGTACCGATCATATAGTGGCGGATCTGTTCTAATGGAGAATGATGCGATTTGCAAAACCATTGGAATAGGGACTATTAAAATCAAAATGTTTGATGGTATAGTCAGAATTTTGGTGGATGTAAGGCACGTTCCAAATCTAAAGAAAAATTTGATATCTTTGGGTGCGCTTGATGTAAATAGCTGCAAGTATGCAGCAGCAGGTGGAGTTCTCAAAGTCATCAAGGGAGCTATGGTTGTCATGAAAGGAGAGTTGACTGAAAGTTTATACAGGCTCATAGGGAGTACAATAACAGGTGGAATATCAGTGACTACAGCTGCAGAGTCCAATACAGATAACACTCATCTGTGGCATATGCGGTTAGGGCATATGGGTGAAAGGGGTATGATGGAGCTTCATAAAAGGAAACTGTTAAAAGGTGTCAAAAGCTGCAAATTGAACTTCTGCAAATACTACGTTTTCGGGAAATAGAGCAAGGCCAGTTTCAGAATTGCAAAGCATACGAGCAAGGACCTACTTGATTATGTACACAGCGATGTATGGGGTCCTGCACCGATCAAATCAAAAGGTGAAGCTGAATATTTTGTGACCTTCATTAATGATTACTCAAGGAAAGTCTTGGTATACTTCAAGAAGCAGAAAAACGAAGTCTTCTCCAAATTCAAATAGTGGAAGGTTGAAGTAGAAAGGCAGACAGGAAAGAAGCTAAAGTGCGTGAGAACAGACAACAGAGGGGAATACAGGTACACGCCATTCCTGAAACTATGTAGAGTTGAAGGGATCGCACGTCATTTCACAACATCAGATACACCACAACAAAACGGTGTAGCTGAGAGGATGAACATGACACTTTTGGAAAGGGCTCGGAGTATGAAATTGAAAGCAGGGCTGAGTAAAAGTTTCTGGGCAGAAGCAGTTAATATAGCATGCTATCTCATTAACAGGTCTCCATCTATAGCCATTAAATGCAGAGTTCCTGAGGAGGTATGGACAGGTAATTCGATTGACTATTCTGATTTGAGAGTATTTTGTTGCCCAGCCTATGTTCATGTACAAAGTGGACATCGTTCCAAGTTAGACTCAAAGTCTAAGCAGTGCATCTTTCTTGGCTATGAAAAAGGTGTGAAATGATTCGAGCTATGAGATCCTAATGCACGGAAGACCGTGGTTAGCAGGGACGTTGTCTTTAATGAATCTGACATGGTGAAGGCAAATAATAGTTCACATGCAGATAGCAGAAGTGAAGAAAGATCTACTGTGCAGATGGAGTCAGGTGAACTAGAAATAGCGGGAGGAAGGGAATCATCCAGTAATTCATCAGAATCACAGGAGACAGTAGAAGATACTTACACCATTGCAGAAGGTAGAGGAAAACGTACTCACAAAGCACCTGTGAGATACGGGTTTGAAGATATGGCTATTTATGCCCTCACAGTAGATACAGGTGATCCATCTTCCTATCAAGATGCGATATCCGATGCCGATAGTAATAAATGGATGTCAGCTATGATGGAAGAAATGGAATCCTTACAGAAAAACATGACTTGGAAGATTGTGGAGAAACCTAAAGGCCGAAAGATCATTGGGTGTAAATGGATCTTTCATAAGAAAGAGGCAATATCTAAGAATGAGCAGGTCAGGTACAAGGCTAGACTTGTAGCTAAAGAGTATGTACAGAAGGAAGGGGTGGATTATAATGAAATATTCTCTCCAATAGTAAAGTACACTTCCATTCGAGTTCTACTTGCCTTGGTAGCCATGTTGATTTTGAGTTGGAGCAACTTGATGTGAAGACGACGTTTCTTCATGGAGACTTGGAGGAACAGATTTTCATGGAGCAACTTGACGGGTTCAAAGTGCCAGGAAAGGAAGATCACATTTGTCTACTTAAGAAATTGCTTTATGGCCTTAAGAAATCTCCGAGATAGTGATACAAGCGCTTTACTCTTTTATGGTGAAAGTTGACTATTCGAGAAGTGAGTATGATTGTTGTGTTTATTTTAAAGTGTCATATGATAATTCAATTATTCTTTTGATGTTTTATATTGATGACATGCTCATTACTGCTAAGAATATGCATGATATTATCTCTTTTAAAATCCTTGTTGAATAATAAGTTTGAGATGAAGGATCTTGGTGCTGCTAAGAGGATCCTTGGTATAGAAATTTATAGAGATAGAAGTGTAGGTAAACTCTGGGTATCTCAAAAGAAGTATGTTGAAAAGGTGCTTAAGCGTTTTAACATGTATAAGGCTAAACCAGTAAGGACACCATTAGCTAGCTACTTCAGATTATCTGAACAGTAATGCCCCACAAAACATGAGGAGATTTGAGGAGATGTCTTGAGTTCCTTATGCTAGCGCAGTTGGGAGTCTCGTGTATGCTACAGTGTGTAGCAGGCCAGATTTATCTCAAGCAGTTAGTGTTGTTAGCAGATACATGAGTAATCTAGGAAAGGAGCATTGGAACGCATTTAAGTGGATCTTTAGATATTTGAGTGGGACTGCAAATTTGGGTATTATGTTCAGTCGCAACAGATGTTCGAAGAAGCTAGCGGGATATGTTGATTCAGACTTTGCTGGTGACCTAGACAAGAAGAGGTCTACTACAAGATATGTCTTCACATCAGCTAGCGGACCTATCTCATGGAGGGTGATGCTCCAGTCCACAATTGCATTGTCTACTATAGAGGCAAAGTACATGGCAGTTATAGAAGCTGCTAAGGAAGGGCTCTAGTTGACTGGGTTGGTTCGTGAGTTGGGTTTAGAGCAAGGAGGTACGATGTTACATTGTGACAGTCAGAGTGCCATATATCTTGCCAAGAATCAAGTGTTTCATGCAAGAACAAAGCATATAGATGTGAGGTTTCACAAAATCAGGGAGCTTGTATCAGATGGCAGCATTCACTTGAGGAAGATTCACACAAATAACAATCCTGCAGATTATTTTACCAAGCTAGTCACTATTGAGAAGTTTGGATCCTGTTTGGACTCAATTAATATAACTCGTTGTTGAAAGTGAGGGACGCACTCAATGAGTGCGGGAGTGTACCTCTTATGGAGGTACGGAGATGAAGACATCTATATTTCATATTCTTTCGCAGGTGCTTTACAGAATCCAAGCAAATGTGGAGATTGTTGAGATTGATGTATTGTATTCTGTTATCCAAGAAATTATGAGATGGTTCCGAAAAGCCCCCTGACGACTGGACAGCACGGGGTCCCGCTCCCTGGTGAACAGGTGGGGGTTCGGGGGGACCGCCCCAGCGGGGGTCATGGGGGCAGTGCCCCCGAGCCGCTAGAGGCATTTTATATTCAATCATATAGTGATTTATATGGGAAAAGCTAAATATTTTAGGCTATGTGGGCAATTTTATAATTTGTGCCATGTAGGGTTTCGCTATTTATATTTAAGGCAAAACGGGTCTTAAAATAGAGGCAGGAGGTGATATTAGAGCGGCTGTACACTTTTCTACCTTATTAGTGAAACGGATCTCTTCTCCCCATGAACATAGGTAGGCGGAATATCTCCCCTGCTGAACGACGTAAATTCTTGTGTTGTGCGAATTTCCATAACTTTCTCGCATCGTTGATAGAATCGAATTCATATATATTCAACAATAACGCAATCCGAATCTGTAAGAGCTTCGTTACATAAAACCGCAATCTGACATTCTCATTATGCTTGCCTCCTCTCTGGGGCTAGTTCAATCAAGGCAGTGCTGATGCAAGAGCTGAATATGGAAGAAATTCAATTCCCTATCCCTTTGCTAATGTTCACACTGCTCTGTTTCAGGTCTTGAAGGAGATCGCTGATTTTCTTCCAGCCTCCTTGGCAACAACAGTGAGTTGCTTTTCCGCGGAAGCGACCGGGGGGGTATATGGAAACGAGCTTTTATGAATGGAACTGATTCGCCCAGCCCTGCTGCAAATTTATCGACAGTTGAGCAGCAAATAAAAAATGAATGTTGCTGCTAACGGTGTTGGCGTTCCGAGTCTTGCTGTGGGTATGAAATTCGTACCTTGTCTTAATGTAACCAGTCCTCGTGCATTAGCTACTTTACTTTTTTGTACTTATGACTTCTTTTTTTCGGCTTTTGGCAACTTTAATCTGAAGTGTAAAGGTAAAAACTGAAGCTATTCGAGTGACTATTTAACCTTTTTTGAATGAGTTAATAGTTAGTTGGGCCAAGACATAAAATTCTTCATGGATAAATAATGCATCAGCCACTAAACAATTTCTTCATTCCCTGAGGCTAACTAAAAATTTTGCAGGGGAACTGCTCCAGCTACACTACCTTTGGGGCTTCATTCGTGTGGATCTCTGGTGGGATGAGCTTTTGGTACGGTCCTCGACCAAAGAAACTCGACCCTCTTGGTTGGTCACAAGTCGGAGCAGGAAGGAGGCGATATGGTGGTATGGTTGCCATGCTCAGATGTTATGCCCTCGCGTACTTTGCCCTTCTTTGTGGAGCATTCGCATGGGGTACAGATTCGGCACCGCTGGCATCGAGGCAGCGACTGAAGGTTCTAGGAGCCCACTTGGAATTCCTTGCTAGCACATTGGATGGATGGTAAAGTTTGGCTCGGCTGGGATTCGGCCACTTGGCGTGCTTATGTGTCTGGTTTTGTGGGCTTTCGATGGTGTCCCGTGCCCCTAAATGGGCGCTAGAGGTTGATGTGGATGTCTTGAAGACGCTGAGCAACGGGTTGAGGCACTGGAATGAAGAAGAATTAGCAGTAGCCATGCTGGGACAGGGTGGGCTTAGGGCAATGGGCATGGCTGCTGAACTGATAATCGAAATTGGCTGCTCATCTACAGTACGGCTGTTTCTGTTAAATCTGCAGAGATGGCAATTTTGCATCAATTTGTAGTTAGTATAGCTTCCCATAGAGTAATATCTATTGGATAGTTTAAAGTAGGGAGTCAAGGAAGATTATGTTCTTCTGAATCTGGTAATCATGGGTATGTGACAGTAAATCAGAATGTATTCTTCTGTAACTTGTAAATATAGATATTTTTACACTTGATTAACTAATTTTAGACCATCAGTTTAGATCATTGTGCTAATTTTTGTGTAAATATATCAAGTGAAGTTCTTCATTGGATAAGATAGCCTCGTCTTTACACGTAGAGAAGCAGCATGGTAGAGTTATGCACCTGTCAATGGTATAAAATGAGGCAGTGAGATGAGTTCATGTATCTTTCCGGTTGGGAGACGTGTTCCAGTTAATCTCAAGAAGCTACTTATGGCTTGGTCACTTGTTGTTCTTGAATTGTATAGGCCGAGTGAAGGAAAAAGAGCTCCAACATCCAATCTTAGTTGGGGCTTTACACTCTAGCGTTTCATATTCACTACAATCACTGAATAATAGCACCTGTGGAAACTCCTGCTGGACCAAGAACTGCGGTCCTGCTGAGAACCAACACTTTCGTTGACCGACTCCAAATCAAGGAAAGTCATTTACTTCAAATAAACCGAAAGCCTTTGAAGAAACGATCCGTCAGCACAAGAAACGGGCTGCAGGAGCGCTGCTGAAGAGCCAGACATCCCCAATGATAGATTAGAGGTTGCCCGATGAACGACTTTTGAGATTGCTGCAAAATCTTTTAAACCTGCAAACTCGGTCGAAACAAGGCAGACGTTTGAGTTGAGAATTGACATATGTCATTATCATGGATTTAATGTAGGTTTATTTCGCCGGAGGTTTTGGTCCATGCAAAAATGACTTTGGATACGTGACACGATCGCAAATTATTCCTGTCACTAGGGATGTTTAAGAGATTTATGGCTTGATAGATTCGGAATCGGGCTCGTTAGGGATGACCCGATCTACTTTATGCTTAATTAAATCTTATCAAGTAATTCACGAATTCTCTAATCAAGTTCTTCCCGACACCAAATTCCACAAAATTCACCCGATACAATCGTCGTGCAATGCCAAAGTATAATAAGGCGAATTAAAATATATCGATGCTTAAGCAGGTACAAGAGTATGACGTGCGTAAAACTCGAGCCAGCATGGATGTGCGCTTTGAAAAAATCGCACCCCGACGTCGTTCGATAGGGCATTGGATTTAGCCGGATTTGGTACCAGAGGGACGTGACTACAAACTTAATAAAAGCATAAGAACTTGGTTAAGATTAAGCATAAAAATACGAACTTTAAGCCCTATACACCAAATTGGCAGAGGCGCGAGAGAGACATACAGAGAGACCGGAATAGACCTTCGAACCGTTATCTTCTTCGATGGCGAAGCTCCCTTTCCTACGCCGGGCCGCTCTCAAAACCCTAGCTTTGCGCCCCGGGAACCGGCCCGCCCTCCTCCGCCGGCGGTCCCTCTCTTCCGCCGGCGGCGGCGGCGCCAACGACCCACCGTTCTCCCCGAAACCCATCGGCAGAACCCCAAAACCCCAGAAGAGCAGAACCCGGAAGGAGGAGCCCCCGGAGTCGAGCCCGGGCGACCCGGAACGCCCGGTCGAGTCGGACCTTCGCTTCGATTTCAGATACTCGTACTCGGAGACGAATGCCGCCGTCGAGCCCATCGGGTTCCGCGAGCCGCCGCGGTTCTCTCCGTTCGGGCCTGGCCGGATCGATAGGGCTTGGACCGGGACTTCCGCGCCGGCCCGAGAAGCGCGGGACCCGGAGGAGGCGGCGGTGGAGAGGGGTCGGGTTCTAGGAGCTCCGCTTTCGGAGGAGGAAATCGCGGAGCTTGTGGAGCGATATCGGCATAGCGATTGCAATCGCCAGATTAATCTGGGTAAGTGTGTGGTTTCTGTTCCTGCTTTGTAATTATAATTCTGATGATCCCTAAGGTCCCAAATGATGAGATGAACTGATGCTGAGTGTAGATTGTAGAATTTTTGTGAAAATCTATGTGTTGATGAAAGAAACTGACCTGCTTTTGGATACTTTATGTAAGTTTTGATTTTGATTGATTGGTTTGGCTTTGCTACTAATTGGAGGAGCCTCTAGCATTTGGGTTAGCATTCTTTGCATTAGTATAGTTGCTGTACTTGAGAACTGTACCGATTCTGCTTGTGGATATTTTGGTAATGACATGAGTGCATTAGGGCGAGATAAAAATTTTTCCAATCGTTCACATGCACGGTGAAGTCAGGGCCAGATGGACATTCATAGTTAGTACTTTGTGTGCAAGCTATGTTCTTCGGTGGAATTGAATATATCGAATTAGTTTGAGATTACTAATTTTTGGATATGGGCAGAATATGGAAGTTATGTCGAGAAGAGTTAATGAGTGAAATTGCTGTACTTTGTTGTTATGTCTTTTCTTTTGTGCTTTGTAGAATGTTCTTTTACATCTGACTACACTTTGATTGATGTCATTATTTTCGCACAGGCAAAGGAGGAGTTACTCACAATATGTTGGATGATATCCACAATCACTGGAAGAGAGCTGAAGCAGTTAGGATTAAGTGCCTGGGAGTTCCGACACTTGACATGGACAATGTGTGCTTTCACCTCGAGGTATTAACTGAATGAATGAGCTGATTGAGAATACGATAAGACCCTTTTGCTTTTTCAATGTCTCTTATTTGACGGGTCACCAGTTTTCTCAAAGGACAAATCTGGTGGGAAGATAATTTACCGCAATATCAACATCCTCCTCTTGTATCGTGGTCGATATTATGATCCAAAGCAAAGACCAGTTATACCTCTCATGCTGTGGAAGCCCTATGCACCAATATACCCGAAGCTTGTGAAGAATGTTGCGGAAGGGTTGACATTTGAGGAAACAAAAGAAATGAGAAACAGAGGACTGAACTCTCCCCCTTTAATGAAACTTAGTGAGTAAACTTGTCTCCAATGGCTTAGCCTTTTACTAGGGTCTACTTTTTTCTTACTTGCTATAATTGATCTCAATATGACATGATAAACTTTTCATTGTATATTAGCGAGGAATGGCGTGTATGTCAATGTAGTGGAGAAAGTGAGGGAAGCATTCAAGTCTGAAGACGTTGTGAGGTTAGACTGCAAACATGTGGGTACAAGTGACTGCAAACTGATTGGCGTGAAACTTAGAGTATGCTCTTTAAATCTCGTTGGTTTTTTCTGCCTTTTCTGCTTGGGATATTAACTTTTTTACGAACATCTTGGTCTGTATCCTTTTTTTTGAAGACCTTAGATCAAATTATGTCTGTTCTACACCCGTGCAGGATTTGGTTCCTTGCGTTCCTATATTATTTAAGGACGAGCAGATCATCCTCTGGAGGGGGAAGAGAGATACCGAATCAACCTCCGCATCACGTGCATGACCATAATTAGACATACTGCGAGACCTACTAGGACAATTGGTTGGGATGTTGTAGACATCACACTAGAGTATTTTTACTGGCGGAGACTCTAGGTAAGCCAACCGACGCATCCACATGCACGGCACCTGTTAAAGAGACTATTGAATCATCTTTGGTATCAGATGCTTCAGATGAAGCGTGCTGCATTAGCAACACTGGCTTGTTTGCTCATACACATTTAAATTTCTTAAACCATGTGCAGATATTGTGGGGTCGAGATGCCGTTGCTTGGATGAAGACATTGTGCAAGATGGCCCTAGGCCTTAAAGAAACGTGACTGCATATCTTTTGGTACACACTCGCTCTCAATTTGAGGTTAGAGGATGGGAATGCTAGAGTTTGAGCTGGCAACTCCTCCATGACAATGTACTGTGGTCCACGACCTTTTGTTTCTTTAAGTTGTTGGGACTTACATCCCAGGTTTTGCGTTCCCTTTCATCTCATTAGGCTGTGATATGTAAATTGATTATACGAATTGGTATATTGATTCTGATGAAAAGGGAGCTTGCTTGGTAAGTGATAAAACTACAGAGTTCTATATTCATTATCATGCTTTAAGCCCCTGTATCTTTCGCGATAGCGATGCTGGATCAAGATTACTCTTAGCTTGCGAATGCTGTTCGGTATCATATGGTTACAGCGACCAATGAGAGCCACTGAGGTTGGTGTAGGCTTGGAGCAGAGAAAGAATCAAAGGATAGTACACGGGTTGCTGGTGGTTTATTGATAATACATGTGTGTGTGTTCAGGTTGATATGGCCGTGAAGTCGCTACTAAATGTCAAAAATGAAAAAAAAAAAAATCCGACAAGGATATTATTAAACAAAGAAAAAAGGAAATTAAAAAAAAAAAAAAACTGGATGAAGATGAGGCAAGGCACCACGGAAGGTCGCGCAACCCTAGGCAAGGCCAGATTCAACCGACGTCTGTTAGGATACGGGAACCCCTATCAAGCATCGCCTAGGGTTGTGTGACCCCAATGAAGCGACATCGAGGTTGCACAACCCAAGGTCACAAGACACCAGCAATCGGTGGCTGAGGTTAGGCAACCTCACTTGTCATCCAGCCCAGAGTCGTGAGACCTCAAGCCAAATCTAACCTTTTACTTATAAAAAGAAGCTCGAAATGTTTAATATGAAGTACTTAAAACATGCATCTCTTGATTGAGTTAAAAGTCAAAGTAGAAAATAAACTCGCGTAGAGATTTTTTTTACTGTCATTTATATATTGGGGAAAAAAACTTTTATTTTTATCTCGATTGGATGTAAAAAAGTAACATTTTACTTGAAAAAGTCAGAACAAATTAGAATCTACTATTCTCCGTACGCAGTTTTTGCTTTTCAAGAAACAATCTATCTCGATAGAAAATAATAATAATAATAATAATCATAATGTAACTCATATTAGATCTCACACGACAGATATGTCATTCACTTAGATCTCTTGCATTGTCATTTATATCATTCACTCGTATCTTTTGCACCATTATTGGTCTTTTCATTTTTCTCTGAACTTCATTTGAGTTTTACTCAAAGACCAGAGTTCTAATAGAGAGGCCTAAGACAGCATAGCCTGCGTAGGATTTTTCCAATTGGGAAGATGTAAAATTAGAAGAGAGTTATAACCCAATTACAAAAAGAGCCAACGAGAGAAGCATCCTAGAGGGAGCAAATAGGGACAGATACCCACAGAGAGAGAGAGAGAGAGAGTGCAGCCGAAGACAATCTTACACGGTTGCTTTGCACAAATCTATGTTTCTTGCGTATACAGAGAGAGAGAGAGAGAGCAACCGTCATCTATGGCAGTCGGGTCCTGTCCATGGGGCTCAGTCCGTGCAAGCATTTCTCACGATCGTGGGCGACCATAGACCCTTCTGGCAAGCTTCAAGCAATCCAGCCAATGCAGGACCTCCGCATTCGGGTCCCTCTCGGCCGCGACGCTCGACACCGTGATCTGCACCACGCCCCGGTAGCTCGTGATCCTGCCCCGCACCCGAGCGACCGAGCCCAGCTTCACCAGCGAGGCCTGGCCATTCGCCATATCGGCAATCAGTCGAACGTCTTGCGGGCGCTGGCGGGCGAAGTAGGGAGAGGTGGCGTGGTTGAGCCAGAGGACGCAGGGGACGCAGCCGGTGCCGTCGTCGACCGCGAACTTGAGGAAGCGGCCGGGCTTGTGCTCGCGGGAGACGACGACGCCAAGGGCCTCGGCGCGGGAAAGGGAGGCGCCGTCGCGGGAGAAGGTCGGGGGGTTGGTCGGGGATTGGGCCAGGGAGAGGAGGTCGAAGGCTAGGAGCTTGACGTGGACGAGGGATAGTGATTTGTCCATGAGAGAGAGAGAGACAGAGGGGAAGGTGTCTATGGATGACAACCAGTGATCACTCTTTGAAGGAATCTACGTGGGCTGTTCTCGACTAGACCCGTGAAATGGGTCGCGAGGTCCGGTCGAAAATGGTCAAACTTAAATCGACTCATTTTAACTCATTTTTATGTAAAACAAATTTAGTGGCCTGGCATGGCCCGACTTAATATATTTTATATTTAATTTAATATAGAAAAATTCATACTTAAATTGAGGTGAGAGTAAAGAACGAGAGAGCACAAAATTAAGTGAAAGTAAAATATAGTGAAAAGAGATGATTGGATCTAAGTAAGATCCATTTGATATTCATATTATTTTTAAATTCATCTATGACCGATTTACTAAATATAATTAATTCATATAATAACTCACCTTACTAAATATAAGTCAAGAAATAAATCTATGATGCATTTTGATAGGCCTATTCTCAACATGTTCGTTTTGCTTGTTTCATCCATTTGATCCTTGTTCGTAAAATTAAAGCGATGACCTATTCGTTATACCACTCTGATTAGTGACGTAGCTTAACTATTGCATAAACTAAGTTAGACTTAGATTAACCAGTCTGCACGAGACCTCCCATTAGAACTACCATGATTCGTCTCCATCCCGTGTCATAGTAAGCAGCAGAGAAAAAAAAGACAAGGGTCCATAGGACGAAAGCCATCTGATGTATGAAACATCCGCTAATGGATCCCCAACAATGTTACAAGTTTTACAGGTCCCATCAATTCCACCAACAAACGAGAGCAGAATTTGCGCATTTGGCTCCGTAAATATACAATGTAACAAATAGAGTTTGATACATTTAATTGACCACCTTTCCTCGGTGACATTGAGTGAACACCCTCCTAACCTCTCCTGTTCCACCGAGCACTTCCACTCCTCGTCGAAAACGAGCACCATCTCCTTATTTAACCAGCAGCGATGCCGCTAAGCCACAGAAGATCACTGTTGTCGTAACAATTTGTCACGTGCACTGATTTGTTCATTTTGAATTATTCCTTCTGCTCTGAATGCTATTCCTGCGAGCAATATCAGGAGAAATTGTCAACCTGTCTTCATTTAGATTTGTTGGTTCATTGAAAATGTTCGTTGTAAAGAAATTGCTAACCTTGATGCTGAAGAGAACACTACTGTCAGGAACCTGTTGACCAGCAGTTACGGCAAGCCCATGAACGTGCCCAGCAGACGATGCTTTGACAACATGCTGTGACGGACGGGAACTTTCAGTTCTTCCATACAGGGGAACATAAAGGTGAAATGTAGCAGGTGAAACTAGCACTACCACATACCTCCATTTTCATTGCTTCTAAAACCAATATAGGTTGACCTTCCTCCACTCGCATCCCATCCTTCGCCAGGACCTTAACCACTAACCCTGCCATTGGTGCCACTACCGTTCCCTGTGGATGTGATGCCGTCTCAAAACTGGGTTTGTGCTGGCTGTTGTCGTCGTCAAACAATGGTTGTCCCAGTTTCTGTCTGAAATGATGATGTTTAGACCCGTGCCAGATATGGATATGCTTATCCAAATCCTGCCGAAACAAAAAATCCTTCATTAACAGAAGAGGATGAAGCATATAATCAATTACTCTCAAACTTATCAGGTAACACAGGACATTGACCATCCCTCAACAAAGTTTCAGACTTCGATCTTTGATTTGGAGCTGAAGTCGTACTTAAACCAAAGTAGAGTGAAGATAATCAACTAGAATTTGAGCTCAATCATGTGCACATGGAATCCTGTGTCAAGTCGAGCTGACTAAAACTTATGCTGAAGTGTACACCCCCGAAGATAAAGGTACGACACCCCGGGTTTTATGGTTTAGTTGAATACGAATAAGTATGACTCAACTCAATCTTTCATAAGGAAATATATACTTACCAGACATATGGTTAAGCATTTAATGATGGTCTAAAATGCAGAAAAAATTGGGACTAAGTTTACCCACCCTACTTATACAACTAAGCTCAGAAAACTTCCTAAGATTAATTAAGGTTATTCTTCGTCTATACTATATTCAAATTATTTGAGGCATTCATAATTTTCATTTGCAAGTGAATTGCATTTTCTTGCCTAGTGTTGTTTGTTATTTTCTATGACTTTTGTAACTTCATTTGGTTACAAATGCTCATTGATAATTCTATGGACCTCCCTATTGGCTTGCATCAGAAAAAGAAAAAGAAAACTAAATGTGAAATTTGGAAAATTATGGTTAGGAAAAGCATGGCGCACCAATTATGGTTAATGGAGACTAAATGATGGGCTCAGTGCAATCTTTACAGAGAAAGTACTTACAGGAACACACCACAACCATCTAAATTTTGGGGCATATGATTTTTCTCCCCAATAATAATTTTGATATGCAACTACACAAAATATCACAAGTAAAAGGACAGTACAGTCAGAACAGATTCATACCTTCTCGTAAGTCGCTAAACTAACATGAACATTGACACCATCGACTTCAACTCTAAAATCATGGTTGCCTAGGCATGTCGCTTTGACATGAAAGCCCAAGGAATTACCTTCTCCTTCCACCTGTGAGAAATGAAGAGCATAATGAGTTTCATCAATGCAAATGATGCTTGATTCATCGGTAACAATTGAAAATTCATAATAAACTAGAACGCCGGAACAAAGAACTGTAATATCTTTTTGGAGTGGTTTTACAGTTAATTCTATTATTTAACTTACTGCAGATAGGAAAGTACCTCGATATCATATTGCCCATCAGCCTCGTAAGTAAGAGAAATCACCAGCGGTTTTGAGCCAGTGCCATCATAATCATTATCCCACTGAAATTCAAAGACACGCTTCGCACAGTGATTGACTCGAAAAGGGGGATTACCATACCATATGGAGTTTAATCCATTGCCTCCTGAACATAGAGAAATTTCACATTATAAGGAATTATTAACAAAGAATGAAAGACCATACAATCACGTAGTACATTGAATTCACCAGGCAAACCTTCTCTAAAATTTGAATGTTCCTTATTGCAAATGCACGCAGCAACCAGGGCTGCACCATATATAGCCTCCTCATATGCCTCTTTTTCATGACAGGAGTCATCAAAGAGGTCATCTTTAAAGTTCTCGATGAAATGAGTTTCCACATTTCCATCCTCAAATGCCCAATGATTAGCAAGCTTTCTGAGAAAATTTATATTGGTTGGAAGGCCTGCAACCTGTCAAAGTTGATCATCTGAGACTAAAGCAAAAGAAACTTCTAAAGAAGGAAATGATAGAAACTTCCAAACAATTAAGTTCAAATTAATTTGTGAAGTAGTCATCAGAAGGACAGCACTCATCATGTCATGGATGTGTTTTATTATTGTGCTTCATTTAATTTTGGAATGTCATAGGATAACTCAAGAAGGGAAGTTTAGTCCAGCCCGAAGAACTATCAAACTAGTGATCCATGTAAATATATTTGATAGTTCAAAAGAATCGTTACGAGTACTTTGCTCTTAGCTAAGAACTGATATCTTCATAACAGATACCTGAAACTTTGACAAGCTATCCTTCAGTTTAACCAGCGCTGCACTCCGGCTTTCTCCCCATACAACAAGCTTCGCAATCATAGGATCATAATGCATGCTAACAGCATCTCCTTTTTCAACTCCAGTATCGACCCTCACTGCTAGATGACATATCCAGCACATTATGGCGAACTCAGCACTATTAAAGCTTTTCAAAAGAACAGGAAGAGTTTCTTAAAGGAAAATCCTTATAAGCATTACAATTCTTCATCCGAAAAGCATAAGAGAGATCTTCAAACAACGTCAAATTATCTGATGAAAATTTAGCTAGATCTCTGATGTAACTGACCACTTGATGTGCCTGGAACAGGACGATAGTGATGAAGGACTCCAGTCGCTGGAAGAAATCCTCTAGGAACATTTTCAGCATATATTCTGGCTTCAAATGCATGACCTGTCATCAAGAATACGAATAAGAAGATAGCATGTACTCTTATTCTGAATATATATTCTTCTGTCAAAGTTTATAAAAAAGAAGGACAACTGTTTACAGAGAACATCTAAACTATTTACCCAAGCCAAATTGCACTTCTACTTGCCAATAACCGAATGGCAATATGCTGCCATACAATAGGCCACTCAAAAGAAAAACTTAATGAAGATTTCACTTGGAAATAAACTACTTCTTCCCTGAAACCCTTACCTACTTGCAACCCCTCCCAACAAAAAAGCAGAAGAGGGACGTATTTTACATATATCTCCATAACTATATCTCTGAACATGTGTGCCTGCACGCGCTCATGCACATGCACAGGCCCATTATCAAGAGTGCATTGCACAGGTCATCTAGTGTTCAACTACATCATCACAAGTCAATAATGAACACATATCCAGAGAACAGATAGGAAGTAATTTGGTAAGACTTTATGGAAAGAATCACCGACCTAACAATGGCACCTCTGACTGATCAATGGGAAGGGGTTCACCGTTGGCAACACGAATTTGCCACTCAACAAGGTCTTGACCAACAATCATCTCGGTCACAGGATGCTCAACCTGGCAGAGAATACAAAACAAACTTTAGAAAGATTCCATCTGTGACGTAAGTTCAAAAATTAGACAGATACAATCATCAAAGCACCTGTAGACGGGTATTCATCTCCATGAAGTAAAATTGGCCAGAAGCAGTATCAACTATGAACTCCACAGTGCCAGCATTGTGATAATTTACTGCCTTCACATATTTTAAAGGAACTTTGCCTCAATATTCCAAGAGGAAACATAAAACAGTTAAGCAGTTCATTAGAATCATGATGAAAGGAGGCTGATAACTAACCAAGATCAGCATTCAGCTACCATATAAGTAAACCATTACCCACATGATCTTTGTATGGTAAGCTAAACAAGACAATGGAACTTTGGCTCTGGTGGATCCAAAGACCAAAAGTTCATCAATAATCTCATGCACTCAGAAAACAATAATTCCTCGTCCACACAAACACAAGAAATCAAAACTATTGACTTACATGCAGGAGGACTCAAAAAGATAAGATGTACAAATCTCATTTGTGCTAACATCATACCTAGTAGTAGGGGACATTTGTCGAAATGGAAACTATTTATCCAGAATCATTTAGTTGGACTTTAGCAGCGGCTAGTCCGTACACCAACGACTATCCCTAGACTTGGGCAAAGCCAATTTCAAGTCCGATCAAAGGAGAAAGGAAGTAAGTTTTAACAGTAAAATTTGCTGCTAAGGTTAGGATACTTCCTTTAAGTTCATGGCATACTCATGAATGGCAAGAGATAGGCAAGAGCTGTTTTACTGGCGCCTTGACAAAAGGCAATGGTATTCAAATAAAAAAAGACTGCAAAGGTTAATCACATAAGTCCATCTAAGACCACTTTTAAACTGAGCAGAGACAGACAGAATTTCTCGGTAGAATGCAAATTCTGGTGCCTAGTTCCATATTGGCACCTGGTCCTCTTCTTTGTTCTACCACTTCATTGTCCAATGTTTGCCTATTTTGCAAGTAAATATGGCATTGGTGACACATATACACCATATATATATATATATATATATATATATATATATATATATATATAGACTATATTCTGAACTGGATAATTATCTCAATCGTAGTCCTTTGCTTGCAAAAGGGCATTGAGAGAAAACAGCCTGCGAAGCTAATATATTCAATCTAATGGTGCGGGTTTTACAAAATAATACAGTTTCTAATCAATTTGGATACAGTACCTTGGCTGCAGAAACAGCAGCTTGACCCAAGTGGGCGCGGAAATCACTAGAGACATTTGGCTGCACCAATGGCACTCTCATTACAGTCTAGCAATTCCAAATTGTGAAAACCAAGTTTAGAATCAAAATGCAGTTCTTACAGCAGGAGCTTCTTCAATAATCTTCTGATGTCTTCTTTGTACACTGCAATCTCTCTCATTTAAGTGGAGTATGTTCCCGTACTTGTCTCCAAATATCTAAAACAATAAGCGAAACAATTTAGCCGGTCACAACATATTCATAAAGATCGATCAGGCAAGTTCAAACAGATGGATATGTTGCTCCAGACATAAAACTTCAGATAAACAAGTGAAAAGGAACAAGAGACCACTTGGGCTCAAGGACATGACCGACAAAGAGAACAAATGCTTTCTGTGCAAATGCTTTTCGACTTATCAGCATTATAGGTACCTGGACTTCTATATGTCTTGGCCTTGTGATATATTTCTCCAGTAAGATCTTGTCTACGCCAAAAGAAGCAGCAGCCTCACGTTGTGCTCCTAAGAAGGACTCAGCGAATTCATTTGGACTTTGAACAATCCGCATACCCTATATGTATGAACAATAAGTTGTGAGATAGTAACAGCCTCAAGGAAAAAGAAAAGGAAAGCTAAACGCATTCGAATATGATGCCAAACTCTAGATCTCTAAGAACATTAGATGCATCGGTGATCTATTTGACATAGAAAAAAACATACCTTCCCCCCACCTCCATGTGTTGGTTTTATCAAAATGGGATAACTGATCTTCTCTGCTTCCGACCTCATAAAGTCAATGTCCTGTTCATCACCATGATACCCAGGCACAAGCGGAACCCCAGCAGAACCCATTATCTTTTTTGATGCACTGGATAAACATATATTATCATTCAAAGAATAAAAATACAGAATTCTTGTCTCCCATATGAAAGTAATTAAGCAGACCCAATTAGCATCAAAACAGTGAACATACGATGGCAGAAGGTTCCTCTTTCATACCTTTTGTCACCCATGTCTCTAATAGCTGATGCAGGAGGACCAATAAAAGTGAGGCCATTTTCTTCACAGAGCTGAGCAAATTCAGCTGACTCTGACAGAAAACCATATCCAGGGTGGATAGCCTAGTTATCAAAAAAGATAGCCATGCTGAAAGCATGCCCCACACGTAGTAACAAATTAGGCAATTGCAATCTACTGAATTAACAGAGATTAAGTTAATATAGAGCCCATATCCATAACCCTTCGACCGCTCTCTCAGACAACAGAAGGCCACCCAACTTGGCATTTAGAGCAACACACATACATACAAGAAACAATGGGAAATGCTGAATCGTCCAGAGAATTGGAAACAATTTGACACACAGAAATGCTCCCTCAGCATTCATCAGGATACCGTATATAATTTCATCACCCGTCTAAAATTCACGATGCGGAAGAGTAGCAGCAAGTTCACGGAGGCAACGCTTAATGGGAATCACTGAGCTCCAATACTTGAAACTCACACTCTCACGAGTTTCCTCCACCGTCACCAATTCCACACACTCCAAGCTACCAACCATTGCTCCAACGAACACGATCATTTCTCACAACCAGAACCAAACATCCCGCCACGCCACGTGCGAAATCCCGCAATCCTCCAATCGCAGCGATTACACGCGTTTCAAACAGACGGTTAGTTTCTCAAACCACTCACCTGAGCACCGGTGCGAAGAGCGGCCTCGACGATGGACGCTCCACCGAGGTAGCTGAGGCGAGCGGGAGCGGGGCCGATGCGGACGGCCTCGTCGGCGGACCTGACGTGGAGAGCGCCGGCGTCGGCGTCGCTGTATACGGCGACGGTCCGGATCCCCAGCCTCCTCGCCGTCCTCATGATCCTGCAAGCTATCTCCCCCCGGTTCGCGACCAGTATCTTCTCGACGGGCTTCGGCTTCGAGGCCCGCTGCTTCGCAGCAGCCGCCGCCGCCGCCGGCGAATGGGAGAAGAGCCTCGCGCGGAGGAGGAGGGAGGAGGTTCGGCCATGGAGGTTGCGTCGGAGGATCAGCAACGCCATCGAAGAAGGCATGATTAGAGACAGAGAGAGAGAGAGAGAATGGCGTCTTGGCTTGGAACTAGTAGTAGCTGCGAGAGCGATGCTCTTTAATACGACGTCGTCTAGGAGGACAGGGAGAGTTCGGATTTGCGTCTGACGTGGAGATGACCTGGCATCGCCTCCTCGACCGGATAATTCCCTTGTGGACCCCACACTCGAGTCAACAGTCAAATACTTTCCTTTTTGGGTTTGTTTATTGTCTGTTTACTTTTCATCTGGTAGGGGAGGGTCAGAAAGGGAGGAAAAGAAAAAGGTTTTTTTTTTTATAAAAAGGGCCTTGGTTAATAAATTCCTTTGAAATATTAGCATGTTTGATTTGTTAGAACTTAAATTAATATCGGTTTCACACAATACAAGGGCGGTCTGCGTATCAGGAACTGTAAAATTCCGTCGATGATGTGGCTGATAAAGGTTTTTAGGGTACTTATAAACAAAATCCTTTGAATAATATATTATAAAAATGAGGAGAAATGAGCTAGAGGGTTGGGTTTTAAGGTTGTTTGTACATGCTAGCGATGGAAATGAATGGAAAAATAATGGGTCATGACATAAATAACCCTTTTTCCATATTCAAAACTAAAGATAAAATAAAAGAATGAGGGATAAAAGGTAAAAAAAAAAATTATTAATAAACAGACCCCTCCAAATTTTACCCTGTCAAATAGGTTCGGAGGATGCAACAATATATATACACACACATTAAATTTGCTCCTTCAATTCCTTCTTATCCTTTCTTTTTCTTTTGCTTTGGCTTCCTCCCTCCATTCAACTAACAATTTGTTTCCAAGAAGAACCCTCTTCTCTCATAGTCTCTATATATCAATTATCGGTGCGAACTAGAAGAATTTATACACATAAATAGGTATTGTTACCCTTAAGATCGTTTAGAACTGTTTACAACAGTACCCTTGTTTTACCAATGACGATACGCCTAATGTTAAAATCATATTGAGTGATGCACACGTAATGTAGGATCAGGATCTTGAACAAACCAAATGAATACATGCTTCTACATGTCTCTGCATGGAGATTGCACTGAACTCCTCTATGTTCACTCGCTCCTCATTGTTGTGAATCCTGGAAGGAGTTTGTAGCTTGAGCTGACGGTTCAGGAGGGGACTCATTCAAAGGTGACAGCTTGGTGTCGTTCATTTGCTTTCCAATGCCAAAACTTCTAGCCTTCCTGAAACATCCACAATCTCCAAGATACATTGAGAGTCTGTCATCAAAGCTGCCAATCATCTCTAACAGGATTCCCCATCATGCCTTTGAGCTTTCTAAGCATTCCCTTGACTTTAGTAGTAGGATCCTCTACGCCTCAGCTTCTACCTCACTCTCTTTCAAGGTCATCCTCCTCCTACATCTCTGTCTTTTGCTTCTCGCAATAACTCCTTTTCACTTCCTTTTCCTCGAACTCTTAGTTTTGATCTTCTCAGCCATCTTTTTATATACTTTTGCTGTAGAGGGATCCTTCTTGTAAGAGGTGTATCCTCATCATCATCATCATCATCATCAAGAAGGATCAGATATGACCGTCATTATCTTTCAAGCCTTCCTCAGTTAATGCCAACACCATCCTTATCTTTTGGGCAAGATACCATTATCTATGCATCCTTTTTTAGAACACTATCCCTAATCAACATTCTCATAATAAGGGATCCATAGGGAATAGTTCCTCGAAACCTTTTCCTTGCTTCAAGAACGCGAGATATAATCCAATATGGTTGGCGAACCTCTTCCGTTCTATAAAAATCATTTTCCCAACGTATACATCCTCCAACCACTTGTGGGCAAACTAAACCATCTACCCGAATCCTCAACAGTAATCTCATACATTCCCTTCCCAAAATTAAACCTTAATATATCAATTTCATGTTAGTGCATAATCTAGTCTAGTTATACCTCAAAAGGTTGTGATACCGCTTCTTGTAAGGGAGAGCGGTTGCTTCTATTTTGATGGTTCTACAATTTCGTATTTACATTGTCGTTTTCACAGAAAGCTAGGCTGAATACCCATGGTGTCCGAATGAGTTGGTGCAGATCCAAGAGAGGAAGAACAAAAAAAAACAACAGACAATGCTACCTTTATTTTATAACAAAAAGCAACAACCGATGTATTCAACAGCACCAATATGTCCATTATCGAGTCGCAGTAAAGTTTTACAGTGAAGTCATCAATACAAATTGAAGAGTGTATATCGAAACTTGGATTTCTGCTCGCTGCTCATATGCTTTGCTCATTCTCCAAATCGAAGTGGCCCATATAATATTTTTTTATTTTTGGTAACTCGATAGATTTTATTGCACCCAAGGCCACTATCAACTAGAAAAGACTAGATGTAATTAGAAACTTTTGGCCCCGTGAATGTACATGTTGGAAAGTCCAACCCAAAGCTTTTGAAAATTTTGACTGCACACATTCACGTTGAATTTTTACTATGCACATTCGCGAAATGAATAACATTGGCTCTGATACCATATTAGAAAGTTCAACGCAAAAGTTTAAGCTATTAGGTGGAGGGAAACCGGAATATAAAGAGCATTTAGGACCTGTCGTCAATCAATGTAGGATAATACTTCAACAATACTACTCTTACCAGATTATGCTATTCACTTCATGCTGGTTGATGGTTATATTTCATAATTATCCGCATCTCTCTTGCTTCTTCTATTTTGATAGGAATGGAGATGATTGATCCATGGCATTGTTGATGAGAGAGATAATGATGGGAGAGATCAGATGTAAACTGGAATGAAGATCCTCACTATTGGGATTTTAGTGTCCAAAATCCATAAATTGTGAATGAGAAGTGTGGATGGAAATAGTCCCACATTGAATAGAAGTTGTGATGGGAGATGGTTTATTTAGATAAGCCTCTCAAATGGGTTTGGGCTCCAAGGGATACCCCACTTTTGTGGAAGAGAGAGGACCTACGCCAAGCTAGGTCGGTTCCCCTCTAGCGCGCACCACCACCGTCTAACCAGTTCGGTTCCGGTTCCATTCCATTGATTTTTTTATTTTTTCCCGAACAGACACATTTTATTTAGAAATTGTTGATTTATTTATTTTGGACAAACAAACATATCTATTCGTGAGGTTCGGTTCGCCCGAACAAAAATCGTTTTTGTTCAAGGCAGGGCTCGTGACTGTTCACGAACCGAACAAAAACCACTTGGCTCGCGACTGTTCACAAACCAAATTGAAACCGCTCGGCTCGTGACTGTTTACGAGCTATTCAAGCGAGTTTTCATTGATCGTGACTCTTCATTTCCGCCATATATATAATCGAACTGTTCTGTTCGGTCATGTGACTCTTCGTGGCATTTTTGTTCCCGCGAGACTTTTTTCCCAACGCACTCTAGACATTTTCATTTTTTCCATTTCTTCATTATTGTCATTTGTGCGATTATTTTGTGAAATTGCGTTCGAACATTTCCTTTGAGGAAGTACCGCTTCTTTAGAAAGGCAATCCGTTCTATCTCGGGAGACAATTGTTCAACAATTTTGGGTACCAGTAAAGGGGACAAATTGTCTTAAAGACACAACGTGAATTCGTTGGATTCGGATCATTCATCGACATTCGGATTACTCATCAGAAGATGATTTCAGGTTTGTTGAACAACTTTGTTTTGCATATACAAGCACTATTACATGACAACAATCAACAATCTTAAGACAATTTTGTATCGTGTTTGTATAATTGCATTTCTCAATCATTTATGTCTACATCATTTCAGAAATGGCTACAACAGCAATGATGCCTATTGCGTCTATTCCGACTCATGGAGAGAAGCCAGAAAAGTTCAATGGGGCTGACTTCAAGAGATGGCAACAGAAGATGTTGTTCTATCTCACCACTTTGAATTTGGCAAGGTTCATCACGGACAATGCTCCGAAGTTGGATGAAGGAAAGACAAACAAGGAAAAGGTTGCCGTTGTAGATGCATGGAAGCATTTTGACTTCTTGTGTCGCAACTATATCCTCAATGGTCTAGACAATTCCCTTTACCACGTCCATAGTCCACTAAAAACGGCTAAAGAGTTGTGGGAAAGTTTGGAGAAGAAATATAAAACGGAAGATGTTGGGTTGAAGAAATTCATCGTCAGCAAATTTCTGGACTTTAAGATGGCAGACTCTAAAACCGTCTTAAGTCAAGTTTAAGAACTTCAAGTGATCATGCATGACATTCATGCTGAAGGTATGATGATTAGTGAATCATTTCAAGTGGCTACTTTCATTGAAAAGTTACCACCATCTTGGAAAGATTTCAAGAACTATCTCAAACACAAGAAAAAGGAATTAGCACTTGAAGACTTAATTGTTCGATTGAGGATAGAGAAAGACAGTAGGAATTCCGAGAAAAAAGTTGGCAGCAATCTGGCAATCTCAAGGGCCAACGTTGTTGAAGAAGGATCAAAACCTAACAAGAAGAGGAAAAACTATGGACAGGGATCTATCCAAGACTTGAAAAAATTCATTGGCAAATGCTACAATTGTGGAAAGTCTAGACATCGTACCAAAGACTATAGAGCCAAGAAAAGAAAGATGACTCAAGCCAATATGGTGGAACAGATTTCCAATGGTGTTGATGATATCAATCTTATTGCTATGATATCCGAGTGCAACATGATGGGAAACCCAAAAGAATGGTGGATTAATACTGGAGCAACTCATCATACATGCACCAATAATTCTATGTTCTCATCATACATGCCTATGGAAGGTGATGAAAAACTCTACACGGGTAATTCATCAACTTATAAGATTAAAGGTGTTGGAAAGGTTACTTTGAAGATGACATTTGGGAAAATTGTGACATTAAACAATGTGCTACGTGTGCCAGACATATGCAAGAATTTAGTGTCTGAATCTCTTCTTAGCAAGAATGATTTCAAGTTGGTGTTTGTATCAAGAATGATTTCAAGTTGGTGTTTGTATATGATAAGTTTGTACTATCCAAAAATGAGATGTATGTAGGAAAGGGTTACATTAGTGATGGTTTATTCAAGTTGAATGTAATGACTGTTGTACCCAATGATGTTATGAATAAAGTTGTTTCTGCTTATGTGCTTGAGGCTCCTAATTTATGGCATGCTAGACTAGGACATGTTAATTATAAGTCAATAAAGAAATTAATAAACATGGGGTTATTGCCAAAATTCAACTATCCAAGTGAAAAATGTCAAGTGTGTGTTGAATCAAAATTTTTTAAGCCTCATTTTCATTCTATAGATAATAGAATCATAGAACCTTTAGATTTAATACACACAGACATTTGTGATTTGAAACCAATACCGTCAAGAGATGGTAAGAAGTATTTTATAACATTTATAGATGACTGCTCGAGGTATTGTTATGTTTATTTGCTTAGTAGCAAAGATGACGCTATGAATGCTTTTAGAACTTATAAGTCCGAAGTTGAAACTCAATTAAATAAGAAAATTAAGATGATAAGAAGTGACAAATGAGGTAAATATGAATTTCCTTTTAAATAAATTTGTTATGAGTTTGGTATTATTCACCAAATTACTCCTCCTCATGTGCCACAAGCTAATGGAGTTGCGGAAAGGAAAAACCGGTCTTTAAAGGAAACAATGTATGAATTATTGAATAGTTCCGGTTTACCACAGAATTTGTGGAGGGGAGCTGTTTTGACGGCGAATTTTATTTTGAATAGAATATCCCACAGAAAGACACAACAAACTCTCTATGAGAAATGGAAAGGCAGAACGCCTAATTTAAAATATCTCAAAGTGTGAGGGTGCTTAGCTAAGGTTGCGATTCCTAAACCTAAAAAGGTTAAAATAGGACCGAAAACCGTCGATTGTGTCTTTATTGGATATGTTATTAATAGTAATGCATATCGATTTCTTGTTCATAAGTCTGAGGTCCCCGATATACATGTTACTACGATCATTGAGTCAAGGGACGCTTAGTTCTTTGAAAATATATTTCTGTATAACATAGTATATGAGCCAATTAATAATGATAAGAGGCCTCGAGATACTATACCTAAAAGCGATCCTGTAGAGGATAAACCTAGACGTAGTAAAAGACAAAGAACTTCTAAGTCCTTTGGAAATGATTTTTTAACATATTTATTAAAGAATGAGCCTCGGACCTTTAAAGAGGCTATGACATCCCCAGAAGCCTCGTTTTGGAAAGAAGCTATTAATAGTGAAGTTGAATCTATCTTGTCGAACCATACATGAGAATTGGTTGACCTTCCTCTTGTTAATAATCATTACAATGTAAGTGGATTTTTAAGAGGAAAATAAAAGCGGATGATACTATTGATAAGTATAAAGCTAGGTTTGTGGTAAAAGGATACAAGCAATGAGAAGGCCTTATTATTTTAACACTTATTCACCTGTTACTAGAATTACATATATAATAATGTTAATTGCCATAGTAGCGATGTATAGGTTTGAAATTCATCAAATGGATATTAAAACGGCTTTCTTAAATGGAGATTTGGAAGAAAAAATATATTTGGAATAACTCGAAGGGTTCATTATTCCAGGACAATAGAAGAAAGTATGTTAGCTTATCAAGTCACTTTATGGATTGAAACAAGTACCAAAACAATGACATGCTAAATTCGATCAAGTCATGATGTCGAATGGTTTTAAAATTAATGAGCGTGATAAATGTGTATATGTTAAGAACACTCATAATGGTTTTGCTATTTTGTGCTTGTATGTAGATGACATACTTATAATGGGTAGTGATAGTGCGGTTGTCAATACGATCAAACGAATGCGCATAAGTAAATTTGATATGAAAGATATAGGGGTTGCAGATGTTATTTTAGGAATTAAAACTCACAAGACATCTAGAGGATTAGCTCTATTACAGTCCCATTATATCGAGACGATTCTTGGAAAGTGCAAGAATCTAGACATTGTACCAGTAAAGACTCCAATAGATGTTTTTTTTTTTTAGGTAAAGTAGACTCCGATAGATGTTAATTTACATCTTTCAAAGAATATTGGTGAAAGCAAAGCTCAAAATGAGTATGCTAGTATACTAGGCAGTCTAATGTATGTTATGAACTGTAATAGGCCAAACATAGCTTGTGTTGTGAGCAAGCTAGGTCGATTTACAATTAGTCCAAATAAAAATCATTAGAAAGCTATGAAACGTGTATTGAACTATTTGAAGCACACTCAAAATTATGCTTTACACTACACAAAGTATCCAGCGGTAGTTGAAGGATACTGTGATGCAAATTTGATAACCGGCACAAGAGACACAAAATCCACAAGTAGATATGTGTTTATACTTGGTGGGAGAGCAGTGTCTTGGAAGTCATCCAAACAAACTTGTATTGCAAGGTTTACTATGGAAGTAGAATTCATTGCTTTGGATAAGGTTGGTAAAGAAGCTAAGTGGCTTCGAAATTTCCTAGAAGACATTCCTAATTAGTATAAACCAATACCGGCTGTGTGTATTTATTATGATAGTCAAGCGGCACTAAGCAGGGCAAGAAATGTCATGTACAACGGAAAGTCCCAACATGTACGTCGAAGACACGATACTATAAAACAACTACTTTTTAGTGGAATTATCACGATTAACTATGTGAAGTCAAAAGATAATGTTGCGGATCCACTAACAAAAGGCTTAACTAGAGAGTTGGTTGTAAAAATATCAAGGGGAATGAGTTTAAGGCCAATAAAATAAATCATCATAACGGAAATCCTACTTAGTTGACTGGAGATCTCAAGATCTAGGTTCAAATGGACAGCTAAATTATGCAGGCGAAGTAGTGTACTGTCAACTCTTACTCATTCCCGTATGGAGACAGTACTAACATGTGGAGATTAAGTGTAAGCTTTTAATGATTATGATTCGGGTATGTAATATACCACACAATCAGAAATCACCTATGTGAGTGTGAAGTGAGGGCCACTTTTATGAAGAATTTGAAAGGCTAAATTCTTTAAAGCACTCATGAAACTAGGCAGTGTTCACGGCCAAAACGAACATAGCAATAAGAGCCAACGTTGTTTGAGAGATAATTGTGTGATTTATATTGTATTGACTTACACCGAAGGTCAACAGTTCAAAGGCATCAAGTCTACTGATTGACCGAGTAAGTCTGATAGGTCTCATTAGGAAAAGTTTAAAGTCTCATACTACTTATCTCAATGCAATGTTCTCTCATGAAAAAATCGCATATTGCATCTCATGCATACACGAAAAGTCATGATATCTGAACTTCTCATTCATATGGAGGATTGTTGGGATTTTAGTGTCCAAAATCCATAAATTGTGAATGAGAAGTGTAGATGGAAATAGTCCCACATTATATAGAAGTTATGATGGGAAATGGTTTATTTAGATGAGCCTCTCAAATGGGTTTTGGCCCTAAGAGGTACTTCACTTTTGTGGTAGAGAGAGGACCTACACCAAACTAGGTCGGTTCCCCCCATGCACGCGCCACCGCAATCTAGCCAATTCGATTCGGTTCCGAGTCCATTCCATCGATTTTTTTTTCCCAAACAGACACATTTTGTTTAGAAATTATTGATTTATTTATTTTGGACAAACAAACATGTCTGTTTGTGAGATTCGATTCACCCGAACGAAAAATTGTTTCGGTTCAAGGCTCAGCTCGTGACTGTTCACGAATCGAATAGAAACAGCTCGGCTCGCGACTATTCACGAACCAAACTGAAACCACTCAGCTTGTGACTATTCACGAGCTGTTCAAGCGAGTCTTCATTGATCGCGACTCTTCATTTTCGCCATATATATAACCAAACTGTTCTGTTCGGTCATGTGACTCTTCGTGGCATTTTTCTCCATTCTATCTTGGGAGACAATTGTTCAACAACCTTGGGTATTGGTAGAGGGGACAAATTATCTTAAGGACACAATGTGAATTCGTCGGGCTTGAATCATTCGTCGACATTCGGATTACTCGTCAGAACGTGATTTCAGGTTTGTCGAACAACTTTTTTTTGCATATACAAGCACTATTACATGACAACATTCACAGCGTCAGTTTTGTCGGATGGAATAGCTATTTCACTAGAGAGATTGGTATGCGACATTGCTGCTTTGGATCGGTTTGAAGTTGCCTTTCAGTGTACCAGATACTAGCTGCTTAAAAACTATTGTCGAAGCTCGAGAATCGACACGGACATGGTAAGACACTTTGATGCGACAACTAGGTTGAGTGATGTGTCTGGCTAATGTTAAAGGAAGGGAGAGGGAATGCAATCTGCCTAGTAACAACAGAGGAATCAACTAGTCCTCCCTGTACAGACCTTTTGATCTTTGACACAATTGATGGACACTTCCCAAAAGATGAAGATCATATTAGATTGATCGAAACTTACTGTCTCAGAAATTTCGAGCATGAAAAATTGGCATCATTGATTGGATAAAGAGAGGTGACAGAGGTCTATGTCATGAGTTTCACAGAGCAACTTGGAAGACCATGGTCATTCAACAAGCATCCACTTAATTTCTGGAATCAATGCACTCCGCACCACAAATCATAAAAGAAAGGGAGGGAAAAAGAAAGCTCCTCAACGTGTGGGTGGCATGATGGTGCAACCTGTATTTCATAATGATTTTGAACTTGAATTGAAGGAGCCAACATTCGAGAACATCCGGTAGAGATAGGAAAAAAAGGAAAAGCAAAAGGCATTGGGATCAGGATGACCCAGTTTTTATTCATTTTTTTCGTCTGTAGATGACCCCAAGAATAGCTTCCTCCACAAGTTGTGACTTCGACAGGCATTTTTTCGACAGAACAAGAAGTTTTTGATGCAATTTTGAGCATCGATTCTTCGTGAAATTCATCTTGTTTCGCTTGAACTTTCTTCTTCCTTGGTGTCTATCCAATTGTCTTCTTCTGAGTATCTTTCCTCCAAAGAACGATTTGTTTCTATCGGCTGATGGTGTTGGAGCACGGTCCTCATGTCATTCTCCTGTTGCTCGCATATTAGACGGAATCCACACTTCTTCAATCTTCCTTTTGGTTCTTTGAGGCAAATTTGGAAATGGCTCCAATCGTCTCGCAGAAGCTCCCTTTCTATATGCAACGTACTGCGCAGGAGATATTCAATCCACACATGATCAGATTTCATTAAATGAAAGCGCCTTAACAGGTGAAACACGTTTTGGCCATTAACAAGAATTTGGATGTGAAATAATCCTTTGACCGGTTTTCCTTTCTTCAGGCCAAGAACAAAACAGAGTGCTAGTTCTAAGAACTTGTCATACAAGTCCCTGGGAACCATGAAAGAAATGGAACCGCCTTCACAGTGAAGAAACCACTCTGGCATATCTCTTCCGATCAGGAGAATGCCAACATTTCTCATCTTCGGGAGCTCCTGTCATACAAATAGTACGCATATCAAGCATTCAAAGTTAGTTTGTGTGTGTTAGTGCGAGAGAGAGTCTAACCTTGATTGATAACAAATCAGCCATATTTGCCCCTTTGCGGAATAATTCACAACATGAAGACAAGTCAATCAGAAGGCAGTTGGAGGAGAGACTCAACAAATCTGGGAATTCTTGTAGAGATTTGCAATTTTGTGCCCATAGGATATGCACATTTGGTGGAAGCTGAGGAATCTATTGTAGCTGTTGGCATTTATCCACAAGCAAGTGTTCCAAATCATGGTATTTATTAATACATGTTAGCAGATGAGTAAACTTGTTTTTGGAAAGGTTTAGGTGCGTCAATTTGGGAATACTCAAAGAACTCCGAAGGAACTCTACTTCTGAGAGATTGCAACCACTAAGTTCTAGGTAGTGCAGATTTGAGAATCCCGGATTGCCAATAGGATCGGTTGAATCCTCCAAATTCTTTGGAAATGTGACAAAATTGGAGCAGCCTCACAAGACTCAGATGCTTGAGATTTTGCAACTTATAAACACCTGATAGTTTGGAATGCTACATTTCTGGAATGAAAATAGACTTTTTATTTGTTCCAATTTTAGTCTTACTATACTTTGATAATAACGGAAATGTCCTAAAAAATCCTAACATTACCAGCAAGCCACTAGCGTGTAGTTAGCGTGCAGTTGGCGCGCAGCTGGTGAACATATCCATCTATTTGAACTTGCCTGATCGATCTTTATGAATATGTTGTGATTGGCTAAATTGTTTTGCTTATTGTTTTAGATAGTTGGAGACAAGTACGGGAACATACTCCACTTAAATGAGAGAGATTGCAGTGTACAAAGAAGACATCAGAAGATTATTGAAGAAGCTCCTGCTGTAAGAATTGCATTTTGATTCTAAACTTGGTTTTCACAATTTGGAACTGTTAGACTGTAATGAGAGTGCCATTGGTGCAGCCAAATGTCTCTAGTGACTTCCGTGCCCACTTGGGTCAAGCTGTTGTTTTTGCAGCCAAGGTACTGTATCCAAATTGATTAGAAATTGTATTATTTTGTAAAACCCGCACCATTAGATTGAATATATTAGCTTTGCAGGCTGTTGTCTCTCAATGCCCTTTTGCAAGCAAAGGACTATGATTGAGATAACTATCCAGTTCAGAATATAGTCTATAAAATATATATATGGTGTATATGTGTCACCAATGCCATATTTTCTTGCAAAATAGGCAAACATTGGACAATGAAGTGGTAGAACAAAGAAGAGGACCAGGTGCCAATATGGACCTAGGCACCAGAATTTGCATTCTACTGAGAAATTCTGTCTCTGTCTTTGGTGTCTGCTCAGTATAAAAGTGGTCTTAGATGGACTTTTGTGATTAACCTTTGCAGTCTTTTTTTATTTGACTACCATTGCCTTTTGTCTAGGCACCAGTAAAACGGCTCTTGCCTATCTCTTGCCATTCTTGCGTATGCCATGAACTTCAAGGAAGTATCCTGACCATAGCAGCAAATTTCACTGTTAAAACTTACTTCCTTTCTCCTTTGATCAGACTTGAAATTGGCTTTGCCCAAGTCTAGGGATAGACGTTGGCGTCCGGACTAGCCGCTGCTAAATTTAGGGTCCAACTAAATGATTCTGGATAAATAGTTTCCACTTCGACAAATGTCCCCTACTACTAGGTATGATGTTAGTGCAAATGAGATTTGTCCCTCTTATCTTTTTGAGTCCTGCATGTAAGTCAATAGTTTTGATTTCTTGTGTTTGTGTGGACGAGGAATTATTGTTTTCTGAGTGCATGAGGTTACTGAGAACTTTTGGTCTTTGGATCCACCAAAGCCAAAGTTCCATTGTCTTGTTTAGCTTACCATACAAAGATCATGTGGCTAATGGCTTACTTATATGGTAGCTGAATGCTGATCTTAGTTAGTTGTCAGTCTTCTTTCATCATGATTCTGATGAACTGCTTAATGGTTTTATGTTTCCTCTTGGAATATTGAGGCAAAGTTCCTTTAAAATATGTGAAGGCAGTAAATTATCACAATGCTGGCACTGTGGAGTTCATAGTTGATACTGCTTCTGGCCAATTCTACTTCATGGAGATGAATACCCGTCTACATGTGCTTTGATGATTGTATCTGTCTAATTTTTGAACTTACGTCACAGATGGAATCTTTCTAAAGTTTGTTTTGTATTCTCTGCCAGGTTGAGCATCCTGTGACCGAGATGATTGTCGGTTAAGACCTTGTTGAGTGGCACATTCGTGTTGCCAACGGTGAACCCCTTCCCATTGATCAGTCAGAGGCTCCATTGTTAGGTCGGTGATTCTTTCCATAAAGTCTTGCCAAATTACGTCCTATCCGTTCTCTGGATATGTGTTCACTATTGACTCATGAAAAAACTTGCAACAGCAAGTCGGGGACCCAAGCCATCTTGAAATCGATGGAAAAGATGTGATCCGAACTCGCCTCATACAGAAAAATCTGATTGACTGGCAAGGTTCGAGAGAGTTTACACATGCGATTTTCATGGAATTTTCATGAGATTTTCTAAGGGAAGACAGATGGACACAACAAATAGCCGATTCGAACACGACATCAGAACTTTCACACAGAAACTATTAACAAAAACTCTAGGTTTAGCGCGTTGCGTCGGCCCGCTGCTTGTACAGTCGGGTTTTATAAGTTGCTTCTACAGAGTCAGTACTCAGCAAATCTTGTACGAGTGCAGAGAGCAACAGCCATTTTGGCTTTATGCTGAACTGCTTCAATCTGCTTTCTATTGACTTTCTTTGTAACAAACGTAAGCGGCTTTATGTATTTTTTATACACGCGTGTACCTCGCAGATAAATGAGCGAATGCTAAGGTTTTTGGTCGTTGTAAAAAAGGGGAGAAATATCTGGAGAACATCTCCAAACAATTCCCGATGATGAGAAAACCTATTTGTATGTGTTTGAACGTAGAAACTGTTTTGGTAGAAGTAACCAGTAATGACTGTAGCTCCATTTGTTTCGGAGAAAATGAATAACTTAGAAAATATTTTCATAAAAATAATTATTCATATCGCTTATCAAAATGAACCAACGAAAAATATTCTCTTCTCTTATGAAAATATTCGATAATGAATATATTTTTCATCGATTAATTATTTTAAGTAATTTTCAGGAAAATGCTTTCCAAATTATTCATATTCAACAAAACAATCAACATGATTGTCATGTATATCTTACAAAAATGAATGAATAAAAAAATTTTAATCATCAAAAAAGATATTTAAATATAAATTATTATTCTTAATAAAAATATTTTTTATTAATTAATTATTTCAAGCAGCATGAATTATCAATTTTTCCGGAAAAGTGGCACAGGAAAGAGGCCTGCCCGAGTAGAATGATTAGACAAGCATTCCTGAGATGTGTGAACCTGTGATGGCTCCTTTGCAACATGTGGTTTGACCCACGCTATTCTACGTCTCAAGCTCGCACTGCCTTTCCCCTGACATAATCATTTCACCCAACCAGAATTATTATTATTATTAGATGATTTTCGTTAATGTATACAAAAGCGAAAACAGTTAATTTAACTTCTCTTCTTTTTTTTTTTTTTTTTTTTTTTTTTTTTTTTTTTTGCCTTTTTTTTTTTGCCAATAACTAAATAGATAAGGGTACGAATGATAATCATTTTATTTTAGAAATATATTTCAGGCCAAAAATATATTTTTCTATTTTTATTCTTTAAATGAGTTTCTGAATAGAAATACGCGTTTGATAATGACATAAATTTATATTTATGGACATAAATTCATTTGATAATGATACAAAATTTCTCCATCTTATGCTCTATTCCATTCATCAACAAGCGGCGGGCAGCGGAAGGCAACGATCAATGGGCAAGCGGAGAGAACGGTGGTGGCTGACAAGAGGTAGCAAGCGACAGTGGCTGGTCGGTAGGAAGTGGTGGGAGGCAAGGGCGAGCAATGAGAAGAGAAGAGTTTTTATTTTTCCTTTTGTTCCAGAAATAGAAAATTTGAAATTTTTTACTTCTCATTTTTACTCCAAAACCTATTTCTGGATTAAAAATTTATTTCAGAAATAGAAAAATGAAATCGTGTTACAAAACGGATTTCTGTTCTAAATCTATTCCAGAAAACAGAAAAAGAGAAAAACATAATAGTTATCACGTGCACTCCCAAATCCAAAGTTTGATTTTCTCATTTATTTCCCTATTTACCAGAATTTGTTTTTGAACTATATTCTAAACGAGTATTATGTAAAATAGTGCTTAATCTCCATCGCAAATTAAAATAAAGAAAAATAGATCGTGTGCGGCATGACAGAGCTTTGGTCACTGGCCAGTCTGTTCCGCCACGCCGGTGATTATAATATGTTATTTATCTGAATCACTAATAAGTTGTTTAATTAAGATAAAAGAGTAAAGCAAGCTCTTTAATTAAAGATAAAGTATGTGAATGTGTCAGGAAAATCAGCCTCTGTGCCTTTAGGTTTGATCCTGCCTCTTGACTTGGTCTGGCCTCGGAGTTGCTGCGTTTTCTCTTGGACTATTTCCATTTGGAAATGAAGAAAAATGACTCTGATTTGAAAAACATTTTTTCCACTTTAATTTTTTATATCACTTAAAAATAATTGACAAAGAAAATATTGTTGTCAATAAAAAATTTAAGCATAAGTTACTAATGAACAGATTTTTAACTCACTCAATTTCCGAAAGCAATATAAAAGATCAATATTAAGAAGATATTTTGCTAAATGTCGTTTTTTTACGAAACAAATGCACTACTTGATTATATGTTTTGTTTTTCCAGCTTGCAACATCGTACATTCAAATATAGAATTTTGGAGTTTTGGCTCAATTGCATGAGGTGGAGGGTGGCAATGGCAGTTATCCAAGCCGAACCAAACCAAACATATTGTGGGTTCTTTTTTAGTACGGTAGTTAGGTGGTGTCCAAGTCAATTTTGCATACCTTAATTGGTCAACCATCTCGGGCGATCTTAAGAATGCAATTCCCCGTATCAGCCAGGTGCATTTGAGATTTTACTTCTCCAATAAGGCTTGAATTAATACCACGAGTAGAGGAGCAAACTCACTTACCATTTAAGCCAATACCTTTATTGGACATGTTGTAAGTTTGCTCCTTACATAAAGTGCAATGACAATCCCTCACATGTGTGGGCATAGAAAGAAACGAGTTTTTGTATCTAATTATGTCTCAACGTGGAGTGGTAAAAATGTTAAGTCTGCTCATATTGAACGAGAAGGGTAGATTTAATCAAGAAAAAAGCTTGCGTACATGGTCATTAAAAAATGGTTATGTTTTCCTCAACTCTAGTTGAAGGAAACTAACTTTCAACCACCCTTGTGATTGGTGAGTTACAAATGAATATCACTCACATTTATGTCTAGTTAATTCTATATGTAAGTGATATTCATAATTTATAAGGAACATATGGCCTGTTAAAGAAAGGTTAATTATAATTTAAAACCTCTAAGTTGTGCAATTTGGTCCTCTTACTAGTTTTACATAATGTAGTCCTTTTGACTATCCTAATTCGTGCAATCAAATCCTTCTGTCACTAACACCATTAAATTGTTGATACAACGTCCCTTACGTGATGAAATTTAGATATGTGGCACCATATGAGGAAAAATAGCAAGAGCACAAGGGCTAATGTGCCAGGCCCATCCAAACACCAGGCAGGGCTTAACGACCCTCGCTGGGAATAAACTGATACCTGACAAAAGGATTCATGATCCTTATTAAGTGACTCTCGCTTGCCACCGCTAATGATATAGTAGCCAAAACCTTTATCAGGGTGTCACCTGCCCTTGGATAGAATAAGCTAACCCCACCTGCCATTGACAATATTGATCACACCACGCTCATTAATCTCCCTTTCAAATGGCTTTCACTCGAAAATTTTTTTCGGACGACACGGAATTAAATTGCATAAAAAGAATATAAGAAAGAAAGCCAAATGAAAAAAAAAGCTACTAGTGTGGCACCCAACTCAATTTCAATAATGAGCCATGAGTTCAATTGACATAAAAATAAAAACGAAAATTTCAACTGTCCGTGAAAGTGTAATAAGAAACAAAGGTGGAAATTCTCAATAGCAATCGAAATAGCAACCGCAAGATGTTACGCGGTCCGAGCTGTACGAATGGATCTCCCCCATTGGCTGCGACGAGATCAAGAGTTGAAGACGGTCCGTTCCACCCCACCAGCGATCGGGCCCCACCCGATCATCCTGCTCCGCACGATGGCGACACCTGTCCCGTCGGCCTCAACCCGGATTACCTTAATGCCCCTTCGAATGTCAGCGCCGAGATTTCCGCGCGACACATTTACTAAGAAGCAATCGAAAATCATCAATCATTAGCGACAACCATCGTAATTGCGAGAAACACATACGTACGTTCAGACACGCAACGGCTATAAAAAAAAAATGGAGAGATTTTAGCCCGATATCAGTTACAAATTTTGGCATTTTTTTTTAAAATGAGAATCCCGAGACCGTCGCGTTTAAAAGGCGCGTCGTTACCGATTTTCATAGAGCACCCGCAAAACGTCGTATTCTTCCATTACGCATTCAGCACTTGACGAGTAAAGACAATCGTGTGAAGCCGACATTCAGGAACCAAGGTGATTTGTCTCTGTCCCTAATCTTGTCCTCCTTTCTTGCACTGTGTTTTGATGAGACGAGACTTAAAGAAAAGATGAATTATGGTGCAAGCAATGGAACACTACGCTTTTGTTACCTTTATCGCTTTGGAATGATGGCGATGCTTTCTCCTCTTCTTCTTTTTCCCCTTTTTGTCCCTTTAACAATTCTTATTTTTTAATCGAGAGGATTAAATTCGTTAAGCACGATTAATATATTTTTTTCACTCGTTTTCTTTGATTTTTCTATGCTTTTGTTTCGTGAAGATCGAGTAGTGGTTACTCATCATGATCTCTTTCTTATACAGAGTTTGACTCTGATTGATAAATCGCACATTGGTGCGTATGTGATAAAATCAATATTTTTCTCTTTCCCATGGTGAAATGAGTCATTTTGGCGAGCACTCCAGGAACTTGTTGATTGAATTTTGTTTGGAATGATTCGATTTTCAAGGCATCGTTGTATACAACACGAGGTAATAAAACTCATTGGAAATCGTAAATTTTCCTTAATTGTCTGCTTTGCTGATACTTTTAGGTAGTCGTGAACGTCATCCTAATTAAAATCAATGATAGTTAGGTGCAAATTTGATTTTATTATTTTGAATTTTTTTCCCAAATTTACATTGGAAGTAACGATGCTTTTGAGGGGAAAAAAAAGGAAGGCATTATTTAAAAATAGGAACTTCCTTTTCCTTTACATAATTAGAAGAGAGATAATACATAAGAGCAAGCAAAATAGGCACACGACATTTAAGCAACAAGAAAAATGCAAAAGATCAATTTAATAAAGAAAGACAATTGACTATTTTAGGAAGTTAACATAGATAATCAAGAATGATGGCGATCGAATTTAAATTTCAAATTTACCAAAAATTTTACGTGATTAAGCGGTTGTTATATAAACGCATTTAACTTATCATTTTTCACTTATCAGAAATACTATCAATATATATATAATTTGCTCTACAATATAGCGATACGGACAGTCTTATAATTAATTTTTTTCCGGTAAATCAATATTCCAAATTTTTCTATAATCCTATTTTTTTGGATTTTTCTCTTTGCTCGCACTTAATTTTTTGGGTTTGGCAATTCCCATGTACACCGTAATTCGTGCGCGTTTTACCATAAAAAAAAAAAGCGGTCAAACATTCGATTTCGGACAGAGAAGCGACAAAAGACCGTGGTCGGAGGGGCCTTCTCGTCATTTCACCCCCCTCGCCCTGTCATACCATAAGAAAGAAAAAAGAAACTCCGCAAAACGACAGTCATGGCGCATCACTCGGATTTTTCCCTTGTTCTTTTTCAGCAGCCCAGAAACGAATTTACCCCGCATTCCATTTGCGCCTTTCTTTATGCCTCTCAAAACGCAATACAAAAATAACATAAAGATTGCAGCTTTAGGAGTCGGCAACGAGCACTAATGAGTGGAGCGAGCGTGAGCGTGAGTGTGCGTGTGTGAGAGAGAGAGAGAGGGAGGGGGAGAAAGAGATCTAACCAAGCAATGGGGTTGAGATTTTTAGACCAAGAACAGTGAAAGCAGCCATGGTTTGCTTTTGTCACGGCCCTCGAGAGTTGGAATCTTTGTGTCTTTGGTGAGCTCTGTTCCAGTTCTTGCTTGTGCAGGCTTTACTCTTTCTCTTCCACTTTCCTTCCTTTTTGTTGGGTGGAATTTGGTTCTTGAACGTTGGTTTCATGGGAAGAGAAGCTGGGGAGTCTCTTTGAGAGCTCACCTGAACGTTCTTGACTCTCTTCTCTCCGGTACAGTTACTTGTCTGATGTTGGTTGTTTCTCTGCTGGTTGATCAATTTCTCTGCACTCATCATGAAAGCTTGCATTTTCTCCTGCTTTTCTGTTTTGGGTTTCTCAACCCCTTCAGTCTTGTGTTGTGAGGACAATGTGTGCTTCTTTCTGCGTAATCATCCGAGCATTGGTTTTTTTATGGTGTGCAATTTGATTACATGATGGCGTGTGAGGAATTCATGCATCCCTAGTTAAAATGCTTACTTGTCATATCTTTTCTTTGTCTTTGTTGGTTCTGATCCTATGGAAACCTCTCTTTGATCAGGTAGATCTTTTCATCACTTGATGAAGAAGTGCTGATTCGATGCGGATGATCCGGTACTTTACTACTTACTACCCCTTGGTTTTTCATTTTGACAATGATTTTTGGCGGGCATTGCGCTCAACACAAAATGAAGTAAAGTTGTCTTATTTTCTGTCATTTTGGTGGATCTGCATCTCGAGAGAATGAGAGATCTTTTTCATGCTCTACAGCGTCATGTAGCAGTTGGTTCCAAAACTGCCGGTTTACAAGATAAGCCTGACAAAAATTTATCATTGTTGAGTGGAGTTATGGCCGCGACCGCGAATGAAGATTCTAAGGGGATGTATTCATGGTGGTGGGGTAGTCACATTACGCCGAAGAATTCGAAATGGCTCATGGAAAATGTTACAGGTGTAGTTTCGTTGCTTATGGTTTTTGCTCAGCACAGCTTTTGTGACACAGAACTAACAACTCAACATAATGTTTCCTTTGATGTTGTATGTTTGGCCTAGGAAAGTTGCTTGAAAATCTAAGAGAAAAAGAGGTCCTGCAACACTAGTGCCAATGTTGCAGTTAAGCGGTAAAGTTCACATTCCAGGATAGTAAGTTTTCGAATAACCTAGGAGAGAAGGGTGCCCCCTATCTCAATCAATGTCTCGTGGACTGGTTAAATTTAGTTCTAGTATCTGGTTTGGCTAAAAACTTTAAAACTTCAATTTTAAAACCAAAGTTTCTGGTTATTTCCTCTGAAAAGTTCGATAATTATACATGGAATCCATGAGGTATCGGGAAGTTTGTAGCTTGAGCTGTTGCAGTGCATATTCTACCTTCGGACCTTTTATTACGAATCATTGCAATATCTCCCAATTTATGATCTCATCTGCATATAATGTTCGATGCACTTAATCTTCTCCTTTTGAACAGATATGGATGCCAAAGTCAAACAGATGATTAACATCATCGAAGAAGATGCTGACTCATTCGCGAGACGGGCAGAGATGTACTATAAGAGACGGCCCGAACTTCTGCAATTGGTCGAAGACTTTTACCGAGCGTATCGTGGATTAGCTGAGAGATATGATCATGCCACAGGGGTTCTGTGCCAGGCCCACAAAACTATGGCAGAAGCATTTCCCAACCAAGTCCAGCAAATGCTTCTCGACAGTGATGAGTCTCCCAAGGATATTTTGGAACAAGCTCTGTCTTACTTCCAAGCTTGTGAGAAAACCATGAATCAAGATTACAAGGGTATGAGAAGTAGAAATGAGTTGAAACAGGTAGATGACACTTCTGATTCAGGAGGAGGAAGAGATAATGTGGTTCTCATGTGTCGTGACGCAGGAGAAAAAGAATACAGTGCACAATGTACTTGCAAGCATGATGTGATGACACAAGAACTAGAGCGAGCAGGTGAAACTGAGAAAGAAATTCAGAACTTGAACCAAGCACTTGCAGAGTTGGAGGCTGAGAGAGAAGTCTATGCGCTCCAGTTTCATCAGAGTCTGGAAAGATTATCAAAATTGGAGTTGGAACTTACTCGAAGGGCCAATGAAGCTGAGGCAGAAGCTCAATCTTTGAAGACAGCGCTAGTGGATCTGCAAGCCGAAAAGGAACACATTCTTATTCAGCACCACATGGCTTTAGAAAAACTAAGAGATCTTGAGAACACTGTGTCGTGTGCCCGAGAAGAGTTGGAAGAAATAAAACAGCGAGCTGATAAAGCTGAAACTAGGGCTGACACTCTAAAACAAGAACTTGTAAGTGTGGAAGCTGAAAAACAAGTTGCACTTCTTCAGCAAAACAAGTGCCTTGAGAAAATATCAAATCTGGAAGATAAATTAAAACATGTGGAGGAGAATACCAGAGAGATTAGGGAAGCTGCTGCTGTACGTTGCAACAAATTGCTGATGACAATTTCTAATATGGAGCAGGAAATTATGCAAAACCGGTCCCAACTGTTGGATCCTGATCGGGACAAGGATTCAACGAAGCTAAAGAAAGCTGAAGAAATGTGTTTTCTTTTGGAGAGATCTAATCAGACTCTGCAGTCTGCTTTGGAGGCTTTGACAAAGAAAATGGAAGCTCAGAGTGAAGAAACTATAGAGAAGCAGAAGGAAATGGGAAGGCTCTGGACTTGTGTGCAAGAAGAACGCATACGGTTTTCTGAGGTTCAAACTTCTTTTCAAAATCTACAAAATCTTCACTTTGAGACTCAGGAACAGCTGAGATCCCTAGCTATGAAGCTTCAGGAGAAGTCTCAACTTCTAGAAGACATGGAATTGCACAACAAGGGATTAAAGGATGAAATCCGGAAGGTCCTTGAGGAGAAGAAGAATATAAATGAGGTCAATATGGCTTCATCACTCTTAGTAAAGAACTTGGAAGATGAAATCTTGAGCATGCGAGAAATGATGCGAAAACTTGAAGCGGAGACTGCAGTTATAGTGGGTGAACGAGATTCTCTTCAAAAAGAAATTTACTCTCTGAAAGAGCAAATGGATGACCAGAGAAAGAAGCATTGCTCTGTGATGGAGCAGGTGGCTTCAGTGGGTCTCGATCCCGGCCGTTTGGGGTCAGCTTTCATGGAGTTGATTGATACAAATTCAAAACTCGAGGAGTGCTGCAATTTAGAACGAAGTGAAAAAATCGCTCTACTGAAGAAACTGGAAGTCTCCGAGAAGCTTGTGGAGAAGACTGTGTTGTTGGAGAATAGAATCTCAGATTTGAATGTGGAGTTGGAAGAGTATACGCTTAAATTGAAGGGAATGGAAGAATCCTGCGAATCTCTCCTGGCTAATAAGTCCACTCTGATTTCTTATATAGAGAGTATGATTGGCAACTTTTACAAACTCATGGGGACGAACGATACTCCTTCTGAGAATTTGCTTAATGATGAGAATGTGGATCTTGATAGAAAACCCGGCACAGTGAAGAACGCAAAAGATATTTGTGTGTTACATGAGCAGGAAAAGTTCGGTACAGTCAGCGAGATGGAAAAGCTGGAATATCAGTTATATGTCTTTCAGCGAAGACTGGAAAGCCTGGTGAGCAGTTACGAGGGACTAAAAGGTGATTACTCGGGTATGAAGGAGGAGAGAGAATCCTTGATCTCCAGCATCCAGAAGCTACAGCTTGATTTAAAAAGAGAGATTGAGGAACATTACAATTCTGTGCAGTTGAGTAGGACCCGGTTAGCCAATGTGGAGTTCCAGATCATTCACCTGCAGCAAGAAGCTCGGAGCAAAGACTCAGAATGTGAAGAGGAACTGGAAAAAGCTTTGGACTCTCACATCCAGATCTTCATTTTGCAGAAATTCCTGGAGGATCTGCAGGAGAGGAATTTCTCGCTCTCACTCAGATATCATACTCTTGTGGACGCATGGCAATTCTCGCAGAAGCAAATTTCTTACTTGGAGAGTGAAAATCTCGAACATCTGGCTGAGCTCAAACTTTTGTCCAATGAAATTACTGTAGAACGGTTGGCATTGTATCGGATTTCAAAGACTCTTGAGATCTGTTCGTGTCAAGAGTTTGAAGACCATATTGATCTGGACCATGATCTTATACGGAATACTCTCACAAAGATTAGAGATCTGCAAGAATCCTTTTCTAAGCTAGAAGAGGAAAATCTCCAGGTGGTTTTCGAAAAATCAGTCCTATATTCGCTGCTCAAGCAACTGGAACTAGAGGCCACAAAGCTTGCAGCAGAACGAAATGCCCTTCATCAAGAGCTAAGGGTCAAATCTGAGAACTTCAATGTGTTGAAGTATGGCCTGCAAAAGGTTATAGATACAAATGAAGAATTGAAGCTAAAGTTCTCAGAGGGAATTGACAACGAAAAACTGCTGAAATCCGAAATATTGAGAGCAATCGCAAATGAGAAGCTAGAGCTGCTGAAGAAGCTGGAGGATTTGAAGATGGAGTATGCTGATACCAAGATAGCACGAGAGCATCAACAGAAGCAGATTCTCAAACTGTCTGAAGATTTGAGTCATTGGACCAGAGAGTCGAGATTTCTTCAGGAAGCAAAATGGAAATTGGAGGCTGAACTGATAACCTCCAGGATCAATGAAGCATTTCTCAAGGATGAAATTCTTGAGCTCAACGAAGCATATCGAAGTACGAGTGAAGCGAGACGTGTGGAGATTGAACAGCTAAAAGAAACAATCGATGCTTTGGAAGGAGAAAATGGCGGACTGAAAACTCAGCTTGCTTCTTATGTTTCAGGAGTACTTTCTTTGGCGGAATGTATTTCTTCATTAGAAAATTGTACCGGTGTCCATAAAGATTTTTACAAATCCAAAAAAGAAGTTGTCAAGGTAATTTTCCCCCTGCCCTTAATGCACCACATGCTAGTAGACCTGCTCATTACATCTTTTTTGTTTAAATCTGTTGAAAATAATTTGGCTTGTCTGTCCGTCATCTTAGTTCACAGGAACTTTCTGCACTATTCCATTTTCAATTACTTGAAATCTTTATGAAATTGTTGCCCTTCAAACTTGATTGTCAATCCTATATTTTCTATTCAAACTTATTGTGGACATTAATTAGAAATCTTCTTGCTAACCAAGGGAACTGTTGTTTTCTTATTTTGCTAGTACATGATCATGTGACTCCAGATTCATATTCTTGTTTATATTCCCCTTGTTACCAGGAAATCAACTTGATGACACAACAGCAATCTAGGATTTCTGAATCCATCAGAAATACAAGATTGATGGTGCCAGATTGTTTTTCTGCACTGCAGGACCTGCAATTAAGAGTCAAGGTAATTGGAGAGACGCTGCTGAAAGCTGAGGAGCCGACAGGTCTGGAAAACTTGAATACGAATGCCAACTTGGAGGAGTTGGAATCTAGCAGATCTCGGAAACATGTCCCAAGAAAAAAAGAAAAGGAAAAACGTGGTGATGCACCTGATAATGACCTGAAGATACACAAACTGACTCTTCAGATGTCTGTGGCCGAGAATGAGCTTCTGACTAAAGACATTATGCTTGACCAGATTTCTGAACATTTTCCTTATCGGGCTCGTAGGACTGACTCAGTTGAGGCTGAAGATCGAATGCTGGAGCTGTGGGAAACCAGCGATTCAAGTGGGATTATCGATCTTAAAGTTGGGAAAGCTCACAAGAACTATGATATGCCCAACGACTATTACTTCGTCGAAGCAGATAAGGAGCAGAAGTCCTGTAACCCTTCTGGAGTGTCACCTGATGAGAAGGAGCTCAGTGTTGATAAATTAGAGATACCCGAGAGCTTAACAGAACCTCGTCGGGCAAGGATCAAGAGGAAGATCTTAGAGAGGCTTAATGCCAATGCTCAGAAGCTGACAAACCTGCAAATAACAGTGCAGGATCTGCGGAGGAAGGTGGAGAACACAGAGAAGAACAGAATGGAAAAGGGCATCGAGTACAGCAATGTGAAGGAGCAGCTGGAAGAAGCTCAATCAACCATCAACAAATTGTCCGACTCGAATAATAAGTTAATTAGAAACGCTGAGAGGCGCCTATCTTCCTGCGACAGCAAATCCACCAGAGATTCAGATGATCGTGGTTGCGCCAGGAGGCTGATTTCAGAGCAGGCTCGAAGAGGGTCGGAGAAAATCGGGAAGCTTCAGTTGGAAGTGCAGAAGATACAATTCCTTTTGCTGAAGATGGACGACGAAAAAGAGTGCAGAACAAGAACCAGAGTGGTCGACCGAAAGACAAGAGTTTTGCTGAGGGATTATCTAGTAAGTGGCAGACCAAGAAACCAACAGAGCAGAAAGAAATCATCCTTTTGCTGCGTTCAACTCCCGTCCAAAAGGCAGTGAGGAATGGCAGAAGTAGAGTTAGTTTAATGGCCATATCTAGCTGAGAAAGATGTATCTTCTTTAGTGTAGGGATCAGGCCTTCTCCTAGGAAAAGTCTAATTAGAGCTCCTTCATGTTTCAGCTTCTTGTTCTTTTCGACTCTATGTATTCTGAGATCATTATCTTCTTTAGTGTAGGGATCATATTGTATATCTCAGGCCTTATCCTAGGAAGAGACTAATTATAGCTCCTTTATGTTTCAGCGTCTTGTTCTTTTCAGCTCTATGTCAACCTTCTGAGATTATGTCTCATGGGAGGACATATGAAGTAATATCTCGAAGGTCATCACTGTTACTCGTGCTTTCGATTTTCTGTTGGGACACATGTCATCGATGAATGTACTCTGCTACATATCCATCTTAGGTAACTTTGAAAGTGGAATTAAGAATTGAAGAATTTTGTTTTGCAGTAAGCTTCTGCACAACCTTCTCTAACTGTCATGCACTATTGGCTGCTCCTAGTGCTCGAAATCTCTTGATGGATTCTGGATTGCTCTCTGTTCTTTTAACTCCGAAGATTGCTTCGAGTTTGACAGTCCAGCCAGAAGCGCATGTTCTTAAATTCAATTAGCATAAAAAAAATTCACAGTGATTTCTTCCCGCATGTTCTGGTTTAAGTAGCATTTATTCTAATCACGTTGACTATTTCTTTTTTGGCTGTGGAAGCGAGAGATCTTATTCATAACTTTAAAGTCGTAAGACTATTACAAAAGCACCAACAGTTATATCAATTTCCAGCTCCTGCATTTTTCTCAACACGTTGAGGTAAAGTAAAACCACACAATAACCAGTTTTTACATATGCATGCAGTATATCAGAATGAATTATAAAAACGACACTGCTGTCAACATGAAATCAGCTTCGTCAATCTTCAAGTTCCTGGCAGCCCATATTCGATAAATTGCAGCGAGCCAAGCAACTTTGAAAATTATAGATGAAAGAGATTTGCCTTTCACACGCCTGAGACACACTGCAACTCGGTATTCCAGCAATGAGCAGCCCTGGCACTCCACATCTGGTATAGACTCCGTGCAATATTTCCTCAGCAAGTGCATATTCCACGAACAAAATGATTCCTAGTCTTAGGAGAAGATAGTTGGTGTGCCACGTGGCAATGATATACGTGACATGATAAGCCAATCAAAAGTGAATGATCCTCAAATTTAAGCGCCACATAAGATGAGATGCATGGCATGCAAGCAGTATGATGGATTGGTTACATCATGAACCACGCTAGCCATGTGGCCGTCACTTTAAATAATTTCCAGTCAAGAGGCAAGCATATCAACACACAATGTTGGTATCAACCGAGTTGAACCATCTACCCATTCTATGTTCTGTAGAGAGCCCATTCAACATAGCCAACCAGCAAATGAAGCTGCGCTTTGGAATATTTGGAACAAACGAAATCACTATGCCGTGTCACTTCACAGGCTATGAGTTCGTAGGATACTTCATGCGCTGCCAACAGAGAATTTGCTAGTAGTTCCCAACCAGACCACCCCATCCTTTAATTCCGTACTGGTTTTCTATGGAGAGCAAGAAATCTGATCTCACCGTAGGACACATTCAAGCACCATTTTATCAGCCACTAAAGCGTACATATATTAGGCGCAAAATACCAGATAATAGAAAGAAACATAGGACGGACAGATAAACTCCTGTTGATCGAAATGGGGTTGCTATTACACAAGGCCACTAATTGACCCCGAAGGCAATGCAGGCAAAATGGTTGTCACTATTATTCATTAATTTGCATTTGCGCATGCTGTAATAAGTTGAATCAAGTTAGCGCCGTAAGTGTTATTGCCTCTACTCAGTCATAGCGAGCAACTCTGCCATAAAATCTAGTTCACAGTAAAATGTCATCACAGGACAGAAAAAGGGTTTTAAGTAATTTATATGATAGTTACGCTATTTGATCATTTTCAGATGATAAAACTGATTTGTGATGGGCTCTTGATGTACACAACACCTGCCAAAAGATGGCGAACTAAGAGCGCAGACTCTTTTAGTCCAACAACTCTTAGTCTCCGCACGGAAAAACGAAACTGAATCTGCACATAAGGAAGGTCGGTTGAACAGAAAAGTTAGGCAAAAAATATTCATAATAATTGCCAGGTGTATACATGAAGAGACTCTTTACTTTGATGGAACAGTCTCTTGTCGGCACTGCAGGTTCTTAGCAAGGTTTTCCCTCAATGCACTCCCCAGTGGATCAACTTGCTTGCAACCCTGTTCTACATAGCCAAAATCATGATGACCGGGCAAAGCAACATCGGAATGCAACTTATCCCCACTGTCAAGAATGATATTGTGGAGTAAACAACAAACTAATATAATACTAGGCAGCTTCTGTTTGTCGGGCCTCCACATGACTTTGCTGAGGATTCTCCAACTTCCCTTCAACTGCGAGAATGCCTTCACGGCAAGTGATCTGGCAGATTCATGCACGGTATTAAAATCAGACACGGAATCTGAAAGTCCACTTCCGTCACTTTCGTAAGGAATTATAAGCCATGGAAGGAGAGGGTATGAACCACCACCGATTATATATTCTCTAGCCTCGTATCCTTCCATCAAAGTCTTTGTATTTCCGTTTAATCGTTTTCCACATTCACATAGTCTAAAAAATCCAGAGAACTTCAGAAGTCTGGATCCTGTCATTCCTCCAGGTAAACCTGTAACAATATCAAGAAACCTCAACTCGTTGTCCACGATTCCCTGCAATAACATGCTATAATTATTAGCCGGGTCACACCAATCATCTGAAGTTTGTACAGCCGGAAGGGTCATGATGATGTGCGTCGCATCTATGGCCCCACAACAGTTGGGCAATCCACAAAATGCCTCAAATCTGGCCTTTATTTCATCCATCCTAGAGGCATCTGGCCACTTAAGATGGTGTCTGCCACGTTCTTCCAGTGCTTCAATGAACCTCCAGGTAACCTGAGAAACTGTCGACTGTCCGACTCCAAAGGCAGCTCCAACAGAAACTTGGGATTCCCCAGATGCTAGCCTTCTTAGGGCGATTGCCACTTGCTTTTCAACACTAAGCAACCTCCCTTCGATATTGATGAGCCCTGAAGGTGGTCTAGAAATAAGATCTTCTCTCACAAGGGAACATATATAGGCGAAAGTCTCCTTGGACACCCGGAAGTAATACCTGAATCCTTCCGCCTCATCCTCTGGTACTGCGGAACCTAAAAGTAGAGCCACATCTTTAAGATTGACTAAGTTTACAACCATTACAGAAATTCAATGCACTTCAGAATCAAACTCATGGAAATTATTCTCCTTCTCTTTCAAGATGTGTTAGTCAAGAGAAAGTTTAACTAAAGGACAGACAGTAATCATCCCATAAAAGTCAAGAAACACATAAATTGTCAATAAGATGAAGTACAGCTATTAAACACAGAAGTTCAGACAATTCTCAAATGTTCAATGTATGGAACAATAAGTCATGATGGACAACATACCAGCACCTACCCTCAGAGTCTCCACTGCTTCTCTTTCTCTGAATTAACCAAGAAAACTACACACGCATTTTGTAATTGACATATTGCAACTACTAGTCCAATTGCAGTGCAATGTAGTATGTCTACCAAACCACGCAGACTCCTTAAAGGATCTAGTGGTTGACAAGAAACTACTGCCACTTTTAAAGATTATTGATAGCGAAATTTTCTTTCACAAGGTATCTTTTGAGGGAAAAATGAAGCAATGTAGCTTAGATGGGCAAATATCTTAAAATGACTAAACACTGGGTTTCACAGAAGATTAGGAAAGAAAATACCAACAGTAAAGGATAATTAGATCCTTACTAAAAAAGGATCTAAATGCTGACACTTCGGAAATACTGCAATGAAACTCAAAGGAATTCAAATACTGACACTTAAGAACTAGTACTATCTGGTGCTTACAGATTGAATTGTTCAGATGAAGGACTGGTATCATCTATTAATCAAAAGAACCCTTTTCCTGTTACTACCCTTGAATTAGTCTGTAGACACTAAAATTAGTGGCAATGCAAAGTCAAGGGTTCAAAATCATGTGACCTCGAAAATTAAACAAGAAAGCACCCAATTTTTGTTTATTAAAATACTATCCTTGAACAGGATGCAAGTACCAAACTTCCTCTAGCAGATCCATATCTCCAGAAACCAAACTCATGAACAATCCCTTTGTAGACTGAAGATTCAACTATGTGATCTGACAAAAATGATCACAATTTAATTTCACGCAGTATCCACATTTAACATTAATCTCCAATCTTCTATGAAACCCGGGTCTATGTATGTGAGGTTCATTGATTCTTTGCGAAAATCACACAACATTAAAGTGAATGCTTGACTGTGGTCCAGCCACCAGATGGTATTTGGAGTCACCATCAACATTATCTTGCACACTCAATTTTCAACTAATCCTAAGATGGGATGCAACACGTGCAGAACATGCGGGCATGTGTACATGCTTTTTCTCTTCTTCCAGATGGGATGTGCAGTGGTGGACTAAGGAAGGGGTAAACTCTTCTATTGGGCCAACTTGTGGATATCGGAAATGTGATGAAAGATGAGCCCTCTTCCCCCCACTAGTTTTATTTTAGAGCTTCTGCATAACGCAATCCTAACTTTTGCTTACTCCTAAATTTCGCACCCAGCAAATTAACCAATAGGCTCCCATCTAATCCACCCATTTGGTCCATCGTACACAGATCGAAAAATGCCTCAAAAACCGTACCAAAGTACATCTCCTCCTTGCATGGACATCCACCAGAACACCACCAGCAGATAATTAGTGAGGCACGGTACCTGATCTCCTCATTTCTACGCCCGTCCTAAAAACCTTCCACAGAGTCTCCACTTTAGCTCTTTAAAGATTTTATTGAGGGCATCAACCGGCAGGAAAGGAATAGATACAGGTTTCCACAGCAAAAGGTGGAAGGAACCTAGTTTAGTAAAGCACAAGCAAATCCCCAGAATGGTGACATGTGACTTCTCCATACCTAACCTACCAATGACCCTACTATCACCCTCAGTGACTACGTTTCAAATTTCTTTAGCAGCTTAACCAGCAATTGAAATGCCTAGCCTGATTGCCAAAAGAGTATTGTGAAATGAACAGCTAATGCAATGCACTCGAGTCTCTTGATCAAAATCCTTGAGAGCCACCAGGCAAGATAACTTATGAGGCTATCCTCCCTAAGTACTAGTGGATCAGTCGCTTATGGGTTTTCCAGAACCAGCACAACGGAGGAAACTGTTTTGGTTCTAACATGAGTTGCCTTCCCTTCTAAGTCCTTTAGGTATTTTCCCGTCAACCCAACAGTTTAAACATCTTCAGAACACCAATGTCGAAAGATTTTTATAATTTCCAATGCATTCATCCGAATCCAAGCCAACTCCCCTGAACCCGTTCAATGCACAGTTTCCTCTCCTCCGTATGCAGCCAAGAGCTCGACTCTTGCTCTACCCAATTTGAAATCTAGTTCTTATTCCAAAACATCAGGACGAAAACCAATAAACCACCGACCCAGAAGAAAAAACCAAACCAATTAGCAGTCATTTTTTTTTTCACTTTTAATTGCACGGAGCACACATTTTTCCACCCAACAACGCAAGACATCAAGAACACGTCTCATCAACCATCACCATATCACAACATCAAAACCCCGTGATAATACGAAACACCCAAAACCCAAAATCCGAGCTTTTTTAAAACCCAAGGCCGCGAAATCGCAAAAGCTCCATCCTTTCACCAAGCAAGCCGAATGGATCGATTTCAAGACACGAGGGGGAGGAGAGGAGAGAGAAACACCTGGGGAGGGAGAGTTCTTGCGCCAGAAGACGTCCCACCAATCGGTGTCGCTGGTGTTGGGGTCCGCGGGGGCGGCGGAGACGTTCCTCCGCTTCTTCAGCTTCTTCGATTCCTTCTTGCTTCTCCTCGATTTCTTGCCGGGCGCCATTGCGTCATCCCCAGCTCTCGAACTGCTGAAGACTACTGAAGAAGACTGCGAACTACGGAATTAGTGTTCCTCGGCAAGTGTCGGGTGCTCGAAAAATAAAATAAAATAACATAACATAATAAAAAAGAGTCGGGAAAAAACCATCAAAACTCTTAAATTTTGCCGCCTGTAGTACATTTACTCCTCGCCGCTGGCAAAGGCCCTCCTCGCCGGAAAGAAAAAAAAGTAAAAAAGACGAAAATGCTCATTGATAAAGTAAATTGAGGTAACTGTATCACAAATAGTAAAGTTTGAGGTTTTTGGTGTAAAAAAAAAATTCAGGATAAATATGTCATAAATGACAAAGTTTGAAATTTTTTGTGATTTTTTCTCAAAAGAGTTGGAAAAAGGAATAATTCCGTCCATATGTTAACGGTCAGAAAATATTTTCAACTAGTTAAGCATTAAAAATTATGCTTTCCTCTAATAATTTAAATTTTAAGAGCTGTCGACCCATTTCGATTCCGTAATTTTCGCTGTGGCAGGCGTTCTAGCTAGAAAGATCCAATAGCCAACATAATTTTCGAGGCATAAACATAGCCGATGTGATTTCTAGGACATAATCATGGCCGACATAGTTCTTGAGATTTATCTTCTAGCTAAGTATCACCGTAGGATTCTTGACACGAGTAATTGAGTCTTAATTTGTACTAACTACTATTGGTTTATGCTGGTATATATATATACACATCGAGATATTGGATTGCTTGTTTGATGTGAATGCATATTATTTTTTTTATATATTTGTATTATCCGTAGCTTGACCCCATATAAGTGGCATTAGTCACTTACTGAGTTATGGTTTTGTTCACTCCTTTTTCGACCTTTCAAATTGAGGTTAAAGGTTTGTGAATGCTGCATCGCGAATCAGAGTACGCAGGGATCATTTGGGAAGACGATTATCTTAGTTTTTTCGGAATGACATGGGGAATTTGAAAATAATTTTTGGTTGAGAATTTCTTCTTTACGATATTGATTTATGATACTTTGGAACGTACAATGAGTTTTATTATGCAATGCGAGTAATGTTTAAGAATCATTTTGTATGTTATAAGTCGAACTATTTTATGGCTTTGTCCTTCACTTTGTGAAGGACATCCATGTCATTCTTTCGAATCTTAGAACGGATTAGGTTGGGATGGTTGTGGTCTCACGAAAGTTGTCAGGGTACTAGAGCTAGGGAATATGGAGGTTAATTTTATTAAGGACATCGAAAATGATCAAAGCGAGAATACAACTTGACATAGTTAAGTCTGCAGAGGTCGGCATCATTTAATGTCCTCCATGTTCATTCTATACATAATACATTTGATCTTATCTCAATTTACAATGCAATCAAAAGAGGCTGATAAGCACATGAGATGAGATTTTTGGTCACCCTCATCAACATTGTTTTGGCCCCTTCCTTGCTGATAAAAGATAAAAGACCTGGAGAGACAGATCACTGGCCGAGTTAAGCGGTCACATGTCCCTATTGAGAGCTTATACAAAATACTATGACTCTCCTGCAATGGTTGCCAAGGACAGTAATGTCTGCAAAAACTGCATAGCTTGTAGCATAGTTCATCTTCAGACATTGTTCCACTTCTCATCAGATTCATCTTTCTTCGTATCTACTTTGCATTTGTGAAGCATGAAGTTGCAAGCCCCGACCGCTTGTTCGACCGTTAAGAAGAACCATTCTTGGCCTAAGTTCTCAACGAACTTGGACTTGCTTAGCTTCTTCATCACGTCGCTTCCTGGATTCGCCAACACCAGCTAATGAAGACGAAAACAAGAAACCAATGTAAGCATTGATTGTGTCAGTTCATGTTGACAGTAGCAGTGATCTAATAAGGAAATCTGTATGAAAAGATGAGCAGGACTACGGGAAATTAGATAATATTACAATGCAGGTATCGAAACACATACCTTGAGATCTCTTCTTTCGATGGCTTTCTTGATCTCTTCAAGCATGCTTATACCGCTTGTATCAATTCCACCTACCGCTGTTCGACAAAATCACACATAAACTAACTTCAATTCCTGCGTATCATAGTTTCATAGTATGTCGCAAATGGCTTCACTTTCGTACTCACCTCCCATGTCTAGGATAACATATTGCAGATTGTCCTCTCCCGAAGCTTTCAACCGGTCTTCTTCTTCGTCAATCCACCTCGAGATCCTATAAGAACGAATATTCACAAGTACATGAAGAGAAACGATAAACTCAGCGAAGGAATCTACTAGTATTGTATCAACCGGCTTTATCTTACCTTTCTCTTAAGTAGCCTGCGTTAGCAAAGTAAATCGGAGCATCAATCTCCAATATGAGGATTCCGGGCACATTTTTGGCAATTGGGTACTGCTCAATGTTTCTGTAGGCATTACAGTTTGGAATCCTTCCAAGAACAAATGTTTTGGGCCTTGCAACGAAGAGTAATACCCTTAGCAACGACACTGCGACCTGAAATTACACCAGCAAATATTGTTCAAGAGTATCTATTGAAAAGAAAATGCATAAAAAAAGATCTGCAAGAAATCAGCTGTACGTACCGCTAAGACTAAGCCGATCTCGACACTGCCGAATACGACGCCAACATAGGCAGTGATACAAACTACGAAGTCGAATTTATCGACTACCCACAAGTGGATGGCGGCCTTGTAGTCTATCAGGCCGAGCATGGCAGCAATTATGATGGACGACAGCACCACGAGGGGTGTGTAGTGGAACAGAGGCGTGAGGAACATCAATGTGAACATGACGGCAATTGCCATGACAATGTTTGACACTGCCGTCTTGCATCCCGCATTGAAGTTCACCGCCGATCGCGAAAATGGTCCTGAAATTTTGATAAGTACGCCAAACGTCATCACTCGCAAAATGAGAAAGATTTAGGCAAATACAATATTATTAATTATATTAACAGAGTATGTATGCTCTGCCTAAGAGGGTATAGGAATTACCGGTGGTGAGATAGCAAGAAGTGCAAGAGCCAGCAATGTTCATCATCCCGAATGCAATCATCTCTTTGTTCCCATCAATGTGGTAATTCTTGAACATGGCAAAGCTTCGTCCGACTGCTATTCCCTCCTGCATTATACATGCAAAACAGCTGCTTCTGATACCAATTGGCAATCTATTTGCTTATGAATGCACTTTCTTTTTCTTTTTATGTTGCCAAATTTGACATTTTCCATTGAATCCCAAGGCATCAAGTCTAATGGATGATAGTGGTGCACAGTCAGGATTGATGGGTGATATCAATTTCTATCGACAAACCAATTACTACAACTGCAATCAACCAATGATTGTGGGTGGACATATAACATTCATGTAGACACTTGACTGTACTCAGTGAAGTAGGGAACAAATCTTTTTGCAGGGGTCACACGATGAGATTGACACTAGACGTTACAGTTCCTGTTTTGCATTTCTTGAGAAGTGTAGTTTTCTCGCGGATGGTACTTCAACATGTTGGACCCACTGGGTGAGAGGCAGGAAGTAGAGAGTACTCACAGCGAGGGCAATGACACCTGTGACAATGCCAGTTTTGATAGCTGTGGTCAGATAAGGAGACCCAAAAGCCAAATCCGTGCCGGATGGTGGGTTCAGCCCCTTCTTCAATGGACCAATCTGACACAAAGCAAAAGAATCACAAATTAACACAGACACGAAAACAACATCATCCGCTTCATTTTTGGTTCATTAATATTATACTTTTTCAGTTTATAATTACAAAGGACGATTGGGTAGCTCAGTGACCCACAAATCAGATTCCCTCACTCTCCCCTTTTTTCTAACTTTTTAAAATTGTTCGTCTGTATTTGGGCTCTTGTTGGCTGATATGATCAGAAGTCCGTGCACATTATTGAAATGGGTCAAAAGCCTCCTCCCCCGCAGGAACATGCATGAGCAATTCCGGGTCCCGCTAGAATTCTGGCTTTGTGGTATTATTGGTGAGGCAAAGCCACTAGCCACTTTGGACTGGCCCCTAGACAGGAACGTTGAAGGTTGTGTGGTTTTCGATAGAACACATGCAAAGGTGGTGGTCCAACCTCTTCATCAGTGGACTCATCTGTCCTCACCCCTACTTTATCAGTGGTCCATAGTCAAACCTGGTCGGCACAGTTTTTTTCGCAACGGTTATAGGCGGCAGCAGCCGCGAGAAAAGAATGTGCCGCAGCTTTCGTAAAGTGCTTAGCAAATGCCTCGCGGCGGCTGTAACACCCCCACAGCTACAGCGGCCGATGGCGGCTTTTAGGAAGTTACTTCATCCAGTTTTGAGGTATTGTAACTTTAAAAACATGCTTTACCAAGCACGCTTCTTACCAGATACGAGTGTTACAAGTACTTAACATCCCTAGCTCGATTAGAAGAATAATCACAACCCGGCTATACCTAGTAGACTTAGTGATGTAGCAGATTGCAAACAGGCTTTCGAATATGTAGCCCCGCATTCAATGCACAATAAAAACCCATCACGTTATTTAGCATCACACTTTAGCGATTCTATTTTATTATATATTACGTTGTTCTTATTATATGTGTTCCCCTCTTTCGACCTGTTTCTTTTCTCTCTTTTTCTAGGTTTTCTTTTACTCCTCTTCCAAATTCCTAAAAACACAGCTTTGGTTCTAGAAGTACTTCAGAGTTCAGAAATGTCACTAGCTTTTAGCCATACCATAAAGATTCATCTAAGTCAACATTAGTCAACAAGTGAGATTGCTAATCGCTGATGGGACACAATTGAGATTACTAAATACTTGTCTCCAAAATATAATTTGTCAATTAAAACAAGCCAATCACCAGACCTTGGCTGTACTATAAAATTAACTAATGAAAAGGCTCCATTTTCGTTTTTATTGCCAAATTATTTAGCAAGATTGTAGTTGTCCCTAACATTACCGAATGAAGGGCACAGAAAAAAGACTGGCATCGTTAGAATAGAAGCGTTCAAAGATGATGAGCAAACAAAAGTTTCTTCTTTTGTTTTAAATTGACGACAAAACCCGGTGCCATGAAATATTTCACTAATTTTATTAATCATAGAAGACGTTACATAGACTTATTTGCCCTTGGCGATATGCAGAATCAAATCCAGAAACAAATCCGCTCATCAACCACCGACCCCATCCCATAAGGATGCGTCGTGATTATAATCTCAATAGAGCTAGAGACATTAAATTAAAGTCTATAAAAATCATTTCAAGTTCGGGTTCGGTGCTTAAATATGACCCGCTTACGAGTCAAGAGAAATGCTAGATATATACGAAACGATTCACCCAGTTAACCCAACGTGACGAACTGCAAGCAAGAATTCAAGCAAAGCAATCATATCCAGCACCCAGCAAGAGTCTGTATTTTCGGATTCTAATCTAATTTTACAAGCTAGGTGTCTTCTTACCTAGCATTACTTGTTACCTAACCACCCACATCAGATCATCTTTTTCCTACTCCTGGTCCTGGGGATGTTCTTTTATGTTTGATGAACTTATTCTAGTTTTTATATACGGCAGGACTCGAGCACTTACCACTGGAACGCCATGCTTTTCAGCGTGGGTTAGGTAAACCAGAAGACTTCCCAGGATCACTGTCGTCAGCGGCGCCATTGCTGATATCCAGAAGAACTTGGGCCTCCTCTTGCTCTTCATCATCAAAAAGAAAAATCCAAGATTAATCATCAGAACATATGCATGCGACTGTTTTTAAAGGTTTGTATAGTCACATCATACCCCTTTTAGATTTTTTAGGAAAAAAGGTTTATGCATTCTTTAGTTGCGATTGATTATAATATTGTACGTGTTTCCTAGCTATGTCTAGTTATCTGAGTATAGAGCGAAAAAACAATATATTTATAGTGGAGGCAGTGTAAATTCTCTTAAGCAATATGTCTCTCTTTTCTCTTTCGGAAATAGAGTAACATTTAACCCCTTCAAGATATATAGGGCAAGGTTCCCGCATTTTCTATTTGAAAAATGCTACAAAAACCCTAAACTATAATAATCGTGACATCAATAGTCCTGAACTTGCATCGGTAAGATAAGTTTGGGGGGGTTTTGGGGGACACAGAAAAAGTTTGGAATATCAGTGTCACGGTGAGTATTATTTACGAGTTTTGGTGGTATTAATCCTCCCTAAATGGATTGCATAAAGAGTGGAAGCAGGTCGGATTTGGAAATTAACGAGGAGGTGATCTAGTTTTAAATATTCCAAGTGGAGTAGGAAGCAGCCAAAAAGTATGTATCGAGGACAAAACCCTAAGAATAGGGCTGCCTGACATTAACTCACCCTGCACAAATATTTTAATAACAGCCCTTTTCATGTATACAAATTTTAATTGCCCCTTTTTCCCGTTGGGAGGGTAAAGTAAATATAAAAATATAAAATTCAAAGTGAAAGAATAGAGAGCAGAGAGGAGTCAGATTCACTTACCATGTATCTGGTGAGCAGGAGGAAGAAAAGGAAACAACACCCCAAGACACCACTTTCCCATCTCCACTGCCAAAAAACGGGCCATCATCTCAAAAAGATAAGATCAACTGGCAAATATCTACATATATATATATATACATATATATACCATATAATTATTTGTAATTACAAATACAGCGGCGCTCTAACATTATAACAATAGAATTAATTTTTTATAAGTAGGTTTATTCGATTACAAATAAAACTTGTGAGCCTAATCGGGTAAAAAGTCTAGAAGAAGAAGATGAAATCAGATTCTTAACATGCGATACATAAGTTTTATTCAGCTAGTTAAAGTAAAATGGTCTTATCCATATTCTCCCGTTGGGGAGCTACTTTCTCAAATAAGTTCGGATGTCCCATGCAGAATTCGTTGTTCTAGCACATTTAATCGTCCTTTAAATGATTTTATTACCCTATGATGGGTGCAGCATGGAAGTGGATGCTGTGTTTTTCTTAAATAATTCTCGAAAGTTAAACGTAGATGTTGGGAACAAACTTTGCTGCTTTAGTGCTTTAGTACTTTAATTCAGTATCTACTCGCCGGTGACCATAGGATAAACAAATAGAGAAAAATAATATGTGCTTTATGGAATAATTATAGCCTGTCGTCTCGTGCTAGGAGTTCGGACCGAAACGTATATTGACGGTGATGTGTCGATTTGTCACGTGATGTGAGTATGGAGCAGTGAGAAAGACCTCGTGAGTCTGGCTGAAGACGGAGCGCAAGACGGAGATAACGTCGGTCTCGTGGGTGAAGCGGGCGAGGCCGAGAATGCCCTTGAGCTGTTGAAGGCACACCACCGTCGCCGCTCCGGCCATGAAACCCACTATCGTTGCGTGCGAAAGAAAGTCCACCAGAAACCCTAGCCTGCAGATTTCATCACTCACGTCGAATGAATTTTCTCTTCTGTTTTCTTTTCTGTACAACCTAAAAAATTGACTAAAAAGGCGTGTAATAATAATGTTTACTCAATCTCGTACACGAGACTCTCTGTGAAGTTTCAAACTAGTAGAGTAAATAAAGTTGACTACCTTGTCTTAGGCCCCACATTTTCACTTGCAAGAAACTCTCGGTAACATGAAAAGGAAAAATTGACGGCTTCTGTTCGACGCTGTGATTTATAGTTGGTGGTTATGAAGTGAACGAAATTGCATATGCAGTTTGAATTTTCAGTAAAAAGAAGGCAAGTTTCCTCTCAAGGGTCGGAGGAAGTTACCAGCAGGTAGAGTTGTTTTGTAGTTTCTTCATTTACGTTACAGAGAGTTCTTGTCACAAACAAGCAGACAAGAACAGAGACAAACCCACGGAATATACAGCCAGAGAGAGAGAGAGAGAGAGAGAGAGAGAGATGTGAATTGTTTATAGTGGTTTTTAGTTATTCAAACAGAGACAAAATGGAACAGCAACAGGATATTGGAGTAGCCATAACTCATGATAATGTTTTCTTTCAGTGACTCACCTCAACAAGCCCAAGCAAGCTTGGAAGACGCCGGCGACGAAGGTGGCAGTGAAGGCGAGGTGGAGATAGAGCGTCGGGCTCTCAGACGCTTTCACTTCCTTCCCAAGCATGGAAGCCGTGAGCAGCGACGCCACTGCCACCGTCCCCACCGCCAAATCTCTTGAGCTCCCCATCATCGCGTACACCAACGGCGGCACAAAGCTCGAATCTGCGCCGGTTTTTTTTTTTTTTTTCTTTTTTGGGTTAGATTGAGGACAAGTAAGGACCAAAAGGAGTGGAACAAAGAGAGCAAAAAGACAGTTTTCAGCCGACAGCTAATTTGTTGCTTCAATGATGAGATTAAGGTAATAAAAGGCTGATCTTGATTTGTCATAGAGTTTGGCTAGCTAAGCGTTGGATAGTGGTTTGATGAGTGTTCGGCATACGTTGGACCAGTTACGCACATGCCTAGAACTGTTCACGAGTCCTATAAATAATCATGCCTATTCATATGTAAGCAAAAAATAAAGAGTTCATTTCCCCGACCCCTGATATTGCAAATAACATCCCCAGAGTGGATATGTTGGTATCAATGAAATCCTTTCCATAACAAATGAACTTCTTGAAAACTGTTTTTTCTCATGCGAAGCACCGGACACACTAAACTCAGAAGTAGAACAGTACTCACATAGGCCGAGAATTGGGGGCAGGTTGGCGAGCTTGGCGTAGCTGATGCCCTGGGGGATGGCGAGGCTGGCGATGGTGATGCCGGCCACGAGGTCAGCCCGCAGGAACTCGAGGGTGTACCGCGGCCCCCACTCCAGGATGGGCAGCACGTACTGGAGCCCCAGCACAAGCCGCCTCAACCGCGGCTGCCCCTTGAACTGCCGGAGCGGGTCGTCCGGGAAGAAAGTCTCCTTGAGGGAGTTCCTCAGGGACTTGAAGAACGGCTGGGGCGGTGGGATCGCCACCCCGTGGTTGCACCGATCCGCCACACTCTCCATTGGAGGGTGCCCATCGTTGTCTGCATTACCCATGTCCTACTTTTCTTTTTTTCTTCCTGTTTTTCAGTAGCAAGAAAGAAAGAAATGTCAAAAGAAGAGAGGTGGGTGGTTATGGTGCAGGAGTGAGCATGGATTTATAGAGAAGGAACGCTGAGGCAGCGTTAGGGATCTTCCATCTCGAGTGCCTTATCGGACCCGCAGAAATATTCCATAATACTTTTTTTTGTGGGGGATACATTGTTATCAACTTTTTAGGGTCTCTACCCTACAAAGATGTGGAATTGCGGGGGTTTGGGGAAGCTTACGTATGTGAGTATACTTGATCATCCTCCAATTTGGTATTTTAGAAATACATTAGATATATCAAACGAATGAGTAGGTCAAATTTGGGTTAGGTTATAAATGATCCGACCTTAATTGACTCATTAATCCTACAAAGATTGAGAATTGTGGGGGGTTTGGAGAAGCTTACGCATGTGAGTATACTCGGTTATCCCCCAGCTTGGTATTTCGAGAGTATTACATGGGTGGTATTATGAGCCTTAAATGAACATGGATCCCATAAGGTTATAAACGAACTCCCAAAAAGACCCAACAGTCTCTACTTCTTGAGAAATTTCTTCAAAAAAGATAGATATTCAAAGAAAACTCTAGACATCGATTTCCTGCCCGACTCCCCGCCAACTCGCGCCCAACTCCGCCGCCGTAGCGACGCTCCCTACAGCGCTCGCGTCCTCATCGTCACCCTCCCGCTGCCCCATGCCACTCCGTCCTCTCTATCCTTTTTAGAAACCGAAGATAGAAGCGGCTGTCGCGGTGGCAACCGCTGCGAAAGATAGCACAGCCTCAAAGAATTTCTGGGGCCTCGACATTCGAGATTAAGCCACGAAATTTTGTTTGCGATGAAATTATCTTCCACGTGCATTGCGCGATATGAAGTCTCGTCGTAGAGATAAATTTCGTTTGTAATGGGATTTTGTTCCATGCTCGGGGTGTGTGCCACTGCATTAATTTGTGCATGTAAGACCGTGTCTGCCGGTTTTGCCATTCTTTGGCTAATGTACATGAGTGCGTTCGACACTTCAGATTCACCCCACTTAGGCATTTAGAGTTGGAGGTCCTGTACATGATACGAGGAAGACAAGCTGAAAAATTCCTTCTGGAAGTAAGAACAAGGTGAAATCTAACGTACAAGCTATTGAAAAAGACATCCAAGGCGATGGGTGTGGTGGCACTTTACTCCACCACTTCTAGCAGAAGTGCCGGTCTCTTGTCATTAACACGAAAAGATTGGAGTTGTTGCTGAAGTCTTATAGAATTTTTGCAGGTTTTAAGCGATGCGATGAATGATTTGAGCACCAGCGTTACCCATTTGTCGCATTTAAGCATCTATAAATAAATATATCAATGTGTTACCCATGTCAATACATATACATAGATACGTTAACACATGTTTAAAGATAGTTGTACACGCCTATATAAGAAATTATATGTTAAGCGTGTCGTGTAATTTTATTGTGATTAGGTTGTTGTACAATTAAGAAAGTTATCGTGTTTGGATTAAATTTTAATGTAACACGGTCGACAAAGGTCAATGGCGGTTGGTCGCGTCAGATAGGAAAGATGCTCATGGGTGATCAAGATTTACTTAAAATCAAGCATCAACATCAACTTTGATATCCCTTGATCCAAGTGACGTTACACATTTCTCTGTCCATTTGACTATAGTCAACGAGTCAAGTCAAAATTGAAATTCAAATATAGAAGTTTACGTGCCGATTTAAGTGCTGAAAATAAAAGTATAATCTCACTCGATAATAGTTGAATTTTTTTTTTTTGGGGTCAGAGATAATAGTTGAATATTAAGTGTTGGATAATATTAACTTTTTACTAACAGACAAGATTTTAATTCCTTTTTGGATGTTTATTTATTATATAAATTATGTACATCCAATCTTACTAAGCAAATTATATGATTTTTCTCACTCAATCTAAATATGATTTTCAAACATGTTTAATTTTTAAAGTGCCAAATGTATTAACTTTCAACACTTATTAGAGTTATCGACCAAGACCCTAATATTAATAATTGGAAAAATTATCCAAAAAGTCCGAAACATATTTTACCATGGCCAATTCAATCCTAAATTTTTCAATTTTGCCAATTTAGTCTTAAACTTTATAATAATTTTTAATGTAATCTTTCCAGCCAAGTTTGATCGAAAATCACTAGCAAGCAGTCTAGTTAGTGCCGGTGTCCTAGCACACCGGTGCTGATGCAAATGAGTTTTGCAATTTTTTTATAATTTTTTGAATTTTTCTTTTTTTCCCTTTCTATTCCTTGCTCATCTTCTTCCTCCACCGATTTGCTAGGCATCGTGGTCTTTGTTGGCCATCTCCTGCCCAAATCTAACAAGGTCGTCAAAGTCCTCGCTAGCTACCCCTAGCCCTTGCCTGTGGCCAGTTGCTAGCCATCATTGAGATTGAGTGATTGCCCATGTAACACCCCAAAATGTCACGCGTAACACGTACCAATTAATATTATTAATAAATTGGCCAGCGGAAGTCAAAGTTTGAACAAGTTTTGTTAGAATACTTTTGCTTCTCATTATCAATACTTGTGAGAATTACAAGTCCAAACAATATATCATAAGATCACAAAGAATAAACATCTGGGTAGGTTGAGGTTGCCTATCTCCATGCTACAATTTACTCCAAAGATGACCCGCACAAAAGTAAACTTTACAACGAGTTGTAGGTGTCGTTGCCTTCACATCAACCAAAATCCCGCATCAACCCATATAGTAGATATACATCTTGTACAAACTATATCCGCCCTCGGGACAAGCATATCAACGTACTGGCATTCATAGTATTTAGGGAAAAACCAGCAAGCATTGGTAGCAAGTTGTCCATTCCTACATGTCTGAAAAATAATGGGATAAGCTAAAGCCCAGTAAATGAAATCTCTAGTTTTAAGTTAGGAAAATCAGCTTACCACTTTACTTGGCATAAACACATACACATGCATAGCAAACGATATGCATAGAACTTGAATACAAGTTATACCTTTTCCGTCTGGATGTGCCGCAAAATCTAAATAATGCAACATATCATAATATTTTCACTCAACCACAAGCATATGAAATAAAGCATTCATGCTCATGCGATTAGGTTCATTACTTCATCCTCCTGAACACTCATAGGGCATCCCGACCAACGGGGCATCTTAACTTCGAGGCATCTCAGCACACATCCGGAGCATCCCGACCAACAGGGCATCTCGACTCCCAAAATATCCCGAAACACTCCCCGGGGCATCTTGACCTACGGGGCATCCCGACACGTGGGGCATCGTCACATACCACTAAATGGGCAACGGAATTAATATTATTCTCATGCAAGTCATGACAACCAAATATTTGCATGCATAAATCCGCTTTGGCCCGTCCCATGTCAAGCCATCATGGTTTTTGTACTTTAAAACCATGAAATGCATCATCCGAGCAATTAAATATGAAGCAATACATTTCAAACTCAGAAGCAAACTCAGTTCATAGGCAAATTCAGGTTTAGAAACAAATTCAAGTCATCAGAAGCAAGTTTGAATCATCAGAAGCAAAATTGATTTGGTCATCATAAGCAAATTCAGACTCAGTAGCAAGTTCAGACTCAAAAGCGGGTTCAGACTCAAAAGCGGGTTCAGACTCAGAAGCTTATTCAAAGTCAGAAACAAGTTTAGACTCACGAGGCTAAAATTTGCACGGTAAAGTCTGAGCAGTAAAGTCTGGGTGGTAAACTCTAAAGTAAAGTCTGAGCGTAAGGTCTGAAGGTAAAGTCTGAACAGTTTAAAAAGTATACATAACCAAATTTTTTACAGCAAAGTCTAAGCAGTTCCAAAGATATACAGAATTATCATTCATACTCACATAATATACTCCACTTTCAGTAAAACGATTTTCTACCATTTTTAAACATACATAAACCAATAAGAAGAATCCAACAATCACCTCAAAGATAACACTTACACGTTCAAATTTAATCGTTTCACTTACCAATTTCGCCATACTTTAAAGAAACAAATCACATCCATTTGAACGTGCACAGAACCAGCAAAATAGATTCAACCATCATCACAACCTCACTATTACACAGCAAAATAACCTTTCTCAAGCAACCAAGTTAAAAGTGCAAAGTAAATTTACTTAACTTAAACCTAGAGTTTTCACTTACTTTGTGCAGAATCTAAACACCCCAAAGGTTAAAGCTCTCTCGAAAATTCTGGATTGATGATGATGAAAGTAAAAAGTGAAGAAGGGAGTTACGATTTGATAAAATTTTCCCTCGGTGATACCTAGATAAATGAAACAAAGGAGTAGACGAAGAGGTGGATAATTACAATGCACTCACAAGTGGTATCTTCTCTTTCTATCATGGCCAGGTATAAGAAATCAAGAAATGAGTGGTGGCCAGGAAAATGATTACTTAGGCTAGGTGTCTAGCTCAAGGGGACAAATGTCATTCGGTCAACCTTTCCTTCAATAGTCACGTGAGAGAAGAAGAGTCCAGAGGAGATATTTTGAGAGAATATCTCCCCCCTTTCTATAACGGCAAATTAGAATAAAAGACTAACACTACTTAACCAAAATTAATCAATAATAATAATACCCATTAAATTCCCAAAACAACGGTAAATTAATTAATACCACATTATGATTATCGCATACAACAACGTTTAAGATTTTAATTACGATAAGCTCGGGGCGATTACGTTTCCGAATCCGCACTTCGCGATTTACAATCCAACAACGATTTTTACGCGTCCGCACGAATATTAACTTAAATAATACTTAGCTTTATAATCTAAATATCATCTTTGAACATAGAAAATTCCCAACATCAATTACTTATTGTTACGAAATTTCCGAATGTCATAGCCCACAAGCGAAAAGGTAGAGAAAAAGTATAAAAAGAAAAGAAAAGGAAAAAAAATGTTAATAATTTTTTTAAAAAATTGCAAAAACCATCCACCTCAGTGCTGACCGTACCAGGTAGGATAATTGGTGTTCACATTAATGATTTCCTAGCAAATTTGGCAAGATGGACTATATTGAAAATTGTTAAAAGATTTATGATTAAATTGGCCAAATTATAAAGTTTAGAATTGAATTGATCACCGTATAATAGATATAAGACTTTTTAAACAATTATCTCTCATATAATTTAGGGCGGCGCTATTTTCACCCCATTAAGACTAAATCCACTTCATTTTTCCTAAAAAGACAACATTGCCCTCAATCATTCAATTACAATTTAAAGTAGTGGCCCCAATTTTTTTTTACTTTCCTTCTTTTTAAGTTTTTCTATTTGCAAGTAGCATCAAGTTGCCATAATTTAGAATATCACATGTTTTATTTTTGCTTATTATGGGTATTCATGTATGTTAATTAAAGGCAATATGTTTTCTTTTCTATTATTGAATTTTACTTCCATAAAAATTAGCTTTGTTGAAAAGAGAAATTTTCAACAAAACCTGGTTCCTTTTTACATTTCGAGCAAATTTATGAATTAATTATCAAGTATGATCTGGAGACAACTTTGTTAACACAGTCACATGTTTATAAACTTTTACTTTTGTTTTGGACATCACCACTGAACCATTTCTTATCAAAACATGTACATACAAAGAGGTGATTGGATGAAACAAAAACAAAAACCTCTCTTTAAAGATCTTCCAAAACAAAATTATAATTACATTCCCCATTGTGAAACTTTAAATTTAATTGAATCAAAGCTTTGTATAAAATAAGAAATTTTGTTAAAATGTGATGCAGAATCTATTAGTGGTGCGTTTCTGGACCGGTTGGATAGACAGAAGTTCAAACGAAAGGCAAAACGGTGATGCAACTAAAATCAGCAGACCCAATTGACGACATCGAATCGGACTCAAATTCAGTCGTTTGAAGCAAAACAGCTGTCTGAACACAACTCATTGCCTTTAGCTGTAATTAACGATGGAACTTAGCAATTCTTGATCGTTTATATGGATTTTTCTATTATTTTAATATTTTTTATGGATTTTAATTTTAAGGGCAATTTTGTAATTTTGATATTTTATACTTTATAGTCCTAATAGGGTTCGGTTTAGGGATATATAAGCTTGTTTTAGGGTTCTTTTTTAAAAACAAAACATTATCATCAATATTGAATTTCAGGATTTTTCTCTCTAAGCAAAGTTTTGCTTGAATTACTTGTTGAACGCTGCATCAAGTGGTATCAGAACCTATAGCAACTGGTAGTGGTCTTCGTGATGATGATCAGGAGACTGGAGCCCCAATCCTTGGGGACGATGCGCTGCAACGTTTGGAGTAGCGTTTAATGGAATGCTTTGATCAACAAATTAATCAAAGTCTTCGTCATTTCGAAGAATGATTTGACAAGTTAACATATCGATTCGAAGGTCTCAGCGTTGATGTGAACCGGAATCGACAAAACAACAGAAGACAAAGTGCAGATCTTGCTTGCGGTGATCCTGTTGATAGGCCTATTTCTGTCCGCAGGTAGAATAACTCTCTGCTTTTAGAAAGTTCGAAAGAAGAAGAAAATGATTATTTTGATGAGGAACGTGCTGATTATGGCGGCAAATATTGTCATAGAGGATTTCAAAGAGGGTATGATAGGAGAGATGAAAAAAGACGTTACGACGATCGTGAAGGTAATGACTTTAAATTGAAAGTGGATATTTCTTATTTTAATGGAAGTCTAGGCATAGAAGAATTTTTGAATTAGATTGCTGATATATATAGATTTTTCGATTATATGGAGACCCCTTGTGAGAAAAGGGTGAGATTAGTAGCCTGTAGATTAAAGAGGGGTGTGTCTGCATGGTGGGAGAGATTGCAGAATAAGAGGGAGCGAGAAGGGAAATAGAGAGTTCGAACTTACACTAGAATGAGAAAGCTGCTGAAACAGGAGTTCCTTCCGCTCGACTATGAACAGATTATGTTCCAACAATACCAATGTTGCCAACAGGGCAATCGAACTGTACATGAGTATACGGCTGAATTTATGAGATTGGCAGAGCAGAATAATCTACCGGAGACAGAGGGACAGTAGATGGCTAGATATTTCAATGGTTTGAAACCCTTCATTTGAGATAAAATTGGAGTGCAGTTTCTATGAAATTTAACTGAAACAAAGAATATGGTGATGAAGGCAGAATTGATGCAGCAAGACAAGGGAAAAAGAGCATACAAAAATTATCGAGGTAATAGTTCAAGCAGTTTGATAAAGAATAGCGGCTTCAACAACCGCAACAACCTTGGGCGAAATCAAGAAAATAAGGCATTAAAAAGGCGTCCTATGAATGAGTTGAGGGATAAGGGAACGCAAGCACAGAAAATTGCGAACTTTAGCCCTTATGCTAAACCAGTCGCGATAAAGTGTTACAGGTGTAATCAACCTGGACACCGATCTAATGAATGCCCTCAGAAAAAAACCGTAAACATAGTAGCAAGAGATGAGGAAAAAAATGGATATTGTTGTGAGCCAGCTGGTGAAGAAGACGATTTTGAAGATGAAGAAGGGGAAATAAATTGTGTGATACACAGGATGATGTTGGCCCCAAAATAGGAAGATGATTCACAGCGCCATCAGTTATTCCAAACTATATGCACTATTCTGGGAAAAATATTTATTGTGGTTTTTGATAGTAGAAGCATAGAGAATATCATTGGAAAAGAAGCAGTGAAAAAGTTGAGAATACTCGTAGAGAAGCATCCTAATCTCTATACGTTAGAGTGGATTAAATCTGGAGCAAAAGCATTCAGGTGACTGAGCGATATGAAATTCCATTTTCCATTGGAAAATATCATGATGAACTGTATTGTGACGTGGTAGACATGGATGTATGTCACGTGTTGTTTGGAAGGCCGTGGTAATTTGATGTAGATGTGCAACATTCGAGAAGGAGCAATCAATATAACCTCATGAAGGATGGAGTGAAGTACACGTTGCTGCCACTGAAGAATAAAGGAAAACAAGCTGCTGAAAATAATTTCCTTACCATTATAAGGAAATTTGAAGCTGAGATTAAGGAGACTCGATAAATTCATGCGTTAATAGTGAAACAGGCATTCGAGCCAGAGGCTGAATTATAAGTGAAGAAGCTGCCCGAATCAGTTAAGCCATTATTGAAGAAGTTTAGTGAGCTGATGCCTATGGAGATCCTAGATGGGTAGCCGTCTATGCCCGATATTCAGCACCATATAGATTTAATTCCTTATGCTAGTCTGCCTAATTTACTGCACCATAGGATGAGTCGTAAAGAGAGTGAGATTCTAAAAGAGAATATGGAGGAGTTGTTGCGAAAGGGATATATTCAGAATAGCATGAGCCCATGTGCTGTTCCGGCCTTATTGACTCCTAAGAAAAATGGGAGTTAGCGGATGTGTGTAGATATCAAGGCCATTAATAAAATAGTCGTGGGTTACAAGTTTCCAATTCCGAGATTGAATGAAATACTGGATAGGTTACACAGTGCTAAGTGGTTCTCGAAACTAGATTTGAAGAATGGATACCATTAGATTCGGATTTGGCCTAGAGATGAGTGGAAGACAGCTTTCAAAACAAATGATGGGTTATACAAATGGTTGGTAATGCCTTTCGGATTTTCCAATGCTCCAAGTACTTTCATGAGACTTATGAATTAGGTTTTGAAATCTTTTATTGGCAAATTCGTTGTAATTTATTTTGGTGATATCATGATTTATAATAAGACAAAAGAGAATCATCGAATGCACTTAAGGGAGGTGTTGACAGCTTTGCAGATTAATAAGTTGTATGTTAATCTTAAGAAGTGCAATTTTTTAACTAATAAGTTGTTATTCTTGCGGTTTATTATTACTGTTGAAAGAATAAAGGTAGATGAGGCGAAGGTAAGAGCAATCAAAGAGTGGCCAACTCTTAAAACAGTTTCTGATGTTAGGAGTTTTCATAGGTTGGTTACTTTTTATCGGTGATTTATTAAGAATTTCAGTGCTTTCGTAGCCTCGATTACTGAATGTATGAAGAAAGGAAAATTTCTATGGGAAGAGGAAGCATAGAATAGTTTTGCTATTCTGAAGGAAAAGTTATGTACTGCTTCTGTTCTTGCCTTACCTAATTTTGATAAACTATTTGAAGTGGACTGTGATGCCAGTGGAGTGGGTATAGGAGCTGTTTTATCTTAAGAACGCAGATCAATTTGCTATTTCAGTGAGAAGTTTAGCGAGACGAGGCAGAAGTGGAGCACTTATGACAAAGAATTATATTATGTCATAAGGGCTTTAAAGACCTGAGAGCATTATCTGATTAGGAAAGAATTCGTCGTTTTTTCTGATCATGAAGCTTTGAAGTATTTAAATAATCAGAAGAGGATTAGTAAAGATTTGCATGCGTGATGGTGTCAAATTTTACAAAAATTTCCTTTCAGATTACAGCACAAGTCAGGTGTGCATAATGTCGTAGCAGATGCATTGAGTATGAGAGCTGGCTTATTGATTACATTAAGCCAAGATATTTTGGGGATCGAGCAGTTGAAAGACTGTTATGTATATGATGATGACTTTGGGCAAATTTGGAAGTCATGTGCTGCTGGTCAACCCGTACAAGAATTTTATGTGCAAGATGACTATTTGATGCGTAGCAACCAGCTTTGCCTTTCTTGAATATCATTACGAGAGAAGATAATTCGTGATTTACATAATGGTAGATTAGCTACACACTAGGGTCATGATAAAACTATTGCTGCAGTCCAGGAGTGATTTACTGGCCCCGGTTACGTAGAGATGTCAGCAAGTACGTACAAAAGTGTTATGTTTACCAGATTGCTAAGGGGAAATTTAAAAATACAAGTCAGTATATGCCATTACCTGTTCCTAACAATATATGAGAAGATTTATCCATGAATTTTGTGCTTGGTTTGCCACGAACACAAAGGGGTGTGAATTCTGTTTTTGTTGTAGTTGACAGATTTTCTAAGATAGCGCACTTCATTTCTTGTAGAAAGACTTATGATGCAGTACGTGTGGCTAGATTATTCTTTAAGGAGGTGGTTCGTTTGCATGGTGTCCCTAAATTTATTACCTCTGATAGGAATAGCAAATTTCTAGGGCATTTTTGGTGGATTTTGTGGAAATTGTTTGATTCATCTTTGAATTTCAGTAGCACAGCTCACCCGCAAACTGATGGGCAAATAGAGGTGGTTAATAAAACTTTGGGAAACTTGATTCGAAACATTTATGGAGATAAGCAGAAGTAGTAGGATATTGCTTTATCACAGGCACAGTTTGCTTATAATAATGCAGTTCATAGTTCTATTGGCGGGTTGCCTTTTTCTGTTGTTTATACAAAGGCACCTCAGCATACTCTGGATTTAGTACGGTTGCCTAAGCAAGCGGATAAGAGTGTAACAACAGATCATATGGCTAAACAGTTTTATGGAAGTGCATCATGAAGCCCAACAAAAGCTAGTGGAAGCTAATTAGAAGTATAAAGCTGCAGCAGATAAGCACAGATAGAAGCAGGTATTTGCAGTAGGTGATCAGGTCATGGTTTTTTTTTGTAAAGAGCGATTACCAATTGGATCTTATAGTAAATTGTAACAAAAGAAGTATGGGTCTTACACTGTCAACAAGAAGATCAACGATAATGCTTATGTTATAGACCTTTTACATAGTATGGGCATATCTAGCACTTTCAATGTTGCTGATTTATCACCGTTTCATGAGTCCGTAGAGCTGTTATATTCATATCATGATTTTTACTCAAAGACAAGCTCTTTTCAAGTGGAAGAGAATGATGCAAAATCTATTAGTGGTACGTTTCTGGATCGGTTGGATAGATAAAAGTCCAAACGAAAGGCAAAACGGTGATGCGATTAGAACCGGCGAATCCGGTTAACGACATCGAATCGGGCTCAAATTCGATCGTTTGAAGCAAAACGACAGTCTGAACACAACTTATCGCCTTTAACCGTATCTAACGATGGATTTTAATAATTCGGGATCGTTTACATAGGTTTTTTTATTATTTTAATATTTTTTTATGGGTTTTAATTTTAAGAGCAGTTTTGTAATTTTGATATTTTATGTTTTATAGTCCTAGTAGGGTTTGATTTATGGATATATAAACTTGTTTTAGGATTCTTTTTGAAGAACAGAACATTATTATCAATATTGAATTTCGGGATTTCTCTCCCTAAGTAAGGTTTTGCTTGAATTACTCGCTGAACGCTACGTCAAAATGGCAGCGAATTTTCATCATTTTGGATTGACAAAAATTAATATCATGTGTGACTAAATTTATGGAAATTCTTTTATGATGGTACAAGTAAAAGTTTTTAACATGTGACTGCATTTAAAATTTGCCTTTGTTAAAATTTTTCTAGATTCTACTTGGCAGTTAATCCATGAAGTTGATCGATAATGTAGAAAAGAACTAGGCTTCTTGAAAACTTCTCTTTTCAAAAATGCTAATTTTGACGAAAGCGAAATCTGAAAATAAAGAAGAGAACGTAGTGTCCTTTAATATAAATGGGATACCCACAACAAACAAAAGAAAAACATGCGATATTCCTCGCTATGGCAACTAGACTCTACACGTAAATAAAGAAAACTATAAGAAGAAGGTAAGTAAATAATACTTGGGGCCATAGGTTCAAATTGCAACTGAATGATCGATGGCAATTTTGTCTTTTTTTAGTGAGTATGGAGTGAATTAAGTCATAGATGGAGTGAAAATAGCGTGGCCCATAACTTAACACTTGTCACTTATTAAATGGAGGGCCTTTGCAAAGTCCCATAGCCTTGGGTCTAAATCTTCATCACGTTCTTGATCGAATTGTTAAATAGACAACCGAGCAATGATTAGATTGAGCAAATCATAGAGGGAAACAAATCAACATCGTCGGTTCATGTTGAATTTAGAGTGTGAAACGAACGGCGCGAACGCAAAGATTCCATTGCCATTATTGCATTCGCTATGAATTAATTTACGGAGATTTTTGAAGGATGGTCGCACGGGAGGATGAGAAGCCTTCCCACAAGACAAATTAGGGACAGCGAATCCGTGCAAGAAACTTTTCGTGACGATAGATATGTAGGCATGTTCATAATATAGAAATGGCAACATGAGCCCTTGGCGGTTTGGCATCGAGTTTAGATGGAAGTGAAACCCCATTATTATCTTTATATTAATTTTGAGAAAATTACCAAAAAAGTTACAAATCTATTGCATTTATGCTAATTTAGTCATCAACATTACAATTTGATCAATTTCGTCCTAAACGTTTTGACGATTTACCAATGTAGTCTTTTCGACCAATTTTGATAAAAAATTAATTACATTGATGCTGACTTTCTTACATGGCAAGGTCGGCGCTCACATGAATAATTTTTTTAAAAAAAATTTATGATCTTTTTGGATTTTTATTATCTTTTCTTTTCTTTTATAGTTAAGGGCCGGTATGAGGCCACTTGCCACTATACGAGGACTTATGAGCCCTCGTTGGCCATTGGCAAGGGTCATAGCCCTCACCCAGCTTTGAGTGAGGGCTGCAAGTGCTTGCCCCCGGTCAATGAGGGCTCACAAGACCTCGCCCTATGGCCAATGGCCCATGCCATCCTTAACAATAAAAAAGAAAAAGAAAAGAAAATAAGAAAACATTAATAAAATTTTCAAAAAAAATTCAAGTCAGTATCGGTTGTGCCACGTAGAACGGTTGACGTCCATATCATCAATTTCCAGATAAAATTGGCTAGATGGATTACATTGGCAAATTGCCAAAAGATTTAGGACTAGATTGGTCAAATTAAAATGTTTATAACTAAATTGGCATAAGCGTAATAAGTTTAGGATTTTTTTGTTAATTCTCCTTTAATTTTTTTTGCATGGTAAGTTATTATTTTCCTAGCTCTTTTCTCAATTATTAGGCAAGTCATGGGTCATTATATCATACGCCGTCAACAGAACTCATATTCCACCACCGACGGAACAAATGTGGAAATTCCAAATAATCGATTTAATCGCCAATTTCTTATTATGGTCAATGTTCATAAATGTGCATGATATTTTTCATTAATGTTGTATAACTATGTTCATAAATTGTGAGTATCTTATTATGGTCGATGTTTAATCCTCATCTATGACCCTAAACATAATATCATGTATTCTCCATGCTCCACCCTCCACTTGTCTGTGCTAGACCCTTTTATTGATACTCACATAAGTCACAATAGCTTGAGGTTCTGGTTATGTTAGATTATATTATATATAAAAAAAAAGGTAAAGAAAGAGATAAAGCTCTATAACGTTTTATATTTGCAAATGGGAGTAGAACATTGTTTCTTTTTAATTTTTAAAAAAATAAATCGAGCCCTTTTCAAACAAGGAAGAGAACCTTGGTCCCATACGATGGCTATCGAGAAATGTCCAAAAAGTTCTTTGTTTAATCCCTCTCTGTCTAAGTCCAAACACGACCACACGCATCCAATGTTATTCGCCTATCATTTGAAGAATCTATTTAAGTATAATTATACAATATTATTCTAGATGTATGTCTCAATAATTTGCTATTAAAAAATTAATTATAAGATGAAGAAATAAGGGAAGGAGGAAAAGGGACGCTTAGGTAGGACATAAAGAGGTGAAGGGTCAATTTTGGAGGAAAGTAAGAGTACAAAATCAGAAAAAAAATTAAAAAAAAAACTCAATTATGTCTAATCCCTTTTTAACTTTTCACCGACCACGCCAAAGCAAGGAAATTCGAGCTTTCCTTTGTTATATTAATGAAAATGTACAAAAAGATGATCGAGTTTTTCTACTTCCATGGCCATCGTTTGAGCCCGATTGGTCAAGCCGGTTGACTTATGAGGATTTTAGAGAAGAAGCCCCCATGACCTCATGAGGATCATGTTCAATGGGTGCCTATGGAATGTAGACAAGGACATCCTTAGCCAGAGGTGATTTTAGTAAATATCGAATGCCGTGCCTCAAGTCGCTTGGAGCCACCGGATGTCGAGAGAAGCGGGATAGTGCTTGATTGTGGAGAGTTCTCAATAATTCGATCCGCTGAAGTTTCGATGTTCGAAGATGCCAACGTTGAGAAGTGAATATGTCCAAAGTTATAGAAGCACAAAAGTGCTGAAGCATCAAAGGGTCGTCGTTTAGAAGTATCGGAGTACTTGGAATGAACGAACTCATGAGGTATTTATAATAAGAGAGCCAGGTTTTTAAGATTATGCCATGTGATAATTTTAAGGACACGGGTTGCCGCATGTCAGGAGGACACGGGCCAACACCAAGTCTGTTAGAAATGATTAGGGGTGGGCAAAATTATCCCAGTGAACCTCGCTCCAAGCTCACAGAGTCAAAACTCTCTAAAACATCTCAATCGAAAAAGAGATAATTCATAATTCTACCGTAACTCCGAAGTTATTCCTACATAGAACAATACTTCGTGAAGCAAACTTGCACAAATCCCTAAGCAAGGGCATTTGTCAATGAATAGGAAATCGTGACGAAAAATGGTATGTTTTTGTTTCATAAATTACATAAAAGCCTAGTCTATGTGTTACAGGATTTTGAAAATCTAACTAAACAAAAAAGGTCAATACGTTGTTACAGTTATAAATCAACGTTCGAAACAAATCGAAAGACGATATTTTTTGTTGAGTCTAGGGAGTCAACCGATGAAATCGAATTTACATGGAGCAAAAACTCAATGGAGCCCCACACTTAAAAAAGGACTAAAGTGCATGCTCCTATTCAAAATCTTGACGCCGCGTGACACTAAAAAGTTCTTGAGCATTGACATCGGTATGTCCCATGACAAATTCAACTTGCTGCTTCACCTAATATACTCTTGCGTGGGTCTACCAAAGTGCTCTTGCTGATTCACATATGCAATAACTATATAGTCAACGTGTGCAGGCCCAGGGGGGCAATATCTAATGAATAGGATAATGGGTTGGTACATCATGGATTTGTACATGCACATGACCGATTGCGCAAATTGGTGCTTGAATCTAATCCGATCTAATCTAAACTCATTGCCCCAGCCTTATGCTTCACAAGCTTTTTGACTTGGGTTGTCCCACGGGATATCCTGAGGTGTCTTGTTTTCTCTCTTGCTATGGTATTCCATGCCAATCCGATGGATTTCGAGTCAAAGCTATCCAAGACGCCACAGATGTGAAGCCCAAGTGTGGCTTGCATGCGTATCTTAGGCGAACCTCACTCGGGTCGGGGAATTGGTCGATAGAATGACAATCATCAACATACAAAACTTTATAATCTTAATTTGGAGATCCACGTCATCAATGCCATACATGTGAAGATTCAAATTAGTGCGGCAAGGATGGCTTCGGGTGGCAACATTTGAGGTTCGTAACATTTTTGAGATACCACTAAATTCTCAGGGCCACATTATGTGCGCTTGTATGTGTATGTATTCACTTTAAACCGGGACCAACAAAGAGACACAATCACAGCCTAGAAATTGAATTGGAGATTTATAAATTTGTGAGAGAGACCAATGTAAGTCCTATTTGGTCTTTGGTATATGATTGGTATAGTCCATTGACTAAGGCTGCGCATGACAACTATTCTGTGCCTGGGAACTATTTCTGAACAAAAACGATTCTTTTTTATTTTGTATCCGGGAACTGATTCTGAGTATTTGAAAGCGTTTGGTAACGGCTCAAAATTTCTATTCCTGAAATAGTAAAAAAATAGAAATGCGTTTGGTAACGGCATAAAATTTCTTTTTATTAATAGTATTTTAATATTTCTTTCTTTTCTTTTTTTCTTCACCTCCTTCTTGGCCATGGCCGGTAAAATTTTTTTTAATTAATAATACTTGTATTAAAAATAATTTTTTTATTTTTTTTGGCCATGGCCGGTAAAATTTTTTTTTATTAATAATACCTTTATTCAAAAATAATTTTTTTATTATTTTTGGCCATGGCCGGTAAAATTTTTTAATTAATAATATTTTTTTTTGGCCATGGCTGGTAAAATATTTTTTAATTTTTTTTCTATGGCCTGGTCGCCGACCATGATCGGTAAAATATTTTTTTATTAATAATATTTTTTTCCTTCTTTTCCCATGGCCTGGTTGCCGGCTATGGCCTGTAAAATATTTTTTTATTAACATTTTTTATTAATAATGTTTTTTATTAAAATATTTTTTTTCTTTTTTCTCCATAGCCTAGTCGCCGGCCATGGTCGGTAAAAATTTTTTTTATTAAAATATTTTTTCCTTTTTTTTCCTATGGCCTGGTCGCCAGCCATTGTCGATAAAATATTTTTTTATTAACATTTTTTTATTAATAATATATTTTATTAAAATATTTTTTTCCTTTTTTTTCCCATAGCTTGATCGCCAGCCATGGCCGGTAAAATATTTTTTTTTTAATATTTTTTTCCCTTTTTTTTCCCATGGCCTAGTTGCCGGCCATGGCCGGTAAAATATTTTTTTTATTAAAATTGTTTTATTAATGATATTTTTTATTAAAATATTTTTTTTCCTTTTTTTCCCATGGCCTGGTCGCCGGTCATGGCCGACAAAAATATTTTTTTTATTAACATTTTTTTGTTAATAATATTTTTTATTAAAATATTTTTTTCCTTTTTTTGGCCATATCGCCGGCCATGGCCAATAAAATAATTCTTTATTAGTAATATTTTTTTTTATGGCCGCTGGCGACCGGCCATAGCCTAGAGAAGAACAACACAAAGAAGAAAAGAAAAAAAAGAAAAAGACACTGAAAAAGAATTTATTCTCAAAATTGTGCCGAGAAACAAGAAGCAACTTTTTTTTACTTCTTGTTTCTCTTCCAAAACTATTTCTGGGCACAAATTTTGCAAAAATGTGCCCGGAAACAAAAAGTTTACCAAACGCATTACTGTTCCCAAACTATTCTAGGAATAAAAGAACAGAAATTTTCACTGTTTGGTACGTTACCAATCGAGTCCCAAGTCTGTGCCATAACTTCTCGAGAGACAATCATATCGTGACGTGATTTTGACAAGGCGAGAGGCACTAATTCACATGTTCGTCTCTTATGGGTCTCAAGTTAAAGAACCAGTACTTAGAAGTCAAGCAGACATCTTCCTAGTACCAAGAAATCATTTGGCAATGTGCTTGCGTGAACTGTGGATTGTGGGAAGAATATTTTCTATCGCCCCATCATCTTGATTCTTGAGTGTCTCCGACTGTTTCTTGCATTGCACAGTGACCGTGGACGATGTTTCTGGTAAAAAGACAATTGACAAAGACAGATCCAAACTGTTAACTTCTTTGGACTGGGATCCTCTCTAATTACATGACAACTTTGATTATGTCTAGTTTGACTCGATCAAATCTCTCTCTCTCTCTCTCTCTCTCAAAATAACAAATTAAGACTTCATTTATTTATGAAAAAAAAAATTTTGAAAAAAATTTTTCTGAAAATAATCGCTTATTTCACTTGAAATAAGCAGCCAATAAAAATATATTTCAATTTCGACAACAATTTATATCTACACATTTTCGTGAACGATGAAAATATTTTTCGTTCATTCATTTTTATAAATGATACAAGAAATTATTTTTTAAAAAATAATTTTAAAATCGTTCATTTTTCTCGAAACAAATGGATCATAATGCATCTTGTAATTGTATGTCACTTGTTTTAGATGACCTGCAACTTTTTTCGCTATTTTGAGCTTTAGATAGGTTCACGATAGTCCTTTGCACTTCAAAATACATCTTGTAATTGTTTGTTTTTCAGCTTGAACATCTCCATAGCAACAATTAAATGATGCACTTTCATAAAAAATTACTTTCAAGTTAGCTGTATATTTTCCAAAAAATTAGATTGTCCTAATTCGTTAAATTGTGGTTCTGGCCTTTTCTCGCCCCCTTTTCCCGGATAGATCTTTAGGTACTCTAAAAGACAAGATATCCCCCATTCATCCAAACTAATCGCATTACAGAACGTATTATTACCTTAAAAATGGTAAAAAGAAAGAGTACACGGAATTGACTTGGGAGGACAAGGACTGCTCGCTTCCTTGTGGTAAAATCATAATTTCTATGTTTACATTATTGATGGTAACCTCACTAAAGGAAGGAAGTTTTTGCTCCTAAAAGGATTTTCTAGCCTGTTCGTTTGATATACAATGATGGTGGACTCCGCGGATGCGTTCATTATATTAACGTGCCCGTACTCACACACTTCACATCTCCAATTCCTCACGTATCTGTATTTTCCTCAAGGGAAGGGGATACCCTTTGGAAGTTTTACATTCCGATAATCCCAAGATCCGGATGAGGATCGAGATGGAACCTCTTAAGGATCCGCTAAGGTCGAAAGGACTACCTGCTTCCTCGTGATCTGATCATAATTTCTCAGTCCGCATTATTGGTTGACCTCCCCGAAAGCCACATTCTCGAGCATTTGAGAGAACACCCACTTTTGAAGCTGCACTCCATCGACAGCATTGGTGGCTACAGAGAGTGCACATCCCGCCTTGACCAATCGTCGCTAAAGGCCCAACAGTCTTTGCACCTGAAGAATAAATCCCGAAGCCACTGTCGTTATTGGGTCATTCACTAACCACTCCCCTCCTTCGGCAGCTCGTTACTTGCTAGCAACGCGACATCACAGGTGAACATCGGGTCCCTGACCCCAAGTTGTCGATCCATTTCTTACTGTGGTTGAATCGAGCACTAATCATAATCCGTCGCCCTTGGTGATAATTGAGGTCGAAAGAGAACATGGATGGCTTTTTGTTCTGCTACGCATGCTTTGGATGGGGATTGTGATGGTCCCCGCAAGAAGATTACTCTCGATAGGAATATGCGACCTGAAAAGGGAGTTGATGAAAGAGATGTGAAGGTGACAAAACGATCATGCAAAATCTTTAACCCAAATCCTTAATTTAGTCACCACAATAATACCCCACCACCGCCACCTACTGCCATGGCCCCCCGAGCCACTCGCGACTGCCACTATGGAAGGATCTGCAGGCACCTTTAAAGGAATGATCAACGGCTGCTAAGGAAGGATTCACATGCCCGTCACACCTTGACATGAGGTCGTCTATGGAGTCGTGACCTCGAGGTCACGGATGCCATGGATGGCCTCGTCGAAGTCGACATGGGCACCAGCAATCTTGAGATCGAGTCGTCAATGCCATTGCAACCTTAATATTTGCTACATGTGACATTAACCAATTTTCTTTTCTTATGACAAGTAAATGTATCATCTTAGGCCATCTCTCGTTTCTCCCACATATTTCAACCCATACCACCGGACCAAATGTGCTTGCGAACGCTGTTGAAAGATGAGAAATCTAGGGGTTACCACAAGACCCTTCATGCCATTTTAGCTGGCATTATGGCTGTTGCATCTTCGAAGCCAACCTACGTTGACTCTTCGTCTCTTTGTACATTGTCTCTTTTGTATTTATGAAAGATAGGAAAAAAGCATGATGGGTGTAGATATTCTAGATACCCAGATGGTCCCAATTGCTCTTCTGATGTAACCTCTAATTCCAAGTGCGGTAACCCTAGAAGGGATATCACGACGCTTTAAAGACAGCTAGAAAACAAAGCACGTTGTATGACGGAGAAAATTCATCTTTTCCTCTCTCTCTCTCTCTCTCTCTTCTTGGAGATGATCCTTCGTTTTCTGGTTCGCTTTTCTCTAACTTTGATTTGTTAGTATCTAGAGAAAAACAAGAAAAGAAAGTAGCAAGAAAATTGGGGTTCGATTGAAACGTGCGAGTATGGCTCTAGAAAGAGGTGATTTGGACCTGGATAATTTGGAAGAGGCTATGGGGGATGGATAATTGTTGTTCACATTACTAAAATCAGGGAAAAGTATCAAAAAAATCCTAAATCTTTGGCATTGATGCTAATTTAGTCATAAACTTTTTTTTGGTGCAAATTCAGTATTAAACCTTTTGCATTTGTGCCAATTCAATTCTAAATCTTTTGTTTTTGTGCTAATTTAATCTTTTCGATCAATTTTGGCCGGATTTTGCTGATGATGATGCTAGCCAGCAGGCAGCTAGTGACCGGCGCTGACGTGGACAACTTTTAATAATATTTTAATATTTCTTTAAATTTTTATTTATTTATTTCTTTTTTCTTTTCTTTTTTTTTCCGCTCCCCTCCCTCCTTCCTCCAACTAGTCGCCGGACTGGCTAGAGGCCAAAGGCCAACAAAGTCTGGCCTCATCCAGCCGCTGGCGAGGCTCGAGCCCTTGCTGAAGGCTGCAGCCTTCGACCTCACAGCCTCCAGCGAGGGCTCACGCTTGGCCTGTGGCTGGGCGAGGTCAAAGGCCTCTAGCGAGGGCTCGAGCCTCGTCCACCAAGCACGAGGGCTCGAGCCTCGTGGCCATTTGGCAAGGTTGCCTCGCCAACCTCTTGCCAATTGCCAATTCGGTGACCGGTTGGAGGAACGAGGGAGGGAAGGAAAAAAAAGAAAAATTAATAAATAAATTAATTTAAAAATATTAAAATATTATTAAAAGTTATCCAGGTCAGTACTGGTGCTAGTTGGCATCCACGTTAGCAAAATTCGGTTAAAATTGGCTGGAAGGACTGAATTGACATTAATACAAAATGCTTATGATTAAATTGGCATCAAAAAAATATTTAAAATTAAATTGGCACTAATGCAAAAGGTTTATGATTGAATTGGCACAAAAAAAAAGTTTATGACTAAATTGGCTAAAATGCAAAGGCTTTAGAACTTTTTTGACACTTTTTTCCTAAAATCATGATGTAGTTGTCATTAGGGTGTTATTAATGAGGCTTCTCGAGGGACTCATTAACTACGCTCAATAAAGTAATAACTTCTTTTTTAATACATCGATTGTGCATAACAAAATCAAGGAACCAGTATTTGGTAAAATCAGGACGTAGTGTTTGGTAGGGCTTTATTAATTAGCACTCTCGAGGCATTTGTTAACTACGCTCAATAAAGTAGTGTCTTCATTTTTAATACATTGATTGTGCGTAAAACGACAATTTGAGAGAGATGATGGAGGATGTATAATTGTTCTTTTAGTCACGATCACCTTATTTATTTCCTATTTTGCAGGGTGTGATTTTCTTATTTCTAATTTTATCGAGGAATCGGTATATGCTAAAACCAGGATGTAGCTGTTAATAGGGCTTTATTAATGAGCACTCTTGAGGCACTTGTTAACTACACTCAATAAAATAATATCTTCAGTTTTAATATATTGGTTGTGCATAACATGAGAATCGAAGTGACATTGAAAATGACAAAATTTCTTCGTTTCGATGTTTAACAA